>CM062818.1:1547340429-1548590429 GCA_031772625.1 Pinus tabuliformis
ATGCAGAAGCTTTAATTGTGTGATGAGAAAGTCAATGTTTGTATTGTACGAAGTGCAGATGGAAAACAAACTTCCTTCTACAAAGCTTTCAGTATGTGCAATGCATTATCGTGTTATGGAAATTTTTTTCGAAATAAATATGTGTGGAAGAATCTTCGTTCATTGTTTATGAAATCTCTCTACACAATGAAATCTCCTTGCATGATGAAAGCTCTCAGCACAAAACTTGATTGTTAATTAATTGGTTAAAGGTTGTGTAGTGCCGCACAAAACCATTCGAAATCAAATCGAAATCGAAATCACATAAAATCAATATATCAATTTCATTTCGAAATATAATAAAAAGCTTCGATTATGTACAGTAGGGAGACGCGGGAAAAACATAATAAAGCCTTTCTCGAAGTATTACACTCTGTACAAATTTAAAATATAAAGACAATCAACATTATTCAATTTTCATAGCGAACAAAACTACTTAAAAATTAAAACACTCTTAACCACATTTCTATTTTATGTTGTTGGCATATATGTATCCATGACATAATATAAGATCTCAAAGCATAAGCATCTAATATTAAGCAATACAATCATAGTAACATGAAACATATCGAGTTTCAAATTTCAATCATCATAACTATGATTAAAATAAATAAACATAATATAGATGCATACAAGATCTTATGAAAATCATCAAGAACTCTGATTCTTAGTAGAAATCACTTATATTGGTAATGAAAATGCTCAATGGCTTAGTTCATTAGCTCATTCACTATGTTATTATGGAATCTTCTCTTTAACTACCTGCTTCTGCATTCTGGAAAAGTAAATGTGTTTATCCCAATGGGAATTGAGAATTGGCTCCCATGAATCGTAATATGGAAAGAGGAAACTGAAAAATAAAACAAGGAACTGCATTGAGCAACTAGACTAGGTGACATTAATAAAATTAACAAATCACAATGATTGAATACTAGTAAACAAAAAAAAATATGTGAATATTTAAGGACACTTACATTATGTGAAAGCATATACTCTAATTGTTTCACTATCAGTTGTCTTCCACATCCATGACCTGTCGAACCAATGTCTTCAATGTAGCTTCAATAAATTATTTCATTGGACCCATTGTAATCTCTAGCCTAACATGTTGATTGAATATCTTCTTTTTTATCTCCATGGCCTCTTCTTGTAATTGAGTAGCTAAGACATAATTCTTGTCATTAATATTAACAAAGCTAACTAGCCATTTTCTAATTTTTTCTACAGTAAATCAGTTATATCATCAAACTATTTTTCCATTAACTCTTTTAACTTTTCCATTTCAAAAGTTAACATATCTTTTGTGATCAATTCAAAAATCGGTATGATGCGTGGGCCATCTAGATCTTGAACAATTTGCAGCACCTCTAGAAACACATCACTAATTCTATTTTTTATGCTCTCTCATTCAGAACTAATGTTTTCTAGTGTACTGATTCTTCTGGACCATAAAACTTTAATTTTCCTCATTCAATTAGAATTTGACACTTCTCTATTCTTTTTGTCCAGATCAGACAACAATTCAAGTCGTTGACTAAAAGCAAGCAAGTCATTGTTAACAAAACATTTGTCTTCATTAATATTACTTCTCACCAAATCAAGAAATGAGTTGATTTCCTATGCTAACTGTAGTAGATGAGAATTTTTCTTCCATGCACGTTCAATTATTTCTAACATTTGGCATATATTAGTGACAATATGGCATTTGACTACATTAAAAAGTTTCAGAGCTTTAATAGATCCATGAGATGTACTCACAGTGGGAATTGCATATCACAATGTCTATTGTGACTAGAGTCATCAGCAAAGGACCCATATATAAAGCATTTTACAGCTCTTCTATTATTGCTTTCAGTACTAGGTTCTCTACTTCTTGTTACTCAATAGACATTGCAAGTGCATTCATGGTAACTTCATGGAATATCATAACATCGTTGGTTGCAATCCCAAACATATGAACATTCATTTCTATTTTATCAATAGCTTTCTTATTATGCATCCTTACTTTTTTAAGTTTAAAAGTTTTATGTCCCTGTTATAGTTTGCATCTTGAAAAGTGACAGAGCGATCATCGAAACTAGAAACTTCTTTTGGAATTTGCTCCATTATTTTTTTAATTTTGTTCAAAGCAGTACTAACCCAATCAGATAACGAACTGTTTTCAATTTCCACATTGATAAATTCTTCATCGCTTCTTGTTTTGAGGGGACTTCTAGATTTTTCCAATTTAGTAATGTGCATTTTCTCTAGAATAAGTGTTTGTCAAGGATCCTTGTCATCCTTGCCAGTTGATCGTAAATCAAATTTTCACTTTCAGGATCTTTTCATTTTCTTTCACTTGAATATGAAGTTGGAGTAGTTTTAGATGTGCAAACTGAAGATTGTGCAGGTTTTCTACCTCTTTGTTTACACTTTGTTTCAGTGTCGATGCTCACTTCTTTAGCAATTTCTCTAGTAATCATTGTCAGTTCTTTATTATTTCTTGTAGCACTATGACTCTTTTTTCTTTCATTTGCAAGTTTTATCAACTAGCGTTCACATTTAATAGCAACTAGATGTGCGATAATTCTTGCAAGGCTTAAACTTATTTTAAATTAAAAAAATTCAAAGAATTCACAATCTATGGAAGGTGGATTCCATTCTTCATAATTACTTGTCCAACGGTAAATGGAAAAGAATTATTTCATTTCTTTTTCTGTTCAAATTTAAATTTCAAATCATAGTATTTCCTGCAGACTTCGGCAACATAATACATGTATATAACAATTATAGGAAGCAATAGTGGTTTACCTCAAAACCCATAAAATTGAATAATCGTATTATTTCCTCTTTCTCAATGTATCCCTTTTCCCTATAGGAAAACTTTCACCTCACCAGATATTCGATGGGGATCTTTTTTAGTTATCGTGCAAATAACTTGCTTTACAAAAATATATTGAATTAGACAAATATTTGAAGTAGCTTCCTACCTCCATAAAATGGGATAACAAAACCACATTAGTCCTTTGTTAAAAATAAAGTTAGGGTTATGTGACAAGTAATTAAAGACATGATTCGAGACAAGGGCTGCTATCAGATAGATTGTCATGAAGAATCTATTGCTTTTGAGCAAATTCACTAATTGAAAAGCCAATTCATTAGAAATAAGACAAGCTCATACAAACACATAATTTTTTTTATATGAATAATGAAGCACATGGAGAATGGATCTTGGGACACTGGATGTAGTTTCTTGGCCCATTAAATGAGCACACAACCAACAAAACTCTCAAAACGATTGTCTAAAAAAAGTAATATATAGAGATGAAAGATCAGAAGGAACCTTAGAATTTGGAGAAATGAACTCTTGTATGATGTTCAGGCCACTTTATTATGACTCTAAAAAACTATTTGGTTTTGACAAATCTAAGCACATATCTAGATTCGATAGTTTGAATATGTGCATGAATGCCTCCAAAGTCAAAGAGATAGGAGTATTTTTGGCTACTATGATATTTGTTCTTGTCTTTAAATCAAAATTATATACATACAAATAAATGATTACTTTGAAATAAAATACTTCTGGAACACATGCAACATTCACTAACCCACTAGACCAAATCTTATCGCTATTCTTCTCTTTCAAGGATAGATTCACATGTCATTGATACACAACCAACTACTAAAAACTCTGATCAACAATTTCAAGTGATTTATTCATATCAGTGTAAATAAATTCTCTCCTTCCCCTTGTAACCATTTTTTTCTCCATACTTTTAAAATATTCCATCAGTGTGGTGAAGTAAAATTATAAGTGCGGACACAAACAAATTCCTCTAGCCTGATGATGGGTCTAACCACAACATATACATTCTGTGGAAGATTTCCTTAGGTTAGAACCAATTAAGAGGGCCTACCTCTTATTACGCTTATCCCGTTCGATGATGTCCTTGATTGCTCGCTCCAACTATCTCTTTCTTCCTTCTTCAAGCACTTGAAACAAGTAAACAACAACAAACAACAACCGTGATAATAGACAAATTGTAATTGAACCTACTTAACAAGTCAAGAAACATTAAGCCATGAATATGTAAGATGACAAACAATGTAGGAAATCAAACGATAGTTGCATACATATTGATATCAAAGAGATATTAGAACCATTTTCTTGACGTTGTGGTTCTCCTCTAACAAGACCAGGTTCCCACACACTTCTTCTAGCATTCCATGATGGCCTCAATCAACAATAGTTTTAAGGTTCTTCCCTTTAGGCTTCACTCCAAACCAAATCACACTTCTCCCTCACACAAGTAGATAGCTACAATTATGAATAGCTTGCTATTTACTCCAAACCAAAATAGCACTAGCACACCAACATTAAAACTCTAACACTAGCTTGTGCTTGGGAAGAAGGGAGGTTTATATAGGATGAATGGATGGGAGATGGATCCTCTTCTCATTGGAGAAGATCTTATCCCTTGAGGTAGTTCCATCATTATAGGGGAAATGAGCCCAAACTGACATCCTCGACCCCATCCAACCAAACCATTTACCAGACTTCCATTACAAAGTTTCTAGAGCTGGAAGCTTCAGCTCCTAATTTAAAAGGAATTCCATAATGGGATCGACGCGACTGGAACATAACTCAGTCGCTCCGATCAGTGCTAGGGGTAGTGCTAATCTCTGCACATCGGTGCAGGGGAGACAAGGTCATTACTTACGGTCTTGTAAACTGGGCAAAATAGAAGTTTCAGGGGAAATGGTGCAAAAGGGAATTGATTTGCTCATGAAGAGGGACACAATAGGAGTTTATTCATGAAGGGAAAGCATGTGGGGTTCACTGTAGAGGTCCTCTAGGATCAAGGAACGGGGAGTACAGGGGCAGTGACAAAATGCTGTGTAACATATGCCCCTTAAAGCGTGAAGGCTGAACTAGAGTGAGGGATGAAATTTTTTATGAATTAGTACAGGGAACTGTAGTCTCACTAGTACAAAATGGCTAATTAGTTACTAAAAAATTGACTAAAATTTGCATATAAATTACTATTTTTCAGTTGGTGACGAGTAGTAGCTAATTTACAGTATCTTATAACGCGACCAACTTTTAGTCATTTTTAGCTTAGTCATTAATTGATTGTCTCAATTTTATCATCTAGAAGCATATTTAGTCACAAATTTGGTTATTAATTTAGTTATTGATTTAGTCATTAATTGCCACAATTAATGACCAAATATATAACAAAATATATTACTATATGATCATCTGAGAAAACCAATTAATGACCAAAGAAATATGACCAAAATGTTGGTCGTGTTATAAGATGCTGTAAATTAGCTACTAATAGTCATATATAGGCAAATTTTAGTCATCGTTTGAAACCAATTAATGAGAAAAGAAATATGACTAAAATTTTGTCGGGCTATAGGATACTGTAGATTAGCTACTAATAGTCGTATATATGCAGGATTTAGTTGTCATTTGTAATGAAAAATTAATCATTTGCAGTAGTCAATTATATTTTTTTGGTAGTTCATATTCATTATATAAACGATTAATTTAGCAGTTTATATTATTTTCATTTATTTTCATTAATAATCATTATAAATGACTAATTTAGTCGTATATTGATTTTATTTGTGTTCATAATTAATCAATATAAACTACTAATTTAGTAGTTTTAGATTGATTTTATGTGTTCATTATTAATCAACATAGATTAATTAGTATGATTTTTTGACTAAATTAAAAAAACATCATACAATGTGAATTGGTTCATTTAATATGAAAATTCAAAATTACATATGTTAGTTAAAATACTAAACAATATCAAGTGCAACTATAAATAATTTCAACCACAGAAATTATATTATATGAAATGTCAAGTATTACAATATGAGTTTCCAACTTAACATTGGTTGGACTACAATTTACACATGAAATGTTGTTTCATCACTATAAAACATTATCATTGTGTTGTCAAGTCATTGCAGGTGAATTCACCAACTATGAAGACTTGAACATCAATCTCTATGTGTGTGTCTTATGTGGGATATTGGCTTTAAGGGTACCACTAGACCGGTTCTCTTCTCTCTCTTTTTGCATTTGTCACTTCAGTGTTAGTGTTCTCCTCTTTCTTCAAATCCTGCTGCTTACCATCAATATTGAGTTCCTTTTCTAGAAACAAAAGAACCTAGAATGCAGAGTGTAAGACATGAAAGATGATGAACATTAGAATATAAATTAAAGTAGACTATAAAGGATTTATATTACATATACCTCAACATCAACAATGTTAAAGCCATTCTTCCCCATAAAAGCAAGAAACTCGAACAAGTTTTCTTCAGTTGAGTGATAGTGGCCACTATGTGGCCAAATGACCTATATAAATAAATTAAAGTCACCATAGAAAAGAACACCTTAGTAACTTAGTATTCAACCTCCAGGGAAAGCTTAGGCACAATCATGCCAACTAAGTTACCTTCTAAAAATCTCAAGCTATAAATAACTTGTTAAAACAAATAATCTGAGGTGTGATGTCTAATCCTTGTCATTTTATTCACAACAAATTTTTTTTGTCTAATGCATGAGCTTGGTCAAGTTTATAAACAAAATGTTCTCAAATAAAAACATGAAAGTAAACTTTTCTAATAATCATGAAAATCTTTCAATACAAAACAATTAAAAGGATTTTAATCAATATCGTGTAATATTAATTTCATCTTCAAGCTTTGGCTGTTGTTTAAACAGACATAATACCAAGTACTTTCAATTTCATAGTTAAAATGTAAAGCAAAATCAAAATAAACGTTCAAAATACAATCAAACAACAAAGAGAGGATATCATGGAATGAACATTGCAATTATAAAAAAATTGTTTACCTGTCCATCAATATCTTATCACGCATTCTTAAAAGATTTGCTTGCCCAAATAACCATGAGGTGAAAGGATTACAACATTAAAAACCATAGGAATACTTACTAAAAACATTTCCAAAGTCGATGGTTGAAGTGCCTGAAGGATCTCCAACAACAAATGAATCATATCCAAGACATGATCTCTCTATTGTCTCCCCATCCTTTTTCCAATCACATTTCATGTAACCTGCCCACACTAGAGTCAAGTAACAATCACATGAAGGAGTTGACATTTATTTTTATCTTTTATATATATAAAATTTGAATATAATTCGTTTTGGTAACATATTAATTCGTATTTAAAGCCTTCCTGTCATGAGAATGTATCAATCAAGTAGAACATCAAAAAAATTGACCTTAATGAGGTCCTGTAACAATTTCTACAATATCAATATTTATCTTGCTGTGACATCTTGGATAGAAAAAAGAACATATCTGCAAAAGAAAAAGCCATATATTACTTATGTTCAAACTATGTATATGGTGTATTCTTAAGTAAATTTTTAAGATGTCCCTCTACCTTTACCAAATCGGATTGTAGCTTGGTTAAACTCTATATCCTTTCTTTCAACATCAATTTCTACAAGATAAATGTCACACATTATTCTTTCCCATTTCTCAACATGCTAGATATAATAAATTGAAAGTCACATAAAAGCAAGAGAAAGCCATTTTCTAACCAAAAAAAAAAAAACAAACAATGCATCTAATAAAACTTCACACCTCAGGGAAAATGAAGGCGATGGCAATGTGGAGCGGGGCTCTGCGTTCTAGGGTTTCAGCATTCTCTGCAACGGCAAGTTGCTACAGACAGCAGAAGACCTGCAAATACTGATGGATTCATGACTTTCATTCCTAACTCGAACGTTTAGAACTCCATGAACCCCCCAGGGGGAGGGCACTGCGCCTCCCCCATTGGATGATGAAGGGTGGCAAAGGAATAAGGAAGGAGATAAACCAGCGGACCAGAGTGAGGACAGCGCGGATCTGAACTCACAACAGACAAAACAGGATAACAAAAAGCAACCCAAGGTCAGCTCAACAACATGCAAACCTGTAGCTACTGAGCGTCCGAAGGTAGAACTTCCAAGCCATAGAATCAATGCTCAGATACAGTTTATGAAAGACCATGCATTGATAGGCAAGTTCATAGGACTTTGGCTGACTGAGAAGGAACTGCAAGGATGGATAGCAGTGAAATGGAACCCAAAGGGACATATAACCCTGCAGCTGGGGCCAAAAGGGTTCTTCACAGCCATTTTTAACTGCCTGGAGGATCGGAATAGGGTGCTGGATGGAGGGCCTTACTTCTTCAATGCCGCCGACCTATATCTCAGAGGGTGGGTAGAGTGCTTCAACCCTGATAAGGAGGATCTCAGTTGGGCTCCAGTCTGGATCCGACTGTACTCACTTCCCATGGAGTACTGGGATGAAGCTTCCCTACAAGAGATTGGAAATGTTCTGGGTGAATTTATAAAAGTTGCAGAGGAAACAAAAATTCGCAGATATACCTCCTTTGCTCGTATTTGCGTCTACATGCACCTCAACAAGGCCCTCCCAGATGCGGTAAGTTTATTCCATGATGATATTGAATGGGTTCAGTTGATTGATTATGAACATGTGCCATTTAGATGCCGAAGATGTCATGCCCTGGGCCACTTATTCAGGGATTGTCCTTTAACTCAAAAACCTTCTCTCTCATCTGGACCTGATTTGCCTGAGGCTGATGGCTTTACCAAAGTAGCCAGTTGCAGGAAAACCCACAAGAAATCAGCTTCAAATTCTAAAATGCCTCAAGCCAGTTCCTCCAAGCCTTCAATGAGCAACAGCTTCGAAGCATTAGCTCGTCAAAATGACCCGAGCTCTGAAATTCCCGCTCCCCCAGAGACGGAGATGATGAAGGACAAACAATCGAAGCAGGTAGACTCCAAAGCGCTACAAGCAGATCCTATGCTCAAAGATACCTCCTCTTCAGATAAGCACTAGATCCCAACATGGAATACTCAAGGAATGGAGGTAGACAACATACAATCTGATTCCAGAATAGCAGAAGAACCAAATGAAGAGTTAAATGAATCTCAGATCATGGAGGAGGAAACAGAGGCTATAGACATTGGGGAACTAGACATCCAGGGCCTAGAGTAGGCATGCAATACAAACAATTTTGACAAAATTCCAGATCGACAACTTGAGAATCTGGAGGAGATCCTATCTCGGGCGCAAAGGCAAAAATCTTTAGGTATTCAGACTGGTAGCCCTTGGGATGGAAGATTCATTACCAAAGATATCAAAAAGCGTGGAAGGAAAACAAACCTCCAACGAACAATCAGAATAGGAGAAATGCTAGTGGAGTCAGGCAGGTACTCCAAGCTAACCAAGTACTATAACTCTGATCATAATCCTTCCCAATGAAGTTAATATCATGGAACATAAGAGGGCTTGATGGCCCAGGGAAAGGAAGACTACTCAAAAACATGATAATGTGAGAAGAACCTCAAATCATTTTCTTGCAAGAAACCAAATTCAATTCAAACGCTCTGGAAAGAATTGCAGCAAAAGTATGGCCAGGGAGTATCACTGTTGTAGTGGATGCCGATGGGGCATCTGGAGGCCTTGTAATCTTATGGGATGGCCGAGCTATTAGACTCAACAACATCCATGCAAATAAGAACTTCCTCCAAGAATTTTTTCACATCATTGGGACAAATATACACGGGCTCTTAACCAATGTGTATTTCCCCAAGAGGCTACGCATAAAGCATAAATCCTAAAAACCCTCTCTGTAATCAATGCTAACAAATCACACCCATTATGGATTTCTGGAGGTGACTTCAACATGATTACTAGGCTGGAAGAAAAAAGGGGAGGCAGGAACAGAGGGAATCAGGAAGGGAAACCCCTAAAAGACTTCATTCAGAATAACTGGCTTATTGACCTGCCTTTCAATAATGGTCTCTTTACATGGAGCAACAAGAGAGCAGGGTCACAGCAGATCACTTCTCGTTTGGACAGATTCTTACTCTCAGACAACGCTATTCATATCGGTGGAGACTTTGCATCTTCCATCCTGCCTCTCATAGGATCTGATCACTGGCCCATCCCCCTTCATTGGACGCATCCTGGCAAACAGATTCGAAGACTGTTTCGTTTTGAGGCTTTCTGGATGTCTCACCCAGATTTCCACAACTTAATCAACTCAGAATGGAACAATTTCTCCCCTCCAACCGGGTCAAAGATGTTTCAATTTCAGCAGAAGCTAAAGCATCTTAAAGGCAAGATCAAACAATGGAATCATACTTCTTTTGGTAACATTTTCTAGGCTCAGAGCACCCTTGATCAAGATATGAAACATCTACAGCAGAGGATTATTGTTGAAGGCCGCTCTGATGGCCTGTCAAAATAGGAAAAAGTTCTTGAGACGCAAATCTTAGAAAGGGCTAAGCAGGAAGAAATGCTATGGAGGCAAAAATCAAGAATAAGGTGGCTTAAAGATGGAGAAAAAAACACAAAATTTTTTCATAGTACCACCATCCAACGCAGAATGAATAACAACATAAATCACATTCAAAATGAGCAGGGAGTTAAAGTGGAAAAACATGAAGAAATTGAAAGCAAACTCCTAAACTATTTTAAACAAGTGCATCGCGAGCCAAATTCAGATACATTGCTAGCCATAGAAAAATTATTCGAAATATTCCTAAAATTATTTTAGAGGAGCATAACCAACTTCTTCTCAAGCCTGTAGACTTACAGGAGGTTGAATTGGCAGTTCGTCAGCTAAAAGCAGGGAAAGCACCTAGCCCGGATGGATTCACCTCCAACTTTTTCCACAATTTCTGGGATTTGATCAAGATGGAAGTCTGGCAGGTGGTTGAGGAATCAAGATCCTTAAGATGGATGTTTCTAGGAGTGAATGCCACATTCATTGCTCTGGTACCCAAGGTGGATCAACCTAGCACTCCTGACAAATACAAGCCTATAGCTCTGTGCAATATAATTTACAAGATAGTCTCCAAAATCATTGCCTCCAGACTCAAATTGCTGCTTCCTCTCATCATCTCGCCTGAGCAATCTGGATACGTCGAAGGTCGGCAAATTACGGATGGCATCATCCTAACTCATGAAATAATTCATTCCCTGAAGCACTCCAAGAAGCCAGGTATGCTCCTCAAAATAGATCTTTCAAAGGCTTTTGATAGCTTAAGTTGGTTGTACATTAAAAAAGTTCTAATTGCTTTCGGCTTTGCTCCTCCTTGGGTTAGATGGGTTATGAGTCTCATTTCCTCCTCTTTCTTTTTTGTTCTGGTCAATGGTATTCCCTCCTCTCCTTTTCATCCTTCTCGGGGAATTCGGCAGGGAGACCCTCTCTCCCCTTTCTTGTTTGTTATTATGGCAGAAGGATTGGGCCGAAGCATTAAACTAGCTCAGCAATCTCAGCTTCTTAGAGGCTTGTCTTTTCACAACTCTTCAGCCTTCACACACCAGCAATTTGTTGATGACAACATGCTTTTTGGGCATCCTTCTGTCCAGGAATCTCGTCAGCTCAAATCATTACTGACGGACTTCTCGGAGTCCTCAAGAGCATCTACCAATAATTTCAAATCCTAGATATTCCTTTTCCATGCCCTTGCTATTACTCAAGCAGCTATAGCCCGCATTCTAGGATTCTCCATTGCTATCCTTCCTTCCAAATATTTAGGAGCTCCTTTGACTACCTCAGCCCTGAAGCATTCTTCATGGAATATCCTCTTAGAAAAACTGGAGGCTCGCCTTTCCTCTTGGACTCACAGATCTCTTAATATGGCGAGTCGCCTAGTCCTCATAAAAGCAGTTCTTCATTCTATGCTGCTATACCTCTTCTCCATCCTTGCGGCTCCCAAATGGGTTCTTAAAGAAATCAAGCATCTTCAGAGATCCTTTCTTTGGGGCAGTTCTGGTCTCAAACGCAAATGGGATCTTGTCAAACGGGACACTTCATGTCTTCCAAAGAGCGGCTGTGGTACTGGATTAAGGGATCCTTCTCATAGTAATGAAGTCATGGGAGCTCGAATTTGGTGGAAATGGTTGACTACGCCTCTCACCCCCTGGGCTTCTCTCTGGACAACAAAGTATGCAAGCAAATGCCCAACTGAGGAACTAATACGAATGTCAGAAGTTAGCATGGGCTCCCTCATATGGAACTCGGCCAAGCAACACAGAAGCCTCATTCAGTAGCACAGCTTTTGGGAAGTGAAGAATGGAAACACTGCAAGGTTTTGGGAAGACTCCTGGCAGCAGATGCCCAAGTTAAAGGACCTAATTTCTCATATGCAACTTCCGGAGTAGGATATGCAATCATATGACAAGGTTAAAAACTTTTGGAAGAACTTGTCGGCTCAAGAATACAGGGAATGGATCAAGGCAGATCAGATTTTAAGACAAGGAACGCAACAAGTTCATTAAACTCTAGACACAGAATAAATGAAAAGGAGAATCTAGCTCTCTGATGAAAGGGATATCCTTAGATGGGGATATGAAGAAAGAGGAACCTTCACTATGAGAGAGGTTTACAATCTCATTATCAAGGAACATATGGTGAAAGATCCTCTCTGGAGCAAAGTCTGGGACCCTTCCATCTGGCCGAAAATCTCCACCTTTCTCTGGCTCCTATGTCATAGCAAGATCCTCACGTGGGACAATCTTAGGAAGAGGAACTTTCATGGGCCCTCAATGTGCCCTAACTGCAGACAAGAGGAGGAATCCATAAAGCATCTCATGCATTCCTGTCATATTGCGCGCAAGCTCTGGGAAAAGGTTAGTTTCCGATGCCAAAAGGAAGGAAGAATTCATGGAGACATCATTGCCATCGTTCGCAACTGGGATCAGAATCCTTATCAAAGCAAGATTTTAAATTTCCTATGGAAGCTCATTCTGGGCTTCCTCATGTGGTCCATCTGGAAGGAAAGAAATCGTAGAATCTTCAAGGATCACTCTGCGCCTATGAAGAATATCTGGAAAATCATTTGACAAAATATCGAGGAAACCATTTCTCTTAAAACTTGGTATCAGGAGGACCTTCCTACTACTCCCCAAGAATAATCCATTTGGGCTAATTGGAACCTTCAATGGAATCAAGAACAGGCTGTCAAAGGAACAAGGCCTCCGGTGGGTCGTTCACCTGAGAAGTGGTTACCCCCTCCCATGCATATATACCAGCTAAACTTTGATGGGGTCTCGAAAGGTAATCCAGGTAATTCGGGCTTTGGAGGGATTTTCAGAGACTATAAGGGTACTCCACTTCTATCCTTCTTAGGATCAAAGGGATGGGATACCAATAATTCAGCAGAATTGGAAGGTCATTGGCAGGGCCTCATTCTAGCGCAAAGTAAAGGATTCTTTCCGCTCATAATAGAAGGTGACTCTTAGATCATCATAAATATGGTCTCAAAAATTTTGCAAGGAACTCCCTCAAGCAAAGTGAGCAACAGCTGAAGAATGGCGAAAAGGCTTGAACTCATTGAATGATGGCTCTCCTCTCACAGGGTGATCACTCTGAAGCACATTCACCGAGAAGGAAATAAAGTTGCTGACTTACTTGCTAACATTGGAGTTGAATGCAGGTTGGATCTTCACGCTAGATCAATTTCTAGACTGGCCTCTGAGTCCCAACTCTTGGATTACCAAAACCTTGTGAAAAATGAAATGAATCAGGAAGGAGTAGAACACCCGGATGCAGGTGAATTAAATGATAATTGATGGTTTTAATGAAGGGTGGAAGCACTTGGTACTGCCAGTTGTAGATCAGTGCAGTTATCCATGAGAATATCTAGCTCAAGCAGGTTCACCTCAGGCGAGGGAGATTTGGCTTGAATTCAGTATTAAGTGCGCACTTTGTCCAAGGCAAGACTCTGGTTGGTATAATCATGGCAATCCTGGCTCTCCTTCCCATTGTTTGCTTTCAGCCTTCTAGCCTCTGGCCTTTCCTGGATGCGTATCTCTGCGGCAGGACCGTCTCTGCTAATAGAAGTTCACTCTCGGGTGCTCTTGTCATGAGAATTGTGCTTCCCTCTTTTCACTCTCAGGCCTATTCTTTGATCTTGAAGTGGATTCTCGTTGTGCTGTATTGTCTTCACGCCATTGTTTCCTGTATTGTTGTGCTTCCCTTCCGTCGCCTCATCATGGTACACCATCGCATGAGCAGTTACTGTGGGGAAGCCGTGGTGGCCATGGGCGTTCACAGTCTATTTGTTCAGTGGATCTTCCCCTGCCTCCTGCTACTCTACCCTCTTCTTCGGCGAATTCGCCTCCTCTCAGCCCTTCTCGCAGGCCGATTCCACACAATGCTTTTCAGACTACTCACTTCAAGTTTCAGAGAACCTTAACAAGCCTGTTATCACGACCAATATCACTATTCTCTTCTCTGAAGAAGAGGCTCCACCTCAAACTACTGTGCGCTTTACGTCTGAGCCTTCTCCAGATGGTCACAGAGTGGGCAGCTAGGGCAGTGAGCAGAATTTGGCTGATGAAAGCTAGGAGAAAGGGAGTGGTGAGTAGCGTGACATGGGCAGTGCTCCTAGCGACAATCAACCACCAGGTGGCTGCTCTCATGGCGCCTATGTCTCGATGGTCAGTGAAGGCACTTCCAATGACACACATCCCTCGTCGGTTCTTCCAGGCGGCAGTGATGCGGGTAACATGGCGAGAAATGATGAAATGTGGTATGGCAACGTGTGCCCGGTGGTGGAGGAGCCTCCGAATGAGAACGTGGCAATATGAGGCCACCTGGGTCCTTTCAGACCTTCCTGGTTTTTTCTGATGGTTCGTATGGTTAAGTTCATGTGGTTTTGGGTTTACAACTTTGGTTTTGCCTCGATAGCTTGGCAGCTTCATTCTTCTTCCTAGTGCGGTGGCAGTCTATAGCTCTTTTTGGTTCTGGCTAGTGTCTTTGTCTCTTATTTCTGGTCTCAAAAGCTTCATAGGTGGTTATTCCATCTTTTCCTCATGATCTTGTTGTTAAATTCTGGTTTCTATGCTTGGTTCCTCACTTACTGTAACTGGGTCTCCCTTACCTGGGACAATTTTGTTGCGTTGAATGCTCTCAGATGCTTTTTCCTGAGGCTTCAACCTCCTTGTAACATGATTTTGATTTTTAGTTAATAGAATTAGTCTTTACAAAGAAAAAAAAAAAAAACTTCACACCTCAGAAATTACTCTTGCACGTGCTCAGACTAAAGGTGTTATTCTTTGAATCATATTTAGGTCATATTTAATGGGATATTCATATTTTTACCATGATTTCAATTTGGTGCTAAAAGAAATATATAAATCTAGGTTATTATTAGTGAACTTCAAGTATAATTCAAAAACACAATGTCATTATAAGGTATGGAGAGAGAAACATATTCATAACTAGGATTCTCTATTTTAGTTTGGTTTGAGTTGAGTTGGTATTTGAATATATAATTTTCTCTAAAGAAGTGAAATAGAAAGATGAGAGTCGAAATAACCCCATCAATTTTTAATTAATTCATATTATATATCTCTAAAACAACTAGGTCATCCTTCTCTGCTATTTGATAGAGATTTATTGGCATAGAATAATAATGAATTAACTATCAAACACAATGATGCAATATATTAACCAAGGAAAGAAAAATGACATGGCTTTGGTATTTGTGTGCTCGAAGGAAATCCAACAATGGTTGTGTTCTTTCTTTATCATGAAATAGTATTGAAGACAAATGTTGGTTCAGAAATTGAACTCTGTTACCAATAGGAGATGGTCGTGTTGGGTAAGGAAAGGATGAATTGAAGGGCTCAAGGTCTAGCTCCAATACATAGTTATCCTTGTCACTACAAAATACAAAGTTGTCATCATTTGCTTATCCAAGTAAAAAGAAAAGTGAGTTTGTATTTGTGCACTTGTGATAGTATATGAAAAAGAGAGCACTAGTGGAAATCAAAGTGTGTTGTCCCATCATTCAACCTAACATAAAACTTATATATTCAGTTGTTGACTACAATGGAAATCAAATGTAAAACCCATTCAATTTGATATTTACATGACATAGTCATAACGACCTAGTACAATAGAAGCATGCTAACACATAAATAAGAGATGATAAAAAAGAATAATGGAACATTATTTCCTGCCACATAATTGGTTTGAATGAAATCTAAATGGGAAGAACTTATGGTAAGACAACATAACATTAGTGTTTTGTATCCTCTTTAACACATGTAGCATAGGGAAGTAGAGGAGGCCAAATGTAGCAGGATTCCAATTGTGTGGGATATAAAAACAGAAATGTGGAAAAACACACCTGCCAATTCACGAAATCTCACTCTAAATAATAGAACATGTTGAGGATAGTAATGATGAAAATAGATCATGTATTAAGATCAAGCTCCTTATTGGTCATCAATTAGCAAGGCAGCTGGTAATTTTTGCTCGTAAAAAAATATATCATAATTAGTGTAATGACTGTGTGGGTATTTTTGTGATTTTTTTTACATTTATATTATGGCGTTCTTGTAGGAGAGAGTGATGAAAGTTCTCCAGGTTTGGTCAAACCAGTTTCTCCTTTCATATGCTTATGTGTATGGACAGAGAGCTACCTTTATTCGGTTTGGAAATTCAGGTGTCCCTCCCTTTCATTCAATATGTGGAGATGCCCCACCATTGAAGGACCTTGATAGTTATGAATCCAATCTTACAGACATAATAGATGGATATGGTCCAAATCAAGATGTTGCTATGGTGATTGGAGAGGGAGCAACAACTTGAGAATTGTTTAGTATTCCTCTTGTGGAGCTTGAAAGATAGTGTAGGAAAATTGGTTTATCTATTTGTGGTGGTAGGGAATTGATTGCTTAGCTTAGAAGAAGAAGAGAAGCATAAGAACCAAGATCAAGACGAGGATTTCAGGTATGGGTATAACTTTGCAATTGGAGGGAAGCATGAAAGAGAAACTGATCCTTATATACAATTGGGAGGGGGAAGGTGGAGCACGGGTGAAGAAAGAAAATCCATACTTTATGATGATAAGGACTATATATCATTATCATCATCTAGGAAAAAATTTCAGGAAGAATCATCTTTACGGTCATGGGTTGAGGAACATGAATCAGTGGATGCCTCTTGCATTGGAACTTTACCAAAAAATGTTGGTGTGGTGATGGTAGTGTCATGTGATGTGCCCCCAAAAGTTCAAAATATTCTAGGCAATGTCAAGGAAAATTTCTTTCTCTACTCCTTAGCTCATATTTCGCCCCATCCATGTTTTGATAGACCAATTATCAAGATCATATAATGATATTTTCTTTAATGAGGGAGTTCAAGTTCTAATAATTTAAGGATATGATCAATTTAAAAAAAAAAAATGGATAGTCTTGTCTGACTTGCAAGGACTTGGGTGTCAAACTTGCTGCTGAGACAATGTTATTCACAAGTCAAAATTTTGACTATGACTTGGGGTTGAGTTTGAAAGAGAGAATTTTGCTTAATACTATTTAGTCAAGGAAAAGAACCAAATTCAGAGTCCATTTGAATTATGATTCATGAAGCATAGTAACAGAATTGGTGAACTTAATAGGGCCCATCCTTGTCATGATGTGTTACATTTGAATGGAATGAATGCATGAATTTCAAAAGGCTGAGATATGGTATAAATCATGGGAGATTTTTACCAAATAAATAACCCAAACTTGACACTTGAGATATGATATAAATATTGGGAAATTATAACCAAATACATAACCGAAACCTTAAACCTAGTAGTGTGAAATCCATTGTTTGAAGTGTGGATATAGAAGACAAATTTCTGAGTTCTTAAATACTTTTAAAAATTAACATACAAATAATTTATAAAAGCATGGAATTTCGTTGTCAATCAAATGTCAAATCGTTTAACAATTAAAGCGATAACCTATAATAACAATCCAAAATCGACAAGGCATATTGGACAAATGTTCAAAACTCATTTGAAACATCCTAATCCTACATGCTGCTCAACTAAAGCAACCAAAAATGTTATCTTGCTTGGGAAACATGGAAAGTTAATGATATAAATGAAAAAAAGATAAATAATTAAAACTGACTATTAGAACTAGCGCAAACAATGAATGATAAACAAAATGAAAATGGGGCAAAATGTTGCATACCCACTCCATGAGACTGTCATCCGCTTCCAAACTCAATGTTTCCCAAGACTAAGCAGGTCATTCCATTGGTGTCCACATCCTCATATCCATGTACAACCTGCATTGGTCATACCCTTTCATAAAGAAAAAAATAAAAGAAAATGAAGCCATAAAGCCTTTTTACTGGTCAACGGTTTAAATATTTTGAAGCATGTATTTAAAAAGAATATTCTCATACCAATATCCTTGCTTGCTTTGAAACTCTATTCAAATACAACACTTCCTCCAAAAACTCTACATATCATAGATCATCATAATTCAAGTCATCAATTAAATGAAGTTCTGTCATTTCTAGAGCAGGGGTGCTATGAAGAAATCAACCTAATACACTGATTTCCCTATCATGAAATTCAATTATGTCTACATAAACCTGTATATATGGAGATGAGAGAGTGGGGATCTGAGATGTTGAGGTATGGGATATTTTGAAAGTTCCTGCATTGCATTTCAAAACCAGAATAAGCCAACTCTGCACTCATTTACGAGGTAAAAGACATAAATATTCATTATGAACATCATGGAAAAAAAACCATGGAAGAATTTTATGGTCTTTTCACATCTTATAGTCGGTTAACTTTTTTAATTTAGGTAGTGTATATTTTCATTAAGGAATATATATAAAACAAAGCTGTTACTTGGTTTTGTTTCATATCTATTGGATATACTGAATCTGCAAACAGGACAAAATAATGAATCAAAACATAATAGTCAACCTAAGCTACATCAATATATGCTTTGTATAAAAAAAAATTATGTTACACCTGACAACTAAGTAGAAAATGCAAGCAGTCTTAAACATTGAAACATGTTGTTCATTGCACATGTAAAATAAAAGCATAAATTCTGTTTTTACCAAGATAAAGTTGTCACCCATTAACAAACATTGGAGATTAGGAAGCATCTCGAACAAAAAATTGAGAAGACACATATTTCTTTAAGCAAAGGCACAACACATATGACCAGCGCCTTTAATGATTTAAAGCACCCCTTCATCTCAATCAATATGTCCACAAAGAAATTGTATGCATTATCGGGATATGAGTCCATTTCCAATGCGGTCTAATTACTGCATATTGAGTCTCAAGATAGAGCATGAAAGCTCTTGAAACAATATCCCATTCACTTTCAAATATTTTATCATGTATGCCCCTGTTTACACATACAAGACAACCTACATTTACATTGGTTTATATTTTATCCACATACAACCTGCATTTACACTGGTTTCATTATAAAGCATTGAAAGTAATAGTAAAATCTAGACTTACATGGTTGTAGTTTGAAGCAATGTGATTGAAGAGGTTTTGTCCATATCTAGTGGTTGTTTGATGCAAATTTAGTGATTCCTCTACTGAGGACCACAAATGCAGGGAGTGCACAAAAGGTTGAATACTAACGATCAAATATTCTTTATGGTTTGGCTAGTTGAGTGGGGCATCCGATCAAATTGGATGACCATACAGTTAAGCTTCAAAAGGGGTCCTATGCAAGTGATTTTAAATGATATCCCTTGGAAGCTTCAACATAGTACTCAGTATCATCATATAGAGGACCACCCAAAAATAGACCATCTGATCCTATCAAAGTTTGAAGAACCATGTCACCCTTTTTAAATGACCATTGCTACTATCATTTTGAGCAATTACTTTAATGTCAACAACTAGGATTGTTGGTAGCACTGACCCTGAATGTACTTTCCTAGGCACCCCACAAAAGAAGGAATAACAGGTTTGCACCCATCAGTTTTAACAGCAACGTGCCGACTTCTTGGATAAAACAAGACCTTTTCAAAACTATTTTTCTCACTAGCATTCCTTTTATCTCTTAGAACAAATACCATTTCATCTTCAAGATTGGCCTAGTGAGTGTACTGATATACAACAATGTTGCTTGGTCCATTATCACTTGAAACAAGTTTGACATTATTGATCATATCTATAAATGCACCCTCCTTTTTCCATATGTCTACAATAATGCTTCGAGACAACTCATTTGTTTTGGGATAAGAACTTGAATCAACATGTATTTCACCACTCAATAGATATTTTTCACCAGTCAAATATATAGGCTTATGGTTCAATACATTGAATTCTAATGAAGGCATTCCAAAGAAAATGCATGAGTTCAAGAAATGAAGCAATGTGCACATGAGAAGCTTCTAAGAAAATTTTCTACCATCCTTTCTCAATCAACAAATTCATGGGTTCTTTGTTTGGCTATATGATGTAAGAAGCCACAGGATGAGTAGACATAATACACAACCAATAGCCTTTTTGGATAAACACTATCTCTGAATGATCAGAAACACCAACATTGACATCAATAACCTTTCTCTCCCAACACTAGTCATCATCCCAATCTAACAAATCAGATGAAGGTCTATGTTTTACCACAAGACGCAATGCACCAGGTAGAAATTTCTCAAATATGAAGTCACTGCTCTCATTTATTAAACTTAAAGAGTTAAGCTTCTCTGAACCTAGAGTTCAATAGCTAGATAAGTAAGTGATATAGAAATTGAGGAGTCACATCCTTCCTTGCATATCACCGATCCACGGATATCAACAAGGGCCTTTATAAATTCAATGCCAAACATTGGTCTAGTTACTATCACATAAATATGTGATGGTGAAAATCATAGAAACTTTTAGGGGCAAATGTTCGCCCTTTGCCAAAATTAAGGGGTTTTAAATTTTTAGTGGGCGAATATTTTGTATCATAGTACATTTTTACAAATCACCTCAAGTAACCCACCTTATTTTAAGGGAGAGGGTAAAAAAGGTAAATTTAACCCTTGAAATTAGGAGTTACAACCTTCCATTCGCCCATTTTCAAGAATAGGTTTTATTTAAGTGAATCCATTTGCCCATTTTCAAGAATAGGTTTTATTTAAGTGAATCCTATGGGCCAGAGGCCCAAATACCATATTTATAAAAGAGGTATGGTAAATTAATAAAGAAATAAATAAATGAGAGGTATGGTAAATAAATAAAACATTTTTTATATTTACTCCATAAGTCACCTTATATACATGCAAGGGTGTAAACAAATAAAAATATAAGTAAAGTGGAGGTATGTTAAATAAATAAAACATCTTTTTATACTTACTCAAAAGGTATGGTAAATAAATAAAAATATAGATAAACTAGACGCATGGTAAATAAATAAAACCTCTTTTTATATTTAGTCCATAACCCTCGTTCTATTTGTGAAGGCTCAAGAAAGAGGTTTTATTTAAGTGAATCCTATGGGCCAAATACCATATTTGTAAAAGAGATATGGTAAATTAATAAAAATATAAATAAACGAGAGGTATGGTAAACAAATAAAACATTTTTTTTATATTTACTCCATAAGTCACCTTATATTTACCAACACTCAAAAAATGCGTTATATTTAGGTGAAACCTATGGGAAAAATACTATGGGACAAATACCATGGACTAGATTGTTATTAATACCATGCAAAAAAACATTATTAACCCTAATATTAGTATTAATAAAAATAAAAATGGCACATGGTATTGACCCATGGTATTCACCAAAATGGCACATGGTATTGACCCATGGTATTCACCTGGAATTAAATGGGGGAATTAAACCAGCATAGATCCATCTTTACTCTGGATCTACTAACCCCGAGAGGTATCAAATATCGTGATATGAAAACTAGAATAGAGTGAAAAAATATTTGATCCGATCAAGAGTAAAAATGGATGTTGTAATTTAATATATGTTAAACATTCTAGCTTGGTTAAAATAAAAAATAAAATAAAAATCAACTAGTAATTTTACTAATTTTTATAAATTACTAATAGTAATTTTTAAGCTCCAAGTTTATGATAACCCATGGTATTGACCCATGGTAATACCATGGTATTCATGTGAGCATAGACCATTTAAAGGGGAAATTCTATCATCTTAGATCCATCTTAATTCTGGGTCTACCAAGTGCTCAGAGGGATAAATATATTTCACCCCCCTAAGAGTGGTAGATGTGGAGTTTGGTTTTTATGATAATGAAGATATTAAATAGACTTAGGAAATTATATTGTAAAAACATCTTAAGGTGAATGGTTAAAGCATAGACATTGGAAAAGTATATTTGTATACTTCTGTTTTAAACTGAAACAAATCCAGGGCTGAAAGGAATGGATTGATTGCACTAGTCATCCTTCTATAACTTTCCAACATATGCTGGAGTAAACAGATTGTAATTTGGGTAATTTTTCTAATTGAAAATAGGAACATACTTATGTATTGGCAGGGTGGTTACGAGGTCCCTAGAAGTGATGAATTTGAATTTTTCTTGGTTTTATATATAGTATTAGGTTTTTTCTCATGCTTTTTGTGAATGGAACGGGTGAATTTTATCCTACACCCACTAGGTTATCGATATGTAATTTCGGTAATTTTGATTTCAAAAGATATTTTAAAGAAATGCAATTATTTCATTTGTGTATTCAATAAACACAATATTTTACAATTGAGTAAATATTCGCCATGAGATTTGCCAAAAAATTATATATACATATCATATTATTGATAAAATCGCCTTCCATTTTCCTATATACCATGGATATTCACCCATTTATTATACATATAAATTTAGGGGTGGTTCTTAAAACTTTCCCTGGTGAAAATTGAAGACCATAATCACGTTCTACTATTGTGGTTAGTCTAGTATTGTGGTTAGTGGGGATATTCGATATTAACCTGGTTGAACCTTGAAGTAAAAGTTTCCCATATCATCAATCCTCTTTAGTTGAGGCTTAACATTGTCTAACCCATGTGTCAAGCCAACTTGACACTTGCCATAATAGCCATTTGTCACTAATTTTAGGGAACCACAAATATTATAATGTGTTGCTTATATCTTTGGGATTGAAGCCATGTTTGACACAACCATGAAATTCTCCAAACTGCTAAACTCGAAGTGATCCTTCTCAGCCTTGATTGTGTAGCGTGTTGATGTTGCATGATCAAGTTTGTAATATACCTGGATATTTTTTGTAGCTCTTTCTCGTCCATCGACTAATATCTTAACACCTTCAAAATGGACTCCTTCAGAAGTCACCACAAGTCTTCCAACTGAGAAACCTATGACCTGAAATGGCCGTGATATATTAACATGACTGTGCTCAACAAGAACCTCTATAGATGGAAGTGAAAACAACCTTTATTTTCCAAGTGGAATAAAATTAAAAGAAAATTTCCCATCTGCATCAGATATTGCATGACAAAGCGCTTGATTTAGCCAAGGAGCTTCTTTGAGGGAACTTCACCTCATGGAAATCATCTGAATAAAGGTATACATGAACACCTAAAATAGGGTTACCTTGAGAAACAACTAAGCCACCCGTATCATAACTTGGGATAGAAAATATGTCATCCACTACCAGATTTCTGAAGCCCAACTCCATCTCTGGAGAGCCTCTTTGGACAATTGTTAAGAGAACATGAGAATCATGTATTTGAAAGAGAATATTATAGAAAATATACTCTATAAACCTCAATCATTGTACCTTATGCGTAGCGCCATCCTTGCTAGGATCGACATTAGGTATGACCTTGTATCCTCTTCCTCTGTTTAACAAGTGGCTCACAAAGCTCACTCTTTCCACTTCTTCACATTTTATTTCATGGAGGGCTACTGTCTCATTTAGACACTCATCCTTAAGGAATATCGAAACTTATTATGGGATTTTACATGACCTGATATTTGTATATTGCTCGAGTATTGATGAAGCTTATGTATTCATGATGGGAAGTAACCAGCCTATATTTCCTTGGAGTAATATTTGTAAACGTGTAACTGCCTCCTCCGACGTAAACACGACATTAATGAGATAATTGCTGGTGGAAATGAGTTCAACCTTCACATTGGCACCACCTCCATTTATATTTGGACAACTTTCTATTCCAATAGCCCCCATCAATCTCCCAGAAATAGTGAACCCAGTGAAGTGAAAATTGATGTCTTCATGGCCATTGCAACCATTGTGATCCACTGATACATATTCAGCCATTTAAGCTATATTCACCAAGTGAGGGAATATGAATATTTCAGATGTAATTTTTCCACTGGATTATCTTAACATCAAATCCGAAATTGTCTTGTTCATCTTCAGAGAGCTCTTGAAACAATTTTTCACTATTGTATCGAATATACACAAATATATTTAAAAAATTATTAATGTATATGGCTTGATTATCAATCAAAATGTTTAAAACAATATAACACCAACAAATTTGTATTTCATCTCCATTACAGATAGTTCACCGTCCTTCGTAGAATGCATATGGCTTGTAGATCTTTTCTAGGTGCTTCAATTATTGTAACATATATTTTGTAGATGATCTTGATAACCCCGTTATCTACAATATGACCATCAGTTTGCAATGATTCATTTTATGTATTTTATTTATTTATAATTATGGTGAATTGATTATTCTTTAGATTAAATAACTAATCTACTCCTTGAACAAAGATTATATGCAGATATTATATGCAAAGTAAAATTTACATGAGTAAATTTTTAACTTTTCAAATTCCACTTATATTCATCAAAATTTCCAGTAAGAAACATAGTGTATCGTTACAACATACCTT
Source organism: Pinus tabuliformis (assembly GCA_031772625.1). Classification (NCBI taxonomy): domain Eukaryota; kingdom Viridiplantae; phylum Streptophyta; class Pinopsida; order Pinales; family Pinaceae; genus Pinus; species Pinus tabuliformis. Next base: position 1,547,365,157 of record CM062818.1, read on the forward strand.
ATTTGGTGAACTAACTTCTGTGTCGAGAGCCTGCCCATAATTCTTCATAGTATTAATGCAAGGCAATTGCATCAACAATTTTACTGGGTTTCCTTTGTGATCAATATAGGGATTAGATTTAAAATGTTCAAATATTATTTTTAAAAATTCTTGAATTGTTATGGTATTTGCCATCGTAGAAGCAACCTGATAAACCTTTATGCCATGCTTTCCTGTGTGTTTGGCCATGGCTGCTAAAGTTGCATTCGCAACCATGTCTGCCGATATCTTCAATTTGAATTCAACCAAAAAAAATAACACATTTAAGAGAAAAAGGATAATGGTATTTTGAGTTGAAGTTTTGAAGACATATGGAAGATTTGATCTCCCAAGAGAAATAAATAATGCAGAGAAGCCCCAGAAAAATCAAATAAATATGATTTAAATAATTAAAAAATGTGAAATCTAAGTTTGGAACCATCCACTATCATATTCCAGATATAGATGAAAAACGTAATCTAATAAAAAAAATAATAATATGGAAATACTCCAGAAAATCTAAAATTAATTATGAAATGATTTTTCACACTTTGTTAAGAGTTACTCACCAGATCTAGCACAGAATTTGGATCGGCCAAGAAGCAAGATAGTTGACCTTTTCCATAGTACGTAACGATTGGATCAATCATTCTGCAAGCTAAATATTTGATTTAGCTCAACAAAAATGTGAGAGTATGGCAGGATAGTTGACCTTTTCCATAGTGCGTAATGATTGGATCAATCATTATGCAAGCTGAACATTCAATTTAGCTCAACAACAATGTAAGAGTAATTGAGCATCGGATCTGAAGTTTTCCTCAACTTTGTCAAAGACCGACTTTCGATGAAACCTCGACATCCATTGATCCATCAACAATGGTTAAAACTGCTAGACATGTAACCAACATTTATTGAATTGAGGCTTCTGTGATCCATAATAGTTGTAAGCAAAACTTCGGCGAAAATCACATGAGGAAAGACCTTTTTCGATGCGTTTTGAACCAACCAGTGTGGTTCATCGTCAGGACAAGTTGAAGAAACAGATCCAACTAAGCATGTTAAATAGTCTGAGCAGAGACTCCAACGGCTAAATCGACCAACGGATAATTTTGACCTACGGACCCAGGTCAAATTTTGACATGGTGGGTGCTTAAGATGAAACCAACATCTTAAGCACCCAACATGTCTCCATTACAAGAAACTTCTAATCTAAAAACCTACTAGTTTTTTTCCAAGGTTCAACAACTCACTGCATCTCTCTTTCTATAGTTTCCAACTAGTTGTCGCTAGTTCAATCATGATAGAATCTGAAATCACTCTGATGGTTGAGATGTCGGTTTTCAGGGGAACCAAACACATGGATCCAATCAAAATCTAGTCGCACCATCTGGATTAGTTTTATCCTCCCAGAGATTTGGATAGGTGTTACCCTGGTAGAAACAGTGCAAGATGTAAAACAATGCCTTTACATTGCCAATTATCAAGGCAAGATGATCTATAACCCCTACGGTTTAGGGAAAAATCACCCAAAACCCCAAATTTAAGGCACTTTAAATTATTAAGTTTTTTGTAATTCAAAGTTTAAATAAAATAATTACAAATCTCTTTACTTTCTTTGAAAATAGAAAGCAACTTTTCATTCAAATAATATCATTTTAACTTTAAATTAATTGAAATTTATTTTATTTTAATTAGTATAAAATTGTTTTTGGTTATTTATATGTATTTTTCAAAGGTATTTATAATTTCAAATTAAAAATAAAATAATTATTGCGCCCATGGGGAAACATGTAAACTTAAATGTAAATGTAAACATTAATATTTAACATTTAACATGTTAATCTAATGTCGGCCCTATTTAAAAATCAATCTAATTATTATTATTATTATGTATAAAGACAACATAAATTAAAAGTATAAAGAGGTTTACGAATAGTAAAAAAAGAGCTATGTTAAATTAAAAAAATATAAATAAACTAGAATTATGGTAAATAAATAAGACCTTTTTTTTTTTTTTTTTTTTTTTTTTTTTTATATATATTTACTCCAAAGGTATGTTAAATAAATAAAACATCTTTTTATCTTTACTCCATTAATCTCTTTATATTTATGAAAACTCAAAAAATAGGTTTTATTTAGGTGGATCCTCCTGGACACATAATTATTAATACCATGGGTCAATTACCATATTTATAAAAGAGGTATGATAAATAAATAAATATAAAAGAGGTATAAAAATGTATGGTAAATAAATAAAAACATATCAAATAAGATTAAAAACAACATCTAATTATATACCAAGCCTATGGTCCAAATACCATTGTAAATAAAAGAAATATGCTAAATAAATAAAAATATAATTAAACAAGAGGTATGGTAAATAAATAAAACCTCTTTTTATATTTGCTCCATAAACCTCTTTACACTTACTAACACTCAAAAAATAGGTTTTATTTAGGTGAACCCTATGGGAAAAATACCATGGGCCAAATTATTATCAATACCTTGCAAAAAATACTATTAACCATAATATTAATATTAAAAGATTATTATTATTATTATTAAATCTAATATTCATAACGGGAGGTAAGAAAAAAGACATAAAGTTATAGAGGTGGAGAGATAGGGGGGGTGACAAGGGGGAGATGGAGATAAATTGAAGGAGAGGGGAGAGGAGGAATAAAAAGAGAGAGAGGTAGAGAAGGGTGAAAGAGGGAGAGGGAAACAAAAATATGGAGGGGGAAGAGAGAGGAGAGTGGGAAGGAGAAAGTGAGAGGATTGGAGGGCAGAGAGAGAGAGAGAGAGAGAGAGAGAGAGAGATGGGGGAAGAGAGATAAACATAGGAGAGAAAGGGTGAGAGAGGAAGGATGATAGGGAGGAGGAAAGAGGGAGGGATAAAGATATGGAGTTAGAGGAGGAGAGAGGGAGGGAAGAAGAAAGACATAGAGAGTGAGAAGTGGAGAGAGAGAGGGAGTGACAAGGGAGAGATGGAGAGAAGGAGTGTATGTTTAGGGGTGAGATAAAGAGACAAATAATGAGAGATAGAGAGAAGGGGGAGAGAAGGAGACAGAAGGAGAGAGGGAGGGATATAGTAACATAGAGAGAGAGAGAGAGAGAGAGAGAGAGAGAGAGAGAGGAAGCATGAGAGATAATATTTGAGAGTGATGGGGTAAGAGAGAGAGAGAGAGAGAGAGAGAGAGAGAGAGAGGTAGGAGAGAAAAGGAAAAAGAGGAAGTACGAGAAAGAAGATTTGAGAGAGAGGAGGAGAGAGGGAGGGAGAGAGGAGGAGAGACAGAGGGATAGGGAGATGGAGTTGGAGGGGAGAGAGGGAGGGAGAGAGGAGGAGAGACGAAGGGATAGGGAGATGGAGTTGGAGGGGGAGAGAGGGAGGGAAGAAGAAATACATAGAGAGTGATAAGTGTTGAGAGAGAGGGAGTAACAAGGGAGAGATGGAGAGGGAGTGTGTATGTTTGGGGCTGAGATAAAGACAAAGAAGGAGAGATGGAGAGAATGTGGGAGAGAAGGAGAGAGGGAGGGATATAGTAACAGAGTTGGAGGCTGAAGAGTAAGAGAGAGAGAGAGATAAAGAGAGGGAGGAAGAGAGAGAGTATGTGAGAGAGTGGAGTGAGGGAGGGAAAGAGAGATGGAGTTGGAGGGGGAAAGAGAGGTAAGAAGAAAGAAATATAGAGAAAAGGTGGAGAGAGAGAGGGAGTGATAAAGAGGATGGAGAGAGAGGGAGAGAGGAAAGAAGTAGGGAAGATAGATAGAAGCAGGGGAGAGGGAGAGAAGGGGAAGAGAGAGAGAGAGAGAGAGAGAGAGAGAGAGAGAGAGAGAGGATGAGGAGGGAGGGATAGGTAGATATATTGAATAAATAGAGTGTATGTTTTGGTGGTGATATAGAGAGGAAAATGGAGATAGATATATAGATGGAAAGTGAAGAGAGGAAAGAAGAGAGAGAGGGAGAGAGGGAGGGAGGGACAAAGATGTTGATATATATGAAGTGAAATAGCTTGTGTGTTTGGGGGGTTGAGATAAAGTGGAAAATAAGGAGAGATGGAGGGAGATATAGATATATATGTGTGTTGGGGAGGTGGGGGGGGGGGGTGGAAGAGGGAAGAATATTTCTTACACTAGATACATTGATTTCAGTGTAGACGGTGGTTTCTAATCTAATTTGATTTCTTGCACTAAATGCATTGATTTTAGTGTAGATGTTGATTTCTAATTATATTTGATTTCTTTCAATAAATACATTAATTTCCATGTAGATTATTTCTAATCCTATATGATTGCTTCCACTAAATGCATTGATTTCAATGTAGATGGTGATTTCTATTCCTATTTGATTGCTTGCACTAGATGCATTGATTTCAAATAATGTTTGATTGCTTGCACTAGATGCATTGATTTCAATGTGGATGGTTATTTCTAATCTTATTTGATTTCTTGCACTAAATGCATTGATTTCAATGTACAGGGTGATTTATAATCCTATTTGACTGCTTGCACTAGATGCATTGATTTTAGTGTAGATGTTGCTTTATGATCCTATTTGCTTACTTACACTAGGTGCATTAATTTCAATGTAGATGTTGGTTTATAATCCAATTTTCTTATGTGCACTAGATGAATTGATTTGAGTGTAAGCATTGATTTCTAATCTTATTTGATTGCTTTCATTAGATGCAGTGATTTTAGTGTAATTTTTTTTTCTAATATTATTTATTTTCTTGCATTAGATTCATTAATTTTAGTGTAAATGTTGATTTCTGTTTTGATGTAATTGGATGTATGACGGTACAGTAATTTTAAAGTGATTGGCTTAACATTGTGTATTGATTTTAGTGTAAGCACAAAACATTATTGACAATGTACATTGATTTTTGTGTTATAGTAATTCAACCTTTTAATATTGGAGAGAAGGAGAGACAATGAATGATGTTTACTACAATAGATTGAGCTAAAGATTTAAATGGTTTATGGTTTAACCTGTCCTTTTCATATAATAGATATGAAAATATGACAATCAATTTGAAAAGATGACAAAAGTAACAAGGGTGACAATAAGAATAATAGAAGAAAATAGTTTTAGATTAATCACAATGAGGACTATTTGTAATTGACTATATTCTTATTATTGACATTTTCTATAATTCAACACCATTACATTGTCCCTTTATATTAAAAATCTATATTTCATCATTAAAGTTATTGTCATCACAACAAAATTAGGCAACTAAGCAAATTTCAAATTAAAATATACAAATTAATCTAAGACATATTGGCATATTTAAACTGATTATATTAATATTAGATGAAATTACGTATTATTGTAAAATTAATCATATGTTCATTAGATTTTCTTTGGTTGCACATGACTGAAACCAACCTAGATCCATCTTAACTCCGGATCTATCAAGCGTTGAGAGGGATCAAATATCTCAAGGTACAAACCTTTCCTCAAGTTTTGCACTCAAAAAAGAGGTTTTCACCTCAAGAGATGTGATCCCTCTTGTTGCTTGATAGATCTAGAGTTAAGATGGAACTAGGTTGGATTTATTTTAAAATTGAGGAAATTACAAATATTTTTGAAAGTAACTTTTCATTAAAATAATAATTTTTACTTTCAATTACATAAACTGATATAAAATTAGCTTGGATCTATCTTAATTTTAGATCTTAATTTTGGATTTACCAAGGGAAGAGGGGTCAAATCTCTTTTCACTTTAAAAAAGGTTTGTATATGAAGAGATTTTATGCCTTTGACACTTGGTAAATTAGGAGTAATATGATTGAATTGTTAATTAGAATTAGAATTATTAATTTTATATTTCACTTTACTTATTTTTATTTTAATAATTTACCCCAACTTTATTTTTCTTAACATTTTTCACATTACATTTTATTTAACAGAGTTTCCTCAAATCAGATGTTAAAATTGATTTTCAAATAAAATAAATTGGCTATATTTTTAATATTAAAAGTTATTTTTAATTTTCCCCATGGTGTAGATTAGTTTATGATAGAATGGGTTGTTAAGGCATTTCTTATGATGTTATTGGTTTAAACTTCGATTAGCTCAGTGTGCCATGTGTGAGGCAATGTGGGTACACTTGGAGGTGATTGTGGTAGTGGATAGAATCGATCCTTAAGTACAAACATGCTATATTTGTCTATTCTCTCATATACAAAAAAATAACAATAATAATAATAATCTTATTTTTTAAAATTTTATTGAATTAATTATTTATCAAAATTAGATTTTATTAAAAGCACATGATTTTATTGGAAGTAGTTTAGGTGATGGAAATAAAGGAAACTAATTTTCTTGTAAGCATTTTCTAAATTGTATCTCCACTCAAACACTCTCATAGAAAAAAAAAAAGTCTTGATCCCACCCATCAAGCAAGCCACTCAATGTCCCCTTGGTGGCCTTCTCTCACTCTTTAGACTACAAGAAGGATATCCTTATCTAGGGGGGAATCCTTAAATATTGAGCTAAGCTAGGTCATTGAGTAATGAAAGGAAGTTCCTTAACGAAGACTAGTGATTTGACACTACTCACTCTCAAAGTAAAAGGTTAGGGATAAGTGTGCGAATAGTCAAACAAACCATGAATTATTAACAAATTTTGAATGATTTTAATTACACAACTATGCTTATTCATGCAACCAAATTATACTTGAAAAATGAAAGATAAATCTTGCTCAATTAACCATATAGCATGATATGCTAGTCAAACACATATACAATGGCACAACAAAAATAGAAAATGAATCATAAATTGTATGTACAAGTAAGGCATTAGATCATTCATTCGTTGTATTCATGGGCATTGGAGATTGAGAGTTCGTTATCATCATTAAGAGACCATTCCACAATTAAGAGATCATACACCAACAATACTAAATATGTTTGGGACAAAAAAGAGTTATGTGTTTGCGATGATAAATAAAGGAAATATTCAAACTTGTCTTTGTTACTAAGGACAATGAAGACAATAGTGTTGAATGTGAACTACTTATACGTTTGTAACATTCAAATGTCATCCATTTATCATCATGCAAGTTGCATGAGGGAAATTTGGTAGTGGTACTAAGTGAACATTCTTTGATCAAAGTTCATACCCTCTCCTTAGCGCTACCACTTTGCAAGATGAAGAAGAAATGTGAAATATATGTGCAAACAACTAAATAAGTTGGAAAGGTTGTTGAAACATATATAAGTGGTCATGTCGTGTTGCAAAAGGAGGTGTTGGCCCACTCCCCTTTTCGATAATTTGTAAACCTTTGAATTTGATTCCCTGTGAATGTGATCAAATGATATGACCATAAAGATTCTAATAAGCTTCATAATTTTAATCATCCTTTGATCCAATAAAGAAGTGTACAAGGAAGTATAACCTTTCATCCAATCTAAAACAACCTTTGAATCCCCTATGACTTGTAAGTTTAGATTTTTGAAGTGACGCAATTAAAACGACTAATTCATATTATTGTAGTTTTTGTTAGGTAGTCATATTTTTTTTCCTAGACTAAATTAGTCATTTATGTTAGCCATTTTTAGTATTATTACTTATTATCTAGTCATATATTTTAACTGGTGACTAAAATAGTCATTTATGTTAGTTGTTTTTAGTTGGGTATCTTAATATTGCTAATTTTTGGTAGTATTTCACTTGGAAAAGTTGTGGTGACTAACTTTTCTAGTCACCTAGTCACTAATTTCACCATTTTCTACCAGTGTCTGCCGTTGGAAAACCTACAAGAAAGTACAAATACATATACATAACTGAGAACTCTGTCAAATGATACATGAACCGTGGCATGGAAACAACCACCCAGAAAATGATCATGTAAATAGATCTAGGTATGGGCATAGCCATATGTCAAAGAGGATCATATATGATAACTCATGGTATGGTCACAACCTTCCATCTGAAAGAGACATGCATATCAACATAATCATGTCACATCACTTTGCATCCTGGACTTTTGTGATCTGAGCCTAGGGTCTTGTGCTCCAACACGACCCAATCAAAGTACAAATTCTATCATGTGAATAGATGTGTTGACATTGAACATGCTAGAAAGTTGCTTGATTACCAATCAATGATGTAAACTATTAACAAGCGTGAGAGAAACTACCAATAATGACAATGGTCCTCAAGGTACTATCAGCACAATTCATGAAACATGAATAGAGGAACTGAAGTCAAACACCCGTGAAATCACTCGATCGAAAGCTAATGATGTGAACTTGTCATCGAGTGCGAAGAACTTACCATTAGGGCATGCAAGCTCTAAGGTACTGGAAGGGAGTCCCTTGGTCAACTTCTCGGATAATGAGTTGAAGTCGACCAAAAGTGACCCTGTCGAAGGAGGGCCATAATGTTTCCCACACCATCGACATGAGACAAAAGGATGCAAAATGATTTTGGATGATACAAGGAATCAGAGGTAAGTGTAACTGTAGAAAGACAACTCTTGAACATATCGACGACACGACTGGAAGTTTGGCAACTTTTGGATCCATGGGATCGGTGGTCATAATGACGTGGAAGAAATCAAATGGAAGGAAAAAATGAATGACCCAACCTAGGAAAGTCAACAATATAGAGGAGGATATCCCAACCCGACATGAAGTAGAAAGTGTCATGTTTAAGAGTGAGCTGCCAACACAACTAATAGATTTCCAAATTTCCCTCCACCATTCCTGGCAGGTACCCCAATTATTTTTTAATTTCAAGCTTGAAGGGGATAGCATATACTTTAATTATAAGTTCATCCTTTGGATGAATCAAACCTAGTAAGTTTAACAAGCCCTAGGAAGGAGAACCTCATGTTCGTCATAGTGACGAATCTGATGTCATTTAATAGTTTAACGAGTACGACAAAGGTGTAACTCGGTATCTTTTTCATGTTTAGAGAGTTTGAAAAAGACACGTAAAAGAAAATTCCACATGGTCCCTTTTTGTATGTTTGTGTCTCTCGAGCCTAAAAAGGTAGAAAATGATACTTAAGTGAACCTCTTGACCATTTCAGTCAAGGAGTACCTTTTTCGTAAATAGTGCCTCCCAGCTCGAAAAAGGGGTAAACTTATACTGGGCACATGACATTTCATATCCATTAATGAGTTCGAAATGACAAGGGCTCGGCCATCTTTTCACTTAAAATTTAAAGGGTTGGAAAAGAGCTTGAAAGTAGACCCCCCATTTTATTTTCTTTTTATGAGTCAAAAGGGAAAAACACTCAGAAATATTTTCATATGAGCTTAACGAGTCAAGAAAAGAGCTGAAATGTGACTCATCACCATCATCAAACATCCATCACCTGTCACTGCGCAAAAAAGGTAAAGTGTATTATCTAGTTCTTGAGGCAAAATAGGTTAAAATATTTACAAAAACCTGATATTTTCATGAAAAAATGAATAAAAAGGAGAAAAGTAAATATATTTTTACCATTTACCATTTTACCTTGCTGTGAAAACCTTTTTACTCACTTTTTCCCTAATTGTTCCAGAGCAGATTGCGGGAGATCCGGGAGGTCAATCGCTGAGCCGCCAGTTACAGGTAAAAGCCAAAGCCCTGAGCTCCATTTCCATGTCCTTTATTTCTATTTTTAACCATTTTTTTAGTTTTTTGAGGGGGTTTTCGAAATTTTTTTTTTCCCTCAGTCGGTGCGACTTCCGGGAACCAAATCGCACCGGTCAAGGGTGATTAACAAAGCCATCCATGCCGTTTGGTGCAACTATTTTTAAAACAGGTGTGCTGATACCATGAATAGGGAAAAACCCTATTTCCTCAAAAAATCACCATTTAAACTCAAATTTTATGGGCCAAGCATGATTGTTGACTCAAATTAATGGCTTTTGTAGGAAAGAATCACTGAAAATGGTGGACTGGAAAGAACAAGAACATGAGGATGTTGACACCAAAGCAATGAATGACCCAAATTGCCTAGAAGCTTTGAGGGCTTGTGGGCTCCTCAAATTCTTTCTCACGCCAGGGATGCGGGCCCAACCCAAGTTGCTTCAGTACCTGATTAGTCTTTGGGACATTAATCAGGAGATATTTGTCATTGGTGACCAGGAGCTGGAGTTGGAAACTTTAGATATATACTTCATCACTAGACTATCTCGCCGAGGGGAACCAGTGAACTTGTATGGGTCATGACCAATTGGGGCAAGCATATCTTCATTGCTTGCTGAACACTGCCTTGAGGCCCTGAAATAAAAAAGTGGGAAGATAAAGATTTCCATTGTTTGGGATCTAACACTGAGAGTGCTTCTATTGACCATCAACAAAGTGGTGGGGTCTCAAGCAGAACATGAGACTAACAAGTCAAAGTTCCTTTATGTTATCGACTGTACAGCTCCTACGATCTTCAATTGGGCCGAGGCCATGAAGATCAACATCAAGCACCAGCTGTCCAAAGCCAAGGCGGGGAATATGAAGCAATTTTGCTTCGGATTGGTGCTTGTGACCTTCTTCTTGGAACAAGTACCACTGTTCCAGTATCAGCTGACTGAGGTAGATCCTCCTATGCCACATGATCCACAGATGGCTCGCTGGAGTCGTTTGATGCCCAGGATCACTGGGGGTTAGCACATGTCATACCGACCTGCATTCTTTTCATGGCTACGATGACAGAAAATCATCATGGAGGATTGGCCATACAGTGGCACCGACTTCCGTGGAGATCTAGATATGCCCTTACCAGATGGAGAGGATTTCAACAATGAAGGTAAAAAATCAACTTTTTAATTTTGAGATTTTTTAATTGTTTTTTGGTATATATGTGCTTATAACATTTCTCTTGTTAATGCAGACATTGGACCAGAGCGGCCTGCTGGGATGTCCCCAATAGCCAGGCACGTCCCCTATCCTATTGATGTTGTCGCTCCTTATCAGGAAGGGAGTGACAACAAGGAGATCATGAGGAACCTTGAGGGGTTGACTCGTGGCATCCTGGAGTATGCTCAGGTAGGAGACATTCCTCATTAGTACCAGAGACACATGGTGGGAGTCTTGGATCGAATCTATCGATTATTGACTTGTGTTGCATGAGCCATATCATGCTGCCACGATCACCATGCTGATTAGTTCCTAGGTCCAAAATTTACATTTTTTTAGGCCTGCATGCCACAGATATATGAGGCCTCCGAGTGGTCGATGTTATTTTAGACACACATATTTTTTTTTTGGGGTTCTAATGTATCAAACATTATCACCATATATATATATATATATGTTATATTTTCTTGTCTACTATGGTACAAATGGTTTGTTTTATCTTTTCACATGTTTCATAAATGTCTATCCAACACATGATTAGCTAATGCATCTATCAATGTATTCATGTGTTTAGGAATGTGATTGCATGTAATGTAATTAAAATTTCTTTCCAATAGATGGATACGTAGATACATTCTTAATATTTGAGGGTTTCTGATGGAATATTTCCCGTTGAGTTGAAGGACGATAAGCTCTGAATCCAAGTTGACAACCAACTCTCTAAAGCTAAGAGAAATGGCTTCTAACAACAGTTTGATGATTACACTGTATTCAACAATGTTGTTAGTTGTGCGACCTAGACAGATACCTTGAAGGTTAATCAACTTACTGTTAGGGTTATAAATAGCCCATGCCGTGGATGATAGGTTCTAGGTACTATGGCAAGCATCATTAGCGAAACCAATGTGGGGAATCATCGACATCTGCAAAGCAAGAAAACATCATAAATAGGAAAGCTATTTGAAAACTACCACACAAAACCACACTGTACAAAAATGAATGACACACTAATGTACACAAGTAACCATGCAAGATGACCTAAGCATAGTACTTCTTGATAGAGTCCATGCTGAGACTCAGGTAATCGATCAACACAGATGAACACCGAAGTTTTACCATTGTCATGATGAGTAAGCATCGACTCAGGCAAATAATGGAGTAGAACTCATATAAGGCTTTGCCCCCATGCCCTCTGAGTGAGGGAGGGTTACAAGTCAGAGGACAAGCGGTGAAAACTCAGGGAGGGTGAAAAATCTTGAATCCATGAAGGGATAAAGGAGCCCTCATTTGAAAGATCTTGACCACGTCAGGATAAACTGACACGTCAATAAGCAGCTGAGAAAAAAACTTCTCGAGACACATAGACATGACCTTCACGCAAGGCAGGAACGAGGAACAATGATGAGTATCGTTCCAAGGTGGTTCCTTGAGAGACATGAATTCCATGGTACCTTCATCAACAAGGAAGGCGTCGGCTAAGGGATTAGCTGATTCCAAAGTGCTAAGACACGGGGATTCAGAGTACATATCAAGAGAAGTATTCGGCATAAAAGAATCAGAGGATGAAAAACTTGAAGCCGAAACAATTTCCATGTAATTGACTTCAGTGAGACTAAGAAGCATAACCTCGCCCTAGGTATCAACAAGATCTGGTGAAGGTATGACCCAAGGATCATATTTGATTGAGATCATGTTGACAGAGGCAACATGAGGAGGTGGGAGTGGAAAAATTCACATTAAGGCAGAATCTTTGAAAATACCTGCCCCCACAGTCTCATAGGGAGCACCAGTGTGCTTGATGTATGAAACATTTCCATCTGAGGAGGAAGAGGCAAAGAAAGGCAGTTGGTCAATAGTAACAATATTCCCTTGATGGGGAAAACAAATCACGCGAAATAAATAAGAGGCCACAACATGTATGGCATGGGTCCAGCTTCGGCCGAGTAGAAGATTATAATTGAGATTGGTGTCAACAATTTCTACTTCGACTTGCATTGTCTTGCCTTCCAGAGTGATGGCAAGTTTAGGTAAGACACCGAAGGGTTGCAAATCACGCCCATCGAATGCTTCCAGAGTGTTCGGAGATTGGTTCAAAGCAGGAGAACCAATATCCTTCCATCATGCGGTTGACATGATGCAGGTGGAGGCACCTTCATCGATGATAGTCCGGTGGATGGTATTCTCATTGATGATTACCTAAATAAGAAAGGCAATCTGATAAGGAAGACGAGGAACATGGTTCTCTAGATAAAAACATATCAAATTGGAATCGGTGGGATCGATGCCCCCGATAGCTGATAGCAAAGATTTCCGTTGTGATGGGTAGCTTTGGAGCACCTCTAGGGCTGACATAGCTGATGGCGCTTGAGCCAAATCCTCAACAATATTATAGTGCTAAGCGGATTAGGCATGGGGATTATACAAGGATTTCCGTAGCATGCCTCGAGAGGGTGGCCTTATAGCGGAGTCAAGGTTAGGGTGATCAATATGAAGAGGGCCAGAACTCGAGGTAGAAGAATAAGGTGAAACTTCCTTCTCTTTCCTAGCTATTGAAGCAATAGTTTGATAATCTTTCGATCTAGTAGCCACATTAGTAGGCGTACTCATCATGAACACTTAAGATCCGGAGGAAGAAGATTGGGGTTGGTCTACCATTTGGGTTTGCTGAGACAGAAATGGCTCTTTGAGGATAGCGGGGGTCCCTTTGACCAAGCGGCTAACTTCAGATCATCACGGACAATCCTTAGTGTAGTGATCTTCCTTGCAAATGAGGCAAGGATACTTAGGTTTTCGTTGTGAATATTTGCTAGCAGACGATTTGGGAGGACCCTATTTTGGGGCATCTGCTTTACCCTTACCTTTGCCTTTCTTCTTTCCTTTCAAGGATTTGTCGGCTGTGGTAGACTGGACAGTGTGGACCTCTAAGGTTTTACTAGGGCTAGGTGGATTCTGGGACAAACTATTAGGAACAGTATTTGAGACCGACTTCTATTTGGAAGAAGTTTTAGTAGGGGTCTGGGATACCAAACCAATAACTCCATCAATAGGAGGTACAACTTGTGAATTTGATGCTATGGGATCAGATGATGGCCATGGAGCATTGGGTAATAACTCATACAAAGTGCCAGACTGAGAGTAAACTAGATCTAAGTACTGGGCACGAGCAATGAATTTCTCTTTAGTAACGCATCCACCCATAGCTATATCGCAAGCAATTGGGGCTATGAATGATTTGGTGAACCATTCAGTGAGCAAATTATCAACAATCTCAAATTTTATCAGGTGACATCTATGCCTCCATTCATGGATGTGATCAGAGATGTGTGTCGCACTATCTTGCTTAAGTGATGTGAGCAAATAGGTGCTAGTTTCATAGTGAACCGGCAATTGAAAATGTGTGAGGAAAGCCATGGCTAAAGACTTAATGTCATGGTAAGTAATTCGAGGAAGCTCGATGTACCACTTAGCTGCAGCACCCGTGAGGGTTCATTGGAAAAGACGGAGATGAATGGAATTGTCAATGTATGAGTTCGACGAGCACCAGAGGTGATATGTCATCACATGGGCCTAAGGATATTCTTTAGATTTTCCATCAAACTTTGGACAATCACTTGGTATATTGGATGGCATTGAAGTCTAGTATGGCGAATGAAGGATTGGATCATTCATAAGGTGAGATGCATTTGTCAACTCGAGTGTAGCCAAGAATGGCAATTGAGTGTTAAAAGGCATAGGAGGTTGATAAGCGGGTCCAAACAGAGAATCCCATCCTTGCTGGTAAGGATTTTGGCCCCATAGTGGGCGATTTTGGCCATATGGCATCTGAGGCTACCCCCATTGTGGATTACCTTGACCATAGGGAGGATTTTGACCTTGAACACATTGGAACTATTGGGCCATAGGTTGTTGATAAGCAACGTACAAGTTAAAAGGCTGTTGAGCTTGTTGACCTTGGACATATTGATATTTGACCTATTATCCTTGAACATATGGGTGATGAGCCCGTTGTCCCTGAACAAGAGGGTTTTGGACCTTCTATCCTTGGGCATAAGGTTGATACACTTCTTTCCCTTGGACATAGGGATTTTGTACCTGCTTCCCTTGACCAAAAGGATTTTGAACTTGGTGACCAAAGGAATTACGGTTTTGTAACTGATGCCATTGGATGACAGGATTCTAGACCTGTTGACCTAGGACATTAGGATTTTGAGCCTGCTACTGCAGGACTTGACCTTGACCCTACCCTTGCAAGGGTTGACCCTGTTGATATGTATACAAGGGTTGTTGTTGCCCTGATTGGTTTTGTTGTTGCAAGGGTTGACCTTGTGGTGGAAAAATTTGTCCCTGAGGTTGTAGAGGTTTGCCTTCCGAGGACATGGGTTGGGAGGTGTGCAGAGCATATTGCATCTACTACTGCACGATTTGCTACAACTGTTGCAAGGGTTGACCTTGTGGTTGTTGCAGTTTACCTTGCTGCGGGATCATTTTCCCTTGCAGTTGCACGGAGAGCCCTTGTTGCAACAAAGGTTGCCCTTGCGGTAACAAAGGTTGCCCTTGTTGTTGTAGAGGTTATCCTTGTTGTTGCAAGGGTACTTGAATAGTGCTTGGGAAATTTTCGAACTGAATCTGGCCATAGCTAGGCTGAATGTACTACCCAGATTGGAGGGTGTAAGGTTGATTAACCATTCCTTGAGAACCATATGGAACATAAGGAGTTTGGTATTGGACCTGAGCCCCATAGGGCTGCTGATACTGAACATTGCTCGATCCAGATGGACCAACGAGATTCTGAACCTGTTGGTACTGGACATTGCTTGATCCAGTAGGGTCAGTAGGGTTGTGAATAATACCGGAAGACAGCTGGTTCATACCAAGCATGTGAGCTTGTGAGCCACTCACATTGGTGGCACCTAACACCATAGAAACATTCAGGTTTTTCCCCCCAGGTGGTGGCATAGCCTGGCCACTAACTAGAGGGATGGAGGAACTGACAGAGACATTCTTCAAACTACTGGTTGTGCCTGATGGGTAACTGGGATTGACGATACAAGGGTATTCGGAATGGTGGGTTGCACCGGGACTAAGGTAATAGCCTATTGGGAAGTCGTGTTCACAACGAACAGACCTAACGTAGGCATGGCGCCTGACACCCAAACAAGGTTATGGTAAAGTGATGAGGCACTAGGTGTACCTGAAACCAACTGTGCCAAAGACACATAGTTGGGTGGCAAACTGGCAGGAATACCCCTTGAATAGGGGAAACCCTCAGGAGGAAAAGGTAGCTCTTCCTCCTCAACAGTGTGTGGAGTAGAAACTTCAGACTCTTTCGGAGAGGTGACTAGAGCATCACCTTCGGGTTCCATGTCTGGAAATAAATGATGATGAATGGCCGAACGAGTACGAGGGGATAGTTCCAATGGAACACCCGGCTAGTCGTACAGATTGTAAGGATGCTGTGGTGATATCACAACAGGGTCAAACAAAGGATTCGAAGGATAAATAACCAGTCCAAGCTGACCATTAGTGGTCGACGAGTCCTTAGGAGTTTGAACGGGATTGTCTGGAGATTCCGGGCCAAGATCAACAGATGACCCAGTATCGAAAGTAGGCAGAGGACAAGATGAAAAAGGTTGAATACTCAAAACAATTCTGAGTTCAACACCTTGGTCCTTAAGTGACTCTAGTAACTCAGGAAATGGCTCCTCAGACAATCTTTTAGACAGAGGAGAGGAAGAGGAACTGGGTGAACAAGATGGTTCAACCATGATGACCTTGTCTTAGTCGACAGAAAAATTAACTTCAAGGCTTTAAAATGTTCTTTAAGGGAAACTCATAATTTGGTCTCAAAAAGACTAATAAGGTATTTTCAGATCATGGGAAATCAATTATTAAGATACATAAAAGACTGGTGCTCTTTCATTTTTTAAGAGTTGAGAAAGAAACAAAGATGAGTCTATCACTCTCGATTGGAAATGAACTCGAAAGGACAAGTGCTTGAATGATGTTTTAAGTTTAGTGAGTCAAAAAGATCAAATGACTGCTTTGTATGATCTAGGTAAATAGGATTACCAAGCAACCGTGAATTGCAGAATACCTCCCGGCGAACCGAGAAGTACAAGTAGTCAATCTCCCCGAATGTTGTGTTCAGTGTATCACGTTTGCAAGGTGGTCGAATCGACTTCCTAAGGATAAATGATTGCATCCTAGAGGGGTCTCCCGTTATATACTTGATGGCATGAGGAGCACAAATCTATACTAGTGCTGTCTAATGCTGAAGCTAATGACAACTGCTAGGTTTAAAGATGCTGGAACAAGCCTCTAGCCTATACCTTCTAGATATGATTGTTAAATGTCAAATGCACCTTAGGTTAATTTAATTCATTTTAAAGTTTATCTTGAGTTATGTTTCAGTTTTCAGGTCTTAGCGATGCAACTCGAAAAAACCTTAAATGCAACTAAATGAGACAAGACCCTTTTAGTTTGATGAAATGTCTACACTAGAGAGGGTAGAAACTACTCAATCAAATGCAAACAAACAAGCAACTGAAAATGAAATGATCTTTCACTACCTTACTTTTCGAAAAATAAACTAATGAAAAATGCATTCCAATTTCTAATTTCTTGACAAGCACATATCTAACAGTCCTTTCAAAAGAAAAAAGAGTTCTTTTCCTTTTCCAAATGCCAATGCAATTCTAGTCTTTCAATGATGCAAGTTATCGTAGCACAATGATGCAACAAACTATAATTTCACACTTTTTCATGAAACTACGAAATAAACTTTTCACATACAATTCTTCGATGAAATTTTTTTCGAGACAATAAGCTCTTCAAGCAGATGAAAACATGAAAACAGAAGCTCATTCAGATAAATGAAACATCTACTTTACCAAAAACAAGACAAGAAACGTAATTCATGCCGAAAAAGAAATGTTTATACAAGCAAACGGAAACTTTTCAAACTTGTGTAATAGAGGTCAAAGTTGTAAAAGGACCAAAAACGAAATGCAAGGAGTAAGTACACCTACAACCCAACTTACTGAGTTCACAAATAGCTGAATGGACGACAAACTAGATGCCCTAGTGTCACTGACCACCCAATGACTCAAGCAATCAAGCAGAAGGATGATAAGCCAACAAGAAAACAAAACCAAATGAAAAGCAACTTTCTAGTCAGGGACAAAATGGTCTAAAAGGCTTATGAGGTCAAAATCATAGGAGTAGAACACACTGGCCAAGATTGGAGTGAAACCCTAATATTCACTTATAGGCATCGGTGCGACTGCCTAATTGAAAACAAGCGCCAGAGGCTGGTCGGTGCGACTGTTCCTTAGCATATTGTGATAATCGACACTACTGTCAGTGAATTAAGTATGCTAATCAAGGAAGTTAAGAAAAAAATAAAAAAAAAAATTAAAACAGGGACCAGATCTGCTACTATGAATTTAAAACTCAGGCTAGTAAGTAGGAGAAAAGAAACAGAACCAAAGGGAAAAAATGGAACTAGAAAAGTTCTTACGAAATCATGAAATCCAAGACAAACAAAAGGATTGGTTCCCCAGTATGGTCACCAATTTGTGGTGAAGTAAAATTATAAGTGCAGACACAAACAAATTCCTTTAGCCCGATGATGGGTCTAGCCACAACGAATACATTCTATGGAATATTTCCTTAGGTTAGAAGCAAATAAGAGGGCCTACCTCTTAGTACTCTTATCCCATTTGATGATGTCCTTTCTTGCTGGCTCTAGCTATCTCTCGCTTCCTTCTTGAAGCACCTGAAACAAGTAAAAAACAACAAACAACAACCGTGATAATAGACAAATTGTAATTCAACCTACTTAACAAGTCAAGAAACATTAAGCCATGAATATGTAAGATGAAAAAACATGTAGGAAATCAATCGATAGTTGCATATATATTGATATCAAGGAGAGATTACAACCATTGTCTTGACGTTGCAGTTCTCCTTTGACAAGACTAGGTTCCCACACAATTCTGCTAGCATTCCATGATGGCCTCAATCAACAATAGTTTTAAGGCTTTTCCCTTTAGGCTTCACTCCAAACCAAATCACACTTCTCCCTCACACAACTAGATAGCTACAATTATGAATAGCTTGTTGTTTACTCCAAACCAAAATAACACTAGCTCACCAACATTAACACTCTAATACTAGCTTGTGCTTGGGAAGAAGGGAGTTTTATATAGGATGAATGGATAGGAGATGGATCCTCTTCTCATGGGAGAAGGTATTATCCCTTGAGGTAGTTCCATCATTATAGGGGAAAGGAGCCCAAACTGACATCCTTGACCCCATCTGGCCAAACCATTTACCGGACTTTTGTTACGAAGCTTCTAGAGCTGGAAACTTTGGCTCCTAATTTTAAAAACTTTCCATAACAGCACTGGCGCGATTGGAACACAACTTAGTCACTCTGGTCGATGCTAGGGATAGTGTTAATCTCTGCACATCGGCGCGGGGGAGACAAGGGTCATTAGTGTCAGCCTTGTAAACTGGGCAAAATAGAAGTTTCAAGGGAAATGGTGCAAAAGGGAATTGATCTGCTCATGGAGAGGGACACAATGGGAGTTTCTTCATGAAGGGAAAGCATGTGGGGTTCACTGTAGAGGTCCTCCACGATCAAGGAACGAGGAGTATAGGGACAGTGAAAAAATGTTGTGTAACAGTCATTCAATAACATTTTCACCGTTCTTTAGGTATATATTTATCGATAAGCTAAACAATCGTCACATGTTACTATTTTGCATGTGAAATCTCTTTTACAGGACACTCTCAATAAATAGAAATTCAAAATAACAAAGTCAGAATTTATAGAAAATTGTAGAAATAATTTGCATTGTCTAAACAAACTACAATTTTGCCCAGAAAACAGTAGAAATACTGACATGATATTCAGAAAACCTGACACAGATTTTTGGAAAACCAGATTATAGTTTGCAAACTTCTGATTTTTGGTATCAACGTGATTGTTGATAGCACTGGATTTTCCGTGTTTTCCGTTTCCGTGATGTGTTACTATTCTGCGTGTGGAATCTATCTGACAAAATTTAGAGTAAATAGAAATTCAAAAATAGTAAAGATGATGTTTCCGAGAAATAGTGGAAATAATTTAACAACATATATTTAAATTGAGAACCCATTTATTCCAGGTATGAAATAAATAAATTATAAATATTTTCTAATAATGACATCTAGCTTATAGGTTGTCAATAATTACATCCATTACTATATCAATGTTGGTCTACATGTAATAACATTTACGTTCTTGATTCCATGTCAATTCTTCCATTCGTCAAGAGAATAATGGACCATTAATCTCATTATGCTATGTACAAAATGAGGAAAGAGTACTCCACACAATGTTTTTTTTTTTTTTTTTTTTTTTTAATTTATTTAATTTTTTTTAATTTTTTTACGTAATGCTACATTGTAATTTCACGCCTTTTCCATTTGTAGTGCGCTCCTCGCACATTGATTATAATTACGAAATTGCATTAGTAGGTGTTCAATAACAATAAAAAATTAGGCACAAACTTGAAACAAAGATAAGCTTTCTCTGTATAGTGAAAACTCCACATACAATTATAGTTTTCAGCTTACTAGGTCAAATCTTTCTTGCATACATTCAATAATAACTGAATTTGCATTCATAATAACATTACTAATTGTTTTTTGCAATTGATAAAATTTATTAGTAAATAATATTGATTTCGTTAAAAATTTAAATTAATTTTATTATTTTTAGGTTAATTGTTGTTTAATAAAAGATTTCCCTGTGTGGAAAATAGTTTCCTGCATGCAATATAAGCTTTAGTATGAGCTTCGAAAGAAAATATTTTCATAATGAAAAATGTTTTTATATCTAGAATGAGTTATTGACAACTGTAAAGTGAAATATGGAGTTTTTTTACAATTCTTTGAAGAAGTCATAAATTTAAATAATTTGATTTAGTTTTATGATTTTTAGGTTTATAGTTAAAGCTTTCATTTTGTAGAAGTAGCTTCTTGCAAACAATATAAGATTTAATATGAGCTTGGCACAAGAAAATCTCTGCACAATAAAACAAGTTTCTATATCTAGCATGACTTACTTAAATAATTATTTGCTTTAAGAAAACAAATTGTATATGTATCTAACTGAATTACTTACAAATACTGGTTTACAATTGACTATTGCAAAATGAAATACGAAGTTTGTGCACTATAATGCTTTGAAAAAATAGAACCCGTAGTTTAATGTATTATTATTATCATCATCATCATCATCATATCTTATTGTGCAGAGGTTTTACTCCGGGCAAGAAGCTTACTCTGCACAACGAAAACCTTCATTCTAAGCCCCATACAATGAAAACTTTATACATTGAAAGAGTGATGTTTTCAATCATCACTTTTGTACATGCATTCATAAATAAAGGCATATGGGACAAAATAATAAGTTTTTTTTTGTATGAGCAACCTTCAACAATGATCAACATAGTTACAAAAACTATACTTGTATTCAATTTCAAATGCTAACCACAACCAATGCAATACATATTTGACAACCAAAACTTTTTCCAAACATTCATTTCCATTGTAAGTAGAACTGGAACAAAGTAATGAGTCTTTGTGCTTCAAAAGCCTTGAACAGTAAGGAACATAGTTATAGTAACAAGATTTGTGATCATATTTAAATCCTAATCACTATAGCTATCATTAATATAAACAAGACAAATGCAATAGATATCTCTGAACCAAAACTACTATTAAACGTTCATTTTCATTGTCATCAATTTTACACCTTTACATAGAATATAAAATCTCAAAATCATAGTCTGATGAAGTTATGTTCAATCAATGATATTGAATAACTCTAAATAATCTAGAGTAATATAATTTTACATGCAAAACAATATCTAAGAATTATTGATATAATTGGTAAACAATTTCAGTATTAGGATAGAGTAAACATGAATCCATTTAAATTTTCATTCATTTAAAAAGATTAGCTAATATATAAAAGCTCAAAGAAAGTATCGGAAAACACATGTTCAATTAGTGTTTTCTATACAACATTCTAGAACTTAGGTCTATACAACATGCCATGTGGAACATTATCTTAGAATTGTTTACATAATTGTTAAACATATTGAGAAATAGAAAAGACAATAGTCATAATTCACACAATGCATGATTCTAAAGCCATGGTCAAGAAAATAACCTTTGTTTCATAAATAATTGATGAAAATGCTAATACTTAAGTCAGAAAACTAAATGCATTTGTCCCAATGGGATTGGGGTTGGGGTCCTATCAACCGTAATCTCTAAAAGTCATCTGCAACAAATAATAAGGAACTGCATTTAGGAATTAGACTATTCCATCATAACGTACCCATAAAATTTCAATAGTTAAATTCTATGAAAAGAAAAAAATGTTCCAATGTATTAAAAAACTTACAATATGCAAAAGCACAACCCAATATTGTTTAGCTCTCAACTATCTCTTGGAATCACACATTTTTCAATGAATTCCTTCACTTTAGCTTCAATGAATTCTTTCATTAGAGTGATAGTAATGTCTTGTTTAACATGTTCATTGAATATCTCCTCCTCAATTTCTCTAGTTTCTTCTTGCAATTGCAAATCCAAGGTAGAGTACTCTTCGTTAACACTAGCAAAAGTAATTAGCCATTTGCTAATTTCCTTTGCAGTAAAATCAATTATATCATCAAATTCTATTGCATGTGATTGTTTTAGCTTCTCTAAATCAACCATCAACTTGTCTTTTGCAATTAATCCAACCTCATATGTAATCTATGAACAATTTAAATCTTGAAAAATCGCTACCTCCTTGTGATATGCATCAACTTTTTGATTTTCTATGCCTCCACACTCAGAAATAATGTCCTCTAATATTATAATTTTCTTAGATCATGCAACCTTCATATACCTCATTCAATCAACATCTGACATCCATTGTTTATCTTTTTTCTAGTTTGGATAATAGATCAAGCTTTTGGCTAAAAGTTAATAGGTCATTATCTATGAATTCCCTATCTCCCTCAAGCTCAATTTTGACCATATTGATAGAAGACTTAGTTCTTTGCTTTAAATTCCATAGATTGAAAGAATCTTTCCATGCATATTCAATAATTCAAAATATTTCAGAGATATTATTAATAATATATGATTTCATTGCATTAAGAATATTGACAAGTTTCTCAAATCTATGAGATCCACCGAGACTAGAAATTGCCAATGGAAGTCCGCGTATTGCTAGTGGAGTCTTCAACAAAGGACTTGGGCTTAGAGTATCTTCTAGATCTTTTATTTTTTCCTTCAACTTTAAATTTCCTGATTGTCATAGACTAACAGAATCTTCATGTGCCTCACTACTAACTTGATGTAATTTTATTAGCCCTGGTGTAGCAACCCCAGATAGTTCAACACTCATTTCTTCTTGATAAACAACCTTTTTGTTCAAAAGATGTACTCTTTCAATCTTCAATCTCTTATTGCTCCTATCATAATTTTCATCTTGAAATATGACAAAGCGACCATCGAAAGTAATGTCCTATTTGGCTATTTTATCCATCATTTTATAATTTTTTTGCAAATAAGTACTAACCGAATCAGGTAGTACAATGCTATTAACTTCCATGTTTATGGCATTTTCAATGCTCCTTGTTTTAGGTGGACTCTTAGTTCTATCTGATTCATCCATGTACGCTCTTTCTAGAGTTAATTTATGAAGAGGCACTTCGTCACCCCTATAACCTGATAGCCTATCGCCAACCAGTTTTTTGCTTCCAGTAGTTCTTTTCCCTTTTCAGCTGGTAGATGAAATAAAACCAGTAATGCGTGTGATAAATTGAGATTGCCCCACAGAATTTGGGCATATTTTTTTATATCTCGCTTTTGTGCAGATGATCTCTTTTTCAACAATCTCTTCAATCTTTACTAACGCTTTCTAATGTTTTGTTTGTACGTTGTGACTTTCCTCACTCTTCTCTTTAGTTCTTGGAAACAAGTTCCTGTACTTCATAAATTCTAGGTGTTTCATGAAATTATTCCTCTATCAAAGTTGTCAATAGCTTCAGATTCATCTAAGTTAAAAGCATCTAAAGAGTTTGCATTAATGTTAGAATGAGTTGTATTCTTCACAATGACTTTTCCAACAGTAAATATAAAAGAAATAAATTGTTTTTTCTTTTTTCTGTTCAAATGTAAGTAGGCAACAATGATATTTCCTGTAGACTTAAAAAAAAAAATACCTATCTAGAACCACGAGTGTCTAGAACAAACCTTGACAACAACAATGGCCTATCTTCAAAACCATAAGTTTGTATAATCATGTTTATTTCTCTTTCCTCATGTTCCCTTTTCTAGATATGAAAACCTTATCCTCTACAGATATTTTAGGAGGATCTTATCTAATTACCATGCAATACACTTTCCTTACAAACACATATTGAATCAAACAAAAATTTAAAGAAGTTTTGTTCTTCCACAATATAGGATACTAGAACTGCATTGGTTCCTCACCAAAATTGAATTTAGGATTACAGGGTAAACCGTCAAACACATTCCTTGACATGAGAGTTGTTATCATATATTCCATAATAAAGAATCCATTTTTCTTGGATAATCTATGTAACTGAACAACTAATTCATTGGAAATCACATTGGCCCAATCACAAATACAATTATTTTTGTATGTCTCATAAAGCACATAGAAAATGAATTTCAGAACATTTGTTGTACTTTCTTGCCCTACTACACAAGTAAAGAGCCAACGAAAACCCCTAAAAAAATTCCTAAACAAATAAATATCTACAAGAAAAATATAAGAAGGGACCTTAGAAGTTGGAGAAATGAATTCTCGCACAATGTCAATCTTGCCACCTTCTGGCCTTAGGAAACTATTTGAAATCGAAAAGTCTAAACTCTTGTTTGGTTCTGGTAACTTGAGTAACCATCTAAATTCCTTGGGATTCAGAGGAACCTTTTTCTCTCCTATCTTAATTTTTCTCCTTCTTAAAGCAAAATTATTAGCACATAGATAAACAATTTCTCTAAAATCAAAGACCTCGAGAATACAGCCAGCTTTCGCTAATCCAATACTCCAAATTTTGTTGCTTGTTTTCTCTTTTGTCGATACATTCACCTATCACTCATACATTGTTTAACAGTCAAAGATATCATTGATGCCAGTAAGTGAGTTAACTGTATCACTAAAAATAGCTTCTTTCCTTCGTCTGCTACCTATTTTCTCTTTGCAATAAAAAGTAATTGATCAATGAATAAAGCTTTCTAATCTCGTTTAACTTTACATTTCTCTGTTTTATTCACAAACATTGCCTGTTACTATTACTCATGTGAAATATTTTACACATGACATACTGAATAAATAGTAATTAAAGATACTAAAGCCAACTTTTACGAAAAGTAATGGAAATTTTTTTGAAAAGCCAAAGGCATCATGTCCATCTACTTTTCACTTTGCTTCTTCTTCTAGATAATTGATATACATGTCATAAGAAACATAAAATTACAAATATACAATAATAGATGTTGTCTACCAAGGTGTCGAATTTTCCTTGATGACAAAAATCACCGCAATTCGATATTTTGTTTGTTTGTTTGTTTTTTTTTACATTTGTAACTTGGAGTTACGAAAAGTTTCCACCATATTTTGTCAGGAACGTGCCATAATTTTCATATTTTTTTGGTCATATTTCAAAAGTCTCATAAAAATTTCAATAACTATAAATAGTAAAGTGCGCAAAGATATTCACAAATAAATATTATGCGAACACGTATTCAAATATCTTCTACGACAAATCAACTTGACCACTGTTACACACTACTATGTAAAACTGAACCAAATTTGATTTACAAATGACTTAAATCAACTATTTCTTACATAACTTGACTCAGTTTCGATGCAGTGGGGACCTTATTCCACACAAATGAATTTAATTTTAAACTCTTTGATTTCATGGAATAATATGTGAGGAGGAAAAAAACATAAATTTTAATTTGTATTGTAAAAGGTACAACTACAATTTTTTTTTTGTAAACTATAAATAATGAATATTTTGTGGATTAAATACTTATTACTATTATGCAATATTAGATTAAGTGTCTTTTTAATGGATGCGAACAAGTATTGTTCTACACGAGAACATATGTGCACAACAAAGTGGAAAAACATTCATACCTTCTGTGCATTAGTATATTGAATAAAGATGCACACACATACGTACTCGGTAAATTGAATGCTGAAAGCACTAATATATATCTACAACAATATTTTCTGTTAATAAGAGAACAAACATTAGAATAATAAAAAATTTGGATGACAAATTTATGTTTGATAATAAAAATATTTCATAAAATGTTTCAAATGCAAAATAGTAGCAACAAACATTTGAAATCACTACTACAATAACGAAATATGTCATTTAACATTAGAATTCATTTGAAAAAAAATTACTTCTAGTAAACTGCAAAAGTCAAGGAATAAAAACTAACACTCTATAAATCCACATACATTATGCTAATTAATTAGCCATCATTTACAATGTATCCAAACCCCACATAAGTACTTTCATTATAAATTATGCACAAGGAAAAACTCCTATCTGTATTATGTTTACAAATTTGTTAAAAACGTAATGTTTCTAGTATTCAAACGTTAACTTGTAATAAAAAATTATTGCTATGAAATTCAAAGACAAACATACGAAACATATTCCTTACATCACACACCCATTCTCCCATAACTGTTACTATTACTTGTGTCCAAACTGTCACACATGACACACTCAATAATTAGCAATTGGACATAATAAAGCTAATCACAATCATGTACATTTACTCTGCACTTTTCCGCTACCTTAATATGAGTGTTATACGTGTCATAAGAAACATAATTTACCATACAAAATAAGTTCGAACTAGTTGTGATAATGATAATCAGCTAATATACTGCCAAATGTGAATAGAAAGTCAGCAAAGGTGAATCGGTTTAAAAGCCTGCAGTATTGTAGAGCTTATGTATTTCTGCACTACTGCTATCATCCACAATTTAATAGAAACACCATTAAGACACCATTGAAGATTTCACCTCAAATTCGAAGATAATAGTTTATGGAAGGCAAAAAAAGCTCAGATAATACTCCAAGCTTTTAAATGAAATTTGCAAAGAGAAAATGTTACACGATCCGCTATTCAAAATATGCAAACTATTAGAAATTACTCCTATCAATACCAATCAATAACTTCTTTCCTTTCTTTGCTCATGATTTTAAAATGATTGTTGATTCATTTCCCTATAAATCACCACCTGTTACGTTTTTGCGTCCAACATATGTCACAAAATCTTTGTATCAGAGATAAAGCTAACATCCAGATCTTTCTATAATTCCAATGTTTGTCCTGTCATTAGTATTTAATTCAAAAATGTAACAATTTGGATGAAATCAATTATTATTTGCTTCTATCATTGAAAATAGTGTTTTTTCATCACTATACTAGCTATTTCAAATTCTTACAGACTCGTTTCCCTAGAAATCACCACTTGCTACTATTTTGCATCTTAAACACGTTATAAAGATAAAACCGCCATCCAGAATTTTTATTGTCCTGATGTCCGTCCTCTGCTTAACATAAAACACCGTTGCGGGTAATTACGAGTTCTCTTAGCATTCAATTCACCAACTACACACCTGCCCACGTATTCAGTCAATGTATCCACGTGTAGACGGAACAAGAATTAAAACATCAAATCTAGAAGCATGATTTTCAAAGAATTAAAATATTAATACTAACATATACTTTTGAAATAAGACAAATACATATGTGCAGGTCCGCAGAGGAAATCCATTGTGTGGAAGAAGACATCAAGCTTTCATTGTATGAACCTCAACACTCCACACAATCTATTAATAATAAAATAACCATTGGTATTGTGCCAATGTGTGAATGAAGCTCTCCAAATATCAAATATCATAGCATTAATTTCAAATCATTAAAATATTTATACTAATGTATACTTTCAAAATAACACAAATGCATATATGCGGAAGAAGCTATTAAGCTTTCATTATGTGAACCTCTGCACTTCACATAATCTATTAATAATAGAATAACCACCCGCACAATCTGCTAATATTATATTGCACATGTACTAACTCTAAAAGAGTTAAAACACATTACAATTAAAATATCCTTCTACACATCCTTCATTCCACACAAATTCAAAGCACAGTAAAAGTTTCACACAAGGAAACATGGGAGTGTTTCATACATTGTACAATTTTGCACACATAGACCAAAATTTTCATGGCACAAATTACTGCTCAACCGATTCTCTCTAGCATGGTTCACATATTCGTTTTACTACACAACACTTCTTCCTCACAAAGATTCAAGACAAAATCTATTTAATATTGGATAATATGAGTCTAGCTTTTATAGTCCAATGATTACGATAATTGTGACAACAACAACATAAAAGTGATCAATGTAAAGAGTAGCATTAACAAATTGCTTTCAAAACCAAAAACTTACATATAATCCATAAACAATGATAAGGCATCTAAGCCAATAATTGGCATCTAAGATCTAAAATCACTCCATCTTTCACACTGTAAAAGTTATGCTCTTAGTGCACATACTACATTCTCCCACAAATACTTTTTCCTCTGCTTAGCAAAACCTTCGCACATGGGAACATAATAATATTAATTCGAATTTTTTTCAGCCTCCACCTCTCGCCACCACCATGCCTATGCAAAGCACTTACAATAGATCAATTCTAGCATCATTGAGTAGAGCTATAACAAAAGTACCCCTGTTCTACTACACATACTCCGTCCTTCACATAGTAAAAGCTATGTACAAGGAAACATAATAATATTAATTGGAGATTTGTTCATCCCGTCCCCCCAGGCCATGAAAAGAACCTGCAAATGCATCAATTCTCGTGTCATTGACCAAAGCAATGTCTGTGTAAGAGTACTCACCAATGAAATGTCAGAGCACCCCAAGTTATGCAAACAACCTTGTTCCCCCACACATACTCTATCCTCCACACAGTGAAAGCTCCGCACAAGGAAACATAATAATATTAATTATAGATTCATTCATCTCCCCCGATCCTATGCAAACAACCTGCAACTGTGCATCAATTCTCACATCATTGAGCATAGCACTAACATAATAGTGTCAGAGCACTCACCAATGCAATGGTCACTCACAAAATTACTTTTATTTTAATTTTATAATGTTATTGGAGATTCATTCAGTGCCCCCCCCAGGCCTATGCAAACAACCTGCAACATCATCAATTTTCCATCATTGAGTAGAGCACAAACATACCAATGTGAGTGTTATAGGACTCACCAATGCAATGGCCACTCACATAATTAATTTTATTTTAATTTTAAAACAAATTTTTAAGGACTGACAAATATGAGAATAATTACACTAGGGGAATTATGTCCCATTAGAGCTTCCTCAGCTAATTGGAAATTAAAATAAGATTTACTGAAAATTTGAAAACTATTTTTGAATTTATGCAAAAAAAAATATTAATCATTTTCCTAAAACTTTGGTTAAAATTGCAAAAACATAGCCAAATAATGCACAATTAATGCAACTTGACCGCAAGACAAATGCTATATTCCCTAATGAGGGAGTGGCCAATAAAGTTTGGGTGGATATTCCTTATATACTATAACATTGTTATACTTTATTATTATTATTA
This sequence comes from Pinus tabuliformis, assembly GCA_031772625.1. Classification (NCBI taxonomy): domain Eukaryota; kingdom Viridiplantae; phylum Streptophyta; class Pinopsida; order Pinales; family Pinaceae; genus Pinus; species Pinus tabuliformis. The sequence continues at coordinate 1,547,394,751 of CM062818.1, forward strand.
TTATTTATTATTCATGGTATATATGTGTGTGTGTGTGTGTTTGTTTACTATTCATAAAGGATTAGAAGGTTGTACATTTTTTCACATTAGAAAGGAGGTTTTTAGTTTTTGGTTTTAAATTTGGAGATGAAAATTTTGACAAGTGTAACACCTCTATAGCTCCACTTTTCAAACATTTACTACTTTTAGATATTGAACTATTATTGAATGTAATGGTGACAGCAGCCATGATGAAACTTATGTGATGATGTAATTAATTTATTAATAAATGATTTAATAAATAAATTGCTTGGAAATATTCAACAAAGAGCACTAGAGTTAGAAGATTTCTTTCCAACTTAAAAAACTTGTTGGTGGTCAAGTCCACATGATGGACCTTCCCTAAAAGTCTCCTAAAAATCCCTAGGAGAAATTAAATTAACATAATGAGAGAGAAATATTATGTTAATCACTTAGTTGGAGAAAAATACTAAGTGGGGTGGAATAAAGCACTATGGGAGAAAAATGTGTGCTTTAAAGAAAAAGAAAAGGGTATTTTTCGAAAAAACTAAAACAAAAAGGCCTAGGAAAAAGGTTAGCAGACCTTAAAGTGGGATGCTACTAAAATCCCCTGGGAAGAAAATCTATAAAATGAACCACCTAAGAATCGATGGGGGTTTGATTCCTGGCAACAAGAAGTTCTTAGCTCGGGGGGAACTGCTGGAGACAATTCATGGTTAGGTGGAACGTGTTTAGTACTGAACATTTCCTAAGCAACAATTTCAGGTCGATGAAATTTTGTTCATGTATTATTATAGATTTGAATTCATTTAAATGTCTACACTTAGTTTTACATATTCTCGTATGCATGCATACTCTAACTATTATCCTATAGGTTATGGAATCTTGTTCACAAATCTCTGTGTGCATGCATATAAGGATTAATTAATCTTAGTAACTATGATGGATTTGATGGCATAAGTACATTTATGATTCAATGTAATACACCAATAATTGAATTAAATGGTTCTCGACTTATAACACCCTAAATATGTATGGGATAGAGGGGCAGATAATTGAGGATTTTTTCTGAGATGTCATTTTTACTAGCGAATAAATAGATTTTATGAATCATGTTAGTTAACTAATAGATGATTACCGAAAATGAAATTAAGTACATAATTGTATAGCCTATACCTCATAGAAGTGTCCTTTACATTGATTTTGAAAAGGATAATAGAATTTATAGTTTTTATCTTCTATGCACTTTTACCAGAATGGTTACCATTTTTACATCATGAAAGAAAAGCAAACGATTTGTTCTACTGATTTGAATTATATCAAATGTCACCCCAAACTGTGAACAAAAGTTACATAAATGAGAGTAAATATCCTTTCTCATAAGGGGATTTAGAATGAAAATTGGAATGTATATGTTACTCCTATTGTTAATTCATTGCATGTTTTGGTTACAAGTCTTATAAAAATATCATAAGAATAGAGGGTAGTGTTGAATACAGGCATGTAAACATATTATTGAGGTACAAACCCCTTGTATCCTTCATAATTAAAGAAAAAGGGATATTGGAAGAAGATATACCGGAAAAAAGGAAGATAAAATTTTGTTAAAAAATGCAACAAGAAATTCTCAATTTGATTTTTCCTTCATTAAATTCAGAAAATTGGAATTTCCACATCAACGGACAACTTGGATGCAATCAAATTGTGTGAAATGACTCGTGTCACCCATTTGACTCAGTAAATTCGAGTTGGAGGAGTTAAATTTTAGTTAAGCATGTGTGATTGCTAATTTGTAGCAATCAAGGTCAGTTATCTCAAGTTGTTTTCAGTTAAACTAGTTCCAATTGTTGGAGGAACTAGTGGAAGGTCAGTTGTGCAATGGGACTTCAGTCAAACTCAGTGATAATCTAGTTAACTCATCAATCAACCCAAAATAGCTAGTGCATGCAAAGAATTTGAGTTCCCCAGCTATGGTGGATATTATAAGGTAGTGTAACATCAATTGTAGACTAGCCTTGTGTACAGGTGTTGCATGAAGCCATATGATCAACCTTGGAATTGCACAATCATTTTAGAGGAATTTCCTAAATAATAGGGGCCTAATTCTCAAGGAATTGTGTAAGAAAATAGGGGCTCAAGTAGAAGCAGAAATTTACTAAGTGTAGGTCAAGGCTTCTTAGTGATAAGAGAGATAGGTTATTCACTTGCAGGTTGTGCTCAATTGAGCAAAGCAATTGTGATACATATCTATTCATCAGATTAATGCAAGCATACAAGGGGTTGTTTAGCAGATTGCTTTCCCCTGGAAAAATACTATTTGCATGTGTGTTAATTCTCATTGCATGTTTGTGATTGATGTTCCAAATTGTGAATTGAATTTTGTTGAGTAGTCGAGTAAGTTTGTGTCTTGTGATTTTGAATAAAACTTCCTGAGAAATTGCAAATATAAACCAAAATTTCTACATGGTATTAGAGCTTAGAGCAGGAATTTCAAAGTTGTTTCTCAATAGGTTCGAATTTATAGTTCAGTTTTATAGGATCTCTTCAAAACTGAGAAGATGACCTTTAATGGGATTAGGCTAGAGTATGCCTTAGAAGGCACCTCTAATTTCATCTCATGGAAGGATCGCATAGAGGTGGTATTGGATGACAATGGATTGCTAGAATAATTAAGAGATATGTTGCAAAACTAACAGAATCTACTATCCAAAACCTTGCTCAGTGGAAGAAATATGTATCCAAGGCGAGGAGAATAATATTGGAGGGACTGGAGAACCACATTATCACCGATCTCCATGGGAAAAAAAATTCTTATGCAATGTGGCAGGCACGGGCAAATCTGTTCCAGAATAGTAGTGACCATACGAAGTTGGCGCTCAAGGATAAAATTCAAAATATCAAGATGCAAAAGAATGACACTATCCCGTAGTATCTGAGTAGGTTCACACAAGTTGGTGATAAGCTTGCAGGAGTTGGTGTTACTCTTTGAGATGATGATTTTGTAAGCCTAGCCCTTCTAAGCCTTCCCAAGAGCTAGCATAACTACCAATATTCGGTGAATGGGAGGGAGAAATTCCTGAATTGGAAATAATTATGGTACGATTTGGTATAAGAGGAAATAAGGTGGAATAACAGAGATGGGACTTCATCCATGGATGAGGATCAATAAAAATTTGAATTGGTTGGAAAGGGAAAGACGAGAAAAGGGAAGAAATATCAAACGAAACCAGAATCTAGCCATGGGGGAAAGAAGAAATATTAGTAAAAAATTAAATGCTTCCATTGTCATGAATTCAAGCACTATGCCATGCAGTGTCCACACAAAAAGGCAAGAAATAAGACCTTAGGAAGAGTAGCAGGTGAAGCCTTGGATTCACATTCAAGATTGACTTTACCATTATCGCATGCATGGTCAATACAGTGATGGGGAGAGTGTGGTACTTGGTCTTAGGTGCCTTGTTCCACATGACAACATGTAGAGATTTTTTCAGTGACCTGGAGGAGAAAGATTTGCAGATGCCTATTGACCTAAGGGATGACAAAAGGAACAATGTGACTGGGGTTGGAACAATCACATTTGAGAGGGAGTCGGGCTTCCCTCTCAGAATCAAGGATGTCATGTTTGTTCCGGGCCTAAAGAAAAATCTCATCTATGTTACAGTTTTGGAAGACCGTGGTTATGATATGATCTTCAACAAAGGAAAAACATTCCTGAGACACATAGTGATGGGAAAGGTGAAGCAGTTCAGAGATCGAGGTTTGTGTGAAGAACCTGTATAAGATATATGTGTAAGACTATGTTGCATTAAGCACTAAAAGACTTGGCCATTTTCATCATGGTGCCTTGAAGATTATGTAGTAATAACCATTGGCCTCCCTAAAGGAGCACTTGAGCAACACGATGTATGCAAAGGATTTACTTTGTGCAAGTACACAAAATCCACATTCCATGATCGGGACAAAAAATCCCATATAGTCCTAGAAAGGATCCACTCTGATGATTTTGGACCCTATTTGATAGCCTACACTATCAGACAAAAATATTTTGTCATTTTTATTGATGAATTCTCACAAAAGTGCTAGATCTTCTTCTTGCAGAAGAAAGATGAGATATTATCCAAGTTCATAGAATTCAAGGCACTGGATGAGAAAGAAACAGACAAGAAGGTGAAGGCTCTCAAGAGAGATAATGGAGGTGAGTATGTGTCGAATGAATTCAAAAATTTCTGTTTGAAAGAAGGCATTAAATGAGAATTGAAAGCACCCCACAATCCACAATAGAATGGGGTGGCTGAGAGAAAGAACTATATCATTGTGGGAGAAGCGAGGGTGATGTTCCATGAACAAGGCCTACCTCTGCATTTGTGGGCCGAAGCATGCAACATGACATTCTATGTATAGAACTAGAGTCCTCATTAGATTCTAGGCATGATTACACTGAAGGATGCTTTCTCGGGGAGAAAGATAGATGTATCACACTTCAGGATTTTTGGAGCCACTATTTATTTCCATGTCTTCAAAGAATCAAGGAAGAAGCTTGAGCTGACAAAAAATTTGGGGGTATTTTTGGGTTACACAAAAACTCACCAAAACTACTGTATGTACTTGTCATTCCTCATAATGACAGTTGTGCGAAGGGATGTAAAATTTTATGAGGAGAGAGCCATGCGGTGCTCTCTTGAGAGGGAGCTTCAAATCCCACCAGAAGATGAGATTTTATCTCCAAAGGAGGAGCCTCAAGAATTTGTGGAGTAGCGACAAGTAGAGGAGCAGATATTGTAGGCATCCACTCAAGAAAAGTCATCCAAAGAAGGTATAAAAAGAAGCAGTGAAGTTGATAGACTTGTGCAGGATGCAAGGGAGAATGTAGGATCTCCTCTAAATTTGGTAGGCAGAGAAGGTCACTTGATCATTACATTGGGTACATGGCTCTAATGACTGAGCTTATAGAGACTGATCCATCCTCTTTCGAGGAAGCAGTAGAGAAGACTGTATGGGTTGATGCAATGGTGGAGGAATACAAATCTGTTGTCAAGAACAATTCTTATGAAGTGGTCCCAAGACCAGTAGATAAATTATTTATGGATTTGAGATGGATCTTCAAGGTGAAGCAGGTAGTAGATAGAAGCATAGAGAATTATAAGGAAAAATTTGGGGCCAAGGGATACACTCAAGTTGATGAATTTATTATGAGGAGACCTTTGCTCATGTATCAAGAGACACATCCATTAAATCAATTCTTTCACTTGCTACGCAAATGGGGTGGAAGATCCACCAAATGGATGTAAAAACAACATTCCTCAATGGGGTTATTGAGGAGGAGGTGTACATCGAGCAACCAAATTTTTTTGAGGCATTTGATCAGGATTCCCATATATGTAGACTTAAGCAAGAATTATACAATCTCAAACAATCACCCCGTGTTTGGTACACCAAGCTCTACAATTATCTCACTCATTTGGGATTCACCAAAAGTGAAGCAGATGAAAACCTCTATCACATCTTGGTAGAAGGTAAATTTTTTATTATTGTATTGTAGGTTTATGATTTTACTTTAACTGGTGATGAGCATCTGATCAGATATTGCAAGGAGGACCTTGTAAGGGAATTTCAAATGAAGGACATGGGTCTCATGCATTACTTCCTCGGGTTGGAAGTATGGCAAAGCGATGGGGAACTGTTTATCTCTCAAGGAAAGTATGAAAATGAGATACTATAGAAGTTACACATGGAGACTTGTAAACCCATGGAGATACCTCTAGTGACCAAATGGAGGAAGGAGGATGCCACTTCAGGTGAGGAAGTAGATGCTACCATTTACCAGAAACTAGTGGATTCACTCATGTATCTTGTGAACACAAGACCAGATATGTTCTATGCAGTAAAATAGCTCAGCCAAACTATGGTTAGGCCAACTAAATTATTTTGGAAGGAACAAAACATGTCTTTCAGTACCTCAAAGGCACTACCCAGTTTGGACTATGGTATAGACATATATAGGGAGTGAAGTTGTGTGGCTTCATAGATGCAGATTGGGTGGGGAGTACTTCAGATCAAAAAATTGCATTGGGTGGAATTTTCAGTGTTGGGTCCACAACATTTTCTTGGTACATCAGAAAGAAAATATTTGTGGTGCTCAACTTGGTAGAAGTATAATACACAGCTGCAAGTTAAGAAACATGTGAGGCAACCTGGATGAGAAAAATACTTGTTGGAATATTTGGTTAGATGATGGATCCAACTTTGATCTATTGTGATAATTAAAGTTTCATCAAGCTCTCTAAGAATCCTATTTTCCATGATCGGTACAAGCATATAGATATTTGGTATCACCATTTATAGGACTGTGTGTAGACATAGGAATAAGATGCAGGATATGTAGAAATTTGAATAACATGACACTTATTCATAGAGATTATCCTGATTATACACTATTTGTGAAATGCATGCATAATACATAACCTCCTCTACGTTGATCATCAATTTTTCGGAATTAAAAACAATGAAACATCAATTGCATGCGCACATTAACACAATATGTAACCCGGGGAAAGCATACAGCTAAAAACCCCACACTATCTGTATATTATAATGATAGAGAACATGTAACAATACATATTACAATACTCATCACAAGTACTCAGTACTATCTCCACCTGTTACACACAAACTAGCTCAGATCTGAATCAATCACAGGTTCAAATCTCCTTCGCTGCTTGCCTGCCTCCACTGCATAATCCTGCATGAGAAATAGATGAGTATGGATGATCCAAACTCGTATTTCCTTGGCTGAACCACACAATCTCATTGGCAATAGTCAATCCATTGATTGTGCAAATCTCATGCACAACTATAGTCACAACTAATAGCAATCTCAACCTCTAAAACCTGTCTCCACTGAACTGTCCATGCACTGAGTTAACTGATATATTATTTAGTTGCTTTATGAGTTAATAGTTAGTGAATTAATTAATAATTAATTCACACCACTCATCACTAGTGTATTCTATAGTTAGACTAAATACAACTAGTTCAACCAAGTCAAACTGAACACAACTCCATCACCTCCTCAATCAACTCCACCAAACTCAATCACTTGAGTTCTAACTGAAGTCCACCATGCAATAGCTCAACTGACTCATAAGAAAAGCGTATTTCCTTTTGACAGTTGCATGTGCCACATCTGTAGCTCAAACTGAAGTGCTCCAAGAGGATAAGATAATGTTTATAGTCCAAATATTATTATGAGCTAATAATATTCGACTATTCTATTTTTAGCCTGGCAGTCTAAAAATAGAAACCGCCCATATGTCTAAAAATAGAAGTCCATATATTTTTACCAACATGACCAATCATCCACAAATAGCATCCTGCAACTCATAGACCATGATCCATATGTCTAAAAATAGACATAGTCTAAAAAAAGACTTTGCGCCAAAAATAGCCCGTGGGCCCACTTAGTGAAGGCGACTCCTTTCCACTAAGCTCCATCATCTTGTTGCATTTTCAACAGGATAGAGATGGTTGATAATCCCTTTCTTGTTGAGAGGGAGTGTTGAAAAATGCAGCAAGAAATTCTCAATTTTATTTTGCCTTAATTAAATTGAGAAAATTCGAATTTCCACATGAGCAGACAAATTGGATGCAATTAAATTGTGTGATATGGCTTGTGTAACCTAATTTACTTAGAAAATTTGAGTTGGAGGAGTTAGGGTTTAGTTAAGCATGTGTGAATGCTAATTTGTAGCAATCAAGGTCAGTTACCTCAAGTTGTTTTCAGTTAAACTAGTTCCAACTGTTGGAGGAACTACTGGAAGGTGAGTTGTGCAGTGGGAATTCAGTCAAACTGAGTGATCATCTAGTTAACTGATCAATCAAACCAAAATAGATAGTGCATGTAGATAATTCGATTTCCCCAACTATGGGGGAGATTCTTAGGCAGTGTAACATCAATTGTATACTAGTCTTGCAGGTACAAGTGTTGCATGTAGTCAAATGATCAACCTTGGGAATTGCGCAATCATTTTGGATGAATTTCATAAATAATAGGGGCCTAATTTCTCAAAGGAATTGTGCAAGGAAATAGGGGCTCAAGAAAAGACATAAATTGACTAAGTGTGGATTAGAGCTTCTTAGTGAGCAGAGATATAGGTTATTCACTTGCAAGTTTTGTTCAATTGAGAAAAGAAATTGTAATACATCTTTATTCATTAGATTAATGCAAGAAGGTCGCTTTTTAGCAAATTTCTTTCCCCTGGAAAAATATTGTGTGCATGTGTGTTATTTCTCATTGCAAGTTTGTGATTGATGTTCTAAATTGTGAATTGAATTCCGCAGAGCAATAGAGTAGGTTTGTGTCTTGTGATTTTGATTAAAAATTCATGAGCAATTTCAAATCTACATCATAATTTCTACAAATTGATTGACAAGTGTCCTTTATGAGGAAAATGTTTGAAGGGACATAATGCATAAAATTACCCTAGGTGATAAATAAATGGTACTCAGTCAATACCACTGTAGAAAAAAAATACCTTTAGATGCTAACGTTTCTAGTATATCCATCTTAAAGAGAGAGACACTACCTGCAGAAGGTGTAATGATAAATATTATGCAAAGGGGGGCTCAAGTAAAATAAAAATAAAACATAACAGTGAGTTTCCATAACGAGTAATTAAAATGAATATGCTAGTTGTAGCTTACTGTTTTATACCAAAATAATTATTTCTCAAAAATTACTACGCCGTCCGATGAAATTAGTCATGAAATGATGGTTGTGAACCCTGGATAGAAGATACAGGGATTAGATAAGCCATCAAGTGTTAATATGCTTTAAGGTATGTGAATACAAAATAAAACAATAATAATTGTAGACACAAAGCAATATAATTGTTATGCCTACTTTGCCAGACATACACAAAATACATTTTCCAGAATTATTCATTGATTGAGAGCTTATCAATACATATTAAGAATGATAGGAGCGAATTCTTCGTAAGTCAATTATTCCAGTATATTGAATTAAATACAAATTCAAAATATAGAGTATTAGTGTTCACCAATTTATAGAGAAAAGAATGAACCCTCTTCTTTAGCACCTCCAACACATGCTAAACTAATATGTATGGAATGGAAGGGGTCCAAAATAAAAATAAATAAATAAATAAAATACACATTCCATACAATGAATCCACCATGATATAATAATTTAATATAAGCCTTGTATATGTGAGAAAAATGTGGAGCCATTCTATCTATTCGAAACGAAAATAATTAGTCAAACTATCCGACCTAAAAAAAAGAACGTGGAGGGAAACGTTACCCCAATATAGAACGAAATTTGAAAAAAAAATTCAGCTACACTGGGATTGCACCTTGGCAATCCAAAAGAAAAAAAGAATAAATCTTTCATACCTGTAGATAATGAGTAAAGGTTTCGGTCAAAGGAAAGGGCATTGTGTATAAAAAGAGTTGGTATGAGTATAAAACAAAGAAAATAATTTCCATTACCTAGTTGTATATGACTTTGATTGTCCAAGGAGCTTGTAACGTCCCTACAGAGGAAAAAATACCAAAGAAAAAAAAAACTAGGGGTCAATACTCTTCACACCCATTATAGGAATCTATAAATGGAATAATTGAATGTGTCAAATATAGCTAGGCTACAAGAAGAAACATTTGGAGAGAGTAGCTGGGCGATTGAGCAGAATTGACAGGCCTGAAGCGAGAAGTGGTGTCACCATGGCCATGGCCATGGCTGAATTTGGATACCCTGGAGAAGTGGAAGCATAATGAAAAGAAACCATAAGAGAATATAAGTTTTTTTCACTAGCAGACAACACATTGTAGTTCTCGTCTACGGCATGCGAAACCCAAAAATACATGAAGGAAAAATTGCGAGTCCAGGAAGGAGTTATGTAATCATTAGGGTCGATTTTCAATCCACCATACTCATGATTCATGCCATAAGAATACAATGTTATCTTAGAATATATATATATATATACATATCTATATATATTTGTGTGTGTGTATAGAGGGTTAAAGACCTGGGTCAAAAGGGCACTTTAGTTGGTGTAATTAAAGAATACCTCTAGTTAGCTGAAATTCTGAAAGGATGAACCTTGGTTAATTTGGGAGAACCTCATGAACAGAGGGAAGAAGAATATACTTGTAATGTAAACAAGAATCAAGTTAGTTGGAGGAAGACAAGAAATAAATGAAGTTAACAATGGAAAAATCTTAACTAGAGCAAGGCCTGAAACACAAAAACCAAAAATTTAAGGAAACAAGGTAGAGAGCTATTTTAAATGCTATCTAAATGTAGAATAATGGTTCTGGTGAGTACTAAATGCTTAAACAACATTCCTCTAGGTGGAAACGGCAGCCGTCATAATCTATAACCCTTAGATATGTAGGAAAAAAAAAACCCTCTTTTGTTGTTGCGGCACTCTACAACGCAACCAAGTTAGGATAGAAGGGAAATGAGTTTCTGGAAACAAGACTAGGGTTAGGGGGAAGACCCAACATGTCTTTGCCGTTGGATATGAACCACATCCTCCTAACCATTGATTTGAGTCATGAGTGGAACGCATGTGCCATCACGTGAATGTCATGGATGGAACCAATGAGGTGTCATCGTGTGCGCCCTGGTGGTAAGGACTTACATTCCAATAGGTTTGGTTGTTTTTTTTCAAGTGGGCACACAGTACCACTTAACCATCATCCAAGTAAACCATTAATATGATAAAAGGTTATTAACATCCATTGAGAGAAAAACATGCATAAAAAACCCTTGTATATATATATATATATGTATACATATATTTCCTTATCTATAGTCAATAAATAATCAACATAACCTCATCTCAAGGGTATTAGATGCATGTAACAATGTTATAAGTCATGCCTTCATGAATAATAATATTTTTCAAAGATATATGAAGGATGAGACTAGGTTAAACTAGGATGGATGGTTACATATATAATGTCCCTCTTAAGTTATCCTAATTGGAACATGAGGGATGTAGTGGATCTTCTATCGATTTCATTTATCATACTAAATAAGCATCCCCAAATCTTTGAAGAAATTTATTCTAATAATGCAAGTTATGGTTTGTATGTATAGAAGGGAAGCAAGTGAGGATAGGGAGAAAATCCTAGATAATAGTACAATTATAAAATACCATGAGAGTATATGTATTAGTGTTAGTATTTCAAAAAAAAACCCCAAGACACCGACCTAAGTCATGGATACTATATTTAATTTCCATCATGCAAGGATAACCAAACTATACATATAAGGCGAGTAGCTTAACATAAGACCAACAATTTAGAAAGTTAGTGCGGAAAATAAATTCAACATAAGCCACCCTTGGTCGATCTCGTTGATTACATAGTAAGTAAAATAACTAGATATATTTATAAGTCCTATGGTTCCCATTAATGGAATAAACAATAACCCAACTAGTTGATGCATTCCACCTCTTTAGGATAAGTCCAATGTACATAGATTAGAGATGAAGGGTCGCAAGACAAGTATTACTTAGTTAGATAGATTAATTTACTCTAATAGAGTATTTTTGAAGTCAAAGTGTAACTAAGAGCACACCCTTTGCAAACAAAATACCTATCCGTAAATATTTTGAGTACAAAGATATATGAGTACTGTAAATGCACAAGGAAAAGAAAATTGTGGAAATTACAAAATCCAAAATTTACCATTCTAAAAAACCTCTCAAAATTAATCAACTTAGAAATATAAAAAAAAAAAAAACTCTTACAGTTAGGATACATGCATCAGAAAATCTGGGGCACCAATGCTTATTTCCAATTTTTTCCATTTGTTTAACTACTATGCATAGAAGACATGACTTTTGTATCCTTTAGACTACACACATCAGAAAATTGGGGGGTCCCTGCTCTTGTAAAAGATTGAAAGTGTGGAGCGAAGTAATCTTCTCATTATTCTCAAACAATAAGTAGATTAGAGAGGACACACATAGGATACAAATATAATTAATAATTGAACTATAACTCTACTAGAACTCAACCGAACTGGACTAAACTAAAACTGTCTATGACACCTAGTAGACAACTAACTAGTAGTTGGAATGATTTCTTCCAACACTTTCCTCTAATTACAACCACTCATTTCAAAGATTAGAAACCCATAGCTAAATACAATATCACTTACAACTAAACTTTTTCTTTTAAACTAAGATGCGTGTTGGTATGAGTCTCAATTAGGCTTACAATTAAAAAAAATTGACATCAACTCTTGGGCTAAATTTCTTTTTCTTTTTCTTTTCTTTGAGATCCTATATCCTCTAAATTGCTTTAGCTTTGTATTTTTGTTGTAGGTTTCAAATTTCAATTTCTTCATTTGCTGGTGTAGCTCTTCCATTATTTCTTTAGGTTGTCCATGCATGTCCTCTACTTCATCAAAAAATTTCTTGTATTTGGATTTTTGCCACATGACATCTTCTATAGTGTGATTTTCATCATAAATATTTTGATCATCAATTTTCTACAACATAAATTCATAATAAGAATTTATTTATTCAGGAGTCAAATACATGAAAATTTAATTAATGTTTTCATTTTCTACATCTTCCATGCTATCTTCAACTTTCATTGCTGCAAATTCTATGTAGACTTCATCAACACATGGTGTTTCAAGCCATGCTTTAAGGAACTTTATTTCTTCTTCAAATTTTGTTGCTTCTTCTTGGTTGTTGCTTATATCTTCACACTGAAAATAAATGAAAAGTTTAAAAACATCCATCAAACCATATCGATTTTGTTCAATATTCTCTGCAATGAGACTTTTCTCCTCTTGTATTTCCTTCTTTGCCTCTATTGATTCCACTTCTTTACTAGCCTCTGCTGATGCAAACATGTTGTTTTCCACTTGGTTTTTAGACACAAGTGGGATTTTGTCACCAAATAACATCATATTAATGAGATTCTTCTGTTGCAACCATTCATCACTAGCTAACTATTCTTCATCAAAGTTAACATCAACAATTTTAATTGTTGGATTGACCAAACCATTTACTACTTCAATGACAACTTTATTGTCATAAAAAAGATTTGATGTTGGATTCACTGAATTGTCATCCACTTGTGGCCGTGCATAGTGGGACTCATGAGCGTCTGTGCGTTCTTTATTTGTGTTGGTAATACGCTATCATAATTGTCATCCACTTTCAAGTGGTATTCACCAAACTCTTCATCATGTTGTAGATCTGATGCTATAGATCCACCTTCCTTTTCATATTCAACTTGATTACTCCACCTTACACCAAAACGCCTCTCAAGGATTCCCAAGCCTCCTTGGATGTCTTTGCATCTACAATAAGGGGAAGGATGTTGTCATCTACACATTCCTTTGTGCATTTTAATGCAAAGGAATTGATTTTCCTTTTAACTTTGAAGTATTTCATATAGACCTCAAACGAATCTTATTGTTACTTTGACTTTCTCAACCTTTTGGATCCTCCCATTTCTACTCGGTTTTCTTCTGTGAAGTTCATAAGAACTTCACTCTTGATCTTTTCTCTGCACCATAATCTTGATCTTCTCTCGATCTATTCTGCTACTATTTAAATTTGTGGTTCAATTCTTCTTCACGCTTCTGCTGTGCACTAAACCTTTAGTGTTATTCCACAATGGATTTCTTTGTCCTTTTTTGAAAAAGGCTTTCAAACAAATCCTTTTTTAAATAGAATAAAATAACTTTTAGATAAAACCTTTGAAACAAGCCCTTTTAAAAATAAATGAAAAACTCTAAAGCAATATAAGATATTTTAATCTTGGTTCATCCAATGCATTCATAAGTGTGGATAAGGTAGATAACAAGCATTGGACATTGTAAAATTATTAGAGAACATATACAGATCTATTTGAAGAATAATTGTACAAACTCGTAACAATTGAAAATGAAAATTGGAATTGAGAATGGATTTGATTACTCAATATTTATTTTAGAATCAATACATAAAGAAACTAAGTTAAGCATAGTTGTACATGAAATAATTAAGGCTAATTAAATCTAACTAAATTTTAATTGTGCTTTACGTTCTATTAATGTGCACATGAACCACATGCAAGCACTAGAGTTAACAAACTAAAGCCAAGTGCACACCACATGTAAACACTCGACTTAACTAAGTAAAGCCAAGTTCACATCACATGTAAACATTAGAGTTAAACTAAAGCTAATTAAGGCTAACTAGGTGCATGTACACCAACACCCCCCCTTAAGGATAAATTAGGTGTGTGTGATGAAAAATGAATGAGTCCCAGAAACAAGGCCATTTTAGGTACCCATGTACAATGCATGAAAAAAATACGAAAGAGGTAAAACCCAGTGGGAATAAAACCCTCCCTCAAAATGTAATGCAAAAAGTAGAGAAAACACAATTGTTAGGCAGTCATGTCCTTCACCCAGAGAAGATCTTGCAGAAATTAAAACTTTTGCACAGTGAAGGTCTTGGTGAAAATGTCGATGGTCTACTCAGAACTGGGATAGTGTTGCAGATCAATGGTCCCATCATGAATCAGTTCCCTAATGAAGTGCATGTGGATCTCAATATGTTTGGTCTGTTGTTGCTGCACTAGATCTCTGAAAAAATTTAGTGTACTCTGATTATCACACCATATGACAGTCAGACTTTTATCACAATAAACATTTCACATTTTTAAATCTTTTTTGGAAAATTCTGAAAATTGTAGTGTTAGTATTTAAAACTGTAATAAAAAGGGAAATTTCTTGATAGCAGGGTTGTCAATATTTTTTGGAAATCTGAGTAAATAAGCAGATAGGTTTGTAGTCATTTCCAAGTAGAAAAAGGACTCAAAGTCTACATCAGACCTTCTCCATTGGAAATTTCTTTGAACAAGCTTTCCAACAATATGTGGAAGTCCAAAAATGGATTCCTAGATCAAAATATATGGCATGTTTAAGTTTAAGGGTTTGAAGCCTTTGAAAGGAAGGAATATCGAAGGTCTAGAGAAGATCGACAATCGCATATCGGAGGTCCAACTGATCGGTGCATCAGAGGTATAGGGCATATCGGTGATCAAAAATTGGTGCATTAGAGGTCTAGGGCATATCAGCTATCAACGAATTGAAGAATTAGAAATCATAACTTCTTAAGGTGAGAACATTAAAAATTTGCGATATGCACATGTGCCGATAGTGTTGAAATTGTCGGGAATTCTGATAATGTTAAAACCGTCGGGGAAAACCGATACAGGTTAACAAAGTATTTCATCACAAAACCAAATGAGGATGGGCCTTTTCTCTCTCCTCTAGTGGTACACGTTGCGACATATGATTGGTTCCGATAAGGTATACGTAGTAGCATATAATTGGTTTTCATAAAGCTACTGTGGCATCTAACATCAACACGACGTAATGGTATAGAAGGACATGTAGTAGGTAGTTTTGGCTTTTTGTGGGGTCCTAATGGGGAAAATCTAGGTGACACATGTCACCACTCATCAGGTCCCACGTGGAGTGGTGACATCATAATCGGAGATCGCATATCATGTTGAAATGTGGCAACAAGAATATTGCAATTTAATTTGTCCTTGAATTAAATTGTGAATTAAAATCGAATTTAGTCTTAAAAACTACTTGGAAATAATTAATTACGTTATTTTAACTTAATTAGTTGGAGAAATTCAATTTAGAAGTCTTTCTGAAGTCATGCAAGAGTTATCCCTTAAATTAAGGAGATAAGCCTTAAATTAAGGAGATAAGATTGAGTTATATTTGGTTTGTAATTAGTTAACTCAGTTTACTGAGTTAAGTCCAGTTAAATTAGTTCCAAACTATTTGAGGAACTAATGGTGAGTTAACAATCAATTGATGCATGCGTGCACTCAACTATTGCTACTCCAGTTAACTGAAGATTCCCTCATCAGTAACTCATGCATGTTTATTCTGAGAAAGACCTAGTTGAGATTAAAGTCAAGGACAATGTACTATCAGTTGCATATGTTTTCTTATAAAGAAAATGCATGCATGCAGTCAAGAATCATTCCTTGAGGATTGCGCAGTTCTGATAATGTGTGAGATTAGGAGATCATCCACTTGGTAGATGAGTTTTCCACTTGGTTGAAGGAGAATCATCCCAGAGGAACATCACAAGGAAATAGGAGATTGGAGGGTAGAGAGGAAGGCTGGAGAGAAACCAAGATTGCCTGTGAGCATCTGTGAGGATTGTACTGAGAGCTAGCTAGCTGTGAGAGCTAAGGCTTTGTATAATTCCTATGTATTTCCACCTTGTATGATAATACAGATAGTGGGGCTTTTAGCTGAGGCTTTGCCCAAAGTATTTTCATGTGTATTGTGCATTGATTCTTCTTCTTCTTCTGGTTATATTCTTCAGCTCAATCTTTAAGCTTCCGCAAATAGATAGTAGAAGTAGGTTATAGTATTCTACTTTGATTTATATTGCATTATCGGGTTAACCTACATACAAATTTTTTACATGGTATCAGAAGAGGATTTGTAGAAATTTTCTACATATCAGAGATTGAGAAATATCACAACTCTAAAGTAAATATTCTGATTGGAAACATTTGAAAAGAGGGGCTCCGATGATCTGGATTTAAACAGGAATGCAACAAACAGAGATAACAATAAATACAGAGATGCAACAGAAATAATACTTCCTTTCATTAATGTAAAATACTGAAATAAGCTTACAAACAGAAATGGAAATAAACTATCTCGGGCGATGGTAGCTTATCTCTGAGGAGAGATGTGGTGGCTACATGCCTCTGGACTCCCATTACAATGAGGCTCGAAGGCCTATTTATTGTTTAGAAACAATGGAAAACCCTAAAAATCCAAAAACCTAACCCTAGGAGATGAAGCGCCAAACTATGGGCCCCATTCTGGGTAAATTGATACATCAACTTCCCGGGGTTGTAACTTTGGCATATGATCTTCATTTCACACGCACAATAGCTCGTTAGAAAGATCTATCCGAGGACTACAATATTGGGATGGGAAACATTAATCCATGGACCCATGTTGCTCCCAGCTTTCCCAAAAAACATCGTTTAGGGCCTCAAAATGGCTCCGGAAGTTTAGGACCCAAAAAACTGCTAAAATAGTAAACTGTGCTACAATTAAGGAAACTAAAAAGCTAAAAGAAATAATGGTGGGGGTCCAAGTGGAACTAGAAGGTGGCCACTAATATCCACCTGGATCATTCCTCCCCCCTTAGGATGCAATGGTCCCCATTGTGTTGAGTTGATCCATGAGATGAGGAAACTTCTGTTGAACTTGGTCCCTAGTGAGCCACTTGCCATAGTGAAGGAGTTGGCCTGCTTTGACAACTCGATATAGTTGGATCTTCTATTGGTGAGTGTGCTTGCTTTGCGTGTCCATGATCTAATCGATTGTAGCTTGTTCCATGAAATCTGGATTTAACTCTGTTGGTGTGAGTTCTTCTGCAATGTCAGATGTGTCTAGTAATGTTGGAAAGTATGGCCGAAGGAAGTCCACATTGAACACTGGGTGCAAGCCAAGGAATGGGGGAATGCTGAGCTCAAATGCATTGTATCCCACAACCTTGGTAATGGTGTAAGGACCATATCAGAGAGGTTTGAGTTTCTGATAGGCTCTGGTAAGGCATTCCTTTCACAAATGCAACCATACTTTGTCGCCCACCTGAAACTTGTGTGGCACCCGATGTTGATCATGTCGCTGTTTGTCCTTGGCATTTGATTTATCCAGAATGTTGTGGACCTGCTAACCAATATGTTGGATGTGATCAATGAAGTTGTTTGCCTTATCTGTTTCAGACTAGACATGAGCTGAATCTGTGTGAGTAGCTGCAAATGGCATGGCCACATCAATAGGACATAGTGGCTAGAATCCCAAGCGCACCTGAAAAGGGATGTGGCCAATTGAGCTGTGGAGAGCCCAGTTATAACTGTGTTGAACATAGGGGAGGCTCTCTTCCCATGTGCGTGGATGCTTTGAGTTGTACATGTGCAAAATGTGTACGATCATCCTGTTGACAACCTCTTTCTGGGCATCAGTTTGGGGATGGACGCTTGTGGACTTAGTGAGTTTGGTGTCTAGAATTGACCAAAGACTGGACCAAAATGTACTAAGGAATATTCTGCCCTGATCTGAGATGATAGACTGTGGGATCCCAAAGTGTACCCACACTCGTTCAAAGAAGAGTTTAGGAGTGGCTTCTACTGTGATATTCTTCTTGCAGGTTGCCATAATGGCCATCTTTGAGAACCTGTCTACGACCACAAAAACACAGTCGTTTCCATGCTTAGTAGAAGGAAGGCCTAGCATGTAATCGATGGAGATGGATTCCTAAGGTCGACTAGGGGTAGGCAGCGGATTATAGAGGCCTTTCTTCTTGATGGTCAGTTTGGCAATGGCGTAGGCAGTGCAGGATCTGATGTACTTCCTAACATCCTATAGAAGATTTGGCCAATAGAAATACTTCTACAGTACTGCAACCATTTTCTTGACCCCGAAATGCCCAATAGCCCGAATGAGTGTGCTTCCCAAATCATCTTGGCACGCTTGCTTGAAGGAACAGAAAGGTGACCTAGTTGGCATAACAGGGCATCCTGGAGCTGAAAATATGGAACCTACTAACCCTCCAAGAGTGTCTGGCATGTGTGGCCAAATTTTGGGTCGCTTTTGTAGAGAAGTGGCCAATCAGAAGTCTCGTGCCACAAGAGTTGATCACGGTGGTTAACGCCATGATCGGTGGTCGAATAAGGCAATCTGCAACATTATTGGTGTTTCCCTTCGTATACTTGATATTCAAATGGAAATATTGCAAGTATGTGGACCACTTCTGATGGCGATCACTCTGCAACTTCCCTTGGGTCTGTATGAATTGCAGGGGCCGGTGGTCTGTGTGGATGATCGTTTCCTTCCCCAAAATGTAATGCTTCCATTGTCGGCAGGCCTACACAATGGAATACATCTCTTTGTAATAAGTGGGATACTTCCAGACTGTGTCTGAAAGTGTCTCATTGTGATATGCCACTGGATGCTCGTGTTGACTAAGGACTGCCCCAATAGCATAGTTAGAGGCATTTGTCTCAATCTCAAATGGTTGTTGAAAGTCTGGTAATGCGAGCACTGGTGCCAAGCAGAGGCGATGTTTTAACTCTGTGAATGCCTTCTGTTGAGATTTAGACCAAATGAATTTTTCTTTCGTTCTTCCCTTGGTGACTTGACTCAAGGGCCAAGTGATATGAGAAAATCCCAACACGAACCTGCGGTAGAAGTTAGCAAGTCCTAGAAAGCTGTGGAGCTCTATTAGAGTGGTTGGAGATGGCCAATCCCAAATGAATTGAATCTTGGATGGATCCACTTGCACCCTTCTTCATCAATAATGTATCCCAGATATTGAACTTGGGTCATGCCAAGAGTTCATTTCTCCAAATTGGCACATAACTTGTGTTGCCGCAATGTTTGGAGAACCTGTCAGATGTGGTGGAGGTGCTCTTCCCAACTCTGGCTAAAGATCAGGATGTCATCCAAATATACCACTACAAATGAGTTAGTGAATGGCCGCAAGATGTCATCCATTAACCTCATGAAGGTTGTAGGATCATTCGTTAACCTGAAAGGCATAACTAACCATTCGAAAAGGCCCTCCTTGGCTTTGAAGGCAGTCTTACACACATCGAAGGGTTTGATTGGTACCTGGTGATATCCTGACTTCAAATTGATCTTGCTGAAATATTTTTCCCCCTTCAGTTGGTGTTGAAGGTCATCAATCCGTGGGATCGGGTACCTATTTTGGACAGTGATCTTGTTTAGTGCCCGATAGTCAATACAGAGTCTCCAAGTCCCATCCCTTTTTTGTACCAACACGATCGGGCTCCCACAGGGTGATGAACTCAGTTGGATGTGACCTTTCTATAGTAGCCCCTGAATCTACCTTTTGATTTCATTGTTCTCCAAAACAGAGCGCTAATAGATTGGTCCATTGGGCAGCGACGCCCCTGGGGTTAAATTGATTGAGTGTTGGACCTGACAGTGCAGAGGAACCCCTGCGGGGGAGGTGAAGATGTCCTCATACGACCTTGTCCATCTGTAGTTGTCGTGCGGAGGGGCCCTGTTTGGAAGTCATGGCCACTATCTTCTTCTTTCCTTGAGGGCATATCATCAAGAAAACAAATTTCCTAATTTTTGAAATGAGCTTACTGCATTGTTTTGCAGTAACCAAAGAGATGGTAGTAGGCAGTGCTACCTCTGGTATTTTGTACAAATTATTTCCCAAAGTAACAATAATAGCACGAGGCCTTGACTCATACACAACATGTCACTTCCATAAGTATGGTTGGCCTAATAATACATCACAAACATCAAGGGGAGCAACGTCACAGAATACCTCATCCATGAAGGGCTTGACGTTGTATAGAAGGCGACACTGCTAGCTCACACGAAGATCTCTTCCTTGGTGAAGCCACTCGATGGTGTATGGTTTTGGATGTGATGTGGTTGGTAAGTCGAGCTGATTCATGACCTCTGTTGAAATAAGGTTCTTTTGGCTCCCGTTGTCGACAATGAACTGTAGCATGGAACCCTTTACCCACATCTGGGAGTGGAAGAGGCACTCCTCCTCCTCTGGATCTCCGTGTTCCTCCTTTTGGATCTTCGTGGTGGTAACGGTGGCGTTGGGGTCCGCATCAATAATCTACTTCCCTTTGTCATTCCCCTTATCGGGTTTTGACTTAGAGTTGAAACATGCATCTGATTCTAAAGACTTTAGCTCGGCCACCAGTGACTGCATGGCCCGACACTCACTTGTGTTGTGAGTGGAGCTCTTATGGAACTCACACCACTTTCCTGTGTCCTTCTTTAGCTTCATGGTGTTTTTCTTTGCTTGCAGCTTTGACGAGTTGTCCTGGGCCACCCCACCTTGGCTTTGTCCTTTGTTCAATGGTTTGGGGTGCCTTTCCCTTGCTTCAGATTTACAGATCCAAAGTCTTGCTTCTTCTGTTTAAACTTCTGTTCAATCTTGACAGCGTATCGGTACGCCGTGCCAAGCAAGGAGATGTCTAGGAACTCCTTCTCTTCCTGCATGTACCTACGTAGGCAGCCACAGTATTTTAGTACCAAATGAGGCTCAGAATCCTTGATACCCAACTTTGTGCGAAGGGTATGAAAAATATTGGTAAACTTTGGCATGTCTTGGTCCCTTCCCCGCCGCAACGTGGTCCACTTTATGTATTTATCCTCATAGCTTTTGACAGGGTAGTACTGCTTGATGGCATTCTGGAATAAATTCCAAGTGGGTGTGGCTGAAAATAGTGAGGCCGTACTTTCATCCTTCTACTTACAGTAGGTTTCCCACCAGTCCTTGACGTGTGGGACGACTTTGAGAAGAGTGAAAGTAATCTTTTCCCGGCTGGAAAAATCATTAACAGAAAAATACCCTTCTAGCAGATTTAACCATTTATCTACAATGGTTGCATCTATCTGACCCTCAAATATGGGAATGTCAAAGTTAACTTGTACCTTAAAGGGCTTGGTGCTTCCAGAGTAGCTGTTGGAAGTAGATGTGTTGCCCCTGGGCAGCCACTGAAGGATCTGGGCAAAGTTGTCCATCATTACATTCCTTTGTTGCTTGAGGGCCTCTTCAAGCAAGATTTTGATAAGATCTTATGCCCCTCATCTTTCTTTTCATCCCCCATGGGAGGCTATCGAGGTTTGCGAGGCTGGTCATGCAAAGGTTCGACCAGTTCAAGCCTTAATTCCTTATATTCTGACCTCGTTGGGGACAAGCAAAGAAAAACCGAGAAAGAGCAGACCGCTCTGATACCACTAATCTAGCTTTAAATAGGAATGCTACAAATTACAGAGATAACCATAAATACAGAGATGCAACAAAAATAATTCCTTTCCTTAATGTAAAATACTGAAATATGCTTACAAATAGAAATGGAAATAAACTAGCTCGGGCGATGGTAACTTATTTCTGAGGAGAGATGTGGTGGCTACATTCCTCTGAAATCCCCTTATAATGAGGATCAAAGGCCTATTTATTGTTGAGAAATACTGGAAAACCCTAAACATCCAAAAATCTAACCCTAGGAGATGAAGCGCCAAACTATGGGCCCCGTTTTGGGTAAATTGGTACATCAACTTCACGGGGTCGTAAATTTGGCATATGATCTCCGTTTGATGCGCACAATACCTCGTTAGAAATATCCATCCGAGGACTACAACTTTGGGATTAGAAACATAGAATCATGGAATCATGGCTGCATGTTGCTCCCAGTTTCCCCAAAAAATGTCGTTTAGGGCCTCAAAACGGCTCTAGAAGTTTAGGACCCAAAAAACTGCTAAAAATAGTAAACTGTGCTACAATTAAGTTAACTTAAAAACTAAAAGAAACAATGGTGGGGGTCCAAGTGGAATTGGAGGGTGGCCACCAATATCCACGTGGATAATTCCTTCCCCCTTAGGAAGCAATGGTCCCCATTGTGTTGAGTTCCTCCATGAGATGAGGAAACTTTTGTTGAACTTGGTCCCTAGTGAACCACCTGCCTTGGTGAAGGAGTTGGCCTGCTTTGACAACTCGATACAGTGGGATCTTTTGCTGGCAAGTGTGTTTCATCTACGTGTCCATGATCCGATCATTTGCAGCTTGTCCATGCAATCTAGATTTAACTTTGTTGGTGTGCGTTAATATGCAATGTCGAATGTGTCTAGTAATGGTGGAAAGTATGGCCGAAGGTGGTCCACATTGAACACTGGGTGTAGGCCAAGGAATGAGGGAATCTTGAGCTCAAATGCATTATCTCCCATAGCCTTGGTAATGGTTTAAGAACCATATCAGAGTGGTCTAAGTTTCCGATAGGCTCCAGTAAGGCGTTCCTTTTGCAAATGCAATCAGACTTTGTTGCCCACTTGAAAATTGTGTGGCACCCAATGTTGATCATGTCGCTGCTGTACTTGGCATTTGATTTCTCCAGAATGTCATGGACCTGCTGGAAGATATGTTGGATGTGCTCAATGAATCTATTTTCCTTATTTGTTTCGGACTGGACATGAGTTGAATCTTCCTGAGTAGCTGCAAATGGCATGGCCACATCAATGGGACATAATGGCTGGAATCCCAAGCGCACCTGAAAATGGTTGTGGCCAGTCGAGCTGTGGAGAGCTAAGTTATAGCTATGTTGAACATAGGGGAGGCTCTCATCCCATATGTGTCAATGCTTTGAGTTGTACATGCGTAGAATGTGTACGATCATCCTGTTGGCAACCTTTGTTTGGCCATCAGTTTGGAGATGGAAGGTTGTGGACTTAGTGAGTTTGGTGTCCAGCATCAACCAAAGACTGGACCAAAATGTACTGAGGAACTTGGTGTTCTAATCTAATATGATAGATTTTGGGATCCCAAATTCTACCCACATTCATTCAAAGAAGAGTTTAGTAGTGGCTTCTGTTGTTATATTCTTCTTGCAGGCCGCCATAATGACCATCTTCGAGAACCTGTCGAAGACCACAAAAACACAGTCGTTTCCATGCTTAGTAGAAGGAAGGACCAAAATGTAATCCATGGGGATGGTTTCCCAAGGATGACTAGGGGTAGGCGGTGGAGTATAAAAGCCTTGCTTCTTGATGGTTGGTTTGGGAATGGCACAGGAAGTGCAGGATCTGATGTACTTCCCGACATCTTGTTGAAGATTTGGCCAATAGAAATAATTTTGCAGTATTGCCACCATTTTCTCGAACGTGAAATTCTCAGCGGTCTGATTATAGTGTGCTTCCCAAATCATCTTGGCATGCTCGCTTGAAGGAACAAAAAGGTGACCCAGGTGGCATAACAGGGTATCCTGGAGGTGAAAATTTGGAAACTGTTGACCCTCCAAGAGTGTTTGGTATGTGTGGCTGAGTTCTAGGTCGTTTTTGTAGAGAAGTGGCCAATCAGAAGTCTCGGGCCCATAAGAGTTGAGCATGGTGGTTAACACCATGATCGATGGTCGACTGAGGAAATCTGCAACATTATTGGTGCTGCCTTTCTTATACTTGTTATTCAAATGGAACTATTGCAAGTATGTGGACCACTTCTGATGGCGATCATTCTGCAACTTCCCTTGGGTCTGTATGAACTGCAGGGGCTGATGGCCTGTGGGGAAAACCGTTTCCTTCCCCAAAATGTAATGCTTCCATTGTTGGAAGGCCTGCACAATAGAATACATCTCTTTGTCATAAGTGGGATACTTCCAGGCTATGTCTAGAAGTGCCTCATTGTGATATGCTAATGGATGTCTGCGTTGAGTAAGGACTGCCCCAATAGCATAGTCAGAGCCATATGTCTCGATCTCAAATGGTTGTTGCAAGTCTAGTAATGCAAACACTGGTGCCAAGAAGAGGCGATGTTTCAACTTTGTGACTACATTCTATTGAGATTTAGACCAAAATAAATTTTCTTTCGCTCCTCCCTTGGTGACTTGACTCAAGGGCCAAGTGATATGAGAAAATCCCAACATGAACTTGCGGTAGAAGTTGGCAAGACCTAGAAAGCTGTGGAGCTCTGTCAGAGTGGTTGGAGATGGCCAATCTTGAATGACTTGGATCTTAGATAGATCCACATGCACCCCCTCATTCATCAATAATGTATGCCAAATACTGAACTTGGGTCATGCCAAGAGTTCATTTCTCCAAACTGGCACATAACTTGTATTGCTGCAATGTTTGGAGAACCTGTCAGATGTGGTGGAGGTGCTCTTCCCAACTTTGGCTGAAGATTAGGATGTCATCCAAGTATACCACTACAAATGAGTTGGCGAATGGCTGCAAGTGATGGGCCTCTAAATTAGACATAAATTAAGGCCCATGCCTCTAATTTAAAACATAAATGAAGGCCTATGACCATCCTTCAACACATTAAACCTCTCTTTTTGCATTAGATAATTTATTTTTAACTTAATATATTCATTAGGAAGGTTTATGAATAATTGAATATTTGTGCCTAATATTATTTAGTTTTTGTGGAATATTATGAGAATATTGGGTAGATTATGAAGAGTTGAAGGAGGAGATAATTTAGGGACTTGTTCCCTACTACTGGAGGATCAATAATAAATAATAAATCAACAAGATATTATGGAATTATGGCACAAATTGTGGAACTCCAATGATTGAAAAAATCTAGGAATGTGTTCCACTAATCAAGGGAGCAAATCCACCAATCAAGGGAGCAGATCCACTAATCAAGGGATTTCGGTGTGGAAAGCTTCCTCCATCCATGGGGAATGAGTCTTAATCATTTTTTATAAGTACCTGTTATCACTCTGATAATTATTTTGAATTAAAAATGAAGAAAAAACAAAGGTAACCACAAACCACTTTTGGAGATCAAGACCTAGCCTTCCTGATGCTCAGAGAGGGCTCTCTCTTTAAGATTTAATTTTGTTTAAGTTAAGATGATTTTAGGCTAGTTATTTCTTGCACTTGGGTTTTGTTTTGAAAATTTGGTGGTGGGATCACTTTACTTAAGTGGACAAAGTTTTGGCTTATTCCATTGGGCTATGGAGTCAGATGTATGACGAACAAGACTGGATTGGGTTCTAAAAATAGTGTCTATAGGGAAAGGTAGATAAGTTATTGCAGATCTCAAAGGATAAATGGTGAATGGCTTCAAATTGGATCCAAGGAGCAATTAAGGGTTCCCTAGACTGGACTTTGGAAGAAATGAAAGAAGTCAGCCAGGATAGGAGAGCAATCAAGGATTATTAGATCCGGGTATCAGGAGAAAACATGTAAATAAATTACTATGCAAAATAGAGTGTAGTTAAACAAGTTCTGTATGATATTTCTAGTTAATTTATTTAGATTTTAGAACACATTTAAGATTATGAAAACTCAAAAGAAAAGTAACAAAATAACACAAAGAAGTACTTCATTACAAATGGCTCATCTCATGAATCCTATAGCAAAATTCCTTTATTACTTGTTCCATTCTGTTGACTCGAAAATAGTACAATCACCATTAGGTTCAAGATCACAATAAATCTACAAACGTAAAATAATCCACCATAATACTTCAAATTTTGAAGTATTTATACAAAAAGTTTATTACAAAATATCTCAAACTAATTTGAGATTTAATCTAGGAAAAGGAAAATATCTTCTTGCAAGAAGATAGAGACAACTATTGAACTGTTTCATGCTGTCCCTGTTATTTTGGCTCTGTTGGCTATTATGCTTTGATTTTTAGCCCTTTAAGCTGGCATGTTGTTTTGATTTCACGTTGGATAGTTTATTTGACTTTCATCTTTCATCTGATACTCTTTTACCTGATACACTTTGACTACGCTGAACTGTCTTCATCCTTTTACCATGCTCATTTACTTTTTACTCTACATTTATAATTTACAGTTTATTATTTACTGTGTTTTTACAGTAGTAAATCATTCAGTTTTTGCCATGTTTCTTCATCTAGTAACTGGATGTTGAGAATTTTCCTATATATCTCATCAACCTCTATATATTTTGCAAAAGTAGGCTTATTGATAAATAAGTGTTTCACCTCATGCTGGAGGTAAAACAGATTTTCAAAAGTCTGGTATAATACTCTGCCAGTTGGTATACCACTCATTGATGAGGTATTTGCTTGTTCTTTGGCCACTTCTCTGATTTTCTTGTTTTAGTCCTCCTGTGTCATCAGTTTATCATTTATGACTAAGGGACTAGGTAGTCCCTTTTCTCTCAAAAGCTCAAACTTGGTCATAAACCTATCAACGGCTAGTTGCATGTTTTGACACTTATCCTCTAAATTTAACATTAAATTTCTCTTGTCTAGGACCCTCTTGACTTCCAAAATCGTATCTATCCTATTAGGTATGTCAAGTTCTTGTAGATCATATTTGTTATTGGAGTTGAGGAATTGAATAATTTTCACTGCTTCCTCTGGCATTTCTCCAAGTTCTTCTTTGACCTTCTAGATGGCTTCTGTAGCTTGTTTGATCAAGTCTATCTGCTCAAAAATGACCTGGATAGATGGCCAAATATCATTGACAAAGTCAATGATATTGGCCCATAATAATTGCTTGGCCTTTCCCAAAGGCTCACTCAGTGTCAACTCTTTCTCCAGGCTTTTTACTCTCTCATTCATTCTGGTAGCCTTCTGTTGTTCTTCCTTATGCATGATCTAGGCTAACCTGCAATTTGTCTCTAGGCTGGTAAGTTTTTCTTTTAACTTGTTCATTTCACTGGTATAAATGGACATTTCTTCCATTACCTTAACCAGCTTATTTGCTTCATCAGCTGTGGTACTTGTTGCTATTGATGCTGTTGCTGATGTAGTTGCTATTGCTGCTGGCAATGTAGTGGCCATTGGACCAGCGTGAGCTAATGTTGCTGCCAATGTGGAAGGGACAACTATGGTCACTATAGGAATGATAGTTGGAGGAGCACTATCTAGAATAACTTGTTTGATTTGGATCAAGCTATCTAGTTCCTTTTCCATTTCCTTCAACTGGTCATTAGGTTGTAGCACCAAGTCCATCATCTCCTCGTGATTTGTTTGGCTTTCTAGGACTTCTTTTGTTTGAGGGTGTTGTGACTGAGGTAGCTTGAGCTACTTCTTAAGGGTTGCAATGTATTTATTTTTCTTCTTAATCAACTTTTCAACAGAATTGATGTCCTTTAGGTCATGGCCCAGCTCAATGATCAGGTCTTCCAAGGATTTGATCCTTGTGCCTTTGGCACTGGAAGATACTTTTTCTAGTTTTTACTGGGCTGTCACATTATCCAATGAGTCCTTGAGCTTGAATGCTACCATTGGTTTTGATGTAAGGGTGGAGTAGATCAACTCTCCGGCCTGCTTCTAAAATTCTATTTGATCTATGGGATGCAAATCCATGGCTAAGACCTCAAAGTTATTCTTCTCGTAGTCTGCTCTAGTTTTATGTTGTTGTACAGTTGGCTGTAGGAAAGACACATACATCTCTCCTTCTTTGATGTCATAGGCTGACATCAATTTGCTCTGGTTTGGTGGTGTCATCTGCATGTACTTGGCATAAGTGTCTCCCTTGAGCCTCTCATTCCTCATTTTGATCTCCTTGAATCTTTCTTTGATATCTGCTTCCTTGTCAGCTGGCCTGACAAAGGAAGACACCTCCACACTCTTTTGTCTCTGTATAATTTGGGTGTTTGAAGAGGAGGGCTGTTGTGTTTTTGTTGATGCAGCAGTCTTAGTTGTTTGTCTACTCCTTTGCCCCATTTCATCAGTATCAATCATTTTTGTTGATGCAGTGTTTCCTGTTCAGACAGAGGAGTCATTTTTTGTCCTTTACTTAATTGGACTTGCTGATCAATGGTGTCCATAGCAGAGCTTGATGCTTCCTCCCTATTTCTTTTGGGATTCTTTTCCTCATTTTTAGGAGTCTAAATGATATGAGGGATATTCATTGGCCCTTCCAACTGTAGGACCTGCAAGAAAGAGCTTTGGTCAAATTGTTTCTCCAAGTCAATCATGTTGTTCTCCACATCCATCACTGTGTTGTCCTTATCCATTAATGTGTTCTCTACCCATTCTGACTGATTAGCATATTGTTCAATGTCCGACATGGGGTAGTGGATGTGTTATGAAACCATCTCAAGAAAAGATAGAAAAGAAAGATCAACGCCTTAGAATTCAGCCTCTTCGAGGGGGCAACCTCCTTTACATTACATAAATGAACAATTCTTGGATGATACAAATGACAAAACCTCCTTTCTATATATAGGAGTCTAAGGAGTCACAATATAATCTAGCCGACCTAACAATAATAATATAAAGCCACAAAAATAACAGTAGAGGGATTCTATGGGGCACAAAAATAACAATATGGGGGTAACAGGGGCACAACAATATAAATAAGGGGTATAAATACAATAGTAATGGGGTAATCACTAGTATTATAGGGACCCAACATGCCCCTCTCCTTCAAAAAAGTGTTGTCCTCAATGCTTGAGCAGTTCTGGATACTTCTGCATAAAATTCTCATCCTCCCATGTGGAATCTTCAGCGGATAAGTTCTTCCACTTGATAAGATACTCTAAAATTGATCGATTTCGTAGCTGTCGAGTTCTTGTTTCTGTGACTGCTTCCAGTTCCAATATAATTTTTCCTTCCTCGTCAAGTTCTGGCAATATTGTTTGAACTGGGAGTTTGTTGCCTATAACCTTCTTTAAACATGAAACATGGAAAACTGGGTGCAATCGAGAAGCTGCAGGAAGCTCCAATTTGTATGCCATAGTACTAATCTTTTCCAACACCTTGTACAGACCATAATACTTTGGTGATAATTTATTATCCTTCTTAGCTTGCTTTAGGGACATTTGCTTATATGGTTGTAGCCGTAGGAATACCCAATCACCTACATCAAAACTTCTTTCACTGCGATGTTGATCTGCCTATTGTTTCATTCTATTTTGTGCCAACACAAGGTTATCCTTTAAGAGTTGGAGGACTTGTTGTTGATGTTCGATGTGATGTTCCACTGCCTGAACCTTAGAATTTTCTCTTAAATATGATGTGATTGATGGTGGTTGGTACCCATAAAGTTCCATAAATGGGGTCATTTTTGTTGCTGTATGGAAGGAAGTGTTATAACACCATTCAGCCAGAGGCAACCATTTGACCCATTGTGTCTGTTTATCAGATACAAAGCAACGAAGATATCCTTCCAAACATTTGTTTACTATCTCAGTTTTCCCATCAGATTGAGGATGATAAGATGAGCTATGAGCTAATTGAGTACCAAGACAAGAAAATAATTCTGTCCAAAAATTTCCAGTGAAAATGGGATCTCTGTCACTTACAATAATCTTTGGGTTTCCATGTAGCTTTTGAACTGTTTCCATAAATGCAGTAGAAACTGTACTGGCTTTAAATGGATGTGATAATGCACAAAAGTGTGCATACTTGGTAAGTCTGTCAACTACCACCATGATGACACTCTTTCCCTCAGACTTGGGTAAACCTGTGATAAAATCCATTGAAACCTCCTCCCAACGTTGGCTTGGAATGGATAAAGGTTGTAATAGACCTGGTGTCTTAATTGTTTCAACTTTATTTTGTTGGCAAACCAAACATTCCGCCACAAACTTTTGAATATTTGATTTAAGGCCATCCCAAAAAAATTCCTTCTTAACCCTGTGGTAAGTTTTTAAAAATCCTTGAGTGCCCTCCTAAGGGAGAAGTGTGCAATTCCATAAGAATCTTTTGTTTTAGCTGGGAATTCTTACAGAGGTATAAGCGATCTTTGTACCATAACGAATCATTTTGCCAGCTAAATGTATCAGAAGTACTGGAATCTTGTTGTAGCTTTCGAATAAGTGCCCACACTTCTTCGTCATTCTTCCATTCCTCCTTTGCTTCGTTTATCCAATCTGGTTGGATAATAGAAATGGCACACAACAATGCTTCCATATCCTCATCCTTTTTTGAGAGTGCATCTGCCACCACATTTTGCTTCCCTTTTTTGTAGATGATTTCAAAGTCATAACCCAACATCTTTGTGACCCACTTTTGTTGCTCTTCAGAGGATAATCTTTGTTCTAAAAAGTATTTAACGCTATCATGATCCATTTTTACCTTGAAGTGTCTTCCCATTAGGTAGGGTCGCCATTTCTTAAGTGCATGGAGTATTGCCAACATTTCCTTCTCATAAATAGCTTTGCTTAAAAAATTTCCCTTGATTGGACGACTTTCAAAAGCAATGGGTCTTTCATCTTGCATTAGAACAACACCAATTCCATTTCCTGAAGCATCACATTCCACAATAAAGGTTTTTGTGAAGTCCGGTGTAGCTAAGACCGGTGCTTGGCACATTGCCTCTTTAAGATGTTTAAAGGCCTTTGTTGCTTCCTGAGTCCATGAAAATGAATCTTTCTTCAATAATGTTGTTAGAGGTGTTGCTATTCTCCCATAATTCTTAACGAACTTGCGATAATACCCTGTCAACCCAAGAAATCCTCGCAGATGCTTTATGGATGTGGGGATTTTCCATTCCTTAATGGCTTTAATTTTGCTAGGGTCTACCTTAACTCCTTCATGAGATACAATATGACCCAAATATTCCACCTCCTGGACTCCAAAGAAACATTTGGATCTTTTTGCATATAATTGTTTCTCCTCCAATAGTTGTAGCACCTTGTCAACATGTTCAACATGATCCTTCCAAGACTTGCTGTAGATTAGTATATCATCAAAAAATACTAACACAAATTTTCTAAGGAATGGTTTGAAAATTGAATTCATCAAACCTTGAAATGTTGAAGGTGCATTGGTAAGGCCAAAAGGCATGACCAAAAATTCATAATGACCCTCATGAGTTCTAAATTCCGTTTTCGGAATGTCTTCAATCTTCATTCTGATTTGATGATATCCCGAACGAAGATCCAACTTGGTGAAGTAAATTGATCCATGCAATTCATCCAGTAATTCATTAATGACAGGAATGGGGAACTTATCTTTAATAGTGAGCTTGTTGAGCTCCCTATAATCTGGACACATGCGCCATGATCCATCCTTCTTGTGCACCAATACTACTGGAGCTGAGAAAGAACTTTGACTTGGTTGAATTATACCAGCCTCTAGCATTTCTGCAACCATACGTTCAATTTCACTTTTTTGGACATATGGATATCTGTACGGCCTGATGTTTGGAGGAACACTTCCTGGAATCAGATGAATAGCATGATCATGATCATGCATAGGTGGGAGACCTTTGGGAGTCTCAAATACCTTGGAATGATTGTCCAGGACTTTTTGGAGATCTGGAGAAATAGATGATTCCAATGTGGAAACATCTAGCGAACATAATTGTGCAATTACACCTCTTTGCTCCTTTTTTAGAAGCTTTGTCATGCCATTAGAGCTGATTATCTTTCCTGGTTTCCCTGCAATACCCCTTAATTCAACTTCCTTTCCTTCCATAGAAAATTTCATGAAAAGTTCTTGAAAATTAAAAGCTATTGTACCCAAGGATTGTAGCCATTGGACTCCTAGTACAACATCAGCACCTCCCATTGGAATGGAAAGCATTGGGCTAGTCAATACATATTCTCCCATGGATAGCTTGATATTATGGCACTTTCCAGAACAATTTATTGTTCCTCCATTTGCAATCATCACTTGACACTCTGGTGCTGGATATAGGAAGCAATTCAATTCTTTTGCTACCCTACAATGAATAAAATTGTGGGTGCTTCCTGAATCAATCAACACTATTACCTTTTTCTTCTTGATTTGTCCTTCTATCTTGATGGTTTGAGGAGTGGTAATTCCCGCCAATGCATTACAAGATATGGTCGGATTTATTTGTTCTTCATCTAGGCTTTGTTCCTGAAATATATCCTCTTCTTTTGACCTTTCTGTCTCCTTTTCTTCTTCCTCTTCACAATCTATGTAGAATAATTTCTTCTCAGCACACTTATGACCTTTTGTGTATTTGCTATCACAATTGTAACAAAGCCCTTTTGCTCTTTTTTCTTCCAATTGTTGTGGTGTCAACCTTGTAGGTTGTGGAAGACTATGGGCAACAACACTTCCATCTTTATAGTTGTGAATGGTATGCTTCCTAGTTGCCATAATTTTGCTTTCCATTTTTCTTGCTAACTTGAATGCCTTCTCTAATGAATCAGGTTCCCAAAGGCGCACATCATGTTGGATATTATCCTTTAAAGACCCTATGAACACATCAATCCTATGCTCCTCTGGAATATCTTTTACCCTTATGTTCAATTTTTGGAACTCCTCAATGTGCTCTATTATTGAACCCTTTTGTTTGAGACTTATCAATTGGCTAAAAAAAGTGTTGCTTTTTGTATCCTCATAATGTGCTATCAATTCTTCCGTAAAAATTGCCCAAGTGATAAATTGTTTACGAGAACAAAGCCATTGATACCATACAAACTGATTTGGTTCCAAATATAAAGTTTCCATACGTACCTTTTGTGTGTTTTGCACATTATTGAGATCGAAGAATTGCTCCATCTGTAATATCCATGTGGCGGGATCCTTGCCATCAAACTTCCTCATATCGATTTTTGGAACATGGTGAGTCTTCGATCCAACATTAGAGTCTATGGAATCATGATTAACATTTCTTTTGTTCTCATCATGAGTTTCCTTTAGTACTCTTTCACCCTTAGTGACCATTTCTTGTAGCAACTTATTCATATTTATCTTCAATTCGTCCATGTCTGTCTTCAAATCTATCTTCAAATCATCCATCTTAGCTTCCACGTCAATCATCTCAGCTTCTACGCCTTTCTTTAAACAGTCCATATTAGCTTCTACACCTTTCTTTAAACCATCCATCTTAGCTTCTACATCTTTCTTTAAACCATCCATCTTAGATTCTGTTCCTTTTTGTGCAAGGGACAGTTGTTGCACTTGGTCTTGTAATTTTGATATATCATGTTGCATTTCTTCCTCTTCTTCATGAGTCATGCTAGAGCTTTCAGGTTCCTTACTAGGTGTTTGCATTTTCTTTCCTCAGGGCATCAGTTACCGATAATAATGCTCTACTATGCCCTTTGAATTCCTTCAAAATAAATTTTCAAACCAAGCTTAAGCAAAAATTTAAGAAAATCTACACACCTTTTTTCACTTTGTAGGAGCTCGATATTGCCTCTGATGTATCTTTGTACTTTCCAATCATCTACTTCTGAATTTGTGATATATAGTAGCCCTCTGTATCCTCTTTCCAATGCCACAAGTCTGACCCAAATTGGATTCTCCAAGGAAGAGTTATGTGAAATCTCCCACAGTGACTTGCTTATAGACTAGTTCAGTAGAGCGAACTTGTACGACGTGCCACGAGTCACTTTTCGACCTTTGGATCTGAAACACACAAACAAGAAATTACAGTCTGTCCTCTTTCTGTACCTTTTTACGAAATTTCAATCCGATCCTCAGAGAGAAAGTTATGACGATTTTCCCCAGGTCACCTGTTTTGAATGTAATTCAAGAGTCTGCAAAAAGACCAACTTCCTTAGATTATATCTCCGAAAATATCGCGGGAAAAGCTCTGAAATTCGGACCCAAGGTTCAACGCCAATTCTTCTCAAATGGGTTTTTTTTGCAACTTCTGAAACATCACATAAAAAACTTTATAGCAAAAATTCCACGATGACCTGTTTGGAGCAGCGAAACCCTAGAATCCAAAGCTCTGATACCAAATGTTATGAAACCAGCTCAAGAAAAGATAGAAAAGAAAGATCAACGCCTTAGAATTCAGCCTCTTCGAGGGGGCAACCTCCTTTACATTACATAAATGAACAATTCTTGGATGATACAAATGAAAAAACCTCCTTTCTATATATAGGAGTCTAAGGAGTCACAATATAATCCAGCCGACCTAACAATAATAATATAAAGCCACAAAAATAACAGTAGAGGGATTATATGGGGCAAAAAAATAACAATATGGGGGTAATAGGGGCACAACAATATAAATAAGGGGTATAACTACAATAGTAATGGGGTAATCACTAGTATTATAGGGACCCAATAGGATGTAAGGTCCTAGCTTGACCTTTTGTCTGAGTTTTCTTATAACCCCATGAGGGACATAATGCCAGATGAAACTATTGTTAATTTTGAATTGCTGGAGTATCTTATAAACTTTAGGCCCAACCTCTCTAGTGTTGTAGATGAAAGGAATATTTGGTTCTTCATCTTAAACTGTGTTTTCTTCCTCGCAGCTAGGAAGTGGATCTCATCCACACTAATCATTTGCCTGAAGTATTCCAGGGAAAATAATCTCATTGGGAGATACTTAGGCAATTTGTAGGGGGTAATTCACAACCATATATCCTAATTTCAATATGATTCTGGTAGAGGTACCTGTCTCCTACTGTTCTATTATTTTCCATTTGCAATACTCTCTTGATCTTAGCATTGATTCTAGGTTGAGTGCTAGAAGTCAGCATGTTCATGATAGGGTGAACAAAACAATCTATGAAGTCTTTGTATGTGAATGTTGTGTTATACCTCTGGACCAAGGGTGTCTAGTAGATGATTGATCTTTCCTTTCCCCTGGTATCTATTTTCTAAATATTCATTGGGAACTTGTCTATTTGATAATACAGGAACATATGAAACAACACTGAAGAGTATTTGAAGACTCTTTTAGTGGGGAATCTAATGAACTGTTCATGCATTCTTTCTACAATGAACTTGGCATAATCATACATAATGGCAGGAGGGTGGCTTGGAGTGAAAATGGACAAGAAGGCCATGATTATCTCATCCACAAACTCATCTGATGTAAATCCTAGGATGCATGAGATCATGGAGATTATTCTCCTGCCAATCTCTAGAAAAATAACAAAAACATAGGGTGGAATGTCCTTAGGAGTATGGCGCTCCTCAATGATGAAATTTTGAAAAATCTGTTTGATCTTAGCTGGTTCCAGTGTGGTGTACAGGTCCAATAGGTGTGCAATGGAAAAAGGAGTCAAATTGTGGCTGGGTTGGATTTGAAGCATCTGGTTGATGGATTCAGCAGTAATTGAAAACAAAAAGTCTTGGTTTGGGGAAATTATAGCCCTTTGGCTAGGTATGTAACATGCATGGAAGAAATGTACAATGTTTGGAAATGGATGGGCTTATGGGAATGTATAATTGGGCATATTTGATTCCCAAAGGTTGATATCATCTGCTTTGTTTAGGAACCTATCTTTGGCTTAGCAATGGATTCTCAAAATCTTGTCTTGGGTGACTGTGTCTTTGATTTTAAAATCCCTGTCTGCTAGGGCCAGGTGGTCAATGTCTAAGTGAGGGGTTGTCACTGGTCTGACATCCAAAGAGGTTGGGGCAGCCATTTCTATGATAAAATGTAGAAAATTGGGCTTTATATGGCATTGGGAATGAAACTTAAGTATTTGAAAAGATAGGGTAGGGTACAAGTAGGTTGCAGGTTGTGGTTCTGGTACTTTGGGAATGGCAGAGTCTTAATTTAAATTGAAATTAATTAAATTCTTCCAGTTATTTTAAGAATTTAATATCTTTTCATTAAAGAGGGGACAATTCTGGTTTTTTGCTTAAATACCTGGAATTTACAGTCGGGGTTGCAACTAGTTTTCAATTGGGGTTTGTAGAGGGATTTGGAAGCTAGGATGGTGTGCAATGGTCATAGGAGTTTAGAAGGCACAGGTGCTTCAGAGGTTCAACAATGCAATTCGAGCGAAAAAATGGTGAAAATGGGGGTCGGAAGGCTTTTAACCATGACCGATTGGAAAATGGCGGGGAAAACATGTTTTATGAATAGTGTTAATTTTGATTTTGGCAATGAAGTGGTTTTGGAGGCCATCGCACCATTTATGGGGGTTGGGCGGTATTTTGCTAGGGGAACGCAGTCTATACTAGAGGCTGACATGTAGGCAAATGGGCCCCGAGTAAAACTGCCCATATCGCGTGCTCTCGGGCCATTAAAGATTGGACATCGCGCGAGCGCAATATGGGTGATGGCCATTGGATCTGGGGGTGGATGATCGGATGGCCATCATGTGGGAAATTTTCACGGTCGAGTGATGGGACAGAGTTTAGCAGGACCCATGGGTTTTAATCACTTTTTAGAGTAATTAACCCATGTTTAGTTACAGATTAATTAAACTACAGGGTTTTAGGGGTAGCGAGGTTAGTTTACATCACCAAGGTGGTGGGTTAAACTAAAGTTTAGTTGGGAAAATGGTTAAGTGGCGTAGTTAGTGAAGCGGGGGGTTTTTAGAGTTAGGATAAAGGGTTTAGAGGGGTTTTTGAGTAATTAATGAAGGGAAAAAATGATTTTAAAAGGGGGGAAATGGGCTTCACACTTATGGGAATGGATTTTAGGAGTCTTTGATTAGGGAAATGTGTGAAACTAAGGGGTAGGAGTAAAAATGAGGGGGAAGGGGTTTTCATAAGCCATGAAGGGGTAAAAGGGAAATTAGTGAGTATATAGTGGGGGTGAAATGTAATGAAGGGGGAGTTAGGAAAATCAGCTTATGAGCATGCTTTTTTCATTGATAATTGCTCCTGCACACTTGAAACACATAGTTAAGCATGATAGTAGTGCTTATGCTCCAAATGACTTGTATTTTTGCAACCTTTCTTTACTTACCCTTTTACCTACCCTAACATTTTTTCTTCACTTTGGTGGGTGCACTTAGGCTAGGAAACCCTTTTCTTTCCTTTTCTTTTATAAAACCAACTATCTACTTCTAACCTTATATCTTCCAAGGGCTCAGATTAAACTGATGAGCTCCTTTTATTTCTCTACCTATCTAATGATTTGCCAATTAAACTGTTTGGTCAGATTTTATTCTCTAACTATAAACATGAAATTCAAAGCATGAAATAGTCAAGATTAAGCAGTTTGACTATCATGGGTTGTGGCATATATGACAAGCTGCACACAACCATTATTTAAGATAGTAAAGTAAAGAGTAGTGGCACTTGGACTTGCACACTTTCATGATCTGTTTTTTGTTTGGGGTTCATATTTTTTCATTTTTTGTATTTTTTTTTTATTTTTTTTTTATTTTTTTTTTTTATCTTTACTTATTTTTCTTGTACTTTGATATTTATTTTAGGACATACCCTCTTTACTTTTTTTAATTTTAATATGGAAAACATTTGTAGAAAGCAAAGGTATGTACAATATTAAAAGAGTTAACCCTAGCCAATTCAAAATTATGAATCCTATCACTATAGGACTCTAACAGTGGCTCCACATGGGGATGGAATTTGTTGGTGAAATGTCAAGAACTATGAAGATTAGTAGCCTTTGAATTGTGGCTGTAGTTACCTTGTGAACTGCTCTTCTGTGATTCCTGATTTATTGATACTTATGATAGTGAATCCTCCAAAGCTCAGGGCCTTCTCTCTGAGCTTCAACTTCAAAGGATTACCATCCAATCCAATCTACACTCTGTAATGTTATGTACAATGATGCAAAGTAAAGTGAACTATTGTGAGTTAGTGGAAAAATAATGCTTCAGCATCCTACCATTAACAGGTCCTCTTGGTAGATCTGATCCATCTATGTTTGTTAAGAAAAAGGCATTGTTGCCTCTGTAGCCATAAATGACATAAGGCCCCTTCCAAATAAAACCAAATTTTCCATGCTTGCCTTTGTTTTCTCTCCTTGAATCCCACTTAAGGAATTTATCTCCTATGTAAAAATCATCCGCTTTAGTATTTTTATCAAAGACTTTCTTGATCTTTTCCTGGATTACCTGTGAATTCACATATACTTCTTCTTTGGTTTGCTGCAGGTGTATGGTCTGATTTATTCTTCTTTGAATATCATCTGGTTCCACCTGTAATTCCTAGATGATCTTCATTACTGGCACTCCCAAGGATGATGGGAAGACTACATCAATCCCATAAACCAGCTGATAGGTTGATGTTCCAATGGAATTCTTAGTAGTCAGTCTATCTGCCCATAAGGCATTGACTAACTTCTTGTTCCAAGTATTTTTGTTATCTTCCAGTAATTTTTTAATAATGTTGACTAGGAATTTTTTGGATGATTCTGCTAGTCCATTACCTTGAGGGTAATAGGCTATGGAATGGCCAAGGGTGATGTGGTACTTGTTACATAAATATATCATCCTTTTGGATTTAAACGTAGCTTCATTATTAGTAATGAGCTTCTGGGGACATCCAAATCTTGACAGGATATTACTCTCTGGGAAGGAGATTATGACAGTGTCTGTGGCTTGCCTAGAAGGTATGGCATCTATCCATTTGGTAAAATAGTTTGTGGCTGTTAGAATCCACTTGTGCTAGGCTGAAGAAGCCAGGTGTATTTCTCTAATGAAGTCTAACCCCCATTGTTGAAATGCCATCTCAATGGAAATTGCTTTAAGAGGCAAGGGTAAAAGTTTTCTCTTTCCCTTAAAAATAAGGCATTTATGATAGGAGGTCACATGTTTTTTAACATCTGCAAACAAATTAGTCCAATAGAAATGAGCCCTCAGAATTTTTTCAGCAGTACTCTTCCAATACAAGTGTCCTCCAGAATCCCTTGCATGAAACTCTTGTAAAATCTTGTCAGCTTCATCTTTCAATAAACAGGTTAAAAGAATACCACTATTGTCCTTCCAAAACAATGCACTATCTATAATACAATATCTTAATGACTTCATTTTTAAGAACATAGCTTTAGTTCTTGTCAATCCAGGAGGAGGTTGTAAGTTTAGTAATACAAATGTAATATCTGCATACCAGGGTGAATCAGTAAAAGGTTCATTGATCTGTGGAGTCGCCATCTCCTCCTGATCATCAAGGGCACTAATGAAGTTGATATCAAGGGCCTGACAGTTTGATTCAGCCATGAGTTTGGCTAAACCTTGGCCTTTGATGAGCTTGGAGGGTTTTATCTCTATGTCATATCCTAATATTGTGGCAATCCATTTGTCTCTTTTCCATCAGGCCCATTTTGAGTCAAAATGTCCTTAACTACAGAGTTTGGAACATAAGCAATAATGTGAGAGTACAGAATGTACACTCTGAAGTCTTTGATTGCCTTAACTAAATCTAATGCCTGTTTTTCCATGATATTGTATTTGAGTGCGACATCTCTTAAGGATTTACTAAAGAATGCTACTGGCTGTTCATATCCTTGATTGTTCTTTTGCAGCAAGACTGCTGCAATGGTGTGCTCTGAAGCAAAAGAAAAAATAATAAAATATTTGTTAAAGTCAGGACTTATCAAGACTATATTTTTGGTTAAAGCTTCCTTAATAGCTTCAAAGGATTGTTTGGCCTCCACTGTCAATTTAATTGTTGAGTCCTTTTTTAGCATGTTATTTAACTCCCTAATTAATTCTGCTAGATTTGATATGAATCTCTTAAGAAAATTAATCTTACCTAGAAATGATTGTAGTTATTTAATGTTTCGGGGATGGAAAATGGTAAAAATGGCTTCTATTCTAGCAGGATCTATCCTAATCCCATCTTTAGATATGATATGTCCTAACAACTTTCCCTCTTCCAGACCAAAAAGTGTCTTTTTAGGATTTAAAGAAATCCCAAATTTCCTGCATTTGATAAATACTTTTCTCAGGTGGTCTAATTGTTCATTGTCAAATTTAGAGAAGACTGTGATGTCATCCTGGTATACTACTAAGAAATCATGGATCTCCTTGGAAAAATCTATATCCATAGCTCTTTGAAATGTGGCATCTACATTCATTAATTCAAAGGGCATCTTCAAATACATGACAGTACCCCAAGGAGTGGTAAACACAGTTTTAGCTTGGTCCTCAGGTTGGACTAATATCTGGTTATACCCAGAGAATCCATCTAACAATGAAATCCTAGGTGAGCCTACTACCCTTTGCAATATATGGTCCATTTTTGGTAAGGGTTATTTGTCTTTTAAAGAGACGTTGTTTAAGTTTCTAAAATCTACACAAAGTCTAATTTCACTTATCTTTTTCCTAGTTGTAACTAAGTTTGAAATCCAATCTGAGTATCTAATGGGGGCTATTATTTGGGAATCAAACATTATTTTAATCTCTTTCTCTATGGATGGCATAAGAACTGGGCTTATCCTCCTAAGTTTCGGTTTGAAAGGTTTATGATCTTCTTTTACAGGTATTTTGTGTTGGATTATGCTAGTGTCATAAGATTTTAAGTCTTCATAAATCCAGGCAAATACATCCTGGAACTCCTTAAGCAGATTGATATATTTGACCTTTTACTCTGGGGGTAAGGTTTTAGATATCTTAATGAGCTTTGGATTATCTTTAGTTCCTATATTGACCTCTTCTATGTCAGCTCCCAGAGGTTCCATTTTGGGTTTCCTAGCTACATCATTAGAGCCAAATAAATCCTCTATAGGGACTAATCCTTTAGGCAAGAAATTATTTTTCAAATTAAGAATCTCTGGATCATCATCCATTATTTCATCTATATCTACATTCTCTAAACTATCTATTTCTACTCTAGTAAATTTAGTTTGTTTAGCTACATCGAAAATATTTACATCTAAGCTACTTTCCATATTATTGTTTATTGTAGAGTTAGTATCTATCTTGCAATTTTGAAATTCACCCTCATTGTTCATGAAATCATAAATCTAAGAGTCCTGGGAGAAAATCTACCAATACTTAAGGTTGTCTGGTATAACAGGCCTATGTCTGACTTTTGCAGTGTACTGGTGGTTTGGTTGAAATGGCAATTTACAAGTACTAGCAAAGGTAGCCGGATTGTGGGCCTGCATGTTTTGTTTTCTAGGAATGGTAGTGAATTTTGATTCCAGGAGGTCTTTGATCAAGTCTAAAACAATATCCCTATATCTACCAATCCTAGGGTTGTTGACAAAGTATTCATCATTGATCTGTTTAATAATCAGCTTTGAGTTTCTCATGATGGAAACTATTTTGGCTCCCAATTTCCTAACCAATTGTAACCCTAGAATCAAGGCTTCATATCTGGCCATGTTATTGGTACATTTGAAGTTCAATCTGAAAGCATGTCCCTCAGAATGATTATTCTCCATATTATGGATCCACATTCCTGCACCATCCCCTAACCTCTTGACAGACCCATCAAAGTCTAGATGCCATAGTGATTCATGGAATATTTTCTCATTGTCAGTTGTTATGTATTTAAGGTCTTTGGTTGTGATTTCCGGTTGTGATTTCCTTTTTATCATTTTTTGAATTGTATAAGATGAAAGAGTCCATATTTGAATTCATGGAGTATATGGGAAAGTTTTGTGGCTTTTCCTCACTACTGACCATGTACTTAATTAAGGTCTCCCTATATAATTTTCTTGGTTGGCCAAAAACAGATATGGTGGCATAAGACATATCCAACTGACTTTTTTCTCCCCATGATCGAGATAGCAACATTCCATATTTTGGTGGGATGTCTGCAACTACAATGTCTATTAGAATGTTCTTTTCAGGGCACTAGACAAGAGTCACACATAAGTCCTTGATTAGAACAAGGCATTTAACCTCACTAGAGTCAAAAGAAAACAAATCCTTATAAGGACTGGAAATGTCTAGGTTCAGTCTTTCCATTATTTTCTTTGGCATCAAATTGTGGGATGCCCCTAAGTCCAACATAACGTTATGTAAAATTTTATCATGAATGTTTAGGCTGATGTAAAAAGGAGGAACTCCCCCTTGATGATGAATACCATTGGCCTCGGGGCCAAACAATAATTCAGGCTGGTCATCATTCAAATTAACAGAATCCTCTCCCTCTCCTATGTTCAAAGTCTCAGTTATCTGTGACCTATAAGATTCATTAATTACTAGTTTGGACAAACGAACTGATATCTTTAATTTTTCTATTTCATTTTTAATGTTGAAAGAGAGTTGAGGTTTGTTTGTTTGATTTAGATCTGCCTTAATATGTGCAGTTTGAGTGTCCTTATTCTATTTCTCAATGGTAGGCATTTCAGTTTGTGTTTCTATTGTTTTGCCTTGATTTCTTTTATTTTGATTGTTTTCATTAATTGTCTCTGTTTGGGTTTTAGTAGAGGTTATATCTACAATCC
Source organism: Pinus tabuliformis (assembly GCA_031772625.1). Lineage (NCBI taxonomy): Eukaryota > Viridiplantae > Streptophyta > Pinopsida > Pinales > Pinaceae > Pinus > Pinus tabuliformis. Next base: position 1,547,437,282 of record CM062818.1, read on the forward strand.
TAGGGGTTGAAGTCTCCGGTGTTCCCCTAGGGATAATTTGTAACACTTTGTTAACTAGAGCTTCTTGTATTATCTTAGTATGGGTTTGCATGGATCTTTTAATGGGATTCTCATTATTCTTCTTACTTCTCAAGCTATATTTTTTATGTACCTCATATATAGCTAACTCATATCCCTGTTTAAAATCAAAAGACTCACCAGATTCTAACTGCACCTGTTGAAGCATATATAGCTCATGTTCTTCTTGAGTAAGAAAAACAATGTCTTCCTCTTTGGTTTCTAGTAAGTTAATCTGGGTATCATCCTCTTCTTCTTGGTTTTGTGAATCCTCAACATAGTTTTCTTGGAAGGGGGGCCTAATCTATTGATCTGGTGTAGTATTTTTTGCAGCATTATGGTTCTTCCTAAAATTTTGGTTTCTTATTGGGGGTTGTTGTTGTTGATTCTCCCATTGATTTTTCCTCTCCATGTTATCTAACCTATCCATGATTCTTTCTAAACTCTTAGCTATAAAATCCACCTTTCCATCTGAAGTTGAAGCTTCCTCTTTAAATACAACTTTCTTTTCATTCCTCATTCGTACTTTCTTAGCTAATAGGTTGGCCTCTACACTAACAACATTGCTCTGCATTTGTTCAAGTGTTTCAGGATTTCTTTCCCTTAGCTGGTATGACATGTCAGCATCAAAACCATCAGGGAACTTAATTAATGCTAGGTCAGGTGGAGGCTTAATGTTGGCTGGAATTGCATTGTAGATATTATTAAACCTAGTGCAATAGTCTTGAACTGACTCATTAGGAGCTCTTCTAATATTGTCATATTCAGAAAGTATTTTCAATGGGTTTTTCTTTCTCTCCCATCTATCAATGAATAACCTTTGAAAATTAGCTAAGTTTGCAATATGGTTGGCAGGAAAGGCTTTGAACCATTTCTTGACATCCCCAGTTAAAGTTTGGGAAAACAATCTCATTTGGACATCTGCTTCATCTATTTCATGCAATTCAAAAAAGTCAGACATCTTGTTTACATGTTGTTGGGAAGTGTAATGACCAGTAGCATCAAACAGGAAAATCTTACTCTAATAATCTGCAGGCATGGGATGGAGTTGGGCAGGTAAAACAAGAGGAGCATATCGGTTTGCCATTGCTGTAATTCTGGTTTGACTAGGGGGTAAAGTTGTGGTGGTTGAAGAAGGGCTTGAAACTAATGGAGGTGAACTAGATGATGATGAAGATGGTTGATTAATAACAGGCTTAGGTGATTGGATTGTGGTAGATACAATTGGTGAAGTTGTGGTAAAAGAAGGGGTATTTACAGTGAATGAAGACTGTGCAGAAATTTGAGAGGCAACAACAGTAAGGGCAGCTAGCTCAATAGATTGCTGAAGGTAAGCACTATCTATATTGCTGATCAACGTAGAGGTCAAGGCTTCTAACTTGTCAAAAGTGTCCAGGACAAATTTATCTAAATCTGGATGGATATCCCTTTTTAATTCAATGAGTTGAGTAAACTCAAGGTCTAAGAGTGTTTCATGGATATCATTCTCAGATTTAGTTCTAAATAATGAGAGGTCAAATGACAAATCAAAAGGGATTTCCTCTAAAGTTGACAACTCCTCAGGGAGTGAATTGGCTCTGTCTAGCTAGCTACTACTTGCCTGAGTTTCTTCGTTTTTTTGGTTTCCTCAGAATTCTATCTGGGTCATCAATTATAGTTGCGGGGTTTGGATCTGGGTTTGCCCTGGTATAGTGAATCTTCTTAAGAGCCAGAATTTTAAGATTTTTTAAACTGTTTTTAGGATTTTTTTTTTTTTTTTTACTTCAGATAATGACCTTAAGGGGCTCAAGATTTAATTTAAGGTTTCATTAAATTTTTATGAGACTGAGGATCGAAGTCCCCATTATGGTCTCCAGAAATGTTATCACTATGATAATTATTTTGAAGTAAAAAGAAAGAAAAACCAAAGGTAACCACAAACCACTTTTAGAGATCAGGACCTAGCCTTCCTGATGCTCAGAGAGGGCTCTCTCTTTAAGATTTAACTTTGTTTAAGTTAAGATGATTTTAGGCTCGTTATTGCTTGCACTTGGGTTTTGTTTTGAAAATTTGGTGGTCGGATCACTTTACTTAAGTGGACAAAGTTTTGGCTTATTCCATTGGGATATGGAGTTGGATGTATGACAAACAAGACTGGATTGGGTTCTAAAAATAGTGTCTACAGGGCAAGGTAGATAAGTTACTGCAGATCTCAGAGGCTAAATGGTGAATGGATTCAAATCGGGTCTAGGGAGAAATTAAGGGTTCCCTAGACCAGACTTTGGAAGAAATGAAAGAAGTCAACCGGGATGGGAGAGCAATCAAGGATTCTCAGATCTCGATATCAGAAGAAAACATGTAAATAAATTACTGTGAAAAACAAAGTGTAATTAAACAAGTTCTGTATGATATTTCCAGTTAATTTATTTTGATTTTATAACACATTTAATATTATGAAAACACAAAAGAAAAGTAACACAATAACACAAATAAAGTACTTCACTGCAAATGGCTCATCTCATGAATCCTATAGCGAAATGCCTTTATTACTTGCTCGAGTCTGTTGACTCGAAAATAGTACAATCACCCTTAGGTTCAAGATCACAATAACTCTACAAATTTAAAATAATCCACCATAATACTTCGAATTTTGAAGTATTTATACAAAAAGTTTATTACAAAATATCTCAAACTAATTTGAGATTTAATATAGGAAAAAATATCTTCTTGCAAGAAGATAGAGACAGTTATTGAACCTTTTCATGTTGTCCCTGTTATTTTGGCTCTATTGGCTATTATGCTTTGATTTTTAGCCCTTTATGCAGCATGCTATTTGGATTTCATGCTGGATAGTTTTTTTGACTTTCATCTTTCATCTGATACTCTTTTACCTGATACAATTTAACGGTGTTGATCTATCTTCATCCTTTTACCATGCTCATTTACTTTTTACTGTAAACTTATAATTTACATTTTATAATTTACTATGTTTTTAATATAGTAAATCATTCAGTTTTTTCCATGTTTCTTCATCTAGTAATTGGATGTTGATCATTTTCCTATATATCTCATCAGCCACTATATTTTTTGCAAAAGTAGGCTTATTGATATATAAGTGTTTCACCTCATGCTGGAGGTAAAACAGATTTTCAAAAGATTTTGGTATAATACTCTGCTAGTTGCTGTAACACTAATTGATGAGGTATTTGCCTGTTCTTTCGCCACTTCCCTGATTTTCTTGTTGTAGTCCTCCTGTGTCACCATCTTATCATTTATGACTAAGGGACTAGGTAGTCCCTTTTCTCTCAAAATCTCAAACTTAGCAGCCTTCTGTTGTTCTTCCTTATGCATGATCTGGGCTAACATACAATCTGTCTCTAGGATGGTATGTTTTTCTTTTAACTTGTTCATTTCACAGGTCTAAATGGACATTTCTTCCATTGCCTTGACCAGCTTATTTGCTTCATCACCTGTGGTACCTATTGCTATTGATGTCGTTGCTGATGTAGTTGATGTTGTTGTTGGCAATGCAGTGGCCATTGGACCAGTGGGAGCTAATGCTACTGCCAATGTGGAAGGCACAGTTGTGGTCACTGTAGGAATGACAGTTGGAGGAGCACTGTCTAGACTAACTTGTTTGAGTTGGATCATTCTATCTAGTTCATTTTCCATTTCCTTCAACTGATCATTAAGTTGTAGCACCAAGTCCATCATCTCCTCATGATTTGTTTGGATTTCTAGGACTTCTTTTGTTTGAGGGTGTTGTGGCTAAGGCATCTTGAGCTGCTTCTTAAGGGTTGCAATGTCTTCATTTTTCTTCTTAATCAATTGTTCAGCGGCCTTGATGTCCTTTGGGTCATGTCCCAACTCAATGATTAGGTCTTCCAAGGATTTGATCCTTGTGTTTTTGGTGCTGGAAGATGCTTTTTCTAGTTTGTACTGGGCTACCACATTATCCAATAAGTCCTTGAGCTTGAATGCTACCATTTCTTTTGATGTACGGGTGGAGTAGATCATCTCTCTAGCATGCTTGTGAAATTATGTTTGATTTATGGGATGCACATCCTTGGCTAAGACCTCAAAGTTGGTCTTCTTGTAGTCTGATGTGGTTTTAGGCTGCTGTATAGTTAGCTATAGGAAAGACAATTGCATCTTTCCTTCTTTGATGTCATAGGCTAACATCAATTTGCTCTGGTTTGGTGGTGTCATCTGCATGTACTTGGCATAAGTGTTTGCCTTGAGCCTCTCATTCCTCATTTTGATCTCCTTGAATCTTTCTTTGATATCTACTTCCTTTTCAACCAGCCTGAGAAAGGAAGACACCTCCACACTCTTCTGTCTCTGTATAATTTGGGTGTTTGAAGAGGAGGGCCGTTGTGTTTCTGTTGATGCAGCAGTCTCAGTTGTTTGTCTACTCCTTTGCCCCATTTCATCAGTATCAATCATTTCTGTTGATGCAATGTGTTCTTCCTGTTCAGACATAGGAGTCATTTTGGGCCTTTTGCTTAATTGGACCTGTTGATCAGTGGTGTCCATAGCAGAGCTTGATGCTTCCTCCCTGTTTCTTTTGGGATTCTTTTCCTCATTTGTAGGAGTCTGAATGATAGGAGGGATATTCATTGGCCCTTCCAACTCTGGGACCTGCAAGAAAGAGCTTTGGTCAAATTGTTTCTCCAAGTAAATCATGGTGTTATCCACATCCACCACTGTCTTGTCCTTATCTATCAATGTGTTCTCTACCTATTATGACTGATTAGCATATTGTTCAATGTTCGGCATGGGATAGTGGATGTAAGCCCCAGCTTGACCTTTTGTCTGAGTTTGCTTATAACACCGTGAGGTTCATAATGCCATATGAAACTATTGTTGAATTTGAATTGCTGGAGTATATTATCAGCTTCAAGCCCAATGTCTCTGGTGTTGCAGATAAAAGGGCCCATTTGGTTCTTCATCTCAAACTATGTTTTCATCCTAGCAACTAGGAAGTGGATCTCATCCACACCTATCATTTGCCTGAAGTATTCTAGGGCAAATAATCTCATTGGGAGATACTTAAGAAATTTTTAGGGGGGTAATTCACAACCATATATCCTAATTTCAATATGATTCGGGTAGAGGTACTAGTCTCCTACTCTGTTGTGCTTTGCCAATTGGAATATTCTCTTTATCTCAGTACTGATCCTAGGTTGAGTGCTAGAAGTTAGCATGTTCATGATAGGGTGAACAAAACAATTTATGCAGTATTTGTATGTGAATGTTGTGTTATACCTCTGGACCAAGGGTGTCCAGTAGATGACTGATCTTTCCTTTCCCTTGGTATCTATTTTCTGAATCTTCATTGGGAACTTGTCTGTTTGATAATACAGGAACATATGAAACAACACTGAAGAGTATTTGAAGACTCTTTCAGTGGGCAATCTAGTGAACTATTCATGCATTCTGTCTGCAATGAACTGGGCATAATCATACATAATGGCAGGAGGGTGGCTTGGAGTGAAAATGGACAAGAAGGCCATGATTATCTCATCCAAAAACTTGTCTGATGTAAATCCTAGGATGCATGAGATCATGGAGATTATTCTCCTGCCAATCTCTGAAAAAATAGCAAAAACATAGGGTGGAATGTCCTTAGGAGTATGGCACTCCTCAATGATGAAATTTTGAAAAATTTGTTTGATCTTAGCTGGGTCCAATGTGGTGTATAGGTCCAACAGGTGTGCAATGGACAAAGGAGTCAAATTGTGGCTGGGTTGGATTTGAAGCATCTGGTTGATGGATTCAGTAGTAATTGAAAACAAAAAGTCCTGGTTTGGGGCAATTATAGCCCTTTGGCTAGGTATGTAACATGCATGGTAGAAATGTACAATGTTTGGAAATGGATGGGATTTTGGGAATGTATAATTGGGAAAATTTGATTCCCAAAGGTGGATATCATCTGCTTTGTTCGAGAACCTATCTTTGGCCTAGCAATGGATTCTCAGAAGGTTGACTTGGGTGACTGTGCCTTTGATTTGAAATCCCTATCTGCCAGGGCCAAGTGGTCAATGTGTAAGTGAGGGGTTGTCACTGGCTTGACATCCATAGAGGTTGGGGCAGCCATTTCTATGATAAAATGTGGAAAATTGGGCTTTATATAGCTTTGGGAATGAAACTTAAGTATTTGAAAAACCAGGGTAGGGTACAAGTAGGTTGCAAGTTAGGGTTCTGGTACTTTGGGAATGGTAGAGTCTCAATTTAAATTGAAATTTATTAAATTATTTAAGTTATTTTAAGAATTTAATAACTTTTCATTAAAGAGAAGACAATTCTGGTTTTTTCCTTAAATATCCGGAATTTACAATAGGGGCTGCAACTGGTTTTCAATTGGTGTTTGCAGAGGGCCTTGGCAAATAGGATGGTGTGAAATGGTGGCATTAGAAGGCCCTGGTAGTTGACAACTGGTCACAGGAGTTCAGAAGGCATAAGTGCTTCAGAGGTTCAACAATGCAATTCGAGCGAAAAGGGTGAAAATGGGGGTCGAAAGGCTTTTAACCGCGATCAATTGGAAAATGGCAGGGAAAACATGTTTTATGAATAATGTTGGTTTTGATTTTGGCGGGGAAGTGGTTTGGTGGTATTTTTTCAGGGGAACGCAATCTATGCCAGAGGTTGACTTGTAGGCAAATGGGCTCTGAGCAAAACCGTCCATATCACGTGCTCTCGGGCCATTAAAGATCGGACATCGCACAAGCGCGATATGGGCGATGGCCATTGGATCTGGGGGTGGATGATCGGACGACCATCGCTTGGGAAAGTTGCACGGTCGGGTGATGGGACAGAGTTTAGTGGGACCCATGGGTTTTAATCACTGTTTAGAGTAATTAACCCATGTTTAGTTGTGGATTAATTAAACTGCAGGGTTTTAGGGGTAGCGGGGTCAGTTTACCTCACTAGGGTGGCGGGTTAAACTAGAGTTTAGTCAGGAAAATGGTTAAGTGGTGGAGTTAGTGAAGCGGGGGGTTTTTAGAGTTAGGATAAAGGGTTTAGAGGGGTTTTTGGGTAATTATTGAAGGGAAAACATGATTTTAAAAGGGGGGAAATGGGTTTCACACTTAGGGGAATGGATTTTAGGATTTTTTGATTAGGGAAATGTGTGAAACTAAGGGGTAGGAGTAAAAATGAGGGGGAAGGGGTTTTCATAAGCCATGAAGGGGTAAAAGGGAAATTAGTGAGTATATAGTGGGGGTGAAATGTAATGAAGGGGGAGTTAGGCAAATCAGCTTATGAGCATGCTTTTTTCATTGACAACTGCTCCTGCACACTTGAAACACATAGTTAAATATGATAGTAGTGCTTATGCTCCAAATGACTTGTATTTCTGCAACCTGTCTTTACTTACCCTTTTACCTACCCTAACATTTTTTCTTTACTTTGGTGGGTGCACTTAGGCTAGTAAACCCTTTTCTTTCCTTATCTTTTATAAAACCAACTATCTAATTCTAACCTTATATCTTTCAAGGGCTCATATTAAACTGATGAGCTCCTTTTATTGCTCTACCTATCTAATGATCTGCCAAGATTAAATTGTTTGGTCAGATTTTATTCTCTAACTATAAACATGAAATTCAAAGCACGAAGTAGTCAAGATTAAGCAGTTTGACTATCATGGGTTGTGGCATATATGACAAGTTACACACAACCATTATTTAAGACAGTAAAATAAAGAGTAGCGGCACTTGGACTTGCACACTTTCATGATCTGTTTTTTTTTTTGGTTCATATTTTTCATATTTTTTCTATTTTTTGATCTTTTTTTTTTTTTTTTTCTTTTCCTTTGATATTTCTTTTAGGACATACCCTCTTTACATTTTTTAATTTTAATATGGAAAACATTTGCAGAAAGCAAATGTATGTACAATATTACAAGAGTTAACCTTAGCCAATTCAAAAGTATGAATCCTATCACTATAGGAATCTAATAGTACCAAGTCGAATTTGCCTCTAGGGAATGACTAAAAAAATATGAGAATGTGTTCCCTGCCATTTAATGCAAATTCCTAGTATTGGGGACTAGATCCACTAATCAAGGGATTTTGGTGGGGAAAGCTTCCTCCATTCATGGAGAATGATTCCTAATCATTTTGTATAAGTACCAAGTCGAATTTACTTCTAGAGATATATTTTCATTAGTGTAATTGTAGAGATAACTTGTCTTTTTGCAGCTCCATTGTATTTTCTTACAGGGATGTAATTCTATTGATGAAAATAATGAAGATTGGTGTCATGTTCAGCTTTTAAATCTTGTTCTCCTCCATAGATCTCTAAGTTTCCTTGGGCTTGGCCATCCCAGGAACCTCAGAGCCCTTTTGTATCATTTTATTTTCTTATTTTCATTGCTTATTCACATGCATCTCTAGTTTTTGTTTCTTTCTACTTCTGCATTTATTATTAATGATTTCTTCTTGTAGGATTGAGTTAAATAGTTGTTGTAAGTTCTTTTTCAGGATCACAAGCATTATTCCATCCTTGGAAAATATTTGGAAGTTCATAATAATCATTGAATTGCTTGGATTGGTCCTCTCATTCCCAAATCTAGATTGTTGGACCTCTTTTTTAGCAAAGAACAATAAATTTCTGCTATTTTTTATAGCATGCTAACGAGCTTCAATCAAATTGATTCCACTTGCATTAGATCAAAAAAACATTCTAGTTCATAACAAAAATTACCCCATTGTATTTTCACTTTATTTGGTTAGGCATTTATTAGATTCACTAGCTCACTAGTTCTCAATTTTCTAGATTTTCGACTAGTACTGTTTTTTTTTTTTTTTTTGCATGGGTTAACATAGGTATTTTTGAGTGATTCCACTTGGAATAGGGACCTAAGATATCCTAGTTAATAAAAAAATTTGTCCCATCCAATTTGGATTTTATTTTATTAGTCATTAAACCCTCACCAATTTCACCATTTCACAAGGAAATTTCTCCAAGCCTTTTGAGCGAATCCATCCATCTCCCGACTTTGGTTTTGAGTTATGAGTGATCCTAGGAATTTTCCCACTCCATTCCACCAATAAAACACCTTTCCTATGCCTCCCATCAACTCCAAAACCTCACATTTTTCTCTCAGTTGTATCCTGTGGGTTTCATGTAATTCCTACAGGATCATCCTGTAGGTTTCTAGTACATCCTGTAGGTTTTCCTGAAACAACCTGTTTTGAGGCCGAATTGATGGAAAACCTATAGGAAGTCACCAAAATCCTTCCAAGGGTCTTCCACGCCATCCAACCATCTCCTAACCCTTCCTTCGAACCTCCAACATCCTTAAACTCACTTGCCACATCACCAAAGGAAATTAGTTTGCATACTTGATTTTGCACGAAAAGACAAAAAGACAAAAATAGAATTATTTTAGTCTCTTTACTTCCACATTAGTGATGTTTGATGCTTCTTAATTCCATTCTTAGATAGTAGCATTTGGTTCATGATAATTTATCATTATTGAAAAGCATAGTTTCTTGGCAGTTAATTAGGAAATGGTATGATTTAGCATTGAATTTTTGCCTCTTTCCTTGTACTTTCTTTCTTGCAATAAGTTAAGGTTCCATTTCGAACATTTCATTTTCTGAAATTAGTTTAGAATTTGACTTTAGTACATGCACTCCATTACATCATGACAACAAAGGAAGGACACATTGTATGTTGCACATATAGTGCCGACACTTCTTAAGTTTGTACGAACCCCGGATTGATATTTAAAGTTGGTAGCCTTGAAAGTTGCAACATTCTTGTTGCAACACCGAGGCTCATCACTTTTTGGCGTCGTTGTCGTGGAGGTGTCAAAGTATGCATCGTTTTCTTCCCTAGTCGATTCATTTATTTTTAATTTTTGCAAAACAAAAAAATGTATTTTCATTATGCATATTGTTGAAAATGCAACAAGATGATGGAGCTTAGTGGAAAGGAGTCGCCTTCACTAAGTGGGCCCGCAGGCTATTTTTGGCGCAAAGTCTATTTTTAGACTATGTCTATTTTTAGACATATGGATCATGGTCTATGAGTTGCAGGATGCTGTTTATGGATGATTGGTCATGTTGGGAAAAATAGATGGACTTCTATTTTTGGATCACAGCAGGAGTGATCAGAGTCTATTTTTAGACTGCTAGTCAAAAATAGAAAAGTCAAATATTATTGTCTCATAATAATATTTAGACTATAAACATTATCTTATTCTCTTGGAGCACTTTAGTTCGAGCTACGGATGTGGCACATGCAGCTGACAGAAGGAATCACGTGGTTTCTTATGTGCTATTTGAGCTATTGCATGGAGGAGTTTAGTTAGAACTCATGCATGTGAGTTCTGTGGAGTTGGATGTGGAGTTGATGGAGTTGTGTTTAGTTTGACTTAGTTGAACTAGTTGTATTTAGTCTAACTAAAGAATACACTAGTGATGAGTTGTGTGAATTGATTGTTAATTAATTCACTAATTATTAACTCATAAAGAAACTAAAGAATACATTAGTTAACTCAGTGCATGGACAGTTCAACAAAGACAGGTGTTAGAGGCAAGTGAAAGGGTGAGTTGTGACTATCAGTTGTGCATGAGATTTTGCACATGCATGGGATCGAGTTATGCCAATGAGGACTGCGCAGTTTGGGCCAATATCCAAGCAATTGTAGCTTGTGCTCACGTGATTTTGGATCAGCCAAGGTAAATAGGAGTTTGGATCAGTGATTCTCATTCATTCTCATGCAGGATTGCACAGTGGAGGCAGGAAAAGCAGTGGTGGAGATTTGAACCTGTGACTTGTTCGGACCTGAGCTAGGTTTGTGTGTAACAGGTGGAGATAGTGCTGGATACTTGGGAGGAGTATTGTACTATGCAATATTACATGTTCTCAATCATTAATATACAGATAGTGTGGGGTTTTCAGCTATATGCTTTCCCCGGGTTACATATTGTTTTAATGTGCACATGCGATTGATGTTTCATTGTTTTTAATGCTGCTAAATTGATGATCAACGTAGAGGAGATTATGTATTGTGCATGTATTCCGCAATAGTGCATAATCGGGATAATATCTGTGAATAAGTGTTTAATTATACAAAATTTCTACATGGTATCAGAGGTCTTTGATTTGTAGAAAAAGTTATACAGGATATCAAAGTGAGGATTGATCATCAGATTTATTATTCAGAAAGTGATTACATTTTATTTCTTCAGGCAGAGTCTGTAATCGGGCCAGGTAGCCTCTGGATTCATCCTTGTTTTGGAAGGTGAGATATCAGGTGAATGCCCATATAGTCGATCTGTGTACAAGAAATACTTTGTTCTCACGAATTTTAGATCAGAAGTGGTTGAGTTTTGAGCTGGTGGAATGGCGCTCAAGGATAAACTCAGAAACATCTAAGTGTGAGAATGGAGACAGTATGCCCTAATATCTCACGAAGTTCACCCAATGCCGGGATGAGCTGGGAAGTGTGGGGATGACTGTTGATGATGAGGACTTGGTGAGCTTGGCTCTCCTTGGTCTTCCGAAGAGTTGGCATTCCTATCAGGACTCTGTCAATGGTCGGGAGAAATTGCCAAGATTGGAGAGACTTTGGTTAGATCTTGTGCAGGAGGAGATCAGACGGAGCACCAGAGACAGTTCTTCATTCATGCATGATGAGGATAACTGTGCCTTAGTGAGTGAGGTGAAGAAGGGGAAGGTGAAGGGTTCTCTTTCTGAATCCAGTTCTTCCAATGATGGGAAGAAGGTTGAAAAGTCGAAGGTGAGATGCTTTCGTTGTCATGAGTTGGGCCATTATGCTACTAATTGCCCAAAGAAGAAATCCAAGAAGGGATCCGGGGAAGGATCTGAAGGTGAGGCACTTGCTTCACAGTTCAAGTTGGATTTCACACTCTTCGCATGCATGGTTTCATCCATGGTGGGAAGTGGTTGGTTTCTTGACAGTGGAGCTTCTTTCCACATGACCGGTGACAAAAGTTTGTTCAGTACTTTGGAGGAGAAAGATCTCCAGATACTCATAGCGATGGGTAATGATGAGAAGTATAGTGTCTCAGGTGTAGGCACGGTTATTTTTCAGAGGGAGCATGGAGCTCGCCTTACCTTGACCAATGTCAAGTATGTACCAGGACTGAAGAGAAACTTGGTGTCGATCACGATGCTAGAAGACAGAGGCTATGGTGTAGTCTTCAGTAAGGGAAAGGTTTTCCTTAGACACATCATCACTAGATAGGTGAAGCAGATTGGTTCACGGGTCAAGAACCTGTATGCTCTTGAGTTTCAAGATGCATGTAAAGCCTTGAGCAGCGAGGCAACTGATGGATACTTGGTGGTTAAGAGGGAGCGTATAATACCTCTCAACATGTAGAGCCAGAAGAAGTCTCAAACGATTGTGGAGGAGCCACGATTGGTGCAGCAGCTTCAGGAGGTTGTGAGCAGCCACAACAAGGGAATCTAAGAGGAGATCAAGTAGAGACATCTACTCATGTAGAGACCTCTAGTAGGGGGGAACTTCGAGCTAGGTGGGCTGAGGGATCGCATGCAGCCATACCTCCAGGTAGGAGGTGGGGTGATGTGGATTGATCATCCCAAGGAGGAGGGGCAGGATCCTTGAGGTACCCAACCTCTTGGATGAGACCTTGCTACAAGAGCCCCGATGTGGAGTAGTGGGAACTGACTGATTGGGTAGAGACAGATGCGGATGGAGCGACAGAGAGAGCGAAAGTGCAGGGAATCCCAGGACAGCGCATAGCTAGCAGGCTGCAATAATGCGAGAGGCACAAGTGTTTTGCACAGTGCTAGGTGGCACAGAAAAGTGTGCAATGGTGCAAGATGAATGGAGATGTTGCTGTAGCACAGATGTCAGAGAGGGAGCACTTGTCAGCAGCAGGTATGGCTTCAGCATCAGAGTATGTTCCTAGCCCAACAGAGTGGTCAGTTGGGAGTGTTTTTGTTCCAAGTGTTGTTGGAGCAAAATGGATCGGGAAAATGTGTTGTATGCAGAACATTCCAGAGGCAGGATAGGGGTTGCAGATAATCCATATCTTATTAAGAGGGAGTGTTGAGAATGCAACAATATGATGGAGCTTAGTGGAAAGGATTCGCCTTCACTAAGTGGGCCCGCAGGCTATTTTTGGTGCAAAGTCTATTTTTAGACTATGTCTATTTTTAGACATATGGATCATGGTCTATGAGTTGCAGGATGCTGTTTATGGATGATTGGTCATGTTGGAAAAAATAGATGGACTTATATTTTTGGATCACAGCAGGAGTGATCAGAGTCTATTTTTAGACTGCTAGTCAAAAATAGAAAAGTCAAATATTATTGTCTCATAATAATATTTAGACTATACACATTATCTTATTCTCTTGGAGCACTTTAGTTCGAGCTACGGATGTGGCACATGCAGCTGACAGAAGGAATCACGTGGTTTCTTATGTGTTATTTGAGCTATTGCATGGAGGAGTTTAGTTAGAACTCATGCATGTGAGTTCTGTGGAGTTGGATGTGGAGTTGATGGAGTTGTGTTTAGTTTGACTTAGTTGAACTAGTTGTATTTAGTCTAACTAAAGAATACACTAGTGATGATTTGTGTGAATTGATTGTTAATTAATTCACTAATTATTAACTCATAAAGAAACTAAAGAATACATTAGTTAACTCAGTGCATGGACAGTTCAACAAAGACAGGTGTTAGAGGCAAGTGAAAGGGTGAGTTGTGACTATCAGTTGTGCATGAGATTTTTCACATGCATGGGATTGAGTTATGCCAATGAGGACTGTGTAGTGTGGGCCAATATCCAAGCAATTGTAGCTTGTGATCATGTGATTTTGGATCAGCCAAGGTAAATAGGAGTTTGGATCAGTGATTCTCATTCATTCTCATGCAGGATTGCACAGTGGAGGCAGGCAAAGAAGTGGTGGAGATTTGAACCTGTGACTTGTTTGGATCTGAGCTAGGTTTGTGTGTAATAGGTGGAGATAGTGATGGATACTTGAGAGGAGTATTGTACTATGTAATGTTACATGTTCTCAATCATTAATATACAAATAGTGTGGGGTTTTCAGATCCCCGGGTTACATATTGTGTTAATGTGCGCATGCGATTGATGTTTCATTGTTTTTAATGCTGCTAAATTGATGATCAACGTAGAGGAGATTATGTATTGTGCATGTATTCCACAATAGTGTATAATCGGGATAATCTCTGTGAATAAGTGTTTAATTATTCAAAATTTCTACACATATTTAATTTCAAAATTTCAAAATTTGATTTCATTATAGTTTTCATCCAATCATAAAAACAAAAACAAAATTCTCCAACACCAACCTACCCCACCATTTGATCACATGGTGCACTAAGAGCCATATCACTATTCACTTTTGTAGGTAGAAGAAGAAGATGGCGAAGAATGCAGAAGAAATTGATGGTGATGATGACAATGAGGAAGATCCTATTAGATTTCCTATTCAAGATTCTGATGGAAGTGTGCACATAAAGAACATCCCACCATATTTTCTTCCAAAATTTCATGGTCTAAGGTCAGAGGATCCACCTTTCTCTTTGAATTTGAGATTTTTTGTAGATCTTATGGTTACTTATTAAAAACTCAAAAATTGAGATTGTTTTCGGCAACATTGAAAGATAGAGCTCTTGAATGTTTCATGAGTTTAGGGACTAATTCAATAAGATCATGGAATGATATGCAAAAGATATTTTTAGAAAAGTATAAAAATCATGATCTTAAGGAATAAATATTTAGAATGAATCAAAGAGAAGATGAGATCCTTGAGGATATAGTAGAGAGGTTTATGTATAATGTTAAGAGGGAAAAGCTACATCATTTAGGATCTGACACATTAAAAACTCTCTTACTTAGAACAATTAGGGATGAATGGATTGATCTCCTTAATCTCATCAGTGGAGGTGATGTATATCAATTATCAATTGAGGAAATTTCTTAAACATGCAAACACATATCAAGAGGAAAAGCAAGAGTAGGTAAATCAGCATCAAGATCAGTAAGTCAAGCTAAACTTGGAAATTTGTTTCATGATTTTAAAATATAAATTCTTAGCAATCTAACAAAACAAGTAGAAATGTTAAGAATGAAAGATGAAGGAAACAAAAATGTTGATATTTGTGTTGCGGAACCACAGAATGTTAAGCATTATCCATCATTACCAAGGTTGAAGGAAGTTCACCAAGAGAACAATGGAGCAAGTCAATTGTCAATGCAGCAATGTTATGTAGCTCCAAGAGGACCATGGTAGCCTATTCAGCCTGATATGATGCAAGAGCCTAATTCACAATTTCATGCTGATGCACATCCACCTCAAAGTAATTGGAACACACCTTTTCCTTAGCAACATTGGCTATCACAACCCCAAAACCATTCTTGGCAACAAGGTTGGCAAGGAATTTATGAAAGCCATCCACAATATCCTCATATTTTCCTCAATATCCTCCATACCAAACTCCATGTTATCCTTACCATTCACCTCCACCACAATCACAACCCCATCCACATCCATCTCAAAAATACACTCCCACTCAACTAGCTGCACCACCATTTCCAAACCCACACATTTAAGTAGCTCAGACCACTTACAATGCTGAGGTACAACACTTCCGAGCAACTCTTGAGATCAATGGTATTCACCATAGCTCAGGAAGAGTATTTCAAAAAAAATATTCTCTTGATATCATTAAAGGACTACATCCCGAAGAAGAAGATTTGAAAGAGAAGATCAAAGAATCATGGGTTGCACTTGATGAAGAGAAAACATCAAAATCAGAGATCGAGAGAGCTCCCTCATGGTTACCATCAAATCCTCCATGTATTCAAGGGATCAATCAACAAAAAGAGGAAGACTTGAAGGTCATGGTAGAAGAAGACATACAAGATTATCCAAATGAGAAAGTGGACCAGAGGCATCACAACTATATTGAAATATGGTTCTAGATAGTCACTAAGTTGCAGCATCACTCTCTTCCTCAACTATCTTTGATCCTATCAAAGTCAAATCATTTGGCCTCTGAAATCCAGGTACATGTCAAAGCATACATTTCAAGCCTCCACATCATTTTGTCTATCATCTTGATGTGCACATGGCTCCATTGGAAGTATTCTTATACTTGAAAGTGATTTTGTTTTGCAAGTAGGGTAGGGTAGGAAATAAAATGAAAAATAAGAGAAAAAATAAAAATCTAAGGTGAAAACCTCCTTGGAGGTGCTTCAGATTAGCTCATTGATTGAAAACCTCCATGAGGCGGTCAATGGGTTGGAAAAAAAAAAAAAGATCTTAGGTGAGAACCTTCTTTGAGGCACCTAGTCATACCTGTTAGAGTCGGTCTGGTCAGCCCTCCGTCAGAGATCAAAGCTCTTTGTGCATTTCAATTTTAGGTGTCCTGCTTCATCCACTTAGCTGCATTTCACTAGGGACATGTCATGATCTGATGGAGGAAGTCATGCTACTCAATTTCCCTCACATCTGGCCTCTGCTGGTTCAGGTCTTGGTCCAAAATCAATCAAAGTCATGATAGTCAAGGTCTGGTCCTGTTACAGGACAGAGTAATTTTTTATGGTTTGGGTCTAGAAACTCATCAGTTTGGTCTCTGGAAACATGTCCAGAACAAGCCATGTAGGCCAGAGGGAGACCTTATACACCTACAGTGCAGAAAGATTCATCATCACCGCAAGAGACATCGACTCTTCTTCAAAACTCTGTTTTGAAGAAAAGTCAAACAAGGTCAACTATGACAAAATTTTCCAAAAATCGACAGTTGACATTTTTAGATGCAGTCAAGGATTTCAAAGCCAGATGCTCCGTCATACAGTCCCCGCAAAGATGTGCCAAAGATTTCATCATTTGAGCCAAAATTTCAAGGAAAAGGTGAAAATCAGTGTGTTTAAAGGTCAATGAAAAAGTGCAGAACACAAAACATTAGAAAATGGGTTTACAAGGAAGAAAAAATAAAATCCATCTCCTCGAAGCCTATATATACTTGTTTTTTCCCAAATCAAATGGCATTGAGCTCTTGCATGACTTGGAGAATTACATTTGCAAAGGCGAAGTTGATATTGGGAGAATTTGAGTGAGGGAGAGCCGGTTTCAGTGAGTGCGGCGCATACACCAGGTCACGCGGCGCACACACAGTGTGCGGCGCACTGGCAGCCAGCCTGCAGTGGAAAATTTGCAAGGGCGCGACGCATATAAGGCGTGCGGCGCACTGGGAAGAGCGCGTGGCGCACACAGTCCAGCGGCCCAAAAACGGTGCCAAAACACTTCAATAGTTGGGAAAAGCGATCAAATCGACAGATTTTCAGATCACTCATCAGTGTCATTGGATTCAGAGGGCAGCAAAGAAATTCAGGGTACAAGCGGCAGAAATGGCATCAGAAGTTTCATCACATTATGAGGGGGAAACTCACAGTGACACAGCCTTAGGAGAACAGGCTCCCCGAAGACCTAGGAGTGGCAAACATGTCAGGGATGAACCAAACACCCTCACTGAGTTGCAGGCATGCCCTCTGGCTATGTCTTGTTTCTAGCACTTGGCATGTTTCAAATTTTTTCAGAGGGTGGCAAATGTCAAAATTCATCATGAGTTGGCCTGCCTTTTTGCACTTCACCTACTTGGAGGACAGTCTATCTTGGCAGGGGTCACTTTCACATTGACACCCGAAACCATATCAGCGGTAACAGCCATACCGAATGTTGGAGAATAGTGGCACAAGAAGATGAAAGTGGAGAGGGAACTTTATGAGCCTTACATAAAGGCTAGTTGTTTGAGTCAGCTCATGAGATTTTTCCCATTCAGATTTCTGAGAGATGATTATGCTCCGCTCATGAGATTGATCATGAAATACTTCAGTTGTGAGGGGAGGTTTTCTCGCCTTTATGCCTATCACATCAGGTTACTCATGCACTTCACCAGGGTGCGTATGATGAACCTCCCATTTTTCATTTGCAGAAACATAGAGAGGATGAGAAAGTTCATGCAACACAAGACCCCTCAGCAGCAGCTCAACAGTGTATATCACTTTGCTCTCATCCAGATTTTGGTGGATCATCAGTTGGGATTGCAGGGCATTGCTTGGGAGGACTTCATCTCCCGTGACTTCTTCAGCACTCCACAGGTAGTATCAGAGGTCAAGCATGAGGTAGGTGGTCCTTCTCATCAGCATGAGGGCCATGAGACCATTGTGGTGCCATTTTCCATCACATATCAGAGAGGCTATCTGAAAGGCACCAGGCCTTTGTTTGCAGCAGCAAAGCGAGTGTTATCTCCACCCGGGGTGGAAGGGGCCTCGCTTCCTACATTGGCAATACAGGTACGGGAAAAGGGCAAGAAGCCCAAGCATGAGGAGGGGCCTTCAGGTGAACGAAAGACCGGACTCATTCTCCATCATGATGATGATGATACAGATGCACGTCCACAAAATGCACAGCTGAAAGAGATCTTCCAGGAGCAAGAGACAGAGATTCACTCCTTGACACTCAAGTTGGAGATGGCCAAGTGGAACATCAGGTATTTGGAGTAGCGGAACAAACAGTTGGAATACAGCATGTGATCATGGAGCTGCAGAACATCTGTGAGGATCGCCTAACTTCCCAACAGAGGAGGATTGAATTCACTTCATTAGAGCGACAGGTTATGGATGATCGTGAGTCTGTTCTCAAGAGGGTCAACATGCACTTCGACGAACAAGGTTGACGAAGACAACACACTGCTGAGACACATGGCTCGTCATTACAGGGCACAGAACTTGAGTTTGAGAGCCCGAATAAGGAGTTTGAAAGCAAAACTGAGGAAAGCCACAAAAATGGAAAAAAGGGAAAAAGAGCAAGATAGGCTCAGAATCTTGGCTGAGGCTTCCTGAGCTTAGCAAGGCACTCCATAGAGAACTTCTAGCCCAAATCTCAAAAAGTTTGGGCAAATTTTGGACACAGGGAAATTTTTTGGACAAAAAACAGGGATTTTCTCCCTGTGCGCCGCGCACCCTGCGCGGTGCTAAAATTCTAGAACTCAGATCGAGGAACATCTTGCATTTTTGGATTTAGAATCAAAAAATACGTCTACTGGTGTCCGGGCTAGAAATTTTGATACGTTTTGGGTCTCCTAAAGGTCAAAAAACACCCAAAAATGGCCCCTCTGACTCTTTTTGGACACACAAAAAGCAGTCTTGGGAGAATGAAGAGTTGGAGGGGTAAATGAGCTTCAAATTCAGAAATTCCAGTGGGGTTAGAAAGTAGATAGGCCAAGCTTTCCAACAAGCCTGCTTGGGCACACTTTAGACACCTGAAAGTGACTCAAAACAGGCCCCAAAGTAGCGCGACGCACAGAGAAAATCGCGCGGCGCACATAGGAAATTTTGCCCAGTTTGCTCCCGTTTCGCGAAATTTCGGGTCGCGACTTCTTCAGGTGGGTCTGGTCATCCACTCTTCAGTTTTTTGGCACCAAAGGTGGATTTTAAAGAGTTTTCTCTCCAGGTGGGCATCTATCCAAGTGGCAAAGAATGCAAAGGGTCACCACAGCCAAATGTCATGCTTGAGAGCGTTGCACCTATAGCTGATGGTTGGCTCTCCATCTCCATTTCGAAATGATTTGAGTAACTGCCCAACCCCTGGGCATTCCATCTCTTCTCTACACTTTCTATATATTGTATGTATTTCATTTGCAAAGGGTTGGCTGGCTTGTAACTTCTGAGAGACTGTGGGAAAGAAACTCTGTTTCTGCACTGTGTATTTTTGACAGAGAGTTAATGAAAGGCAGCGGCTCTATTTCATGAGATTCTTGTGGTCGTGAGTGTAGCAAATGTGTTCTTATGTTCCATATGTATCTTGTTATGTTTCATAATTCATTTCCTGTTTCATTCAGTGAAATTTTCTAAGTGAGATTAGGTAGAATTCAATTTATATTGCTCTGCCTGTGGGAAAATTTCATGTGCAGTGTTATTCTTCTATTGAAAAGGATTCATGCGACCATGCCCTTTTCACTATCTTCGGCGATCTTTCCATTCCGCATCACCTTAAGTTAAAATTTTTGCGCTTCCCGCCTACCTTGCCTCACGGAATAATCTGTGCCTTCATTCTCATTTCTCTGTTCTTTGCTAAGCGCCAGTCCCATATACATCTCAGAAGTTCAGTCACTTTCAAAAATATTTTCCAAAATCCTTTTTCACTTACTAGCCTAAGGTAAACATCGTATTGTAAGTCATCTCAGACTATTTTGCTTATCCATTCGCTGAGTGTGACTCGGAGAGAGCCCTCTCCTGCTCTCGTAGGGCTAGCTACGAGACTGAGCGTGGTTTGTGGTTACCCTAATTTTTGCCTTCTTCAACCTAAGGCAGATTTAGGTGCTAACATAGTGGCGACTCCATTGGGGAATCGATCAAGTTGAAAATCAAATCCCCTTGTTTCATAAGAATTCTAGGCTCCCAGATGATGGGCTTAGGATTGGAAAGGCTGAATAAGTTGGTTGTGTCCTGTAATTCTTCTCAATAGCACGCTGGCTTCAAGACGATATACCAGAGCGAATCTGGATCTGGATCCTCCTCACATTTACGAAAATCCAAATTTGATCCCAAAACTCCTTCGTCAAGAAAGCACCTTCACTCCCGTATTCAAATCCCCTTCATGTCCTGACATTTTTGAATACCTTGAAGAGTTTGAGTTTGACGAACGATTTGAGATATCTTTGTTTGAATCTAAATCCGAAAGGGTTGTTGATTACACCGTCCCCGATCCTAAATTTCTTGTAGACCTTGAGACAGAAAGAGCTAATAGATTAATTGATAATTACATTGCCACACAGCCCCAAACTCCAAGTGCAAGCCCCTTGCAGATTGTGCACACACCTCCAACACCTCCAAGGCCAAATCCACCCAGAATGATGGCTGCCCATTTTGCTCCTCTTTTTCTCCCCCAAGTCCTAGATGACATGCCAAATGATTATCAAAGTAAGATTCCATTTTTTGATGGCACTCCTAACGGTGTTACAGCTCAACAACATGTAGACAAAATGGCAGACTTCTATGAACTTCATGAGATCGATGCGGAGAACGTGGCAATGAGGCTCTTTGTACAAACATTTGCAGGTGATGTGAGGAAATGGTTCAGAGGTTTGACAGCTGCAAGTATCACTACCTTGGCTGAGCTACAAAGGCAATTTTTGAACAGGTGGGAAGTGAAGAAGAATCCCCTTCAAATTCTGGCCAAGTATGAGCAAATCAAAAGGAATGTAGGTGAGTCGGTCCAAGATTATTGTGTTAGATTTAATGCAGTCTACAATGATATCCTAGACCATCTAAAGCCACCGGTGGGACTAGCAATGATGAAGTTTCTGGACGGTTTTGATGCTGACATGGCGTACCAATTACGTGAGAGAGAACTAGCTACAATGGAAGATATGCAGAAAATTGCAGTCAACGTTGAGGCTAACCTGCTGTCCAAAAGAGCAAGAGTGAAAGCAGAGAAGAAAACCACGGTGAAAGAAGAATCTTCTTCCATGGATCAGCTACTCAAGAAAGTAGAACAGATGCTTGAAAGAGTAAAAATTGACAAGCCTGAGCCACAAGTTAGGAATCCTAACTTTCGCGGCCAGCAGCAGCAGCCACAATATAGGATAAGACAAAGAGATCAGCGAAACCAAGAGCAGGCAGCGCAACAGCCCATACAGACACCTTTGCAGTAGAATTTTGTGCATGGACCAGAATCAGATGAGGAAGGGAATGTAATAGGCGAGGAAAATCACCTTTTCACTCCAGATGAGCTGCCTACTTACATCACTGAAGAAGAAGAATGTGCAGTAAATTCAGCTACACACCGAGACACTGATTTTATTCTAGCTAATGAAACCGTGTTGGAAGAAGAGTCAGAAGAATACCAAAGAGGCTATATGAATGCTCTATCTGCCCAACAGTAGCGATATTCACTGAGGAATAGAGATGTGCCGGTCAAAACAATTCAGAAAAAGAAGGATGGTGAGACATCAAAGAATGATTCAGCACTTGCACAAAGGAAAGGGAAGGAGACGGTTGATCTGGAGAGTAGCAAATCAAAGTCAGCAGAAAAATCACAGCAGCAAGCTACATCAAAAGAAAAGGAAAAGAAAGATACTCTAGTCAAAGAGGTAGAAAAGACTCCCACTTTTAGCTTAGAGAATGAAATTTCTAAGTTAAAAATATCCATCCCTTTGACTGAAATCATGAAAAACAGCAGCTATAGAGGACAGATTTCCAAAATGTTGAACTTGGACCCAACGTCCGACATGGTAAATGTGGAAGATGATAAGCCTGAAATGATTTTTGGGCCAGCAATGAATGGCGAGTCTCCCGAGAGCGAGGTGCCACCCTTCTACATCAGTTTACAATTACATGACTTTGTGCTACACAACGCCATGTTCGATTCAGGAGCCTCTCACAATCTCATGCCCAAGTCTATCATGGATAAGCTTGGTCTGGACATCACCCGGAAATATCATGATCTCTATTCATTCGATTCTAGCAGAGTAAGGTGTATAGGGCTCATCAAAGACTTAGTTGTGAGTTTAGATCAGCTTCCTATGAAAAATGTTCTGATGGATGTAGTGGTAGCAGACATTCCTCCAAGGTTTGGCATGCTTCTTTCCAGGTCTTGGGTGGCAAAATTGAAGGGGACACTACAGCTAGATTTCTCCTATGCGACAATCCTGGTGTTTGGACAAATGAGGAAGCTATATCAGGAACAAAAGATGAAGTATATGATCACAAGCAAGGAGAAACCGATCAATCATCCTGTAAACTATGTACATACAGATTTAGAGTCTTTTGTTTTGTTTTCAGATAGTTTAAATGAAATAGATAGTCAGATAGTAGAAGAAGATGACATTCCAGAGATAATAGAAAATTTTAGAGAGATTTTGAAAAAAGAAAGACAATAAAAGCAACAAGAGATTGGGCAATCAGTTGAAAACAATGGACAGCAAACAAACAATGGACAACAAAAGGATTTTCAACACTTGCAAGAAGAAGAAGAAGGCTTATGGACCATGGATTTTGATGGAGCAGTAGGGAATGATGGAGTTGGTATTGGCATTTGGGTACGTAGTCCTTTCTCCGCCCCAAACAAAGTACCTAGCAGCGTGAGAGTTTGCTCCTACAAGCTGGCCTTCGAATGTTCCAATAATGAGGCTGAATATGAAGCTCTGATTGCTGGCCTGAAAATTCTTAGAAAGCTAAATGCAAAGAGGATTTCAATATATGGCGACTCTGAGTTGGTAATAAAATAGGTCAGAGGTGAATATCAAGCAAAACATCCTAGGATGCGGGCCTATCGAAATGCAGTTTTTGACATCTTGAAACTATTTTACGAATACACCTTGACATGTGTGCCAAGAATCCAAAATAGTATTGCTGATGCTCTTGCCAAGGCAGTGAGCAGCTTGAAGATCCCCATGAACTCCAACAACAAATTTGAAATCCATGTCAAGCACCGTCCAACCATTCCTGACAATCAGTGACATTGGCAAGTGTTCCAAGATGATGAAGAGATTAAGGACTTTCTGCTCAACCAAGGCAAGTTCAAAGAAACCTTAATCGATGTGGAAAACGATGAAAGCAAAGGGAATGGTACAGAAGAAGTGCAGATCAATCAAATGGATGTATTACAGCTGAAGAATAACATCATTCCTAAAGGCTTGATACCCCTAGAGGAACTTTTTGATCAGGATGATGTAGCCCGCAAGCCAACATTGCAGCCGACAGAGAAAGGAGTGGAAGAAGTCAACATTGGTACAACTGCAAATCCAAAATTGGTGAAATTGTCCAAAGCATTGCCGCCAAAAATCAAGGACAAATATATCAGTTTGATGGCTTCATTTGCAGATGTATTTGCTTGGGATTATTCTGATTTGAAGACCTATGATACAAATATCATTCAGCACACCATACCTATCAAGCCCAATCAAAAACCATTTAGACAAAAGCTGAGAAGGATCAATCCAAAGTTGCTGCCATCCATTGAAAAAGAGGTAAATAGGTTGTACAAATCAGGTATCATTGTGCCCATCAGATTTTCAGATTGGATTTCTAATTTGGTACCCGTAAGAAAGAAGACCGGTGAGATCCGACTATGCATTGATTTCAGAAATCTAAACAAGGTCTCATTGAAGGACAACTATCCGCTGCCCAAGATGGACCATATACTTCAGCGAGTAGTGGGGGCATCTCATATGTCACTGCTTGATGGTTATTCCGGATATAACCAAATTTTTGTCCATGAAGATGATAGAGATAAGACAACGTTCACAACTCCATGGGGAACATTTCACTATGCCAAAATGCCATTCGGTTTGAAGAATGCAGGTGCCACATTTCAGCGTGCAATGGACTTGGCGTTTGCAAATGAGAAGGATGTGTTTTTGGTGGTGTACTTGGATGACTTGACGGTGTTTTCAAAATCAGATGAAGAGCACATGCATCACCTAAAAATTGTCTTTCAAAAATGCAGGAAATATGGTTTATCGCTGAATCCAAAGAAGAGCTTGTTCGCCATGGAGGAAGGAAAATTACTTGGGCATATCATTTCAAAAGATGGCATCCGCATAGATCCAGCATGTGTCCAAGAAATTCAGCAAATTGATCTGCCTAGGAACAAAAAGGAGATACAGTCATTCAATGGTAAGATGAATTTTCTACGTCGCTTTGTACCTAATCTTGCGGAACACTTGAAAGAAATGACCAACATGCTTAAGAAGGATAGCCAAGTGAAATGGATGGATGAGGCTGTAAAATCTTTCAACTTGGTCAAATTGGCCCTTTCTTCAGCTCCAGTTCTAGTCAGCCCAGATTACACTCAAGATTTCATCTTGTTTTCATTCGCTTCTGAACACACTATGGCAGTAGTATTATTGCAGAAAAGAGATGATCATGAAAGACCCATTGCATTCTTCAACAGAGCTATAAGAGATGCAGCGTTAAAGTACAACATCATTGAGAAGCAAGCTCTAGCATTGGTGAAAGCATTGAAGGATTTCCGGGTATACATTCTACACTCTCACATTCTGGCCTATGTTCCTAATACTGCTGTAAAAGATGTTTTGGTGCAGACTGATCCGGAAGGGAGAAGAGGCAAATGGATCACAACCTTGCTAGAATACGATGTGGAGATAAAGCCTACAAAGCTGGTCAAAGGACAGGGGTTGGCGAAACTAATGGCTGAATCAAATTTGCATGCATTGGACATAAATCTGATTGCTGCCATGTCCGATGAGAATGAGGAAGGAACTTCAGTTCAGGTATCCGAAATTTTTGCTTTGTCCACATGGTATTATGATATAATATATGTGCTGAAAAATCTATCACCACCGCCCGGCATGGCTAGGAACAAAGAGAGAACACTTAAATTGAAAGCTGCCAAGTTTTGTATTTTGAATTCTGCATTGTATTGGAAAGATCCAGGTGGTATTTTGTTAAACTGTCTGGTGGAAGAGGAGGCAAAGAAAGCCATGGAATATTTCCATGGAGGAGAGTGTGGCGGTCATCTTTTTTGGAAATCAACAGCTAACAAAATTTTAAGAGCAGGGTACTACTGGCCTACTTTGTTTGCTGATGTGCATAAGATGGTGAAGCGTTGTCATAAGTGTCAAATTTTCGAAGGAAAACAGAAATTACATCCTTTGCCACTCAAGCCTATCGAAGTGAGCACTCCATTCCAGCAGTGGGGGTTGGATTTCATTGGGGAAATTCATCCCGCATCTTCCGGACAGCATAGATGTATCCTTACAGCCACGGACTACTTCACAAAATGGATTGAGGCAGCACCTACCAGACAAGCGACGGACACGGTAATCATCTCATTTCTCGAAAATAACATCTTGTCTCGCTTTGGTTGTCCAAACAAAATAATCACTGATAATGCAGCAACTTTCAAATCGAAAAGGATGGTAGAATTTTGTCATATATATCATATATTTTTGGGTCATTCAACTGCCTATCATCCGCAAGGCAATGGATTGGCAGAATCTTCGAATAAATCTTTGGTAAACATCATTAAGAAGCTGCTAGAAATTAATAAGAAGAGCTGGAACAAGAGGTTGGTTCATGCACTCTGGGCAGATCGAATTAGTTAGAAAAAGTCTATTGGCATGTCACCGTTTGAGCTGTTTTATGGTGTGGACACAGTATTTCCTACTTCCCTTGCTACCCCGGTGGTCAAACTTCTTCAGGAGGCTGGTAGTGAGGAAGATCCCATGCAGAGAAGGCTGAATCAAATGATCCACTTGCAGCAAACAAGAGAAGAAGTTTTCCAAAACACATCCAAGTTGCAGGAGAAGATAAAGAAAATCTATGATAGAAAAGCTAAAGCGGACAAATTTCAGTTGGATGATGTGGTGTTGAAGTGGGATGCAAGGAATGAAGAGAAAGGCAAGCATGGAAAGTTCGAAAACTTGTGGAAAGGTCCTTTCAAAATCGCAGCATATAGAGGTCAAAATGCCTTTCTTCTGAAGGAAATGAACGGGGAAGACTGTCCTGGAGGGCCGATCAATGGTCGGCTGCTCAAGCAGTATCATTGTTGATCTATTAACGCTGCTTCCACTGTCATTGTAAATACCATTTCTATTTCAGTTTGGTTTCAGTATGTACAGTCAGTTTTTGTTATTCCAATTGTCAAGTTTGAGTCAATTTTTTGGTTACTCCTGTTTTGTAAATAAGTCAGAGTCTTGTGCTGTTTATCAAAATGATGACTCCATAGCCCAATGGACCAAGAGGCACTATCTAGCTCCTCCAGAGATCTGCTGTTCTTGGCACCTCCAAGGAGCTACCATCCCCCATTGGAGCCAATGTTAGAGTCGGTCTGGTCAGCCCTCCGTCAGAGATCAAAGCTCTTTGTGCATTTCAATTTTAGGTGTCCCGCTTCATCCACTCAGCTGCATTTCGCTAGGGACATGTCATGATCTGACGGAGGAAGTCATGCTACTCATTTTCCCTCATGTCTGGCCTCTGCTGGTTCAGGTCTTGGTCCAAAATCAATCAAAGTCATGATAGTCAAGGTCTGGTCCTGTTACAGGACAGAGTCATTTTTTATGGTTTGGGTCTAGAAACTCATCAGTTTGGTCTCTGGAAACATGTCCAGAACAAGCCATGTAGGCCAGAGGGAGACCTTATACACCTACAGTGCAGAAAGCTTCATCATCACCGCAAGAGACATCGACTCTTCTTCAAAACTCTGTTTTGAAGAAAAGTCAAACAAGGTCAACTATGACAAAATTTTCCAAAAATCGACAGTTGACATTTTCAGATGCAGTCAAGGATTTCAAAGCCAGATGCTCTGTCATACAGTCCCCGCAAAGATGTGCCAAATATTTCATCATTTGAGCCAAAATTTCAAGGAAAAAGTGAAAATCAGTGTGTTTAAAGGTCAATGAAAAAGTGCAGAACACAAAACATTAGAAAATGGGTTTACAAGGAAGAAAAAATCAAATCCATCTCCTCCAAGCCTATATATACTTGTTTTTGCCCAAATCAAATGGCATTGAGCTCTTGCATGACTTGGAGAATTACATTTGCAAAGGCGAAGTTGATATTGGGAGAATTTGAGTGAGGGAGAGCCGGTTTCAGTGAGCGCGGCGCATACACCAGGTCGCGCGGCGCACACACAGCGCGCGGCGCACTGGCAGCCAGCCTGCAGTGGAAAATTTGCAAGGGCGCGATGCATATAAGGCGTGCGGCGCACTGGGAAGAGCGCGCGGCGCACACAGTCCAGCGGCCCAAAAACGGTGCCAAAACACTTCAACAGTTGGGAAAAGCGATCAAATCGACAGATTTTCAGAGCACTCATCAGTGTCATTGGATTCAGAGGGCAGCGAAGAAATTCAGGGTACAAGCGGCAGAAATGGCATCAGAAGTTTCATCAGATTATGAGGGGGAAACTCACAGTGACACAGCCTCAGGAGAACAGGCTCCCCGGAGACCTAGGAGTGGCAAACATGTCAGGGATGAACCAAACACCCTCACTGAGTTGCAGGCATGCCCTCTCGCTATGTCTTGTTTCCAGCACTTGGCATGTTTCGAATTTTGTCAGAGGGTGGCAAATGTTAGAATTCATCATGAGTTGGCCCACCTTTTTGCACTTCACCTACATGGAGGACAGTCTATCTTGGCAGGGGTCACTTTCACATTGACACCCGAAACCATATCAGTGGTAATAGGCATACCGAATGTTGGAGAATAGTGGCACAAGAAGTTGAAAGTGGAGAGGGAACTTTATGAGCCTTACATAAAGGCTAGTTGTTTGAGTCAGCTCACGAGAGTTTTCCCATTCAGATTTCTGAGAGATGATTATGCTCCGCTCATGAGATTGATCATGAAATACTTCAGTTGTGAGGGGAGGTTTTCTCGCCTTTATGCCTATCACATCAGGTTACTCATGCACTTCACTAGGGTGCATATGATGAACCTCCCATTTTCATTTGCAGAAACATAGAGAGGTTGAGAAATTTCATGCAGCAAAAGACCCCTCGGCAGCAGCTCAACAGTGTATATCACTTTGCTCTCATCCAGATTTTGGTGGATCATCAATTGGGATTGCAGGGCATTGCTTGGGAGGACTTCATCTCCCGTGACTTCTTCAGCGCTCCACAGGTAGTATCGGAGGTCAAGCATGAGGTAGGTGGTCCTTCTCATTAGCATGAGGGCCATGAGACCATTGTGGTTCCATTTTCCATCACATATCAGAGAGGCTATCCGAAAGGCACCAGGCCTTTGTTTGCAGCAGCAAAGCGAGTGTTATCTCCACCGGGGTGGAAGGGGCCTCGCTTCCTACATCGGCAATACAGGTACGGGACAAGGGCAAGAAGCCCAAGCATGAGGAGGGGCCTTCAGGTGTGCCACCAGGTGAACGAAAGACCGGACTCATTCTCCTTCGTGATGATGATGATACAGATACACGTCCACAAAATGCACAGCTGAAAGAGATCTTCCAGGAGCAAGAGACAGAGATTCACTCCTTGACACTCAAGTTGGAGATGGCCAAGTGGAACATCAGGTATTTGGAGCAGAGGAACAAACAGCTGGAAGACCAGCATGTGATCATGGAGCTGCAGAACATCCGTGAGGATCGCCTAACTACCCAACAGAGGAGGATTGAATTCACTTCATTAGAGCGACAGGTTATGGATGATCGTGAGTCTATTCTCGAGAGGGTCAACATGCACCTGGAAAACATGTTGAACAAGGCCGATGAAGACAACACACTGCTGAGACACATGGCTCGTCATTACAGGGCACGAAACTTGAGTTTGAGAGCCCGAATAAGGAGTTTGAAAGCAAAACTGAGGAAAGCCACAAAAAGGGAAAAAAGGGAAAAAGAGAAAGATAGGCTCAGAATCTTGGCTGAGGCTTCCTTGGCTTAGCAAGGCACCCCATAGAGAACTTCCAACCCAAATCTCAAAAATTTTGGGCAAATTTTGGTCATAGGGAAATTTTTTGGGCGAAAAACAGGGATTTTCTCCCTGTGCGCTATGCACCCTGTGCGTTGCGCACCCTGCGCGGTGCTAAAATTCTAGAACTCAGATCGAGGAACGGCTTGCATTTTTGGATTCAGCATCGAAAAATACGTCTACTAGTGTCCGGGCTAGAAATTTTGATAAGTTTTGGGTCTCCTAAAGGTCAAAAAACACCCAAAAATGGCCCCTCTGCCACGTTTTGGACACACAGAAAGCAGTCTTGGGAGAATGAAGATTTGGAGGGGAAAATGAGCTTCAAATTCAAAAATTCTAGTGGGGTTAGAAATTAGACAGGCCAAGCTTTCCAACAAGCCCACTTGGGCACATTTTGGACACCTGCAAGTGCCCCAAAACAGGCCCCAAAGTAGCGCGACGCACAGAGAAAAGCGCGCGGCGCACAGAGAAAATTTTTCCTGGTTTTCTCCCGTTTCGCGAAATTTTGGGTCGCGACTTCTCCAAGTGGGCCCGGTCATCCACTCTTCGGTTTTTTGGCACAAAAGGCAGATTTTAAAGATTTTTCTCTCTAGGTGGGCATCTATCCAAGTGGCAAAGAATGCAAAGGGTCACCACAGCCAAATGTCATGCTTGAGAGCGCTGCACCTGTAGCTAATGGTTGGCTCTCCATCTCCATTTTGAAATGAATTGAGTAACTGCCCAACCCCTGGGTGTTCCATCTCTTCTCTACACTTTCTATATATTGTATGTATTTCATTTGCAAAGGGTAGGCTGGCTGGTAACTTCTGAGAGACTGTGGGAAAGAAACTCTGTTTTTGCACTGTGTATTTTTGACAGAGAGTTAATGAAAGGTAGTGGCTCTGTTTCATGAGATTCTTGTGGTCGTGAGTGTGGAAAATGTGTTCTTATGTTCCATATGTATCTTTTTATGTTTCATAATTCATTTCCTGTTTCATTTCAGTGAAATTTTCTAAATGAGATTAGGTAGAATTCAATTTATATTGCTCTGCCTGTGGGAAAATTTCATGTGCAGTGTTATTCTTCTATTGAAAGGGATTCATGCGACCATGCCCTTTTCACTATCTTCGGCGATATTTCCATACCGTGTCACCTTAATTTAAAATTTCTACGCTTCCCGCCTAGCTTGCCTCATGGAATAATCTGTGCCTTCATTCTCATTTCTCTGTTCTTTGCTAAGCGCCAGTCCCATATACATCTCAGAAGTTCAGTCACTTTCAAAAATCTTTTCCAAAATCCTTTTTCACTTACTAGCCTAAGGTAAACATCGTATTGTAAGTCATCTCAGACTATTTTTCTTATCCATTCGCTGAGTGTGACTCGGAGAGAGCCCTCTCCTGCTCTCGTAGGGCTAGCTACGAGACTGAGCGTGGTTTGTGGTTACCCTAATTTTTGCCTTCTTCAGCCTAAGGCAGATTTAGGTGCTAACAATACCTACTAGTTCAAAACCTCATTGAGGTGGCTAGTAGGCCTAGAAGAAAAAAAAAGAGAAAAAATAAAAGAATCCTTGCTCCATGCATGCATGTACTCTCCAACATCTGCAAGCAACAAGAACAAGTTGGTACCAAAAGGAAAATTGGTCAAGCCTAGTCAAAAGAAGTCAAATTTTGACTTTCTCCTACTTCGCTCAAATGCTCCAACAAGGCCAAGGCCATGCCAATCCATCACCCTCATCTATTTTCACCATCCACCCATCATTCTCAAGCTTCTACCACTCATTTTCCTTGTTGTCCTAAAAAACTACAGGATGCTCTGTTTTACTACAGGATACAAAAATACATAGAGCAGAAATTTGTTTTTGCCATAACTTGAAAACCATGCATCCATTTGCCAAGCTATTTTAGGGGGAGATGCATATGGATGATGGTAACATGCTCAAGCAATTTCAGCAAATTCCAGTGCATGGTTTCTAAGAAATTGGCCTCCATCACCTTCAACCATTTTTGCATTTTCTCAATATCCGTGCATCCATTTAAAAAGATATTTCATGGGGAGATGCATATGGATGATGGTAACATGCCCAAGCAATTTCAACAAATTCTAGTGCACGGTTTCCAAGAAATCGGCCTCCATCACCTTCAGCCATTTTTAGTTTTTCTCGAGATCCATGCATCCATTGACCAAAATTTTTCTATGGGGAGGTGCATAATGATGATGGCAACATGCTCAAAAAGTTTCAGCTCAATCCAGTCTATTGTTTGGGAGATATGGACAAAACAAGTCGTTGTCTTGTAAACCTCCAAGATACAGAACATCACCCACAAGATTAACAGTGAGTAGTTTTAAAGGAGATCCAGAGGTTAAAGAAGCTCCTCTAGAGCTTAATAGTAGCATCATGATCATCAGCATCACCATCTAACACCTGCACATCAACATCAACTCAGCAGCAACATGCATGTCTCTCCAACAACCATCAGGTAGGTACAGGTATGCAATATTCTTGACCTCTTCTCTTGAGCATATTATAGTTAGAAATTTGTTGTCAATGCATGAGAGATGAGGTTTTATAAGCTAAGGATTGGTCAGCAGTCTCAGCCGCCTTCAACTAGTTAATTGCAACTCACTCCTTCACTCATGCAATGTTGAAAAGTCAAATTATGAAGGGTGATGATTTCAAGGAATGAGGACAACAGTTAAAAGAAGATATTTTTGCAAAGGCTAAGGTCACCACAACATTCCAAGCCCTCCATCCAATTCATATTCGCTATCTATTCATCATTCATCCTGTTAGAGTCGGTCTTGTCAGTCCTCCGTCAGAGATCAAAACTCTTTCTGCATTTCATTTTTAGGTGTCTCGCTCCATTCATTCAGTTGCATTCTACTAGGGGCATGCCATAATCTGACGAAAGGGCCTTGTCATTCATTCCCCTCATGTCTTGTACCTGTTGGCTTAGGTATTTTCATCAATGTTTATTAAAGTCCATGACAGTCAATGTTTGATCTTTTAATGGACAAGAGTCATTTCAGTCATTAGGTCTAGGGATTAGTCAATTTGGTCTTCAAACAATGTCCGATAAAGCCAACAGGCCAGAGCGAGGCTCTTAATAAGTTGTTATTTCAAAATATTTTTATCGTCATACGAATGGATTATGACTTTTCTTCAAAACTCTATTTTGAAGACAAGTCGACATTTCGTTTTTTGTAATAATTTTCAAAAGTTTCTCAGTTGATTTCTCTAGGTAAAGCCCTGGTCTCCTTTTCCAAATTCCATGTCGGCTACCCCTGCAAAAAATGGCCCAAAATCTCATCATTTTAGTAAAAAAAAAAAAATCAAAAGGAAGTGTGAAAAGCAGAGTTGTATTAATTGTGAAAAAGTTCCAATTTCAAAACATTACAAAAATGGGTTTTGAAGAAACAAAAATCAAATCAATGTCTTTATAAAGGTTTTGCCATGAAGATCAATGTCATTCTGCATTCCAAGGTCAAAGAGAAGCATTTCAATGGTGATTGGGTGAGCCAGCGCACGCTTTGGATGAAGTTGGAGGTGTCTTGACTGGCGCGGCGCATAGGCGGAGTGGCACGGTGCACTGAGGGAGCGCAGCGCACTGGGTACGACCACATAGTTTTAAATAACACGGGTGCGACACAGTCAAATGGCACGGCACACTGGGTATGCTACGCGGCGCATACACATAAAAGCCCGATTTTTCTCAGAATTGCAACAAATTTCCTTTTAATCCCTTGAATTTTCCAGGTGGGGTCGATATCTCAGTATTTCATCCATTTTTGTGTTAGTATGATGATGGTTTATGGCTGCTTATGGTTGCAACAAAAACTCTTAAACCCTACCACTTAAAGTCATCAAAACAATTGTTGTTGGTGCCAAGGTTCCTCCTCTATTTCATTTTTCTCTTCTTTCCATCATTCCCTTCTTCCCTATTCCATTTTTCCCATTTTTCCCTATCCTAAAACGTTACTAAACTCCTATTCCCTATCCCCTCCGCTCATTTGTCAAATGTAAAACCCTAAACCCTACCCTATATAAATTTCCTAAACCCCCCTACATTTTCCCTAAATAAAATTCCTCCTCATAGTCCCTAATCCCTTCATATTATTCCCCTTCCTAACAGCCCCTTGTTGCATTTTTCCCCTTGGTGGCAGATTTCAACACATCACAAAAGCAGTCCAAACACAATTTTGTCACCAGCATCTTTTTCTCTAAGGAAGTGGAAAAAGAACAGTCATGGCATCTGAGCATGCATTGAACTATGAAATGGAAACCCAAAGCGACTCATCCTCGGAAGAACAGGCTCCCCGGAGGCCTCACAAAAGTGGCAGACATGTTAGAGAAGAACCGACCACACTTACAGAATTGCAGGCCTGCCCTCTTGCTATGTCGTGTTTCCAGCATCAGTCATGCCTTGAGTTTTGTCAAAAGGTGGCTAGTGTTCAATTTCATCATGAGTTGGCTCGTCTATTCGTGCTGCACTTACATGGAGATCAGGCTACTTTAGCTGGTGTCACCTTCGCACTTACACCAGAATCTGTCTCATTAGCAACCGGCATACCGAACATTGGAGAACCATGGAACAAGAAGCAGAAGATTGATCAGCATCATTATGAGCCATATATTAAAACCACTTTCTTGAGGCAACTCAAAAGAGTCTTTCCATTCCGATACCTAAAAGATGAATATGCTCCACTAATGAGATTGATCATGAAATATTTCAGCTGTGAGGGACGATTCTCTCGTCTTTATGCTTATCACATCAGGTTGCTCATGCATTTCACCAGGGTACGGATGATGAACATTCCTTATTTCATTTGCCGAAACATAGAGAGGATGACCACCATGATACAACATAAAACCCCTCAGCAGCAACTTAACAATGTTATCATTTTGCTCTGATTAAGATTTTAGTGGTTCATCAACTTGGATTACAGGGCATCATTTGGGAGGATTTCATCTCTCGTGACTTCTTCAGAGTGTCGCAAGGATTATCAGAGGTTAAGCATGCGATAGGGGGACCTTCTCATCAGTATGAGTGCCATGAGACCGCTAGTGTACCAGTATTCATCACATATTAGAGGGGTGCTAGACATTTTTTTACAGCAGCAAAGTGAGTGTTATCTCCACCTGGGGTGGAAGGGGTCTCGCTTCCAACATAAACACTATAGGTACAGGACAGAGGCAAGGAGCCAATGCATGATGAGGGGCCATCAGGTGAACGAGAGACTGACTTTGTTCTCCTTCATGATGATGATACGGATACGGATCCACAAAGTGCACAGCTTAAAGAGATCATCCAAGAGCAACAATCAGAGATCCAAGCCTTATCCCTTGACTTGGAGAGAGGCAAATGGAATATGACATACCTAGAGCAGAGGAACAAACAACTTGAGGATCGGCAAGCTGAGATAGAGTTGCAACTGATCAAGGAAAACCGGCAACACATCATGGCAGCACAAGGTAAGCCTATGGAGCAAAGAGATGAGGACCGAGAGTATGTTTTAGAGAAAGTGAACGTTCACTTGGAGCAGCTATTGGAGAAGGCTAATAGGGAAAAAGCAATTCTAAGGCGCATGAATCACCATTACATGGCCCGAAACATGAGCTCCAAAGCAAGAATCAGGAGCCTAAAGGCGAAATTGAGGAAGGTGACAAAAAGACAAAAGAGGCAAAAAGAGCAAGATCGGCTCTGAATCTTGGCCGAGGCTTTGTTGGTCCAACATGACATGTGATAGAGAAGGTACAGCCCAAATTTCAAGAAATTTGGAGCACATTTTTGCATTTTGAAATTTTGTGCACAAAAACAGGTTTTTTCTCCTTGTGCGCCGCGCCACCTGGCGCGCGCTTTCGCTAGGGAGGTCCAAATGACAAAACGTTTACATTTTTGGATTTTCCATGGAAAATTATGACTGTTGGTGTATGGCCAAGAAGTTTGGGCCAATTTTGGGTCCTCAGGAGGTCAAAAACACCCAAAAAATGACCTCTCTACCCCTATTTTGACACCCAGGAAGCGGTCTTGGGACATTGCAGTTTTGGAGGGGAAAACGGCATCCAAATTCAGAAATTCCACTTGGGTTGGAAATTAGATAGGCAGGGCTTTCCAAAAAGCACACTTGGGCTCAATTTGGACTTCAAGAAGTGCCTAAAAATCCACTCCAAATTGGCGTGACACATACATCTTCCGGCACGGCGTACAGAGACCCAAAGGCCAAAATCACTTCCGCTGCACGAGAATTCGATTTGTGATTTTCTCCAAATGGGCCTATTCATTAAGAATACATTGTTCCCGGCATCAAAGGAAAAATTTTAAAAATATTTTCATTAAAGGTTGGCTTCTATCCAAGTGGCAAAAGGAAGGCGAGCAGTCACCCAAAAAATCTACGCTACAGTTTTGTTTTTTTGTAACGCTGCACCTGTCACTAATGGTTGGCTTTTCATTTCCAGTTTGTAATGATTTAAAAAACTCCCCAACTTTGGGTCGATCCATTTCCTGATGGCAGAGTCTATTTATTGTATGAAAAACCATTTGCAAAGGGTTGGTTGGAATTTCTGGGAAACTGTGGGAGAGAAACCCAGTCACTCACTGTACATTTTGACAGAGAATTAATGAAAGGTTGCAGCTCTGGTTCATGAGATTCCTGTGGCGTGAGTTTAGCAAATGTATTTTCTTTATGTTTCATATGTATTTCGTTATGTTTCATAGTTCATTCATATTCGTTTCCAGTTAAAGCTTCTAAGTAAGGAAAGGTAGAATTCAGTGTACTACTCTGCCTTGGGAAAGTTTTCACGTTCTATGTTTTCTTCTGTTGAAAAGAATTCACGTATTTATGCCCTTTTCACACTCTTAAACAATCTCTCCATTTCGTATTATTTCAAATCTAATTGCTAGACTTTCTGCCTGTCTTTCCTCACGAATTAATCTGCGTCTTTGAGTTAAATTCTCTGCTCATGCTGTTCCTTGGTCCCATACATCCCAGAAAACTCAGTCATTCATCAAAATACCTCTTTCATATTTATTTACCTAGTCTAAAATCAGTATTCATTTTTGAGTCATCTCAGACCCTATTGTTTGTTTTTACTGAGTGTGACCCGGAGAGAGCTCTCTCCTGTTCTGGTAGGGCTAGCTACCAGATTGAGCGTGGTTTGTGGTTATCCTGAATTTTTCCTTCCTCAGCCTAAGGCATATTTAGGCTCTAAGATAGTGGCGACTCCACTGGGGAAACGAAATTCTTTATTTGTTAGTCTTCTTCATTGCGTAAACGGCAGGCTAAACCTACAAACACCCCAATACTTCTGATAATTCTAAGCTTCCAGATGACAAGTTTAGGATTTGATAGGCTGAGTAAGTTGTTCATGTCCTTTTGATTTTTTGAAAATAGCAAGCTGGCTTCAAGAAGATATACCAGAGCTAATCCAGATCCAGATCCTCCTCATATCTACGAAATTCCCAATTTGATTCCAATACTTCTTCGTCAAGAGAGCTCTATAACTCTCGTGTTCAAATCCCATTCATGTCCTGACATTTTTGAGTATCTTGAAGAGCTTCATTTTGATGAATAGTTTGAAATATCATTGTTCAAGGCCAAATCCGAAAGGGTTGTTGATTCTACTGTCCCCAATCCGCAGTTTCTTGTAGACCTAGAAACTGAAAGAGCTAACCGGTCAATTGATAATTACATTGTGACACAGCTTCAAACTCCAATTGTTAATTCCCTACAAACTACACACACTCCTCCAACATCCCCAAGACCAAATCCACCAAGAGTGATGGCTGCTCGTTTTGCACCTCTTGTACTGTTAGATGATATGCCCGCAGATTATCAAAGCAAAATCCCTTTGTTTGATGGCACTCCTCACAACATTACCGCTCAGCAACATGTAGATAGAATGGTAGATTTTTATGACCTTCATGAGATCGATGCAGAAAATGCGGCAATGAGACTCTTTGTACAGACATTTGTAGGTGAATTTAGGAAATGGTTTAGAGCTTTGCCGGCTGCACGTATCGCTACCTTGGCCGACCTGCAAAGGCAATTTTTAGACTGCTAGGAACTGAAAAAGAATCCTCTTCAAATTCTTGCAGAGTATGAGCAGATCAAATGAAATGCTGATGAGTCGGTCCAAGACTACTTCATTAGTTTCAATTCTGTTTATAATGAAATTCCTGATCATCTAAAGCCACCCGTGGGACTAGCCATGATGAAGTTTCCGGATGGTTTTGATGCTGACATGGCTTATCAACTAAGAGAGAGAGAGCCGGCTTCAGCATTGAAGCAAATCTGCTGACCAACGGGGCTAGAGCAAAAGTAGAAAAGAAGGTCACAGTAAAAGAAGAGTCTTCCTCGATGGAACAATTACTCAGGAAGGTAGAGCAGATGCTTGAAAGGGTGAAACTCGACAAACCTGAGCCACAAGTTATAAATCCTAACTTCTGTGGCTAGCAGTAGCCACAATATAGAATAAGGCATAGAGATCAGCGAACCCAAGATCAGAGAGCACAACAGCCAGTACAGCCACCTTAGCAGCAAAATTTGTGCATGGACCGGAGTCTGATGAGGAAGGGAAGGTAATAGGGGAAGAGAACCACTTCTTTACTCCTGATGATTTACCTATTTACATTACTGAAGAGGAGGAGTATGCGGAAAGTTCAGGTGCACACAAAGACGCAAATTTCATTCTAGCAAGTGACACAGTTTTGGAAGTAGAATCAGACGAGTATCAAAGAGGCTATATGAATACTTTGTCCGCTCAGCAGTGGCAATATTCACTTAGAAACAGAGATGTGCCAGTTAACCCAATTCAGAAGAGGAAGGAAATTTCGGCATCAAAGAATGATTCATCGGTTGCACAAAAGAAAGGCAAAGAGACACTTGAAACTGATAGCAGCAAATCACCATCAGTAGAAAAATCAAATCAGCAAATTGTATCGAGAGAAAAGGAGAAGAAAGAAGTCCCAGTCAAAGAGGTAGAAAAGACTTCCGATTTTAGTTTAGAGAATGAAATTTCTAAATTGAAGGTATCCATTCCCTTGACTGAAATAATGAGGAACAGCAGTTATAGAGGGCAAGTGTCTAAAATTTTGAATTTTGATCCAATGTCTAATATGGTGAACGTCGAAGATGATCAACCTGAAATGATTTTTGGGCCAGCATTGAATGGTGAGTCTCCAGATAGTGATGTGCCACCTTTTTATATCAGTTTAAGGTTGCATGATTTTGTGTTACATAATGCCATGTTTGATTCCGGAGCTTCTCACAATCTCATGCCCAAGGCTATCATGGATAAGCTGGGTTTGGACGTCACCCGGAAATACCATGATCTCTATTCGTTTGATTCCAGCAGAGTAAGTTGTATCAGGCTCATCAAAGACTTGGTTGTGAGTTTGGATCAAACCCCAGTGAAGAATGTTTTGATAGATATTGTTGTAGCAGATATTCCTCCCAGGTTCGGCATGCTTCTATATAGGTCTTGGGCAGCAAAATTGAAAGGGACACTACAACTAGATTTCTCCTATGCAATGATTCTTGTGTTTGGCCAAATGAGGAAACTGTATCGGGAACACAAAATGAAATACATGATTACAAGCAAGGAGAAACCCATTAATCATCCGATTAATTATGTACATACAGATCTAGAGTCTTTTGTTTTGTATTCAGATATTTTTAATGATGTTGATAGTCAGTTAGTTGTAGCAGATAATATCCCAGAAATAGCAGCAAATTTCAGAGAAGTTTTGAAGAAAGAAGGACAAGAACAACAAATCACCGTTGAGAAATCAGCTGAAGGTAATGGACAGCAAGCAGGAAAAACAGAGCCAACAGAATTTTAGCACTTGGAAGAAGAGGAAGAAGGTTTATGGACCATGGATTTCGATGGTGCAGTGGGAAATGATGGTGCTAGAATTGGTATTTGGGTACGTAGTCCTTTCTCCGCCCCGAATAAAGTGCCTAGTAATGTGCGGGTATGTTCTTACAAGCTAGCTTTTGATTGTTCAAACAATGAAGCTGAATACGAAGCTTTGATTGCTGGCCTAAAAATCCTAAGAAAGCTGAATGCTAAGAGGATTGCAGTATATGGTGACTCCGAATTGGTGATTAAGTAGGTCAGAGTCGAATATCAAGAAAAGCATCCTCGGATGCGGGCTTACCAGAATGCATTTCTAGACATCTTGAAATTATTTTCAGAATATACCTTGACATGTGTGCCTCGTGTTCAAAATAGCATTGCTGATGCTCTTGCTAAGGCAGCAACTATTTTGAAGATTCCAATGAACTCCACTAATGAATTCGAAATCCATGTTAAGCATCGTCCGACTGTCCCGGACAATCAGAGATATTAGCAAGTTTTCCAAGATGATGAGGATATTGATGATTTTGTGCAGAACAAAGGTAAGTTCAAAGATACTTCAATTGATGTAGAAAATGATAATGGTAAAGATGATGTGCAGATCAATCAAATGGACGTGTTGCAGCTAAAGAATAACATTATTCCTAAAGGCTTGATACCTTTAGAAGAACTCTTTGATCAAGACGACGTAGCCCACAAACCAACATTGCAGCCAATAGAGAAGGGTGTTGAAGAGGTCAATGTCGGAACAGCTGCAAATCCTAAAATGGTAAAAATGTCTAAAGCATTGCCACAAAAGGTAAAAGCCAAATATATCAGTTTGTTGTCCTCATTTGCTGATGTGTTTGTTTGGGACTATTCTGACTTGAAGACATATGATACAAATATAATTCAGCACACTATACCCATTAAGCCTAATCAGAAACCTTTCAGACAGAAGTTGAGAAGGCTAAATCCAAAACTGTTGCCATCAATTGAAAAGGAGATAAACAGGTTGTACAAATCAGGAATCATTGTTCCCATCAGATTTTCGGAATGGATCTCTAATTTGGTGCCCGTACGAAAGAAGACAGGTGAGATTCACTTGTCATTGATTTTAGGAA
This sequence comes from Pinus tabuliformis, assembly GCA_031772625.1. Classification (NCBI taxonomy): domain Eukaryota; kingdom Viridiplantae; phylum Streptophyta; class Pinopsida; order Pinales; family Pinaceae; genus Pinus; species Pinus tabuliformis. The sequence goes on from CM062818.1 coordinate 1,547,477,673, forward strand.
TCTCAATAAAGTTTCATTAAAAGATAATTATCTGCAGCCCAAAATGGATCATATACTTCAGCGAGTAGTTGGAGCATCTCGTATGTCACTACTCGATGGTTATTCTGGATATAACCAAATTTTTGTCCATGAAAATGACCGAGACAAGATAGCGTTCACCACCCCGCGGGGAACTTTTCATTACGCTAAAATGCCTTTTGCTTTGAAGAATGTGGGTGCCACATTTCAGCGGGCAATGGACTTGGCTTTCGCAAATGAGAAGGATGTCTTTTTGGTGGTGTACCTTGATGATCTGACGGTGTTTTCCAAATATGATGAAGAACACATGTATCAAATGAAAATTGTCTTTCAAAAGTGCAGAAAATATGGCCTGTCGTTGAATCCAAAAAAGAGCTTGTTTGCCATGGAGAAGGGCAAACTACTTGGGCACATCATCTCAAAAGATGGCATTCGTATTGATCCAGCACATGTGCAAGCAATTCAGCAAATTGATCTGCCTCGGAATAAGAAGGAGATTCAATCGTTCAATGGTAAGATGAATTTTATACACTGCTTTGTACCTAATCTTGCTGAACACCTAAGAGAGATTACCAACATGCTTAAAAAGGACAGCCAAGTGAAGTGGATGGAAGAGGCTGTAAAATCTTTCAATTTAGTCAAATTGGCTCTTTCTTCAGCTCCAGTTCTAATCAGCCCGGATTATACTCATGATTTTATATTGTTTTCATTTGCTTCGGAGCATACTATGGCTATTGTGTTGATGCAGAAAAGAGATGATCACGAAAGACCAATTGCTTTCTTCAGCCAAGCTATAAGAGATGCAGCCTTAAAGTACAACATCATTGAAAAGCAAGCCCTCGCACTTGTGAAAGCATTGAAAGATTTTCGGGTATACATTTTGCATTCTCATATTTTGGCTTATGTTCCTAACGCTGTTGTCAAGGATGTTTTAGTGCAGACAGATCCGGAAGGAAGACGAGGCAAGTGGATTGCAACTTTGCTGGAGTATGATGTGGAAATAAAGCCCACAAAGCTTGTTAAAGGACAGGGATTGGCAAAGTTAATGGCCAAATCAAACTTGCACGCATTAGACATAAATCTGATCGCTGCTATGTCCGATGAGAATGAGGAAGGTTCGTCAATTCAGGTATCTGAAATGTTTGCTCTTTCTCCGTGGTATTCAGATATCATATATGTGCTTCAGAATTTGTCACCATCGCCCAACATGACTAGAAACAAAACTAGAACTCTCAAATTAAAGGCTGCCAAGTTTTGCATTCTAAATTCTGCACTTTATTGGAAAGATCCCGGTGGCGTCCTGTTGAATTGTTTGGTGGAAGGAGAGGCAAAGCAGGTCATGGAGGATTTCCACAAAGGAGATTGTGGCGGTCACCTTTTTTGGAAAACAACAACAAATAAAGTTCTGAGAGCGGGATACTATTGGTCGACATTGTTTGCTGATGCATATACGGTTGTCAATCGCTGTGAGAATCCATCTATGCTGACCTGAATAAGTTAATCACTGATAATGCAGCAACTTTCAAATCAAAAAGGATGGTAGAGTTTTGTCATAAATATCACATCATTTTGGGTCACTCAACTGCCTGTCATCCGCAAGGCAATGGTTTGGCAGAGTCTTCTAACAAATCTTTAGTCAATATTATTAAGAAGCTGCTGGAAATCAACAAGAAGAGCTGGCATAAGAAGTTGGTCAATGCACTTTGGGCAGATCGGGTCAGTCAGAAGAAATCCATTGGTATGTCCCCCTTTGAGCTTGTTTATGGAGTTAATACAGTGTTTCCTACCTCTCTCGCAGCTTCGGTAGTCAAACTTCTTCAGGAGGCCGGCAATGAAGACGATCCTATGCACAGAAGATTGAATCAAATGGTCCATTTGCAGTAGACCAGAGAAGAAGTTTTCCAAAATGCGTCCAAGTTGCAGGAGAAGATTAAGAAAATTTATGACAGAAAAGTGAAGGCAGACAAATTTCAGTTGGATGATGTGGTGCTGAAGTGGGATGCAAGGAATGACGAAAAGGGTAAGCACAGTAAATTCAAGAATCTCTGGAAAGGTCCCTTCAAGATTGCAGCATATCGGGATCAGAATGCCTTTCTTCTGAAGGAAATGAACGGGGAAGATTGTCCAGGAGGGCCGATCAATGGTCGACTGCTCAAGCGGTACCATTTCTGAAAAGTTTTCTGTTGTTTCCATTGTCATTGTAAATACCATTTTATTTCAATTTTGTTTTGAGTTTGTCTAGTTAGTATTTAAGTTAGTTTAAGTCCAAATTTGAGTCAGTTCGGGTCAAGTTTTAGTCAATAAATGAGTCAAGAGTTTTGTGTTGTTTGTCGAAATAATGACTCCATAGCCCAATGGACGAAGGCACTATCTGCTCTCCCAAAGATCTACTGTTCTTGGCACCTCCAAGGAGCTACCATCCCCCATTGGAGCCAATGTTAGAGTCGGTCTTGTCAGTTCTCCGTCAGAGATCAAAACTCTTTCTGCATTTCATTTTTAGGTGTCTCGCTCCATTCATTAAGCTACATTCCACTAGGGGCATGCCATAATCTGACGGAAGGGCCTTGTCATTCATTCCCCTCATGTCTTGTAGCTGCTGGCTTAGGTCTTTTCATCAAATGTTTATTAAGATAGTCAATGTTTGATCTTTTAATGGAAAAGAGTCATTTCAGTCATTAGGTCTAGGGATTAGTCAATTTGGTCTTCAAACAATGTTCGATAAAGACAGCAGGCCAGAGCAAGGCTCTTAATAAGTTGTTATTTCAAAAGATTTTTATCATCATACGGATGGATTATGACTTTTCTTCAAAAACTTTGTTTTGAAGACAAGTCGACATTTCGTTTTTTGTAATAATTTTCAAAATTTTCTCAATTGATTTCTCCAGGCGCAGCCCTGGTCTCCTTCATTTTTTGTAATAATTTTCAAAATGTTCTCAGTTGATTTCTCCGGCGCAGCCCTGGTCTCCTTTGCCAAATTCCATGTCGGCTACCCCTGCAAAAAATGGCCCAAAATCTCATCATTTTAGTAAAAACAAAAATAAAAAAATCAAAAGGAAGTGTGAAAAGCAGAGTTGTATTAGTTGTGAAAAAGTGCCAATTTCAAAACATTACAAAAATGGGTTTTGAAGAAACAAAAATCAAATCAATGTCTTTATAAAGGTTTTGCCATGAAGATCAATGTCATTTTGCATGCCAAGGTCAAAGAGAAGCATTTCAATGGTGATTGGGTGAGCCAGCGCACGTTTTGGATGAATTTGGAGGTGTCTTGATAGGCGCGGCGCACAGGCGGAGTGGCGCAGTGCACTGAGGGAGCGCGGCGCACTGGGCACGACCACACAGTGTTAAATAACACGAGCACGATGCACTCAAACGGCGCAGTGCACTGGGTATGCTGCGCGGTGCATACACATAAAAGCCCGATTTTGCTCAGAATTGCAACAAATTACCTTTTAATCCCTTGAATTTGCCAGGCGGGGTCGATCTCTCAGTATTTCATCCATTTTTGTGTTAGTATGATGATGGTTTATGGTTGCTTATGGTTGCAAATAAACTCTTAAACCCTACCACTTAAAGTCATCAAAACAATTGCTGTTAGGGTTGCAAATTCATAGTGTTGGTGCCAAGGTTCCTCCTCCATTTCATTTTTCCCTTCTTTCCATCATTCCCTTCTTCCCTATTCCATTTTTCCCATTTTTCCCTATCCTAAAATGTTACTAAGCTCCTATTCCCTATCCCCTCCGCTCATTTTTCAAATGTAAAACCCCAAACCCTACGCTATATAAATTTCCTAAACCCCCTTACATTGTCCCTAAATAAAATTCCTCCTCATAGTCCATAATCCCTTCATATTATTCCCCTTCATAATAGCCCCTTGTTGCATTTTTCCCCTTGGTGGTAGATTTCAACACATCACAAAAGCAGTCCAAACACAGTTTTATCACCAGCATCTTTTACTCTAAGGTAGTGGAAAAACAGCAGTCATGGCATCTGAGCATGCATCGGACTATGAAATGGAAACCCAAAGCGACTCATCCTTGGAAGAACAGGCTCCCCGGAGGCCTCACAAAAGTGGCAGACATGTTAGAGAAGAACCGACCACCCTTACAGAATTGTAGGCCTGCCCTCTTGCTATGTCGTGTTTCTAGCGTTAGTCATGCTTTGAGTTTTGTCAAAAGGTGGCTAGTGTTCAATTTCATCATGAGCTGGCTCGTCTATTCGTGCTGCACTTACATGGAGATCAGGCTACTTTAGCTGGTGTCACCTTCACACTTACACCAGAATCTGTCTCATTAGCAACCGGCATACCGAACATTGGAGAACCATGGAACAAGAAGTAGAAGATTGATCGGCATCATTATGAGCCATATATTAAAACCACTTTCTTGAGGCAGCTCAAAAGAGTCTTTCCATTCCGATATCTAAAAGATGAATATGCTCCACTAATGAGATTGATCATGAAATATTTTAGCTGTGAGGGACGATTCTCTCGTCTTTATGCTTATCACATCAGGTTGCTCATGCATTTCACCAGGGTACAGATGATGAACATTCCGTATTTCATTTGTCGGAACATAGAGAGGATGACCACCTTTATACAACATAAAACCCCTCAGCAGCAACATAATAGGTTTATCATTTTGCCCTGATTAAGATTTTGGTGGTTCATCAACTTGGATTACAGGGCATCACTTGGGAGGATTTCATCTCTCGTGACTTCTTCAGAGTGTCGCAGGGATTATCAGAGGTTAAGCATGAGATAGGGGGACCTTCTCATCAGTATGAGCACCATGAGACCGCTAGTGTGCCGGTATTCATCACATATCAGAGGGGCACTAGACATTTGTTTGCAGAAGCAAAGCAAGTGTTATCTCCACCCGGGGTGGAAGGGGCCTCGCTTCTGACATCAATGCTACAGGTACAGGACAGAGCCAAGGAGCCAATGCATGATGAGGGGCCATCAAGTGAACGAGAGACCGACTTCGTTCTCCTTAATGATGATGATATGGATATGGATCCGATAAGTGCACAGCTTAAAGAGATCATCCAGGAGCAACAATCAGAGATCCAAGCCTTATCCCTTGACTTGGAGAGAGCCAAATGGAATATGACATACCTGGAGTAGAGGAACAAACAACTTGAGGATCGGCAAGCTGAGATAGAGTCGCAACTGATCAAGGAAAACCGACAACACATCATGGCAGCACAAGGTAAACCTATGGAGCAAAGAGATGAGGACCGGGAGTATGTTTTAGAGAAAGTGAATATTCACTTGGAACAGTTGTTGGAGAAGGATAATAGGGGAAAATCAATGCTGAGGTGCATGACTCACCATTACATGGCCCGAAACATGAGCTCCAAAGCAAGAATCAGGAACCTAAAGGCGAAATTGAGGAAGGTGAAAAAAAGACAAAAGAGGAAAAAAGAGCAAGATCAGCTCTGAATCTTGGCCGAGGCTTCATTGGTCTAGCATGACATGTGATAGAGAAGGTACAACCCAAATTTCAAGAAATTTGGAGCACATTTTTGCATTTTGAAATTTTGTGCAAAAAAACAGGTTTTTTCTCCTTGTGTGCCGCGCCACCTAGCACGCGCTTTTGCTAGGGAGCTCCAAATGAAGAAACGTTTACATTTTTGGATTTTCCATGGAAAATTACGACTTTTGGTGCATGGCCAAAATGTTTGGGCCAATTTTGGGTCCTCAGGAGGTCAAAAACACCCAAAAAATGACCTCTCTGCCCCTATTTTGACACCCAGGAAGCAGTCTTGGGCTATTGCAGTTTTGGAGGGGCGAATGGCATCCAAATTCAGAAATTCCACTTGGGTTGGAAAGTAGATAGGTAGGGCTTTCCAAAAAGCACACTTGGACTCAATTTTGACTTCAGGAAGTGCCTCAAAGCCCGCTCCAAAGTGGCGCGATGCAGACATCTTCCGGCGCGGCGCACAGAGACCCAAAGGCCAAAATCACTTCCGCCCTGCGAGAATTTGATTTGCGATTTTCTCCAAATGGGCCCATTCATTAAAAATACATTCTTCCTGGCATCAAAGGAAAAGTTTAAAAAATATTTTCATTAAAGGTTGGCTTCTATCCAAGTGGCAAAAGGAAGGCGAGCAGTCACCCAAAAAATCTATGCTACAATTTTGTTTTTTTTGTAATGTTGCACCTGTCACTAATGGTTGGCTTTTCATTTCTAGTTTGTAATGACTTAAAAAACTCCCCAACTGTGGGTCAATCCATTTCCTGATGACAGAGTCTATTTATTGTATGAAAAACCATTTGTAAAGTGTTGGTTGGAATTTCTGGGAAACTGTGGGAGAGAAACCCAGTCACTCACTATACATTTTGACAGAGAATTAATGAAAGGTTGCTGCTCTGGTTCATGAGATTCCTGTGGCATGAGTTTAGCAAATGTATTTTCTTTATGTTTCATATGTATTTTGTTATGTTTCATAGTTCATTCATATTCGTTTCCAGTGAAAGCTTCTAAGTAAGAAAAGGTAGAATTCAGTGTACTGCTCTGCCTTGGGAAAGTTTTCACATTCTATTTTTTCTTTTGCTGAAAAGGATTCATGTATTTATGCCCTTTTCACACTCTTAAACAATCTCTCCATTTCGTATTATTTCAAATCTAATTGCTAGACTTTCTGCCTGTCTTGCCTCACGAATTAATTTGCATCTTTTAGTTAAATTCTCTGCTCAGGCTGTTCCTTGGTCCCATACATCCCAGAAAACTCAGTCATTCATCAAAATACCTCTTTCATATTTATTTACCTAGCCTAAAATCAGTATTCATTTTTGAGTCATCTGAGACCCTATTGTTTGTTGTACTGAGTGTGACCCGGAGAGAGCCCTTTCCTGTTCTGGTAGGGCTAGCTACCAGACTGAGCGTGGTTTGTGGTTATCCTAAATTTTGCCTTCCTCAGCCTAAGGCAGATTTAGGCTCTAACACATCCATCCCATTTCATTCTTGGAAAAAAAAACAATGAGAGCATCCTCTCCATTTTCATGAAATTTCTATTTGCAGGTCAGCAAGAAGGATAGTCATAGAGAAAAGGAGGATCTCAAAGAGACCCGTGTCTCTCAAATTTTTATTTTACCACTCATTACCATTCATTCCTCCACCATCTCTATCATTTTTTCCACTCCCTTACTTCAATTTAGAAAGGGACTATGTTTTCTACAGGATGATCCTGTAGGAATTACAGTGACCGATAAATCCTACAAGAGGTGTCCAAATGGCGGAACAAGGTAGCAGAAGGTTGATAAGGGTGTGGAAGACCTTGCTAAACTAAAAAAATATTCAAGAACTTATCTTGAATAAGGGCAAGAAATCAAGCTAATGGTCTCAAGAAACAATGATTTTTCTTTGAACAAATATGTTTTTGGGCTTGTCCTTGCAGAGCTTATAGCCAAGATTCTTAATGCACAAGAGAGAGGCCACGAGGGCCATGGATGAGGCATAATTAGGTCACTAAGTTTCTCATAGGATGAACAACACTTTTAGCAAGGGGGTATGATGGGCATCTAAATTAGACATAAATTAAGACCCATGCCTCTAATTTAAAACATAAATTAAGGCCTATGACCATCCTTCAGCACATTAAACCTCTCTTTTTTCATTAGATAATTGATTTTTAACTTTAATATATTTATTAGGAAGGTTTATGAATAATTGAATATTTGTGCCTAATATTATTTATTTTTTGTGGAATATTATGAGAATATTGGGCAGATTATGAAGATTTTGAGGAGGAGATAATTTAGGGACTTGTTCCCTACTACTGGAGAATCAATAATAAATAATAAGTCAACAAGATATTATGGAATTATGGCACAAATTTTGGAACTCCAATGATTGAGAAAATCTAGGAATGCGTTCCACTAATCAAGGGAGCAGATCCACCAATCAAGGGAGTTGATCCACTAATCAAGGGATTTTGGCGGGGAAAGCTTCCTCCATCCATGGGTAATGATTCTTAATCATTTTGTATAAGTACCAAGTCAGATTTTCCTCTAGGGAATGATTGATAAAATCTAGGAATGTGTTCTCTGGCATTTAATGCAAATTTATAGTATTGGGGACTAGATCCACTAATCAAGGGATTTTGGTGGGGAAAACTTCTTCCATCCATGGGGAATGATTCCTAATAATTTTGTATAAGTACCAAGTCAAATTTTCCTCTAGAGATATATTTTCATTAGTGTTATTGTGGAGAGAGCTTGTCTTTTTGTAGCTCCATTATATTTTCTTGCAGGGATGTAATTCTATTGATGGACATAATGAAGATTGGTGTCATGTTCAACTTCTAAATCTTGTTCTCCTCCATAGGTCTTTGAGTTTCCTTGGGCTTGGCCATTCCAGGAACCTCAGAGCCCTTTTTAATAATCTTATTTCCTTCTTTTTGTTGCTTATTCACATGCATCTCTAGTTTTTATTTCTTTTTATTTTTGCATATAGTATTAATGATTTCTTGTTGTAGGATTGAGTTAAATGGTTGATGTAAGTTCTTTTGCAGGATCACAAGCATTATTCCATCCTTGTAAAATCTTTTAAAGTTCATAATAATCATTGAATTTCTTGGATTGGTCTTCTCATTCCCAAATCTAGATTGCTGGACCTCATTTTTAGCAAAGAACAATAAATTTTTGATATTTTTTAGAGCATGATAACAAGCTTCGATAGAATTGATTCCACTTGCATTAGATCACAAAAAAAAATTAGTTCATAACAAAAATCACCCCATTTCATTTTCACTTGATTTGGTTAGGCATTTCTTAGATTCACTAGCTCACTAGTTCTCAATTTTCTATATTTTCGACTAGTAATGTTTTTTATTTTTTTTTTGCATGGGTTAACCTAGGTATTTTTGAGTGATTCCACTTGTAATAGGGACCTAATAAATCATAGTTAATAAAAAAAAACTTTCCCATCCAATTTGGATTTGATTTTATTAGTCATTAAACCCTCACCAATTTCATCATTTCACAAGGAAACTTCTCCAAGCCTTTTGATTGAATCCATCCATCTCCCGACTTTGGTTTTGAGTTCTGAGTGATCCTAGAATTTTCCCACTCCATTCCACCCATAAAACACCTTTCCTAGGCCTCCCATCACCTCCAACACCTCACATTTTTCTCTCGGCTGTATCCTGTAGGTTTCCTATAATTCCTACAGGATCATCCTGTAGGTTTCTAGTACATCTTGTAGGTTTTCCTGAAACGACCTGTTTTGAGGCTGAATTGATGGAAAACCTATAGGAAGTCACCAAAATCCTCTCAAGGTCCCCCACGCCATCCAACAATCTACTAACCCTTCCATCCAACCTCCAATATCCTTAAATTCGCTTGCCACATCACCAAAGGAAATTAGTTTGCATACTTGATTTTGCATGAAAAGGAAAAAAGACAAAAGAAAATTTATTTCAATCTCTTTACTTACACATTAGTGATGTTTGATGCTTCCTACTTCCATTCTTAGATAGTAGCATTTGGTTAATGATAATTTAGCATTATTTCAAAGCATAGTTTCTTGGCAGTTAATTAAGAAATGGTGTGATTTAGCATTGACTTTCCGTCTCTTTCCTTGCACTTTCTTTCTTGCAATAGGTTAAGGTTCCATTTAGAACATTTCATTTTCTGAAATTGGTTTAGGATTTGACTTCAATACATGCACTCCATTACATCATGATAGCAAAGGAAGGACACATTGTATGATGGACATATAGTGTCGACACCTATTATGTTTGTACGAACCCCGGGTTGATATTTAAAGTCGGTAGCCTTAGGAGTTGCAACATTCTTGTTGCAATACCGAGGCTCATCAGCAAGATGTCATACATTAGCCTCATCAAGGTTGCAGGAGCATTCATCAACCCGAAAGGCATAAACAACCATTCAAAAAGGCCCTCCTTGGCTTTGAAGGTAGTCTTCCACACATCGAAGGGTTCTATTGGTACCTAGTGATATCCTGACTTCAAATCGATCTTGCTGAAATATTTCCCCCCTTTAGTTGGTCCATAAGGTCATCAATCTGTGGGATCGGGTACCTATTCTAGATAGTGATCTTGTTCAGTGCCCGATAGTCAATACAGAGTCTCCAAGTCCCATCCTTCTTCTATACCAACACGATCGGGCTCCCTCAGGGCGATGAACTCAGTTGGATATGACCTTTCTATAAAAACTCCTGAATCTTCCTCTTGATTTCATCATTCTCTAGAATGGAGCGACAATAGATTGGTCCATTGGGCAGCGACACACCTGGGGTCAAATCGATTGAGTGCTTGACCTAACAATGCAGAGGAACCCCTGTGAGAGAGGTGAAGATGTCCTCGTATGCCTCCAAAACCTTGCCCATCTATAGTTGTCATGCTGAGGGGCCCTGTATGGAGGTTGTGGCCACCGTCTTCTTCTTTCCTTAAGGGCATATGATCAGGAAAACAAATTTCTTAGTTTTGGAAATGAGCTTACTTCATTTTTTTGCAGTAATAAGAGAGATGGTGGTAGGCGGTGCTACCTCCAATATCCTGTACAAGTTGTTTCCCAAAGTAACAATAATAACATGAGGCCTTGACTCATACACAACATGTCGCTTCCACAAGTATGGTTGGCCTAATAATACATCAAAAACATCAAGGGGAACAATGTCACACAATACCTCATCTGTCAAGGGCTTGATGTTGTATGGAAGGCGAAACTATTGGCTCACGCGAAGATCCTGTCCTTGGTGAAGCCACCCGATGGTGCACGGTTGTGGATGTGCTATGGTCGGTAAGTTGAGCTGCTTCATGACCTCTATCGAAATGAGGTTCTTTTGGCTCTCGCTGTCGACAATGAACTGTAGCGGGGAGCCCTATACCCACATCTGGGAGTGGAAGAGGTGCTCCTCCTCTAGATCTTTGGGTTCCTCCTTCTGGATCTTCATGGTGGCAATGGTGGTGTTGGGCTCCGTATCGATAATCCACTTCCCTTTGTCATTCCCCTTATCGGGTTTTGACTCAGAGTCAGAACATGCATCTGATTCCAAAGACTTTAGCTCAGCCACCAGTGACCGCTTGGCCTGACACTCACTTGTGCTTTGAGTGAAGCTCTTATGGAACTCACACCACTTTCCTGTGTCCTTCTTCAGCTTCACAGTGTTCTTCTTTGCTTGTGGCTTTGGAGGGTTGTTCCGGGCCAACCCGCCTTGGCTTTGTCCTTTGTTCAGTGGTTTGGGGGCACCTTTCCCTTGCTTCGGATTTGCAGATCCAAATTCTTGCTTCTTCTGTTTAAACTTCTGCTCGATCTTGACAGCTTATCGGTACGCCGTGCCGAGCGAGGAGATGTCCAGTGACTCCATCTCATCCTGGATGTACTTGTGTAGGCAGTTGCGGGATTTGAGTACCAAATGCAACTCAGAATCCTTGATACCCAACTTTGTGTGAAGGGTATGAAAAATATTGGTAAACTATGGCACGGCTTGGTCCCTTCCCTATCGTAGCATGGTCCACTTTATGTATTTATCCTCGTAGATTATGATAGGGTAGTACTAATCTTTGATGCCATTCTAGAATGAATTCCAAGTGGGTGAAGCTGAAAAAAGAGAGTCCGTACTTTCATCCTTCTATTCGCAGTAGGTTTCCCACTAGTCCTTGATGTGTGGGACAACTTTGAGCAGAGCGAAAGTAATCTTGTCTAGGCTAGAAAAATCATGAACAAAAAAATACCCTTCTAGCAAATTTAACCATTTATCTACAACGTCTGCATCTATCTTACCCTCAAATATGAGAATGTCAAAGTTAACTTGTACCTTAAAGGGTGTGGCGCTTCCAAAGTAGCTGTTGGAAGTAGATGTGTCGCCCCTAGGCAGCAACGGAAGGATTTGGGCAAAATTGTCCATCATCACGTCTCTTTGTCAGTCGAGGGCCACTTTGACCAATATTTTGATAGGATCTCCTACCCCCTCATCTTTCTTTTCATCCTCCATGGGAGGCCGTCGAGATTTGCGAGGCTGGTCTTGCAAAGGTTCGATCAGTTCAAGCCCTAACTGCTTATATCCCGACCTCACTAGGGACATGCAAAGAAAAACAGAGAAAGAGAAAACTACTCTCATACCACTGATCCAAATTTAAAGAGGAACGCAACAAATTACAGAGATAACCATAAATACAAAGATGCAGCAGAAATAATACTTCCTTTCATTAATGTAAAATACTGAAATATTCTTACAAACAGAAATGGAAATAAACTACCTCGGGCAATGGTAGCTTATCTCCAAGGAGAGATGTGGTGGATACATGCCTCTAAACTCCCCATACAATGAGGCTTGAAGGCCTATTTATTGTTGAGAAACAATGGAAAACCCTAAACATCCAAAAACCTAACCCTAGGAGATGAAGCGCCAAACTATGGGCCCCGTTTTGGGGAAATTGGTACATTAACTTCCCGGGGTCATTACTTTGGCATACGATCTCCATTTGACACGCACAATACTTTTTTAGAAAGATCTATCTGAGGATTACAACTTTGAAATGAGCAACATCGATTCAGGGACCCATGTTTCACCCATTTTTCCCAAAAAACGTTGTTTAGGGCCTCAAAACAGCTCCGAAAGTTCAGGACCCGAAAAACTGTTAGAAATAGTAAATTGTGCTACAATTAAGGAAATTGAAAAACTGAAAGAAACAATGATGTGGGTCCAAGTGGAATTGGTGGGTGGCCACCAATATCTATATGGATCATTCCTACCCCCTTAGGAAGAAATGGTCCCTATTGCGTTGAGTTCCTACATGAGATGAGGAAACTTTTGTTGAACTTGGTCCTTGGTGAGATACTTGCCCTAGTGAAGGAGTTGGCCTGCTTTAACAACTTGATACAGTTGGATCTTTTGCTGGCGAGTGTGCTTGATTTGCGTGTCCATGATCTGATTAGTTGAAGCTTGTTTCATGCAATCTGGATTTAACTCTATTGGTGTGAGCTGTTCTGCAATGTCGGATGTGTCTAGTAATGGTTGAAAGTATGGCCGAAGGCGGTCCACATTGAACACTGGGTGCAGGCCAAGGAATGGGGGAATGCTGAGCTCAAATGAATTGTATCCCATAGCCTTGGTAATGGTGTAAGGACCATATCAGAGTGGTCTGAGTTTCTGATAGGCTTTGATAAGGCGTTCCTTTTGCAAATGCAACTAGAATTTGTTTCCCACCTGAAACTTGTGTGGCACCCGTTGTTGATCATGTCGTTGCTTGTACTTGGCATTTGATTTCTCCAGAATGTCATGGACCTACTAGCAGATATGTTGGATGTGCTCGATGAAGATGTTTGCCTTATCTATTTCAGACTAGACATGAGCCGAATTTGCTTGAGTAGTTGCAAATGGCATGGCCACATCAATGGGACATAGTGGTTGGAATCCCAAGCCCACCTGAAAAGGGTTGTGGCCAATCACGCTGTGGAGAGCCTGGTTATAGTTGTGCTGAACATAGGGGAGGCTCTCATCCCATTTGCGTGGATGCTTTGAGTTGTACATGCATAGAATGTGTAAGATCATCATGTTGACAACCTTTGTTTGGTCATCTGTTTGGGGATGGAAGGCTGTGGACTTAGTGAGTTTGGTGTCCAGCATCGACCAGAGACTGGACCAAATTGTACTGAGGAACCTGCTGTCCTAATCTGAGATGATAGACTGTGGGATCCCAAATTGTACCCACACTCATTCAAAGAAGAATTTTGCAGTGGCTTCTATTATGATATTCTTTTTGTAGGCCGCCATAATGGCCATCTTCCAGAACCTGTCGACGACCACAAAAACACAGCCGTTTCCATGCTTAGTAGAAGGAAGGCCTGACATGTAATCCATGGAGATGGATTCCCAAGGTCGACTATGGGTAGGTAGTCCAGTATAGAGGCCTTGATTCTTGATGGTCGATTTGGCAATGGTGCGGGTAGTGCAAAATCTGATGTACTTCCTGACATCCTATCGAAGATTCATCCAATAGAAATACTTCTACAGTACTACAACCATTTTCTTGACCACGAAATGCCCAGAAGCCCAACTGTAGTGTGCTTCCTAAATCATCTTGACATGCTCGCTTGAAGGAACAAAAAGGTGACCTAGGTGGCATAACAGGGCATCCTGGAGGTGAAAATCTGGAGCCTACTGACCCTCCAAGAGTGTCTAATATGTGTGCCCAAATTTTGGGTCGCTTTTGCAGAGAAGTGGCCAATCAGAAGTCTCCTACCCACAAGAGTTGAGCATGGTGGTTAACGTCATGATCGATGGTCAACTGAGGCAATCTGCAACATTATTGGTGCTTCCATTCTTATATTTGATATTCAAATGGAACTATTGCAGGTATGTGGACCCCTTCTAATGGCGATCATTCTGTAACTTACCTTAGGTCTTTATGAACTACAGGGTTGGTGGTTTATGTGGATGATTGTTTCCTTCCCCAAAATGTAATGCTTTCATTGTCGGTAGGCCTGCACAATGGAATACATCTCTTTGTCATAAGTGGGATACTTCCGAACTATGTCTAAAAGTGTCTCATTGTGATATTCCAATGGATGCCCATGTTGAGTAAGGACTACTCCAATAACATATTTAGAGGCATCTGTCTCGATCTCAAATGGTTGTTGCAAGTTTGGTAATGCGAGCACTGGTTCCAAGCAGAGGTGATGTTTCAACTCTGTGAATGCCTTCTATTGAGATTCAGACCAAAAGAATTTTTCTTTCACTTCTCCCTTGGTGACTTGACTCAAGGGCTAAGTGATATGAGAAAATCCAAACACGAACCTGGAGTAGAAGTTGGTAAGAGCCAAAAAGCTACGGAGATCTGTTAGAGTGGTTGGAGATGGCCAATCCCGAATGACTTGGATCTTGGCTGGATCCACATGCACCCCCCCTTCATTAATAATGTATCCTAGATACTTAACTTGGTTCATGCCAAAAGTGCATTTCTCCAAATTGGCACATAACTTGTGTTGCCAGAGTGTTTGGAGAACACGTCGGATGTGGTGGAGGTGTTCTTCCCAACTATGATTGAAGATTAGGATGTCATCCAAGTATACCACTACAAATGAGTTGGTGAATGGCTGCAAGATGTCATCCATTAGCCTCATGAAGGTTGTAGGAGAATTCATCAACCTAAAAGGCATAACCAACCATTCGAAAAGGCCCTCCTTGGATTTGAAGGCAGTTTTCCACACATCGAAGGGTTTGATTGGTACCTAGTGATATCCTAACTTCAAATCAATCTTGCTGAAGTATTTTCCCCCTTCAGTTGGTCCAGAAGGTCATCAATTCATGGGATCATGTACCTATTCCGCACTGTGATCTTGTTCAGTGCCCAATAGTCAATACAAAGTCTCCAAGTCCCATCCTTATTTTGCACCAACATGATCAAGCTCCCACATGATGATGAACTCGGTCAGATGTGACCTTTCTGCAATAGCTCCTAAATCTACCTAATTTCATCATTCTCTAGAATGGAGCACCGATAGATTGGTCCATTGGGCAGCGGTGCACCTAGAGTTAGATCGATGTAGTGCTTGACCTGACAGTGCAGAGGAACCCCTGCGGGGGAGGTGAAGATGTCTTCGTACTCCTCCATGACCATTTCCATCTGTAGTTGTCATGTGGAGGGGCCTTATCTAGAGGTCGTGGCCACCATCTTCTTCTCTCCTTGAGGGTGTATCATCAAGAAAGCAAATTTCTTGGTTTTGGAAATGAGCTTACTACATTGTTTTGTAGTAACCAAAGAGATGGCGGTAAGCGGTGCTACCTCTAGTATCCTATACAACTTATTTACAAAAGTAACAATAATAGCAAGAATCCTTGATTCATTCATAGCATGTTGCTTCCACAAGAATGGTTGGCCTAATAATACATCACAAACATCAAGGGGAGCAACATCACACAATACCTTATTCGTGAAGGGCTTGACGTTGTATGGAAGGTGACACTACTGGCTCATGTGAAGATCCCATCCTTGGTGAAGCCACCTGATGTTATATAGTTGTGGATGTGTTGTAGTTGGTAAGCCTAGCCGCTTCACAACCTCTGCCGAAATGAGGTTCTTTTGGTTCCTGCTGTCGATAATTAACTGTAGCGGGGAGCCCTTTACCCACATCTAGGAGTGGAAGAGGCGCTCATCCTCCTTTGGATCTTCGGGTTCCTCCTTCTGGATCTTCATGGTGGCAACGGTGGTGCTGGGCTTCACATCGATATTCTACTTCCCTTTTTCATTCCCCTTATTGGGTTCTGACTCAGAGTCAGAGCATGCATCTGATTCAGAAGACTTTAGCTCGACCACTAGTGACTGCTTGGCCCAACACTCACTTGTGTTGTGAGTGTAGCTCTTATGGAACTCACATCACTTTCCACTATCCTTCTTCAGCTTCACGGTGTTGTTATTTTCTTACGGCTTTGGCAGGTTTTCCTGGGCCACCCTGCCTTGGATTTGTCCTTTGTTCAATGGTTTGGGGGTGCCTTTCCCTTGCTTCGGATTGCATATCCAAAGACTTGCTTCTTCTGTTTAAACTTCTGCTTGATCTTGACGGTGTATCGGTATGTCGTGCCGGGCGAGGAGATGTCCAGGAACTCCATTTCATCCTAGAGGTACCTATGTAGGTAGTCATGGTATTTGAGTACCAAATGCAGCTAATAATCCTTGATACCCAACTTTGTGTGAAGGGTATGAAAAATATTGGTAAACTCTGGCACGGCTTGGTCCCTTCGTTGCCGCACCGTGGTCCACTTATGCATTTATCCTCATAGCTTCTGACAGGGTAGTACTGCTCCTTGATGGCATTACGGAATGAATTCCAAGTGGGTGCAGCTGAAAAAAGTGAGTCCGTACTTTCATCCTTCTGCTTGCAGTAGGTTTCCCACCAGTCCTTGACATCTGGGGTGGCTTTGAGAAGAGTGAAAGTAATCTTTTCCCGGCCGAAAAAATCATGAACAAAAAAATACCCTTCTAGCATATTTAACCATTTATCTACAGCATCTACATCTATCTGACCCTCAAATATGGGAATGTAAAAGTTAACTTGTACCTTAAAGGGTGTGCCACTTCTAGAGTAGCTGCTGGAAGTAGATGTGTTGCCCCTGGGTAGCCGCTAAAGGATCTGAGAAAAGTTGCCCATCATCGTGTTCCTTTGTCACTCGAAGGCTTCTTCGAGCAAGATTTTTATAGGATCTCCTGCCGCCTTGTATTTCTTTTCATCCACCATGGGAGGCCGTCGGGATTTGCGAGGTTGGTATTGCAAAGGTTTGACCAGTTCAAGCCCTAACTCCTTATATCCCGACCTCATTGGGGACATGCAAAGAAAAATAGAAAAAGAGTAGATCGCTCTGATACCAATGATCCAGATGTAAACAGGAATGCAAAAAATTATAGAGATAACCATAAATACAGAGATGCAGCAGAAATAATACTTCCTTTCATTAATGTAAAATACTGAAATATGCTTACAAACAGAAATGGAAATAAACTAGCTCGGGCGATGGTAGCTTATCTCTAAGGATAGATGTGGGCTACATGCCTCTGAACTCCCCTTACAATGAGGCTCAAAGGCCTATTTATTGTTGAGAAACAATGGAAAACCCTAAACATCCAAAAAACTAACCCTAGGAGATGAAGCGCCAAACTATGGGCCTCGTTTTGGGTAAATTGGTACATTAATTTCCCAGGGTCATAACTTTGGCATACGATCTTCGTTTGACGTGCACAATACCTTGTTAGAAAGATCTATTCGAGGAATGCAACTTTTGGATGAAAAACACTAGTCCATGGACCCATGATGCTCCCAGTTTTCCCACAAATCGTCGTTTAGGGCCTCAAAACGGCTCCAGAAGTTCAGGACCCGAAAAACTGCTAAAAATAGTAAATTGTGCTACAATTAAGGAAACTAAAAAAATGAAAGAAACAATGGTGGGGGTCCAAGTGGAATTGGTGAGTGGCCACCAATATCCACTTGGATCATCTGATATTGGGGTTAGAACATGGTCGAGAGGAATTTAAAGAAACTCTGGCACTAAGCACTTAACAAAGCAAAAGTAGCCCTTGATAGTGAACAAAACTCCCTAGCACCTCAAGCCTAAGCGGTAGGTCACAACCCTCGGTCCTATGGTGAAGAAATGTGGGAAGGTATAAAACAAATGGAGTCAGGAAAAAATCAAATTCTCATTAAGTTACATTATAAAATGGCTCTGATATGGAATTAAGTCGATAATCACTGGCTCAGTCATATAATAAAACAAATGCCAAAGGAGAAAAAGTGCAAGGGGCTGAGGAGTATCGGTGAAACAATAAGGCAGAAACTTCTCTGATAAGACCATATAGAGAATTAAAGGTGTATGAGTCGATAATTGTTGAATCACAGGAAAAGAGGGGTTGGTAGTTTGAATGGAAAATCAACTAGTTTTTGCGAAAACAACCTCATCTACTCTAGATTCCAAGGAAGAATATCAACATTAATGAACCAATTTCCAGATTTAAAGGCTAAATATTTTCCAACGGAATTGAAGAAGAACGAAGAAACAATTTTGATAGATTGTTGCAGAGGGACCTATTATGACGGTAGAGATGCCAAACTACAGTTTAGGGATCTGTTCTATTTTCAAGGGAGGCAGTTGACCAGATATTTCATTTTTTATACATACAAGCATATTTTCCTATAGTTATTCTAGGAAAGACATAATATTTTTAAGTTTTTCTTTGCATACATGAACTTGAAATATATTTAAAATATCTCAGTTTCTGTAATTATGTGATGACTATTATTTTGCAAACTGTTATGTAAGCACTATATAAATAGCTTATCAATATTGAAACGAGGTTGGTTTTTATTGGAAAAACACTTATAGTTCAAATATATTTGAGCAATCTTGAATGTATTCACAGTTTTTAATGAGCAGTTAGTAGGAAATTCATGTGTTACATCTCCCTGTTAGTATTTCTTTGTTATATAATTATTTTCTTCCATGTCTGAGAATGTTAGTTTATGATATTGGATTTCACTGATGCTCCTCTCTTAAATTATTAGTCATTAATATTTGTTATTCTAGTCATATAAAAACTTTATTTTCCTTCAATCATATTTCTTCCAAATCTCCCAAACAGTCAAAGGACTTGTGACTTTCATGCTTTGTACAACCTACTCATTGGAGTTTTGATCTCATTTGTTTAATAGCTGGACTCCATGCCCAATGGTTTTGAAGATCACCCAACCAATTTATCCCTAGATCTAAATCTGGCCACCTAAACTCAATTGCACAAAACCTTCTACTACAGTGACCATAGGGTAGTTGAGTTTTACAGAGAGATCCCTCTTTGGGTTGAAGGGCCAACTTCAACCTAAAAGAGGTTCTGAGGTTACCTTAGGGTTTTTCCTTGCAACTAGGGTTTTCCCTGAGTGATAACATTTTGGCACCGTTGTCAGGGAACGAAAAGCATATTTTTCCCTTAACGATTGATTATTGAAGATCAGATCTCTAAGGGAAAACAAAGATTTGTATATTAGTTTGGTTGCAATATTTTTACTCTGGTGACTCCAAACTATGATTTGAAGAGTTCTTACTGACGAAGTTCTGTCTCAAATAGGTGTTCATATTCAGAGGAACCCAAATCCAAATCCACCTTATATTTTGTCAAGCCCATAAAAGTTGTTCAAGAAAAAGACTCCTAAGGAGATAGGTATGGTCGATTTAGAAAGATCTTTCTCTCTACCTGCAAAACTTGAAACTTTTGAAGACTTAGTGCTAGATGTTAAATTTGAAAGTAACTTACTCAGATCTAAGTTCGAGAGTAATTTGTGAAAAATTGTTTTAGATCCAAGAGATCTTAAGACCTTTACCCCTGGGTCCTCTATCTCGGAATTAGAGCTTTTATCCCAAGATTTTTATATTTGGGCTCACTTTTAGAAATTGGAACAAAAATTCAAGGAACTTCAAGAAGCTGCTGCTAAATCTCAAACTTATCCTTATTTCATCCCATCTTTGTTTACCCCAACTACTCAGCTGTCATCTGGAGGTTTTCAAAATCCTATTTCATCAACTTCCATTCCAAAAATCTCAGTACCTGTAACTTTTGTTGTCTTTAATCCTATTTTTAGTACAAGTTCACATCGTAGGCCTATGGTTGCCTGATATGCACCTTTGAATCTTCCAGCACAGGTCCATGATATCCCATAGAATTATGGACAATGCCTTGATGGGACTAGATATTATACTGCTCAATAACATCTAAACAAACTCAACGATTTCATAGATCTAAAAGAAGTTCACCATGATGATGTAAAATTGAATATTTTTGCACAGAGTCTGTCTGGTGAGGTAAATAAATGGTTCATATATTTTCCTACAGCCAATATTAATAACTTCCAGGAGTTTGAATGGTTGTTTCTTTCCATATGGGAAGTGAAGAAAAACCCATTGCAGATTTTAGCTGAGTATAATGCACTCAAAAGAAACCCAGGAGAATTTGTACAATAATTCACAGTCATATTTAATAAGATTTATAATTCTATTCTGGCTGAAACTAAGCCCCCTCCTGGTTTATCTTTGTTACATTATCCTGATTGCTTTGATGCCGAGTTGGATTATCAACTCCGTGAGAGAAACCCTACTACTTTGGAGCAAATGCAGAGTAATGCAATTGGAGTGGAGGCCAATTTATTGGCAAAGAAGGCAAAAATGAAGGTTGAAAGAAGAGTAGGTTTCAAAGAAGAGTCATATTCATCCCCTGACTTGAAATTTGATGTAATGTTGAAAAATATGGAGAAACTGGTGGATAAGTTGACCCCTCCTCGAGGTGAGAATCAACCTCAAGTTAGAAATCTGTATTTTAGGAGGCCCCAGGCTGCTTAAAATCGTCCTAGAGAGTAGAAAGCTCCTGAAGAATAGTAACTCATTGTTCGACCTCCTTTTCCAGAATCATTTGTAGATGAGGATACTAATGAAGAAGAAGACCATTAGATTGGGTGCTTCGATGATGAGGAGACCCAAGTTTTTTCCACCAAAGAAGAACATGACCTTTCTGTTGGATGCTCGAGAGAAAAAGACAATGTTCATCTCTGTGATTCAATTTTTTATCAGCAGGGGTACAATAATGCGGTGGAAAATTTTCAAAGACAGTACAACCTTAGAAACTAGAATGTTCCTATCAAAGCTCTGCCACAAAAGACAACAGCTAAACAACAAGATGAACCTAGAAAAGAGATACTGAAGAGGCTAGAGGAGCCAAAGAAGGACAATCTGAAAGAAGCAAGAAAGGAGACCAAAGATGCAGAAAAATTACAATCAACTTTTAATATAGAGTCTAAAATTAGTAAGTTGAAAGTGTCCATTCCTTTTGCTAAACTTTTAAGAAATGAGCAATATAGGAAAATAATTTCTACTATGATTAAAAATTTAGAGATTGATCAAGTCAACATAGTTTCACAAGATTCTTTGAACCTAGATGATGATGCTCCCAAATTTGTATTTGGCCCACACGTCACAAGTGAAAACGATGACGTGCCCCCTTTTTATGTAAGTCTAAATGTGCATGATATGATTCTTCATAACACAATGTTAGACTCTGGAGCCTCACATAATCTCATGCCCAAATCAATCATGGACCATCTAGGACTTCAAATTACTAGACCCTATAAATATTTGTTCTCCTTTGATTCCAGAAAGGTAAAATGCTTAGGGTTGATTAAATATTTAGTTGTCACCTTAGGTCAGATCCCAACTAAAAGTGTTTTGATGGATATAGTAGTAGAAAACATTCCTGCCAGATTTGGCATGTTGTTATCCCGATCTTGGGCAACAATATTGGGAGGAACTTTACAGATGGAAATGACTTATGCTTCTATACCATTGTTTGGTGAAATGAAAAGGATATACCGAGAAGTTCAAATGGCCTATATGTTGAGCAACAAAATGTAGCCTGATAGGCATCCAATATATGCAGTAGACAGAGAGCTGGGATCACAAATAATTTTCAACATTTGTTGTGTTGAGGGAGAAACATGAGCAGCAAATGAAACTAATATTAAGCAAGAATAGGTTAATATTTCTTTAGGGGAAGTATGGAAATTACACTTTGATGGATCCACATGTGAAAAGGGTTCAAGAGCATGTGTGTGTATTTTTCCACCACATTGTATAAGTCAATTTCATTATTTTAAATTGATGTTCGATTATACAAATAACATAGTAGAGTATGAAGCTCTTATTATTGGGTTCAAATCTGCTACAAGAGAAAAATTCACAAAAAGTTCATATTTTTGGAAATTCGGAGTTGGTTTTAAACCAAATTAAATCTGTCTATCAAACTAGGCATCCAATAATGAGAGCTTATAGAAATGAAATTTGGGATTTTTTTCTAACTTCTTTGTCGAACATGAAATCTCATTGATACCAAGAGAGAAGAATGGAATTGCAAATGATCTCGCAAAGGCTGTTAGGATATTCAGAGCATCGTTGTATTCAAATTAAAAATATGAGATAAATGTTAGACACCGACCTTCAATTCTAGATATTACAAAGCATTGGAAGGTGTTTGAAGATGATAAGAAGATCAAAATATTTCTGGAGAGAACAAATGAATTCCTCAACACTCCAATAGAAAGGCATGAAGATGAAATTGCAGATGAAAATTTTGAAACAACAATTTATTTGAATGTTGTAGCAGGAAAGGAAATTATTCAGCTTAGTAATAATTCTATTACTTGAGGATTAGTACCTTTAGAAATATTATTTGATTCTAATGATGTAGCAGTGAAGCCAAGAATTCTGCCAATTGAGGGGGAGATGGAGGATTACAATTTGGGAACCGAAAGTGACCCAAAAGTTTTCAAAGTTTCTAGCACTTTGAAAAAAGAGCAGAAAACACAGTATGCATAATTATTGAAGGAATTCACTGATATATTCACCTGGAGGTATGAAGATTTGAAAATTTATGATCATTCCATTATCCAACATACTATACCACTTAAGGAAAATGAGAAACCATTCAAACAAAAGTTAAGAAGGATCAATCCGAAACTACTACCACTGATTGAGAAAGAAGTAAAGAGGCTGTTGGCTACAAAAATTATCATTCCACTCAGATTTTCCAATTGGGTAGCAAACTTGGTGCCAGTAAGAAAGAAAAGTGGGGAAATTTTCCTGTGTGTGGATTTCAGAAATTTAAATAAAGTCTCAATGAAGGATAATTATCCTTTACCAAAAATGGATCACATTCTCCAAAAGGTGGTTGGTTCAGAAAGGATTTCCATGCTGGATGGGTTTTCAGGATACAATCAGATCCTGGTCGACCCAAAAGATCAGGAGAAGACTACCTTCACCACACCATGGGGTACATTCATGTATTCTAAGATGCCATTCAGACTCATGAATGCAGGAGCCACTTTTCAGCGCGCAATGGACATCTCCTTTTCTAACGAAAGAGATAAGTTTGTGGTGATTTATCTAGATGATATTACTGTTTTCTCAAATTCCGAATCTTCCCATTTGAAACATCTTAGAATAGTTTTTAGTAAGTGCAGGAAATTCAGAGTTTCTCTTAATCTGAAGAAATCCCATTTTGCCATGAGAGAGGGAAAGTTTTTGGGACATATAGTGTCAAAGGACAACATCAAGATAGACCCTAGCAAAGTGACAACAATCCAAAAGATTGAACAACCAAGAACTAAAAAGGAAGTGAAATACTTATTAGGTAAAGTAAATTTTTTGCGTTTTATTCTGAATTTTGCAAAAATCGTAAAAGTAATAACAAGAATGCTTAAGAAAGGGAGAGAAATTAAGTGGACTGAATAAGCAAAGAATTATTTTAATGATATCAAGAGAGTCTTAGGCCAAGCTCCTCTACTCATTATTCGATATTTTTCAAAAGATTTCATGATTTTTGTTTTGCTTCTGAACACACTATCTTTGGTGTGTTGCTTCAAAAGAATGATGCAAGACAAGAACAACCCATCTCCTTTTTTAGCAGGGCATTGAGGGATGTTGAACTAAAGCAAAATATTCTAGAAAAATAGGCATATGCATTGATCAAAGCACTAAAATATTTTAGAGTGTTTATTTTTCATTCTCATGTGATTGCATATGTACTAGATGCTGCAATAAAGAGTATTTTAGTACAACCAGACAATGATGGCAGAAGAGGGACATGGATTTCTAAAATTTTGGAGTATGACATGGAAATAAAACCTACCAAGTTGATTAAAGGACAAGGTCTAGCTAGACTAATGACTTAATCAAATCTTAATGATGTTGGTATAAATTCTGTTTTTGAATTATCAGATCTTCCAGATGAAGAATTAGTGGTTGAAGTTGAAGATTGTTTTAAACAATGTCCATGGTATGTTGATGTTGTTTACATTTTACAAAATTTACAAGTGCCACTAGGAATAGATAAGACCCGAGCTAGATTTTTGAGACTGAAATCCATTAAGTATTGTCTTTTGAATGGTTATCTATACTGGAAAGATCCTCAGGGTATTTTGTTGAACTTCCTACTAGAAGACGAAGCTAAGAAAATGAGTAAAGAGTTTCATGAAGGAGCATGTGGAGGGCATCATTACTGGAAGGCCACAACAGATAAAATATTGAGAGCTGGTTTTTACTGGCCTACTTTATTTTTTGATGTTAGAAAAGAAGTAGCAGCTTGTCACAAATGTTAGTTTTTTTAGTGTAAGTCAAAAATAATGTCTTTACCTTTGAAACCTATCTTTGTAGAGGCACCTTTCCAACAATGGGGCCTTGAATTTATAGGTGAAATTAATTTGGCATCATCAACACAACATTGATGGATCTTGACAGGGACATATTACTTTACAAAATGGATTGAGGCACTTCCAAGCAGGCAAGCTACTGATCTTGTGGTTATTCAATTCTTAGAAAATATTCTTTCTAGGTTTGGTTTCCCAAAGAGGATAATTACCGATAATGCACAGTGTTTCAAGTCTAAGAAGTTAGTAAAATTTTTGTGAAGACTACCATATCATACTTAGCCATTCCACAACCTATTACCCTCAAGGTAATGGACTTGCAGAATCCTCCAATAAGAGTTTAGTTAGAATTATTAAAAAGCTGTTAGAAGATAACAAAAGGGCTTGGCACACAAAGCTTAAATTTTCCTTATGGGTGGATAGAGTTAGCACTAAAAGGTCAATCAATACTTCTCCTTTCCAATTGGTATATGGTGTTGACGCATTGTTTCCTGTTTCAATTGGAATGCCTGTTATGAAATATTTGCAAGAGTTGGGAGAAGAACCAAATCAGCTACAAAGGAGGATAAATTAGCTAATTGAAGTGCAGGAAACCAGAGAAAGGGTATATGAAAAATCTCAAGAAATACAAGATCAAATCAAAAAGGTTTTTGACAGAAAAATCAAAGAGGATGACTTCAAATGCTAAGACCTGGTTCTAAAATGGGATGCTCACATTGAGGATAAAGGTAAACATGGGAAGTTTGAGAACATTTGGAAAGGGCCATACAAAATTGCAACTTTCCAAGGAAAAAATAATTTCATCTTAAAAGGTCCACATGGAGAATATTTACCAGGAGGTCCAGTCAATGGATGTTTCCTGAAGCATTATATTTCTTAAACACATGATGATTTTCAAGTTTCATTGTACATATCCATATATTTTGAAAAGTATCTTGTAGGTGTGGATGAATTTTCTAAAGGACTTGAAGCCCGAAGCGAAGGCCCTAAGGTTCTACTGATATTCATCAAAAAATAAGAAGTTTTTTAGAAACAATTGTATTTTCTACTTTCAAGTTTAGAGTCTATAAAATCATCTCTTAAAAAGATGAATTTCTATTTCTCATTCAGTTTTTCTTTAGACAAATTTTGTAATGGATGAGGCCATTAGTTTAGGGAGGGTTCTTGCTGCCATCATTGATCGACAACATCCTCGTGGAGCCAGTTGTTATCACAATAAAAATTTCACATTTTTAAATCTTTTTTGGAAAATGCTGATAGTTGTAGTGTCAATATTTAAAATTGTAATAAATAGGGAAAATTTCTTGATAACAGGGTTGTCAACATTTTTTGGAAATACGAGTAAATAAGTAGAGAAGTTTTTAGTAATTTTCCAAGAAGTAGAAGGAATCAAAGTCTACATCAGACCCTCTCCATTGGAAATTGATCTGAACAAGATTTCCAACGATATGTGGAAGTCCAAAAATGGACTCCTGGATCAAAAGATATGGCTTGTTGAAGTTTAAGGGTTTGAAGCCTTTGAAAGGAAGGAATATTGTAGGTCTAGAGTAGATCGACGATCGCATATTGGTCGTCCAGCCGATTGGCGCATCGAAGGTCCAGGGAATATAGGAAATTGATGAATCGACAATTAATGCATTGGAGGTCCAGGGCATATCGACAATCGGCGAATCATAAATCATAACTTCTTAAGGTGACAACCTTAAAAAGTTTCGATATGGAAATGTGCCGATAGTATTAAAATTTTCAAGGAATTTCGATAGTGTTAAAATCCCTGGGGAACGTCGATATAGGTTAACAAAGGATTTCATCGCAAAACCAAAGGACGGGCCCTTTTCTCTCTCCTCTAGCGATACACATGGTAGCATATGATTGGTTCCAATAAGCTACACATGGCGACACATGATTGGTTTCGATAAAGCTATAGTGGCATCTAACATCAGCATGATGTGGAGGTATGGAAGGAAACGTGGCAGCCAAGCTTTTCGTTTTGAGGGGTTTCAAGGGGACAAATCTGGGTGACATGTGTCACCACTCATGAGGTGCCACGTGGAGAAGTGAAGTCATAATCAGAGATCACATATCGGAGGTTCAGGAATATTCCAGCTCTAAAGTAAATCTTCTGATTGGAAACTTCTGATAAGAGGGGCTCTGACATTAGGGTTGGCGCATGGGAAAGAGGAATTTAAAGAAACTCAGGTGCTAATAACTTAACAAAGAAAAATAGACCCTGGTAGTGAAAAAAATTCCCTAGCACCACAAGGCTAAGCTGTAGGTCATAACCCTCGGTCCTATGGTGAAGAAATGCGGGAATGATTAAAGAAAAAGGAGTCAGGACAAAATTGAATTCACATTAAGTTATGCTATAAAGGGGCTCTGATATACCATTAATCTGATAAGCACTGGCCCAATAATATAATAAAACAAATGCCAAAGGAGGAAAAGCACAAGGGGCTGAGGAGTATTGGTGAAACAATAAGGAGAAAACTTATTTGAGAAGACCATATAGAGAATTGGAGGAGTATGAGTCGACAACTGTTGAATCACAAGAAAAGAGGGGTTCGTAGTTTGAAGGGACGATCAACCAGTTTTTGCGTAAACAACTTCAACTACTCTAGATTCCAAGGCAGAAGATCAACATTAATGAACCAATTTCCAAATTTAAAGGCTAAAGGTTTTCCAGCAAAACTGGAGAAGAACGAAGAAGCAGTTTTGAAGGATTGTTGCAAAGGAACCTGTTATGATAGTAGAGATGTTAAACTACATTTTAGGGACCTATTCTACTTTGAAGGGAGGAAGTTGACTAAATATTTCATTTTCCTAGATACAAGCATATTTTCCTATAGTTATTCTAGGAAAAAGACAAAATATTTTTAAGTTTATTTTTGCATACATCAACTTGAAAGATATTTAAAATATCTCAGTTTCTATAACTATGTGATGACTATTATTTTGCAAACTATTATGTACGCACTATATAAACAATTTATGAATATTTAAACGAGGTTGGATTTTATTGCAAAAACACTTGTAGTCCAAATATATTTGAGCAATCTTGAATGTATTCATAGTGTTTAATGAGTAGTTAGTATGAAATTCATGTGTTACATATCCTTGTCACTATTTCTTTGTTATATAATTGTTTTCTTCCATGTCTGAGAATGTTAGTTTATGAGATTGGATTTCATTGATGCTCCTCTCTTAAATTATCATCCATTAATATTTGTTATTCTAGTCATCTAAAAACTTCATTTTCCTTTAGTCATCTTTATTCCAAGTCTCCCAAATAGTCAAAGGACTTGTGACTTTCATGCTTTGTACAACCTGCTCATAGGAGCTATGATTTCATTTGTTTAATAGATGGAATCCATTCCCAATGGTTTTGAAGATCACCCAACCATTTTATCCCTATATCTAAATCTTGTCACTCAAACTCAATTGCACAAAACCTTCTACTATAGTGACCATAGGGTAGTTGAGTTTTACAGAGAGATCACTCTCTTGGTTAAAGGGCCAGCTTCAATCTACAAGAGATTCTCAGGTTACCTTAGGGTTTTTTCGTGCAACCAGGGTTTCCCTAAGTGATAGCACAGACAATGGACACTGATACCAAGCTTAGAAAGGAAATGTTGCAGCCAAATGGCCCAAATAGTGGCATTTATTGCTCCTCTGTACTCGACCTCTGCTAATGATAAAGAAATGGCAACTTGATTCTTGCTTGTCTAACAAATTGGAACAAATCCCAAACTAGGTAGATAATCAGAGGTGGACTTGCAATCAATGTTGTCACCAACCCAATCTGGATTTGTGAACCCAATGAGATCCAAAGAAAATTTTGTTGCATAATGAATCCCATAGGTGATTATCCCCTGGACATATTGAAGGATACGCTTTGCAGCTTTCCAATGTAACTCATGTGGTTCCTGCATGTATTTGGAAACTGCTCCCTCAACATATGAGATATCAGGACGAGAGTGAGCGAGATAAAGAAGAATCCCTACAAGCTGATGGTACAATGTGCAATTAACCAATGGTGTGTCTTTCCATTCTCAAGATTTATCCTTGATGAGAAAGGTGTGGCTGCTAGCTTGCAGTCACTCATGTGAAATCATGCCAAAAGATATCTGGCATACTTTGGTTGAGAAATGGCAATCCCAGAACCACTCCGATTGATCTCTAATCCAATGAATAAATTTAGCAAACCCATATCTCTCATAGAAAACAACTTGTGCAATGCAGTTTCAATCTTTGTAATGGAAAAATATGAACTACCTATCATCAAACGATCATCTACATAGAGTACTATGATCAACAAGGATTCAATTCTCTTTAAAAAATAAAAATTGGAATTAGATTTGCAATGTACAAAATTTTGAGATAACAAATAAGAATCCATCTTTTCATACCGCACTCTAGATGCCTGCTTGAGGCCATAGAGAGACTTCTTTAGCTTGCATACCAAAGATGAAATTTTCATTTATCCTTACGACTACTCCATGTATATTTCGTCCTCAAGATCACCATGAAGAAAGGCATTCTTCACATTCATATGATGCGCCTCCTCCCATCTTGATGCTACGATGGAGAGAGCTAGCCGAATGGAATCCATTTTTACGAGTAGAGAAAAAGTCTCATCATAGTCAACACCATGTACCTGCTGAAAACCTTTTTCCACCAACCATGACTTATATTAACTAACTTGGTCATATGTTGCTTTCCTGGTCTAGTAAACCCACTTGCACCTCACAAGTGTATGATTAGAAGGTAATGGAACCATGTCCCAAGTTTGGTTATCAATGAGAGAGTTGTATTCCTCATCCATAACTGCTTCCCATTGAGAATGCCCAACTTCTTCTGCATAAGTCTGTGGATAATATGCATGCATCATATTAGCGTGCATGGGAATGTGTGGATCCATAGCTAAAAGTGCATGTGGATCTTCCTCAAACTGATGTATAGTGGCAAGGTCATCTAGGAGATCACTCCTACTGCGCCATTTTTGTGATGAAGGTGGTCAAGAATCTTATGAACTACATGAGGAAGTATTATCTCGATGTTCAGCAACTAGTGGTCCAATAAGTGTCATACGAAAAGACTCATTTACATCAGAATTTTGATATGAAGTATCATCTACATACTCATCAATTGATGGCAAGGGAAACTTTGTAACATGTTCATCTGGTGGTGCATGCAAAGCATCTTCTTCAAACTTTACACTCCTTTCGATAAAGATCTCTTCAGTGTTGATATTAAGCAATATATACCCTTTGACTTCATCTGAATATCCAAAAAACATGCATGCCTTTCTCTAAGGATCCAAAGCCTTTCTCTTCTCTATAGGAATGTGGTCACATGCTCGAGATCCAAAAAAGCAGAAATGACTGAATTCAGGTAGCATGCTAGTCTAAGCCTCAAAATGTGTTTTTCCAGTAATAGATTTATGAGGAGATATATTCTGGATGTATGAGGCACAATTGATAGCTTCATCCCACAATTTTGATGGAAGAGATCTTGCATGCAACATGCAATTGGCCATCTCTTTCAAAGATCTATTCTTCCTCTCGACACCGTTTTACTGCGGAGTGTAAGGCATTATATGTTGCAACTATATTCTTGCTTCATTGCAAATATTCTAGATATATTTGTTGACATATTTCTTCCCATTATCTGTGCGGAGGATTTTGATGCGTTTTCTAGATTGATTTTCCACACGTGCTTTGAAAATATTTATATGCTGAAAAACCTTAGACTTGAGTTTCAGGAAATAACCCAAGTCAATCTCTTGTAATCATTTATAAATGACAACACATATCTTGATTTTCTCATTGAAGGTACTGGAAATGGACCCATGAGATAAATGTGTACTATCTCCAAAGGTGAAGAGGCTCTTCATGCATGTCCCTTCTCAAACTTGTCTTGTGGATACTTTCCAAGAGAAAATCAATTACAAACACCATTTGAAAATTCAATGATCTACAATCCTTTAACCAACCTTTGCTTGCTAAGTTGCTGCATATATTTGAAATTCAAGTGTCCAAATATCTCATGCCAAATCCTACTTTCTTCATTTGCATGTGTAAATAGAAAAATAGAAAAATAAGGAACAAAAGTGGAAAATGTATATAGACGAGATTGATCATTTACCTTTCTAGATGCAATCTTCAAGTTAGTGTGGATATCATAAATTCTCACAGAATTCGAGTTAAATTCCACTTTCCTTCTGGTGCCTGTGTGTGTCATCTGATACACTGAAAGAAGATTCATAGAAAGCCTTGGAATATGCAAGACATTCTTAGAGCTTCCATCTTCAAATTGCATTCTTCCTTATCCATTTTCTTGAACTGTAGAATTTTCCCCCATGAGAATAGGAGGTCCTAAGTATGCATGTAGAGAAGAAAAAAATTTCTTTGAAGAAGCCATATGATGTGAAGCTCTTGAATCGATGATCCATTCTTGTGGTGTAGAATGAAGGGCAATCAAAGAATGACCATTACCCCTTGTTTTTTATGGTTTTTTCCTTTGTCTTTTGCTTGGCACTTTATGGAATCTAATGACCAAGCTTATTTTGCTGAAGATTCTTTGCCATCAGATCAATAGTCTTCTCCATGCAAGAGGATTCATGATGATAGTCTCTGTTATAATAAGGACACTTGGAGTTTCCTTTCTTTCCCTTCTTACCATTTGAGCTAGAAGAATCATCTAGAGGTTTTGGATTTCCTCCCTTTCTTGGATCTAGATCTCTTGCCTTTCCTTTGCCTTTAGATCGTTGATTTGGTTTCAAGTTGGACTTTCCTTTTTCATGCATGACAAGTGCATGTGCATTTGAAGACTTTAATGAACCCATCTTGATGAGCTTATCATGCTCATGAATGAGAGACTCAATAAATGCATCAAGTTTGGCATTTTCCATTTATCTCTAGTTGCAAGTCTAACTGTATGAAATGTAGAAACAAAAAAAGAGAAATGATCAATTGACCTTCCTATTTGGATTTATCAATCCCGCAATCCTGTAATTGTAGAAGCAATGATTTGAATTTCATAAAGAAATCTTGAATGTTCTCAAAGCTATTTGGATCTAAGGAATTTAGCTCATTTTTGAGAATATGAGCCCGCATCTCATCCTACTTTCCAAATAAATTATCCAAGGTTGTCCAGACCTCATTTAGAGTGTTGCATGTGTCCACATGGAAACACAATGCTAAAGATATGGACAAAAATAGAAGACCAAAAGCCTCGTCCATCTTGTTGAAGTATTTGGATTTTTCAATGGCAGAATTAGGTTCAACTTCCATATTCATAACTATCTGATACAAGCCTTTTCCTCTGAGGTGAAGCAAAATCTCTGGCTTCCATTGGAAGTAGTTATACGAAGTAAGAATAGCTGAAGATGGGAACTCCATTCTTTCACCTTGTAGTTGTAGCAACAATTGCGGTAATTCTCCAATATTTTGATATGCAAATCAAATCTCCAAACAATTTCTAATTCTTGATATTCAAACCTGCAAAATATTGTTCATGTACCTTTTTTGGGCCCCTATACCTCCGATACCATGTAAATTTATTAGAGCACAGATACGGATCTAGCGGAAGAATAATTGTACAAACTTGCAAGAATTGAAAAAAAGAATTTGAATTGAGACTCAACATTGATTTTAAAATCAATAACATAAAACAACTAAGTTAATCTTAGTTGTACATGTGATAACTAAGGCTAATTAAAGCTAAGTGTGCTTTATGTCCGTTTAATGTGCACATGCACCACATGCAAACACTAGGGTTAACTAAGATGTAAGCATTCAAGTTAAGTAACTAAAGCCAAGTGCAAATCACATGCAAACACTATAATTTACCAAAATATGCACATACATCATGTGCAAACACTAAAGTTAACTAACTAAAATAGTGCACACCATATGTAAGCACTCAAGTTAAGTAACTCAAGCCAAAAGCACATCACATGCAAACACTGGAATTTAACCAAAACTAATTAAAACTAACCAAATAGATACATACCAACAAACATCATTTTAACGAGATAAACTTTGTTCATAACCATCCTAGCTTTTAGACCAAAAAAACCGTCGGTCTTTACTACTCACTTCCCTTGCTTTGTGCCCAATTTAATTCATGGTCCAAATCGGATAACACGATGAAGAGGACTGCGTTCGCTTCTCGGGTGCGTTAGAAACACACTTTTACACGACTATTGTGCTTCTTGGGTGCGTTAGAAATATCGCTGGTACTACTGCCGAGCTACGTTATTGTGGTGCTCTCACGAATTTAAAATATATATATTTATATTTCAACCAAAGTGATTATTCTTTGCTTTCAACCATAATTATCAAGTTCGGCTGTATGGGCCAAAAAAATTGGGAAATTCGCTGATTCGGTTCAGTACAACGAATAATTCGGTACGTTCAGCGTTGAATGATTTTGGTCACAGCTTTCTATCCGTTTATGGCTAGCATCCACTGTGTTACATGATTTTGGTCAAAGCTTTCTATCGTTTATGGCCAGCATCCAATGTGCTGCTCCCGCTGAGTTGACGAACCCACTGTGTTACATGATTTTGGTCAAAGCTTTCTATCGTTTATGGCCAGCATCAAATGTGCTGCTCCCGCTGAGTTGACGAACAGTGTGGCTGTAGAACAATAAAATTGAACCTCGGCATGGTGTCTAGCACAACTCCGCCACCAAATTTGCCCTTGGCTGATTTATCTTGGCTGTGTTTGCCTTTCATTCGTTTCGATTAATGCCTTATGGGTGGGAAGCTCCGACTCTGTGTAGCCATGGATAGGAATGCTGACAAATGGCTGCGGGGCTGCGGAATAAAATCATAGAGGAAGTAAATCCGAGTTTTTCAATTACCTTTTATAAAAATAACGCAGGAGAATTGAAATTTTATAAAAATAACGCAGCTCTGAAAATTGAAATAATGCAGCGATGCTTTAGCTTTAATGCTAATTTTTTTTTAGTTTTTATAATATTTTTATACAGGTAATTTTTTTTAGTTTTTATAATTGTTTTATACGAGCATTAATTGGAAAATTAGAAAAGGAAAATTTATTATTTTTATAAAAAATAAAATAAAAAACAATAATTCTTATATTATAAAAAGAGAATCTCTCACAAATTTCTCTATAAAATGGTAAATAGAAGGGAGTCAGTGATTTCTATATAATTGCGAGCGCTTGCGACGTGGGAACCAGGCGAACCACCAGCACCCAGGGATCCTCAGCTACCCAATCCCGGCCTGAGACGTTGATCCTCTGGCACAAGCATGAACCAATCAATGGCCTGCGCGAGGGCCCTCATCTTATCGACACGTCCCCCATGCATGCTGAGCGAATGTTGGGCGTTGGTGTCAATATCTGGGTCAAGTTAAAATTTCTGTCTTTTTACCTCTGTGTTGCACGGGTACCCGCCCCCGGGGGTGGGGTTCTCGAATCCGTCCCGGGTTCCCGCACCCAAGTACTGGATTCGGGTACGGGTTCTTCCCAGACGAACCCATAAGAACCGGGTTCTTCCATGAAGAACCAGGTTCTTCAAAAAAAAAATTTGGGTTCTTTTCCTTTAACGGGTTATTGGGTTCTTGGATTCTTCGGGTGCTTGGTTTCTTCGGGTTCTTCGGGTTGGGTTCTTCATAAAAAAACCTATATTAAAAATTTAATTTTCAAATAATTTTTTTTAATTGAAATTTAAAAAATAACTTATAACAAAGGTAAAACTTATAACAAAACCTAAAAAACCCTAAATCAATTCTTGTAAATCAATTTGGAATGAAACATTCGTCCACGGTCCTTACCATCAAAATCTGTGTTGCATGGGTACCCGCACCCGGTTTTTAAAGTTTTTTACAAGTCTTGTTTTTTAAGAATTCTCGTAAATCAATTTGGAATGAAACATTCATTCCCGAGCCAAATAACCATCAAATTATAAACTGTAAATGCACACATACAGGTTCAGACATTTTCGGTCAAATAGAAAGTAGGATTGAGACCAGCCATAAGCTGTAATCAGTTGATGTTGTTAAATCGCAAAGGACTATTTTGGACAATGGCTAAATTAAGTATCAAAATCTGCCAATTTCTCACAGCATTCTGATAACATCATGTTAAGATTAAAACTAGGAAAATATGCCTAAATCATATATGGTCTCTACAGACTTGTACACCAAGTAATCTCTAAGAACTGCAAAGATGTTTTATGTTTAGATAATTAATATTCAGGCAGAGCTTTGCACTCAAAGACAAACTATCCCTCAAGCCATCAGATGGCTGCTGTGCATTTTATTGGGAAACAAAGACTGATAAGCGTGTTTTGTGGAAGGGTAAGGCTGCCA
Source organism: Pinus tabuliformis (assembly GCA_031772625.1). Lineage (NCBI taxonomy): Eukaryota > Viridiplantae > Streptophyta > Pinopsida > Pinales > Pinaceae > Pinus > Pinus tabuliformis. The sequence continues at coordinate 1,547,512,727 of CM062818.1, forward strand.
CTGTTTTTGGGATTGCTTTACCACAGAGCACACCATGCATGGGGCAGGTGGATGATTAGACATCAAGAAAATTCTAGACCACTATCAGGTTGAGAAGAATCTCCTACGAAAAAATTGTGTTTTTATATGGGAAAGACTAAACATTCAAAGCATAGTTACAAGCTCAAGCTCCAGCCAGAATGAGCAATTTCAATAAGGAGAGAAGTTGTCTTGAAATTAGAGCAGGAGGCAGAAATGCTAACACTCCTTGGCTGTGTAGGAGGAAGGGTCTGTACGACCACAGCCTGATTCATTGATAGGCATCCTTGCAAATGAACCTAAGCTGCATAGTTATTTTAAAGCATGTGTGTGACAAAATCTGTCCCAAGTTTCACCAAAATAGCTGAGTCTAGCATTTATCCTAGTATGTATTTTGAATTTTCAGTTTTAGTAGTAGTCTTGAGCTCTCTCACATAGCTGTCACAGTGTCATGGTTACACGGAAAAGATTCAAAAGAACAGTTTTTTGGTGATAAATTTTGAAATTTCAATGTCAATGTTGAATGTTCAATGATGTGAATGTTTAAATGATTATCATTAAAGTTTTCTTGTTTAAAGTTGAAAAAATATACAAATTCAAATTTCATATATATTATTAATTATAAATTTATAATTTATAAAATATAATTATTAAAATTTAATATTATTATATTACTCGACGAACCCACGCACCCTGTTTCCAAAAATGCTGTCCCCGTCCCCGTCCCCGTCCCCATCCCCGTCCCCGCACCCACGTTTCCTGGCAACATAGTTTTACCTTAACCGGCTTCTGCGCAGGTCTTTTTCCGCCACCCTTCTGCGCTTGGCTTCTGCGCAGGTCTTCTTCTGTCACCTTTCTGCCTTTTTCCTTATTCCGGTTCCTGCACAGCCCATTTTTTACGCCTCCCTTCTGCGTTCAGCTTCTGCACAGGCCTACAACCTTCCTCCTACACAGATTCATTTCGCAACACGCTCTTTACTCTGTCCCTTAACTTATTCACATTTCTCTGCATGGCCTCTTTATTCCTATTCTCTTCATAAATATTATCTTTTATCGCGACGCTGGCTGGATGTCTGGTGTTTGTTTCATCTGGAGCTCACGTTCGGGGTGTCTCGGCTCTCGCTCCAGGTCAGTGACTGTTTTTTCCTTATCTCTGCTCTACGTCTTTCACATTATTGTCTTCTCTGTTATTAGAATTTCATGGATGATGTCTGGTTTTCGTCCTAGTTTCATTTTTCTACATTAAGTGTTATATGAGCAACTATATGCCTATCTCTGGTTTTGATGAAGAAATTTCAGGATGATAAAAGCTATTTTTCTTAGACTTAGAAATTCAATTGTCATATATAAACCTTGCACTGACGTAAGGTTTAAGATAGGATATTGGTGGTGCATCTTTAAGGTTTATTGTTGCTGTCTGGACTGTGATGAACCTTCTTCATAGCACATAGTGTTTCTCCAGAGGTCTTGGAATCGAGTCCCGGTTTCTTTGGTCTTTCCTCCCTTTCGGAATTAGTGTCTCTCCAGAGGTCTTGGAATCGAGTCCCGGTTTCTTTGGTCTATCATCCCCTTCGGAATTTTTTCCGATGACCGGTCATGTTATCGTCCTCCCCCGGATTTTTCAAATTGGTCTAGGCATTATGTTTTGAGTTAATCCCTGTACGTGCCCTTACATCTAAATCCTTGATATATCCTTTTTGGGATCCTGGGTGGCAATAGATGTCACTCTCAGGACATCATTTGCAGAAGGATCTTTTATGAATTGCCCTGGATATCTCTCTCTCATAGTCCTTATTCTGTACCCGCATCTGCTTTGATATTTACTTCCCATAGGACGAGGCAGGTTTCGGTTGGCAGGTTCCATTAGATTTTTGGTACTTTTCTGGAATTGGATCTATCTAGATTGTCCTCATATCTCGAGGGAATTTTTTGGCGGTGCATGGAGGGGGTCTCTGACGCCATCGCCACGGAAGACCTTATCAATGCCACCGTGGAGGCTGAACAAGCCTGGGGTGCTGCCGCTTTGGCAGGGGATTGGAGATCAACTTTAGATGACTTGGTGGTCAAGCCATCTATGTCACAGGGAGGTAAAAGCATCGGGGGTAAAAGTCACAGCTATAATAAGCTGCACAAGCCTGCCAAAATCCCCCCCCGCCGGCGATAAGAATTGAGAGTGCGCAGTTAGACGACAGAATAGAGAGCCTGCAGAACCTGGCGCTTATTGGAAAATGGCATTTCCCCGAAATGTCTGATTCTGACATGAGGAAATGGCTGGCGAACTTCTGGAAACCAGTCATTGGCTACGTTCCGGTCATATCAAGTCTTATGAGAGAGTGGTATTGTTTCCACTTCTTAAGTGCTGCTGATGCCGAAGCCATCCAGAGTCGGCCATGGGTCCAGTGAAACTCTGGAGGTGATTGGCAATGCTATAAGACATTTCATCTATGTCGATCCATGGTGCTTGGGCGAAAAAGACAAAAGAATCGCATGGATTCTCATTCAAAAGCCGTTTAGGGGTGGTTATCCTGACCATATTGAGATTAGTTGGAGAAATCAGGTTATTAATCAAAGACTGGATTTCTGGGGTATACCTTTTAGGTGTGCTGCTTGTCGCAAAACGGGCCACTTAGTCAAAAACTGTCCCAGTGTCAAATTGTATGGTTTTAGACGGGATAGGCAAAAGTCGTTCGGAAACGATTTACCATCTCCTCCATCCTCCCCGAGTATCCCGCTTCACTGTCCCAGAGATCCTGAGCCCCCTCGCGATCAATCTGTTGATCCGTCCGTGCCCCCAGAGTCCTTCCCTGATTGTCCTGAATACTTCAAATAGCCCTGTCAATTGCAGTTTGTCTGGGATCCAAAGATCCCCCGTTCCAGAGCCGAGAGAGGATAGGCCTGTCCCATCGCCGCGCCCCATGATTCAGAAGGAGTTTTTACCTGACTCTCATCAACGGCTATCGAAGGGGGAAGACTTTTCTGTGGGTACTATTCCCATTCCTATCTCATCATCATCGCCGCAACCTGATAGTGCTGGACTGGGCCTCAATAGAGGAAAAGAACTGTGTGTCGGGCCTACCCCTCTAAATTCCCCTGCAACATCGCCTGTCAATCTCTATGACAGTGATCTGGATCATTTGCTTAATTCGAAATCCCTCGAGCTAGAGCCGCTTACGATACACAAGCCTGGACCAAATGTTATGCCTGTCATCAGTCCGGATTCGGCAAGGAATATTACGGTCCGGAAGAAGAGTAGGGTGGCAGTAGACACTTTAGAGGGAGAACTACAGTAACTGATACAGGAATTAGAAATTTGTCTTTGGTTGAGGTGCCTATCTATGATATGTCTGATTCACAGCCCCTTAGAGCAAGTCTGGCTGGCGAATCATCTAAATGATCCCTATCATCTCTCTGAATATTAGGGGTCTTGGCGTTGATCCCAAATTCATAACGCTAAAAAATTTCTTTTTCCATTCCAGGCCTGGTATAATCCTCATCCAGGAAACCATGCATAACCGGGAGGATACTATATCTTATTTCAGGAAAATGCTCCCTACATGGTACATGGTTGCTACAGAGGCTCGTGGTTTATCAGGGGGCATGGCTACTCTCTGGGATCCAGATTGTGTAAGAGCTAAGGCGTACAAGTGTTGTGCAGGGATTATTATAGCGGCTTCTATCAGGGGATGCGACTCTCCCATCAATATTCTTAATATTTATGCGCCATATAAAAACCGTGTTCCCTTCTGGAAAAGCATTTTTGCCACAGATCTGTTTGACATCGATCATCTCCTTATTGCTGGCGATCTAAACGCTGCTTTGAGATCTGAAGAGGTATGGGGCCAGGGGAAGTTAAACAATGTACTTGCTGATCTCATTAATATAGAGATGCTCAACAGGAATATGGTAGATATTACTCCTGTGGTGATGAAACCGACATGGACAAATGGCAGAGTCGACAAGGCCTATATAGCAAAAAGAATAGACCGGTTTTTTGTACATAGCAGCATCCTAGAAAAATTGGGTATGCCAAGCTCATCTGTGGAAAACATTATGATCTCGGATCACAGCCCCATTCTATTAACATGGCCTGGAAATCAATTCAGATTGGGATACTCTTTTAAGTTTGACAGAGGTCTCCTCCAGGATTCTGCCTTCAACGAATACATTCAAAATGCATGGAAAGAGATTAAGGAAAGGGACAAACTCCACATTTTCTCTACTTTCAGAGAAAAATTGGCCGAGATCAGGGGAATGGTGAAAAAATGGCAGATTCAAAAGCGTCAGAAAGATAGAAAAGAATTACAGAGGATTCAAAAAGAGCTGGACTTGCTGCTGGGATCAACAGAATATGCCTCCTGCTCTTTTGAGATGAAGTGCCGATTAAGGAATTTGGAGAAGGATAAATTCAATCTGCTGCAACAGGAGGAAGCAAAATGGAGGCTCAAAAGCAGAGCTTTATGGATCCAGGAAGGAGATAAAAACACCAAGTTTTTCCATAACTATGCTAATGCAAGGAGAGCCAAAAATTCTATATGGAAAATAAAGGATGATAAGGGCGGGTACGTGTTTTCACAGGAGGATATCACAAAGCAGGCAGTTAGTTTTTTCAAGGAACAGTACTGCAGTAGAAAAGATATTGCTTTCAGGGATATTCTATGGGGCATCGACTTGGTTCCGGAAATGTTTGATGAGGAGAAGAACGAAGCTCTGTTCCAGCCAGTCACTGAAAATGAACTTCTTGGAGTTATGAAGTCTTTCAAGAAAGACAAATCCCCTGGTCCCGACGGATGGACAATTGATTTCTTGATCCATTTCTTTGACCTCTTCAAATTGGATCTGCTCAGTATGGTGGAAGCTTCCAGACTATCGGGTTGCATTCACAACCACACTACTTCCACTCTGATTGCTCTTATCCCAAAGAAGGGAGAGCCTGAATCATTCCGGGACTTCAGGCCGATTTCCTTATGCAACATTACATTCAAGATTATTACAAAGATTATAGCTGAAAGAATCAAAGTGACGCTGGCATCCTATCTTTCTCCAAATCAACATGCTTTTTTAAAAGGCCGAAATATTCTAGATGCCGTAGCCAGCACACAGGAATGCTTACATTCTATGTTCTTGCATAAAACAGAAGCTGCTATTATGAAGATCGACCTCCAGAAAGCTTATGATGTATTGGATTGGGGATTTATGCAAAGTCTCTTGGCGAAAATCGGTCTGAAGCCTGGCCCTATTCGATGGATTATGGCATGTATTGAAAATGTTAACTATGCTGTCATTGTTAATGGTGTTCCCTCCCCATATTTTCGAGCGGAAAGGGGCTTGCGTCAGGGCTGCCCACTGTCGCCTCTCCTTTTTATATTGGCCATGAACTCCTTGAGTCTGCACATCAACCGAGCAGTGGAGGAAAAAGCGTATGCTCCGGTAAAGATATGCAAGCATATTTACATTTCTCATAATCTGTTCGTTGATGACGTCCTGTTATTTGCAATGTTGTCAAAAGCATCCTGGGCTTGTATTAAGAATATCCTTGACCGTTTCCAAAAGGCGACTGGGCTTGTTATTAACAAGGCCAAATCGGTCCTGTATCACAATGAAACCGACTGGGACACGACTTTATGGATCTCACAGCTCTTCGGGATAGAAACAAGATCTTTGTCCGATGGAATTAAGTATCTGGGATTCCGCCTTAAAGCTAAGGCTTATTCAAAGAATGATTGGAGATGGCTAGTAGAGAGATTTTATAGCAAGATTTCGATGTGGGAACATAGATCTTTATCGTTGGGAGGTAGAGTCGTCCTCACCCAATCTGTCTTGATGCAAATGGCGGTATACTGGGCCCATCTTTATCTCCTCCCGGCCAGTATTATCCATGCCATGAACAGGATCTCCGCCAACTATATTTGGGGTGCTAAAGCAGATAGAGGCAAAATCCATCTGACAAAACTGAATCTCCTAACGTTGCCAAAAAAGCTCGGGGGCTGGGGTCTGATGGATCTAAGGCTTTTCGGTAAAGCCCTGGTCTGCAAATCCATGTGGAGAAGTATCTTCGGCTCAAATCCTTGGAGTGCAATAATTCATCAGAAGTACCAAAAAGGCAGAAGTATGGAGTTCTGGTTCAGGCTCGGCTCCATTGGAATTAAACAGGGTTCTGCAATTTGGCACGGCTTCAGAAAAATGGAAAAATACTTCATAATCAATCTGAAATGGAGGATGTTCTCTGGAAGGAAAATCTTCATTGGTATCGACTCATTTGCTGGCTTTAGGGGGAATCTCCATGTTCCGGACCCTCTTCTTTTTTTCCTTCACAGAATGGGTATTTTTACTTGGGACAGGATCATTGCGGAGTGGAGGGGCCATATGCTCTCTCTGAAGGATGCTGCTGACATTGGCCTTCCTCATGCCTTGCTATTACCTTGGGAAAATGTCAAGAACGCTCTAGATGGTGGAGGGATAAAGCGGGCCGAGACTGAAGATCACTTAGTATGGTCCCTATCACAACATCCGACAGCGACTGTAAAAGATATCTATTGTGATCTCGTTTCCAAAAAAAATATGCCTGTCAGACAGATTTTTCCGGTGCAATGGTGGAAACTTGGTTGTCCTCTCAAGGTGATTATTTTCTCATGGTTAGTTTTCTACAACAAAAACTTAACATGGGAAAACTTGAGGAAGAGGTCGTGGCATGGTCCTAGCAGATGTGTGTTGTGCAACGCTGAGGAGGAGACAAACTTCCACATGTTCTTCAAATGCGAGGCCACCCAACAAATCTGGTATGATCTGGCTCTTTCTTTACATTTTCCTCACCTGTGTTTCATTTCTGTTAATGCAGCTTTTGCCTGGTGGGGAAGACAAGAGGCATCTAAGCGGCCAATCCTTCCCATTGTGTTATGGTGTGTTTGGAAGTGGAGAAATTTAAAAATATTTGAAGACACAAACATCTCCTTCAAGTCTGTCTTGATAAGCTTCTCCTCTCTTTATGAATCGATCCATAGATAGAGCAAAGAGCTCTTCAGGTTCACAGACTGGAGCAAAGTGCTTGCGTTTTCATACACTTGGAGTATCAGCTGTCATGACCTTCATCATTTTGAGCTCTTTCCGGCGAATGCCTGTCTCGGCAGCCGCCTTCCATCTGAGTAATATTTGGGCTCCTCTCTTTTGTCGATCTTTTCGGTTATGTTTATGTCAAATAGATCATCCAGCTGCACGATGTGGCAATATCATGTGACTTATGTGTTTTATGTGTCCTGTTTTATAGCACTTGACTCTTTGGTGCCCAGTGGTTTTTTTTAAATATGTCCATGTAAAATCTGTTCAACCTGTCTTATGAGTCTGGTCACCATTTTCATGGGAACCAAATAGCTTCACTGTTATCTACAGGTCATGCTGTATATATTGCCTCAATATAATATATTGCTTTTTCTTCTGAAAAAAACTAAAAAATATAACTTCTATTTTAACAAAAATTATAAAATAATGATGTGGTTGTAAATTGGTACCTCTTTTATAAAAAACAAAAAATCTAATTTCTATATTTGAAAAAATTATCAATTGAGAAATCTCAGTGTTAAATAGATAACTAGTTAGTAATTTATATATAATGACAAATTGCAAAAAAAAAGATAACTTCTATCTTAAAAATAATTATAAAATAGTAAATTCTTTATAAAATTCTTTATAAATTGGTAACTCTTATAAAAAACCAAAAACCATAATTTTTATATTGGAAAACATTATAAACTCACAAATTTAAGTGTTAAATGGATAACTCCTACAAAAAAATAGAAAAAAGATAAATCAATATTAGAAAAAATTATAAAAGATATAAAATGGTAAACTTGCAAATCCACAACTTTTATACAAAAAAAAAAAAAACAGTAATTTCTATATTACAAAAAATTATAAAATGGCAAAATTTACTTTAAAATGGATAAGTCTTATGAAAAATAGAAAAAAAGGGATACATCCAATATTAAAAAAAATAATAAAAATATAAAATGGAAACCTTAGTTGCACTTGCAAATCCATAACTCATATATAGAAAAATGACAACTTCTATATTACAAAAAATTATAAAAAGAGAATATTAAAGATAAGTTTTCACTTGTGAATAAAAGAAATAGAAAAACAGTAACTTCTATATTAGAAAAAAAAAAAAATGGCAAATTTCAGTTTAAAATGGATAACTCTTATGGAAAAATAGGAAAAGGATAAATCCAATATTAAAAAACTATAAAATGAAAAATCTTAGTTGCAAATTCATAATTCCTATACAAAAGTATAGAAAAATGGCAACTTCTATATTACAAAAAATATAAAATCAGAAATTGCAATTACCTAAAGATAAGTGTGCACTTGTGAATAAAATGATATGTAAATTTATTATGTTATTTTTATGTTGAAGTACAATAGCAAATAGTAAATGTAAGTTTTTTAGAATAATAATTAAATTTACATAAAAAAGCTACAAAATAGTAATAAAGGTAAGTTTACACTTGTGAATAGAATAGAAAGTATATTTACATTTTAAATTTTATGTATAAAATAATAAATCGCATGTAAAAAATTATGTAGTTACAAATGGTATAGTAAGATTGGTATGCTTAGTAAATTTGCATGCTACATGTTTTATATAAAAAACAATAAACTAAATTTACATGTTCAATTTTATATTAAAGTATGGTAGAAAATTATAAGTTTGCACTTGTGAAGTTTTTTTCCATATTAAATTTAAATTATGACGTAGAAAATAAGTTCTATTTGTTTTAAATTCAATAAAACTAGTTTACCAACTGATCTTGTTTTTTTTGGAAACCTTCTACAAGTAGTGAAAATTAACATGGAAATATGTCTTAATGTAGTAGCAAAGTATACTTAGAAATTATAATTAAAAACTTATTCCGTTCCATAAAGAATTCTTGGTCAAATTAGTAGCAAAATAGAGTTAGAATTAAGAATTTGTTTTCTTCAACAAAGAATTTTGGATCAATGCATCAACTAAACACTTTTGGAATTAAAAAAATATTGGGAATTGTAAGTTTTATATTAAAAAAATGCAATATATTTAACACACATTTTTGTTTTTATTCTCATGATTTTTTTATGATATCGATTACCAAGTTGGAGTATAGTGATTACCTGGATTGCATTCCATTTCAAAACAAGGATCACTAGTGTGGAATTCAAATACAAGGGCTCATTTTCTGTAGTCAACCAGAAAGCAATCCATTTCAAAACAAGGATCACTAGTGTGGAATTCAAATAGAGGGGCTCATTTTCTGTAGTCAACTAGAAAGGTTGGGACTGCCACATATTGTCTAATAAATTTGGATAAGATAGGACACATAACAAATTGAAATTAAATGAAAACTATTATTTGTTATTTGTGATCAAATATTTTGTCTTAGTTGTTAATACACATGTAAATATTAATTTCCTTGTATCTACCCAATAATCACTCTAGTAATAATTTTGAAATTGTATATCCTCGCCATATTTGTAATTTTCTACTAGAATCCTAGGAATTAGCCATATTTGTAATTTTCTACTAGAATCCTAGGAATTAATGTATTTTAGTTTCACATAGAGTGACATGTTTTTAATTCAATTATAAGTAATATCATAAGTAGGCTTCTATGCATTGTCTCTTTTGTATTCTCTATAGTTTGAAATTTTTTGCTTTTCAAAATATGTACAAATATAGTTCATTGAATTTGAATGATTTTTTTTTCTTGCATATACTTGGAGACCCTCTAAAGAACATTGATGGCACCTAGATCGGAACTTCATGAATGCAACTATCTTGAAAGAAAAAATGATGGAAAAAATTATTGCAAGTTCTGCAATAATACTTGTGGGACATCAGTGACTCGAGCAAGAGATCATTTGCTTGGCATTGTGGGTGGAACTGGTGGAGGAGTGGCAACATGTACTAAAATTGATCAAGATGTGAAGGAAAGTTTAAGTGAAGAAGTCAATGCTCATAAGCAAGGAAAGGTAGTCCAAGAAGCAAGAAAAAAAAGAACACAAGATACACTCATGGGAAGAGAAAATGTTATTAATTCAACAAGATCTTTCCCATAATTTGTGGCATCTACAACATCTTCTATGCCATATGTATCAAAAAGAGAACCTACTTTACCAGACGTTGATCCAATACAACAAACATTGGAGAAAGCTTGGAAGCCATTGGAGCGAAATGAGGTAGATGATGCAGTTTAAGATTTTTTCATTGGTTGTAATATCTCTTTTAACACTATCAATAGCCCATTATTTCATGATATGTTAAAAAATATCGGTCATTTTGGTCTCTCATATGTTCTTCCAAGCTATGAAAGTCTTAGGACCAAAGGAATTGAGAGGAGCAAACAAAGAATAGATGAAAGAGTTAAACCAATAAGGGATTCATGGGCTATTTCTGGATGTACTTTAGTTAGTGATGGTTGGATTGATCACCAGTTTAGACCTCTTGTGAACACACTTGCTTTTTGTTCTCAGGGAGTGATCCATTTGTCTACTATTGATTGTATGGAAAAAACAAAGACTGTTGAATATTTGTTTCATATACTAAAGGACACCATATTATCTATAGGAGAGGACAACGTAGTCCAATTTGTCACTGATAAGGCATGTAATTGTATTTGTGCCGGTGAGCTATTGTTGGAGCATTTCCCTAAGTTGTTTTGGACACCTTGTGTAACACATTATATTGATCTAGCCCTTCATGACATTGGTAAAATAGGTTGGGTGCAGGTAAATATATCTCAAGCAAGGCAACTGGTCAAATTCATTCTTAACCACCGATTGAGTTTGAGTATATTTAGAAAATACAAAACCAAGAATCTACTGAGACCAGGTGACACTAGGTTTGCCACCCATTTTATTGCACTACAAAGGGTGGTAGAGCAAAAAGTTGCATTAAGATCATTTGTATGTAATGAAGAGTGGGTGAACTCTCCTTTGTCAAGGTCAGAAGGTGGTAAACTAGTAGAGAAAACAATCTTCAATGAAATGTTTTGGTCATGTGCAGAAAAAATCATCTCTATTTGTGAGCCTATTGTACAAATATTGAGGATGGTGGATTCTAATGCTACATGTATGGGTTTTGTATATGAGGGCATGGATAGGGTAAGAGAACACATATCATTGATATGTAAGAATGATAGTTCAGTATATAATCCAATATGGAGAATTGTGGAAAAAGGTGGTGTATGTTGCATACGCCATTACATGTTGCAGGGCTACTTTCACGTTCCTAAGGATAGAGATATCATGGAGGGATTTTATAATTGCATGGAGATGATGTATCATGATCCTGAGATACAATATCAAATACAAATACAATCAATATCATATAGGAAAGGGACTGGTCATGCTTTCACTACAGCTAGGGCACTACAAGATATGCACCATCTAGAGGTCACCCCTGCTCAGCGGTGGTTTCTCCATGGATATGAGACACCTCAACTACAAACATTTGCAGTCAAGGTGTTGAGTTAGGTATGTAGGCATCATAATTAATTATACTTTGTATGTATATTTGCAAATTATTGCATGTAAATTATTATACTAGTATAGTAATATTTTCATGTAAAAAAATAGGTCACTAGTGCATCAACATGTGAAAGGAGTTGGAGCACTCATGTGTTCATCCATAGTAAGAAAAGAAACCATTTAGGAGCTAGCAAATTGGCAGATTTGGCTAGCATTCATTGCAATTTACACTTGTGGCTGAAATCTTTGGAGGGGAAGAAAACAACTTCAAATATAGTACGAAAGGTTCCCCCTATTTTTAATGCATGTAGTGCAACCTCACAAGCACCAATTGTGGGATCGTCTTCTACAACGACACATCACATCAATGAGAATGATGTATTGCTTAGAGATATTCTAGATGAGAGTGCTAGTAGTGATAATGCCTCTCTCATGAGTGAATACACTAATGTGGATGAGGACAATGGAGATGAGATGACTTACACACCTTAAGATAATTTTGGCCCTTCATTTATGGTAATGATCATAAATTTTTTATTTCTATTAGCATTTTGTATAAGCACATAAGTCTTAAACTATGTTTTAACTTTTTGACATTTTATGATTGAATTGTTCTAGTTTGACATATTATGATTCTTAGTTACTTTTATTGCATTGTTTTATAAGGTTTAAAGGTGTTTATTTTATAAGTAACATTGTTTTTTAACTATAATACAAAATGAGCATGAAGTAAATGATCTAAATTCATATTTGAATCTTAAATTGGATATCATTGTTGTTGTCTTTCAAGAAGATTCTCTAGAAGTTTGTAGATATCTACAAAAAGACCCTTTAGGAGTGGTATCAATGTTTGTAGATGGCATGTACATTTTCAAATAGATCTATCTAGCATTTTAGACATAAATTTCATGGTATTTAGAGATACTTTAATCATATTTTTAATATCCAATATCTCAATTTTTACATTGAACTGGAGCTTTGTGTGTTGTGACTCATATTATTAGATTTTAATTTTACATGTTTTTCTAGTCTGCAATAATAATTATTTTGATGCATTTTGATCCTCATTATTTCTACGCTGTTTTAGAGAGGAGGTCTATAACATTTTAAATAGGAGAAATTAACATTAAAAATATGTAAACAAAAATATCCTTGTTAGAGAAATATTTAATGAATTTTCATATAATGATTGTTTATTTGAATTAAAAAAAATTGACTATTTGTAAGATGTATAATGTCAAATGCTTTCCGTATTAAATTTTATAGGGTTGAATTTTTTCCGTATCAAATCAAATTTGGTTTTTTGTAAGCGCTTTTAAATGTTGCTCATAAAGAGTCTTTACACTTCTCTCTGCTGCGAGCAAAACTTGAGTTTTATGCAGATTGCACTCAGAAACCAGGACAAAGAAGGTATAAAGCGAAAAGAAGAAATGAGAACAAATTCAAAATTAGAAAATTTAGCGAACTCAAAAAGGAATTCAACCAAACTGGACTAAATTAAAATTGTATATGAAACCTAACAAACAAATAACTCTTATATCCATTTATTTATATGGCTGTTCTAAACTTTATGCGCATGTGCAAATCGGGATTAGCCGTTCTCACGGATGGAATTTTATGGATATGTTGTTGATCTCTCCGTGATATGTTTGTTAAATACAGTTTCTCAGATAGAGTTAAACCAATACAGTAAAGGATTTGAATTTTTTTTTAAGTTGGAAAGAGATAACGAAGTTGTCTAAACCGTTAAGCTGTAAACCATCAAATTCTAAGGCCGTTTTGTTTTAAAATTTCTACCTTTCCCGCTCTTCTGTCCATCTATTACCAGAAACCATGACCAGCGCAACTTTCAGTTGCGTCAGGAAATAACAAGTACCTGAGCAAAAGGGAGGCGATGAGGATTCTGAATTGGTAAAGGTTGCTAGTTGGGAAAACATTAGATAAAAATTCACAATGTCTTAGTTTAAGGAAAAAAAGGGCAAAAGTTCGGTTTTCGCGGTGTTGTGTTTATTTGTTTAGTTGGATGTTCATTGTTTGCCAAAAGGAAAAAAAAAAAATGTTCATATTCGAGGGAATAAATGGGAGTCCTCTGCAGAGGCGGAAAAATTGTTTGGTTAGCTAAAAGTGACCGGAATCTGGGCAAAAAATCTCAAAAAATCGTGTAGAGGCAGTTTTGAATTGTGTTTTTGATGGTGGAAATGGATTCAGCACCATCAAAAACATCTAGGACACCTAAAATTTTGAAGTTTAACAACTATAACTTGGATTTACAAAAATCCTTGCCAAATTTTCTCTAAATATGATCTGAATTTTGATGGTGGAAATGAATTCAACACCATCAAAAACATATAGGACACTTAAAATTTTGAAGTTTAACAACTATAACTTGGATTTACAAAAATCCTTGCCGAATATTCTTTAAATATGGTTGGAATTTCTATGACTTTCCGAACAATTCCTCCGGCTCATTAGATTACGGCCAATAAATATGGAAGTGACTGAGATTTAATCTATAACATATTGGCATTTTGATAATTTTCATTTATTTATAATGATTACTATATAATGTACGGTGTATTTTAATGATTTGAGAAAATTGCTTATTAAACAAAACATATAGTAATTAGACAAAGTTCAATGAAATGTCCATAAATAGATGGGGGAGTTCATCTAAACAAACGTTTACAAGTTTAGTGTCATTTAAAAAATGCCAAAAAAATATAGTTTAAATGTTTTAGGTTCATCCAAACAAATATGGATAAGCTTCTTATCTTTTTTAAAATTGAAAAGAGCATAGGCTATATGTTTTAAATTTTGGTTTTTTTAATTAAAATTTGTAATTATTTTTGATAAAAAAATTATTAAAAATTTATTATAATTGCAGTTTTTAATGGTTGAATATGTAATTTGAGTGTTTTACCAGTTTTTTAAAATTCATAGAAAAATTACAATATTCATTGTTTTTAAAAATTTAGAATTCAAATTCTTATAATCTCACTATTTAAAATTATTTATAAATTAAATAATTTTGTAAGAGGCAAAAACTAAAATTTATAAAAAAAACATGATTTATTTTCCAAACAATTGAGGAGGACATAGGACCCACAATCTCACCGTTCCAAATTATTCACTTAACAAGTTCGTAATATAGAGACATAATTTAAAAAAATAAATTAGTTCAATACACTACAGTGATTGGTGTAGAGGAATTTTAATAATTATGGGAAGTCTAAAAGAATTTTGGAAATATAAAACCAAAAGTAAAACAAATATATTAATAGAATAAATTAAAATTTCAACAGTTAATTTAATTTGTTTAGTTTTTGTTTGAGAGTTCACAAGGGCAAATTCAGATTGTTAAGTTAGATGGTCAATTTTAGTTAATGTCTTTGGGTTTAGGTTTCGGTAGTTTGGAACGTTGGCCAAATTTAATTCCCTTTAAAATTGATCTGCTTAAATTTTAGAGTGGATATAACACTGACTCTATAAAAAAAAAAACGAATCACACGAATTCTGGGCATTATTTGTGTTTATTAAAGTGGTTGCAGTCTGTATTATTTCAATTTTGATGAGTTCTAAGACTCAGGGAAAAGAACCATACAGGTGACATTTTTGTCTTATAGAGTTGTCTTTAGTGCGATTTTTTGGAAGTTTTTCCGGTGTGTTTTTCTGGTCTACTAAAAATTTATTGAAATCACAAGTTTGATAGGTAACCCTTACACAACACAAATAAAAAAATTTCACGTCAAGAAATCCAAAAAATCACACTAAAAACAACTTCATGTCTTAAAGGGCTCTCTCCACTCTACCATTGCTCAACCCTAAGGCTCCTATCCCTAAAAGTAGCGGCCATCCCAACATGCAACCACGTCGGTATGCTTAGGAATCCCTAACTGCAGTTCAATTGGCCACTGAGTTGTAGGCGTTTTGCCGTTCTTGACCGAAGATTCGATGGCAAATCTCCAGTTCTTTTATCTCATTCTTTCAATCTACAGGGTAATAACAAGTAGGGATTTTCATTATAATTTTTATGAAAACATTCTCTTTCAAAGTCCGTGATAATTAAAAGTAGTGTGTCCAACAGCAACTTCGGACGTTTAAAAAAGAGACAGTTTAATCTCCATAAAAAGCTCAGGTTATGGCTAATCAGTCAAAAGGATTTTAAGCTAAAGTATTAGATGTACTAAGATTAATAAACAGTCAAAGGCTTTTGGTTGTTCAATTTCCTTCCAGATTTCCTTTCACTTAATTTATTTTATTCACTGTGTGGTCTATGCATTCGATTCCTCTGTCGAAAACCTCATTGCCAACTCTCTACATTTCACATAAGCATTCACATATGTTTATGTGGATATTTTTCCTGGTTACAATTTAGTTATTAAGTTTTTGGATTTAGAATCAAATGAAAAATTGAAGAGGTTTGCAGTTATATCAAAATTAGTTGTATCAAAATCAGTAAGTGTTACTAAATTTTCCAAATCAGTAATTAAGATTCTTAAAATGGAAATTATAGATTTTATAGAGGTACTGTGATTTTTTTAATAAATGATATATTCTGATAGCATGTAAAAGTTTACAGTTACACCAAAACCCTCCTCCGATATTAATAAACTTTCCAAACTAATAACTAAAATCCCCGAAATAAAAATTATGAAATAGAATTTATAAATTCCATAAAAATACTGTGCCTGTTCCAACAAAAACATACAACCTCACTATGCCACAGGGCCTTGCTAGTCTTCCCTTTAGTTCTGGTCCGTGATGAACTGATTGATTCTATATATAATATCTCTATTCATCGCGATCGAAAATAATTGAATCGATTTCCTTGGCCATCCACCAAAAAATATTTAAAGCATTTTCTTTGATGCCAGCACATGTTCAATAGTTGGAGAATCACACCTCTGTTATCAACTATATCCATGATTCTGGGCGGCATATAAAGGATTTCTATTTTGTGTTGTCGGAACAGGTTCAACAATGAGAGAATGACACGTCTGTTATCCATGGTTCTGGTCGTCATATAAAGTTAGGCTCGACAACTTAGGTCTTCTGGTCTGAGATCTTTATTTATAAAATTTTGTTGTCTGCATTTATCAGATGAGCCAAGCCACCTGTAACTAGTGACTATGCAGTGTATCATTGCTTTAGATCAAGAAGGACAAATCTCTGTTTTGTCCATGGTGGTTAGTAGGTTAACAAAACAATATACTGTTTGATTTGTTTTCTGCGCCTGTAATACTTTGTAATATTGGTCAGCACTTTCTAAACATGCTCTAAGACAATATCTATTCAATAGTTATCGAGATATGCACGGAAGATAATGCTGTTTCATTTGTTTCCCGTGTCTGTGATACTTCATAATATTTGTCAGCACTTTAGCTATGTGATAAACAATATCTATTCAATAGTTATCGAGATATGCTCGGAATTCTCGTGAAACTTACCCAAAAAAACACTCGACATCAGGGTTTGCTCAGATTGTTCTACGATCAATAGAAAGTGAACAGCTGACACCCATCATAAAATCATTTTCTCATTTGCATATCATTTTATAAAAACCTCCGATTTTTGTATTTGTGGTTTGTTCCATTAAATCGATTACTTGCGCCTAAAGTCAAACGTGTTATCTATATATATAATAAAATTTTATATTTTTTAAAATTTATTTTTGGGTAGTTTTTTATTTTTATATATTAAATATAAATTTTGTGTAGATACATATTATTAATCTAGATTCATTTTAACTCTGAAAGAAGGATTAAAATTTTAAAGGTGTAAATTTTGAGTGTAAAATTTGAAAAAAGATTTGCACCTTAGGACTTTGATTTCTCTTGGAGCTTGATAGATTTAAAGTTAAAATGAATTAGGCTGATTTAATTATTAATTATTAGTTTTATCTTTTTTAATTTAATTTTTATTTTTATGTAATTTCACTGATTCAAAATGTTTAAACAACATAATATAACATACATCTCTTCACAAATTATTTATCAAATTACAAATTAAACTTTAAGATTAAATCTCTTTTCTAAATACTTATTAAATTTTATTAAATTATTTTTAAGAAGACATTACAAATTATTTTGATCAATTGCAGAGAAATGCAAATTTTACAAAACCTATTTAAAATTATCACACACGACTTATTATCTAACGTAATAAAGACTCACAACATAGTACCCACAATTTCAAATTATTGATAAACTTAACAAATTTGTAATATAGGCACTTCGGTGCGCGGTGTAATGGTGAGGGCGGTAGCCTGTAGCACCACCCAGGATCGAATCCTGCCGAGGCAGGCGAGTGATGGTATATTGAGAGATTGTTGTAAATTTGTGAGATGGATGTAAAAAAAATTGATTGATGTAAAAAAATGGTCCTACCCCAGCCTACAAAAAAAAATTTATAATATAGAGTGACACAACTTTTACAAAAATCCAATTCAAATTTAATGTTGTACTCCTAATTCGTTAGGGTTGGTGCAGAGGAATTCTTGGAAATCCCATTGAGCTATTGAAATATAAAACCAAAGGTCAAACAGATGTATATATTATTAATATATACATTATGTAAATAGAACGAATCACGCGACTTATCCTAATTATATCTATCATTTGCGTGGTTTAACGTAGTACTAAACTGTTGCAGTGTGCATTCCTCGTCAATTTTGACGAGTTCTAAGGTCGGTCCAGTCTACGCCCACGGAAAATAACCATACACGTGACGTGTGTTAGTGTGCTCTCTCAGCTCTGCCATTGCTCAGACCTGTCATTCTGCCATCGTTCAACCCTAACACGCCTATCCTGAAAAGTAGTGGCCATCCCAACATGCAACCACGCCGACATGTTTAGGTTCAACCCTAACACGCCTATCCTGAAAAGTAGTGACCATCCCAACAGCAACCACGCCGACATGTTTAGGAAACCCTAATTGCAGTTCAATGGGCTTCGGAGTTGCAGGCGTTTTGTCGTTCTTGACCAAAGATTCGATGGCAAACCTCCAGTTCTGCATACGTTGCCTCCTGGCGTGATGGTTGGATGTGCTGAAGAATATAGCAATTATAGGACAAGCGACATCACACTCAACGCGGTTTAACGTATTCTTTTACACCGTGTGTAAGCCTTTAATCCAGTCACACAGTGATCTTTTTGAAATGGAAACAAATGCTGGTATTATAAGTGAATAACCAGTACATTTGTTTATAATAGTAGTTTCAGCAAATGATATCTTCTAGATTTAAGTTTTAGCAAGAAGGTTTCATGTCATATCGACATAAGACCTTCCTATTGCTAAAAATAAAGACTCATAATAGTTTATATGTCCATCATCCAAAACTAAAACAACATATATGTTGCTCCAAACATAGTAAGGAGAACCAGTAAGACAAAAGCGATTGCAAATATAACAAGGGAAGCAAGATCAAGATGGTAGGCCCTTTAAGGGGAAAGGAAGGAACCCAACATCAAGTGAACAGCCCTCAACACCAACGGGATATGTAGATCATATTGAGGAGTAGCAATTGGAAATTTCTTAAATATGTAGACCATCCTGAGGAGTAGTAATTGGAAATCTCCTAGAATGTGCCTATGAGATAACTGATGTTCTTTAACCAATCTTGTAGGTGTGTTTGTTGTAGGAAGGATTTGCTCATGCACTTTTTTTAGGTCTTTATATTTCCGATACCATGTAAAATTATTAGAGCACAAATACGGATTTAGCTGAAGAATAATTCCACAAACTCCCAAGAATTAAAAAAAAAATTTGAATTGAGATTCAACATTGATTTTAAAATCAATATATAAAACAACTAAATTAAAGCTAATTAAAGCTAAGTGTGCTTTATGTTATGTTAATGTGCACATGCACCACATGCAAACACTAGGATTAACTAACTAGGATTAACCAAGTGCACACCACATGTAAACATTCA
This sequence comes from Pinus tabuliformis, assembly GCA_031772625.1. NCBI lineage: Eukaryota > Viridiplantae > Streptophyta > Pinopsida > Pinales > Pinaceae > Pinus > Pinus tabuliformis. The sequence goes on from CM062818.1 coordinate 1,547,532,174, forward strand.
AGTTAAGTAACTAAAACCAAATTCACATCACATGCAAACACTAAAATTTAACTAAATACACACATACACCATATACAAACACCAAAATTAACTAACTAAAATAGTACACACCAGATATAAGCACTCCAATTAAATAACTAAAGTCAAATACACATCACATCCAAACACTAAAATTTACTAAAATTTAACGGAAACTAATTAAATACACACCAACAAACATCATTTTAAGGAGATAAACTTTGTTCATAACCATGCTAGCTTTTTGAGAAAAAAGGCCGTCGGACTTTACTCACTTCCCTTGCTTTGTGCCCAATTGAATTCATGCTCCAAATCGGATAACACACATTTCGATGAAGAGGACTGCGTTCGCTTCGCGGGTGTGTTAGAAACACACTTTAACACGAGCATTGTGCTTCTTGGGTTCTAACTCAACCATAGTGATTATTTTTTGTTCTCAACGGTTTGCAGCAACACATTTTTTGCCGCTGAGTTAGAGGAATTGTCTGGAAAGTTATGGAAATTCTGGTTATATTTAGAGAAAATTTGGTAAGGATTTTTGTAAATCCAAATTTTAGGTGTTTTAGAAGTTTTTAATGGTGCTGAATCTATTTCCACCATCGAAAATAAGATTCAAACACTGCTTCTACAAGATTTTTTGAAATTATTTTTGCTCGAATTCCGACCACTTTTAACTGTCCAGGCAAATCCTCCACCTCCATAAACAACTCCTTTCTTGCTTCTTTTTTTTAAGCGCTTTTAAATATTAACGACTCCTCCTCGCTTCTCTTTTTTTAAAGCGCTTTTAAATATTGTTCATAGGAGTCTTTACAAACTTGCACTTCTCTCTGCTGCGATCAAAAATTGAGTTTTATGCAGATTGCACTCTGAAACCAGGACAAAGATTGTATAAGGGAAAAGAAGATGAGAACGAATTCAAAATTAGAAAATTTAGCGGACTGAAATGGAATTCAACCAAACTGGACTAAATTAAAATTGTATAGGAAACCTAACAAACAATTAACTGGAATTAACTGGTGGTTGGAATTACTTTTTCCAATAACTCTTATATCCATTTATTTATATGGCTGTTCTAACCTTTATGCACCTGTGCAAATCGGAATTAGTCGTTCTCACGGATGGAATTTTATGGATATATTGTTGATCTTTCCGTGATTTGTTGGTTAAATACAGTTTCTCAGATAGAGTTAAACCAATATAGTAAAGGATTTGAATTTTTTTTAAGTTGGAAAGAGACAACGAGGTTGTCGAAATCGTTAAACTGTAAACCATCAAATTTTATGGCCGTTTTGTTTTAAAATTTCTACCTTTCCCGCTCCTGTCCATCTATTACCAGAAACCATGACCACCACAACTTTCAGTTGCGTCAGGAAATAACAAGTACCTAAGCAAAAGGGAGGCGATGGAGGATTCTGAATTGGTAAAGGTTGCTAGTTCGGAAAAAATTAGATAAAAATTCACAATTGTCTTAGTTTAAGGGAAAAAAGGGGCAAAAGTTCGGTTTTCGCGGTGTTGTGCTTATTTGTTTAGTTGGATGTTCATTGTTTGCGAAAAAGAATGTCCATATTTGAGGGAAGAAATGTGGACGTGCCTGAGATTTGAAATGTAACATATTGGCATTTCGATAATTTTATATTTATTTATAATGATTACTATATAATGTATGTGTATTTTAAGGGTATATTGTTTTAGGAAAAAGTGTTTTGGATTAATCACATAGTTAGGATTTGGGAACTAACTAATATGGTTCATCTTCAGGACAAGGTGAGAAATCCATAGATTAGAAGGAATAAATAGTAAGGATGCAACATTGCCTACAGTTAACCATTAAAAATTCGCTATTGGTGGATTAGTTAGAAAGTAAAGAAAATAATTATTTAGGAACTAAAGGTAAGGAAAAATATTCTATATTTAGTTTAAAATAGTTGTTTAAAAAAAATAGTAATTAAATATTATCTTGTTTGTTATGGGTTGACTTATTCATATTAGAAAACTAATTGTTAAGAAAATAAATTTAATAAAAATGGATCAAAAATATTATTAATTTAATAATATTAACATGTTTAAAATTATTTACTTGTTTAATATTAATTTCAAATATATTGTTTATTTAATTGAATTATTTATTGAATTATAAGTTTGAGTTGTGAAGTTTTTATAATCTCACTGTCTTAATGATTTGGAAAAACTGTTTATTAAGCAAAATATATAATAATTGAATAAGTTCAATGAAAAAATCCATAAATAAATGGGAGAGCTCATCTAAACAAATGTCTACAAGTTTAGTGTCATTTTAAAAATGGAAAAAAAAAAAACATAATTTAAATGTTTTATGCTTCATTATAATTGCAGATTTTAATGGTTGAATATGTAATTTGAGTGTCTTACAAGTTTTCTAAAACTCTTTAAAAAATTACAATATTCATTGTTTTTAAAAAATTAGTACCCAATTTCTTATAATCTCATTGTTTAAAATTATTTATAAATTAAATAATTTTGTAATAAAGAAAAACAAAAATTTCCCAAAATCTATTTGAAATTTATTGACAAAACATGATTTATTTTCTAAACAACTGAGGACATATTTTCTAAACAACTGAGGACATAGGACCCACAATCTCAGCGTCCCAAATTATTCACTTAACAAGTTCATAATATAGAGAAATATAATTAAAAAAAAAAAGTTTTTGGAAGTTTAAAAGGTTTAAATATATTAATAGAACACATCAAAATTTCAAGAGTTAATTTAATTTGTCTAGTCTCTGTTTGGGAGGTAATAAGGTCAAATTCAGATTGTCAAGTTATATGGTCAATTTTGGTTAATGTTTTTGGGTTTAGGCCTAGCTAGTTTGGAGTATTGGCCAAATTTAATTCCCTTCAAAATTGATCTTTCTAAATTTTCGAGTGGATATAACACCTGACTCCATTAAAAAAGAACTAAACACATGAATTCTGGCCATTATTTGTGTTTATTAGAGCAGTTACAGTATGCATTATTCCAATTTTGATGAGTTCTAAGATCCGCCCACTCTTCCCTAGGGAAAGGAACCATATAGGTGACATTTTTGTCTTAGCAAGTTGTCTTTAGTGCGATTTTTTTGGAAGTTTTTCCCATGTGTTTTTCTGGTCTAATAGGGATTTTTTGAAATCACAAGTTTGATGGATAACCCTTATACAATCGAAGTGAAAAACCACTTTAAATAACACAAATCAACATTTCACCTCAATTTTTTACACCAGATTCCAACACCAAAAGGTCAAAAAAATCACACTAAAAACAACTCCATGTAGGAATTTATTGAAATCACAAGTTTCATGGGTAATCCATGCACAATCGAAGTGAAAAACCACTTTAAATTACACAAATCAAAATTTCACCTCAAATTTTTACGCTAAATTCCAACACTAAAAAATCCAAAAAATCACACTAAAAACAACTTATTTCTTAACTCATGTCTTAGTTCTTAAGGCGCTCTCTCGGCTCTACCATTCTTCAGACCTGTTACTCTTCCATCGCTCAACCCTAACGCTCCTATCCCGAAAAGTAGCGGCCATCCTAACATGCAACCACGTCGATATGCTTAGGAACCTCTAACTGCAGTTCAATTGGCCTCTGAGTTGTAGGCGTTTTGCCGTTCTTGACCGAAGATTCGATGGCAAACCTCCAGTTCTTTTATCTCATTCTTTCAATCTACAGGGTAATAATAAGTAGGGATTTTCATTATAATTTTTATGCAAACATTCTCTTTCAAAGTCCGTGATAATTAAAAGTAGTGTGTCCAACAGCAACTTCGGACGTTTAAAAAAGACAGTTTAATCTCCATAAAAAGCTCAAGTTAGGACTAATCAGTCAAAAGGATTTTAAGCTACAGTATTAGATGTACTAAGATTAATAAACAGCCGAAGGCTTTTGGTTGTTCAATTTCCTTCCAGGTTTCCTTTCACTTAATTTATTTTATTCACTGTGTGGTCTATGCATTCGATTCCTATGTAGAAAACCTCATTGCAACTCTTTACATTTCACATAACCATTCACGTGTGTTTATGTGGATATTTTTCCTGGTTGTTGAAATGTACTTTCAACTGCAACGTTTTTCAAAAACCTGCCATGGGAGTTTCCCGCACAGCCTTTCATGCACAGTGGTATTTCTCAGGGGGCAGTGAGCATATTTAACAGTTGACATATGCGCTCAGTGGTTTTGCAAAGTCAACTTTTCCCGGTGCGTAAAGTTCAGCAAAAAGGGCCGTGCGATATTGATTCACAGTGGTTCGATTATTTTGGGGCAGATCTACGGTTAAGGCAGCGGTGACACATGTTTTTTTTGGTGATCGGGAGGACTTTCGATATTAGCGTTCAGAAATTCAAATCTCTGAATAGATTTTCTATGCGATACGATTAAAACAAAATTAATTTATCAACATATGATGTAATTAATGAATATTCACTTTGGTTGGTAAATATAGGTGAAGTTTTAATTTTGTTATTACTTTTTTACACAGGAGTATGGCACAAGTAAAAAAACTTATTGTCATGTCTTTTTTTACGGCACAAGTGAAACAAAATTTTATGCCCTGTTTTGTTGAGGATGTAATGGAAAAGGGAAATACCCAGCTGACTGTGAATAAATTTTTTTTTACACACAGAGCAGTGTTAATTTTTGGTGCAGAGACAAAGTTTTTGTAAAAGCATAGTAGTGAAAAGTAAGAAGGAACAGAGCAGTGTATTTTCAGCAGAGAGCATTTTTTTGTAATGCACAGCAGTGCAGAGACAGAGTGAAATTTTTTTTTTGGAACTGCATTTGAATAGTTCTTGGTGAAATCTCTCTGTGAGAGAAAGAATTTTGTAACAACAATCTTATTAATGAATACAAGTTTTTTTTAAGTGTTTGTTGAAATTTTGTCTTCAGCAAAAACAATTTTTTTTGTTCCTCTGTGTTAAGAAACAGAGCATTTTTTCTCTGTTCATTTTGTTTGGAATTATCATAAATTCCCAACATGGTATCGGAGTTTGTCCAGGCTTTTTGAAAGTGTCAAAGAAGCTGAAGGAAGGATTTCTTGCTGCAGCAGCTTCTCCAGCGGATTGAAGACTCAGTCAAGAAAAAATCCAAAGTATTTCTCAAGTTAGTTTTTATGTTACTGTTGAGGACAGTCAGTTATTTTAAAATACACAGTCACGTATTTTGAAGCATAGTTAAGAGTGCAAGAATGGTTGGAGCCAGCACTAGCATGGGTATCTGTAATACTCAACTCCCACAATTTAATGGGAAAAACTATGACTATTGGACAATAACTATGAAAGCTTTGCTTGCTTCCCAAGACTTATGGAAATTTGTTGAGGATGGTTTTGAAGAACCAACAGATGAGAATGAGTTTAATAATTTAACTCAGGGAGAGAAATATCTGTTAAAGAGCAATAAGAAGAAGGATTTTAAAGCCCTCTACTTTTTGTATCAAGCAGTGCATGAGAGTGTGTTTCCAAGGATAGCAGCAGCCAAGAAATCCAAAGAAGCGTGGGAAACTCTCAAAATAGCCTATCAAGGCATGAAAAAAGTGAAGATAGCAAAACTACAGTTGCTGAGGAGAGATTTTGAGACTCTCTTCATGAAGGAGTCAGATAATATTGACTCATTCTTCACACATATTATTGGTCTGGTCACACAGATACGGTCTCATGGAGAGATTCTTGAAGAAAGGAGGATTGTGGAGAAACTATTGAGGATCCTACCCTCAAGGTTCGATGTGGTTGTCACCACCATAGAAGAGACAAAGGATCTCACAAACTTCTCAGTTGATGAACTACATGCATCACTGATAACACATGAGCAGAGATTGAGTAAAAATGAAAATTCATATCTAGAACATGCCTTTAAGACCCAGATGTTTTTTGGAAGAGGAAGAGGTCAAGGCAAAGGAAACAAGAGAGGAAGAGGCAGAAGCCAAAATAGAGGTGGAAGAAACAGTGTAGCAAATGCTCAAGGAAAAGGCAACAATCCAAATCAGAACTAAGACCAAGGCAACAGCCAACAAAGTGGACAACATCATGCTCAAGGACAAAAGTATGATAAATCCAATGTCCAATGTCACTATTGTAAAAAATATGGGCATTATGCAAATGAATGTAGGAAGAAACAACATGATATGAGTAATAGAACTAGTGCAAATTTCACTAGAGAAAATATCAGCCAAGATAATTTGTTTTTAGCCTATAATATGACTGAAGAAAAGAATGAAGATGTATGGTTCCTAGACTTCGGTTTCCGCAATTATATGACATGAAACATAGCCCTGTTTTCTATGTTAGATCAGAATGTGAAGTCACAAGTCACACTAGGAACTGATAATAAAGTTTATGTTATGGGAAAAGGAGAAGTAAAAGTCTTAACAAAGAAAGGTGAAAAGAAAACCATAGTAGATGTTTATTATGTTCCTGGAATGAAATGTAACCTCTTAAGTATTGGACAGCTTATTCAAAAGGGGTACAATGTTTTCTTTGTGAATAATGTATGCACCATCATGGATAAAACACCCAGCAAACAATGTATTACTGAAGTGAAGATGACAAGGAACATGATGTTCCCTCTCAGAATGAAAGCAGATTTAAAAAATGGAGAAGAAATAGCAGCAGCGACTCGAGGCTTTCCAAATCGAACCAAAAGATGAAAATTGGTTGTGACACTTGAGATTTGGACATCTCAACTTTGGAGGTCTTAACTTGTTGAATAGAAAAGGAATGGTAAGAGGATTACCATTGATAGAGAAACCAGACAACGTTTGTGAAGGTTGTATCTTGGAGAAACAGCACAGAGAAAATTTTCCATCTGGGAAAAGCATAAGCGCAAAAACACCCTTAGAGATTGTTCACTCAGATTTATGTGGACCGATGCAAACTCCATCACTTGCAGGCAGCCATTATATATTAACATTTATTAATGATTTTACTAGAAAAACTTGGGTTTATTTTCTGAAAAACAAAGGTGAAGTGTTTGAAAGATTTTGCAATTTCAAAGCACTTGTAGAAAACCAAAGTGGGTTGTATAAAGTCTTAAGAACTGATAGAGGAGGTGAGTATATCTCCAAGGAATTTCTACGTTTTTGTAGAGAAAATGGAATTCATAAGCAGTTTACCACTAGGTACACTCCGCAGCAAAATGGAATTACCGAAAGGAAGAATAGGACAATCATGGATATGGAGAGGAGTATGTTAAAGGCAAAGCATTTGCCAAATGATTATTGGGCTGAAGCTGTACATTGTGCAACGTACATTTTGAATAGCTGCCCTACAAAAGCAGTCATGAATAGAGTTCCGAAAGAAACATGGAGTGGGACAAAGCAAGGAGTCACCCACATGAAAGTTTTTGGATGTGTGGCTTATGCACACATTCCAGATCAACTAAGGAAGAAGTTGGACAACAAATGGGAGAAATGTATTTTCATTGGATACAGTGAGGAATCCAAAGCTTATAGATTGTATAACCCATCCACCAAGAAGCTTATTGTGAATAGAGATGTTCAGTTCATTGAGGAGGAAGCTTGGGATGGAAGCATAGATAAAACAGTGAATATTAAAAACTCTTTGTCACATGATGAAGATGATGAGGAGATGGCTGAAATACATCCCCAAACAGCAGCACCAACACAAGGGCAGCAAGAGACACCCTTGAGGAGAAATGAAAGTGCTTCTCCATGCACACCACAAGGAGGAAATTCAAGTGCTTCTTCAAGTATTTGTACCCCAAATGAAAGAGGTAAGAAGTTCAGAAATTTAAGTGACATTTAGGAACAAGAAGCAGCAAATGAAGGTATGAACTCTTTGTTTGCTTTATATTGTCATGTTGATGACCATGTTCATTTCGAAGAAGCAATTAAATATAGGAAATGGATAGAAGCTATGGATGAGGAGATCAATGCCATAGAAAGAAACAAGACATGTGATTTAGTTGAACTACCAAAAGGAAAAGAAGTCAATGGAGTTAAATGGGTTTACAAGACCAAGAGTAATGTTGAACGCAAAATAGAAAGACACAAGGCAAGACTTGTTGTCAAAGGATATAAGCAGCAGTATGGGAGAGACTATGAGGAAACTTTTGCATCACTTGCTAGAATGGAAACCGTGAGAGCAGTGTTGTTTATAGCAGCACAAAACAAGTAGAAAGTTTACCAAATGGACGTGAAGTCAACATTTCTAAATGGAGTGTTAATGGAAGAGGTTTACATTGAACAACCTCTAGGCTATGAAAAGAAAGGCCAAGAACACAAAGTGTGCAGATTGAAGAACGCTCTTTATGGGCTGAAGCAAGCACCAAGAGCGTGGTACAGTAGGATAGATTCTTATCTATTGGAAAATGGATTTGAAAAATGTGAGGGAGAACCCACCCTCTACATCAAAGAAAAATATGGTAAATTACTAATTGTTGTGTTATATGTTGATGATGTTATTTTCACAGGTAATGATGATTATCTTATTGAAAATTTCAAAACAGTCATGAAAGGAGAATTTGAAATGACTGACATGGGTTTGCTGAGATACTTCTTAGGAATAGAAGTAGAACAAAATGGAAATGGGACTTTTATTTCACAAGCGAAATATGTTAATGAAGTGTTGGAAAGATTTAACATGTAGGAGAGCAAGGCAACAATCACTGCCACAGTGATGGGATTAAAACTCAGCAAAGAGGACAACATCAAGGATTTTGATCCTAGTTTGTACAAGAGCATAGTTGGCAGCCTCATGTATTTGACTGCAACTAGGTCGGATATAATGTATGTTGTTAGTTTGATTTCCAGATTCATGGAGAGGCCAAAAGAAGCACATTGGCAGGCAGCAAAAAGGATTCTGAGGTATGTTAAAAGTACTAAAAGGTTTGGCATTTTATATACTGCTTCGGAATGTTCATATTTAATTGAATACACTAATAGTGATTGGGCTGGAAATGTAGATGATCGGAAAAGCACATTCGGTTATGTTTTTTACATGGGTTCAGGAGCCATTTCATGGGCTTCTAAAAAACAACCTATTGTAGCATTGTCTACAATAGAGGCAGAATATGTGGCAGCTATAGCAGCATCATGTCAAGCAATTTGGATGAGAAGGATGTTAAGGAGTTTACGCTAAGAGCAAGCAAAAGGAACTGTGATTTTTTGTGACAATAGCTCAGCTATTGCATTATCCAAGAATGTTGTGTTTCATAAGAGAACGAAACACATTGACACAAAGTTTCATTACATCAGGGAATTGGTAAACAATGGAGAAATTGTTTTACAACACTGCAAAACTCAGGAGCAGGTTGTGGATATTTTGACCAAACCATTGGGGCAGAAAAGTTTTGAATTTTTGAGGAAATGTTTGGGTATGACTGATAACCCAGCAGTTGAAATTAAAGGGGAGTGTTGAAATGTATTTTCAACTAAAATGTTTTTCAGAAAACTGCCATGGGAGTTCCCCGCACTGCCTTTCATGGAGAGTGGTATTTCTCGAGGGAGCAACGCACATATTCAATCGCTGACACGTGCCCTCAGTGGTTTTGCAAAGTCAACCTTCCCCGGCGCGTAAAGTTCAGCAAAAAGGGTTGTGCGATATTGATTGATAGCTGTCCGATTATTTTCAGGTAGATCTACGGTTAAGGCAGCGACGTCACATGTTTTTTTGGTTATCGAAATGACCTCCGATATTAGCGTTCAGAAATTCAAATCTCTGAATAGATTTTCCGTGTGATCTGGTTAAAACAAAATTAATTTATCGCCATATGATGTAATTAATGAATATTTACTGTGATTGGTAAATATAGGTGAAGTTTTAATTTTATTATTATTATTTTTACATAGTAGTATGGCACAAGTAAAAAAACGTATTGTCATGTTTTTTTTTACGACACAAGTGAAACAAAATGTAACAAAATGTTATGCCCTGTTTTTTTGAGGATGTAATGCAAAAGGGAAATAATAACAAAATGTTATGCCCTGTTTTTTTGAGGATGTAATGCAAAAGGGAAATAAGCAGCTGAGCGCGAATAAAAAAAAAAATTATACACACATCAGTGTTAATTTTTGGTGCAGAGACAGAGTTTTTGTAAAGTCACAGCAGTGCAAAGTAAGAAGGAACAAAGAAATGTATTTTCAGTAGAGACAGAGCATTTTTTTTGTAATGCACAGCAGTGCAGAGACAGAGTGAAAATTTTTTTTTGGGACTGCATCTGAAGAGTTCTTGGTGAAATCCCTCTCTGAGAGGAAGAATTTTGTAATAGCTATCTTATTAATGAAAACAAGTTTCTTTTTTAAGTGTTTGCTGAAACTCTGTCTTCAGCAAAAACAATTTTTGTTGTTCCTTTGTGTTAAGAAAGCATTTTTTCTTTTGTTCATTTTGTTTGGAATTATCAGAAATTCCCAACACTAGTTACAATTTAGTTATTATTTTTTTGGATTTAGAATCAAATTAGTAAATTTTCTAAATTAGTAACTATGATTTTTAAGATAAAAATTATAGATTTTATAGAGATGCTGTGATTTTTCCAATCTGATATTATAAAAAAATTTACAGTATACTAAAACCCTCCAATATTAATAAACTTTTCAAACTTATAACTAAAATCCCCAAAATAAAAATTATGAAATAGAAATTATAAATTCCATAAAAATACTGACTATTCCAACAAAAACATACAACCTCACTATGCCACAGGGCCTTGCTAGTCTTCCCTTTAGTTCTGTGCCGTGATGAACTGATTGATTCTATATATAATATCTCTATTCAACGCGATCGAAAATATTTGAATCGATTTCCTTACCATCCACCAAAAAATATTTAAAGCATTTTCTTTGATGCCAGCACATGTTCAATAGTTGAAGAATCACACCTCTGTTATCAACTATATCCATGATTCTGGGCGGCATATAAAGTATTTGTATTTTCTGTGTTGTCGGAACAGGTTCAACCATGAGAATGCCACGTCGGTTATCTACGATTCTGGTCGTCATATAAAGTGAGGCTCGACAATTTTGGTCTCCTGGTCTGAGATCTTTATTTATAAAATTTTGTTGTCTGCATTTATCGGATGAGCCAAGCCAGCTGTAACTAGTGACTATGCAGTGTATCATTGCTTTAGATCAAGAAGGACAAATATCTGTTTTGTCCATGGTGGTTAGTATGTTAACAAAACAATATACTGTTTGATTTGTTTTCTGTGCCTGCAATACTTTGTAATATTGTTCAGCACTTTCTAAACATGCTCTAAGACAATATCTATTCAATAGTTATCGAGATATGCACGGAAGATAATGCTGCTTCATTTGTTTCCCGTGTCTGTGATACTTCATAATATTTGTCAGCACTTTATGTGATAAACAATATCTATTCAATAGTTATCGAGATATGCTCGGAATTCTTGTGAAACTTATCCATAAAAACACTCGACATCAGGGTTTGCTCAGATTGTTCTACGATCAATAGAAAGTGAACAGCTGACACCCATCATAAAATCATTTTCTCATTGGCATATCATTTTCTAAAAACCTTCCATTTTTGTATTTGTGGTTTGTTCCATTAAGTCGATTACTTGCGCCTCAAGTCAAATGTGTTATCTATATATATAACAAAATTTTATATTTTTTAAAATTTATTTTTGGTAGTTTTTTATTTTTATATATTAAATATAAATTTTGTGTCATTATATACTACTCATCTAGATTCATTTTAACTGAAAGAGGGATCAAATTTCTAGTGTAAAATTTGAAGAAAAGTTTGCACCTTACAACTTTGATTTCTCTTGGAGCTTGATAGATCTGGAGTTAAAATAGATTAGGCTGATTTAATTATTAGTTTTATTTTTTTTAGTTTAATTGTTATTTTTATGTAATTTCAATAAGTGAAATTTTTTAATTAATAATTTATTTTTTAATTTTTATGTAATTTCACTGATTCAAAAAGTTTAAATAACATAATATAACATACAATATCTCTTCACAAATTATTTATCAAATTACAAATTAAACTTTAAGATTAAATCTCTTTTCTAAATACTTATTAAATTTTATCAAATTATTTTTAACAAGACATTGTAAATTATTATTGATCAATTGCAAAGAAATGCAAATTTTACCAAACCTATTTAAAATTTATCACACACATGACTTGTTTTCTAACCTAATAAAGTCTCACAACATAGTACCCACAATTTCAAATTATTGATAAACTTAACAAATTTGTAATATAGAGTGACACAACTTTTACAAAAATCCAATGTTGTACTCCTAATTCGTTAGGGTTTCTTGGAGATCCCATTGAACTCTTGAAATATAAAACGAAAGGTCAAACAGATGTATATATTATTAATATATACATTATATAAATAGAACGAATCACGCGACTTATCCTAATTATATCTATTATTTGCGTGGTTTAACGTAGTACTAGAACTGTTGCAGTGTGCCTTTCTCGTCAATTTTGACGAGTTCTAAGATCGGTCCAGTCTACGCCCACGGAAAATAACCATACACGTGATATGTGTGTTAGTGTGCTGTCTCAGCTCTGCCATTGCTCAGACCTGTCATTCTGCCATCGTTCAACCCCAAGGAAAATGCTAACCATACACGTGATATGTGTGTTAGTGTGCTCTCTCAGCTTTGCCATTGCTCAGACCTGTCATTCTGCCATCGTTCAACCCCAAGGAAAATGCTATTTCCACCACTATAGGATCATTAATGCTCTCTTACATGCGCGGGAGATAGATTTTTATAACACGCGCAGGGGTAACGCGCCGTTTTTATTTTTATTATCTAGTTATAAACGTCTATCTCCCGCGCATGTAAAAACGCATTAATGATCCTATAGTGGTGGAAATAGCATTTTCCCAACCCTAACACGCCTATTCTGAAAAGTAGTGGCCATTCCAACATGCAACCACGCCAACATGTTTAGGTTCAACCCTAACACGCTTATCCTGAAAAGTAGTGGCCATCCCAACATGCAACCACGCCGACATGTTTAGGAAACCCTAATTGCAGTTCAATTGGCTTCGGAGTTGCAGGCGTTTTGTCGTTCTTGACCAAAGATTCGATGGCAAACCTCTAGATTTGCATACGTCGCCTCCTGGCGTGACGGTTAGATGTGCTGGAGAATATAGCAATTATAGGACAAGCAACAATATCACACTCAACGGGGATTAATGTATTCTTTTACACCGTGTGTAAGCCTTTAATTCCAGTCACAGGGTGATCTTTTTTGAAGTGGGAAAAAAATGCTGGTATTATAAGTGAATAACCAGTACATTGGTTTATAATAGTAGTTTCATCCAATCATATCATTTAGATATAAGTTTTAGCTAGAAGGCTTCATGTGATATCCACATAAGATCTTTATAATAATATATATGTTGCTTACCATATATATATGTTTATATGCTGCTTTAAACATAGTAAGGAAAACCAAAACTCAGTAAGACAAAAATGATTGTAAATATAGCAAGGGTAGCCAGATCAAGAGAGTAGACCCTTTTAGGAGAAGGGAAGGAACCCAACATTATGTGAACAGCCCTTCAACACTAGCATGATATGTAGACCATTTTGAGTAGTAATTCCAAGCTTGGACATAGGGTCCGCACGGTAGAGTTGAGTGCCTTGGATATGTGTTGAATGGAAATCTCATGGAATGTGCTCATGAGATAGCTGATGTTTTTTAGCCAGCCTCGTAAGTGTGTTTGTTCTATGAAGGATTTTCCCAGCACATAGTTAATAATGGATTATGAATCTCCATATATGTGAAGAGTAAAGATGTTTAAGAAGTTTGGAAACCACAACATTTTCTAATGTACTACCCCTCCCTAATGAATCTTATATTGTTAGTCATATTCAACAATGATCCAACAGCAGCCCGACTGTTCTGTGCCATAGAAGTACCCAGCTAAGTAGGATATGTGTTGGGTAGATGCACCCCCTGAGTTCCTATATGGCCCAAGTTAAATAGACAAAAGTGGTGTCACCCAGATTAAAATGTTGTTAACAATTTTGTCTACATTGAGATGTTGTTAACAATTCTGTCTACATTGAGAGGGATCCCCTCAAATATAATAAAGTTCCTAGATTGTAGAGGTAATTTATAGTGCCAGAAAATTTGTAGAGGTGAGCTGGTTCATTAGAGATGAATTGTATTGTCCCTAATAGATTTATTTGCGGCTTCAATTCTTTATTGAGATGAATTGTACTGTCCCTAATATATTTATTTGCGGCTTCAATTCTTTATCGAGTTTTATATTGTTGACTTTTGCTCAATCTATAACATAATGGAGACGAACCATTGTGCCAAAGATACTTGCTTATAGATCCAATTTTAGCAAAAGTGTTGGGTGACAGTGGACACCATTATTGGCATGTTTTTCTTCTTGTTGATGTATATCTGACAATACATGAGTTTGAGTTCAAGGACAATACTGCACAACAATTGAGTTTGAGTTCAGATTCTCTAGAACCGCCATTTCTAGATATTTCATTGCTCTCCAAATGGACAAAAATATCCCTCAGGGATATTAGCAAGCAACAACAGTCGCTGCCTGTAAATGTCAATGTGAACAGCCTGCAGACGTCTAAGTCTAGTGTTGTGGACCACACACAAAAACTAAAATGGGGCTTGCTCATGAGTCAACCATCCCACTAGAAATATCTGATACATCCAAGTTGACTTGGTCATTCTAATAAGCATAACATTTTTTGCTATGGGAGCATTTGTCTCACAGAATAATTTTTGTAGCAGAAAGGTGATGTAGCAATGACATGTTCAGAATAAAGATAAGAGAAGTTTTCCTCTTTAGTTTGAAGTTTCTTGCTTTGTGAAAATACACCAAGAAGCATTTTTACACTTTTAATGTGTCAAAAACATCACACCCATTTTTATGACTTCCAATGGTACACTTGATGGTTGAAAGTTGACAACATTATATATTATGGCACAAAAGATTTCAAAGTCTTGGTACAATTTTCCCACATTCAAATATTGTATGTTCTCTTGAAGTAAACTACATTAGTCCTTGAATATCTTAGTTTTTAGTACTATTGAGAATGCGGGATTAGATATAATTTGAAGTTGGTAAGTTCTGTGGTTTTTGTAGACTTATTCACTAAAATAGATGACAAGAAATGAAATTGTCTAGAAGAGAGTTGTTCCTCTTAATATTATAAATCAGTGTAAAAAATTACATTGGAGATATCAGTAATAAATGACTTAGTGAATAAATTGAACTCAAGATAATTTGGCTAAACTTAACTAACTATGACACTTGTATGGATGAGTATGTCACCTATTAGGTGGTTGGAATTAGACTCTAACACTCCACCTTAATTTCAACCACATAAAAATTCAATTAAGAGGCCTGTTGGTCTATGTCTTCGCTGGACTTACAATTTAAAAAAATTGGCTTCAACTACATTTACTTTTCTTTTTTCTCTTCTTCCAAATCTTGTAGCCTCTAAATTGTTTAAACATTTTCTTCTTGTTTTATCCTTAAAAACTTAGTTTCTTTATTTGTTGGTGTAGGTATTCCATTATTTGAGGCTCTCTAAGCATGTCCTAGACTTCTTCATAAATCGACGTTGTCATATGTAATCTTTTGTTGTGTGATCTTCATCATCTATTTTTTGCAACATAGGTTTATAATAAAAAAAATATTTCTTTAGGACTCCACGTCAAAATTTCATTGATGTTCTTATCATCCAACATGTCTTCAACATGCATTTCTACAGCTTCTATGCAGACTTTGTCAAGGCATGTGTTGTAAGCCATGCTTCAAGGAAATTTATCTCTTCTTCATAATCGTTCTATGTACCTTCACACTGGAAATCAATGTTAGAATTAAAAATATTTGCAGAACCAAATTGATTATGTTCCTTCTGCTCTGCAATGAGAGCTTTCTCATGTTACGCTTCATTCTTTGTGTTTGCCTTTGCCTCTATCTCTATTTTCTTTGCCTCTATCTCTATATCTGTCTTTGTCTCTTCCACTTCTATACCAACTTGCGCTGCTCCAGACATGTTGTCTTCCTCTCGGTTTTCAGATTCAAGTGGGATTATCTTACCAAATAGCATCATCTCAATATGATGTCTTTGTTGCATCATCTACAACCATTCATATTTAGTCAACAAGTCTTCATCAAAGTTTACATAAACGATATTAATTGTTGCATTTACCATAACATTGGTTGCTTCAATGGCAGCTTTACTATCATCATCAGCGAGCATTGTTGCTGGATTCACCAAATTTTCATCAGCAAGCTTTGTTGTTGGATTCACCAAATCGTCTTCAAGAAGTTTTGTTGCTAGAATCAAAAAAATTTCATCCACTTGTGGTTGTGCACAGTGGGGTTCACGAGCATAGTGGGATTACGTGCTCCTTCTCTGCTGCTTCTGAAAATTCATCACTCATCAACCACTTGTGGTTGAACATAGTGGGATTACTCCCCTTTACACAAAATCTGCTCTAAGGGTATCACAAGCTTCCTTAGTTGTCTTTGCTTCATTCATTCTAGTCGTTGCTTTGACTTTCTTAGCCTCTTGGCTTTTCCCATTTGTTGAGTGCGGGATCACTATGGCTCAACAAGCAAAACAAATTGCAAACATTGCAACTACCTGCAATAAAAAACATTGCTACTACTTAGCTTTCACAAACAAACGAGTCTACAAATGCTCTATAAAAAGCTTGCTTCCAAAAATTCTCTATTAAAATAAAACTTTTACAAAACTTTCACAAGAATATCACAAAGCCCACAAATAATTTGAAAAAAACTTTATAGTTTTTTTTTTTAAATTTTCTATTCTTTTATCCTGGAAAAAAAAATCCTTTTTTAAAAACCTTACCAAAGCATTTCAACAAACTCCTTCCTTTTTTAAAAATACATAAGGGACTTCCAAACCTTTTTTAAAAAAGCTTTTTAAATAAACTTTTTAAAATATAAGACATTCAAAATACCATGAGCCTTATAATATATTAGGATGAGCCTTTCAACATGGATTCAAAATACCATGAGCCTTGTAACATATTACGATGAGCCCTGTAATTCCTTACGAATAAAGTACTTTATATTGGACTTCGGCTCCTAGTGCTCCAACTTTGACCCAGGGAAAACTATTTAAACTTTTAACCTAAACCTTGCGCTCGCTTTTATTTGGGAAATGCCGTCAGCGCTCATTTCGACGGAGGTGGGTTGTGGTGAAACACAAAAACTGTCAATGTCAATTCACCTGCTCCTCTGAGCATGGACGTGTTACCCAAAATTATAAAATATAAAATTACGTCGTCTTTTTGAACAGAGGGAATCAGTCTTGGCTCTCATTGGCTTCTTGATGTTTGCTCCTTTCGAGGAGGAGTCTTATGCAGGCCAGGCTCTGATACTGTGATAAGAAATAAAAATATGAAGCAGAAAGGCCGTAGTCTTTAACACGACTTTTTGAAAGCCTTTCCGGCGATTTTTTCCGGTGAAAATTCGGCAGTAATTTATTGAAATCGAAGTTTGATAACTAGTTTCTGCACAATGAAAGCGTCCCAGGGGTTTTTCAGGGTGCTGAATCCGAATATGCAGTTAAAAAACCATTTTAACTGCAACAAATCATGATTTCATCGCAATTTCTTCCGCCGGATTCCGTCACCGGAATCTCAAAAAATCGCATTATAGACAACTCCAGCAGAAAGTTGCTCATATGAGTGTTAGGAATTAGTTAAAAAGATTATATTAGAGACATTAGTGATAAACCATTGCAGTGAGACTAAATTAAATTCAAGATAATTAGTAAACTCAATTAATTATGACACTTGGATGGACAGTTATGACACCTATCATGTGGTTGGAATTAGATTCTCCAACATGAGAGACTTTTGAGTGATTTGTTTGCAATCCCTTTGCTAAAAGTTCAAGTTAGAATATGTTTTTTTTTGAGTTGGGTTTTCCATAATTTGAGTAGCAAGGTTTGTCTATTGGGTATTCCATAATTGGAAGTTAAGTCAACCTAGTTTTCCAGTGAAAACTTCGAAATTGAACAAAAATTTGTTTGAAGTTGCTTATATTTTTTTTAAAGTAAGTTGAATGTATTGTAAATTTGTGCATTTTTGGTTGAAACCAACCCTCTTCATTTTCTAAGCTTGATCTATTAATAAAATGGTTAGAATTACAAAGTTATTAGAGTTGTTAAATACTTTAATACACTCCATTGTTCATGATACAGTTAAAAATGACAAAGCCACTCTCTCCAATATTCAACTCCAGTGAGATGAAATACAAAAACAGAGTCATCATTCTAAATTTGTTATTGTTTAGAACAATTCTCTATTTGAATTTGAGACACACTCCCATCAACAACCACAATTTAATCAAATTAGCGAGGTTGAGGTTGATTCCCATTAAGTGCCCATTTCAGGAGGAAACTTGCATGAAGATGAAAATATTCACGTTGCACTTCCCAAGCCCATCAGGAGACATTGGGAAGAACTTATTAGCAAGAATGATCTAGGTGGATATTTGAACACCCAAAAATTGAGTGTCTCAAAATCCTTGTAAATGGATCCATTGTGTAGTTCTTAAAATTCTGAATCAAATGCAACTTGAATGGGCTCAAACAGAGTCTGTATGAGAAAGTTATTGCAGATCAAAGTTCAGGCCAACACAAGCAAAAAGTGAAAGGGGAAAGTTTCACTATCATGTGGTAGTTCATACTACTGATGTCAGCACCATGACATGGTTGTCATTGATTGGTCATGGCAAGACGAATCAGGGGAAGTAATTTGGCCGCTAACATCATCAATGACTAGGTAGTATGATTTTGAGGTGGCCCAATCATATGCTGCCACGTGGGTCAATCAGTGGGCGCCACATGGTCCTATGTGAGGCCACCATGTGGCCTTATATTTTGTGCCAAAAATTGATTGGATGAGCCGATCTCCGCAAGGCTCAAATCTATGGCCTCTCATCCATCAAGCGCACACCCTACTATTATGCCATAAGTGTCGCTTGTATATTAATGTGCACCGCTTATATTTATTGTTAATTGAATTGTGGTTTGGCATTAAAACATCGAACTAGAGGGCAAGCTTGATCGGCCCGACATTCGGTTCTATGTATTCCATGCGATTGAAGTCAACAGAGAAGGTGCGTGAGATAGTTGTTAACACCAAAGCGCAGTTGAGGCTGTATGACATGACACTTGACCCATGGTAGAGGCAGAAGTCCAACAAACCAATAGGTTTATTAAGTGGGTAACGGTAATGGGTTATGTGGTGGCATGTGACTGGAGGCAAGGCCGAGAGGTGGTGCCAACCGCCAACACTCTGACCACCAATGTGAGCAGCATCGCTGGTCGACCTATGGTCTTTAATTTTTTTATTTAAATATAAAACCAACCAATGTAACCAATGACAGAAAGCCCTATTCAAATCCATGAACTACAGGGTACCAAACTAGCGCGCCACCATTAGGCCACAGGCCCATTTTGTTGAACATTTTGTGGAGCAGAGCCTTTTGTAGAGCACTTTGCAAACTATTTTTAAAAAAGGGGGAAAAAGGAGGATAACCTGGTCATCTTAAGTCCTTTCTGAGCACAAGAAGAGCCTAGACAAGGGTTTTGACTCTTCTAGACATCATGGAAATGTTAGTTTTGTAGTTTGAGGTTTTCATATGGATGTTTTGAGAAAGTCATCCTTAGAGGCATAATGCTATCTAACCTGTTTCCTCCAGTGAAAAGATGGATAATTTGTTGTACGCAAGTGTAAAGGATTTCCTTTTTGTGCAGGTTTTGTAACTAGTGGTCTTTGTACCCGTGCATGCAGAACTAGAGGTTTTTCCATTCTATTTTTTTACATGCGCTATTTGAGATGAGAATTCTAGAGTGAGGACCTAGAGGACTTGAGCGAAACATAATCGAGTTTATACTCAAATGACTCAAACTTTTGCAAGGAATTCATTCGTGGATGTTCATTTTCTCATTTGAGTGATTGATTTTCAGGCGGTTAGAATGGGGTTTTGAGTTAAGACCTGTTTGTCACTTTGTTTGGAAGTGTTCATGGTTACAAATTTTGGTCAGAGATCCATGAGACCATTTCGATGATGATTGAGTATGTTTTGAATCCAAGCAACGGATTCTAGTGGACTTGATGCCACATTATGTGAGAGTGTCACTTTTATGTTTTCTTTTCCTTGTTGAAGAAATGACTCTACATGATAGTTCTTTGTAGGAGAGCATCTTTTTGTAGGAGAGACACTGCCACTCAACGTGAGAGTTCTTTCTTGTATTTGACATAGATTTTCATGTACTCATTTTGGTTGTTGTGGTTAATAAAGTGGCCTCTTCATCATTGGAGAAATGCCTGGAGATGTAGCCCAAGATGGGTGAGCTCCGTTATAACTTTGGTGTTGTGATGTTTCTTTGCTTTGCTCTTATTTTTCCAGAGTTTGGATTTGAGTAGTGCATGCTTCATTTATACTGTGCAGTTCATTTAATTTTCCTGTTCATACTTGGACACATACGAATGAAGAAAATGTTTAAAGACCCATTTTGTTATAACTTACAAAGTGTTAGTGTCAATTCTATTTTCATATAGGTGGTATTAGAGCAGGTATGAATAAGTTGCGAGCATGGGAAAGAACCTGAAGCATGAATGACTCCAAGAGTTGGAGGAAATTAATCTATCTCTTCGAATAGAGAATGTTGAGCTGAGAATTTTTCTTGGAGCAACAAAGGAGGAGAAGGCGCAAATGTGCTTGTGGTTTTGATATATTTGGGAGGAAAAAACTGATGAATGTTTCGTTGTGGAAGCAACAAAGAGTCCCTCAAAGATGAAATTAGTTTGAAGGCATGGAGAATACATAGGATATGGTTGTTATAAGAAGAATGATGCTTGTAATTTTTGCCATCATTTGAAAGATTCTCCCCAAGTGTCATTTGCTCAAAGTGGTTGGTTGGAGATATCATCCACTTCTTCATCAAAAAGTGAAACAAAAAAGATGGGTTTTTTGTCAAAGGAGGTAATTGGTATTTATAGTTCTACTCCTTCAATTAATGCTAATGACACAACTTTAGCAGCTTTTGAAAAACATACCAAGGGAATTGGTATGAAGTTTTTAATTGAGATGGGATATGATGAAATGGGTCTCAGAGTCGATGACCAAGTCAACATCAATCTTATCAAGGTGGAGTAACGACCATGGTATGAAGGATTAGGTTATGGCCATGAAGAAATTGGAGAGTGCTCCAAAATTGCTGAGGTAAATAAATCATCAACTGTGGAGTTCATGCCAAAAGGGATCTTATGAAGTGATGGCACATCACACCATGATGGTAGTGAAGGTGGAAAGTTGTCTCCATTGAGAGATGACCGTTCCAAAGGACATGCAATGTCGAATTCTCCTCGTCAAAGTCACATCCCAATAGATAGGTATAAGCGTCATGGGCTTTCTAGAAATGTCTTTTCTTACGATCATTTATAGAAAATGTTTCCATGTACATTTTATCATGCATTTGACCATTGTGTGGAAGAGTGTGAGAAACATAAGGAAATTCTCAAAACAATTGGCCAAATCATTGGAAAGAGAGATGAGGAACCTCTCCCAATTTTGAAAGCTTCCTTGCAAAGGGGAAAGCACAAGAATTTGTGTACCCATTGTAGCATGAATGAGAACTAGATTGAAAAGCGTTGGAAAATCCATCCATAACTTCATCCTAAGAAGGACAAAGAGGTCATGCGATCCCTTATAAGGGAAGAGACGGGTGGCAAAGTGGAAGCTAATGTAGTTCTCGAAGAAACCTTTCAAGTAGAGTAGGTGCAGAAAGAGAACCCATAGGCCAAATAACGGGTAGACTATTTGTACAACCAGTTTGCATTAAAAAATTTAACTACTTGTTGTATATACCAAATTGGGTAATTTGTAAAGTGATCTAATGGTGTTAGTCACTTATATGTAACTACATATTTTGTCATTTTATGCATTTTTTGGCTTGTTGTTGGGTCAATATGTATGGAAATTTGAGAGTTGAGTTTATTTCATGTTGTGAAAACTTTTGGAGTCCAAATGTTCTTTTTTTAGGAAGGCTTGATCCAGGTGGATCTTTGTATGCCCAAAAATTGACTACATTGAAATTCCTTATAAATGGATCCATTGTTTTGAGCTTGAAATTCTGAATCCAATACAACTTGAATGGTCTCAAACGAAGTCCATATGAAAAAGTTATTGTAGGCCAAATTTTAGGTCAACATAGGAAAACATTCAGAGGGACAAGTTTGAATATCATTTGGTATTTCGTGTTGCTGATGTCAGCATGAATATGTGGCAACCATTTATTAGTTGTGGTAGGAAAAATCAGGTGAAGGCATGTGGCAATTGATGTCATCAATGACTAGGAAGTATGATTTTGAGGTGGCCCAATCATTAGCCACCATGTGGGCCAATGAATAGGCACCACATGGCCCTATGAGAGGTCGCCATGTGGCCTCATATTCTATGCCAAAAATTGATTAGATGAACTGGCCTTAGTAAGGCTTGAACCTTCGACCTCTCATCCATCAAATGCACACCCTATCGTTATGCCAAAAGTGTCGCTTGTATATCAATGTGCATCATTTATCTTTATTATTAATTGAATGGTGGTTTGGCATTAAAATGTTGGATTGGCGGGCTAGCCTGACCAACTCAATGTTCGGTTCTATGGATTCCATGCAACTAGGCTAATAGAGCAGGTGTAGGAGATAGTTGTTAACGCCAGTGTGTAGTTGAGGTCATATGATGGGCAACGTGACCAACAGAGGAGGAAAAATTCCAACATACTAGTAGGGTTATTAAATGGGTAATGAAAATGGGTTATGTGGTGGCATGTGACCGAAGGTAGGGCTTATGGGTGGTGACAACTGCCAACGATCCGATTGCTAATGTAAACAGTGCAGCAAGACGATTGACGATCTTTATTTCTTTTTATTTAAATATAAAACCAACCAATGTAACCAATGGTGTAAATCTCAATTTAAACCCTTGACCTATGGGGTACCAAACTAACACACCACTATTGGGCCACAACCCCATTCTGTTGAACATTTTGAAGAGAAAAGCCTTTTGTAGAGAACTTTGCAGTCTATTTTTAAAAAGAGGGAAAAAGGAGGATAACTTGGTCATCCTAATTCCTTTTTGAGCACAAGAAGAACCTAGACATGGCTTTTTGGATCTTATGGACATCTTCACAATGTTAGTTTTACAGTTTGAGGTTTGCATATGGATGTTTTGAGTAAGTAATGCTCATAGGAATAATGTTGTCTAACCATTTACCTATTTTCTTCCAGTGAAAAGACGAAGGATTTGTTGTATAAAAGTGCAAAGGATTTCCTTTTTATGCAAGTTTTGTAACTAGTGGGTCTTTGTACCTACACATGTAGAACTAGACGTTTTTCCATTGTGTTTTTCTACACACACTGTTTGGGATGAGAATTCAAGAGTGAGGACCTAAAGGGCCTAAGTGAAACATAGTTGAGTTTATACTCAAATGATTTGAAATTCTGCAAGGAATTCATCTGTGGATGTCTGTTTTCTCATTTGAGTGACTGATTTTAAAGCTGTCTTCAGAATGCGGTTTTGAGGTAAGACCAATTGGTCACTTCACTGAGAATTGTTCATGGTTACAGTCTTTGGTTTCAAATTCATGAGACAATTGTGACAATGATTGAGTGTGTTTTGAATTTGAGCAGCGGATTCTAGTGGACCTGATGCCATGTTATCAGAGAGTGTCCCTTTTATGTTTTCTTTGTCTTCTTGAAGAAATCAATCTCAAGGAGAGTTCTTTGTAAGAGAATGTCTCTTTCTAGTAGAGACATCACCACTCAAAGAGTGAGTTATTTCTTATATTTGATAGAGATTTACATGTACTCATTTTAGTTGTTGCGCTTAATAAAGTGGTCTCATCATCATTGGAGCAAGGCCCAAATATGTAGCCCAACATGGGTTAACTTCGTTATCACTTTGGTGTTATGATGTTTCTTTGCTTTGCTCTTATTTTTCCAGAGTTTAGATTTTAGTAGCGCATGATTCATTTATATTGTGTATTTCATTTAATTTTCTTGTTCATACTTGGACACATATGAAAGAAGACAATTTTTAAAGACCCATTTTGTTATAACTTGCAAAGTGTCACTGTTGATTCTATTTTTAAATTAGAGAAGCATAAAATTGCTCTTGGGTATGGCAAGGAAGTGTTGCTTCATATTGCATACTATTACAAATGTTGAAATGTGGCAACAAGAATATTCCAATTTAATTTGTCTTTGAATTAAATTGTGAATTAAAATCGAATTAAGTCTTAATAGCTACTTGGAAATAATTAATTAATTCATTTTGAATTAATTAGTTGGAGAAATTCAAGTTAGAAGTATTTCTGAAGTCATGCAAGAGTTATCCCTTAAATTAAGGAGATAATATTGAGTTATATTTGAGTTGTAATTAGTTAACTCAGTTTACTGAGTTAATTCTAGTTAAATTAGTTCCAAACTGTTTGAGGAACTAATGGTGAGTTAACAGTTAGTTGATGCATGCATGCGCTCAACTAGTCTACTCTAGTTAACTGAAGATTCCCTCATCAGAAACTCATGCATATCTATTTTGAGAAAGACCCAATTGAGATTAAAGTTAAGGACAATGTACTATCAGTTGCATGTGTTTTCTTATGAAGGAAACTCATGCATGCAGTCAAGGCATCATTCCTTGAGGATTGTGCAGTTCTGATAGTGTGTGAGATCAAAGTGTTCCATTTGGTTGAAGGTGAATCATCCCAGAGGAACAATGCAAGGAAATAGGAGCTTGGAGGGTGTTGGCATTATGATGCATGTGTTGTACTTGATGGAAACCCTCTCATAGAAGAACATCTCACTTATGTATAACTGGATGAATCTTCAGAAGAGATGTCAGATGTGACTGATGGAGGAAAGCTCAAAGGAATCAGATGATAGTTCTAAGTGTAACAAGTTAGCTTTGCCATCAAGTCCAAAGGGGGAGATTGTTGGCATTATGAGACAAGTGTTGTCCTTGATGGCAAATCACACTGATGACAAATCATAGTGCAGAAGGATAGTAGCAAGGAATTGATGATCAGACTACAAGTATGAAGAGAAAATATATACACGCTGGTTCACTATATACCAAGTCACGTATACAAGCAGGTTCACTATATACCAAGTCGCATATACGCAGGTTCGCTATATACCAAGTCGCGTGTACACACAGGTTGGCTTCAGTAAAAGAGCGTGTATGTGGAAAACTTATCTTTGGTCCGTGGCGGTTATTCCTTGGAAGTTGTGCCTATGGTTTTGGACCATGGTTTCTCGATGGACGTGTTGATCCCTAGTTTTGAAGTTGATGGTATTGGATTTCTATGGTTTTGGCCCGTGGTATTGAGCAAGGCCTAAGGCTATATAAGGAGAAGAAGATCATTAGGCAAAGGTATCTGAAAAGTCTTGAATATCTGATGAAGTATTAGATCCAGTATGCAGGTTATGGGTTGATGATGCATTGCTTGATCTGAGATAAGGAGAGATCTCACCGGTTGATGGAGAACAAGATCTAAGGAGAGATTGGGATCAAATGGTTTGAAATGAACTATCTTTATATGGTTGATTATGCTTATTCTAGATCTGCATACTGACGCAAATAATATTCTATAAGTGTTATAGTATGATTGATGTCTGGTACAGCTGCAAAGTTATAAGAAATAATTTTAGATCTGTACGCGGGTTGGCCTTGGAAAAAGGGCGTATACACGCAGGTTGGGTTCATCCAAGTAGCGTGTACACTGTAAAGCTTGATATTTGAAGTTGCAGATGGGTCTGATGGTTATTGCAGAGTTCTGTGTCTGCTCTATGCTCTGGTGACTGTGTTGTTGACAGAGTTTTAGTGTTTCAGTGCTTCAGTAATTGATGATGCAGGTTGTACTACAATGGTGATTGTCTTATGGATCCAGTATGAAAATGTATGAAACGTGGTCCCGGGTAGATCGTAGGCCGGCACCTACGTACTGGTAAACATATCAGCCAGTACAAGAGCAAAGGAGTTGTAGCTCCCTTCCAGGAGCAGCTGAAGGACGAGTAAAGGTTGGAGCATTCTGTAGGCAAGCACCTACGTACTAGTAAATGGATCGGCTAGTACAAGAGCTAAGAAGGTTGTAGCCCTCTGCAGGTTGTAGCCTGCGTGCTGGTAAAGGACTGCACCAGTACATTGTAAAATAAGTTTCTTATTAAAGGAAGATAGAAACAAATTGCAGCAGGTGGTTTTCACCCACATTGAGTTTCCAACTTATATCATGGTGTTCATGTGTGTGCCTTATGTGTGATGATTTGTTCTGTTATACTGCACCTGTTTACTGTTAATATGGTTAATAATGTTCTGATGCATTTACTGAAGATAAGCTAACTGAATCATAAGATTACTGCATGTACGCTAGTTGCCCTTAACGAAGTCGCGTATATACGCTGATATCCTTAACTGAAGCTGCGTGTATGAATCTGAGTATGAAATTGGAAAAGTTTTATCTGATCTGATAATACTGACTCACCCCCCCCCCCCCCCCCCCCTCAGTATTATTTCCAACAATTGGTATCAGAGCAGGTCCTTTGGTAGAAGCTTGATCGCTTGAAGGAGATCCATGGAACAATGGGAAAGAAGCTTAAGAAGAAAGCTCATAAGAAGAAGAAGACATCTCAAAAGATCTATGACAGTGGGAGAGTCGATTGGGGATTAGGTATAAGAAGATCTTCAGATTTAGAATCAGATTCAGAATCATTATCAGGTATGAATGTGTTATCCTCTGATGTTCCTGCTATATTTCCTTGTGAAAGTGATGGAAGTGATAGTGAAACTACTGAACATGCTTTTATGGGTGAGCAAGAAAAGTATCAAATAGAGGCAGTATTTAGAAGGCTTACAGACGAAGTTAAAGATCAACAAGATCTATTGAACAAAAGGGAATGTGCTTTCAAAGAAGAAGTTACCAAACTAAAAGCTCAATCAGAGGAAGGAAACAAGGTAAGAAAGTTACTCAAGGACAAGGAAAATCAATGTCAAAAGTTGCAGGGTGAAGTGACATCATTAAGAGATGAAGTCAATGAAAGAAGCACAACCATCAAGAAACTCAGAGATAGATCCAGTTACTAGGAAAGTCTTGAAGCCACGATCCGCTCGCTAAAGAAAGATCTTGAAGAATCAAAGAAGCAGAATAAAGATCTACTCCAAGCTATTGAAAAACAGGTAAATGAAGATATCAGCTTAAAATCTCAACTGGAATGTGCTCTCAGAATTCGTCAAATGTAGCAGGATCTGAATGAAGAACAAGAAAAGGAGATTCTCAAACTAAGGCATCAGTTGGAAGAAGGAAGGAAAGATGGAGAAGACATGAAGAAGCAATGTCTAGAAAAGGAGGAACAACTTCAAGTTGAGGTAAATATCTTGAAAGGTAAATTAGAAGAAAAGGATAAACTTTTGAGATTTCAAGATAGTACTAAAGCCTTGGATGATATTCTTAGTAGTCAAAGGTCTCCTGCTATCAAGACTGGTCTTGGTTTTCATGAATCTATTGAAGGTGAATCTAGCTCACAAGGTGAGGCAAGTAACTCTAAAGAGAAAACTAAAATGATCAACAAGGAGATGAAAGGTCAACCCCATCAACAATCAAGGAAAAAGACTCCTCAAAGAAAATCTTTTACTCCTCCTATGAATAATGTTGAATGTTATGTATGTCATAATCTTGGACATGTTGCAGCTAGATGTGGAATAAGAAGGGTTCAAGACCATCATGTAGAAAGATCATCACATTCAAGGTACTTTAATGGATATTGTTTTTCTTGCAATATGTTTGGTCACAAAGCTGCTGATTGCTGCAGGAGGAATATGAAACATGTAAGATGTTATGCATGTAACAAGCTTGGACATATAGCAAAGGAATGCAGGAACAAAGGATGGACATCACACCAAAAGGAGAAAACCTCATCACACTTGAAGATATGGAGGAAGAAGGAAGTACAGTCAGTACAATGTACTGAGACACAGCACAGCACAGACATATCAGACTCAGGGGGAGCTGAAAGTGTAAAACTTCAGTGTTCTGAATCTCATACGCAAGTTCCTTAAAGGGAAGTCGCGTACATACGCGAGTTAGACACTGCAAAGTCGCGTATATGTCAGTCTGAGGAAAAGCAGTGGGGACAGGATCAGAAAAAGGATCTGATATGATTCAGTCTATTATTTGCTCTATTGGTTACAGTCTGCTGAGGATGTGTGGAAATGTTTTGCTACTTGTATGATGTCTAGAAGTGTTTTGATCCTAACTTGAGGATGATGATGTTTTGATGCTTATTGCTGATATATGCATGATCAGATCTAACAGATGGCACTGGTTGAGGGGGAGCATATGTCTTTAGTAATTCATTGTTGGCATTATGGTTAATAATCCTTGGTGATGATTCTTATATGGCTAAATGATATATCTTGCTATGATGTGGTTGTGAGTTGTCTATGATAAACTCTCATATGATTCTTGAAGTTACATAGAAGATGTTCAGATCAGATTTATGGTTGATTCTTTGATGATGCATATATGGTGCTTACATGGTGATCTTCATAAGGACAAGGAGGAGTACAAAGCTTGAATACACATCTTCCTCACTTGATGATGAGTCACTTATATACTGCTGTTGTCATATGCATAAATATCATACAGTTTTGATGCAGGCACTCATGTGGATAAGGATTGTTGCTGATGATGATATCAAGAAGCTTTTGAGCTCAAGATACATAGTGCTGATACATGGATGACTCCTCAAAGTCACTTTGTTGGAGACATGATGATGAGTTCGTATCTATATGATGATAGGTTTATACTTACATATGTTGGTTGATGCAGATGTTCCCAAGTAATGATACTTGGATCATGTAGAGCTTGATGAAATGGCTATGGTGGTTTCACACATGATATAATGTGAATGACTCTGAATTCTGTTCAAAGGGATGAATTGATGCAGACATACCTTGTTATAGGTTGATGACTTATTCTCTACAGGACATTTACAGGTTGCTGATATGGAAATTGGTGTACGCGTGTTGTTTAAGGGATATCCGCGTATATACGCTGATTGATGCAGGTGAAGTCGCGTATATGGAGTTCTGAACAGCAAGGGCAAACTCTGAATGAAAAGATTCTGAAATGGGTCCAACAGAGACCATCTGGTACAGTCAGAGGGATCAAATAATGATGCAGTGTTGGCATTACCTTAGATGCAGAGGGAGAACAAAAAGAAAATATAATTGTTGGACTAGATGCTTATGGAACAAATCATACATTGTGTATGATAGCTGCTGATGACTATTGTGGTCTTACTTAGATGTCTGGTCTCTTGACTCATGAAGTAATTGAGTGTCTCTATCTATTGTAATCAGTTGATGAAATCTCTTCTGGTCATTTGATGAATGTTGAAATATTTCAGTCATGTATTTTCATCAAGGTCATGTAACGGCCTATGTTGGTTTCCCCACTATGCCTGGGATGAATGATGTTATACTCTTGAATTATCATGTGTAAACTTTTGGTATATCCCCACTTGATTGGGAGATGGATGTATGTATGAGTCTTTGGTGCTAGGAAGGTCACTTATGATGTATAGAGTCGTGTTCTTTCTTGTAGAACATTTTTTTTGTAGACCTTTCTTACAGTCACGGAGAGCATGATCAGCACACTTCAGCAAGAACAGAGATTTAGCATGTACTCATAGGGAGCATGGACAGATTGGTACACCTTGGCATATACAAAGGGGGAGATTATTCAGAGATTTCAGCAGGTACTCAGGGGGAGTATGGACAGTGGAATGATTCAACAAAGGAAGAGAATATCTTGGTCCACCCTTTGCCCTTGATGTCAAAGGGGGAGAGTGATTTGGTGTTGTTGCCATCAAGTCCAAAGCGGGAGATTGTTGGCATTATGATGCATGTGTTGTACTTGATGGCAACCCTCTCATAGAAGAACATCTCACTTATGTGTAACTGGATGAATCTTCAGAAGAGATGTCAGATGTGACAGATGGAGGACAGCTCAAAGGAATCAGATGATAGTTCTAAGTGTAACAAGTTAGCTTTGCCATCAAGTCCAAAGGGGGAGATTGTTGGCATTATGAGACAAGTGTTGTCCTTGATGGCAAATCACACTGATGACAAATCATAGTGCAGAAGGATAGCAGCAAGGAATTGATGATCAGACTACAAGTATGAAGAGAAAATATATACACGCTGGTTCACTATATACCAAGTCGCGTATACAAGCAGGTTCACTATATACCAAGTCGCGTATACGCAGGTTCGCTATATACCAAGTCACGTGTACACGCAGGTTGGCTTCAGTAAAAGAGCGTGTATGTGGAAAACTTATCTTTGGTCCGTGGCGGTTATTCCTTGGAAGTTGTGCCTATGGTTTTGGACCATGGTGTCTCGACGGACGTGTTGATCCCTAGTTTTGAAGTTGATGGTATTGGATTTCTATGGTTTTGGCCCGTGGTATTGAGCAAGGCCTAAGGCTATATAAAGAGAAGAAGACCATTAGGCAAAGGTATCTGAAAAGTCTTGAATATCTGATGAAGTATTAGATCCAGTATGCAGGTTATGGGTTGATGATGCATTACTTGATCTGAGCTAAGGAGAGATCTCACCGGTTGATGGAGAACAAGATCTAAGGAGAGATCGGGATCAAATGGTTTGAAATGAACTATCTTTATATGGTTGATTATGCTTATTCTAGATCTGCATACTGACGCAAATAATATTCTATAAGTGTTATAGTATGATTGATGTCTGGTACAGCTGCAAAGTTATAAGAAATAATTTTAGATCTGTACGCGGGTTGGCCTTGGAAAAAGGGCGTATACACGCAGGTTGGGTTCATCCAAGTAGCGTGTACACTGTAAAGCTTGATATTTGAAGTTGCAGATGGGTCTGATGGTTATTGCAGAGTTCTGTGTCTGCTCTGTGCTCTGGTGACTGTGTTGTTGACAGAGTTTCAGTGTTTCAGTGCTTCAGTAATTGATGATGCAGGTTGTACTACAATGGTGATTGTCTTATGGATCCAGTATGAAAATGTATGAAACGTGGTCCCGGGTAGATCGTAGGTCGGCACCTACGTACTGGTAAACATATCAGCCAGTACAAGAGCAAAGGAGTTGTAGCTCCCTTCCAGGAGCAGCTGAAGAACGAGTAAAGGTTGGAGCATTCTGTAGGCAGGCACCTACGTACTAGTAAATGGATCGGCTAGTACAAGAGCTAAGAGGGTTGTAGCCCTCTGCAGGTTGTAGCCTGCGTGCTGGTAAAGGACTGCACCAGTACATTGTAAAAGAAGTTTCTTATTAAAGGAAGATAGAAACAAATTGCAGCAGGTGGTTTTCACCCACATTGGGTTTCCACCTTATATCATGGTGTTCATGTGTGTGCCTTATGTGTGATGATCTGTTCTGTTATACTGCACCTGTTTACAGTTAATATGGTTAATAATGTTCTGATGCATTTACTGAAGATAAGCTAACTGAATCATAAGATTACTGCATGTACGCTAGTTGCCCTTAACGAAGTCGCGTATATACGCTGATATCCTTAACTGAAGCTGCGTGTATGAATCTGAGTATGAAATTGAAAAAGTTTTATCTGATCTGATAATACTGATTCACCTCCCCCCCCCCCCCCCCCCCCTCTCAGTATTATTTCCAATAGAGGGTAGAGAGGAAGGTTGGAGAGAAGCCAATATTGCCTGTGAGCATCTGTGAGGATTGTACTGAGATCTGGCTAGTTGTGAGAGCTAAGGCTTTGTATAATTCCTATGTATTTCCACCTTGTATGATAATACAGATAGTGGGGTTTTTAGCTAAGGCTTTCCCCAAAGTATTTTGATGTGTATTGTTTGATTGATTCTTCTGGTTATATTGTTCAACTCGATCTTTAAGCTTCCACAAAGTGATAGTAGACGTATGTTATAATATTCTTCTTTGATTTATATTGCATTATCGGGTTAACCTACATTAGATTTTCTACATGGTATCAGAGCTAGATTTGTAGAAATTTTCTACATGGTATTAGAGTGAGATTTGTAGAGAATTTTATACACCGTATCGGAGCTGTGAACAATATACTAAGAAGAGAATTCGAAGTTTGAAGTTCGGGGTTGCAGGTGCAAATCGAATTCATATCATACTTCAAGGTTGGCCAATGGCATTCTATGGCTTGAGACTCGAGTATGCCTTGGAAGGTAGCTCGAATTAAATAGCATGGAAAGATAGAATGGAGGCTATGTTAGAAGATAATTTCTTGAAGGAATTCATTGATAAAGAAATCCAAAAGCCAACTTCAACTAATGCACAAGAGTTGGCTGAGTGGAAGAAGTGTGTGGCGAAGGTGAGACGGATCATTCTTGAGGGAGTTTGATACCATATTATCTCGAGTCTCCATGGGAAGGATACTCCATTTTCAATGTGGAATACATTGAAGGAACTCTACCAGAACAGTAGCGACTAGAGGAAATTGGTGCTCAAGGATAAGCTTCAAAGAATCAAGATGGAAAAGGGCAATACTATTTCTGCATATCTGAACAAGCTCAACACCTGTAGAGATAAGCTTGGTAGTGTGGGAATAACTACTGCCAATGATGATATGGTGAGCCTTGCTCTCCTTGGCCTTCCAAAGAGTTGGAATAGATACCAGGACTATGTGAATGGAAGGGAGAAACTACCGGATTGGGAACAACTGTGGTCGGATCTCATGCAGGAGGAGATCAGGAGGAGCACACGAGATGGTTCTTCATCCAAGGATGATGGTGAAGAAAATTTGGCCTTAGCAAGTAAGGCAAGGAAAGGGAAGGGGAAGGATTCTCATTCCAAATCGAATTCTTCTCATGGAGGGAAGAAGGGTGACATGTCTAAAGTGATATGCCTTAATTGTCACGAGATGGGACATTACGTGACTAAATGCCCATAGAAGAAGTCCAAGAAGGGATCCTTGGAAGGATTGGAAGGTGAGGCATTAGCATCTCAGTTCGAAATAGACTTTACCCTCATCACATGCATGGTGTCATCGATGATAGGTTGTGTCTGGTATCTTGACAGTGGAGCCTCATTCCACATGACCAGTGATAAAAATTTATTCAGTACCTTGGAGGAGAAAGACCTCAAGATGCACATAGAGATGGGTGACGATAGAAGGTATAATGTTTCAGGAGTGGGCACGGTTGCTTTTGAGAGGGAGCATGGACCTCCTATCACCTTGACAGACGTGATGTATGTGCCTAGACTAAAGAAGAAATTGGTATCAGTGGCAATTTTGGAGGAAAAATGCTACAATGTTGTCTTCAATAAAGGAAAGATGTTCCTAAGACACATAGCCATGGGTCAGACCAAGAGGATAGGGATTCAGGTGAATAATCTCTATAAACTAGAGGTAGATGATTGTGCAACATTGAGTATGAAAGCATAATTGGTGCAAAGCTAGGACATTGGCGAGTTGCGGCACAGGCGGTTCGGCCATTTGCATCATGGGGCTTTGAATATAATGCAACAAATATCTACAGGACTTCCCAAACGTAAACTTGAGCAAGTTGACACATGCAAAGGTTGTACGTTGGGAAAATACACCAAGTATTCCTTCCATGATTGAGACAGTCGAGCAAAGGCTATCTTAGAGCGAGTTCATACTGATGTGTGTGGACCATTCTCAATGGCATCCACAACGAAGCAAAGGTATTATGTGATTTTCATTGATGACTATTCTTATAAATGTTGGATTTATTTCATGCAGAATAAGGACCAAACCTTCACAAAGTTTTGTGAGTTCAAATCTTTGGTCGAGAAAGAGTCAAGGAAGAAGATCAAGGCCTTGAGAAGAGACAACGGTGGAGAATATGTCTTTCAAAAGTTTAAGGACTTCCATGCAATGAAAGGAATTAAACGAGAGTTGACGGAACCTCATAACCCACGGCAGAATGGGGTGGATGAGAGGAAAAACATAACTATTGTAGGGGCAGCATGGGCAATGCTGCATGATCAAGGCCTACCACTTCACTTGTGGGATGAGGCATGCAACACAGCAGTCTATTTGCAGAATAGAAGCCCACATCGCATACTTGGGATGAACACACTAGAGGAAGCTTTCTCTGGTAAGAGACCGGATGTGGGTCACTTCAAGATCTTTGGCTCATTGGTATATTTCCATGTGACAAAGGATGCATGGAAGAAGCTTGAGCTGACAACAAAGTTGGGGATACTTGTGGGGTACACTGATACACCTCACAACTATTGAGTGTACTTGCCTACTTGTCGGAGGACAGTGGTTCGCAGAGATCTCAAGTTTGATGAGTAGAAGGCCATGTAAGTTTCCCTTGAGAGGGAGCTCCAACTACGGGTTGTGGAGGAGCTGATGGTTCCTGAGGAGGAGGAGCCTCAGACTAATGTGGAGCAACCACATGCAGAGGTTCCAGGAGTGGAGACATCCACTCAAGCAGAGTCTTCCAGAGATGGACGAAAGTGCACAAGAGAAGCTGACAAATTTTTGGAGGATGTGAGAGAGAATGCGGGAGAACCATCTTCTCAGTGCAGACAGAGGAGGTCATCTTCTGGGGAATGTGTTGAGACTGAGCCATCTTCCTTTGAGGAAGCAATGCAGTAGAAGATTTGGGTTGATGCTATGGTGAAGGAGTATGACTCCATAGTTCGTAACAGTGTTTGGGACGTGGTTTCGAGACCGGAGAACAAGCCAATTGCGAGTTCCCGTTGGCTTTACAAGGTAAAGCAAACTGCTGATGATGGGAGGATCATGTTGCTGCAGTATATTTTGACAGAGGAGAAAGATGATGACATTTTGACAAAGGCATTGCCAAAGTGTAAATTCGAGTTCCATAGAGATAGGATCGGGGTGGCAGATAATCCCTTTCTTATTGAGAGGGAGTGTTGAAATGTGGTAATAAGAATATTCCAATTTAATTTGTCCTTGAATTAAATTGTGAATTAAAATCCAATTTAGTCTTAACAGTTACTTGGAAATAGTTAATTAATTCATTTTGAATTAATTAGTTGGGGAAATTCAAGCTAGAGTCTTTCTGAAGTCATGCAAGAGTTATCCCTTAAATTAAGGAGATAAGATTGAGTTATATTTGAGTTGTAATTAGTTAACTCATTTTACTGGGTTAAGTCCAGTTAAATTAGTTCCAAACTATTTAAGGAACTAATGGTGAGTTAACAGTTAGTTGATGCATGCATGCACTCAACTAGTCTACTCTAGTTAACTGAAGATTCCCTCATTAGAAACTCATGCATGTCTATTCTGAGAAAGGCCCAGTTGAGATTAAAGTCAAGGACAATGTACTATCAGTTGCATGTGTTTTCTTATAAAGAAAACTCATGCATGTAGTCAAGGAATCATTCCTTGAGGATTGCACAGTTTTGACAGTGTGTGAGATCAGAGTGTTCCACTTGGTTGAAAGTGAATCATCCCAGAGAAACAACGCAAGGAAATAGGAGCTTGGAGGGCAGAGAGGAAGGCTGGAGAGAAGCATATGTGAGGATTGTACTGAGAGCTAGCTGTGAAAGCTAAGGCTTTGTATAATTCCTATGTATTTCTGCCTTGTATGGTAATACAGATAGTGGGGTTTCTAGCTGAGGCTTTCCCCAAACTATTTTCATGTGTATTGTGCGATTGATTCTTCTTCTTTTGGTTATATTGTTCAGCTCGATCTTTAAGCTTCCACAAATTGATAGTAGAAGTAGGTTATAGTATTCTGGTTCGATTTATATTGCATTATCGAGGTTAACCTACATCAAATTTTCTACAACAAACCCATCCAGTTTCATAGTACTAGGTTTCTTCCGGATAATTCATCTTCACCCACTCCTCTTCTACAACCACTTTAGATTGTCAAATTCCAACATTGTGATTGGGTTCGCCATGTGAAATAACAATTTTTTTATCTACATCCTTGTAGTATTGTGGAAAACACACTTGTGATTCAAACGTATGCTCTAGAAACAAGACTGCTACAAGAACGAATATTCACTTTGGATGGATCGCTTCTTGGAAATGGTCTTCAATAGCCAAGAAGATATATCAGTCATATGTCAAAGTTCATTCTCAATTATTGGCACATATTGCAGTGGAGATATCTTCATCTTCTTACCCTATATTTGAAATGGGGGAATTGACGGTCAATTACCACATTCAAAGACAAATCTTGAACCATAAACTAAATTAGAGCCAACTGGAAGAGCCTAGAGATAGAGTCAACCATAGCTAGATTCAAATTTGTATCCAGATGTTGGGAAAAATACTGAGAGGGTGGGGGGGAGGTGAATTAGTATTTTAATTCACTTTAAACTTTTCCTTTTATATTTTGATTTATATACGCTACTTTCATTCATCCAACCAATGTATGTATGAAATTTTAGTGAAAGAAAACATCATATATCCAGTTAATTAACTTTTCATATATTTCATCAATTGTTCATCCTTGACTAGTGAATGATTACTTCATTATTAATTCATTAAGAAGAAACTATGAGCAGTAAAGAAAATATATATCATCAACACATAAGAACCATATCAACACACATGAACACCAGGATTTTAGGTGGACACCGAATGTGGGAGAAAACCACCGCTACCATCATCTATGTCTTCTTCTCTTATTATAAAGGAAAAATCTTACAATCTTGCATTGGGGAAAACTCTTACCAACATGCAGGCACCCAACTATAGAAGGCTACAACCTTCTTTTGTTCTCTAACACCCACTAGAAGGGAAATACAACCCTTGATCTCATTTACTGGCTCCTACCGGAAGTGAACACGTAGCCCCTAAACATGTTTACCAACTACCACTGGAAGGAAGCTTTGACTCCCTCACTGAAGGCTCCAACCCTCACCTCCTTTATGGACCACATTTCATAATATTTCATATTAGATCCACCTAACTCAAAACATCAGAACCTGTAGGCACTTTTCATCATATTTTCATATTGGAACAAATTCGATCATTAAGGTCAATACAAAACTGAATATTGAATCTGAAGGAAAATCACTCAACCACCTAAATCACGTGTAATATCAAAAAACCACTCTCAATCAACCATTGTAACTAGATCAAACAATTTCATCAGATCATACCAAACATCAATATACCTAACCATACATTGTTCATCATCACAAAAACATAGTGTTGTTCATGCAAACCCTGATCATACATACATTAGAATGTATATGCTACTTCTCTGAAGAACACCCATGTATATACACATTTCCACTGTATAGGACCTGTGTACAAATCCTAAATTACTAACAACTGAATTTGAATCATTGTAACACTGAAACAACCACTGCATCATGTACTAAATCAATCATAGGTCACTGAACCAATTACATATCACCACACTATAGCACCATTACTAAGCATTATTCCATTCCATAACCAATTCAACCCAATCAACACTTTCAAACAGAAATTATCATGATAGATACATCATTGACAGACATTAGCTAATAGAAAATAACTCATCAAATGTCATCATCAAACCATACTACAAAACCCTAGAATATATATGCAACTTCCATCAAGCATACCAGTGTATGTACATGACTATTATGCATAATACCCACGTACAAATATTAACATGTAGTGTAAATCCCTTTGTACCATCCAGAGGAAAAGAAATGTACATATATGAAATCATTAAATCATACTTTCACTACATAACACAACGTTTGTCAAACCCAAACCTAGGCATACATACTGTTACAGTCACACATCATTATATGTAGATTCATACCATCATCATAGATCCATCATTGTTAGCTATAACCAGATCAAGCAATATGTATTCATTAGTTTTCACTACACTTTAAAATCTATCAGTTTCGAGCCTCCTCCATGCTCCTTGGTGCACACATGTTTCAGATCAAAGTATTCATAAACAATCCATCACTTCCACACTTAACTCCTTGATCTTCCATCTCCTTATATAACCTTTGCCTTAACCAACACCTTAGGTAAATCCCTTGTTAATGTGGTTAGTATTCTTTGACGAGATCAAATAATCATTTTATCTCCATTACTATGGGCCAATACCATGGTAAATACCCCTGGTATCTAGACTGCTATAGGATAAAATGCATGGTGTATGGAGAATGAAGATACCCTCAAAGGTCTTCTCGGGACCTTCGACAGATTGTAAGATTATTTGCAACCGTCACAAAGTTACATGCATGTTCATAAACATTAACTAACTATAAAAGTATGAGAAGGATATTACCTCAAGCCTCCGTGTAGATTTGTTGGAGAGCACAATGCAGCTAGGTGGAAGTCCCCTAAGCTAGATCTAGATCAAGTCCTGCACATAGAAGAGACAAGCATAATCATAGCATACAACTCTGATAACTAATACATGAATACATAAAAGAACATCTAGTTACATATAACTAAGCTACTCATGCTACAAGGTATTGGACAAACAACTGAATGAATGATAGCACCAACACCATGGAGTGGACAGTACAACTGCAGTTCTATATTAAAATTGGAAGAGTGATTACAACCATTTGTTGCATCATCCTTCATTTGCCCCTCCAGCTTCTCTCTCTCTCTCTCCCTTCTTGCCTACTTCTTATGATATGAGACAATGCTCAATATTCAAGTATGCTATCCTTTCAAATGCTCTGACCTCTTTCACCATAGCCATAACTTTGCTTATGTAGCAATTGAGTTAGGCTTTCTAAGCTCCTCCTTGAGTTCCCTAGGGCAAAAGAAATGAACTTGCCATGATTTTCAGCTCTTTCCCATTTGCCTCTTTATTTTGGATTAGAAATCCTCCAAATAGGTCGATTTTGGATGTTTCCTTGCTTTTCTTGAGTATTTTTAGGAACAAATATCTAGCTATTTATGAGTTAATTCGTTCCTTTTACCCTTAGAACTTCACCAAGTTTCACTAACGTTGTCCCCTTACTAGCAACTTGAGTTAGTAGGGTCACTAACACACCCTTAGGGTTGAAAACAAGCTTTATAAAGTAGGTTGTTAGTGCACAACCAGCGTTAGTGTGGAATCCAGGCCTGTCATTGTGGTCTTTGCTTCAGCTATCATGTTTTTCCCCTCTGAGTTGATGAGGAGGTAAATTCGTTGTATAACATATTCCCCCTAAAGTATGAGATCAGAGGCTGCGATGATGGCCGAAATACTTTACTTTAACTGTAATTTTCCTTTAAAAAGAGAGAGAGGATCAAAGATTTGGGCGGCAAGGGAAACTTGATACAACATATATATATAAAACTACTAAAATCATGTCTTGAGTCGGGCATTCCCATGCACAGTAGTTATTTCAGAGTGATTTTTCTCCAAAGAGATATGACGATACTAGCCATCGATAAGCACAATGCGGATCTGGTGTCATAATAGAATCATGCTGAGAAGCTGTCTCCAAAAAACAATATCCGCAACTTGGGAGAGGAAACAAGGTTGAATGATGCAAGCCTCTACCCAAGGTCTTGATTTCTGCTTGACCGAACAACATAGATCAATACATGTGAATATATGCGTTGACGTCGAACATGCATGAAATCATCTGATTACCAGTTAATAATGGAGACCGTTAATAGACACAAGGAAGACCACCGATAATGGTGATGGTCTCCAAGATGCACAATACAATCTAACGAGTGTGAAAGATGTCTTTGTTGTCAAACACCTGTAGAATCGCTTAAGAAGGAGCCAATAATGAGAACCCTTGATCAAACACAAGGAAACCTGCCACTAATGTCTGCAAGTACCAAGGCACTGCATGTGTTTCTGGGTTATATTCCTAGATAGAGTGTTGAAGTCGATAGGGAGAAACCTGTCAAAAGGTAGGCAATAATGTGTCCTACATCAATCGACACGAAACGGGACAAGAATGATTTTTTTTTTTTAATGAATCTTTTGAGCATTTGGTTCTAAACAACAGAGGGCATGATGAAAGGATATGCTTGATGGGTTGATGGAGGAAACAAAAGGGTAACCTTTAAACAATAGAAGGCATGACAACGGTTTTAACCAGACAGCACTAGACTCATGAACACCAAAGAGTGTTAGGATACAGAGATGCAAGAACATCAGGGTATATAGGCTAAGCTCATAGGATGGTAGGATTCATATTGAGAGGTTGTCACAAGGAAGGTTTATCTGAGGGAGTGCCATGTTCAAGGGAACGACTGCTGCCAAACCACGCTTTCTAATATGGAATACAGTTGTATTGTCCACTTGCCTCGTCTGATTATTTTAATGAGTCCAGATGGGTAAAGTCATTGATCTTTTCATATTTAAAGAGTCTGAAAAGGACTACAAAAAGAGTGACTCTTTTCCCTATCTGATTAGTTTAATGAGTCCATACAGGAAAACTCATCGATCTTTTCATATTTAAAGAGTCTGAAAAGGACCGCAAAAAGAGTGACTCTTTGCCCTATCTAATTAGTTTAATGAGTCCAGACAGGCAAATGCATCGATCTTTTCATATTTAAAGAGTCTGAAAAGGACCGCAAAAAGAGTGACTCTCCCCTCTATCTGATTAGCTTAATGAGTCTAGACAGGCAAACTCATCGACCTTTTCATATTTAAAGAGTCTGAAAAGGACCACAAAAAGAGTGGCTCTATATCTTGTCTACATGTAAATTAAGGAGTCCAGACTAGACAACTCGGTGGTCTTTTCATATTTAGAGAGTCTGAAAAGATCGTAAAGAGCAACTCCATGGTGGTCCCTTTGTCATAGTTGTTAACCAGGTGTGACAAAAGGTTAATAGTATACCTAGATCGGTTAATTTTCCGTTAGTTAATCTATTGAATCCGGATAAAGAGAAACCTATGTTCAATAGATGTCGACCTCATTTTGTTACGAGTACGAGGAGACAGACTAAACTCGTTTTTCATTGTGAATTTTTAATGAGTCACGCGATGACAAACTCAATGCCTTCATCAAGTTTTAACAAGTCAAATGAAGAAAACTCAAGGTATCTTTTTCAGTTTAGTGAGTGAGGAAAAAGAGGTAAAAGAACTGCTCATTCCTTCTTCGTAGATTTAACGAGCCTGAAGGAGGGGAAAAACTCGGGGATTTTTCGATTTTAAGAGTGAGAAATGGTCCCAAAAAGAAAGTTCTCTTGTTGCTGCCATATATTATTAATGAGCCCGGTAACAAAAATTCGGGGATTTTTCAGTTTAACGAGTGAGAAAAGTACCTAAAAATAATGCTTAGGTCATCTTTATAAATGTTTAACGAGCCAAAAGACAAAACTCAGGATTTTTTCAGTTTAATGAGTGAGAAAAGGGTGCCTAAAAAGAATACTCCATTGGTCTTTTTCAATTTAATGAGCTAGAAAAAGATCGAAAAAGAGTTTCTTAGACCATCGTCGTATATGTTTAACGAGCCCAACAATGCAAAACTCGAAGATGTTTCATTTTTTGAGAGAAAGAAAATATCCCATAAAAAAAACACTCATATCTTTGTTGTAGTAGTTTAATGAGCCCAAAGAAGGAGACTCGAGGTTTTTCGGATTAACGAGGAAGAAAAATACCATAAAAAGAACACTCGATCTTCTTTGTTGTAGTGCCCTAGTTTAACGAGCCCGAAGAAGGAGACTCGAGGATTTTTTTGGATTAACGAGCAAGAAAAACACCATAAAAAGAATGCTTGATCTTCCTTGATATCATGCTTGACAATAGAAGGGTCAATGCCATGCATTTCCTCATAAGACCAAGGAAAAACATCGGGGAAGTCCTTAAAAGCCAGGTGAAGCTCACAACTTCCTCAAGATTATGATTGGCTCCATTCTGTATGTTTTCCACGATGCCTGTCATGACAGAAATATCGATGAGTAATGTTTTTGAGATATTTCCCCTGTTTCCTTCTGAGTCCAAAGTTTGGATAGTCGTATATGGTGAGGAAACGATTTCATGTGCGTCAGGTGACAGGATTTGAAGAGGCATCATGTCCGAATCAGATATTGAAACACGATGGTGCAAGTCCTCCCAAGGTTGCTCTTCTAAACTCATGATCTCTCTAATAGCTTCGTCCTTAGGTAGGACTTGATTGAGGGGATCAAAAGAAGGAGCAGTTATGGGAGGGGCAGTGGTACAATTGGCTGTAACCAAAGTTACCGGAGGTTTGGATGCAGATTGAATGGCTTGGTAGGACAATTCACTAGTGACAACAGCATTTTTTCTCCGTAAGTGTCAATGTCTGAAGGAGCCGGTAGGATCCATGGATCGGTCTATTCATGAGGAATATATGAAAGCATATTGACTGTCTATGAAACCTGGGGCGGCTGAAGAGGGAAACAACCAATTAGGGAAGAAGCCTTTAGTAGATCGGTACCGATATTGACATAAGAGTCAGGTATAACACCCACTAAGGGTACAAAGATGCTAGGTAACGAAGAGTAATCCGGGGTGCAAAAGGACAGCTAGTCCACTATGACTATCTTTCCATCCAAGGGAAAGAGTATGATACAGAAGACCAAAGACACAGCGGCCTTCACGGCATAAGTCCCTGTGTGGCCCAAAAGCAGATTATAGTCAATTTTATGATCCACAACTTCAATATCTACCGTTACCGTTTTCACACTCAAGATGATGGGATAGCTAGCTAGGTAACCTTTTGGGATGAAAGTGTGGTCGTCGAAAGCTTGAAAGGAATTCGACGACGGGGATAGGGTTGGAGAACCTAGGGCGATCCAACATGAAGCCGACATGACACAGGTAGAAGCACCTTCGTCAATGACAGTTCTGTGTATACCTTTTCCTTTTGAAAAAATTTGCACTTGAAATGCAAGCTGGTGGGAAAGGGGAGGTTTACACTTTTCCATGTCGAAAACTGCAAGCATGGAATCCTATGGGTCGATACCACCAATAGTCCAAAGCAAAGCTTTCCTTTGTACTGGACATGTTTGTAATACTTCGAGTGCCAACATAGTTGATGGCGCTTGCGCCAAGTCTTCTACAATGCTGTAGGTTTGGGTGGCATGTGCAGATATATTGTGCGTTGTGTGTCGAAGTGCCCCTTTGGGGGGGGAAATTACAAGGTCAACAACTGACCTTTTGATATGCCAATCGTTGGGCAGCAGTGGATTTGGACTTGAGGAAAGTTCCTCTCCATGAGCGACAGAAGCTCCATAAGATTTGGCTCTTGTTTGTAGATCTACCATTTCAAAGGTGTAAATGGTAGAGGATCCTTCACCAGCTGAAGGATGTTGCGAACTAGCGTTGCCCCCTTGTGGGGTTTGGGGTTGGTTTGCAATAAGGTTTTGCTGCTGCTGAGTGAGGAAAGGATTATTTAGGACAGTGGTGGTCATACTAGTATCCTTTTGAGAAATGCATTCTGTGAATTCCTGAAGATGCGAACAACGATAGGTCATGTGTTCTTTAGCACAGATTTTGTACGGAAATATGGCGGGTTTATCCTTTCCATCATCAGGAGGCGCACCGACCTTCTGTTTTGGGTTTTGTTGATATTTTGACTACTCTTCAGAAGGAATGGTATTTTTCTTATTCTTCTTTTTCTTACCATTGGGATGTTGCGTAGACTGCATAGAGTCTATCATGGTGGTAGGAAGAGCAGTTGATTTGGTAGTAGTAGAAGCATTGGAGTTGCGAAGGGCATTGTGGATTATGTCGTAAAGAGTGCCAGACTGTGAATATATCAGACCTAAGTGTTGGGCACGATGTATGGATTGGTCTTCTGTGACCACACCACTTAAGGTGACATCCTTAGCAATTAGGGGGAATAAGGACTTGCAGAACCAATCCGCTAAGAGATAGTCTGGGAAGGGAGCTTTAACTAACCTCCGCCTATGTATCCATTCATGTATATGATCAGAGATGTGGGTGGTGGTATCCTAATGTAATGAAGTGAGGAGTTACATCCCAGTCTCATAGTAGATGGGTAGCTGGAAGTACTTTAAGAATTCCATCGCTAGAGCGTCAAAGGTATTTACTGACGCGCGTGGTAACTCAATGTACCACTTAGCCGCATTGCCAATGAGGGTGCGGGGAAAAATACGTAATCAAACACTATCATCCACCATGGAGTTAGAAACACTCCAAAGATGGTAGGTGGTGATATGAGTGCCCAGATCCTCCCCTTGTTTCCCATCGAACTTGGGGATGTCTGTTGGTATTTTATGTGGGATTTGTGGCCATTGTAAGTTATGATAGATGGGGTCATTTGTAAGTTTCTACAATTCGGAGATATCCAACGTTGCCAAGAAAGGCAGATTGTGTGGTGCCCCCAACTCGAACCAAGGCGATGACATATGACTTGAGGAGCCTTGAGCTCCACCCATCGTTTGACTCCCAATATTATACATGGGCTGCGTGGTATAGCAGTTGCTTTGAGGTATGGTGTTGTAGAGTGGATT
The DNA here is from genome assembly GCA_031772625.1 of Pinus tabuliformis. NCBI lineage: Eukaryota > Viridiplantae > Streptophyta > Pinopsida > Pinales > Pinaceae > Pinus > Pinus tabuliformis. Next base: position 1,547,576,615 of record CM062818.1, read on the forward strand.
TCCATGAGGATTTTGATACTGGGGTATAGAATTTCCCCCAGGATAAGTGGTGCCCCCTTGACTCATTTGAATGTGTGAGTGGGGTGCCCCCATGCATTGGTTGGGACCTCCTAGAGGATTCCCGCCCATCACAGAACTAACCATTTGTCCTTGATTGACATAAGGAATGCTCATGTTAATTACCGAATGACCATGCATGCCTGAGAAAGGAGGGGGAACTATTACGTTCCCCACCGGCATGTGCATATTGGGAATGCCCCCTAGATATTTGGATCTGGGGAATTGAACTATACAATGGTAGCCGACCATATTGTTAGTGGATGGGAACCACACCTATATTGCTATATTGAGCATTATAGAAAGTGCTATATGTAGCACTTGATGAAGGTATGCAGTTTGACACTATAGGGGTGGAACCTGGAATTGGCTGGGTTCCACTCGTAGAGGGTGTCATGTGAGTGGTTGTACTTGGGACAAATGGGATAGTGGGGTTCGCCATTGCTGGTGTTGTGGTGACTATCCACTGGGGAAGTGGGGGAGGACCAAAAGTGTCCCTAAAGTCCCACAACCCATTAGTCATCAATGGGATAGATGGAAATGTTCCAACTACCAAAGCATGAAGTACAAGTACCATGGGATCCAAGATTGGGTCTGACGGATTCGTAAGCGGAGGGTTTAAGAGAGGAAGGAATCCTTTGGTAAAGAAATTCTCCGGCAAAATTGAATCGTTGGTTGTCCAAACAGATCCTGAGTGAGATCTGGGAGACTAATTCCCCGAAGAGGGGGAATTCAGTTCACTAAAGCTCGGTGCATCTTCCACAATGAGTGGAGGAAGTCCTAGCAATCGTCTAGATTAACGACGAGGGCTAGATGTAGCCACGGTGACCGGTAATTTTATCAAATAAATTTTATCTTGATATTCATTAAAGTCTCAAAATGATAACATTCGGGTGCCTAAAAAATATAAAAAATACAATAAGTTGATCAATCAGCAAACAGAGGGAAATTACCCTGTCTAATAAGCACAGATCACCAGAGATGAAACCCAGTATCTCAATGAATAACAGAGAAGGATGGCGAGATGTATATTTACGATTACTCTAGAGCTTCGCCCGAACCTCAGATTGAGGGGCCAAGTACTCTCATGAAGACAAGCACCCTCCCAAAAACTGAAGACAGAGTAGATCTATTTGTGTTAGGTACTAGGACACCCCATCCCAATCACCTTGTGTAAGTCCCTAAAATTTTGGCCACTAAAGATACCTCAGATCACAGACACCACCCGCGGGGGGGGGCATAGTCATAGACAACGCGCTGTGTGGGCAATATACCAGAGTCTCCGACTCAACTCCGAAATCCTCGAAGGGATCCCCAATACACAGAATACCCAAAGGAGTTGTAAGAGAAGGCGGGCTACCTTCGCTTACAATCCAATGTTGTCTCGTATTTTTCTTTGCTTTTATTGGAGTGGTCCCGGTAGTATGAGTGCAGAACAAATTTTTCTCTCTTTTAATGACACTAGTTTGGTTTTCGACCTTGGGTAGTTTACTCACATGCTCATCCCAAGATCCTAGCCTGCACTAATGTTTGTTTGCTCAATAAGGAGTTATTGGTTGATTTTAGGTAAATTTTATGTGTACTTGATTATTGTCTTCAGTAGGGGATTTGACATATGAAATGTGATGAGACTCTTGAATCAATAAATCATTTACAAGACAATGCTTTAAAAAAATATCAATTCGATGAAAACAAGCTGTATTCTATAGGTGAGAGTTTTTCACATATTCATATTCTTTCCATGCATCTTAGTCATTTAACACATGCATAACCAAAAGACTTCTTTCCAATGTTTCTTAAAAACTACTTGAAACCAAAATAGAGCAGCTTTTAACCAGCTAAAGAGAAGGATGAATAAAAAATGTGGGTCTTTCTTTCATAAAAATTGCTTTTAAGAAAGAAAAACAAAACTTATTTCCCAAAAAAAAACTTCTTAGGACACCTATTTTGCTAGCAAAATGCAGTAACAGATCTTCTTTTAGTCCATAAGAAGGCTTCCCATCCATTTTGGCTTATAGACACAACTGGAAATCAAGTTTTTGGGAGACTAACGCTCTGTAGCAGTGGCCACAGAGAGTTAATAGGTCCACTAATGCTCCCTGTAAGCAGACACAATGCTTTATAAAGCACTGTGTAGTCTGCTAACCTACGTTAGTGTGGGAAATTAGTCAAAAATAGGGCTTTTAGATCAGATTTAGAGATGAATACATGTAGGTAAGTTGCAGCAAGATATTTGGTGGGTTAGAAAGGGAATGTAGAAGTTTAGGGAACTATTAGAAGGAGGAGAAAACCGAGAACTATCCGGGCAAACTGCGAACTAGAAGTATAGTCCCCAATGGAGTCGCCAATTCTGCTATAGGATAAAATGCATGCTGTATGGAGAATGAAGATACCCTCAAAGGTCTTCCTGGGACCTTTGGCAGACTGTAAGATTATCTGCAACCGTCACAAAATTACATGCATGTTCATAAACATTAACTAACTATCGAAGTATGAGAAGGAGATTACCTCAAGCCTCCATGTAGATTTGTTGGAGAGCACAATGTAGCTAGGTGGAAGTCCCCTAAGCCGGCTCCAGATCAAGTCCTGCACATAGAAGAGACAAGCATAATCATAGCATACAACTCTGATAACTAATACATGAATACATAAAAGAACATCTAGTTACATATAACTAAGTTACTCATGCTACAAGGTATTGGACAAACAACTGAATGAATGATAGCACCAACACCATGGAGTAAACAATACAACTGCAGTTCTATATTAATATTGGAAGAGTGATTACAACCATCTGTTGCATCATCCTTCCTTTACCCCTCCAACTCCTCTCTCTCTCTCCCTTCTTGCCTACTTCTTATGATACGAGACAATGCTCAATATTCAAGTATGCTATCCTTTCAAATGCTCTGACCTCTTTCACCATAGCCCTAACTTTGCTTATGTAGAAATTGAGTTAGGGTTGCCAAGCTCCTCCTTGAGTTCCCTATGGCAAAAGCAATGAAATTTCCATGATTTTCAGCTCTTTCCCATTTGCCTCCTTCTTTCAGATTAGAAATCCTACAAATAGGTTGATTTTGGATGTTTCATTGCTTTTCTTTAGTATTTTTAGGAACAAATATCTAGATATTTATGATTCAATTCGTTCCTTTGACCCTTAGAACTTCACCAAGTTTCACTAACGCTGTCCCCTTACTGGCAACTTGAGTTAGTAGGGTCACTGACGCACCCTTAGGCTTGCAAACAAGCTTTATAAAGCAGGTTGTTAGTGCACAACTAGCGTTAGTGTGGAATGCAGGCCTATGATTGTGGTCTTTGCTTCAGCTATCATGTCTTTCCCCTCTGAGTTGATGAGGAGGTCAATTTGTTGTATAACATAGACTACCATGGTGTGGATTCTGCCTGCATAATGACTATCTTCACTTTTACCCAAGAGGCCAATATCAATTTATTCATTTTCATCTTCACTATCATCATAACTACATAGTACCTAATAATTATTTTGTAACACCCCCTCCCAGGTATACCCAAAGTAACCATGACAACATGGGTGAACATGAGATGAGAGTCTACTATGATCATATTCAACCTCCTATGTGACTTTAAGGAAGTGGAATTGACAGAGCATCATGCACAATCATCCAACATCATCAACAGAACCCTCAGGAGATAAGTCATCCACTCAAACAGGTTGTCCCTGGGTCCCACTTTTGTTTTGGATCTATTAGGTCGTAGTTTCTCTCATGTTGTGGGAAAGGAAGCGACCAACAACCTAAAGTCGCTCTCACAGGCCTTCCTTCCAGTGACTCTGGATCCAAATTTCTAGTTCTGTGCGAGCAACCCCAGGATTTAAGCCGCTTTTCTAGCCCAGAATCCTGGCCTCTGCTGAGAACTTTCTACAACCTTCAAAATTAATTAAAGATATAATAAAAAATGTTGATCAATCAAAATCAACCTCAGGACTAGGCTTGAGCATCCCCAACTAGGACTAACATTTTGTCAAACACTTGGAATCAATGCAACTTACAGGTCTAGGACACAAGACAAAGCATAAATGACTAAAAAACTTATGAAACATAACTAGAAGGATCACCTCCTTCTCCACTGAACTATTACATCATCAATTAGGCATTGCATCCATCCATTTAACAATTACAAGTAAATACATGAAATAACCATGACATGAACCAATCATTTAACCATTCTTATAACCAATATAGAACCATGCAAATATCAGAGATAAGACAACCATTAAATCTACATATAAATCAATGAAAAAGTAGGAGAAATTAGCTTTTATTAATCATAGGCAAATCTGACCAGGTTCGGAATGACATGTAACACCCAACCATAAACATGGTTGAACCAAATCTCTCTTTCAGTCAGTCACCCCCATGCCATATTTGAAGCATGAATGTGGGATCTCATAGAGAAACCAATCCCAAAACAACCAAGGGAATCCAGAGGTTAGACCACCTCCACCCTCATCAAATCGTGATCACACCAAAAATAGTGCTCTGATCACAATTGAACAAAACTTTGAATTCCATCCATAATCCATCACTATCCTTGATGAATTTTTTGCCTCCTTGCCTCTCAAGCTTTACCGCAATCGAAACTCGAAGAACTAGTACCTAAAATAAGACATATCCCTCAAGCTTTATCATGTATCCCACCAAAACCATTCGATGGATTCCTTGGCCTTTTGGAATGGAACTTGAGACCACCTCCACCTTGAATTTTGAAATCCATCTAGCAAACTAAATCTCAAAAACCAAAATAAACATCCCAAAATACCATGGCATCCGGAAAAAGGTAGGGGCTGAAAACCATTGTTATAACCCAGTAAAACCATGCCACCGACAACAATAGAACCATACAGCAATATGAAAATCCATGCATGTCCAAACCATTTAGGAAATCACACATGAAAAAGGTTACCTGCAATTATTGCTGCTAAAGTTGCTTGATCCTGCTTTCCTTTCCTTGATCCTTGCTTTCTTTCCTTTACCTTTGCCTGTTTTTCCTTCCTTGATCCAAAGTTAGAGTGATCCAAGAAAGCTCTAAGTGACCAAGAGAGTGAGTGAGAGAGAGAATAATGAGAGAGCTCCAAACTTGAACTTGACAAAGGCCATGAACTGATCCTCAGAAGAATTTTTATGCATGAGGCCTCTAATTTCTTCATTTTCCATTATTTTCCTTCAATTTCCTCCTCACATGCAACCTGTGACCTTTCAACTTACTTTTCTAGTAATTTCCTTTATTTTCATAAATAAATGTGCTAAAATTCCTTTTTACCTTTTAATTCCTTTGCCTTAGAATTTGCCAATTTTCCTTAGCCAAAACACACATCCAATGATGCCCACTAGGATATCTTTGCCAAACATTCATCTTGGAATAAGTGTCCCTTAACTGTGGTTTTATTTTTCCTTTATTAACTTTTATTACATGAAATTTTCACCATGGCTATTACAAAACCCTCCCCCTTGGGGAAAACTGTCCTTGGTGTTAAACCACACCAATCCCTCAGCAAAACCCCTGAAAAACAAAGATACTTCCCATGGAACTTTATAACTAAGCTCGTTGCAATATTTACAATGAAATATCTTCTCAAAATCAAAACAGCATGACAACATGACAATATATCAACCATAATAATATGACACCCATACCAGTTATTGGAACTTTATAACTTAGCTCGTTGTGGTATTTACATCGATATATATATATATATATATATCTATATCTATATCTCTCTCTCTCTCTCTCTCTATATATATATATATATATATATATATATATATATATATAGATACACATACACATACATACATACATACCAAAAAATCAACAAGACATATGCCAAACATATAGCAACATCAAACAAAAACTGATTTGCCTCATCGACAAACAATGAAGGATACAGGGCCTGCATCTGATCTGTCATCTCCCATATAGCTTCTTCAGGTCCAAAGTGCTTCCACTACACTTTAACTTGCTCTATGGATTTGTTCCTGAGCATGAGATGTTTCCCCTACAATATGCATTCAGGCTCCGGCTGGAACTCTCCTTCTTGATCCACCTACAATATAGACCAATCAATAACATGATCAAAATCGTTTATATACCTCTTAAGAAATGAAATATGGAAAAATCATGGAATTTCACTATTGGAGGTAGTGCAATTCGATATGCCACTGGTCTAATCCTCTCAAGGATCTCAAAAGGCTCGCAATACTGTGGTGGCAACTTGGGACATGAACCAATCCTCAAAGATATTTTCTTGGGCTTGATGTGCAAATACACATGCTCCCCAACCTAAATATCCTTGAACAAACTATTCCTATCTGCATAGTGTTTATGCCTATCCTGGGCTGCATTTAGATTTCTCTTTATAACCTGCATTTCCTGCTCCATGTTTGCCATCATATCTAGTCCAATAAGTACCATGTTCATTGGATCACTCTAGCTGATAGTCATATTACAACTCTACCCATACAATGCCTCGAAAGGACTCATCCTTAATGAATCCTGATAACCATTGTTGTATGTGAACTCAACTAAAGGAAGATACTCCTCCCATTTCCTTTGTTGGTGCATCACGTACATCCTCATCATATCCTCCAAAATCCTGTTGACCCTCTCCGTCTATCCATCTGTTTATGGATGATAAGTTGTGATGAAGGCCAACTCTGTACCCAAGCCTGCAAATAGGTCCTTCCAAAACTTGGAAGTGAACTTTGAATCCCTATCTGACACAATCTTCTTTGGAACACAATGTAGTCTCACTATCTCTATGATGAACACCTGTGCTACCTCATTGGTTGAATATGTAGTCTTCACTAGAATGAAGTGAGCTACCTTGCTCAACCTATCAACCATGACCATAATAGAATCATGTTTCTTCACTTTCCTCAAAAGTGCTATATTTAAATCCATGGAAATGACCTCCCATTTCCATTCTGGAATCAAAATAGGTTGTAGTAACCCACCTGGATGTTTGCATTCCTTCTTTACCTATTGACAATCTAAACATATAGCCACAACTCTATCACATCCTTCTTCATATTCATCCAATAGTAAAACTTATTTATCGTTGTCAATGTCTTATGATATCCTGGATGACCTGAGTATTGCTTGATGTGAAACTCCCTCAAGATAAGCTTCTTGAGCTCACTACAATTCAACACATAGACCCTATCCCTGAATCTCACCAAACCATCTGCCATGAGACAATAGTCTGCATCCTCATCACCTATACTTGTAATCTGTTGTAACTGGTGCATGATCTCCATGTATTTTCCATCCCACTGTCCTTCCTGCAAGATCCTATCTTGTAACTCTATCCAATAAGAGCTCATAGCTGCTATATCATTTACTTGTACCTTCATGCTAAGAGCATTTGCAACCTGGTTCTCCTTCTCTTTGATATATCTGATCTCGAAGTCAAACTTGCTAAGGGTAGCCAACCATTTATCTTTCCTGGAATTTAGATTTGGTTGGTCAAACAAATACCTCAACCCACTGTGATCGCTCATTAGCACAAACCGTCTGCCCATAAGATAGTGTCTCCACATTTTCAATGCATGTATGATCACTGCCAACTCAAGATCGCGTGTTGCGTAGTTTTTCTCGTGCTCATTCAGTTTCCGTAGCTCATAACATACTATCTGTCCTTATTGCATGAGAAATATACCAAGTCCTCTCTTGTAAGCGTTTGTACACACTACAAAATCCTTGTCCGAATCTGCAATCTTCAGCACTGGTGCATGTGTCAACAACTTCTTCAGTTGCTCAAAACTACCATCACATTCTTCTATCCATTCAAACTTATTACCTTTCCTCTGCAATGATGTGATAGGATATGCAATGCATGAGAATTTCTTGATGAACCTCCAGTAGTAACTTTCCAATCCCATAAATGATCTCACCTCATCTACCTTCTTAGGAGTTGCCCACTCCATGGTGGCCCTTAGATTTTCTGGATCTAATGCCAATCCTCAGAGGCATAATGGTGCCTAACCATTAAGAGGCTTGTTGGTCTATGTCTTAGCTAGGCTTACAATTTTAAAAAATTGGCTTCAACTACATTTACTTTTCTTCTTCTCTTCTTCCAAATCCTGTAGCCTCTAAATTTTTTCAACATTTTCTTCTTGTTTTATCCTTCAAAACTTAGTTTATTCATTTGTTTGTGCACGTCTTCCATGATTCGAGGTTGTCTAAGCATGTCTTGGACTTCTTCATAAATCAGGTTGTATGTGGACTTCTGTCACATTTCATCTTTTTTTGTGATCTTTGTCATCAATTCTCTGCAACATAGGTTTATAATAAAAAAGCCATTTCTTTAGGGCTCCACTTGAAAATTTCATTGATGTTCTCATCATCCAAGATGTCTTCAATTTTCATTTATGCAGCTTCTATGCATACTTTATCAAGGCATGGTGTTGTAAACCATGCTTCAAGGAAATTTAACTCTTCTTCATAATTGTTCTGTGTACCTACACATTGGAAATCATTGTTAGAATTAAAAATATTTGCAGAACCACATTGATTATGTTCCTTCTGCTCTGCAATGAGAGCTTTCTCTTGTTGTGCTTCATTCTCTACATCTGCCTCTGCCTCCGTCTCTATTTTCTTTGCCTCTATCTCTGTCTCTATCTTTGTCCCTTCCACTTCTATACTAACCTGTGCTATTGCAGAAATGTTGTCTTCATCTTGGTTTTTAGATTCAAGTGGGATTATCTTACCAAATAGCATCATATCAATATGATGTCTTTGTTACATCATCTACAACCATTCATATTTAGTCAACAAGTATTTATCAAAATTTAAATCATGAAATTTTAATTGCTAGATTTACCATAATATTTGCTACTTCAATGGAAACTTTGTTGTCATAAGCTAGCTCTATTGCTGGATTCACCAAATGTTTGTCTGCAAGCTCTATTGTTGGATTCAACAAATTATCATCAACAAGTTTTGTTGCTAGAATCAACAAATTGTCATCCACTTGTGGTTGTGCACAGTGGGGTTCACAAGCATCTACGTGCTCCTTCTCTTCTTCTTCTACAAATTCTTCACTCATCGTCCACTTGTGGCTGAGCATAGTGGGATTAGTCCCCTTTACATGAAATCTCCTCTTAAGGGTATCAAAATCTTCCTTGATTGTCTTTGCTTCATTCATTCTAGTTGTTGCTTCAACTTTCTTAGCCTCTTGGCTTTTCCCATTTGTTGAGTGTGGGATCACTATGACTCAACAAGCAAAACAAACTGCAAACATCACAACTAACTACAATAAAAAACACCGCTACTGCTTGGCTTCCACAAACGAACGAGTCTACAAATACTCTACAAAGAAATCGCTTCCCAAACTTCTCTACTAAGATGAAAATTTTACAAAATTTTCAGCAAAATATCACAAAACCCATAGGTAATTTGAACAAAAACCGTGTTTTTTTTTAAATCCTTCTATTCCTTTATCCTCTTGAAAATAAGAACCCATTTTTTAAGAACCTTACATGAGCCTTTGAACAAACTCCTTCCTTTTAAAAAAATACATAATGGACCCTCGAAACCTTTTTTTTTTAACTTTTTAAAATATAAGGCATTCAAAATACCATGAGCCTTATAACATATTATGATGAACTTTTCAACATGCATTCAAAATACCATAAGCCTTATAACATATTACAATGAGCCCTGTAATTCCTTACGAATAAAGTACTTTATATTGGACATTGGATTTTCATTCCCTTTGTTTTCGAAACTTCATCTCCTAGTTCTCCAAATTTTACTCAGGGAAAACGATTTAAACTTTGATGTGACAAAACCTAAACCTTGTGCTCATTATTTTTTTGGAAATGTTGTCAGCACTCTTTTCGATGGGGGTGGGTTGTGGTGAAACACAAAAATTTCCAATATCTTATGTTTGGCAGGGTTAATGCACCTGCTCCTTTGAGCATGGATGTGTTGGGCAAAAATTTAAAAAAAAATTATGTCGTCTTTCAGGAATCAGTTTTCGTTTTCACTGGATTCTTGATCTTTTCTTCTCTTAAGGAGTGTTATGAAACCAGCTCAGAAAAAGATAGAAAAGAGAGATACATGCCTTAGAATTTAGCCTCTTCGAGGGGGCAACCTCCCTTACATTAAATAAATGAACAATTCTTTGATGATACAAATGACAAGACCTCCTTTCTATATATAGGAGTTTAAGGGGTCATAATATAATCAGAGCTGACATAACAATAGTAATGTAAGGGCACAATAATAAAAATAGTGGGCTTCTATGGGGCATAATAACAATATGGGGACTACATGGGAACAAAAATATAATAAGGGGGTTGTACTAATAATAATAAGGGGTTACACTAGTAGTATAGGGACCTAACATGCCCCTCTCCTTCAAAAATTGTTGTCCTTAATGCTTGAGTAGTTCATGATGCTTCTGTATAAAATTCTTGCCCTCCCATGTGGAATTTTTAGTGGGTAAGTTCTTCCACTTGATGAGATACTATGAAATTGATCGATTTCGTAGATGTCGGGTTCTTGTTTTTGTGACTGTTCCAAGTTCCAATATGATTTTTCCTTTGTCGTCAAGTTCTTGCAATATTGTTTGAACTAGGATCTTCTACAACTTTTGAATGAGTGTCCACACTTCTTCATCCTTCTTCTATTCATCCCTTGCTTCGTTTATCCAATATAGTTGAATAATAGAAATAGCACAAAACAATGCTTCCATATCCTCATCCTTTCTTGAGAGTGCCTCTGCAACAACATTTTGCTTCCCTTTTTTGTAGATTATTTCAAAGTCATAAACCAACATATTTGTGACCCATTGTTTCTGTTCTTCTAAGATAATCTTTGTTCTAAAAAGTATTTAAGACTATCATGATCCATTTTTACCTTGAAGTGTCTCCCCATTAGGTAAGGTCGCCATTTCTTAAGTGCATGTAGTATTGCTAACATTTCCTTCTCATAAATAGATTACTTGAGATGTAGCCGTAAAAATACCTAATCGCCCACATCAAAACTTCTTTCACTGTGATGTTGTTCTGCCTGTTTTTTCATTCAATTCTGCACCAAAGTGGCTTTATCCTTTAAAAGTTGGAGAACTTGTTTTTGATGCTCGATGTGATCTTTCACTGCTTAAATATTTTTCTTCTTGCTATGTCCTTCTATCTTGAGAGTTTTAGGAGTGGTAATTTCTTCCAAGGCATTACAAGATATGGTTGGATTCATTTCTTGATGCTTGATGTGATCTTTCACTTCTTGAACATTTTTCTTCTTGATATGTCCTTCTATCCTGATAGTTTGAAGAGTGGTAATTCCGACCAATGCATTACAAGATATGGTCGGATTCATTTCTTCTTTCTCGATGTGATCTTTCACTTCTTGGACCTTTTTCTTCTTGATATGTCCTTTTATATTGAGATTTTGAGGAGTGATAATTCTTGCCAATACTTTACAAGATATGGTCGGATCCATTTCTTCTTTCTCTGGGGTTGGTTCCTGGTGTATATCCTCTTCTTTTGATGTTTCTTGATCATTTTCTTCCTCCTCTTCATAATCTATGTAAAATAATTTCTTCTCAACACACTTATGACCCTTAGTACATTTGTTATCACAATTGTAACAAAACCCTTTTGCTTTTTTTTCTTCCAATTGTTATGGTGTCAACCTTGTAAGTTGTGGAAGACTAGGAGAAACAACACTTCCATCTTTATAGTTGTGAGTGGTGGGATTTCTTGTTTCCATAATTTCACTTTCAATTCTTCTTGCCACCCTGAATGCCTTCTCCAATGAATCATGTTCCCAAAGACGAACCTCATGTTGAATGTTATCCTTTAAAGTCCCTATGAAGACATCAATCCTTTGCTTCTCTAGAATATAATCTACCCTTATATTCAATTTTTGAAAGTCCTTAATGTGCTCTACCATAGAACCCTTTTGTTTGAGATTTATCAATTGGATAAAGAAGGTGTTTCTCTTTGTATCCTCATAATGTGCTATCATTTCCTCCATGAAAATAGACCACGTAACAAGTGGTTTACGAGAACAAAGATCTTTATACCATAAAAATTGATCCGGTTCTAAATATGAAGATGTAATACGTACCTTTTGTAATAGTTGCACCTCATGTAGATCAAAATATTGCACCATTTGTAGTATCCAATTTATCGGATCCTTGCCATCAAACTTCCTCATATCGTCTTTTCTTGATTTTAGGAGCTCGATCTTGAAATGAATGTAACTCTGTGATTTCGGACCTTCCATCTCTGAAATCGCGACCTGCAATATCCCTTTGATTCCTCTTTCTAACCCCGCAAGTCTGATCAAGATTGGATTCTCCAAGGAAGAGTTATGCCAAATCTCCCACGGTGACCTGATTATAGACTAGTTTAGTAGAGAGAACTTGTATGAAGTGCCACATCTCACTGTTTCGACCTTAGTATCTAAAACTGATATAAAAAAGCTACAGTTGTCCTCTTTCTAAAACTTCTGACGAAATTTCAAACTGATGCTCAGAACAAAAGTTATGACGATTTTCCCAGGTCACCTGTTTGGAATGTAATTTGGGAGTCAGCAAAAACCCTAACTTCCTCAGATCATATCTCCGAAAATGTAGTGAGAAAAGCTCTAAAATTTAGACCGGAAATTTAGAAATATTTTGGCGCAAATAGGTTTTGTTTTTACCTTCTGAAACGTTGCAGAAAAAATTTATAGTGAAAATGCCATGATGACCTATTTGGAGTAGTGAAACCCTAGAATCTAAAGCTCTGATACCAAATGTTATGAAATCAGCTCACAAAAAGATAGAAAAGATAGATCAATGCCTTAGAATTCAGCCTCTTCGAGGGGTTAACCTCCTTTACATTACCCAAATGAGCAATTCTTGGATGATAAAAATGATAAGAACTACTTCAATATATAGGAGTCCAAGGGGACATAATATAATCAGAGCCGACATAACAATAATAATGTAAGGGCACAATAATAACAATAGTGGGCTTATATGGGGCCCAATAATAACAATATGGGGACTACATGGGCACAATAATATAATAAAGGGGTTGTAATAATAACAATAAGAGGTTACGCTAGTAGTATATGGACCTAACAAGGCATCTTATGCAGGCCAGACACTGATATCGTGACAATAAATGAAAATGTGGAGCAAAGAGTTTCTCATCTCAATGTTATGAATTAGTTAAAAAGATTACATTGGAGACATTAGTGATAAATAACTGCAGTGAGACTAAAATGAACTCAAGATGATTGGAGTAAACTCAACAAACTATGAAACTTAGATGGATGGCTATGACACTTATCAGGTGGTTGGAATTAGACTCTCCAACAGGAGAGAGACTTTTGAGTGATTTTTTTGCAATCCCTTTGCTAAAAGTTCAAGTTAGAATATGTCTTTTTTGAGTTGGGTCTTCCATAATTTGAGTAGCAAGGTTTGTCCATTGGGTATTCCATAGTTGGAAGTTGAGTCAAAACCTAGTTTTCTAGTAAAGGATTCAAAATTGAAGAAATATTTTCTTGAAGTTGCTTGTATTTTTTTAAAAGTAAGTTGAATGTATTGTAAATTTGTGCATTTTTTGTTGAAGCCAACCCTCTTCATTTTCTAAGCTTAATATATTAATAAAATGGTTATAATTACAGAGTTATTAGAGTTGTTAAATACTTTAATACACTCTATTGTTCATGATACAATTAAAATTGACAAAGACACTCTCTCCAATATTCGAACTTGTGTACGAGATGTTCATGACAAGTGTTATCACCAAAAAATTGATCATCTAGCCTAATTTACTAGATGGATCGAAGTACACTATGTAAAACCAAATTTACCATAGTAAAATTTCTTTCACTATGAGAAATTACTTAATAAACCACCTTTGTTAAGAAATTTATATTTAAACCCATGAAGAATAATTAAATAAATCACTATTTATTTGATTTTCATCTAGGAATAATTAATTAGACCATTGTTCAATTATTATTCCTTGTCATATTTGACCCAATCATGAAAAATAAACAGATAAATAATTAATTATCTTATTTTTCTCTAAGAATAATTAATTAATCACTAATTAATTATTATTCTTTGTCAAATTTGACTAAATCCCTTAGGAATAATTAAATAAATACTTATCTATTTATTATTCCTTAACCAATTCCTTGAGATGATAAATAAATCATTTATTTATTTATTATTTCTAAATAAAAATTTAAATACTTTTTCTCTCCTAACCAAATATAACAAAATATTCCAAATGGTTATTCCAAGAATGGGGTTAATAATATTTTATTATTGCTCATTATTTGAGGATAACTCAATATTTTGTTATAAATAGAAGGGTTTTCCATTCATTATTCACTTTTGATTATTTTCATTGTTGCACTCACTATTGTAACTCTGATTATTTTCGTTGTCGCACACCATTTTTGTTTGGTTTACACATTATAGAGGAGAGAGACTCTACACAAGTTTTATGAAGAATTTGGTATCTATGGATAAATAATAATTCCCTAGATAAGTAGCTATATCTAGAACAACACTTTAAAGCACTTTGACCTTTTTCTATAAACAATAGAGAAGACAGAGAATGAGAGGACCTACTTGTACTTTCATTTTCCTCTTGTCTCTTTTGTATCGGTCTTGTCATTCCTTTCCATACTTAATACACTTGAGAAGTACTTGTAAACATCAACAAAAGACAAAGAACTAATCAAAGGAAAAGATCTATTGATTACAAGTAAATGGAATCGGATACATTCACACATATAAGCATCACATATCAAGATAAGCATATGGAAAAAGGTGCAAATACTTTATTGAGTAGAAGGAAGAATTACAACCATGAAGCTTGATTCGAAGTCACTTCTCTAGATTTGGTTCCATCCACATCATATCATAAGCATGACAATTCGGTAGCATAATGACACTTACAATAGTCTCAATTCTCAAACTAACATTATCTCCTTACAATTCATCAAAGTCCAACCCCTTGATCACTTAGATGAGTGCTCAAATTATAGGAAGATCGAGGAGTTTTTGTCATAAATGAGGGTATTGAATGGCCTTCCATACTTAGAGTTAGTTTCCATGGAGGAAGGGGTTAGAGGATAGGAGGTTACTTAACTCATTCCTCATCCATTTTCGAGCTAATAAGAGATGATAAGTGTGGGAATCTTACAGAAGGCTTTATAAGATAAGAATATTCCCATAACCCTATGTGAATTTCACTCAATCTCGCCTAGCACAGGTCAAAGTGGGCCTAAGTGCTCTGTAGAGCACCCTTGCATGGGCCTATCTATGCTGGTCCTTCAAGGAGTCATTTCAGGATGTCTTCAGGCCATGAAACTTTCAAGGAAGGAGGCATTCAAAGTGTTGACTTGTCTAGGGCATGTAGCAACTAAATTAGGGTTTGATGAGACCTAATAGTATTGATCTAGATGATGGGAATGATGTGCTCAAATGGATCTGTAATAGCTGCCCCTTAAAGAATGAAGTTGAAAATAATAATGTCGAGTGATATGCTTTATGATGTGACGAGGAGGTTCCGAAGTGGACAGTGACTTGCATCGATTACAATACATAATATCATGATATTTTGATTTTTTCTCATGAATCGCTAAGGGAAGGCATACACATGCTCAACATATAAGCTTTCATTACAAGTACATAGACAATCATCTACAGATATAGACCCATGGTTAGATGACCATCAATGTAAAGCCATTGTATGGATGATTTGGTACTTTCCTGAAATCGCAGCCTGGATGGATGAAAGTAGATCCAGGGTCTTCTATCTCATTCAATCGTTCGCTCAAGTACGAGTCTAACCATGTGAATATTTGATCTGAAGTTGAACATGGGAAGACACCGTTTGATTACTAGCCAATTACGTAAGTCGTTAATTGATCCAGGTGGATATTTGTGGCCAGCCGCCAATTCCACTTGGACCCCCACGATTGCTTCTTTCAGTTTTTCAGTTTCCTTAATTGTAGCATAGTTTACTATTTTTAGCAATTTTTTGGGTCCTAAACTTCTGGAGCCGTTTTGAGGCCCTAAACAACATTTTTCTAGAAATCTACTATCAGCTATTTTCTACCTAAAATCATCTTTTTTGTCGTTTTCCTCAGAGATATATTTCCAATGGGCTATCATGTGCGTCAAACGGAGATAATATGACCAAGTCGCGACCCTGGGAAGTTGGTTGTCCAACTCACCCCAATGGGGCCCATAAACTCTTGGTGTTGCATCTCCTCGGGTTAGGGTTTTGGTTTTTTAGGGTTTTCTCTTATTGTTCAATAATAAAATGGCCCTTGAGCCTCATGGTAAGGCATTTCAAAGGCATGTAGTCTCCACATCTCTCCTTAGAGATAAGCTACCATCGCTCTAGCTGGTTTATTTCCATTCCTGTTTGTATACATATTTCATTATTTTACATTAATGAAATGAAGTATTATTTCCATTGCATCTTTGTGTTTATGGTTATCTTTGTAATTTGTTGCGTTCCTATTTAAATCCGGATCAGTGGTATCAGGGCGGTTTGCTTTTTTTTTCTCTGTTTTTCTTTGCATGTCCCCAACGAGGTCAGGATATAAGGAGTTAGGAATGAACTAGTCGAACCTTTGTAAGACCAACCTTGCAAATCCTGACAACCTCCCATGGAGGATGAAAAGAAAGATGAGGGGCAGGAGATCCTATCAAAATCTTGCTAGAAGAAGCCCTTGAGTGACAAAGGAATGCGATGATGGACAAATTTTCCCAGATCCTTCAGTGGCTACCCAGGGGCAGCGCATCGGCTTCCAACAGCTACTCTAGAAATGCCACATCGTTTAAGGTACAAGTTAATTTTGAAATCCCCATATTCGAGGGTCAGATAGACATAGATGTCATTGATAAATGGTTAAATCTGCTAGAGGGTTATTTTTCTGTTTATGATTTTTCCAGTCGGGAAAATATTATTTTCACTGTTCTCAAAGCAGCCCCCCACGTCAAGGATTGGTGGGAAGCCTACTGTGAGCAGAAGGATGAAAGTACAGGCTCACTATTTTCAGCTGCACCCACTTGGAATTTGTTCCAGGATGCCATCAAGGAGTAGTACTACCCTGTCGGAAGCTATGAGGATCAATACATAAAGTGGACCATGCTGTGGCAGGGAAGGGACCAAGACGTGCTAGAGTTTACCAATAGTTTCCATACCCTTAGCACAAAGTTGGGTATTAAGGATACGAAGCAGAATTTGGTACTCAAATAACGCGGCTGCTTACACAAGTACATCCAGGAAGAAATAGAATTCCTGAACATATCCTCGCTCAGCATGGAATACCGATATGCTGTCAAGGTCGAGCAAAAGTTTAAACAAAAGAAGCGAGACTTTGGATCTACGAATCGAAGCAAGGGAAAGGTGCCCCCAAACTACAGAACAAAGGACAAAGCCAAGGCGAGGTGGCCTAAGACAACCCGCCAAAGCTGCAAGCAAAGAACAACATCGTGAAGCCAAAAAATGACACGGGAAAGTGGTGTGAGTTCCATAAGAGCTCCACTCATAACACAAGTGAGTGTCAGGCCAAGTAGTCATTGGTTTCCAAGCTAAAGGTTTCAGAATCAGATGCATGTTCCGACTTTGAGTCAGAACCCGACAAGGGGAATGACAAAGGGAAGCAGATTATCAATGCGTAGCCTAATGCCACTGTTGCCACCATGAAGATCCAAAAGGAGGAACCCGAAGATCTAGAGGAGGAGGAGTGTCTCTTCCACTCCGAGATGTGAGTAAAGGGTTCCCCGCTATAGTTCATTGTCAAAAATGGGAGCCAAAAGAACCTCATTTCGGCAGAGGTCATGAAGCGGCTGGGCTTACCAACCATAGCACATCCATAACTGTACACCATCAGGTGGCTTCACCAAGGATGAGATCTTCACATAAGCCAGTAGTGTCACCTTCCATACAACATCAAGCCCTTCACGAATGAGATATTGTGTGACATTGCTCCCCTTGAAGTTTGTGATGTATTATTAGGGCAACCATACTTGTGGAAGTGACATGTTGTGTATGAATCAAGGACCCATGCTATTATTGTTACTTTGGGAAATAAGTTGTACAGGATACCAGAGGTAGCACCGCCTACCACCATCTCTTTGATTACTGCAAAACAATGTAGTAAGCTCATTTCCAAAACCAGAAAATTTGTTTTCCTGATGATACGCCCTCAAGGAAAGAAGAAGACAGTGGCTATGACCTCCAGACAGGGCCCCTCCGCATGACAAGTACAAATGGACAAGGTCATGGAGGAGTATGAGGACATCTTCACCTCCCCCACAGGGGTTCCTTTGCACTGTCAGGTCAAGCACTCCATCGATTTGACCCCAAGTGCATCGCTTCCCAATGGACCAATCTATCGGTGCTCTATTCTGGAGAACGATGAAATCAAGATGCAGATTCAGGAGCTACTACAAAAAGGTCACATCTGTCCGAGTTCATTGCCCTGTGGGAGCCCGATCATGTTGGTACAGAAGAAGGATGGGACTTGGAGACTTTGTATTGACTATCAGGCACTAAACAAGATCACTGTCCATAATAGGTACCCAATCCCATGGATTGATGACCTCCTAGACCAACAGAAGGGGGAAAAATATATTAGCAAGATTGATTTGAAGTCAGGATATCACCAAGTACCAATTGAACCCTCCGATGTGTGGAAGATTGCCTTCAAGGCCAAGGAGGGCCTTTTCGAATGGTTGGTTATGCCTTTCGGATTGATGAATGCTCCTGCAATCTTCATGAAGCTAATGGATGACATCTTGCAGCCATTCACCAACTCATTTGTAGTGGTATACTTGGATGGCATCCTGATCTTCAGCCAGAGTTAGGAAGAGCACCTCCACCACATCCAATAGGTTCTCCAAACACTGCGGCAACACAAGTTATGTGCCAATTTGGAGAAATTCACTTTTGGCATAACCTAGATTCAATATCTGGGATACATTATTGATGAACAGGGGGTGCATGTGGATTAAAAAAAAATCCAAGTCATTCGGGATTGGCCATATCCAACCACTCTGATAGAGCTTCACAGCTTTCTAGGTCTTGCCAACTTCAACCGCAGGTTTGTGTTGGGATTTTCTCATGTCACTTGGCCCTTGAGTCAAGTCACCAAGGGAGGAGCGAAAGAAAAATTCTTTTGGTCTGAATCTCAACATAAGGCATTCATAGAGTTGAAAGATCACCTCTACTCAGGCACCAATGCTCGCATTACCAGACTTGCAAGAACCATTTGAGGTCGAGACAGATGCCTCTGACTGTGTTATTAGGGTAGTCCTTACTCAACACATGCATCCAGTGGCATATCATAGTGAGACACTTCTAGACACAGTCCAAAAGTATCCCACTTATGACAAAGAGATGCATTCCATTGTGCACGCCTGCCAACAATGGAAGCATTACATTTTGGGGAAGGAAACAGCCATCCACACAAACCACTGACCACTACAGTTCATACAGACCCAAGGGAAATTGCAGAATGATTGCCATCAGAAGTGGTCCATATATCTGCAACAATTACATTTGAATATCAAGTATAATAATGGTAGCACTAATAATGTTGCAGATTGCCTCAGTCAACCACCGATCATGGTGTTAACCACCATGCTCAAATCTTATAGGAACGCGACTTTTGATTGGCCACTTCTCTACAAGAGCGACCCAGAATTTGGCCACATATACCAGACACTCTTGGAGGGTCATCATGTTCCAGATTTTCACCTCCAGGATGCCCTGTTATGCCACCCAGGTCACCTCTGTGTTGCTTCAAGTGAGCGTGCCAAGATGATTTGGGAAGCACACTACAGTCGGCTTGCTGGGCATTTTAGGGTCGAGAAAATGGTGGCAGTAATGTAGAAGTATTTCTATTTGCCGAATCTTTGACAGGATGTCGGGAAGTACATTAGATCATGCACTACCTGCGCCATTTCCAAACCAACCATCAAGAAGAAAGGCCTCTATACCCCGTTGCCTACCCCTAGTCGACCTTGGGAATCCATCTCCATGGATTACATGTCAGGCCTTCCTTCCACTAAGCATGGAAATGACTGTGTTTTGTGGTCGTTGACATGTTCTCGAAGATGGCCATTATGGCAGCCTGCAAGAAGAATATCTCAACAAAAGCTATTGCTAAACTCTTCTTTGAACGAGTGTGGGTACACTTTGGGATCCCACAGTCTATCATCTTAGAGTAGGACATCAGGTTCCTCAGTACATTTTGGTCCAGTCTATGGTCAATGTTGGACACCAAACTCACTAAGTCCATAGCCTTCCATCCTCAAACTGATGGCCAGACAGAGGTTGTCAGAAAGATGACCGTACACATTTTACGCATGTACAACTCAAAGCATCCATGCACATGGGACGAGAGCCTCCCCTATGTTCAACATAGCTACAACTAGGTTGTCGACAGTTCGACTGGCCACAACCCTTTTCAGGTGGGCTTGAGATTCTAGCCATTATGTCCCATTGATGTGGCCATGCCATTTGTAGCTACTCACACACATTCAGCTAATGTCTAGTCCAAAACAGATAAGGAAAATAGCTTCATTGAGCACATCCAACATATTCGCTAGCAGGTCCATGACATTCTGGAGAAATCAAATGCCAAGTATAAGAAGCGACATGATCAACATTGGGTGCCACACAAGTTTCAAGTGGGCGACAAAGTCTGGTTGCATTTGCAAAAGGAACACCTTATCGGAGCCTATCAGAAACTCAGATCACTCCGATATGGTCCTTACACCATTACCAAAGCTATGGGAGACAATGCATTTGAGCTCAACATTCCCCCATTCCTTGGCCTGCACCCATTATTCAATGTGGACTACCTTCGACCATACTTTCCACCATTACTAGACACCTCCGACATTACAGAACAGCTCACACCCACAGAGTTAAATCCAGATTGCATGGAACAAGCTACAACTAATTGGATCATGGACACATAGATCAAGCACACTCTCCAGTAGAATATCAAACTGTATCGAGTTGTTAAAGCATGCCAACTCCTTCACCAGGGCAAGTGGCTCACCAGGGACCAAGTTCAGCGAAAGTTCCCTCATCTCATGGAGGAACTCAACGCAATGGGTACCATTGCTTCCTACGGGGGAGGAATGATCCAGGTGGATATTGGTGGCCACCCGCCAATTCCACATGGACCCCACCATTTCTTCTTTCAGTTTTTCAGTTTCCTTAATTGTAGCACAATTTACTATTTTTAGCAGTTTTTCAGGTTCTAAACTTCTAGAGCCATTTTGAGGTCCTAAACGACATTTTTTTGGGAAATTCCTCAGAGAGATCTTTCCAATGGGCTATCATGCATGTCAAATGGAGATAATATTACCAAGTCATGACCCCAGGAAGTTGGCTGTCCAACTCACCCCAACAGGGCCCATAAACTCTAGGTGTTACATCTCCTCGGGTTAGGGTTTTGGTTGTTTAGGGTTTTCTCTTATTGTTCAGTAATAAAAAGGTCCTTGAGCCTCATGGTAAGGCAGTTTAGAGGCATGTAGCCTCCACATCTCTTCTCAGAGATAAGCTACCATCACCCTAGTTGGTTTATTTCCATTCTTGTTTGTAAGCATATTTCAGTATTTTACATTAACGAAATGAAGTATTATTTCTGCTGCATCTCTGTGTTTATGGTTCTCTCTATAATTTTTTGCATTTGTGTTTAAATTCGAATCATTAACAGACACAATAGAAATCACCGATAATGATAATGATCCTCAAGGTACTGCAGTACA
Source organism: Pinus tabuliformis (assembly GCA_031772625.1). Taxonomy (NCBI): domain Eukaryota; kingdom Viridiplantae; phylum Streptophyta; class Pinopsida; order Pinales; family Pinaceae; genus Pinus; species Pinus tabuliformis. Next base: position 1,547,598,477 of record CM062818.1, read on the forward strand.
TTCTGCATGGTGTGAATGGATGTTTTGATGTCAAACACCATACAAAGTCTTTCGGTCGAAGGCTAATGATGTCAACCTATCGCCGGAAGCGAGAAACATGTAATTGATGTATGCAAGCCTCAAGGTACTGGAAGGGTGTTTCTAAGTCAACTTCTTGGATAATGAGTTGATGTCAACAAGAAGTGACTCGTCACAGGAGGGCCTTGATGTATCCCACATCAATGACATGAAACGAGTGTAATGATTTTGGAGACGAAATTTGACTGATGACACAAGGTTCAGGAATGGCGATCATGAAAATGAAGGTTTATGGTATTGTAAAGGATGAAATTTAACTGAATGACTTCTCTTGAACATGTCGGCGACACTAAAATGAATTGGTAGCATTGACCCAAAACAAAGTGATGGATGGTATGATAACCATCAAGATGATAACCCAACCCAAATAGTCATGGTGATGAAGTGAAAGTGTCATGTTCAAAAGCAACCTGCTACCAAAAGTGGTTTACCCCTTCTTCCATTTTCCCCAGTGATTGTTGACCATTACCTCTTTATTTTTATCAAGCTTGAGGAGAATAATATATGCTTGTTGTATAATTCCACCTTTCGGGTGAATCCATCAATATGTGATGTTTTAACGAGTCTAGCGAAGGTGAAACTTGATCTTGTCATGTTCGACAAGTTTGTCACTATTTGATGTTTTAATGAGGTTAACGACAAAGATAACTCTGTCATTTTCATGTTTAAGGAGTTTTAAAAGGGACAAAAAGAAAACTATACAAGTTATTTTTCGTAGATTTGTCTCTCAAGTCCAAAAAAGCGTAAAACAATAAAAGAGAGAACCTATTGACCATGTTCGATCAACATATTCCTTTTTCGTAAATAATCTATCTCAGTTCAGAAAAGGGTTAAACTTATACTGAGTAGATGTTGTTTTCAATCTGTTAGCGAGCTGAAAAGGACAAGCGCCTGGCAATATTTTCAGATTTCGAGAGTCTGAAAAGAGCTTAAAGAGGAATCCAGTTTGAGGAATGAGTGGTGTCTAGGATAGCAACTGGTTCCGGTGATGTTGAAACTTCTCAAAACATGTTGATTTCAGTGAAGAGGCTAGCTAATAAGACCACTCATTGCAACTATTCCTCAAAAAGGGTAAAACAACCAAGTGAAAGCGTATGATTAGCCAATCAGATAGTGACGATGGAAGGAGAAAAACCAAGGCTCATTTGATGGAAGAGGTTGATAGAATGGCAATCACGAGGGTTAAAATGGAGATGGGTTCATTTTTACAGAAGCTTGAACCATAGGGAACTATGCTTGGATTCAGTTTCATGTTTACACAAGCTTGAACCATAGAGAACTATGCTTGGATTCAGTTTCATGTTTACACAAGCTTGAAATGAAAAACTATGCTTGGATTCAATTTCATTTTTACACAAGCTTAAAACGAAGAACTATACTTGAATTCAGTTTCTTTTTTACACAAGCTTGAAGTGAAAAACTATGCTTGAGATTGGTTTACATGCCCCTAGCATGATGACTCAAGACTAGGTGCATGCCCCCCAAGCTTTATTGCATTCACCTAAGTAGACTACTTGTAGCTACGAGGAGAATGGAATGAAGGTTCATATACGAGATCAAGTGAAAGACTCGACTGGGATTTTACGAGATCTAATCAAGGACTTGAATTGGAATTTTGCTTCCGAGGTCCTCGTTTCATTTTTTAATGAGCTTGGCATAAGACAAAGAACCTTGTTCAGATTCCTTGTTTCATTATTTAATGAGCTTGACACAAGACAAGGAACTCTGCTCTACCCTTTGTTTCATTTTTTAATGAGGTTTACACAAGACAAGGAACTATCCTGATTTCCTTGATGACGACCCATAATAGGTCATGAATTCCAAAAGGTTCTCATCAGATGGGAGAACAATGATTTGGAAGTAGAGATTTGGTTCCAATGCCCCCAGTACATGATGTACAACATCATTGAATTAATCGTAAATTAATGTAGGTATGGAACAGGTTGCCACATAATTGACTCGTGACGAGGAAGATACCATTGGTACAAAAGGACCATTTAGGGAAGATGGTTGACTGGAAGCCACACTTAGACCAGGAAATGAAAGTTGGCCAACGATGACAATTCTGCCTTCATGCGAGAAATAAATCACTCGAAGGAGTGTTGAAACAATAGCTCCCATGTCATAAACATAGTCACAACCAAGAAGTAAATTGTAATCTAAAGGGCCTGGGACTACCATCACATTGAGATAAACAATATTTCCTCCCAAAGTAATAGGAAACTAAGAAAGGATCCCTAATGGTTGACTGGTTCCTCTGTTAAAAGCCAACAGATTTTGGGTAACTGGCACAAGCGGTAGCGAATCAAGCACTTTCCCAGTAGTGGAGGAAAGGATACTCACATATTCACCTTCATCTATAATAGTTCCAGATACAATCATATTACAAACCTGCACTATGATTTAGAAAGGCACATAAGAAGGAAGACGAAATCTTGCCAGTTGATTCTTATCAAAGGAAGTGACCAGACTACTTGAAGGTGGTACCGTAAGAAAGAGAGAATTATCCCCTTGAGTTACAAGAATAGGAGTATTTTCCTCCTATCTTGATGGAATAGGAGGGTTGCCTCCAAGCTCATTGGAATATGAAGAAATGAAAAGAACTTGAGTGGTATCATATTCACTCTCTATGGGAAAGGTATGATTAACTGAAGGTGAAATCAGGTCAATTGTTTTCTCAACCTGTGATTGGTCGGGTATAGACTCATGGGATTCACATTCAGAGAGAGTGGGTTTGACCGACGGTTGATTTGGGTCAGTCAATTCATCAACTAGTGAAGGACTAAGGGAGAGTCTCCTGTAACTAGATAGAAATCGCTACAGAGAAGCAAGACGATTATCCAACAATATTTTGGCTTCATCCAGATAGGGAAAAAGGTGAATGGGGTGATTCCCTTGACATAACCTACATGGAAACTTAATGTTACCCTTGTTTTCATGAACTTTACTACCACTAGTTGATGGTGTTTCACGAGCATGATCTCCAGAAGTTAATGACACACGATGATGTGAAGAAGAAGACCATTCTTCTAAGATCTAAGGAATACCAGAACAATTTCGAAGAAGATGGTCTCTCGTGCAAAGTTTGCATGGATATCAAACTTTTTGAGGCTTATCAAATGGTTTTTTATGAAAATTTGCATTCAAAGCAATGGTTGCTTGGTTTCCCACATGTTAAATTTTCTTCTTCTTCTTCTTCTTAGCCACTTGGTTACTAGTACCAATACTTTCACCAGACGAAGAGGAAGAAGGGGAGGAAGAAACAACTGAGGAAGAAGTCAAAGGGTCAATTTTAGGATCAACTGGAGGTTGATTTTGTCCAGTTGGAGGAATACTTGATTGCGGAGAAATAACGACATTTTGAACCAAGGAGGTTGAAAATAACCATACTAGAAAGACAATGGTAAGTCCCGGAAGGGACAATGTAGCCATATAAGTGATGAGCCTAGGTATTGCAACAAGAATGATGCAACTCCCAAGGTTACGAGCTTTACTTATCGACCCAGGGTTCATACAAACTTTGAGGTGATTGTGCTATATACATAAGTAGAAGTGAAGGTACTGCCTATTGTCACTACTCATCTGGCAAGAGACCCCAGGGGTTCCAAGCCAGACTTATAGGGTCAGAAGAATCTTGATTTTGATGGAAGGAAAGCAAATCTATTCTAAGGGAGAGCTACTCTACTGCAGAAATGAAGAAAACAACATGCAACCCTAAATCACACCATAACCTAATTAACCAGGAAAACAATTGGACTAAGCAGAATTGCTAAACAACACTAATCTAATGCTAACTATCTTAGTTGCAGAAGTAAAAGAGCATAAAACTATCCTAAGGTGCAGGCAAAGGAAACTAGGCGAAGTCTGGGTTCAAGCAGAAAAATGGTCAGAGATCAAAATGGTGAAAAGAGGACGTGAAGGAGAAACAACGCATAAGAACCATTGGATCAGGTGGGTGGAAGGCGAATGAATGGTTGAGATCGGATCGCAGGAGGGTACGTAGGTAGATGGGCGAACATGGTGAACTAACAGGATGGACGGCTGGGATTATATCGTGCGGGTGGAGTCAGGAGATGGACAGACAGGATTCATCGGCAGATGGATGGCGGAGGTTAGGTCGCGGGCAAAAGGAATGTGTGGAAATGGTATCGGGTGAAGCGACAGCCATCGGATCAGGAGATAGATCGATGACAGAGATGAGAGCACTCAAAGGCATGTGCAGAAATGGGGGAGCAGGTTTAGAGGGTGGTAAGCAGTATATCGCGTGCCCTCAAAGCTGTAAGCAGTTTTGTAGAATTTCACGTGATTAGCCTCCCTGGCCGACACGTAGCACGGGGAAACTACCCATATTGTGTGCCCTCAGCGAGATAATGGTCAGACGGAAATCCAAGTGATATTGCGCGATGGCCATCAAATCTGGCAAGGCAAATCTACGGTGGAGATTTGAATGATCTGATTGGTGACCAGGTGCGCGATAACTGTCAGATCTAACAAGGAAGATCGGTGGTGGGGATTCAAAGGCGAAAAGTCAAATGAAAAAAGGAATTTGAGTGGTGATTGGTTAGTTTTGCACGTGAGGTGATTTACCGACAAAAACCGTTTAAACATGAATTTAATATCTTATGCTCAGGTGTTTCATGCTGAAGGAGAATGACATGGGAATGTGAGTGAGGTCTGATGACAGAAAGAGAGTGAAGGGGAAAATGACCATTAAAGGGACAGAGTAATATGCAATGAACTTAGTGACTGCATCAAACAACAAACCCTCTGTGAAAACCAAAACCCTGTGTTTTTAGGGTTGTTGCAGGGTTTCTTCCTCACATCACGGTCCCAGAGGAAGGAGGTGAGGCCCAGACACCTGTGAGCAACCTTGTGGATATTTTCTTTGCTACCAGGCTAATTGAAAGCATAAATGAAGCAAACTGGCACACAACTAATCTATTCTACACTACTATAATGAGACTGCAACTATTCAGGAAAATGAACAGTAAACAGGAAGTTGCTTAAGTACATGAACATGAAAGCCATAAATCTGTGCTGAACCACTATAATGAAAATGCATTTGTTTAACCAAATGAACAATCAAACCATGCATCTATGCTACTATTGTAATGGGAATGAACTGCTTAAGTAAATGGATAGAAAGCAGGAATCTAGGCTAGAATAACAATACAATAAAGAGGAGCTTTGGTTGCTAGGGTCGGGCCCTAACCCAAGAGCTTCAACCCTCTGAGTTAACTCAGTGCTGGCTCAAATCGAAACTCATATTCATTATAAAAGAACACTGTGTTACATCAAACTGTTACAAGTTTGCACTTGACTATTGGTGACTGACTAGCTGACTAATGACTGGCTAAAAAAACTGAGGTCCTAAGCCTCTCTATTTATACATCTGAAGTCTCAACGACTTCCCTCAAAATTAGGGAGGTACAGCTCCCAACTTAATGGTAACTTGTCCTTTCACTTTCACTAGCTCAACTACCTTCTAGTAGGGAGTCTTCTTGTACTTCCACTTGCTTGGCTGTCTTTTAGTACTCCTGATTTGGCTGTGTGTACTTTTAGCTGATGGAGGGATATTTGAATGGATGGGCAGTAAATGAGGAGGATTTACCTCCTGTAATTCCTCTCCCTTGTCCCATATGAGTTTTTACCAAGGTCTTTTATCATAGTTCCTTGCTTTTACCTTTTATCCCTGCATTTCCCTTTCTTTTATCCTTTATTCCTGCATTACATGCACATTAGACCACAAAGCAAAATATCCAACGCTAACTCAACCCATAAGCAAAATGTAATCAAAAGTATGCAATAATTTTTGAGAATAGTTGGTTTGAATAAGCTAGGAGGTGAATTAAGGCCCATATAATTACTCAATGATGAGACTCATCATCACCCCTACTGAAAGTGTTGCTCATCCTCTGAGCAACTCAGTGGCTCTGATAGCCTCTCTGACATTTCATGATTCTGCTTTGGTATTTTATTCTTGTTTATAGCATCCTTCTTTCCTTTCTCCTTCTTCCCACTGATATTCTTTGATCTTCAAGCTATGTGGCAGTGTTTTCCATCTCCTTTAGCAGGCATGTATATTATCATTTCTTTAGCAGCCTAAACATATCCTCATAATTAGTGTTTTAATCTGAAATTGCAGCCATTATTCTCTGAGGTAAGGAGCATAAGGTTTAGATGGCATTCTATACTGGATGGCCTTCAAGGAGAGGCTGGCTATACATGCTAGCTAGTTTTTCTGTTCTTCCCCTTTTGTTTCAATGCCTTCTGCCTCTCTGTTTTTTCTTGATTTCTTCTTTTTGCTGTTCTTGCTCATCTCCATCAGTTTCTTGCTTCGTTCCTCCTCTATTTCAACATCATCCTCCTTGTGTTCTTCTTCATCATGTCCCTCTATATTAGTTTCTTCCTTGTCCATCTCATCCCCATATAGCTATGTATCTTCTTTTTCTTATTTTTCCTCCTCCTTACAGACAGAAGGACTAACACCATAGATGAAGGTTTTGATGTCATCATCTGCTGGTAAGTCATTGAAGATTGTCCATGTTATAGGGATCTTGAGGTTTTGGAGGGCATATCCTTTTTTAGAGGAAACTGGCCACCTTTTTACTTACAAACCAACTACCTCTTATCCTTTACAACCTTTGATCAAACGATGCAGATGAGTGAGTGAGTAAGAAACTTACCTGTGACCTTAATTCCACACTGCAAGTGTCAAAGATCAGAGGTGCTGTTGATGGTCATTCTTCTTCCTCCTTTGCTGTCTGTTGATGGTGTCTGTGACTGCAAATCTGATGTTGTTGTTGATGTGTAGTCATCTTTCTTCCTCCCCTAATATTTGCTGATGGCGTCTGTGAGGATGCTGCAATGAATGGATAGAGGGAGTAGGAGTGTGTATGAAGCTAGGGATGATGATAATGGATGAGGTGAGGGGTCCTTGTAGAAAATACAATTTTCACCTGAACTGAAGAAATGAAGTGAAAAAAAATGGAATTTATGGAGGGATGCATGGTAAGGAGTGGAGGAGATGAACATATGTGAGGCAAGCCCCCTTTGGATCTTCTCTTTGCTCCCTAATTGTATTTATCGTCCTCCTGCAAAAAACAATTATGTTTTTTTATTATTATTATATTTTTTTGAAAAACACCCAGGCTGCCTCAGAGAGGTTTTCACCCTAGATATTTTCCTTGGACACGTCAATGAAGGTTTTCACCCAGGGATCTTATTTTTCTTTCCATTTTTCTCATCCTTGGGCCACCTCATGGAGGTTTTCAACCTATTGTGCTAAAACACAACCCCCTAATTTTTGACCTGTTCACTTAAAATAATGGGGACCCTTTCTATAAAATTTTTGGCTAAACACCTTTTAGGATTTTTACTAAGTTGATTATCCTATGCTTTTCTTAATTTTTCATTTTCTTTAGATTCTTGTTTTGATTGCTTTGTTAAAATCTATTTTTTATAAGCTTTCCATTGATACTTTTTTACCTCATTTGGTTAACTGGTTTGTAAATGACACTCCTTTGAAGTCTAATCAATTATGTCGCCTGGTTTAAAAATGCGTGAAATGTACAAAATTCCATTTTTGTAATTAAATTAGTTCAATAATGAATTTATTTTAAATATTAACCCCTAGTTAGTTATTACTAACATTTTTCATTTTTTTATTTATACAGCGAAATCATAAAGCATCGAGATTTCAATCATTTATTCCAATTTTCTATTTTTAAATAAATTACTAATATCGAAAACTCGTGGTTGTAGTTTAAATATGAAAATACACTTTAGATAATTTCATAATTTAATTAAACATCATTAAAATAAAACCAAAATAAAAATTGATATTTAATATTAAATCTTAAATTAATTATTATATAAAATATAATTAATTAAATTAAATTAAAATTAATATATATATATATATATAATTTATTACATCGCATCAGACGTTTCTTATCACATCATTCTTTTTAAAAACCCCGATGACCTCCATTCTCCGATTGCCAATATGCGATGGCTAAAAGTCAGAGGACTTGGAAGCATTAGCCTTAGTTTTCATGACGCTTACGTTTGTTTGACTTCAAATAAACACTCATACGTACGCTGGAATGAGTAAAGTGTGAAGTAGTTGTAATATTAAAATTAATATTTAATATTGAAACTAATTAATTTTAAATTAACTAATTTATAAAATATAATTAATTTAATTAAATTATAATAAATTATTATTTAGATTAATATTAAATAGTTTATAAACAATTAATTATATATTAGTTAGGTAGATTAATATTAATTAATAGTAGTTTATTAAATAATTAGTTTAATTTATGATTAACAATTAAAATAGTATTAATTATTAGATAATTAGAGTCTAATTTATGATTAAATTTTTTAATTAAAATTATGATCTTTTAGCCCAGCAACAGAAATTCCAAAATTATGCCAGATTTGACTCATCAACTTTGCAGGCTTATAGGTTGAGTTATACTTGGCCAAATGAGGCCCAGGATGGCTCATTGGAAAGATAAAATCAAAGAGAACATTTTTGAAAGGTTTCACTAACAAATTTGGTCATTTATTGGGTCGAAAATCAGGCAGATGATCAAGATCAGGATTTTTAAAACAAAATCAACTTTCTAAGTTTTATTTTCTGCATTTTCATTTGTCCAAGCCTCTTCTGAATGTAGATCCATTCGTTAATGATATCCTTGGCTAATTAAACCATCCCATGCATAAATAAAAAGCTTATATTTTATTTTCAATTAATTAATTAAATTTTATTTGATTGAATTTGTTTTAATGCCAGAAATGACATTTTGATTTTATTGTTGCATCTTAATTTATTTTGATTTATTTTTGCAGGAAAACAGTAGAAGAGAGATGGAGAAAAAATCTCAATCAATGAGAATGCTCTAGCAATTAAAGATTGGAATTATGAGCAAATAAAATTGGATTGGGCAGATTTTTCTTCAACAAACTTTCCTCTCAAAAATACCTTTGGAAATGTTATAAATGATAGATTGCAGAATGTCAAAAGAGCTGCTCTCCTCTGTAATTCTAGAATTCTAAAAGCACTTATGTAATAGGGATTTAGAGTTGTAGGTGGGAGGAGTGGAATCTCAGATCTGGAGATTATTGAGGTTTTTTCTTTTACATTCCGAGTTATGTATAATGAATAGAGTTTGCACTATTGTAGGTATATTTTTGAAAGCAGAAGCTCAGACATTGTAAAGGACTATTAGAGACTGGAGCTGGAGAAATGGATTCAATAAATTGGTATTTTAAATACTATTGTTTTAAATGCTGGTTTCATTTTATGATGACAGAATTGTATCAATTTACTTACATATTTGTGCATTTTTTCCGGTATGGGTAATTTTTCTCTATTTTATGTTATTATGTATCTCTACTCTTATGCACTGAATTTTGATTTCTGAGTGACTATTTACTCATAAATCTATCTTTTAAAACTTATTTGTTGAATAGTGATATGTTGAGAACTTTTTCCACATATTATTGTTTAATAATTCAAGTTACTGATTAAATGATCAATATCATTTTGTGAACTTCTTTCTAAGTGTTGTTGATTGATTATTTCAGCTAAGAGGTCTCAATAGGATGTGTCTTGGTATTCATAATGTCAGTTAATTGAACTACTTCGTTAGCTCGATATTCATTAAAATCCAGACATATTTAAATCCCAATACTTTAAATATCTTGCTCTCGGTTGAGTTAGATCTATATCTGTCTAATTGAGATAGGATTAAGATAGTTCCTTTTGCTTGCATCTTAGAATAAGTTTACATTTAGATTAATTTCGACATTCTTTTAAGTCTTCTTCCCAAAGAGACAAACTTTAGTAGTGGATTCGCCGAGTCTCAAATCAACTTAAGGATCACTTTTTTGCCTGATTAGCAAGAGGATCGATCTAATGTCTCTTCTCCATTGGTGAATGAAAGTCATATTTTAAAGCTATTGGAGATTGAGAGAAGGTAACTGGACCTAGTTGAACCAGTCGGAACCACCATTCCAAACGGAAAAGGAGCTACTTTAAGGTCTAGACCGGGTGGTCATCCCCCATGTTGTTGCAGCGATTTTCGAGGCTTCAACATTTTGGCGCTAGAAGGAAGGCTTGAAATTTGTTGTCTATTGGAGTCTTTTCAATTTTAACATTTTATTTAAATCACGATGGCTCCTCTTAAACTTCCAATTTGGAGTTGTATTCATGGACGTGCATCTTCCAATACTTCACCCGAAGTGGTAAGACTCTTGTCTCATGTAAAGTTTAACGGTAAGAGGAATTCTTCTGTTTTTAATCATGTTTTTCAATCTATTCAAAAATTTTCAAATTATGATTTTCAAGGAATTGATGAAGGCATTTTATGCAGAATTTTTACTCTCACATTCGCGGCAAAAGCTAGAAACTGGTGTAGAACTCTTTTGGTTGCCTCAATTCATAGCTGGGATCAATTTGTTACAATTTTAATTTGTAAATTTGATGGCTATGATTATGAATAGGTATGTGATGAAATTGAATATCTACAAAGATTTGAAAATGAGTCTGTTAGAGATTTTAATATTCGATTTCATTTGAATTGTTTAAGATTTAAAGTCGAAGATACTCCTATAGAAGAAGAATCACTAGATTGGTTTGAACATATTTGCTCTCTTTCTCCCATTCCCAATTCATATGAAATTAGTTCAAGCTTTGTTCCATCCCCTTCAAACATAAGTGAGAATTCCAATATGGATGTGCAAATAAATTATGATGAAATGGTCTCACAAAGATTGTAAAATATTTCTATCTAAATGCAAGAGGACAACATCAGCAATTTTGGAGAAAGCGCTACCTTGAAATCTGAAAATTACTTTGCATTAAATTCAGAAAATCAGATCGCAAATCATTAAGTACAAGCATCAATTAAAGTAAATAATAACACGCAAATTGCTGTACAAATTTATGAATTTTTTCATGATGAGAAAATGCCAAATTCAGAGGACCAAAACATAATTCTTCAATAAAAGCGTGAGTAGACAAAAGAATGATCTACAATCTAAAATTTACAATGAGCATAATGTACAAGAGTTTTCAAACAAAGACATTTTTAATTACATTATTTAAGATTCAAATTTTTCCCTTTATCTTGATATTTTTAATGATGGTAATTTTTCCCCTCTTGGTATTAATGATATTTTAGAATATAAAGAGAATGATCTAAATGAATTACTAATAAGTTTTTATCAAGATAGAGAAATAATTATTGATCATTCTTTTGCCATTAATGAACATGAAATTTTTATTCCTCCTTGTTTTGATATATTGGACAAGATCAAAGGGAATTGTAGAAAATATTGTGATGTTATTTATGATAATTACTCTGACATTGAGGATGTTGATTTCTATTATTCTCAAGAGAATTCTCATGACAAAATTCAAATAACATCTGACAATGAGGAACGTTTTAATTTAGAAAATATTCCAACCAATCCTCATTTTAGACCAGTAAATTATCTTCATGATTTCAGCATTTGAGAAAACATTCTAATTTATGATTCATATCATGATCAAGCTCTCATTCCTACTCATAATCATATTCTCTTTCTAATTCACAAGTTGGAATTGGTAATTATTCAAATTTCATAACTTTGACTAATCCATGTGAAAAAAGAAATTATTTCAAAACAATCCCAATTGTGTTGTAACATTAGTTATACCAATAGTGATTTCATTTTATTTTTTCTTTTACACTTATTTTGTTTAAATTTAGATTTATTTTTTGATTTTATTGTTCAAATTTTTGACACTTTACGCTGGCATATTAAGCACTTTACTATCAAACACTTAATTGATGCATTGTCCTATTGAGAAATTGAAGATTCATATTATAATCGTGAACATCAAAAGCTATTAATATTTCAATTTCAATCAGTGCTAGTGTTTTATCAAAAGCTTTTATCTTCTCAAAGGAAGTGTCAACAAGAGAATGCATTTTTACAATCTGGCCAGCATTCTAATCCAATTAATAATTTTCTATTTTATTTGACAGATTTCGATCCATTTTTCATTAGCCTATTTGAAAACTATTTGGAAATTTTTCCTTCAAGGAAGATTATTAATAGCTTAACATTTGTACATAACACTAACAATTTTTTCCGGGCCTTTAAATTTAAAAGCTCATATCCACAATCTGGCTTATCATCTCATCTTTTGAACATTTTCCAATCCTTAATGGAAACCCATCCATATTTTTATTATCCAATTGGAATTCAGTTGGAAAAGACATTTCAAAAGAAGGTGATTGTAAATAAGCTGCTAACAATAACTGTACACTCTGATTACAGATTTATTTTTCTTAGTTTAATTAGATTTGTATTTCTATTACTAATGTTTGAACTATGTGCATATAAAAGAATTAAAATGAGAGAATGGTTACATTGGAAATATGACTATACCTAGTCATTTTCCTGCATATGGTTAGAATAGAAGTAGAATTAATGTAGTTAATTTATTTTCAACAGTTCTGCATATATAAAGCAATCAGCCCTTATCATATACATGTTCAGGGAAATATTTTCCTCTCATCAGAAAATTTCTAATTCTTGCTTCCCATTTTTAAATCAAAAAATTTCTTGCAGCAATACTTCTACCGATAACTACATCTCTGCCTCTTCCGAATAATGCTTTGACTTTAATTGAGTTCACACTTGGCACCCATCACCTCAAAGCCAATTTTATCCATTTCTAGATGTCCTTACAAGATTTTCTTCTGAAATTTATTTGTTAAAGGTTTTGAGGATACAAAGCTTCATGATTTCATTAATCACATGAAGTTTATGTTATTTTCCTCGAAATTGGTTAAAATAACCTTAAGGGTGTCCATGCTACTATGTGCACACATTTAAATATGTAATTATATTCTTTCATGATGAGTGGATTTATCCTATTCTGAACTTTAGTTTATTATCTGACGTTGTAATACGCATCATATTTATTTACTAAAGGCATTATTGAGCAGTCACTATAACAATACAAATTTTTCTCAAATTAATTCAGAATGAGCAGATGTAATAAATTGCTGTTGCAATTCAAAAGGGAGCATATTCTCATTCTCGTTTCTGATGGATTCTATGAATTTCAAATTTTCTGAACATAAATAATTGATTTCCTTCAGCTTGATTTCCCACTCTAATTTAGAATAAATAATGAGATGATTTTGAAAAAAGTCAGAATTTGATAAATCGAAGGAAGAATTTGAATATTCATGAGATAAAATCTACAGACAATTTCCTTCCATGTATGTATTTACAAGTTCGTTTTCATCTATTATTAGTTTATCTTCTCCTTAGTTTATTTTTTATTCTTGTTCTATTTTATTTGCAGGTTTCATTGATTTTCAAAACTTGAAGTAAGCAGCAAACCCATTTCAAATTTGCGATAGGTTCAGGGAAATTTTATTTGTGATTTATTAGAATTTGAGCATTCTTTAACTTTGCTTTCATTCATTAGAAAACCCAATTGAAATTTAAAATAGTATCATATGATTCATATCAGAAACATTTCAACTTGATTTTCATATTATTGATACTATAGTGAATATATATTCGCAATATTCCCATCCCGTTCATCTTTGTCAATTATTTCATTCTAATATCATATCATCCATATCACAACCATTTGTATCATTGGAAGTAGCTCTTAGCATTTTCTGATAACAAATTGCTGATGCAAAACTTTCAATGTGTTACCTTACTTATTCTCTCATAAAATGCTATGTCACATCTCGCATATCAGAGGTTTTTAGTTGAATATACTTCCATTACCTTGAATCACTGATCTTCGATAAAATGACTTTACCAATATTGTGATGACCACATAAGTTGGGACCCAATATGAAATTTAAATCAAGTTCATAAGAAATATCGCGTTCATTCAATCGCAATAATGGTAGAGGCATAATTTTAAAAGTACCGATGTCTTGGATTCGATATGATATTAAAATCTCATAATAAATTTATTGGGTCCATTCTTCATCACATATTGGGGTATCAAGAATATTACATCGTGTACTTAAATATTGCTAATCACCGATTTCTTTTGAATTCCAAAGCCAATCCCACCTACGAGCCACGTTATTCATCGCATTCTGACATGACTATTTTCTGATATTCCGATATGCCGATATCGCGATCGCTTCATTGCATTTTTATTCATGGTCATATCACTATTCCGAGTCTGCGATGTGCGAAGTATAAAGCGCGACATGACTATTGCGCGATCCTCGATATAACATTTTTTCAATATTGTGATCGCTCCATCTGATCGTGTATATTCTCATCGCATGTTCTCATATCGCAAATTTGCCATTGCGTCTTTCAATGAAATAGACTCCAATGCATGCCTCTCTGCCATTAACATTTAATCTATATATGGCATATTAGCAAAGGTGAATTTTTGCAGATTAAAAATTTAAGCATGGTGAAGAAACATGCAATGCGAATCATTCGATTAGACATTATGTTGTATGAAATATTTTATAGCAATTTTGGGTAACCGCTATGATACTAAAGCAATTGATGACAAATTTGCAACATATTTAAATCATTTCGATTTCTCATATATTTTAGTTTGAAATATAAAATTCCATAATTAATATGAAATTAAAGACCTTTCTATCTTTACATTTAAATTTCATTATCTTGGATTTGGTATTAATTCTGGACAATTTATAAAAATCATAGAGTTTATGTGAAACTTATAATATTTTGAGAACATTCATTACTTCAAATTCTCACTCTCATTTTTGATACATTTGTTTTAATTTTGATTCTCTTGAACACAAAGGATTCATTTTTTACATTTTTCTGCTTATTTTAGTTTAAATAAAATAAATAATGATTTTGGGTTATAGGATTTTGGTTAGTTTGACTTCTTCATATTTTTAATGTTAACTAAAATAAGAAGTCAACTAGTATTAGAGAAACTGATACCTTTCAGGTAAGATCAAATGCAATTATCCAATGGCAAGATTCATGTACCCAATTTCATTAATTTCCATTTCTTTACTTTAGTTTCAGTTTTGTTTTTAAATTCTATTGATATATAAATCTATTTTGCAGCTCTTCATAAAAACTTTCAATCCTCTGCCAGATCATATTTTGAAGTCTTATACTCTTCTCCTAGTTTTATTTCAAGAAGCAGTGATAATCTTCATTGAAACAGCTACACTAGGAAGTTTCTGAACCTTTAGTTTGTTTCTTTAAGCATTCCTTTTATTAGAAAATGATTATGATGATGCTTTGAAACAAGGAGATTGACATCAGACAGAAAGTTTTTATTGTGGCTGAATTTTATCATCATTGCTATCTAAAGTCTAAAACATTTACAACCCCGCAAGGCATAATTTTTCTGAATCTCAACATAAGAAGGAATAATTACATGATTATTTTCCTTTACTTCATTTTGTTGAGACATTGGTATAAACATTCTTGTTAGAGTTTATCTTTCAAAACTTGGATTTTCCTTTCCATTTTTAAATTTCTTCATTTTTATTTTTGTTTGCTGATTTTTTTTCTCACTTTAGCTTAAGAATTCTTTTCCTTTGGTTTTCAGTTTTAATTTTGGTGACTTTGCCATGATTTATATGGAAAGCCTTCTTGTTACCTAACAATGGTCGGCATACATAGGGAAAAATTGTTAATAGTCTACTATTAGCTTTTTCTTTAAATCTCTTAATAAAATTTGTTTTTCTTATTATAAAGGTATGTACTTAAGGAAGATATTACAAAATAAGAGAAGTTGACAAAGTATCATAGAATCTGAGAAATTTCTTTTTCATCAAAATTGTAATTATTTTGAGATTTCAGTATTTTATTAAGATCTTTCAAAATTCTATTATCAGTCAAGAAAAGTTATTTTTAACCGAGTAAATACACTTTACAACAAAGCACCTTTAACTTTGAAATTGTCATTCTTAACTCTTAAGGAGTCAATGATTCTCCTTGTCCCAAAAAATCTTATTTTTCTAGAGTGTAATAAAAAAAATATATTTAAACTTAAAAGATAAGAGGTCTCATCATGAGCCTGCTTACCATGATAATAGGGGAAAAATAGGCTGGCATTACTAACACTACTAAACAAACCAAGATAATGGCTTCTGATTGCAAACAATTATAAGACAAGGGGTCTCATCACGAACCAACTTGTTCAATCCAATTATAACCAGTGAATAGCATTGTCAACTATCTGGCTACCAAACCAGGACAATAGCTTTTAAGAACTAAAAAACAAAAATAACAAATAACAAATAACAAATAACAAATACAAATAAAAAAAACATAAAAGATGGGATTCTGAATCATTGATGATTAAAAGGTAACCCTGTCGAGACTATAGACGTTTGCTGGTAGCAATGGCTCTACTTGTGACAAATGAACATATTTTAAAAGTTAAGTTGTAAAGTGACCCCTGCTTTATCTCTACAACTAATTAAAGATTGATATAGAGTTTTGAAATATTTTAATTTACGATGAAATTTAAGAAAAATCACAGTAAGATGATTCTTGTTTTTATTCAGACTAATGAACCTAGTCAAACATTTCAAAAATAATTCTCTCTTTAATTATTTTTACTTTAATTTTATGAAAATATCATTCATACCAAACAGAGATAATTGGTTCTTCTCCTGTGTGTCACCATTGTTGTGGTAAAACACAACACCCCCATTTTTGCCCTGTTCATTTCAAATAATGGGGATCCTTTCTGTAAAAATTTTGGCTAAACGCCTTTTAGGATTTTTACTTAGTTGATTATTCTACTCTCTTGTTATTTTTTCTTTTTCTTTAGGTTCTTGTTTTTATTTTTTTGTTAAGATCGTTTTTTTATAAGCTTTCCATTGATACTTGTTTCACCTCATTTGATCAACTGGTTTGTAAATGGCACTTCTTGGAAGTCTAATCAATTATGTCGCCTGGGTTAAAAATGCGTGAAATGTACAAAATTCCATTTTTGTAATTAAATTAGTTCAATAATGCATTCATTTTAAATATTAACCTTTAGTTAATTATTACTAACATTTTTCGTTTTTTTTTTACTTATACAGCTAAATCATAAAGCATCGAGATTTCAGTCATTTATTCCAATTTTCTATTTTCAAATAAATTACTAATCTCGAAAACTCAAAATGTCAAAGTGGCTGTAGTTTATTTTTATCAAAGTAGCTGTAGTTTAGATAAAAAAATACACTTTAGATAATTTCATAATTTAATTAAACATCATTAAAATAAAACCAAAATAAAAATTGATATTTAATATTAAATCTTAAATTAATTATTATATAAAATATAATTAAATTAAAATTTAATAAAATAAATAAAATAAATAAAAATTATTACATCGCATTGGAGATTTCTTATCGCAACATTCTTTCAAAAACCCCGATGACCTCCATTCCCCGATCTCCGATATGCGATGGCTAAAAGTCAAAGGACTTAGGAAGCATTAGCATTAGTTTTCATAACACTTACATTTGGTTTCAAATAAACACTCATAAGTATGATGGAATGAGTAAAGTGTGGAGTAGTTGTAATATTAGAATTAATATTTCATATTTAAACTAATTAATTTTAAATTAATTAATTTATAAAATATAATTAATTTAATTTAATTATAATAAATTATTATTTAGATTAATATTAAATAATTTATAAACAGTTAAATATATATTAGTTAGTTAGATTAATATTAATTAATAATAGTTTATTAAATAATTAGTTTAATTTATGATTAACAATTAAATTAGTATTAATTATTAGATAATTAGAGTTTAATTTAGGATTAAATCTTTTAATTAAAACTCTGATTTTTTAGTTCAGCAACAGAAATTCTAGAATTATGTCAGATTTGATTCATCAACTTTGGAGGCTCATAGATTGAGTTATACTTGGCCAAATGAGGCCCAATATGACTCATTGGAAAGATAAAATCAAGGAGAACATTTCTGAGGAGGTTTCACTAACATATTTGGTTGTTTATTGGGTCGAAAATCAGGCAGAATATCAAGCTCTGAATTTTTAAAACAAAATCAATTTTCTGAGTTTTATTTTTTACATTTTCATTTGTCCAAGCCTCTTCTGAATGTAGATCCATTCATCAATAATATCCTTGGCCAATTAAACCATCCAAGGCATCAATAAAAAGCTTATATTTTATTTTCAATTAATTAATTAAATTGAATTTGATTGAATTTGTTTTAATGCCAAAAATGACATTTTTATTTTATTGTTGCATTTTAATTTATTTTGATTTCTTTTTGCAGGAAAACAGTAGAAGAGGTATGGAGAAAAAGATCTCAATCAATGATAATGCTCCAACCATTAAAGATTGAAATTTTAAGCAAATAAAATTAGATTGGGCAGATTTTTCTTCAACAAACTTTCCTCTCAAAAATACCTTTAGAAATATTATAAATGACAGATTATAGAATGTAAAAAGGTCTGCTCTCCTCTACAATTCTAGAATTCTAAAAGCACTTATGTAACAGGGATTTAGAGTTGTAGGTGGGAGGATTGGAATCTCGGATCTAGAGATTATTGAGGTTTTTTCTTTTACATTCTGAGTTATGTATAATGAACAGAGTTTGCACTATTGTAGCTATGTTTTTTAAAGAAAAAGTTCAGGCATTGTAAAGGACTATTAGAGGCCAGAGCTGGAGAAATTGATTCAATAAATTCGTATTTCTAATACTATTTTTTTCAATGTTGGTTTCATTTTATGATGACAGAACTGTGTCAATTTACTTACATATTTGTACACTTTTGCCGGTATGGGTAATTTGTCTCTATTTTATGTTATTATGTATCTTTATTCTTATGGGTTGAATTCTGATTTCTGAGTAACTATTTACTCATAAATATGTTTTTTAAAAATGATTTTTTGAATAGTGATATGTTGAAAACTTCTTTTGCATATTACTATTTAATAATTCAAGTCACTGATTAAATGATCAATATCATTTTGTGAACTTCTTCCTGAGTGTTGTTGATTGATTATTTCAGTTAAAAGGTCTCAATAGGATGTGTCTTGGTATTCATAATGTCAGTTAATTGAACTACTTCGTTAGCTTGATATTCATTAAAAGCTAAACATATTTAAATCCCAATACTTTAAATATCTTGCTCTCGGTTGGGTTAGATCTATATCTGTCTAATTGAGACAAGATTAAGATAGTTCCTTTTGCTTGCATCTTAGAATAAGTTTGCATTTAGATTAATTTCTACATTCTTTTAAGTCCTCTTCCCAAAGAGGAAAACTTTAGTAGTGGATTGGCTGAGCCCCAAATCAGCTTAAGGATCACTTTCTTGCCTGATCAGCAAGAGGGTCGATCTGATGTCTCTTCTCCATTGGTGAATGAAAGTCATATTTTAAATCCATTAGAGATTGAGAGAATGTAACTGGACCTAGTTGAACCAGTCGGAACTACCATTCCAAACGGAAAAGGAGTTGCTTTAAGGTCCAGACCGGGTGGTCATTCCCCATGTTGTTGCAGCAATTTTCGAGGCTTCAACAAAACCCAAAGATGAGACTCAGGTGCCTCATGGAGGTTTTCACCTAAATCCTTATTCTGTTTTTTCTTTTTCAGTGACCTGATGAGGGAGGAGTTGAAACTTTCTCCACCATCATCACTGTTTTATTGATGTTGTTAATGAACTCTTGCTTAGATGAAGGCCTCTTGTATTTCCATCTATGTCCATTAATTAGTAAGGGAATGGCTTCTTCATTTATAGTCCTGATTTGCACTGAACCATTGCCATGGCATCTTTCCATTACATATGGTCCAAGCCATCTTTTTCTTAGCTTTCCCTTGAATTCTTTGTACCTTGAATCATACAATAATGCCCAGTCTCCTTCTTGAAATAACTTCTCCTTAATATGCTTGTCATGCCAGATCTTTCTCTGAAGCTGAATTATCTCTGTATGGAGGAGGACCTGTATTCTGAATTCATCTAGGCCATTCAAATGGAACAACCTTTCTTTTTGTGCATGGATGAGATCTAAATCTATTTGGGCTACCATCCTCAATGTGTTATATTCAAATTCAATGGATAGCAAAGACTTTTTTCCATAGACTAGCTCATAGGGTGTAAATCCAGTGGTGGTCTTCCATGTTGTATTATAGGCCCAGGTCATCTCAACTAGTCTCTTAACCCAGTCCTTTCTGTTGTTGTTCACTACCTTAGTCAGGGTGTTCTCCAGTGCTCGGTTGGTCACCTCCACTTACCCATTAGCTTGTGGATGATAAGGAGTGCAGGTCCTATGCTTGATCTTGTGATGCTTGAACAGTTCTTCAATCATGCTAGAGGTGAACTGGCTACCTTGGCCTATGACTAGTTCTCTAGGGTACCCAAATTTGTAGAATATATTTTCCCTCAGGAACTCAGCCACCTTTTCTTCTGTTGCTACCTTAATTGCTTTAGTTTCAACTCACTTATTCAGATAATTAGTGCACACAATGATGTGTTGTTTTTGCTTTGAAGAAGGGTTGATAGGCCTAATGAAGTGCATACCCCACTTGTCAAATGGCTCGAAAGTCACTTGAGTTTGTAGGAGCATTTTATCTCTTAGAGTCGGTTTTCCGATCCTTTGGCACCAATCACACTGACTAACATACTTCTTCACATCCCAATGAAGAGTAGGCCAATAATAGCCTGCTTGCAACACTTTGAACACTGTCCTTTTTGCTGCAAAGTGACCTCCACAAGGCCCATCATGATAGGTCAGAAGAATGTCAAAGACCTCATCTTCCCTTACACATCTTCTCAAGATTTGATCTGGGTGAAGTTTGAATAGATTTTCGCAATCCAGGTGAAGGGGGCACTTTTCCTGATTATCTTACTCTTCTCTCTGGAGGGCAGGTTTGGTGGGAACTATGCTGACACTAGATAGATTTATATATCAACAAACCATGGGGAGAGCACTGAAATAGAAAACAAATGATCATCTTAGAACTGATCATCCACTATTCCTTCTTCACCTACAGGTAGATTCATTCTAGACAGAAAGTCAACAACAACTTTTTCCTTACCAAGTTTATCAACAATAGTTAGATCAAACTGCTATAATAAAAGTAACCATCTTATGATTCTAGCATTTACATCTGGTTTGTTCATCAAATATTTAATGGTATCATGATCAGTATCCACAAATTTCTGATAGCCTGTAATGTAATGCCTAAACTTGTTCAATGAATGCACAATAGCTAGGAGTTCTTTTTCTGTCATAGTATAGTTTAGTTCAGCCTTTGACAGATTTTTACTGGTAAAGTAGATGGCATAAGGCAATTTCTCTTCTACCTGACCTAAGGATGCTCTTATGGCTTTATGTGAGGCATTAGCATGAATTTGAAAAGGAAGGGCCCAGTTTGGGCCTTTGAGGATTGGTGCAGTGGTTACCTTACCCTTTAGAATGTCTAGGGCCTCTTGGCAGCTCTTTGACCATATAAATTTAGAATCTTTGGCCAGTAATCCAAACAAAGGAGAGGCTAACTCGTTGAAGTCTTTTATGAATCTTCTGTAATATCCAACTAGCCCTAAGAAACTCCTAGCATCTCTATGATTTTGTGGAGGTGGGACCCTCTAAATGATTGCTACATTGTTTGGGTCCACCTGCAGTCCTTGCCGAGATATTGAGTGACCTAACGTAGTCCCTTCAGTCATTAAGAATTCACATTTTTTTGGACTAAGAGACAGGTTCATCTCAATGCATTTATGTAATACTTTGCCCATGTTAGTCAAGGCCTCTTGGCAATCATAGCCATAAGATGTAAAATCATCCATGTAGATTTCCACAGCGTCATGAACTAATTCAGCAAAGATACTGAGGATTGCTCTCTGGAAAGTGGTAGGAGCATTACACAGGTCAAAAGGAAGGACCCTATAGGCAAAAGTACCCCAAGGATAGGTGAAAGTCGTCTTATCCTGGTCTTCTGGGTAGATTTGGATCTGGTTGTACCCACTGAATCCATCTAGGAAAGAAAAGAACTTCTTCCCTGCCAGGCCATCTAACACTTGGTCAATGAAGGGTAAGGGAAAATGATCCTTCTTGGTGGCTTTGTTCAGCTCCCTATAATCGACACAAATCCTCCACTTCCCATTTTTCTTGGGAACTAACACTAAAGGAGAGACCCACTCACTGTCAGAGATAGGGTAAATGAACCCTGCATCTAACAGTTTCTGCAGTTCTTCCTTGACTATGTCTTTGAGGGTTGGATTCATCCTCCTTTGTGGTTGCCTGACTGGCTTGCAACCTTCCTTGATGTATATGTGGTGAGTACACACCGAGGGGTGTACTCCCTTCATTTCCTTGTAGCTCCAAGCAAAGGCTTTTAAGTTTTCTTTCAACCAGTTGCATAGTTGTTCCTCTTCTAAAGTAGAAAGAGATGAATTATTATTCAAGGTTTTTTCTAGGCCAAACTCTATGGTTTTGACTCAGATTGGGTTGGAATCGGCCAAGCGTAAGTCAATTGGATGATTGTTTAGTGTTTCCTTTACTTCTTCTTCTAGTGATAATGGACTAGGAGTTGGACTTTGGAGCAGGTGTTTAATTACATCATCCTCATCTTGCTTTCATCCTCCTATGATGGCTTCCAAAGTATACAATTTGACAGAATAAAGCTCATCTTCTTCCTCCTCCTCCAACCATAAAGGTAAGTCATGTTCTAGGGAGTGTTGAGCAGGAGGGTATAGGACTAATTGTTTGGACATATGTCGATTCTTGATGTTCATATTCCCAAATCTGTAGCTAATGTAGGCATCAGCTGTAGCCAACCATGGCCTCCCAAGGATGAGAGGGTAACTAGTTAGCTTAGCCTTAGGCTGGAGAACTATGAAGTCTGTTGGGTACTTCCAGAAATCAATGGAGACAATCACATCCTCCACAATTCCCTCAGGGGTGACTTTGGAATGGTCTGCAAGTTGTATCATTGTTGCGGTATTCCTTAATGACCCTTGGAGGTTAAGCTTGAGCATGGTGTCCTTGGTCATCACATTAAACACATCCCCAAGATCAATCAGAGTGTGTGGGACAATGGTGCCATTGATGTGGACATCGACTACAAGGCTTCCAAGGTCTAAGTATTTTGGACATATTGCTTGCCCCAACATTAAGTTAGATAACTTCCCAATGACATTAATGGTAGGGGCATCCCTTTTTTTTCTTCCTGGATGCTTAAAGAACTTCTCCTTAATCAATTTATTGTAAATAGGCACATCTTTGATTGCCTGGAGAAGGGGAATATTTACACATAGGTTTTCCAATTCTCCCAGAAGTTTAGTTTCTTCTGGGCGAGGGTGGTGTGGTTGGGAAAACCTTTCAGGAAAGGGTGGATTTTCTTTAAGGTTGCTTTCCTCTTTTTTTTGTCAACCTCCTTATGTGGAGAGGGAGGTTGGTTATCTGGGAGAATTCTTCCAGATCTCAGGTTGATCTCCTAAATTTCAACAGCATAAGCTGGGTATGATGTCTCTCCACCATATGTTTGTTGGGCTTGCCTATTGTTTGGGTTTGGATTTGGTTGGGCAAGAATTTGGGGTTGCCTAGGTGGAGCAGAGTGTAGGAGTTGTGGTTGGGTAGGTGATGGAGGCAATAGAGCTGGAACATTGTTGAATTGGGGCCTCCACCCCTGGGGTGGGGTATTCCATTGATGTTGTGGCTGATTGTAAGGTTGAAATGACTGGTTGGGTGGCTGGGAATGATATTGAGATGCATAGCACCAAAGAGGGGGTGTAGACCAGGAAGGATGAGCAGGGGTTCCCCAAGAAGGTGTAGCTGTGGATTGGTTGGGTATGTAATATGCATGGGATGATCCTTGCATACCCTACTGGTATGGTCTAGGCTCAGGAGGTCTCCTTTGGTTAATGTACCAAAGCTGCTCAGTGACCCCTTCAGCTCCTTGATATACATATTTGAGTCCAGGTAAGGAAGGGAACTTTTCTGTGGAGTGGTTTTCTTCACAGACTAAGCAAATCTCAATACAGTTTAATGGGCATTCATTCATAGGATGCGTCCTAGTGCACCTAGGACAAAAGATGGCCAAGGCTCTCTCTGCTTCCTCTTGCTTCCTTATGATATTCATGGTATCCAATTGTAAGGTAAGGGTTTGCAGAATCTCACTTTTGAAGTCCTCCAGCATATTTCCAATTTCACCCTTGATGGATGAGTTGGAGGATGATGTACTGGCCATAGGTTGATTACTTCTACCCTTGTTTTTGGTTGTCCTAGAATGGTTTCTAAAGACAGTCTTGATTTCCTCATAGGGTAGTTGGTAGATCTCTCCTCTTGCTAACATATGTAAGGTATTTGTGATATCCTCCCTTACTCCTCTAAGTAGGGCCATCTTCAGTGACTCAGGGTCAAGTGTGCACCTGGCCCTTTTGTAAATGAGCTGGAATCTCTCTTCGTAGTCTTCTAGGGATTCATCATGGCCTATGGTCATCCTGAAAATCTCATCTTTAGTGAACTTTGACCTACAGTAGTCCCTATATTTGTTGTTAAAGGCCTGCTGCATCTGATCCCAAGTTGTTATGCTATCCCTAGGTAAACCCATGAACTAGCACAATGTCACCTCCTTGAGGGTGGATGGAAATAGTTCCAAATTTTTCTCATCATCTGTATATTCATAGGTCTAGAAGACAACAAAAAACTCAAATAAGAAAGTTTCAGGGTCCTCTATGGTCAAGCCATGGAAGTGAGGTAGAGCAGAGGGGCTTATGTTCTTCATTTTAGTGTCCCCATTGGGTTCCCTGATGGGGAAGGCACCCTAAATTCTCCCTCTATTTCCTCTGTCATTTAGGTTTTTAGCCATTGGTTCAGTAGGAATAGGTTCTTCCTCTTCTTCTTCCCCTATAGGTTCCTCAAATATGTTAGGTTTCTCACCTAAAGGGGCTTTCAATTCACTGTCAGTGAATAAGAAGGAAGGTTGAATGTTGGTTGAGCTGGGGGTATTTGGCAAGAATTTTCTTGAATTATCCCTAATCCTACAAGGAATGAAAGGAAATGTTTTTGGGTTTTTGTGAGATTTTCTTTAAAACTGGAAAGTACTTTGTAGAAAGGAAACTGCTTATTAAATGAAAAACTACCAACATTATGGAAACTACTTTGCAGAATGAAATTGCTTAATTGAGTGAAAACCCTAACAAAAGGAAACTACTTGCTGAATTGAAATTTTTGAATGAAAGGCAACTAACAGAAAGAAAACTTCTTACTGAATTGAAATTCTATTTGAAGAAAAGGAAACTAGATTAACTTGCAGAATGGAAAGGAAAGAAGATAAATGACAAAATGAAAGAAATAAACTAGATTACTTTTGCAGAAATAAACTAATGGAAGAAAGTTGGAAACTAGGAAATAAAAGAAAATAATAGTAATCACTACTACTCTGGCACCTCCCCGACAACGTCACCAAAAAGTCATGAGCCTAGGTATTGCAGCAAGAATGTTGCAACTCCCAGGGCTACCAACTTTACTTATCAACCCAGGGTTCATACAAACTTGGAGGTGACTGTGCTATATACACAAGTAGAACTGAAGGCACTTCCTGCTGTCATTACTCATCTGGCAAGAGACCACAGGTGTTCGAAGCTAAACTTATAGGGTCAGAAGAAGCTTTATTTTGATGGAAGGAAAGCAAATCTATTCTAAGGGAGAGCTACTCTACTGTAGAAATGAAGAAAATAACATGTAACCCTAAATCACACCATAACCTAATTAACTAGGAAAACAACTGGACTAAGCAAAATTGCTAAACAACACTAATCTAATGCTAACTATCTTAGTTGTAGAATTAAAAGAGCATAAAACTATCCTAAAGTGCAGCTAAAGGAAACTAGGCGAAGTTTGGGTTTAAGCAGAAAAATGGTCGGAGATCAAAATGGTGAAAATAGAACATGAAGGAGCAACAACGCATAAGAACTGTTGGATCAGGTGGGTGGAAGGCAAATGAACAGTTGAGATCGGATCACAGGAGGGTATGTAGGTAGATGGGTGAACATGGTGAACTAACAGGATGGACGGTTGGGATTATATCACGTGGGTGGAGTCAAGAGATGGACAGATAGGATTCATCGGCAGATGGATGGCGAAGGTTAGGTTGCAGGAAAAAGGAACGTGTGGAAATGGTATTAGGTGAAGCGACAGCCATTGGATCAGGAGACAGATCGACAATGGAGATGAGAGTGCTCAAAGGCACATGCAGAAATGGGGGAGCGGGTTTAGAGGGCAGTAAGCAGTATATCGCGTGCCCTCAAAGCTGTAAGAAATTTTGTAGAATTTCACGTGATTAGCCTCCCCGATCGACATGTAGCACGGGGAAACCACCCATATTGCATGCCCTTAGGCGGATAACAATTAGACAGAAATCCACACGATATTGTGTGATGGTCATCGGATCTAGCAAGGAAGATCTACAGTGGAGATTTGACCAAGCTGGTTGGTGAGTGGGTGCACGATAACTGTCACATCTGACAAGGAAGATCAACGGTGGGGATTGAAAGGGCGAAAAGTCAAACGCAAAAAGGAATTTGAGCAGTGATTGGTCAGTTTTGCTGTCTGAGGTGATTTACCGACAAAATTCGTTTAAATATGAATTTAACAGCTTCTGTTGAGGCGTTTCATGCTGAAGGAGAATGACATGGGAATATGAGTGAGGTCTGATGACAAAAAGAGAGTGAAGGGGTAGATGACCATGAAAGGGACAAAGTAATATGCAATGAACTTAGTGACTGCATAAAACAACAAACCCTTTGTGAAAACCAAAACCCTGTGTTTTTGTGGTTGCTGCAGGGTTTCTTCCTCACATCGTGGTCCCAGAGGGAGGAGGTGAGGCTGAGACACCTGTGAGAAACCTTGTGTTGAGCAGTAAAAAGGGTCCTTTTCACCTCTATTTACCCTACATTAATTGTCAATCCAGGTACGATTTTCTATCTCAAAGAGTGTACTCAGTCTGAGGCAGTCACTTGTCAAGAGTAATGCTAGTAGTATAGTGCTTTTACAAGAGTAAATAAATGCTAGAAACAAACTCTAAATTTAATGGCAAGAAATGGAAATTCTTTGTAATTAAAGCATTCATTTAAGAAACTACAACATTTCATCAGTCAAGGGTGCAGTAATGATAACTCTTCCCATTGTAAACTAATGCAAATGAAAAGCAATCAAAGAGAAGATATCCAATTTGGGAACCAGGCAGCAATAGTCAATGTTCACTACAGTTGCAAACCGTTCTGTCCACACCTAAGAAATTACTTGAAATGATAATTCAATTAATAGAAAAGGGAACAACAACTAATTTATTTGAAAAGATTGAACAACAAGCTTTAACTTATGGAAATGAATTAAACAGCAATCATAATCTAAAGGAATTAAGCAACAATCTTTAACTCAAAAATGGTTGGAACATCAAACTAAAGTAAGTCTATGAAATATCAAACAACAACTGTATCGAAGGTAAACGAACAACAAACTAAATCAAATGTTAACAGACAATGAAGTTATAATGATGGAATCAATAATATGAGTCTTTAGCATAATAAAGATTAACCACTGTGATAAAGAAACAACAATTGCGGTTATAATGGAACGACAGTCCAAATGAACAACAATCACACTCAGAGGTAAACCGTAGCTAAATAAACAATAATACCGATCTGTAAATGTACAGCACCGTTACTCTGTAAACGAACAGTAATGTTAATATGTAAAGGAACAACAGTGTTACATAGTAGTGCCAATCTATAAGGGAACAACAATGCAATATGATTTCAAAATGGACAACATAACATTTCAGTTACAGAAGATAACCTTACTATTCAAATATGAATGAAATATGACAGAGCCAGTACATGAAATGATAAGGAACAACATATTACTGAATGAGGCAAGTAAAAGAAGTCAAACCACACACGACTTGGAATTGGAAATAATAGTACAGGAAGAAAGTGATCCACTAGGACCGGGCCCTTAGCCTCCAGGGACGCACTGCTGTGGTTACTCCAGAATGAAAGATGAAACAACAACAAATTTTATATAATGATCATGAAAATAGAGTTACAGTAATCACTCTTTAAAGAGAGTCGATGATCAAAGTTTATTTTACAACAGTAAATTCTATAAAACAACAATAGTCTACCCCTTGGGCTAGCAACGCTGTCCCTTTTTATACTGGCTGGGCAGATATATCAAAGATACAGATATTCTTAAGGTAGTGATCCCTCAGGATCAAAGGATCCTAAGGGATTCACCATATCATTATCCTTCAGTTATCTCTTCGTCCTCTTGTGCTGATTTGGTATTTCTTTTTCCTTTTCCTAGCTTATGTACCCTGATCTAGATTGCCTCATCTGGATGTAGTTCCCTATCAAAGGGACAACAGTTGGTTTCTCCTCATCTTTTCCTTTGAATGGAGATCTTCTATTTTCTTCATTTTCTGCATAGAAAAAAGTAATAATTAGTTATTCCACGTTACTCACAAATCTCTTAAACTTTATCATAATCCTTCATCATATGCCCATTTCATAATGTAAAGAAGTTATGAATTAAAGGAAAAGATAACGAAATAAGTGGCAATCACACACCTTTTCTAATGCTCAACACCTTGTGGATCTTTTCTTTGCTACCAGGCTAATTGAAAGCATAAATAAAGCAAAATGCCACACAACTAATCTGTTCCGCATTACTGTAATGAGACTGCAACTATTTAGGAAAATGAACAGTAAACAGGAAGTTGCTTAAGTACATGAACAGGAAAGCCATAAATCTGTGCTGAACCACTGTAATGAAAATGCATCTATTTAACCAAATGAACAATCAAACCATGCATCTATGCTACTGCTGTAATGGGAATGAACTGCTTAAGTAAATGGACAGAAAGCAGGAATCTAGGCTAGAATAAC
This sequence comes from Pinus tabuliformis, assembly GCA_031772625.1. Lineage (NCBI taxonomy): Eukaryota > Viridiplantae > Streptophyta > Pinopsida > Pinales > Pinaceae > Pinus > Pinus tabuliformis. The sequence goes on from CM062818.1 coordinate 1,547,627,490, forward strand.
AATACAATAAAGAGGAGCTTTTGCTTCTAGGGTTGGGCCCTAACCCAAGAGATTCAACCCTCTGAGTTGACTGAGTGCTAGCTCAAATCGAAACTCATCTTCATTATAAAAGAATAGTGTGTTACATCAAACTGTTACAAGTCTGCAGTTGCCTATTGGTGACTGACTAGCTCACTAATGACTGGCTAAAAAACTGAGGTCCTAAGCCTCTCTATTTATACATATGAAGTCTCAACGACTTCCCTCAAAATTAGGGAGGTATAGCTCCCAACTTAATGGTAACTTGTCCTCTCACTTTCACTAGCTCAGTTGCCTTCTAGTAGGGAGGTTGCTTGTACTTCCACTTGCTTGGCTATCTTTTAGTACTTCCGATTTGGCTGGGTACTTTTAGCTGATGGAGGGATATTCGAATGGATGGGAAATAAATGAGGAGGATTTACCTCCTGTGATTCCTCTCCCTTGTCCCATCTGAGTTTTTACGAAGGTATTTTAACATAGTTCCTTGCTTTTACCTTTTGTCCCTGCATTTCCCTTGCTTTTGTCCTTTATTCCTGCATTACATGCACATTAGACCACAAAGGAAAATATCCAACTCTAACTCAACCCATAAGAAAAATATAATCAAAAGTATGCAATAAATTGTGAGAATAATTGGTTTGACTAAGCTAGGAGGTGAATTAAGGGCAATTAAGGCCCATATAATTACTCAATGATGAGACTCATCAATAAGGAGCACCAATATTTCCAAAAGGAGGAAAAGGACTAGGATTCCCATCAAAAGGAATTACTTGATCGATGGACTCCGGATTTGTCGCCATATGTCTCAACCTAAGATCAACTAAGGAGTGAGCATGGAGGATGTTATCCATGGTCAATTAAATTCATTTTAATAAACATCACAAAACAAAACAAAAGATGGATGATCTAGGCAAAAGGATTACCAATTAACTGTGAACTGCAGAATACCTCCTGGTGAACCAAGAAGTACAAGTAGGAAATCTCCCCGAATGATCTATTCTGTGTATCATAGTGTACAAGGCAGCTGACTTGGTTACCTAAGGATGGATAAAAACTTAGTGTTGTCCTCCCATATATGCCCAAAAGTACGTGGAGGTCCAATCTATATTAGCATTGTCTAATGTGAAACCACACAGTGAGAGCATTCCCATATACTTTGCATACTGTAACACCACCCTATATACCCAAAGTTACATGGACAAGCTACGATATACTCATGTACGTGTAATGAGGTATCACACTCGGAATGTATTGCAGACAAGTTAGTGACAACTACTATGTTTTCAACGCCAGAACACGTCTCTAGCCTAGAACCTCTAAATGTTTTGCATTAGGTGACAATGCTCCATTAGGTTAATTCAAATGAATTTTAAGTTGATCTTCTTTAGAATTTTCATTTCAAGGTTCACCGTGTGATGTATGTTTGCAATTCCTAGAATGAAACTAGCATGAGAAACATTCTTTCCATTCAATATAAAAATGAAAATATTAGCTAATAGGGATAGAGCAATCAGATTTCTTTCAATCAAAGAGCAAAGAGCACAATCTAATGCAATTTCCCTAAACTATTCCTATGAGCACACACAAACTTTTTCAATGCATGATACAAGTTTTTCTTTTCAATTCCCTTAATGTTATCATGAACAAAGACTTTACGACAGTTCTGTTTCAAAGGAAAAGAAGACTTTTACGACACTTTCTTTCGAACAAAGATTAATCGACTATAATATAACTTTGATGATGAATCGATAATGACAAAGAAATAATTTAAAAAACATTAATCAATCAAGTCAAAGTAGGGCTAGCAAAGGAGATACAATCCTGATTTTAGAGACATAACAATCATTGATCTTTCAGCAAACCACTTCAAAAGGAAATTTGGAAAAAATCAAGCCAAAGGTAGATTTTTTGGCTTAAGGATGATCAATGCAGCCCTGAATGGGAGTCAGTGCCCTGCAGAGAACTGTCTCTAAGACAAGGGTTCTCTGTGGAGCACTGTCCCCTGACCAAGGGTGCTCTCGTTACAACACATTCCTAGAATAGGAATTTTAGTGCAAATTTTGACCAAAAACACTTCAAAAAGGCTGAAACAAGATCAATGAAGGAAAGTAAAGTCTACTAGGGTGTACTAGGATGTGGATAAGCTACTTGTAATGATGTTCATTCCCCAATATGGTTTCCAATTTTTTATGAAGAATTTGGTATCTACGGATAAATACTAATTCCCTAGATAAGTAGCTATATCTAGAACAACAATTTAAAGCACTTTAACCTTTTTATATAAACAATAAATAAGACAAAGAGAATGAGAATGAGAGGACCTACTTGTACTTTCGTTTTCATCTTATCTCCTTTGTATTGGTCCTATCACTCCTTCCTGTACTTAATATGCTTGAGAAGTACCTGTCAACATCAACAGAAGACAAAGAACCAATCAAAGAAAAATATCTATTGATTACAAGTAAATGGAATCAGATACATTCACACATATAAGCATCACATATCACGATAAGAATATGGAAAAAGGTGCAAATACTTTATTGAGTAGAAGGAAGAATTACAACCATGAAGCCTGATTTGAAGTCACTTCTCTAGGTTTGGTTCCATCCACATCACATCATAAGCATGACAATCTGGCAGCATAACGACACTTACAATAGTCTCAATTCTCAAACTAACATTATCTCCTTACAATTCATCAAAGTCTAGCCACTTGATCACTTAGATGAGTGCTCAATTTATAGGAAGATGGAGGAGGTTTTGTCATAAATGAGGGTATTGAATGGCCTTCCATACTTAGAGTTAGTTTCCATGGAGGAAGGGATGACAGGATAGGAGGTTACTTAACTCATTCCTCATTCATTTTTGAGCTCATAGGAGATGATAAGTGTGGGAATCTTCTAGAAGGATCTAGAAGATACGAATATTCTCAGAACCCTATGTGAATTTCACTCAATCTCACCCAACACAGGTCAAAGTGGGCCTAAGTGCTCTACAGAGCACCCTTGCATGGGCCTACCTGCGCTGGTCCTTCAAGGAGTCATTTCAAGATGTCTTCAGGCCATGAAACTGTTAGGGAAGGAGGCATTCAAAGCATTGACTTGTCTAGGGCATGTAGCAACAGAATTAGGGTTTGATGAGCCCTAATAGTATTGATCTGGATGATGGGAGTGATGTGCCCAAATGTATCTATAACAACAAGGTGAAGACGTTTAAGGATATCTAAGAACCCATCCCATAAAGGGGGACTAATAACATCTATTTGTTCCCTTCACAGGTGTAATAATAAAAACTATTCTTTGTATATCTAGTTTCCATTGGATGATTGGAGCTATTACTATTTATTTTTGTTGTTTAACTATGATTGTGGCATAGATTAGAATTTTGGTAGGTTTTGTTTCTATTAGTTGCTACAGATCTATAATGTTTAGCAGTCATTTATACTATGGAGATTGTTTGTCATCCACAGTCTTAAGTGTTTTCTTTTTGTAGATCTTTGAGAAGAAAACACTACAACAAAATTAGCGACTCCACTGGTTTTTTACTTCAAATCTAGAAATCTAGGTGACCTTCATTTTTCAGCTTAGGGTTTCTTCTTTTTTCAGTCTCTTAATGTTTTTTTTCTAGCTTTTTAACCCTAGATATGTTAAATTTCTGACTTCTGCAAGCTTTCTGGTCTTTTCCACAGGTCACAGGAACCAGTCGCGACAGAGATGGCAATTTTTTTTTCGATATTTTCCAATTGGGAATGAAGGAGAAGAAATCACACTTTTTTTGCCCAAAACATATGATCTGGTGTCCTGAGCGCACCTTTCAGCCCAAAAAGTGTGATCTCACCTGAAAACAGGTCAGTACCTGCGATTTTAGGGTTTCTGGGTTTTTATCAAATCCGTTTCTAGGTTTTGTCAAGAGTTGTTTGTTGGGTTGTTTGATGTTTGTGTCATCTTGCTTAGGCCTTGATCTACTCTAATTTACTCATCAAAGTGGAATTTAACCCCTTGGGGCTTCTAGTACACTTCCACCTTTATAGGAGGAGTTCAGTTAAGTAAGTAGTCTGATTTTCTACAACACTTTTAGTCATATTTTCCAGATCTGTACCCTTCTGTTTCAAATCTATAAAGATAGGTTGTCAACATCCATAGTTTCATATTAAAAATTTCTTGGTCATTGGCCTTAGGGTCCCATCAGTTGCCCTAGGTTTTTCACCCATCTCCCTATCTTTTTGCAGCGGTCTTCCTCTCTAGTTTTTTGCTGTAGCTGCACCACTTTCCAACAAGCTAGTGTCATTTGATCCCAATCACACCAATAATTAGATCTCGTGACATTTTTAGTGTATTTTCCGTTGATTTAGCTACCAACCAACACAGTGTTTGCAAACCCATTTTGGGTGGGGTTTAGTTAATTGTTTTTTTGTTCATTTTTTTCTTAATTTCAATTTATTTTTAGCAAGATTTTTTCTTTTTTTACAAATACAATAAGGGCTTAATCAATAAATAAACTTGCACACACAAGCGCACCTTAAGCGAAGGGCACTTGGTTTACACTGCCAAGCCAATACTTAACATAATAGATTTATCTCCCCTCATCAAGACAAAGGCATATTGTTGATCTCCGTTCACCATTTCCATGTGACGTGTGTCTAACCACGATTGTGCCACCAAGGTGCTTGTCACAGAGATTATTAGGCCTTCACCCCTAGTTTCCGCTTGGGCATATTACCCCTCCTCATTGGGTTTGAGTTCATAGCCCTCTGAGTCCTCATACCAACTCTTCTCCTAGTTCATCTGATTCAGAGCCTCCTTTATCGCATATCGTCACCATGTTTGGACCCACAATTGGTGCAGGAACCCAACTTGGTGTTGGCTCCTGTTCTATCTTGGTAGTCACATTAAGCGGAATAGTCTCAGGAACCATTCTTGCAGCCCCCATGCTCCCCTTTATGGCTGGGTTAAGTCTACCGAATTTTATCCAGTTGATAAACGACCCCATACACCATGATGCTAGATGTCCTTCTATGCCAACTAAGCTTCACTCACACATCCCAAAGTTTGAGGGTAATGCTGGAGAGGATCCTACCAACCATGTCCACTCCTTCCACTTGTGGTGTTTGTCCAACTCCATTACCGATGACTCCATTTGTCTTTGGCTCTTCCAATGCACTCTCATTGGAGACACTGCAAAATGGTATGTAGACTAGCTCGCCGCATCTCATTCCATTTTCACGATGCTTGCTAAATCATTCCTCTCATATTTCCAATTACCTCTCTAGTACGACACTGGTACAGAGATATCTACCTCATTTCGTTAATCCTCCGCCACTCGCCTTTCCGAACATGTTCAAGAGTGGCATCAAAGGAGGAGCACATGTCGTGCCCCGCCATTCGAAGATTGTGTCTATCTAGATTGGTTTCTTAGGAACCTTTTAGAACCCATTGGAAAATATGTCGCGTCCTATTTCCTCAGATTGAGGAAGAAGCTCTCCAAACCTCTCTACGATATGACCTGATTTATGCGCAATCTAGTTATGTCTATACTGTCCTTCCAGACCTCCCTCGTCCTAGAGGTGCCAATGCATCAGGGGCATCTCACACCGCCAATGGTATCATTGGAATCCTTTAATGCTCTTCGCCATACACTTAGTAAAGTTATGGCTCCGCAAGGGGGCACCAGTTCCTCCAACACTTATGCCCCTCCTACTAGCAACATGTTTTCAGGGCCCCAACCTATCTACCAAACCATTGCTCCTCCTTATGCACAGTCGAGCGTCGCAACCCCTCAAGCATTAGTGTTGCAGCCTCCCATGCATCCTTAGCCCAAGCAGCCACCTCATCCTCAGGGCCAAGTATTTGCATAGCAGAGTACGAACAATACCCAAAATGTGAGAAAAAAGAATAAGGGGAAGGGAAATAAGGGTAATTATGGTAATCAACCTAGTGAACCCCAGGGGAACCAGCCTAACACCAACAACCAACAACATGGCAGCCAACCCAAGCAGAAAAAGGTTATTCATATGAATAAGCCTTGTGCATGTTGTGGTGTACATGGCCATTTTACACATGAGTGTCCTTTCTTACCCCAGATGTGCCAAATGTGGGAAGCTCAAGCAGCTTCTAGAGGTCAACAATCACCTCAGAATCCTATGCCATCTCAACCAACATTTCTTACAAATCCATTCCATTAGAAAGAATTTTTTGTTGCTCAACCTCAACCAGGTCAAGTAGTCCATCCCCGCAAAATTCTAGTCCTGGTGACTACAAAATCCTTATGATGAATTCTAATGAGTTTAATCCCTATGATATCAACCTCCAAACTTGGTCGTGTCAATATGATAAGCCATCAACTTCGTCCACCACTAAGTCCAAAACCAAAGAATCTAGTGAGTCTCTTACTACACCAAATGGTCTGTTACAGATCCTTCAACCTAAAGTTGAGGCAAATATGAATATCCCCAAGAGACCATTAGCCATAACGTGGCTTCCAACCGAGTTGCCCATACATATAGTATAATAGACAACTTGGCACAATCACCTACCACCATGTCGACATTGGAAGTACTTCAGTCATGCCCATCTCAAAAGAAAGCTCTAATAACTACCTTGGGTGTAGTAGATCCTTCTGATGACCATTTGATTGTCTTCCTTGTTGATACATCAGAACATCCCCCATTGCCTTCATCTATTTCTTTCTAGATACCAATTTGAGTCTGTAATGCCATCATCTCCCGATGCATTATTGATGAAGGTGCATCCACCTATGTGATGTTCATTTCCTTTTGTATACAACTTAAGTCACCCGAGTTGTCCCCCTCTACGATCACTTTGCGTTCTTGGGATGGACACTCCTCCCAACCTCTTGGCATGTATGCAACTGACCAGTGACCCTTGCGGGCAAGAATTTCCACATGGACATTGAGGTCATTGATGCCCCTTTGGATTAAAACATTCTCTTAGGTCGTAGTTACACATATGCCATGTCAGTCGTTTCATCCACAGTGTTCCACAAGGTGTGCTTCCCCCATGAAGGGAATATTGTTACCATCGATTAGTTGACTTACTACGAGCCGACATTCGTGACCTCCCTCGAATCCATTGTCTCGCCAGTGTCAGATAAGCAGTCTTCAACTCCTCTCATTGGTGTTTCACCCAGAGTCTACAAAGACTCCTCATTATTGGGTGCTTTCCCTGGTACTCCCCCTCTCATCTCAGAGCCTAACTCTATGAGTGTTTTCATGTTACAAGCATCATGGGATTCTCTCAAGTAGTCTAGTACATCTGATCAATAGCCAACTCCTCAACACCCTGCTGTTTCCATCCCAGCTCATCCCTCTAGATCCACCTCCCCAAGACCTCCTCCATTTTTTGGTTCTTGTCCTATGTTTCCTCCAGGAATTGTTCCTCCATGTCTCAACCATCCAGGAGCTATTCCCATAGGATATTATCTTACAGGCCAGATAGCTTTCTTATTTCCCCCTCCGGGACCCTTTCATGGCTTCGTTGATCCTTCCTAACATGAATTTTGGGATCCCAGTATGGTACATTGATCCCCCTACAAGCATTCCACCTGGTTAGCTAAGACCATATCATGCTTTGACCCCAGTTCAATCAGTCCCTACGGCCCCTACTTCTGCTTCAGTTCCATCACAACCTCAACAAGAACCCACTCCTAATGCACAAGTATCCAGACAAGGGGGAAAATCTAAAAGGAAAGAACCTAAGGACAAGGCTCCCCAATCTCCTCCAACCTCTAAGGCCCCAAAGTCATCACCTCCGTGTGCTTTGTGTAAAGTCGTTGGGCATGCCACCAATAATTGTCCCGAGCTTCCTCATCTCAAACCTTTGGTTCATGAAACATTCCTTGAGTCAAATATCCATAAAGTCCATGTTAACTTGTTGGTTCCACCTAAGAAGCTCAGAACGTTGCACACAAATCACCCTCGTTCCTTGTGCAATCATCATGGTCATTATTCCCATTGTTGCCCTTGTCTTGATGAATTTCGCGACTGCCTTGAAGCACTTCGCGAATACAAGGCCACTTGTAGTGGAACCCCTACTACTCTACCCATGAATTCTAGTACTCCTAATCAACCAGAATAGGGGGACTCTGGTCCCACCGTTGTGATCCCTCCCCCCGATGTTGAGATGATGGACACCACATGCCATATCCTTTACTAGTCATCATCCTTGAGTTCCTCGCAGGAAAACATTTCTGAGGTTTCTGTGCGAGCTTCTATCGAACCTCTTTTAACAAAATCCCAAGTCTCAACATCCATAGATCCTCCATCTACCAGCTCGTTGTCTACCATTGAAGATGATGCATATGTGAACCTTATTTCTCACGTTGATGCACCAGGTAATGCTGCCGCATCATGTAGTCAATATTCCTCCCGTCTGCCCATCTTCCAGTATGATGAGGACATCATGGAAGCTATGTCTACCCCTGATTACCCTTAGGATTATATTCACCATCGCTCATACTTCCTACCACAATAGTCTCATGACCAATATGTCGTGGAATCCAAAGACTTCATCCATGGGGAAGTCAATTGGTTTCGACATCCCATACCTACCCCAGATGCTTTCGAAGAAGGGAATATGGCCAACATCTCTCCTACTATCAAAATCAACATATTATATAAACCAGGGATTGGAGAAAACATTACCTTGGGGGAACACTGCACCCCAGAAGAAATTGAAGCTTACACCAAGCTCTTCAAATAATTCTGTGATGTTTTTGCCTGGTCCTATTCTAAGATTCCTGGACTTGATCCTGCCATTGTTAAACACCATATCGACACATGGATCGATGCCAGTCCTATCCATCAGAAGTTGAGACCCATCCACCCTTCTCGTTGTGGGGTCATTAAAGTCAAGATCGACAAGCTCAAGCAAGCTGATTTCATCTATCCCAATGAATGTACCACATGGGTATCCAATCCGGTTCCTATTCTTAAGAAGCAAGGCACCATTCGTGTTTGCACGGATTTTTGTGACTTGAACAAATCTTTTCCCAAAGACAACTTTCCCACACCGTTTATTAACTAGATCATTGATGAGTGTGTGGGGCATGAGGTTCTATCCTTCATCGATGGATTCTCCTGGTACAACCAGATCAGTGTCCATCATGCCGATCCGTTAAAGACAATGTTCATTAGTCTGCATGGAACCTTTGCCTATCAGGTCATTCCATTTGACTTAAAAATGCTGGCACCACATTTTAGTGGGCCATGTAATACTATTTTCATGACTTGGATCACTTTATCCTTGCTTACCTTGACAATCTCATCGCTTGTTCGAGGTCTTGGGCGCAACATATTCATGATTTTAACACCATTTTTCTCCGATGTCACAAGTATAACATTCATCTTAATCCATTGAAATGTGTATTTTGTGTTCGTTCCAACCATCTGTTAGGCTTCATTGTGTTGAAATATGGTATCACTCTTGACCCCTTGAAAGTTCAATCAATTCTTGAGCTGCCACCTCCCTGTACCTTGCGCCAGTTACAAAGCCTCCAAAGCAAAGCCAACTTCCTTCGTGGGTTTGTGACTTACTATACGACCACCGCTCATGGGTTTCTTAGAATCCTCCACTCAACCATTCCATTTGTTTGGGATGACCATGCTCAACAATATTTTGATTCCCTGAAGCATGCTCTCACTTCCGCACCCTTGATCAGTCCCCCTGACTTCACCAAGGATTTCATCTTATACATCTCAGCTTCTGCCCATTCGGTCATTGGGGTCCTTATTCAAGAAGATGATGATTGGAATGAGAATTTTATCTACTATGTCAGTAAGAACCTAGTAGGCCCCCCCATGAACTACTCTCACGAAGAGAAATTGGCGTTGGTTGTCATGTTCTCCGTCCAAAAGCTTCATCACTATATCCTTACGCGTACCACCAGGGTCGTAATAAACTCCAACCCCATGACCTTCCTATTGAGTCGACGGATCATCAATGGGAAGTATGCATGTTGGATCATCATCCTCCAGGAATTTGATCTCAAGTTTGTTATGCCTAAGAGTAAGAAAGGTTTTTCCCTCGCCGAACTCATTTCTGAATTACCCACTGGTGCATGTGATCCGCCGGTTAATGACGAGCTCCCGGATGAACACTTGTTTGTCATCATTTCAGATGATCCTTGGTATGGAGATATTATCACATATTTTCAAACCCAAAATTTCTTCCCCCATCTTACATGTGATGATTAATGACGAATTTGATACCAGGCCCCTTGCTACCTCCTCATCAGTGATGACCTTTATCGTCGCAGTGTGGATTCTATCCTTCGTCATTGTCTCACCCATCCTGAAGCAGAGAAAGTGCTAAATACCTATCACAGTGGCGCTTTTGGTTGTCACCTCTTCGGTATGGCCACTACCCAGAAATTCACGCAAGTTGGTTACTTTTGGCCTTCTCTCTTTAGTGATTGCATTGAGGTAGTCAAACATTGCCCCAATTGCCAACATTTTGCTCTAAAGGCAAGAGCCCCATCGGCTTCCCTCCATCTTGTCATTGTTGTTGGTCCTTTTCGTAAATGGACCATTGACTTTATGGAGTGTCAACCATCATTTGTTAATAACCATAAGTATATTATCATGGTGGTCGACTATTTTACCAAATGGGCTGATGCCATGCCAACGTTCAATCACATGGTGGCTACCGTGACCCTTTTCTTTTTTCACAATGTTATAGCTCAATTTGGGGTTTCAAAACAAGTGGTCTCTAACCATCGCCAACATTTTGAAGATGAGGTATGGCATGAACTATCCTCACTATTGGGCTTCCAACACCAGTATTCATCGTCTTATTACCCCCAAGGTAATGGATAGGTTGAAGCAGTCAACAAGATTCTCAAAATTATGCTTCAATGGACAGTGAATAAGCATAAGCCCAACTAGCACCTTATGCTCTTCACAACTTTGTGGGCCTATATAACTTCTATCAAAATCGCCACTGGGTTCACTCCTTTCCACCTTGTTTTTGGTGAGGAGGTAGTCTTTCCAATCGAGTGTGAGATCTCTTCCATCCATCTAGTTGTCAAACTTGTCCCTGACACCCAAAGATTAGAACAAAGAGTTGCCATGCTTGAACACGCCTTTGAAGACCGTCATGTTGCTTTGAAAACCATTAAAGTAGCCAAAAATGCACCAAAGCTCAGTATGACCGAAAAGTCAACCCTCGTGCCTTCCATGAAGGTGATCTTATTCTGGTGTATGACCAGGCCCACAATACCCTACGATATGTGAAGTTCAAATCATTATGGCTGGGACCTTACATCATTCGTAAGGACTTAGGTAAGGGGGCATATCTCTTGAAGGATTTTGAAGGCTAACTCCTTCCTAATCCTTGTAATGCACTCTACCTTAAGAAATTTTACCCATAGCATCTCCCATTGATTTGCACGTATTTAATTATGTCATGAATCTAGGTAGGTTGCATCATTCCATTTGATGATTTGATACTTCACCATCACTCACATTACTATTTTCCCTCGTGCCTTAGTTGAGGATATTCATTGCCTCATCTATCACAAGCCCTATTCTATCGACATCAGCTCATTTATTCCAAAAGAATGGCCTAGAGGGTAGTGTATCTTGGTTCCAACATCCATTATTGTTCAGTGCCTCAGATCGAGTAGAGGGACTCATTATTTCCCTTTGAATTGGTTGTTTCATATTCATGATTCATACACTTGATGGTCCAGTGATGCAACCAATTGTACCAGCGATTCTCGGGTCTGTGTGAGATGTTTAAGACCTCATGAGGGTGTGGCCCTTCAGGTAGTCCCCCACATGCCCGGATGCATTCCTATTATGCTACAACATTCTTGTCTCCTTCAGGTCGCGATGCCCATAGCATGCATGTCTCCTTCAGATGATCCATTTGGTTTTGCAGAGCCCTTCCCTGTTCAACAGGGCTTCTCCGGTTGTTCTACCCTCCCTCCCAACCATTTTTTGATGGAAGGGTCCTTATATCTCATGTAATCAAATATTATTGTATTCATTCCTGGATCATGTTTTTCTAAGTGCATTATGTATATGGGATACATTGTATTATTTTATGGCTTTGTTATGCCAACATGTCATGTACCATTCAGCATGTACTTCATTGCTCAGTTTTATGTTTCTAGGTGCACCATTATTTTTGTACTAAGTTATCTTGGCGGGTATGGGTATGCCTCCCCTGCCTCATTGAGGTCCGGTACCACAACATAAAAGGAGACTTGCATTGGTCTCACCCCCTCTATCCCTATCCTCTTTCGCTTCAACTTTATTGGTCTCTCTCTCTCTCTCTCTCTCTCTCTCTCTCTCTCTCTCTCTCTTTCTCTACGACTCCCCTGTGTTGTCTAGTGATTGTGTCTTTACAACGTAGTTCAGTCACACATTTTTCTCCTAACACACATATGTTGGGGGGAAATCTATTATCACCTAAAAATTTATCATCTAGCCTAATTTACTAGATGGATCAAAGTAAACCATGTAAAGCCAATTTTACCATAGTAAAATTACTTTCACTGTGGGAAATTACTTAATAAACCACCTTTGTTAAGCAACTTATAGTTAAACCCATGAAGAATAATTAAATAAATTGCTATTTATTTTATTTCTTCTACGAATAATTAATTAAACCATTGTTCAATTATTATTCCTTGTCATATTTGACCCAATCATGAAAAATAAGCAGATAAATAATTAATTATCTTATTTTTCTCTGAGAATAATTAATTAATCACTAATTAATTATTATTTTTTGTCAAATTTAACTAAATTCCTCAGGAATAAATAAATAAATCCTTATTTATTTATTATTCCTTAACCAATTCCTTGATATGATAAATAAATCATCTATTTATTTATTATTTCTAAATAAAAGTTTAAATACTTTTCTCTCCTCACCAAATATAATAAAATATTCCAAGTGGTTATTCCAAGAATGGGGTTAATAATATTTTATTATTTCTCATTATTCGAGGATAACTCAATATTGTTTTTATAAATAGAAGGGTTTTCCATTCATTATTCACTTTTGATTATTTTCATTATTGCACTCATTGTTGTAACTTTGATTATTTTCATTGTCACACACCATTTTTGCTGGGTTTACACATTATAGAGGAGAGGGACTCTACACAAGCTGAAGACGTTTGAGGATAGCCAAGAGCCCATTCCATAGAGGGGGATTGGTAACATCTATTTGTTCCCTTCATAGGTGTTATAAAAAAAACTATTCTTTGTATATCTGTTTTCATTGGATGATTGGAGTTATTACTATTTATTTTTGTTGTTTAACTATGATTGTGGCATAGATCAAAATTTTGGCAGGTTTTGTTTCTATCAATTGCTGCAGATATACAATGTTTAGCAGCCATTTATATTGTTGAGACTGTCTGTCATCCACAGTCTTAAGTGTTTTCTTTTCATACATATTTGAGAGGAAAACACGAAAACAACATGATTGAGTTTCTTGATTTTGAATCTCAACTCCAGTGAGGTGAAACACAAAAAAAGAGTCATCATTATGAATTGGTTATTGTTTAGAAAAATTCACTATTTGAATTTGAGACAGACTCCCATCAACAACAAGAAATTGATCAAATTAGAGAGGTTGAGGTTGATTCCCATTAAGTGCCCACTTCAGGAGCAAACTTGCATGAATATGAAAAGATTCAAGTTGCACTTCCCAAGCCCATCACTAGACATTGGGAAGAACATATTAGCAAGAATTATCCAGGTGGATCTTTGAACACCCAAAATTTTAGTGTCTCAAAATTCCTTTTAAATGACTCCATTGTGTAGAGCTTAAAATTATGGATCCAATGCAACTTGAACGGGCTCAACAGAGTCTGTATGAGAAAGTTATTTCAAATCAAAGTTCAAGTCAACACAAGCAAAAAGTCAAAGAGGAAATTTTGACTATCATGTGGCAGTTCGTACTACTGATGTTAGCATGGTGACATGGATGTCATTGATTGGTCATGGCAAGACAAATCGGGTGAAGGCATTTGGCAACTGACATCATCAATGACTAGGTAGTATGGTTTTGAGGTGGCCCAATTATATGCTGCCACATGGGCCAATGAGTGGGTGCCACATGGCCCTATGTGAGGTCATCGTGTGGCCTTATATTCTGTTCCAAAAATTGATTGGCCGAACCGACCTTCGTAGGGCTCAAACCCCTGACCTCTCGTCCATCAAACACACACCCTACTATTATGCCATAAGTGTCGCTTGTATATTAATATGCACCACTTATATTTATTATTAATTGAATTGTTGTTTGGCATTAAAACGTCAAACCAGAGGGAAAGCCTGACTGACTTGAAATTCGGTTCTATGGATTCCATGTGACCGAAGCCGACTGAGAAGGTGTGAGAGATAATTGTTAATGCGAATGTGCAGTTGAGGCCATGTGACAAGACACATGACCCATGGTAGAGGCGGAAGTCCAACAAACCAACATGTTTATTAAATGGGTAATGACGATGGCTTATGTGGTGGCTTGTGATTGGAGGCAGGGATGAGAGGTGGTGCCAACCACCAAGAGTCTAACTGCCAATGTGAGTAGCCCCACAGGTCAACCTGCGGTCTTTGAATTTTTTTATTTAAATATAAAACCAACCAAGGTAACCAATGATGGAAATCCCAATTCGAATCCCTGAAATACAAGGTACGAAACTAACACGCCACCATTGGGCCACAGGCCCATTCTGTTGAACATTTTGCAGAGCAGAGCCTTTTGTAGGGTGCTTTCTAGATTATTTTTAAAAAATGGGGAAAAAGGAGGATAACTTGGTCATATTAAGTCCTTTTTTAGCACAAGAAGAGCCTAGACAGGGGTTTTTGACTCTTCTAGACATCATAGAAATGTTAGTTTTTTATTTTTAGGTTTTCATATGGATGTTTTGAGAAAGTAATCCTCATAGGTATAATGGTGTCTAACCATTTACTTGTTTTCTTCCAGTGAAAAGAAGGATAATTTGTTGTACAAGAGTGTAAAGGATTTCCTTTTTATGCAAGTTTTGTAACTAATGGTCTTTATACTCATGCATGCATAACTATAGGTTTTTCCATTGTATTTTTCTTACACATGTTGTTTGAGACGAGAATTCTAGAGTGAGGAACTAGAGGGCTTGAGTGAAACATAATCTAGTTTATACTCAAATGACTTGAAATTTTACAAGGAATTCATCCATGGATGTTCGTTTTCTCATTTGAGTGACTGATTTTCAGAAAGTCTTCAGAATGGGGTTTTGAGTTAAGACCTGTTTGTCACTTCGTTGGGAAGTGTTCATGGTTATATATTTTGGTCACAGATCCATGATACCATTGTGATGATGATTGAGTATGTTTTGAATCCAAGCAAAAAATTCCTGTGGACATAGTGCCACATTATGTGAGAGTGTCACTTTTATCTTTTCTTTTCCTTGTTGAAGAAATGGCTCTACATGATAGTTCTTTGTAGGAGAACATCTCATTGTAGGAGAGACACTACCACTCAACGAGAGAGTTATTTCTTGTATTTGATAGAGATTTTCATGCACTCATTTCAGTTGTTGTGCTTAATAAAGTAGCCTCTTCATCATTGGAGCAATGCCCAGAGATATAGCCCAAGATGGGTGAACTCTGTTATAAATTTGGTGTTGTGTTTCTTTGCTTTGCTCTTATTTTCCCAAAGTTTGGATTTGATTAGTGCATGCTTCATTTATGTTGTGTAGTTCTTTTAATTTTCCTAGTCATACTTGGACACATACAAACAAAGACAATTTTTAAAGACCCATTTTGTTATAACTTACAAATTTTCAGTGTCAATTCTATTTTCATCTCTGGTTGTATTAGAGCAACTCTAACCAAGTTGCAAGCATGGGAAAGAAACTGAAGAATGAACGACTCCAAGAGTTCGAGGAAATTAATATATCTCTTCAAATAAAGAATGTCGAGTTTAGAATTTTTCTTGAAGAAGCAAAGGAGGAGAAGAGGAAAATGTGCCTATGGTTGAAACATATTGGGGAGTAACAAACTGATGAATGTTTCATCCTGGAAGCAACAAAGAGTCCCTCAAAGATGAAACTAGTTTGCGAGCATGGAAAATACATAGGATATGGATCTTATAAGAAGAATGATTCTTGCAATTTTTGCCATCATCTGAAATATAGTCCAAAAGTGTTAGTTGGTTAAAGTGGTTGGTTGGATATATCATCCACTTCTTCATCAACAAGTGAAACAAAAAAGATGGGTTTTTGGTCAAAGGAGGTAATTGGTATTTCCAGTTCTACTCCTTCAGTTAATGCTAATGAGACATCTTTTGTAGCTTTTGAAAACCATACCAAGGGAATTATTATGAGGTTGTTAATCGAGATGGGATATGACAAAATGGGTCTCAGAGTTGATGAAAAATGCATCATAAATCCTATCAAGTTGAAGTAACAACCATGGTATGAAGGATTAGATTATGGCCATGAAGAAATTGGAGAGTGATCCAAAATTGTTGAGGCAAAGAAATCGTCAAGTGTGGATTTCATGCCAAAAGGGATCCTATGAAGTGATGGTGCATCATACCATGATGGTAGTGAAGGTGCAAATTTGTCTCCATAGAGAGATGGCCTTTACAAAGGACATGCAATGTCGAATTCTCCTTGTCAAAGTTACATCCCAAAAAGACAGGTATAAGCATCATGGGTTTTCTAGAAATGTTTTTTCTTACGATCATTTATGGAAAATGTTTACGTGTGAATTTTATCATGAATTTGACCATTGTGTGGAAGAGTGTGTGAAACATAAGGAAATTCTTGAAAAAATGGGCCAAATCATTGGGAAGCGACAAGAGGAACCTCTCCCAAGTTTGAAAGCTTCCTCGCCTAGGGGCAAGCACAAGAAATTGTGTACCAATTGTAGCATGAATGGGTACTAGATTCAAAAGTGTTGGAAAATCCATCCATAATTTCATACCAAGAAGGACAAAGAGGTCATGTGATCCCATACAAGGGAAGAGACAAGTGGCAAAGTGGAAGCTGATGTAGTTCTCAAAGCAGCCTTTGAAGTAGAGTAGGTGCAGAAAGAGAACCCATAGGCCTAGTTATGCAAAGAATGGGTAGACTTTTGTACAACCAATTTGCATTAAAAATTGTAATTACTTGTTGTATATACCTAATTGGGTAAATTGTAAAGTGATGCAATGGTGTTAATCACTTATATGTAACCACATCTTTTGTCATTTTATGTATTTTTTGGCTTTTTATTGGGTTAGTGTGTATGTAAATTTGAGAGTTGAGTTTATTTCATGTTGAGAAAAATTTTGGAGTCCAAATGTTCTTTTTGTGGAAGGAGTGATCCAGGTGGATCTTTGAATTCCCAAAAATTGACTGTATTGTAATTCCTTATAAATGGCTCCATTATTTCAAGCTTGAAATTCTAAATCCAATACAACTTGAATGGTTGCAAACAGAATCCATATGAGAAAGCTATTGAAGGTAAGAGTTTAGGTCAACACGGGAAGAACTTCAGAGGGGCAAGTTTGATTGTCATGTGGTAGTTTGTACTGTTGACATCAACACAATGATGTGGCAGTCCTTTATTAGTTGTGGTAGGACAAATCAAGTGAAGGCATGTGGAAATTGGTGTCATCAATGACTCAGGAGTATGATTTTGAGGTTGCCCAATCATAAGCCACCACGTGGGCCAATCAATAGGCACCATGTGGCCCTATGAGAGGCCACCATGTGGCCTCATATTCTATGCAAAATATTGAATGGATGGACTAGCCTCAGTAGGGATCGAACCTCTGACCTTTCATCCATCAAATGCACACCCTACCATTATGCCACAAGTGTCGCTTGTATATTAGTGTGCATCATTTATATTTATTATTAATTGAATGGTGGTTTAGAGTTAAAATGTCGGATTGGCAGGCTAGCCTGACCGACTCAACGTTCAGTTCTATGGATTCCACGCAACCAAAGATGATAGAGTAGGTGTGGGTGATAATTGTTAACACTAGTGGGTAGTTGAGGTCGTATGATGGGCCACGTGACCCACAACCAAACTAGCATGGTTATTAAATGGGTATTGAAAATGGGTTATGTGGCGGCATGTGTCCAGAGGCGGGGCCGATGGGTGGTTCAAACTGCCAACGATTTGATCGCTAATGTGACCAGCGGAGGGAGACGATTGATGATCTCTAATTTTTATTATTATTTAAATATAAAACCAAACAACATAACCAATGGTGGAAATCTTGATTAAAACCCTCAAATTGCAGGGTACCAAAATAACACACCACTATTAGGCCACAACACTATTATGTTGAACATTTTGCAGAGTAGAGCCTTTTCTAGTGCATTTTGTAGACTATTTTTAAAATGAGGGAAAAAGGAGGATGACTTGGTCATCTTAAGTCCTTTCTCAGCACAAGAAGAGCCTAGAAATGGATTTTTGTATCTTATGGACATCTTCACAATGTTATTTTTGCAGTTTGAGGCTTGCATATGGATGTTTTCATAAATTAATGCTCATAGGAATAATGTTGTCTAACCATTTACCTATTTTCTTCTAGTGAAAATATGGAGGATTTGTTGTACAAGAGTGCAAAGGGTTTCCTTTTTATGCAAGTTTTGTAACCAATGGGTCTTTGTACCTGTGCATGCAGAATTGGAGGTTTTTCCACTGTGTTTTTTTACACACACCATTTGATATGAGAATTCTAGAGTGAGGACCTAAAGGGACTAAGTGAAACATAGTTGCGTTTATACTGAAATGAATTGAAATTTTGCAAGGAATTCATTCATGAAAGTCCATTTTCTCATTTGAGCGAATGATTTTAAAGTTGTCTTCAAAATGAGGCTTTCAGGTAAGACCAATTTGTCACTTCATTGGGAAGTGTTCATGCTTACCATTTTTGGTCTCAGATTCATGAGACAATTGTGATGATGATTGAGTATGTTTTTAATCTGAGCAGCAGATTCTAGTGGACCCAATGCCATGTTATCAAAGAGTGTCCGTTTTATGTTTCCATTGTCTTGTTGAAGAAATAAATCTTCGTGAGATTTCTTTGTAAGAGAATGTCTCTTTCTAGGAGAAACATCACCACTCGAAGAGAGAGTTCTTTCTTGTATTTTATAGAGATTTTCATGTACTCATTTTAGTTGTTGTGCTTAATAAAGTGGCCTCATCATCATTGGAACAAGGCCCAGAGATGTAGCCTAAGATGGGTGAAATCCATTATCACTTTGGTGGTATGATGTTTCTTTTCTTTTCTCTTATTTTCCAGAGTTTGGATTTGAGTAGCACATGATTCATTTATATTGTGTAGTTCATTTAATTTTCCTGTTCATACTTGGACAGATATGAACGAAGACAATTTTTAAAGGCCCATTTTGTTATAACTTGCAAAGTGTCACTGCTGATTCTATTTTTAAATCAGAGAAGCATACAATTTCTCTTGGATGTGGCAAGGAAGTTACCCTTCATATTGCAGACTATTACAAACCCATCCAGTTTTATAGTATTGGGTTTCTTCAGGACAATTCATCTTCACCTCCTCCTCTTCCACAACCACATTAGAATGTCAAATTCCAACATTGTGATTGGGGTTGCCATGTGAAATATCAATTTTTTTATCTACATCCTTGTAAGAATTGTGGAAAACATACTCTTTATTAAAACATATGCTCTAGAAATGAGACTCCTACAAGAACAAATATTCACCTTGGATGGATCGCTTCTTGGAAATGGTATTCAACAACCAAGAAGATATATCAGTCATATGTCAGAGTTCATTCTCAAGTATTGGCACATATTGCAATGGAGATATCTTCATCTTCTTACAATGTATTTGAAAGGGGGGAATTGAAGTCCAATTGCCACATTCGAAGACAAATATTGAACCATAAACTAAACTAGAGCCTAGAGATAGATTCAACCATAGCTAGATTCAAATTTGTAGCCAAATGTTGGGAAAAATACTGAGAAGGGGCAGGGGGGTTGAATTAGTATTTTAATTCACTTTAAACTTTTCCTTTTATATTTTTATTTCTATATGCTACTTTCATTCATCCTACCAGTGTACGTATGAAACTTCAGTGAAAGCAAACATCATATATCTAATTAATTTAATTTTTATTTATTTCATCAATGGGTCATCCTTAATTACTGCATCATTAGTTCATTATTCATTTATTAAGAAAAAACTATGAGCAGTAAAGAACATATATATCATCAACACACATGAACACCAAGATTTTAGGTGGAAACCCAATGTGGGAGAAAACCATCGTTGCTATCATATTTGTCTTCTTCTTTTATTATAAATTAAAACATCTTACAATATTATAACAGCACAAACTCTTACTAGCATGCAAGCACCCATATGTAGAAGGCTAAAAACATATTTCTTTCTCCAACAGCCACTAGAACAGAGATACAACCCATAATCTCGTTAACTAGCTCCTACCAGAAGTGATAATGTACCCCCTGAACACATTTACTAGCTACCACTGCAAGGAAGCTTTGATTCCCTCACTGAAGGCTCCAACCCTCACCTCATATGTGGACCACGTTCCATAATATTTCATACTAGATCCACCTGACTCAAAACATCAAAACCTGTAGGCACTTTTCATAATGTTTTCATATTGTATGCACTTCCATCATTAATCTCAATACCAAATTGAATATTGAATCTGAAGGACAATCACTGAACCAACTAAATCACTATAATATCAAAAAACCAATCTCTCAATCAACCATTGCAACTAGATCAAACCAATTCATCAGATCATATGAATCATATACCAAAAATCAATATACCTAACCATACATTATTCATCATCACAAAAACATAGTGTTGCTCCTGTAAACCCTGATCATACATACATTAGAATGTATACACTACTTCTTTGAAGAACTCCCATGTATATATGCCTTTCCACTATATAGGACCTGTGTAAAAATCTTAAATTACTAAAAAATGAATCTGAGTCATTGTAACACTGAAGCAACCACTACATCATGTACTGAATCAATCATAGATCATTGAACCAATTACATATCACCACACTATATCATCAATACTAATCATTATTCCATTCCATAACCAATTCAACCCAATCAACACTACCAAACACAGTTTATCATGATGGATACATCATCAACAAACATTAGCTAGTAGAAAATAACTCATCAAATGTCATCACCAAACCATACTCCAAAACCCTAGAATATATATGAAAATTACATCAAGCATATCAATGTATGTACATGACTATCATGCATAACATGCACATACAAATCTCACCATATATTGTAAATTCATAGAATTTATACGCGAATCTATAGAGATAGATTTGTGTATGTACGTGACCATCCAGAGGAAAACCAATGTACATATATGAAATCTCTAAATCATACTTTCACTTCATAACACAACATCTTTCAAACCCAAACCTGGGCATGCATATTGTTACAACCACACATTATTCTATGTATATTCATACCATCATCATAGATCCCTCACTGTTAGTTATAACTATATCAAGAAATATGTATTCATTAGTTTTAACTACACTTTCAAATCTATCAGTTCTGAGCCTCCTCCATGCTCCTTGGTGGACACCTGTTTCAAATCAAATTATTCATAAACAATCCATCACTTGCACACTTAACTCCTTGATCTTCCATCTCCTTATATAACCTTTGCCTTAACCAATACCTTAGGTAAATCCCTTGGTAATGTCATTAGTATTCTTTGACGGGATCAAATAATAATTTTAGCTCCATTACTATGGGCCAATACCATGGTAAATACCCCTGGTAGATAGATTACCATGGTGTGGATTATATACAAAAATTTCCTTTAAAATACCTGGGTATGTACATGACTTTATTCTCAAGACCCACACATACTTTCTCAAATGTTACCTTTACCATCCATATGTCTCTTAAATGACATTCCTTTTTCCATGTCCTCTATAACATATGTAGTAGTTCCATAAACATCCTGATATCACAATGTTGACATCTTTATTAAGTAGGCTGCCATTAAGGACAACACATTAGCCATAATTCCAACAATATCCCCCTTTGGACTTGATGGCAACCACTTTGGTGTTTGGTCATCACCTGTAAAAACCTACAAACGCACATGTAAATACCAAGACTTCTCACCAAGCATTCTTCTCTAAACACCAATTTTCTCTCCCAATTTGACAGTAAGGGCAAAGGATTGACCAATTTTGAATAAAGGCTTCTATCCCACTTTGTAGAGAGGATCGTTGTAGGTCTAATCTGCTGAATATGAAGACCACGCTCCCCTTGAGCATATGTTGAACCTTCTGAAGATATTTGATAGAGTGAAATAATTGATGACTCAACCAAGTATGACGTTTCCTATCACCAATGACTTACGATTACAACAATTACCCAACACAGTGGGGTTCTATATTTAAATCAATATTACATTAGTTTCCCAAAATAATGGAATTACATACATAACATGAATTGATCCCAATAACCCATTCATGATTGAATATTACAATTATTTACAAAATTGGTCTTTGCATGACCTTTACAGAGACAAATATGAAATTTATAACCAAAACCAAGATCTTGACAATGAGGTAGTAAGATCATTATAGTCATCAACAACCACCATACACCATATAGGAACCTACAACATGAACATTTGATCACAACTATATAGAATCAACATGAACATCCTCATCATCAAAAATCTATGCAAGATAAGACAATGTAGCATCAGTCTTTCCAGCATCATCAACATGTGACCAATTAATCTTCACTAAGCAATTGTAGTAGAAGCACAAGATAGTGCAATCAGGCTTTGTTAGCAACTAATCTTCTTGACCTTATGACATCAAGGTCAACATACTCCCTCCATAAGTATGAATAGTTACAATCATTAAGCAACAATATCAAACACCATAAGAAACATACACATGTATCAATAACATATGGGTAAATACGATCATAATCAACCAAAATCAATAACATACATATCCTCCTCATTGAGTGTATCTAGTAAGTTTAACAAAATATAATACCAAGTGAAAATTTAGCATCATATTAGCATCCTCCATAAGTGAAATCTATGCATGGAAGAATCATCAACATCTTCATACAAAAGTGCAAGACATCATCCATAAATTTAAATTCATGCAACTCATGGCAACAACATATATCTTCTCATTAATTCCAACAAGCAATGGGTAATCATAAACACCATCATTTAACAAGAAGTAATCAAGAAACCATAATGCCAAAAATGTATTATTAAAAGCATAGCATACGCTCCTCTTGAACCCGTTCCAACTTATCATCATCAACTCTAATAGTATCCAACTCATTAATCAACAAGTGCATCAAAGATCCATTACATCAATAGTATAAGACTTGCAAAAAATCATAACCTCATAATTCCTAAGCATCACAAAGGCATCACCAACAATCTACAACAAACTAATATTATAACCATAAATCCAATAATAATCCGATGGACGCATATGATAAGCTCCCCCTAAATCTGTGGCATTCATTTATCACCACAAGGAACCATACACAAACTTCCTTCATGAGATCCACATACAAAAAGTAAACTATTGCTTCTTTATAGTCATAACTCCGCTTGTACATGTCATGTCTATTTGTACTCACTGTTACTTCATCAAATGCAAATGTCAGTAATATAAAAATTACCAAAATATCAAAACAACATAGGGAATCATCATCTACATATGCATAGCTCCCCCTGAGATCATTCCTCATTGATCTTGCGGACCTGATAATCATCACCTTCTCTTCATGAGGTTATGTACCTCATATTTACTTCTGCAGTCACTATTAGAAGAAAAAATTAAGAAAAATTTACTACAATGGGGACCATATTATTTTACTCTGAGACTAAAGAAGAAGAGGAATTATACCTCTTATTTCTGCCTGAATTCTTCTTTGCTAGGACATATAATTTTTCTGGATTTATGTATCCTCTTGCTATAACCTTTCTAGTTTCTTTTTCTATAACTTTGCATTTAGTTGATGTAAATACAATTATACGTCCTTTGTCAACTATTTGACCTACACTTAGAATATTTTACTTTATCCCTTGAACTAATAATGCATCAACTGCTTTTTCATACTTCTCAAGTTTGATTCTACCTTTTCCCATAACTTTTTCTGGAGCACTATTTCCAAGAATCACCTTACCATATTTATTTTTCTTGAGAGACTCAAACTTGTCCTTATCTCCAGTCATGTGATGAGAGCATCTGATGTCTATGTACCATTCATATTCATCTTCAAATGAGCAAAGAGAAAGACCACACCTTATTTGTTCTTCTTCCTTTTGCTTAATATGAGAAGTGTTGGTGGATCCATCTTTCTCAGGTCCTTTGGTAACAATTTTCTTATATCGTTTCTTGCCATGTCTGTGAAGATCCATTGATTTGTTCTTGCATTCTTTTGCTACATGCCCAAACTTGTTACAAGCATAACATATTATATGACTAGAAAATAGAGTTGAAGAATCATAATATTTTTGTTTCATATTCCTTATATTTCTATCAATAACTTTGTCACAAAATATGTTGCAAGAAAATAAATATCCCTTAAAGAAACTTGAGTACCTAGGAGTTGATGATCTTCCTACGAAGTGGCCATTTGCTTGAGATCAAAAAAATCTGGTTTTATAATTGGATGCAACATGTCCATAATTATGACATATAAAGAATTAAATATTATTGATCAAAGGAGATAATCGATTAATGTTTCTATTATTGGAAGAAAATGATTTATTTTGAATATTCATCTTCCTTGGATGTTGATCTATTTGAATTCTTATCTCTTTAACATGAATTTCAGAATTCATATTGTTATCCTTTGCACAAGCCTATGAACTAGATTCTCCTTTTACGGTTTCATGAAAACCAAGACCTAATTTAATGGAAGGAGACCTTTGACTACTAAGAATGTTACCCAAAATCTTAATACTATCTTGAAATCTCAAGTTTTTATCCTTTTCTTCTAATTTACCTTTTAGAATATTTTCCTCAACCTCCATTCTTTGGTAATGTTCTTCCTTTTCTAGATATTGCTTCCTCGTTCCTTATTCAACCTTGATTCCTTATTCCAATTTCTCCTTTAATTCGATAATCTCTTCCTTCAACCCATTCTCTTGTTCTTCAAATGCTTGAAGTAGTTCTTCATTTCGCTTGTTTGACTTTTCGAAGTCTTCTCTTAGAGAGATGATTTATGCTTCAAGTCCTTCACAGTAAGTGTTTCTTTCTTTAAGCTCCTTGGTTTTTGTATCCTTTTCATTCACCTTATTTCTAAATGATGCTACTTCATCGTGTAGTCATTGACATTGATCTTCCTTTTCCTTATACCTTTTCCTCATTCCTTCTTCAATTTTGCTTCCTTATTCCAACTGATTATTTAACCTGATAATCTCTTCTTTGTAGGTACATTCCCTTTCATCAAATAGTTGTATTAACTTTTGATGATCTCTATTATCATTTGTGAGGCTTTTAATTTTTTCTTCTAAGGCCATCATTTATGATTTTTCTGCATAATGACTATCTTCACTTTTACCCAAGAGGCCAATATCAATTTATTCATTATCATCTTCACTATCATCATAACTACATGAACAGGGAAATGGATCACAAGTAAAAAAAAAATAGTACCAAATAAATCTTCTGTAACACCCCCTCCTAGGTCTACCCAAAGTAACCATGACAACCGGGCTAAACATGAGATGAGAGTCTACTACAATCAGATTCGACATCCTATGTGACCTTAAGGAAGTGGAATCGATAGAACATCACGCACAGTGACCCAACATCCTCAACAAAACCCTCAGGAGACAAGTTAGCCACTGAAACAGCCTGTCCTTGGGTCCCACTTTTTTCTGGATATCTTAGGCCATAGTCTCTCTCATGTTATGGGAATGGGAGTGACCATCAACCTAAAGTCACTCTCACAAGCCTACTTGATAGTGACTATGGACCAAAATTACCAGTTTTGTGCCAGCAACCATGATATTTACGTCGGTTTTCTAACCCAAAATCAGGACCTCTGCCCAAAACTTGCTACAACCTTCAAAATTCATTAAAGATATAATAAAAATGATGATCAATCAAAATAAACCTTAATACTAGGCCTGAGCATCCCCAACCAGGACTGACATTCTATCAAATACTTGGAATCAATGCAAACTATAGGTCTAGGATACAAGACAGCGAATAAATGACTTAAACAACTTATGAAACATAACTAGAAGGATCACCTCCTTCTCCATTGAACTACTACATCATCAATTAGGTATTGGATCTATCGATTTAATAGTTACAAGTAAATACATGAAATAACCATGACATGAACCAGTCATTTAACCATGCTTATAATCAACACAGAACCATGTAAATATCATAGATAAGAAAACCATTAAATCCACACATAAATTAGTGCAAAAGTAGGATAACTTAGCTTTTATTAATCATAGGAAAATATGACTAGGTTTGGGACTTACATGTACCACCCGAACATAGACATGGCTGAACCAAATCTCTCTTTCAGCCAGTCACCCCCGTGTCATATTCCAAGCATGAATGTGGGATCTCATAGAAAAACCAATCCAAGAACAACCAAGGGAATCCATAGGTTAAACCACCTCCATCCTCATCAAACTGTGGTCAGACCAAAATCAGTGCTCCGATCACAACTGAACAAAACTTGGAATTCCATCTAGAATCCATCACTATTCTTGAGGAATTTTCATCTCCTTTTCTCTCAAGCTTTACCGTAATCTAAAACCCGATCACTAGGTCCTAAATCGAGACATCTCCCTCAGGCTTTATGTGTATCCCGCCAAAATTGGTCAAGGGATTCCTAGGCCTTTGGGAATGGAACTTGAGACCACCTCCACCTTGGATTCTAAAATCCATCCAGCAAACCAAAACTCAAAAAATGAAATAAACATCCCAACATACCATGGCATCTAGAAAAAGGTAGGGCTAGGCTGAAAACCACTGTCATAACCTGGTAAAACCATGTCACCGACAACAAGAGAACCATACACCAACAAGAAAATCCATGCATGTCCAACCCAGCTAGGAAATCACACATGCAAAAGGTTACCTGCAAGTATTCCTACTGAATATGCTTGATCCTACTTTCCTTTCCTTGATCCTTGCTTTCCGTACTTTCCCTTTGCTTGCTTTCCTTCCTTGATCCAAAGTAAGAGCGCTCCAAGAAAACTGTAAGTGACCAAGAGAGTGAGAGAGAGAGAAAATAATGAGAGAGCTCCAAACTTGAACTTGGAAAAAGCCATGAACTAATCCTTAGAAGACTTTTTATGCACGAGGGCTCTAATTTCTTCATTTTCCATTATTTTCCTTCAATTTCCTCCTCACATGCAACCTGCGACCTTTCACCTTACTTTTCTCCTAATTTTCTTTATTTTCATAAATAAATGTGCCAAAATGACTTTTTTCCTTTTAATGCCTTTGTCTTAGCCTTTGCCAATTTTCCTTAGCCAAAACAAACATCCAATGATGCCCACTAGGATATCCTTCCCCAACATTCATCTTGGAATAAGTGTTCCTTAATCGTGGTTTTATTTTGCATTTATAAACTTTTATTACATGAAAGTTTCAGCAGGGTTGTTACAGAACCGTCCCCCTTGGGGAACACCATCCTCAGTGTTAAACCACACCAAGCCCTAAGAAAAACTACTAAAAAAAACGTACTTCCCATGGAGATTTATAACTTAGCTCGTTTTAGTATTTAAAATGAAAGATATGCTCAAAATCAAAACATAATGACAAGATGACAATATAACAACCATAATGATATGACAACCATACCACTTATTGGACTTTATAACTTAGCTCATGGCGGTATTTACATACATATACCAAAACATCAGAAAGACATATGCCAAACATATACCAACATCAAACAAAAACTATTTTTCCTCAACCAAGATACAGGGCCCGCATGTGATCCACCATCTCCCATGTAGCTTCTTTAGGCCCAAAGTGCTTCCACTACACTTTAACTTGCTCTATGGCTATGTTCTTGAGCATGAGATGGAATATGCATTGAGGTTTCAACTGGAACTCTCCTTCTTGCTCCACCTACAATATAGACCAATCAATAACATGATAAACATGCTTTATATACTTCTTAAGAAAGGAAATATGGAAAAAATCATGGACTTTCACTGTTGGAGGCAGTGCAAGTCGATATGCCACTGGTCCAATCCTCTCAAGGATCTCAAAAGGCCCGCAATACTGTGGTGCCCACTTGGCACATGAACCAATCCTTAAAGAGATTTTCTTGGGCTTGATGCATAAATACACATGCTCCCCAACATGAAATGCCTTGAACAACCTATTCCTATCTTCATAAATTTTCTTCCTATCCTACACTGCCTTTATATTTCTCTTTATAGCTTGCATTTCCTACTCCATGTTTGCGAGCATATGCGGTCCAATAAGTACCCTATTCACTGGATTAGTCAAGATGATAGGAGTATTACAAATCCACCCATACAATTCCTCAAAAGGAATCATCCTCAATGACTCTTGATAACCATTATTGTATGTGAAATAAACCAAAGGAAGATACTCCTCCCATTTCCTCTGTTGGTGCATCATGTACATCATCATCATATCCTCCAAAATCTTATTGAACCTCTTTATCTATCCGTCTGTCCATGGATGATAAGATATGATGAAGGGAAACTCTATACCCAAGCTTGCAAATATCTCCTTCCAAAACTTGGAAGTGAACTTTGCATCCTTATCTGACACAATCTTCTTTGGAACACCATGCAGTCTCACTATCTCTCTGATGAACACATGTGCCACCTCAATGGTTGAATATGTGGTCTTGACTGGAATGAAGTGAGTTAACTTGGTCAACTTGTCAACCACGACCATAATAGAATCATGCTACTTCATTGTCCTCAGCAATCCTATAATTAAATCCATGGAAATGACCTCCCATTTCCATTTCGGAATCGAAAGAGGTTGGAGTAACCCACCTAGATGCTTGCATTCCGTCTTTACCTGCTGAAAATATAAACATATAGGCATGAACTTTGCCACTTATTTCTTTAGATTCATCCAATAGTAAAACTTATTTATCACCGTCAATGTCTTCTGATATCCTGGATGATCCGAGTTTGGCTTAACATGAAAATCCCTCAAGATAAGCTTCTTGAGCTCACTGCAATTTAGCACATAGATCCTATTCCTGAATCTCACCAAACCATATGTCGTGAGACGATATTCTTCATCCTGATCACCTGTACCTATACTTTGTTGTAACTTGTGCATGACCTCCATGCATTTGTCATCTCGATATCTTACTTGCAAGATCCTATCCTGTAACTATGTCCCATAAGAGCTCATAGCTACTATATGATTTACTTGTACCTTCCTGCTAAGAGAATCTACAACCTGGTTCTCCTTCCCTTTGATATATCTGATCTCGAAGTCGAACTCACTAAGGGTATCCAATCATCTAGCTTGCCTAGAATTTAGATTTGGTTGGTCAAACAAATATCTCAACGCACTGTGATCACTCATAAGCACAAACCGTCTACTTGGAAGATAGTGTCTCCACATCTTCAATGCATGTATGATCAATTGCCAACTCAAGATCATGTGTTGGGTAGTTTTTCTCGTGCTCATTCAGTTTCTATGACTCATAACACACTACATGTCCTTCTTGCATGAGAAATCCACCAAGTCCTCTCTTGCAAGCGTTTGTACACACTACAAACTCCTTTTCTGGATCTACAATCTTCAGCACTGGTGCATGTGTCAACAACTACTTAAGCTGCTCAAAACTAGCATCACATTCTTCTTTCCATTCAAACTTCTTACCTTTCCTCTGCAATGATGTGATAGGATATGAAATGCATGAGAAGTTCCTGATGAACCTCCTATAGTAACCTGCCAATCCCATAAATGATCTCACCTCATCTACATTCTTAGGAGCTGCCCACTCCATGATGACCCTTAGATTTTCTAGATCTAATGCAATTCCTTCCTTGGAGACAACATGTCCTAAGTAGCATACCTCAGTCTAAAAGAAGTTTCACTTTCTAAGATTAGCATACAACTAATGCTCTCTTAGTAACCTCAACACTGCTACTAAATGTTTGGCATGCTCTTCCTGATTTTTAGAATATACCAGTATGTCATCAATGAATACAATAAAAAATTTGTCCAGGTAAGGACACAACACACTATTCATCAAACATGTAAATGAAGCCAGAGCATTAGTCAAACTGATTGGAGAAACAACAAACTCATAATGCCCATACCTAGTCCTGAACATAGTCTTGAAGATATCCTCTTTCTTGATGCGTACCTGATGGTATCCCGATCTCAGGTCGATCTAAGAGAACATTGATGCTCCTAGCTCATCAAACAAATCATCAATCCTTGACAAAGGGTATCTGTTCTTTATTGTTAGTTTATTCAAATACTTGTAATCAATGCATAATCTAAGAGTACCATATTTATTCTTTACAAACAACATTGGTGTGCCCCAATGCGATACACTTTCCCTAATGTATTCCTTCTCAAGAATCTCCTTTAACTGCAACTTCAACTCTACCAATTCAGGTGTGCTCATCCTCTAAGGTGCTTTTGATGTTGGAGCCACCCCTGGAACTAACTCAATGGAAACATCAACCTCCCTCTAAGGCAGAAAATTTGTAATATCCTCAAGGAATACATCTTGAAATTGCTGCAAAACTAGGTACCTTCTCAACAAGTTTGCTTCCTCAACTTCCTTACCCTTGTCATTGGAAATGTGCACTGCAAACATCACTCAACCTTTTATGTGACTATTCTTAGCCTATGTAGTGGTAACCATCCTCACTAATGTAGGCTTCTTCTTTCCCTGTAAAGTCCTCTTTTCCCACTATCATCCAAACACTCAATGGACTTGTCGAATAAATCCACTTAGGTTATGTGAACGTATAGCCATTCCATTCTCAAAAGCATGTTATACAATCCCAATGGAAACACTTTCAAGTGTGTTGTTGTAAGCATACCATTTAACTCAACTGCACAAGCTCTTACCCAATGGAGAACTTGCTTCTTTGTACCTGTAGCCAACTGTACCAACCAAGATTGTGCATGCACTTATTTTCTCAATCCACACTTATCCACTAGGTCAGGATTAATATAGCTATATTTAGATCTAGGATCAATAAAAATAGAAACAACTTGATCACAAATATTACTGTCCATCTCAATGATCAATGCCTAATGATCCACCTGCCTATTTTCCACAACTACATAGATCTAAGGAATGCTACGACCAACATCACCCACTGTATGCGCTTCTTGAGCACTTTAGATTTGGTGTATACCACCGCTCTGATATTGCTGACAATCCTTCTTACGATGATCCTTACCACATATCCAACATCGTAATGGTTCTCTACCACTACCTCTAGCCTACTGCTCTCCATGTCCTTTCTCGGCTATATTGAATCTCTTGTAAGGAACTACATTTTATTTCCGACCTACATCTTGAGGTCTTCCTCGCTTTGGTGGCCATTTTACTTTAGTTTTCTAATTTCCTTTCAAGTCACGCTTTATCTCAACTTTGTGCTTCGAATGCTCATAACAATGCTTCAACTTTCAGATGGCCTCCTCCAATGATCTAGGCTAATCGAACTCAATCCGGTCTTTGTATGTTATTGGCAGTCCACTGATGAATCTCTAAACCTTGTCCTTCTCCTCCTTTAGGTAAAGCACATATCTCAATAGCTCCAAAAACCTGCTAGTATACTCCTCGTTTGTCATAGAACCCATCTGCAACTCATAAAACACCTTAGCTTTGTCATCATAGTACCTCTCTGACAAATACTTCTTCTTGAAGAGCCTTTTAAATGCATGCCAAGTCAAATAATCTTTATCAATACCTTTAACATTCTGCACATCTTCCCACCAAATATCTTATTTACTTTTGATTGATCTGAATTTAAACAGGGATACAACAAATTACAGATATAACCTTAAATATAGAAATGTAGCAAAAATAACACTTCCTTTGATTAATATCAAATAATGAAATATGCTTACAAACAGTATGGAAATGAGACTAGCTCGACAATGGTAGCTTATCTCTGAGAAGATATGTGGTGACTACATGCTTCTGAACTGGGTTACAATGAGGCTCAAGGGATTTTTTATTATTGAACAATAAGAGTAAACCCTAAACAACCAAAACCCTAACCCGAGGAGATGTAACACCAAGCGTTTATGGGCCCAGTTGGGGTAATTTGGACAACTAAATTCCCGGGGTTGTGACTTGGTCATATTATCTCCATTTGACGTGCATGATACCCTATTGGAAAGATATCTCCAAGGACTACAATGGAAAACATGATTTTATTACCAAAGTGTTGGCGGTAGATTGCAAAAAAATGTCATTTAGGGCCTCAAAATGGCTCCGGAAGTTTAGGACCTGAAAAACTGCTAAAAATAGTAATTTGTGCTACAATTAAGGAAACTGAAAAACTGAAAGAAACAACGGTGGGGGTTGAAGTGGAATTGGTGGGTGGCCACCAATATCCACCTGGATCATTCCTCCCGCCTTAGGAAGCAATGTTCCCCATTGCGTTGATTTCCTCAATGAGATGAGGAAACTTCTGTTAAACTTGGTCCCTGGTGAGCCACTTGCCCTGGTGAAGGTGTTGGCCTACTTTGGCAACTCGATAAAGTTGGATCTTCTACTGACGAGTGTGCTTGCTTTGCATGTACATGATCTGATCAGTTGTAGCTTGTTCCATGCAATCTAAATTTAACTCTGTTAGTGTGAGCTATTCGGCAATGTCAGATGTGTCTAGTAATGATGGAAAGTATGGCCAAAGTCGATCCACATTAAACACTGGGTGCAGGCCAAGGAATGGGGGAATGCTGAGATCAAAATCATTATCTCCCACAACCTTGGTGATGGTGTATGGTCCATATCAGAGCAGGCGAATCTTGCAATGGGGCCTAGCGAGGCGCTCCTTCTGCAAATGTGGCCAAACTTTGTCGCCCACCTCGAACTTGTGTTGCACCCGATGTTGATCATGCCGCTGCTTGTACTTGGCATTAGTTTTGTCCAATATGTCATGGACCTATTAGCTTATGTTGTGAATATGCTCAATGAAGCTATTTGCCTTGTCAGCTACGCACTGGACATGAGTCAAATCTCCTTGAGTTGTTGCAACTGGTATGGCCACATCAATGGGACATAGTGGGTGGAATCCCAAGCCCACCTGAAAAGGGCTATGGCCAATCGAGCTGTGGAGAGACTAGTTGTAGCTATGTTGGACATGGGGGAGGCTCTAATCGCATGTGCATTGATACTTTAAGTTGTACATGTGTAGAATGTGTACGATCATCTTGTTGACGACCTTTGTCTAGCCATTAGTTTGGGGATAGAAGGTTGTGGACTTAGTGAGATTGGTGTCCAAAATCGACCAGAGACTAGACCAAAATGTACTGAGAAGCCTACTGTCCCGATTTGAGATGATAGACTATGGGATCCCAAAGTGTACTCACAGTCGTTCAAAGAAGAGTTTAGAAATGGCTTCTGTTGTGATACTCTTCTTGCAAGCTGCCATAATGGCCATCTTCGAGAATCACTCGACGACCACAAAAAAAGCCATTTCCATGCTTAGTAGAAGGAAGGCCTGACATGTAATCCATGTAGATGGATTCCCAAGGTCGACTAGGGGTAGGCAGCGGAGTATAGAGACCTTTGGAAAATAGAAATACTTCTGCAATATTGCCACTGTTTTATTGACCCCAAAATGCCTAGCGGCCCAACTGTAGTGCGCTTCCCAAATCATCTTCACATGCTCGCTTGAAGGAACATAAAGGTGTTCCATATGGCATAAAAACACATCCTAGAGGTGAAAA
This sequence comes from Pinus tabuliformis, assembly GCA_031772625.1. NCBI lineage: Eukaryota > Viridiplantae > Streptophyta > Pinopsida > Pinales > Pinaceae > Pinus > Pinus tabuliformis. The sequence goes on from CM062818.1 coordinate 1,547,661,462, forward strand.
CCTAGAACATGCTGACCCCCGAAGAGCATGTGGTATGTGTGGCCAAATTCTGGGTCACTTTTGAAGAGAAGTGATCAATCAGAAGTCTCATGCCCATAAGAGTTGAGCACAGTAGTTAACACCATGATTGGTGGTCAGCTAAGGCAGTCTACAACATTATTTGTGTAGCCCTTCTTGTACTTGATATTCAAATGGAAATGTTACAAGTATGTGGATCACTTTTGATGGCGATTGTTGTTCCTTAAGAAACCAATTTCCTAGCTATAGAGAAATTGTGCTTAAGACATTAATAAATATTATTTATTGTCACTTATTTGTCACTTTATTGTTTGTTGTGTCCTCAAATAAAGGACCTGGAGAACTTGGTCTTTAACCCTTAATACATGTATGACCATAACATCTCATAATTCCATTTGTTGCTAGATATAAATGATGAATGAAGAATTCTTGAAGGAGAAGTTAAAGATAATATGTTGATCTTTCACAGAAACTATTATCTGTAACTTAGAAGAATTATGAAACTGAGAGTTGAATGATAGACAATATGTTGTTTAACACAGAAAATACTATCTGTGACTCTTGGAGAAGTTAAAGATAATATGCTGGTCTTTCACAGAAACTATTATCTATAACTTAGAAAGGAAGGTCAAAACTTCAAGTATAGGAGCTCTCTTTTAAGGAATTTTAACTTTATCTACACAAGCAAATAAAGACCTGCAGCTTCATTACTATACTTGAAAGAAGAAAACATAATATGACACATGACAGAGAGGGTTACAAAATTATACACAACAATTCATGGAAACTTCTGATTCTTTCATTAATCAACAATTATATCAGGAATACAGTGGCCTAGTCTCCAGGTTCTCCAAAATTTGAACCACCCCCTTTTCTCTGTAAATTTTCCTCTTCTTATACATTGTGAAACAGTTGCTGATCTTTGAAACTGTCAAACTACTAAACTACTTCTCTAACTATCTTAAGTAAAAACTATTACAGAATTTTACAGAGGGTAAAAGACACCCCAAAGAACATGAAATAACAGGAACATAACTGAATTTAGAAGACAATGATAACTACTGGCTTTCTCTGTTAATCGGCTGCTGAATTCCTCTGTAAATTCTCTAATGATGCTTAATTCATTTTAGACGTAATGAAATGCGTTTAGCTTGTGTAATTCTGGGCTTACATGGGCATTTTGATTGGCCAAAATACAAAGAAAACATACCCGGTTGTCTTCCTCTTCAAATTCAGCTCTAATCCCGATTTTCCACTTTACATAGCGAATTAACGTGAACCTTTGATTAATACAGAACTCAAAAGAGTTAATCTTGCTTTATAAATCTATCAAATCCACTCGTTCAATGCTCCATTGACTTCCATCGCAAATCACAATCGGCTCGATATATCACTGTAAAACTTAAATTTATGCACCCTTAAGCCACATAACTATGGTAATATTGAACTTATGCATAAATCCTTCATATTTGCACTTTTTCCATTATATACCTTTTATAATAGAAATATGCCATAAAACATGCTTCTTCTGCTTTTAATACGGGCTCTGCACAACTATCGAGGCATACCTTTTCTGCTGACATATCCCCACCATAGATCTACACTTTTTGGATCATACGGTTTATAAAGATTTCAGGTGGGACATAAGCTCGGAGAATACCCGCCCGAAATGGGCAGTTTTCTCTCTCCACCCGGCTGCTACGTGTCGAATGATAAGTGGGATTAGGTGAGCTCCAATAAAAACCACTTACCATTTTGCTCCGCCTGAAACCCCACTTGTAAATTTAAATCCACCTTTTCGTATGCCTCGCGGACTCGTTCGGGCTTATAAAACATAATATATATACGCCTCGGGTCCGACTTGTTCAGCACTTATTTCTATTATAACCCTTTATAATAGAAATACATATAAAAATGCAGGGATTTTCGATGTAGCGGACCCACTAGGACTTTAAAACAATACATATATATATATATATATATATATATATATATATATATATATATATATATATATATATATATATATATATATATATATATATATATATATATATATATATATATATATATATATATATATATATATATATATATATATATAGATACATATATATTTCAGGTCTGACCCTTATCGCGGATCGCAATCAGCAGGATCACATACATATATAATAAGTGCTTTTTGTTATTTTAGACTTGCCGGCATTATAAATGCAATATATATCTTTTTGGGTTCGCCATCGCAAGTCACAATCGGCAGAACCCAACGTCCATAGCTCTGCAGTGCGGAAAACCCAACGGGACTTTAAACCACGATGTATATAGATTTTGGGTCCGGCCCTTTAACACTTTAACAATTTCTTTTGTGATTCTGCTATGAAATAAATAAATACTTCATGTCTTTTTGACTTTGTGGGGGGTAAAGAATATAAAAAAGTTTCATTGACGTGAACCCTCGATAGTGATATATCTAATAAATAAAGCTAAAAACACAACATAAGCTACAACAACGATCATTCTACAACTTCCCTTGCATCTGTGTGAATTGCAGGGGTCGATGGTATATGTGGATGACTGTTTCCTTCCCCAAAATGTAATGCTTCCATTGCTAGAAGGCCTGCACAATGGAATACATCTATATCATAAGTGGGATACTTTTGGACCATGTTTGAAAGTGTCTCAATGTGATATGCCACTAGATTCCCGTGTTGAGTAAGGATTTCCCCAATATCATAGTTAGAGGCATCTGTCTCAATCTCAAATGGTTGTTGAAAGTCTGGTAATGTGAGCACTGGTGTAGAGCAGAGGCAATGTTTCAACTCTATAAATGCCTTCTATTGAGATTCAGACCAAAATAATTTTATTTTGCTCCTCCTTTGGTGGCTTGACTCAAGAGCCAAGTGATATGAGAGAAAACCAACATGAACTTACGGTAGAAATTGGAAAGACCCAGAAAGTTGCGGAGCTCTATCAGAGTGGTTGGGGCTGGCCAATCCCAAATGACTTGAATCTTAGTTAGATCCACCTACACCCCGCATTCATCAATAATGTGTCCCAGATACTGAACCTGGGTCATGCCAAAAGTACATTTCTCCAAATTGGCACACAAATTGTGCCACAGTGTTTGGAGAACCTGTCAGATGTGGTGGAGTTGCTCTTCCCAACTCGAGTTGAAGATCAGGATGTCATCCAAGTATACCACTACAAATGAGTTGGTGAATGGTTGTAAGATGTCATCCATGAGCCTCATGAAGTTTGCAGGAGCATTCGTCAACCTGAAAGGCATAACCAGCCATTTGAAAAGGTCCTCTTGGACTTTGAAGGTAGTCTTCCACGCATCGAAGGGTTTGATTGGTACTTGGTGATATCTGGACTTCAAGTCGATCTTGCTGAAATATTTTTCTCCCATGAGTTGGTCGAGAAGGTTACGAATATGAGGGATCGGGTACCTATTCCTGACAGTAATCTTGTTTAGTGCCTAATAGTCAATACAAAGTCTCCAAGTCCCATCCTTCTTCTATACCAACATGATCGGGCTCCCACGGGGAGATGAACTTTGCTGAATATGACCTTTCTGCAGCAGCTCCTGAATTTTCCTCTTGATTTCATTGTTCTCCAAAATAAAGCATCGATAGATTGGTCCATTGGGTAACGACGCACCTGGGTCAGATCAATGGAGTGCTTTACCTGATAGTGCAAAGGCACCCTTACGAGAGAGGTGAAGGTGTCCTCATACTCCTCCATGACGTTGTCCATCTATTGTTTTCATGTGGAGGGGCCTTGTCTAGAGGTCATGGCAACTATCTTCTTCTTTCCTTAAGGGTATATCATCAGGAAAACAAATTTCTTGGTTTTTGAAATTAGTTTACTGCATTGTTTTGCAGTAACCAGAGAGATGGCGGTAGGTAGGGCTACCTCCGGTATCCTGTACAACTTATTTCCTAATGTAACAATAACATCGCGAGGCCTTGAATCATACACAACATGTTACTTCCAAAAGTATGGTTGGCCTAATAATACATCACAAACATCAAGGGGATCAATGTCACATAATACCTCATCTGTGAAGGGCTTAATGCTATATGGAAGGCAGCATTGTTGGCTGACACGCAGATCTCATCCTTGGTGAAGCCACTCGATGGTGTATGGTTGTGGGTGTGCTGTTGTCGGTAAGCCCATCTGCTTCACAACCTCTGCTGCAATGAAGTTCTTTTGGCTCCCGTTGTTGACAATGAACTATAGTGGGGAACCCTTCACCCACATCTAGGAGTGGAAGAGACGCTCCTCCTCCTCTGGATCTTCGGGTTCCTCCTTCTGGATCTTTGTGGTGGTGATGGTGGCATTGGGCTCCACATCAATAATCTGTTTCCCCTTGTCAGGTTCTGACTCAGAGTTGGAACATGCATCTGATTATGAAGCCTTCAGCGCAACCACTAGTGATTTCTTGGCCCAACACTCACTTGTGTTGTGGGTGGAGCACTTATGGAACTCACACCACTTTTTCATGTCCTTCTCCGGCTTTGGAATGTTTTCCTTTGCTTATGGCCTTGGCAAGTTGTCCTGGGCCATCCTGCCTTGGTTTTATCCTTTGTTCTGCAGTTTGGGGGCACCTTTCCCTCGCTTTAGATTCACAGATCCAAAGTCTCGCTTCTTTTGTTTAAACTTTTGCTCGATCTTGACAGCGTATTGGTATGATGTACTGAGAGAGGAAATGTTCAAGAAATCCATCTCATCCTAGATGTATCTATGTAGGCAGCCACGGTACTTGAGTACCAAATGTTTCTTAGAATCCTTGATGCCCAACTTTGTGTGCACGGTATGAAAAACATTGGTAAAATCCGGCACATCTTGGTCCCTTCCCTACCGCAGCGTGTTCTACTTTATGTATTTGTCCTCATAGCTCCCGATAGGGTAGTACTACTCCTTGATAGTGTCCCGAAATGAATTCCAAGTGGGAGAGGGTGAAAACAGTGAGTTCGTACTTTCATCCTTCTACTCACAATAGGTTTCCCACTAGTCCTTGACGTGGGGGTGGCTTTGAGAAGAGAAAAAGTAATATTTTCTCAGCTGGAAAAATCATGAAAAAAAATATCCTTCTAATAGATTCAACCATTTATCTATGACGTCTGCATCTGTTTGGCCCTCAAATATGGGAATGTCAAAGTTTACTCGTACCTTAAAAGGTGTGGAGCCTCTAGAGTAGCTGTTAGATGTGGATGTGCTGCCGGTGGGCAATTGTTGAAGGATCTAAGCAAAGTTATCCATCATCTCGTTCCTTTGTTTCTCAACGGCCTCCTTGAGCAATTAGGATCTCCTGCTCTCTCGTCTTTATTTTCCTCCTCCATGGGAGTCCATCGGGATTTACGAGGCTAGTCTTGCAAAGGTTCGACCAATTCGAGCCCTAATTCCTTATATCCCGACCTCATTAGGGACATGCAAAGTAAAACAGAGAAAGAGCAGACCGCTCTGATACCACTGATACCACAAATTACAGATATAACCATAAGTACATAGATGCAACAAAAATAACACTTCCTTTGATTAATATCAAATTATGAAATATGCTTACAAATAGTATGGAAATGATACTAGCTCGGTGATGATATCTTATCTCTAAGAAGATATGTGATGGATACATGCCTTTGAACTGCACTACAATGAGGCTCAAGGGCCTTTTTATTATTTAACAATAAGAGAAAACCCTAAACAACCAAAACCCTAACCTGAGGAGATCTAACACGAAGAGTTTATGGGCCCAGTTGGAGTTAGTTGGAAAACCAACTTCCCAAGTCGTGACTTGGTCATATTATCTCCATTTGATGTGCATGATACCACGTTGGAAAGATCTCTCCGAGGACTACAATGGAAAGTATGCTTTTATTAAAAAGTTATTGGCAGTAGATTGTTAAAAAAACGTCATTTAGGGCCTCAAAATGGCTCCAGAAGTTTAAGGCTTGAAAAAAATGCTAATATAGCAAATTGTGCTACAATTAAGGAAATTGAAAAACTAAAAGAAACAATGGTGGGGGGCTCATTGAGACTCAAAATGGTTATCCTTTCTTTCATGTTTTCTAAATAATCATGCAATCTAAATAATTTCCTCATACCAAGAAACCATGCCTCTGCATCTTGTGATTTCTTCATCTCTCCATCAAAGGTAGGTGGCTTCACTTTATTGAACTCATCTATCAAGTATCCCCTATCACTCCTCCCGTAAGGGTGATAATGATGATGATCATGATGCTTGTCAAAACCAAAAATATAATAATACCTATGGATAGTACCTCTTCTATTTGGAGTGTCCAAAAACCTGCCATCTCTGATCATTTCATGTCTATCTGACTTGTGCCAACCATAAGGCCTGTGTCTACTAGGATACCTACTGCCATATGACCCATTATTTTTTTCCACTTGCCTATGGTTGATCTAAAGTGGACCCTATCGCTACAATTCTAACAAAATCTAAAGTAGTATTGCATTCACCTCTGCTCGTTTCTCTTGTTCCTACATCATTTTATCATTATTTTCTTTGAAACTCCTTATTTATTCTTGCAAGCTTCTTAATGTGTTTTCAAAATTAGAAGAATTCCCCACACCATGTTTCTTGTCTAATGCATAGGGAGATTTTATGTAGTCTACCACGTTGCTAGCCATTTGGTCTCTTTCTTGTAAGGCATACTTGTCAGCTAAACCAATTATAATAACCAACATATCTTAGCATAATTCGGGGAGGATACCTTGTCTGAAATACCATCAAATCAACATGATACATATATAACATAATCATAATAGCATATAGACATCTATCAAATAAATGCATCAACAAATAAACATACTTCTAGGTAGGGTCCAATCATCAACGCAAGGCCATATTAACAATGCATGCTATGACCTTATGCATGACAACAACCATTATTCCATCATACACATTTCCACATGCAACCATCAACATGCATAAGCAATGCCTAATCAACTACACATATTGTTGGGACAGGGTCACCTGGGGACAATTTTGTATTAATTCTTGTAATAGTTTTGTAAAGTCTTTGCATTTTAAGGAGCGGAGCGAGAAGATAGCCAGTAGTCAAAGGGGCTTTAGGAAGGTTAAATCCCCTTATTATGCTAGAATTAAGATGTTTTTGTGACTCGCCCATGGTTTGTGAACCATGGTATTGTAAATAAATATGCTATAAAAAGGAGTCGTAGTGAGTCATATGAAGTAATCAATAATTAAAGATCTATGTATGGGAAAGTGATCTAAGGCAGAAGAGTCTATTTTCTATACTTAGGCAAAGGGGAAGGCTCCTGCAATTATGTGCATAGAGACCTTGGTAAGTCCGCAACTGAGTGCGTGGGCCCCTGCATTTGTGTGCGCAGGGAAGAAAGAGTCTGTAACAAAAGGATTGAACATAATAAATACTATTTTGGAGAAATATCTATGTATCTATGCCTTTATGTTTACTTCTTCATTTTCTATGTATTCACTTTGTTTTCTGCAATTATCTTAAGAAAAACTTAATTGATGCGTGAAAGTAGTAGATCTATTAGTTTACTTGATGTTATGAATGCTTAAAGAAATCGACGCAAAGTCAGAAGATGTTATCTGTAAGTTATCATAATTCCTACATTTCAAGGGTTAGGGTTTGTGAAGGTCGGGATAAGGTCCTAGAAGTAACAAGAAACCATCACATGGAACTTTGGATGTAGAAACATGGTTATGTCATCCCCCAATACTGCCTTGGATGAGAATGTAGCCTACACTACACAGGTTGTTGCCGAAAGGGCCAACAATTTAGGGTTTTTGGGTTGTCATCACTAACTTTGAACCTGGGTCCAGACTCACTCAAGCCAACAAATGGTTCCATTGTCGGGACTAGGATTTGTCTAAGGAATGTGTGATGTTGAATAAATGGTTCCCAACTAAGAAGGAAATCAAGAAATGGATAGATCGGAAGTTGAACCAATTTGCAACCCAAGAAAATAGGAATCTATGCTTGTCGAAGGAAGAGTGGTTGAATAGATACCTATATATAGATGAACACAAAATTTTCTTTTGCTATTTTTGATGCGAATTATGCCAGTGGTTATCTAAATTGGCGAAAAGTCAAGGTACAAGGAAGTTGGATAACCTTATTGTGTGGACTCCCGAATTGGTGAAGCACATGGAAGATTCATAAAATAAGATTGTGAGGGATGTCTATTACTGGATCGATAGTATTTTGGGTGGTTTCATTACAGAGTTTGCGATCGATGCATCTGTTATTTGTAGCAGAGACGAACACCGGTTTTTCAAAGGACCAAGAGGTAAGTATCTGAAGTCCCTAAAAACTTGGATTAAAATGCTATTATGTGAGAAAAGGGTTATGCCATTGAATTGATGCTTAGAAGAGATTTGATGGGAAGTATGTGAAGTGGAAAGACATCTAGAAGAGATCTAGATTTAGGTGCTAAGTAAAACCCTCTATTGGAAGCATCTATAGTGATGAAGGAGATAGTATTCTGAAAACACCTCTAGGTGTGCTGCAGATGATGAATCAGGGTATCATGGGAATTGTTAGCCTCCTATTGCAATAGGTGTTCATATTTCATGATTGACTATTTTACATGCCAAATATGTCATCTTTTCATGGTGCAAGGTTCCATATTTCCAAAAAGAGGCCAAGGAAGAGGCCATGAAAGTGTGCTAGTCTAAATGCCACTGCTGTATTCCAATTTTAATAAGTTATTCCATTTTTGAAGAATTATCAGTTAAGGGAAAGCCAAACAGTTTACTCTTGGCTTCCTTAGGTTTAAATTGCTTGTTTTAGAAGATAGAGAATGAATAACTGTCCAAACTGTTTAATCTTGGCAGATTTGTAGATAGGTAGAGAATCTTGGGCGCTCAACAGTTTAATCTGAGCCCTGGAAGAAATAAGGATTGATTTAGATAGGAGGACAACAAAAAGAAAAGAATGAAAAGTTGGGTTTGCTAGTTCAAGTGCACCTAAACCAAAAAGAAGAAAAAATGCTAGGTAAGTAGGCTGGGTAGGTAGTTTTGTGGTTGCAGAATCAAGCTATGTGATCCATTTCATGTTTTTCAAGTGTTATATCCATTTAGATCACAAGTATGAGGCAGTTTTCCATTTTGAGCAGATCAAGTGAGGCCTGTTTAACTTCCCCTCTTCTCTTTCCCCAAATCATTCACTAACCTCCGCAAAGAGGTCAAGATCTGCTTGATATCTCTTAATTTCATCATTTTTCATATCATTTTCCTAAGTAAAGGTTTGCTTTGCTTAGGAGTATTCTTATTCACTCTTTGAGTCATTTTTCCCTTTAAATAGCCTAAGATCTCTAAACTTAGCACTTTCTTGTCATTTTCATATTAATTTCTAACTCTATTATGTAAATCCCTATCTATTTCCCCTTCCCCTACTAAAAAGCACTAAATAGCTCCCCTATGTACATATCCCCTCCCTCTGGTTCAAAAATAACCATAAACATGCTTGGGAATTGCTAAGCTTATCTGAAACTTAGCAAGAACCCTCCTTTTCCTCCTTAACCACCTTCCAAATGCTTTTGGATCCCTTCCGAAGCATTAAATCCTCCTCCGAATGTATAAAATCCATCTTTGGCCTTGTTTTACCTTTTCCAAGGCATAAATCCATCTTTCAATGCTATCAGACCCCTTTCGATGCATTAACAACCCTTCCAATGCACTAAACCCTTCTTCCGATCATAATAGGCCCCTTTGTATCACAAAAACCCCCTTTTCCGCAATATTTCCCGCTTACCGCTTTATCGCATCGCATCGCAATATACATATAAAGCCCGCCCCCGGGTTTACCCGATGGCAATATTCCGACTTAATGTCCACCATCCATCACCCCCGCCCATCCAACGGTCCACATCATTTCGTTGATTGCCCATTTCAGCAATCACATATATGTAAAACCCATGTCCCCGTCGACTGCCGAAATGCCGAGTTAATCTCAGCCGCCCATTCGGGCCTGCTGATCAACGACCCTTATTGATTCGCATCATTCCCATATGGCTCCGACTGTCGGAGCCGAAAAATTATAAAGCGCAGCATATAATGATTTCGGGTCCCAAAAGGCCTTTTTGTACAGCAAAGAGGGAAGGCTCCAATATTCCGGAGTCAAAATACAATAAATCAGAGCCTAAAAGTGTTCGGGTCAAAAAAAGGGTAGTACTGTACGCTTCGTTTTGTGGCCCGAAAAGCTATAGAATGCAGTGTCAAAGAGTTTCGGGTCTGATGACCCATTTTTATTAAAACTCCGCCGATTTGGGTTCGCCGATGGGCTGGACCCGATTTCAAACAAAAAGGGCCTTAATACATTTTCAGGTCCGCAGGCTATATCGCTCATCAGGGATTTTATGTGTTGGGACCGCCGATCTGCCGACCACCGAGTTAGCGCCAGCCGTTGGATCGGCCCGCGCCGGATCCAACGGCCAGGATTTAATCCAATGAACAGTGATCGCTCCCGCCCCAGTTTTGGTAAAATTTCATGTTTTAAGGCATTTTTGCCTTATAAAAGGAAAATGGCCATTTTTCATAGGGTTTCTTCCAGTGCCCACGCCCACGCTCCCGTTAAGGGAATTCATGCATCCTTAGGCCATTTTGGATCACTCCAAGCCCAGTTTTGTTCCAGAAAGCCAGCCTCGGCCTCAGCACAGTCAGCAGCATGCAATTCCTCCTTTTTTGCAGCATTTCTTCAGAGTTTAGTACTATTTTTGATCGGCCAACGCCAATAGCATTCCAAAGGCCACGGAAGACATTTACAGCAGTTATTTTTGCCTTAATTTGGCAGATAAAGGGCCGATGGGACAGTCAAAGTGTATCAGAGGAAGCGGCAAAGTGTATCAGTGAACAATATCAACAGCTCGAAGCAGGAAAACATTAAAGATCCCCCCAAGCAAAGTCAAAGAAAGCGGTGAAGCCATTTAAGGCTATCAAATCACAGTTAATGCACATCAAAGCCACTCAAGAGCAGGGGATCAAAGCCTAAAGCACAGTTATTGCTAATTGAATAGCACAGATCCATAAGGACAGATTTAAACTCATTTTTGATGCGGCTGCCCAGCGCAGCACTTAGATAAACATTTTATGCATTTACTTCAAGATAAGATAGATTAAAGCACTCATTTCCCTCAGATCTGCTTAAGATCTGCTGTAATAGATATTTTGAGATACCAGGTGCCCCAGCGCAGCTGTTAGATAGATATTTCTAGCATTTACTTCTGTACAAATTAGGTTAAAGACATTTATTTCATGAGATCTGTCTCAGATCTGTTGTTTGTAGATATTTTTTCTATTTAAACCACCCTCTGTTATGAAAAAAGGGTTGGTTGGTTGATAATCTTCTTTCTGGACTTGCACTGTATATTTCGAGAGATTTAATGAACAGAGATTGCTGGAATACCTTGTGTCTGGACTGTTTGATGTGGATTTGATGGCTGAAGAGTAGATTACAGAATTCTAATGCTCTCTTCATGGAACAATAAGTCTTTCTCCCTTGTTTTCAGTTTCTATGTATGCTATATCATCTGTATGTCATGATCTAAATTGCAGGAAGAAAGAATAGTTCAGATATTGCTTATTTGTACTCTGTTCTCAATTCCTGTTATTTCTCCATGTTTTCCTCTGAATTAGTCCTAAATATGAATACTTCTTTGATCATATTTACACTAGTTCTTTCATATATGACTGTTATTTAGGAATCCTTGATTGCTCCTATATGATGTTCACTCACCTTCCCTCTGTTAGCATAATGAGAGCTGCTTAGCTATCTTTCATTTCCTGACATCCATTTCATCCTTATTCCAGCTTTGATATTGTTCCTTGTTTAAACTATTATGCTCTGTAATTCCTCTTGTGACCAAGAAAACGCACCAGCAGCCTTAATCCTTGACTCCATGCCCAATGGTCTAAACTTCTCACACTATGCAGGCCAAATTTGTCTGAAACATCATCCTTCCACCAAATTTAAAAAAGAAACCCAAGTACATCATAGCTAGCCTAAAATCACCCTTAAACAAAGCTAAACTATAAAGAGAGAGCCCTCTCTGATTGCAGGTAGGCTAGGACCTGTAGTCCAAAGATTGGTTTGTGGTTACCTGGGCTATATCCCTTAAGGAGCCAAGGGACAACCTGAGCAATAACATACTGGCGACTCCACTGGGGACAATCTCAGAAAATTCCAAAAAAATAAGTTAGAAGCTGGCTCCCAAAAAGAATTCACGTTATACAAGGTCAAATCCAGACCCAAATCCCCCAGCTGCTTTTGAAAATCTGAATTTAATCCCAAGAAACCTCAGGAAACTAGAGCGAATAGAGGATTTTGCTGATTCTAGTCCTGAAACAGTTAAGCCAAGCTGTGTTCCAACCCTTGTCAAAGTTTTATTTTGTTCAACCCCCACCTCTCCTAGTTCTTCATCCACTTCTCAAAGCACCTTTTCCACTCCTCCATTCACTACACATACTCCTCCTATTACCACTGTTGTTACTACTGTTCCAGTCGTTCCATTTCTTCCTGCTGTTCCACTTATCCCTGTGAATATGGTGAATAGATATGCACCTTTACAACTGCCTGCTAATCCTAGGGCTATGCCTCAAGATTACCAAACTAAAATCACATATTTTGATGGTACTGGTTCTTACACTGCCCTGCAACATACCAAGAAAATGCAGGACTATTTTGAGACTTATGAAATAGATGATGATAATGTAAGAATGAAGATTTTTGTCCAAAGTTTAACAGGCGATGTAAGGACCTGGTTTAGAGCTCTCACCGCGAATTCCATAGCTGATCCAGAGGCTCTTTACCAAACATTTCTTAATAGATGGGAAAAAAACAAGGATCCCCTGCACATATTATCAGAATATGATACTATCAAAAGAGGCCCTCAAGAGGCTGTCTTAAACTATTGTGCAAGATTTAACAATATTTATAATGCAATCCCACAGAATCTCATACCTCCACCTGATCTAGCTTTATATAAATTCCCAGATGGTTTTGATACCGACATGGCATATCAATTGAGGGAGAGAGCCCCTCAAACCTTAGCAGACATGCAAAATGTAGCTGTTAGTGTGGAGGCAAACCTGATTTCCAAAAGAAATAGAGCAAGAACTAAGAGAAGAACTACTTTCAAAGATGGAACTTCAGTTTCTGAGCAAAAGTTGGATGCACTCTTAAATAAGGTGAACAGTTTTGAAGATAGAATGGGAACCATGGAAAGAAAACCATCATGGGAAGGACAACAAACCAATACTATCAGAAACCCAAATTTTAGGAGAAACCAAAATCCAAATGTTGGAAGGGCTAGCCCCGACCATGATATAAGACCTCCTTTTCAAGATAACTATGCTGAAGCATCCACATCTAGTGAGCAGACAGAGGACACTCACATAAACTTGATGGATTTGAGGAATGAACAACAAGTTTTCCTAACCCAAGAAGACCAAGATGACCATGATATAAATCAATTTCAAACTAACTCTGGTGAGTCTTTTGACTTTAAACAAGGTTATGATTCAGCTATTTATGAGGTCCACAAATAGTATAAGCTGAGGACAAGAACTATAGATGTGCCCGAAAATGTTAAACCAAATGATGCGAAGCAGCCAAAGAAGATCAAAGAAAAGGCTGCCCTCATAGAAACTGCTGATAAAATAGTCCCAAATCCAAAAGAAGTGACCATAGAGGATGTCACAGATGTTCAGCCCTCTAAAAATCAGCCTTTTGTATCTTTTCCCTCAAAGGAAAATGTAAACAGCACTCCTCAAAGCCTTCCCAAAACAGAGATACTTCAAAACAACACTCAAGAACAAGAGCAAATCGCTGAAAGTGCAATTGAAAAAGGAAAATCTGCCAGTCACAACACTAAAACCCAATCAGAGAAAACATTTGATTTAGAGGCAGAAATAGGTAAACTGAAGATATCTATGCCTCTCTCTGAACTTGCTAAGCATGATGTATATAGACAGAAAATCAAGAGATTGTTGCAAATGCCAGAGAATAGGGATGATGTGAATGTATTAGATGATCAACCTGAGCTCCTTTTCGGTCCTGAGGTTGATGGCAAATCAACACATGGAGCTGTTCTACCCTTTTATGTCAGTTTACACATACATGACAAAGTTTTGCACAATGCAATGTTTGATTCAGGTGCCTCACACAACCTTATGCCCAAAGCTATAATGGAGAAGCTAAACCTTGATGTAACAAGACCCTACAAAGACTTATTCTCCTTTGACTCAAGTCAAATCAAGTGTTTAGGCTTAATCAAAGACTTATGTGTGTCTTTAGTCCAATATCCCAACAAAACAATTCTAATGGACGTGGTGGTTGTTGACATTCCACCAAAGTATGGCATGCTGTTATCAAGATCTTGGGGAGCAAAACTCCAAGGATCTCTCCAATTAGGCCTCTCTTATGCCACTATTTCAGTCTTTGGGCAACCAAAGAGACTGTATAGGGAAACACTAATGAAATATGTGGTAAGTAGTGAGGAAAAGCCCCAAAACTTCCCTATCTATTCAATCCATTCTAATATGGATTCATTTATTTTGTTTACTGATGAAACAAGTCCTCCAACTGATGTAAGCCTTTGGATTTAGAGCAAGAAACATGAATGAATGAGGAATCGGTTGCCCATACCCATGAAACTATCAAAACAATCAATGCAACCAGCACACAAGAAGAACCTCCAAAAACAGAAAATTCAAATCTGCCCACTCCTGAAATGGTTGAAACTCATAATAACAATCAAGATAAAGAAATCCTATGGTATTTGGAGTTTGATGGTTCAGTTAATAAACTAGGAGTAGGGGCAGGAGTGTGGATCCATAATACACAAAAAAATCATGCAGAGGGTCATGCTTATAGATTAAACTTCAGATGTACCAACAACATGGCAGAGTATGAGGCCCTCCTTTTAGGCCTTAAGCTAATCAAATCTCTAGGAGCTGCCAAAGTTTCCATTCTAGGTGACTCCAACCTAATCATACAGCAAATGAAAGGCAATTTTGTCACTAATGATAGAAGGCTAAGAGCTTATAGGACTGCTGCCACTGCAATACTCAATACCTTCACTGAATCCCAGCTTGCTAAAATTCCAAGAAGCCATAATCTACATGCACACAGCCTAGCTACTTTTGCTAGCACTTGCAAGCTTCCTTTTGAGCCCAATCACCACTTTACTGCTGAGATAAAGCACAGGCCGGCAGTCCCTAACAATGTCAAAGACTAGCAAGTGTTTGAAAACAATGCACAGATTAACAATTTCTTGACTTTACAGTAAGATTTTTCAAGCTTAAACATTGATATGGATGCCATGGATGATCCACAACAAGCAGTAAACCAAAATGAGCAGACCATAACAGCTGAAGCAACAAAACAAATGATGCACCCAACTATTTTTGATGACAAAAACATTCAAGAGCTGAAACAAATGAATTTGGATGAAATAGCTGAAGCAGAGGTCAAAGTGATGGATTTAAAGGACAATTTTCTGCCTGCTGGACTCACTCCATTAGAAGACATCTTTGATGCAAACGATATCCCCAAGAAACCAAAGATGCAGCCCTTAAACGATGCAATTGAAGACTGCAATATTGGGACAACAGAGAAGCCCAAAATGATTAAACTGTCCAAGTCTTTGCCTCCTGATCAAAAACCAAAATATGTCAACTTGTTTAAAGAGTTCCAAGATGTCTTTGCCTGGAGTTATGAGGACCTTAAATCCTATGACACCTCAGTGATTCAACATACCATTCCCTTAAAGCCAAATCAAAGGCCCTTCAAACAGAAACTAAGGAGAATCAATCCTGTGCCTCTCCCCTTGATTGAGAAATAAGTAAAGAGGATGTTTGAAGCAGGTATCATAGCACCCATTAGATTTTCAGAATGGGTATCCAATCTTGTTCTCACAAGAAAGAAAACAGGTGAGATTAGGCTTTGTGTAGATTTGAGAAACTTGAACCAAGTATCCCTTAAAGACCACTACCCATTGCCAAAGATGGACCACATCCTACAAAGAGTAGTGGGGTCATCTAGAATCTCTTTGCTAGATGGCTTTTCAGGTTTTAATCAAATACTTGTTCACCTGGATGACCAAGACAAGACAACCTTTACAACACTGTGGGGAACCTTTAAATATGTGAAAATGCCTTTCGGACTAAAAAACGCAGGTGCTACCTTTCAAAGGGCAATGGACATTTCATTTGCCAAGGAAATCCATGATTTCTTGGTGGTCTACCTTGATGACTTAACCCCTTTCTCAAAATCTGATCAAGAGCACCTAAAACATTTGAGACGAGCGTTTCTAACCTGTAGGAAATATGGCATTTCCTTGAACCCCAAGAAATCTCTCTTCGGCCTAGAAGAAGGCAAATTTCTGGGCCATATTATTTCAAAAGATGGAATTAGAATCGATCCGGAAAGGATCCAAGCCATTCTCCAAATCCCCTATCCAAGAAACATCAAAGAGTTGCAAGCATTCCTAGGAAAGATCAATTTCCTAAGGAGATTTATCCCAAACTTGGCTGAGTTAACAAGAATGATGAATACCATGTTAAAGAAAGATTCCAAGGTAAAATGGACCTTAGAAGCCAAGCAAGCCTTTGAGGGCATAAAAACTGCATTAACCCAAGCACCAGTCCTCACAAGCCCTCAATTTGATAAGGATTTCATCATTTTTTCATTTGCATCTGAACACACCATAGCTACTGTCCTTTTGCAAAAGGATGATCAAGGAAATGAAAAGCCTATTGCTTTTTTCAGCCGAGCCCTTAGAGATGCACCCTTGAAATATCAAATAATGGAAAAGCAGGCCTATGCCCTTGTTAAGGCCATCAAGGATTTCCGAGTTTACATTTTATATTCACATGTGATTGCTTATGTTCCAAATGCTGCTATAAAAGACATATTAACTCAAGAGGGAATAGAAGGCAAAAGAGGCAAATGGATTGCCAATATCCTTGAGTATGACATTGAGATAAAACCCACCAAGCTCATAAAGGGACAAGGTTTAGCCAAACTGATGTCCGAAACCAATTTTCAAGCCTTAGACATTAATGAACTGGACAATGAACAGGAGCTGGCGACTCCACAAATCAGTGAAGCCTTTTTGCAATCCCTATGGTATGTTGATATATGTTTTATATTGTTAAACCTGTTTGCTCCCCTAGGGTTGTCCAGAACCAAAAAGATATTTTTAAAGATGAAAGCATCAAAGTTTTGTGTCTTAGATAGTGCCCTGTTTTGGAAAAATCATGAAGGAATATTGCTGAATTGTTTAACGATGAATGAAACTGACAATGTTATGAAAGAATTCCATGCAGGAGAATGTGGAGGGCACTTATATTGGAAGTCCATTGCTGACAAGATTTTAAGGGCTGGTTTCTATTGGCCCTCTTTGTTTGCTGATGTGAGAAAGTTTGTTGTTTCATGCCATAAGTGCCAAATATTTGGAGGCAAAAGAAAGCTTCTGCCCTTACCCCTTAAGCCCATTTCGACTGAGAAACCATTCCAACAATGGGGTTTAGACTTCATTGGTGAAATCCACCCATCCTCTTTAGGCCAACATAAGTGGATTCTAACAGCCACAGATTACTTTACCAAGTGGGTTGAAGCCATCCCATGTAGGCAAGCCAATGACTCCACCATTATCCAATTCCTTGAAACCAACATTCTGTCCAGATTCAGCTGCCCTGAAAAGATCATTACAGACAACGCTGCTGCCTTCAAATCCAAGAAAATGATCCGTTTTTGCCACACATTCCACATTACCTTAGGTCACTCCACAGCCTATTACCCTCAAGGTAATGGCTTGGCCAAATCATCCAACAAAAGCCTCATCAAGATCATAAAGAAAGTGCTAGAAGAAAACAAGAAGAACTGGCACAAAAAGATTGTAAATGCCCTATGGGCAGACAAATTGTCAACCAAGAGATCCATTGGAATGAGCCCATATGAGCTAGTATATGGCATGGAGGCCAGATTTCCTTCATCTTTGGGAATCCCTGTCATCAAGCTGCTACAAGAGATTCAAGCTGAGCCAAATGATATACAAAGGAGAATAAACCAAACCATTCATTTGCAGCAAACAAGGGAGCAAGTGTATAACAAAGCTCAGATTTTACAAGAGAAGTTGAAGAAGATGTTTGATAAAAGAACCAAGGCCGAAGATTTTCTCATCGGCAACAAAGTTTTAAGATGGGATTCAAGAAGAGAGGACAAAGGAAAGCACGGAAAATTCGACTCCCTGTGGAAAGGCCCCTTTATTATTTTAGCTGTGCAAGGCAATAATACATATTTTCTAAAGAGTTTGGATGGCACAGAAGCTGAAGAAGGCCCTGTCAATGGCCGAATGCTAAAGCACTATCAGGATCCCTTTTGTTGAACACAACACAGCTGTATTATATTTGTACATAAATACTTGTATTATCAGCACTTTTATTTTAATATTTGCAGTAGGCCGATAAAGGAATCAGTGCAGCAATTTTGAAGAAAAGAACTAAAAGAAAGGAGTATTTTAAGTTTTTTTATCAGCAACCTTTTCAAGACATCATAAGGGAAATACCCTAGTTTTGTTCCCTATTTTTGTGTTTATTTCAAAGGCAGGTTCGCAGGCAAGGGTGCATGTAGTAATGAGCACGCAGAAGAAAGCAGGCAGTGCTGTTATTGTACAAAAATTCAGTTTATAAGAATGTTGTGTTCAGGTTTCAAAGTTTCAAACATTTAGCAGCCAACAGAGAGGTGTTTCAATCTATAGCAACAATAGAAGATCAAGGCAGTCTGAGCTGCTGTTCTTGGCTTTTCACAAGGAAAAGCCATCCCCAAGTGGAGCCACTGTTAACATCCTATTGCAATAGGTGTTCATATTTCATGATTGACTGTTTTACATGCCAAATATGTCATCTTTTCATGGTGCAAGGTTCCATATTTCCAAAAAGAGGCCATGAAAGTGTGCTAGTCTAAATGCCACTGATGTATTCCAATTTTGATAAGTTATTCCATTTTTGAAGAATTATCAGTTAAGGGAAAGCCAAACAATTTACTCTTGGCTTCCTTAGGTTTAAATTGCTTGTTTTAGAAGATAGAGAATGAATATCTATCCAAACTGTTTAATCTTGGCAGATTTGTAGATAGGTAGAGAATCTTGGGTGCTCAACAGTTTAATCTGAGCCCTGGACGAAATAAGGATTGATTTAGATAGGAGGACAGCAAAAAGAAAAGAATGAAAAGTTGGGTTTGCTAGTTCAAGTGCACCCAAACCAAAAAGAAGAAAAAATGCTAGGTAAGTAGGCTGGGTAGGTAGTTTTGTAGTTGCGGAATCAAGCTATGTGATCCATTTCATGTATTTCAAGTGTTATATCCATTTAGATCACAAGTATGAGGCAGTTTTCCATTTTGAGCAGCTCAAGCGAGGCATGTTTAACTTCCCCTCTTCTCTTTCCCCAAATCATTCACTAACCTCCCCAAAGAGGTCAAGATCTGCTTGATATCTCTTAATTTCATCATTTTTCATATCATTTGCCTAAGTAAAGGTTTGCTTTGCTTAGGAGTACTCTTATTCACTCTTTGAGTCATTTTTCCCTTTAAATAGCCTAAGAACTCTAAACTTAGCACTTTCTTGTCATTTTCATATTAATTTCTAACTCTATTATGTAAATCCCTATCTATTTCCCCTTCCCCTACTAAAAAGCACTAAATAGCTCCCCTATGTACATATCCCCTCCCTCTGGTTGAAAAATAACCATAAACATGCTTGGGAATTGCTAAGTTTATCTGAAACTTAGCAAGAACCCTCCTTTTCCTCCTTAACCACCTTCCAAATGCTTTTGGACCCCTTCCGAAGCATTAAATCCTCCTCCGAATGTATAAAATCCATCTTTGGCCTTGTTTTACCTTTTCCAAGGCATAAATCCCTCTTTCAATGATATCGGACCCCTTCCGATGCATTAACAACCCTTCCAATGCACTAAACCCTTCTTCTGATCATAAAAGGCCCCTTTGTATAATAAAAACCCCGTTTTCCGCAATATTTCCCCGCTTACCGCTTTATCACATCGCATCGCAATATACATATAAAGCCCGCCCCCGGGTTTACTCGATGGCGATATTCCGACTTAATGTCCACCATCCATTGCCCCCGCCCATCCAACGGTCCACATCATTTCGGCGATCGCCCATTTCGGCGATCACATATATGTAAAACCCATGTCCCCGCCGATTGCTGAAATGCCGAGTCAATCTCAGCCACCCATTCGGGCCCGCTGATCAACGGCCCTTATTGATTCGCATCATTCCCATATGGCTCCGACTGTCGGAGCCGAAAAATTATAAAGCACTGCATGTAATGATTTCGTGTCCCAAAAGGCATTTTTGTACAGCAGAGAGGGAAGGCTCCGATATTCCGGAGCTGAAATACAATAAATCAGAGCCTAAAAGTGTTCGGGTCCAAAAAGGGGTAGTACTGTACGCTCCGTTTTGTGGCCCAAAAAGCTATAGAATGTAGTGTTAAAGAGTTTCGGGTCCGATGACCCATTTTTATTAAGACTCCGCCGATTTGGGTTCACTAATGGGCCGGACCCGATTTCAAACAAAAAGGGCCTTAATACATTTTCGGGTCCGCAAGCTATATTGCTCGTCGGGGATTTTATGTGTTGGGACCGTCGATCCGCCTACCGTCGAGTT
The DNA here is from genome assembly GCA_031772625.1 of Pinus tabuliformis. NCBI lineage: Eukaryota > Viridiplantae > Streptophyta > Pinopsida > Pinales > Pinaceae > Pinus > Pinus tabuliformis. The sequence goes on from CM062818.1 coordinate 1,547,682,182, forward strand.
AGCGCCAGCCGTTAGATCGGCCCGCGCCGGATCCAACGGCCAGGATTTAATCCAATAAACAGTGATCGCTCCCGCCCCAGTTTTGGTAAAATTTCATGTTTTAAGGCATTTTTGCCTTATAAAAGGAAAATGGCCATTTTTCGTAGGGTTTCTTCCAGCGCCTGCGCCCACACCCCCATTAAGGGAATTCATGCATCCTTAGGCCATTTTGGATCACTCCAAGCCCAGTTTTGTTCCAGAAACCCAGCCTTGACCTCAGCATAGTCAGCATCATGGAATTCCTCCTTTTTTGCGGCATTTCTTCAGAGTTTAGTACTATTTTTGATTGGCCAACGCCGATAGCATTCCAAAGGCCATGGAAGACATTTGCAGCAGTTATTTTTTCCTTAATTTGGCAGATAAAGGGGCGATGGGACAGTCAAAGTGTATCAGAGGAAGCGGCAAAGTGTATCAGTGAACAATATCAATAGCCCGAAGCAGGAAAACATTAAAGAGTGCCCCAAGCAAAGTCAAAGAAAGCGGTGAAGCCATTTAAGGCTATCAGATCACAGTTAATGCACATCAAAGCCACTCAAGAGTAGGGGATCAAAGCCCAAAGCACAGTTATGGCTAATTGAACAGAACAGAGCCATAAGGACAGACTTAAACTCATTTTTGATGCGGCTGCCCCAGCGCAGCACTTAGATAAACATTTTATGCATTTACTTCAAGATAAGATAGATTAAAGCACTCATTTCCCTCAGATCTGCTTAAGATCTGCTGTAATAGATATTTTGAGATACCAGCTGCCCCAGCGCAGCTGTTAGATAGATATTTATGGCATTTACTTATGTACAAATTAGGTTAAAGACATTTATTTCATGAGATCTGTCTCAGATCTGTTGTTTGTAGATAATTTTTCTATTTAAACCACCCTCTGTTATGAAAAAAGGGTTGGTTGGTTGATAATCTTCTTTCTGGACTTGCACTGTATATTTCGAGAGATTTAATGAACAGAGATTGCTGGAATACCTTGTGTTTGGACTGTTTGATGTGGATTTGATGGCTGAAGAGTAGATTACAAAATTCTAATGCTCTCTTCATGGAACAATAAGTCTTTCTCCCTTGTTTCCAGTTTCTATGTATGCTATATCATCTGTATGTCATGATCTAAATTGCAGGAAGAAAGAATAGTTCAGATATTGCTTATTTGTATTATGTTCTCAATTCCTGTTATTTCTCCATGTTTTCCTCTGAATTAGTCCTAAATATGAATACTTCTTTGATCATATTTACACTAGTTCTTTCATATATGACTGTTATTTAGGAATCCTTTATTGCTCCTATATGATGTTCACTCACCTTCCGTCTATTAGCATAATGAGAGCTGCTTAGCTATCTTTCATTTCCTGACATCCATTTCATCCTTATTCCAGCTTTGATATTGTTCCTTGTTTAAACTATTATGCTCTGTAATTCCTCTTGTGACCAAGAAAACGCACCAGCAGCTTTAATCCTTGACTCCATGCCCAATGGTCTAAACTTCTCACACTATGCAGGCCAAATATATTTGAAACATCATCCTTCCACCAAATTTCAAAACGAAACCCAAGTACATCATAGCTAGCCTAAAATCACCCTTAAACAAAGCTAAACTATAAAGAGAGAGCCCTCTCTGATTGCAGGTAGGTTAGGACCTGCAGTCCAAAGATTGGTTTGTGGTTACCTGGGCCGTATCCCTTAAGGAGCCAAGGGACAACCTGAGTGATAATAGGAATACCACATCCATCCACTCCACCAACACCATCTATCCCTTAGGAGCTTCATGCAGGTTTATAAAAATGATGCTAATAATGAGGGGTCTATTTCTTACTCAACATCAACTCCTTCAGGTTTCTACATGCACATACTCTGATTTCTTGATGTAAAATCTCGTGCATCTGCGAAACTCCTTTTCACTTCCATAAACATTTCCTTTACTTTATTCACATCAAATCCAGATTATTTGTCAACAACATAGTGAATCCATACATTTTCCTCTAGATTCTTTGTTTTATCCTCCTTGGTAGCTATACCACTCCACGTAACAATATTAATATTGGGTCCGCCTTCGCGTGGCTCAGATCTCATCATCTAGATGTTCTAGGTAGGCTGCTGTGTCCAAGTCTTCTTTTATTGCATATTTGCAATGAGCACGAGATAATCTTCTATGATATGATCAGACTGTCGACAATATTGACATGAGGGGTGCATTGGATTCTAGAAATCTCGCACGAAGTGACCAGGTTCTCCACAATTATAACAAATAATCTCACAATCACCTCACACACCTACACCTACACCTTTGCCTCCACCTCCACCTCCACTATTCAACATGGCCATTGCTATAAAGATGCCCATATTCAGAGGTCTGGGGACAAAATACCTTGAACAATTTTGGTTTGTAGCTGGTTCTGTGTGAAGGGCACAACCGATTATAGATTATGACTTGAAGAAAGTGCAACTGGTTACAACATTGCAATATAGAGCACCAGGTTGGTATAAGTATTGTTCATCTCATCCAAATGTAACACTGGAAGAAATAAAGAAAGCTCTCAATAATGAATTTAAGAAGCCTAAGTCGCAAGCCTAGTTAGTAATGGAGGTCAAAGAGATCTAGCAGAAGGTGAATAAGTCTGCATGTGACTTTGATCGGAGATTGAAATGTCTCCTCTAGCAGGCTAATATGAAGATCACAGATGATCAACACAAGGACTGATATATTGCCTCGCTATTGTCCCATTTAAGATTGCCACTGTCACAAAAGAATATCGGAACACAAGTGGAAGCATTGTAGATTGATATGAAATTGGAAGCCTTACGTATTCATGATACAAATATGGGAGTATAGCATATTTAGTCATAGTTGGCTAGTCTGCATATGGAGTTACAGAGCCTCAAGAAGGGAAAATAAGTAAAGAATGAGGTCGTCGCAGAAGTCTGGTGTTTAAAATGTAAAGGCCATGTTCACGATAAGGATCATTTCCCGGTGTATTAGAATTACCTTGTTGGGGGAAGACTTGTCCCCTTGAAGCTAAAAAACACCGCAAGGCCAAGTATATGAGTGGTACCATGGTGAGCTAATAGTCAGATTACGAAGAAACATACTATAGACAATTTTCATTTGCTGCAAAAGTTTGTTCAAACTCCCCAGCAGCTGTTCTGTAATTTCTGTAAGTTGGTGGGTCATGAAGAGCGTAATTACCAAAGTTATGAATTGATGATGGATAGAACACCCACATATAGAGTTCATATGGAGGCCCATCATTAGGATCAAGGTGTGGTTGCAGTGCGTGGAGGATTTCAAGATCTAGGATGAGGATGTAGAGGAGGATCCTCAAGAGGTCGAGGCTAGATTATTTGTTATAATTATGGAGAACTTGGTCACTTCACGTGAGATTGTCAGAATCCAATGCATCCCTCATGTCAATATTGGCAATAGTTTGATCATGTCATAGAAAATTGGCCCGTGCTCATTGCGAAGATGTAAGAAAAGAAGACACGCCATCAACAACCTACCCAGAACATCTAGATTATGAGATCTGAGCCACCCAAAGATGTACCCAGTGTTAATATTGTTATGCAGAGTGGTATAGCTACCGGGGAGGGTAAAGGGAAGAAAACAGAGGAGAATATATGGGTTCGCAAGGCTATTGACAAGGAATCTAGATTTGATGTGAATAAAGTAAAGGAAACGTTTATGGAAGCGAAAAGGAGTTTCACAGATTCAGGAGATTCTAAATCAAGAACTCAAAGTACGTGCATGGAGAAGCTTGAAGGAGTCAATGTTGCACAAGAAACAAACCCATCATTATTAGAATCATTTTTACAAACCTGCATGAGGCTCCTAAGGGATAAAAAGGCAGTAGAAGGATTGCAAGAATTGATAGATAACTGCACTAGCAAGAATAAGTCACTTCCAGAACAGTGCGTGGTACATAAGGTGTGCCAAAGTAAGAAAAGGACTGGTCGCGAAATGAGGTTGACTGCACAGATAGGGGAATTCATAATGGACCAGGTAATTCTTGATTTAGGGTCCGATGCAAATGTTCTGCCGAAGAAAACCTAGGAAAGAATGGGAAGACCAACACTACAGTGGACCTCGATCTAGCTAATAATGGAAAATAAATAAAAGGTTATTCCTATGGGGCGCCTACATGGGGTGACTGTGGATATTGAAGGGGCACGTTCCATAGCCAACTTTGGAGTGATCGAAATAGTGGATGATGGTGATCCTTACCCAGTGCTACTCAGAATTGATTGGGTATTTGATATGAACGCAGTCATCAACCTTAAGAAGTGTAGTATGACATTCGAAAAGAGGGAACTAAGGGTTAGTATTCGTTGGATCCAGCTGAGGGTGTGTGGTATACTAAACCAGTCCGTGATTATGATGAGGAGGACAATATTGAGAAGATTTATAAGCTTACTGCAAAAGATGAGGATTGGATCAACCCTACAACGGATGGGTGAATTACGTGGAAGAAGGACAACTCCTGCAATTCATATTCAGATGAGGAGCTCGAAAAATAGCAAAACAGGTTGCATGAGGTATCATCGTTGTGGTGAAACAAGCTTACAAAGTCACTCCGATCTATATCCACTAAGGTACACAACTTACCGTATTATAATGGTTTAGAAGAGGTCAACTTATTTCTGGACAAATTTGAAAGGGATGTACTAGAGGAACATCGATTCCAAGTGCTAGACATCGCATTGAGAGCTATGCCTACCAAATGGCGGGGTACACATAAGAACAACTTTGCAGATTGGAAGGAATATTGACAGATGATGAAGATGTGGTTTGAGTATGCCAATACCCATATTACAAAGAAGTATACAGGGAAGGATTATCCGCATGAGCATCTAGATCGATGGACGAAAGCATGCGGAGAAGAACCATAGCTAGAATGAGTTCATATATTTTTCCATACTTTGGATACCATTCCAATGAACTGGTATATAGAAATGGAGCTGCAACATGGAACCACAGAATGGGATGTTCTGAAAGAAATTTTCCTGTTAACTTTCAGCTTTGAAGATGGATTTGAGTGTATCGATGAAGCATTACGAGACATTAAATATACAATATTTAGAATGCTAGAAGAATCGGTCGTGTGGATACAACTAGAATGGAGTATGCAGCTGCACCATGTGCTCGAATGTTATAATGTGATCACTGAGGAAGGTGAATATGATCCTAGGAACATCAATATTCCTAAGTCAGAAGGACGGTGTGAAGTCATAGGGCATAAGGTGGAAGTTCTTGATATTTGACAGCCTTTCAAGACCAAGCAGGTGAATATTGGATCAAAAGCGCAACCAAAGTTTGCGAACATAGGAAACTATTGGGATAAAGATACAGTGGACAAAGTCTCAGAGCTACTATGGGAGTATCATGACTTGTTTTCCACCAATTTCTTTGATCTGAAAGGGATAGTATGGGATCTGGCCATCATGAAGATCACTCTAAAGGAAGATGTGAAGCTAGTGAAGCAGCGCCCCTATCGTTTGAATCCTAAGTACAAGGAAAATGTGCGCGAAAAGTTAGATAAGATGCTTGTTGTCATAATTATTGAAGTTGTCGAAGAATCAAACTAGGTTAGTCCTATGGTGATTCAGGAGAAAAATATGAAGGGTCACATTCAGATCTGCATAGATTTAAGGAAATTGAATGATGCTTGTGTCCATGATCCCTTTCCTATGCCATTCACCGATGAAGTACTAGAAAATGTTGGAGGTTAAGAAGCCTATTCATTTACTGATGGGTTCTCAAAGTATCATCAGATGAATATCGCACTAGAGCATAGGAGCAAGATCACCTTCACGACTAAATAGATCTTTTTTCAGTATACAGTTATGCCTTTTGGACTTAAAAATTCCCTTGCAATTTTCTCTTGGGTGATAGTCATAGCTTTCAAAGAGTTTATTCACATTGTTTGGGTTAGTAAAGAGACATGTTTCCAGTCTTCAACTCATCCTGGATACTTGTCAAAAGTATCAGATATCCCTTAATTTGAATAATTTCATATTCTGCATACTGTATGGGATATTGTTGGGCCATGTAGTCTATAAGCAGGGGTTGATGGTAGAACCTGCGAAAAATTGCAGTGATTATTAATATAGAACCTACAAATAACATCAAACAACTGCGTGCGACCTTGGGCCACACAGGGTATTACAGGAAATTTATCAAAGCGTATACGTAGATCATTGCGCCCATGGAAATATTGCTGAAAAAAGATGTGATGTTTTGATGGGATGAGGATTACCAGAAAATCTTGGATGTCTTGAAGGAAAAGATGGTCACTACCCCTATTCTAGTATTCCCCAACTAGAAGAAGGAGTTCCATGTACATGTAGATGCTTCCTGCATAGCACTAGGAGATGTTCTAACCCAACCAGGCAAAGGTGATATCGACCATCTAATAGCATTTGCAAGTAGAAAGTTATCAAAGTTAGAAAAGAATTATTCAAACACTGAGCACAAAGGACTAGCGATGGTGTATGCAGTGCAGACATTAAGGTACTACTTGTTGGGTGTGCACTTTAAGATGTACACAAACCATTCTGCATTGAAGTACCTGTTCAACAAGCATGTGTTGGGGGGAAAATATTTAGATGGTTTCTCCTCTTCCAAGTATATGACTTTGAGGTAATTATGAAGCCAGGGCAACTGAATGCTATACTAGATCACCTCTTGTGGATTGAGAATGGCAACCTATGAATCTGGAGGAAGGGTTGCCTGATGTGAAACTCTTTGTTGTGCACGTTGCGGATGACAATTTTGTTGATATAATCCAGTTCGTATCCATGGGTAAAACCCCTAAAGGGTATCCCACATAGTAGAATAAAGAGTTGGTGGTCCGAGCTGCAGATTTCTCTGTTATAACCAAACATTTATATAAACTACGATCCAATGAAATATTGCAGAGACATGTCCCGGAGTATGAAAGACAAAGAATTATCAATGAAGTGCATGGAGGGGTTGTAGGAGGACATTATGTGGGAAGAGAAATTACGCAAAATATCCTACAAGAAAGACTATGGTGGTTGACTATGCATAAGGATTCCAACGATTATGGTAGGGCATGTGATGTCTGTCAAAGAATGGGTAGACTATCATGAAGATATGAATTGCCTCTAGATCCACAAGTGTCATTGCAGGTGTTTGATAAGTGGGAAATAGACTTTGTGGGACCAATTCAGCTACTAGGAAAGAATATTGGAGCTAGTTACATCATTACAACGACTGTATATTTAACTAGGTGGGCTGAGGCGTAGCTTGTGAAGGATTGTAGCGCAACAACATCTACAAAGTTCGTTTTCAATTACATTTTGTCTCGATTGGTTGCCCTAATATCTTGATGAGTGATAGAGGTTCACACTTAATAAATGAAACAATTTTCATTTTGCTTGAAGAATTATAGATGTATCACCAGAAGAGTATGGCATATCATCTTCGTGTGAATGACACAGTGGAAGCATTTAATAAAATCCTGGAGAAAGCTTTAACAAAGATTTGCAATACGAATCGAAATGATTGGGATGTGTGCATACCAACTATTCTATAGGCATATAGAACTGCTTGCAAGAAGTTGACGGGAAAAACGTCATTTAGACTGGTTTATGGACAAAAAAGTTGTAATGCCGATGGAGTAAATAGTGCCCAGTTTGTGGATTGCTATAGTTACAGACATCGATGATCAAGATACCATGGAAGAATGGCTTGCGTAGATCATTTGAGTTAGAGGAAGCTGACTTCTTGGTGTGTTTTCATCAGCAGGTATAGAAGGATTGTGAAAAGACATAGCGTGACTGCCATATCAAACATCAAACATTCAAGAACGAAGATTTGATATTTTTGTATGACAGTAAGTTCACGAAGTTTCCGGGGAAGTTCCAAATGCATTATTTGGGGCCATATTTTATTAAGGAGATTATAGAGGGAGGCACAGTTCAACTCGCGAAGCTGAATGGGGAATTATTTTTGGGAAAAGTCAATGGGAGTCAATTGAAGCTCTACAAGGGTGATCTTGCCCCTACATAATGACTATATGGATGCAGGATAGTCTTAGTACTCTAGGCCATTGCAAGGGAGTGCGGGACTATAAAATACACTAGCAAAAGGAAGGGTGGGCAAAGCAAAGGGGCTGAACAATGATTCAAGGCAAGACGCAGAGGAGAGATGGGAATAAGGAGTTGCGCTAAGATGGTGGGTCCCACGTAGCCTAGCCAAAAAGTGACTATTGGAAGCATTGTAGCTGATTGGATGGTGGTTTTCCCATTAAAAGGAGTGGGGCGGAAGAATTTAAGGAGCATATCTTTGGAAATCTACCACCAAAGATGCATTAATGAAAAGGATTTGGAGGGAACAGATGGATTTGAATTCAAATTTCTCTATAAATATGACATGCCGCTCCACATTCGAACTCTTTTCTTTCTAAGAATTTTCCTTATGATTTTGTGCTTGAGTTTGTGCCAAGAGAAGTGTTGTATGTGTGATAGAGATTGGGAAAGTATTAAGGAGCAGATCTCATAACCGGGGTTCACAAATTTAATAGATTGGCACTGTGAGATATTCATTGAGAGAATGACTGTGACTCAACTTGAAATGGATCTGGCCCAACCTGCACTAATAGGGTTGCCTACTACAACGCCTAGGTCACCAAGGCCTAAGCCATCTACTTCCATGACAAGAGATAAGAAGCAGAAGAAGACTATGCAAGCATCAGTGTGACAATCGCTGTAGAAAAATGTGACAAAAGTCTGCCAGAAGGGAAAGATGGATAGGTCCAAACATCCAACAGAGCCCTTGGTTGTGGATGAGGAAGAACTGTGCAGAGGAATTGAGGAGATTGATGCAGAGGAAGTTGAGTTGATAACTTGACTACCACCATATATACTACCTAGAAAACCCATGGATAAAGTACATAAAGACCTAGATTCCAAGAAATTCATGGTCTCCACATGTTTGCTACCGAAGAGTGTGTTGTTTGAGGGAAATTTGTTGGCCCAGATACCTTATCTAAAAATGGAGGATTGGGATTTGGTGGACCATGCGAAGTTCCCACAGCTAGAGCCAAGCAAATACTTGAAGAGTGTATATTATGAAGAGTCAGATGTCACATGGCTTGCGTCGATGAATTGGGTAGTCATAATTGGGTGCACGGGGCTCCTAAATATGTTGTGGGTGCCGCATTTTAGTCGCACCGCTATTAATATAGTTTGCGTGCACCAATTGTTGAAACTAGTGCACGATGGGTGCCTCTAGTTGGGGGGGGGCATCCCGATCACTTACATGTTGATCCACAGAATAATCTTGTTGCCTTACTAACGAGTATACCATGCGGAGGAATTTGTTGGAAAATCACAGGAGAAAAAGTTGGCGGACCAAATGAATAGTGATTTTGGTCTGGTCAAGAAGTCGCATAGGTATTCCATTTAGTCAAAATAAGATGGCATAGTGCAATTTGCTACACAAAACTTGGTTGGAAATATTATGAGGAAGTGTTGCACCAATGAAGTGTTGGTGCCCGTAGTCTCTTTAGCTGCGCAGTGAAGGAGTCCAGTATAACTGGGCTCAATATTTATGTCATGAATTTTTGGAGGACTCCAGAGAGACCTAGGATGGGGGCAAGGTGTTCCACTATGCATGGTTGTTGTTGTTGATCACATTGGTGGCCTAGAGGACACCCGAAGAGAGTCAGTTCCTTCATTAGGACTCAGACCTACCTGAGGCTACGAAGTTCACTTCGCTATGGGCCACCAAAGATCCTAAATGAGTTATGGAGACAAAGATATTTTGGGTCTTATTTGAGTCAGAACTGAAGATGGTGATTAACCAGCGACCAATGTTATTACCAAGTCTGCATGCACAATACCTTAATGTCACAATTTTCAAGGTAGATTTCCATAATCTACATATCCATGCAAAGAAAGAGGATAAGGTCATAAGGCACAAGTTGCCATACTTGTTTTTCGAGGACGATATTCTGGGGTTTGTCAAAAAATGGCCAAGTGACTGGCTGACACCCTCTGATGCCGACGCATGAACGAGTAAGGCTGTTGAAAGTGAAGTAGTGTAGACCACAGCAACAACAACAACAGAAAAGAATAAGGAAGCACAAAAGGCTTAATCTAAGGAGAAGTTTGCGATAAAAGAAAAGGCCGTGCAACAGAAAGAAGTTGTTGCAAAGAAGAAAGAAGTTGCTACCAATTTAAAAAGAAGCAATAAGAGAAAAGGCTACATCATGGCCCATCATTTACCTCGGTGGGTCTAAGAGAGAGCGCACAAATGTGGAGGAAGAAACAGAGGGAGAGGAGGAAGGGGGCGCAGACTTGGAGTCTCCCTTAGTCCTCAAGAAGAGGCAGAAAAGGAGTTCAACAAGACCGCTCAAAAAGAAAAAGTCGAGTAAATAAGTGAGTGTGATGCCTTTGTTCCTCATGGAGGGGGACGTAGATGAAATTAGGGATGTGGTCCGTGATGCAATGACAGATCTTTGGGGCCACTTCGAAGAGCAATACCAACAAACGCTAGGTAAGGTGCAGCGAGGCCTGCACGAATTACAGGTTCTTATTCAAGCGAGTGTGGGACATGTGAGCCTGAATCAAGTGAGCTTGAAACAAGCGAGCGGGTTGGCTTTAGAAGAAGAACTCACCCTAGATATCCACACACTATAGTTTCCCAAGGGGTCCCTGTGTGTCGACTCAACAGAAGGGAGAGCGAATATACTACACATGAAGGACTTGAGTCTGAATTTGGCAGCGCTTCCTATTCAAACTTTGCACAAGCTGCATCAAGGGGTGTTCGATGAGCTCAGAGTTCAGGAACAACACACATTGTTGATAATCAATGAGGTCAAAACAAATAATAAATAAATCTTTGTGGAAAAGGTGGAGGCCCTCAAGGAAAAGGAGGAGGTAACGACGCGAAGTCCGTAGATGGAAGCAACTATTGCGCAAGCCTATAGTGAGCTTCCAAGCTCTAGATTCTAGCAGAAGCGACCCCTGCAGAGAAGATTCAAAAGTTTGCTGCTGCAATAAAGGAGTCGAAGGAGGAAATCAACAAAGTTAGATTTGAGCTTCAGCTACAGATCTATGAGCTACAACTTAAGTTGCAACCAACTACTCCTCTAGAAGTCAGAAAGCATCTCGAAGCTACTATTAAAGAAGAGATGGCCACCTTTGAAGATGTAGGAAAGGGATGCACTCAGTTATTTGAACATACCATGGAACTGTGGACCTCACTGCAGGAGGATCCAATGTTACAGAAGATTCAAATAGATATCAGAGAGAAGCAGAGACAGTTCTGTTAGTTAGCTATACCAATAGGTTTCACATTTCATGATTGGTGAAGAAAGTTCCAAATATGCTCTGCTTTGATGATGCAAAGTTCCCATATTTCCAAGAGAAGACAATGTGTGTACATAGCTTGATGTGGACTCAATTTTGATGGATGGTCCAACAGCCTAATCTGGATCATGCCATCTCTCAATTTTCTGTTGTAGAATAGAGGAAGAAGTCTGTCCAAACTGTTTAATCTTGGCAGACCAGTAGCTAGGTAGAGAAGTAAGGTTCCCAACTGCTTAATCTGGGGCCTTGGAAGCAATAAGGGTAGTATTAGCTAGAAAATCAAAAGGAAAAAGCCAAGGAAAAGAAAAGGCATATGAGGGTCTGCAAGTCTAAGTGCACCCTCCAGGAAGTAACAAAAAATGCTAGGAAATAGATGGGTAAGCAGATGGGGTTGCAGAAATATAATTCCTTTCAAATGGAGGGTTTGATAACCTGGTCACAAAGGCAAATCAGTGGATGGAGAGGCTCCTCTTCTACATCATGTGCAGCAAAGCTAAGGAGCATGTCTAACTTCCCTTTTTCCCCTTCACATTCATTTACTAACATCCCTTAATCAGCTAAGATTCATGGAAGAATTGAAGGTTTATGCTGGTTCTTATGCCTTTAAAAGCCACATTTCCTGTCTAAAAATCTTTTCATTTTGATCTACTCTTAAAAGCTAAGTGGTTTTCAAATAAACTTAGTGATTTCACTCTTCATTCACCTTTTTCATCCATATTAACCCTTAACTTTTATTATCTAAATCCCCTATGTCCCCCTTCCCTACTATTATAACACTATGGTGTATAAATCCCAGCATTGTATAAATATCCTCCCTCTTTAGCACTATAGCTAAGTAAGTTAGTCTTGGGGGACTTTAGTCCAACAGGGACTATGGTCAACCCTGTAATGGGATTGCTTCAACCTCTGGTTGGAGTGATAACCTCCTCCTAAGCCCTCACCTTCCCTCTGCTCGAAAAATGCCATAGAAAACCCCCTTCCCCCTGCTAAACCCACTCTTAACCTCTTTTTCCTAATGAAAAACCCTTGAAAAACCCAAAAATCCTGAAAAACCCACCAAAACCCTTTTATCCTAAAGTTCCGCGCATTTAAATTAAATGGAATATTTTAATAATGGGCGAGACCCAACCCAGAAAGCTACGGGACCGTCGGCATTACCCGCCAGCCGTCCGATCTCCACCGCCCAGATCTAATGGTGGGCGGTCGATTTCGCTCCCCGACCTGCCTCCCTTTAACCTCTGGGGAAAGGTGGTATTGGGCGCCGTACCCGGGACGCGTGGCAGGCGGCGGGGTTGTTCGGAGCCCCCCTCCCCGATACCGCCTTCGCCCAAAGGTGGTGCGGGGAAACCACTTACCACCATCCCCGTTACCACCTCCCCCTTACGTCATGCATACGTCATCATGACGTAGCACCCTTCCCCGCCCCCGCGCCGTGTGGCCCTCCACGTAGCCTTGCCACCCTATCCGCCCGCCACCGTGTCAGTCTACTCTGGCCGCCAGCTCAGCGCCCACGTCACCTCCGTACCTAGGCCTGCCATGACGTCATGCTGACGTCATCGGCGGAAAGGCGCCAATTACTCTATTTTTCCGAATTTGTCGTTAAAAGTCGCAGTTTGGGCCGTTTTATGTCATTTTCGAGTGAAAAAGACATAGTCGTTGCCGCTGGTTCACTGCCAAATCGCCTCCGGACCTCCAAATTCAAACTTGCGGCCGTGCCAACTCATCAACCAAGCTACATTCAACCTTCACAGTTCGGCCCGCAGGCTTTCTAAGCGAGTTTTACAGGTATTCACCATAATTCCCCCATTTCACCCATGCATATCATTTCTCTGCAAATTCACCATTAAAACACCTGTCAAGTTCCACAATTAATCACTGTCTGCTAGTTAAATAAGAGCTAAAGCAACCTGCATTGCCACAGCCCTATAATTCGACATTGAAACAGTCAAATTCGCGCACCAAAATTGCAAATTCGTCCCCAAGGTGCCCAGCATTGTTCCCTTTTGCTGGGTGTAGACCAGCTGCAGTTTCTTACCAGAATAAACCTTACATACCCTCTGAAAGTTACCCCTAGCAATTCACAACCCCTGTGAATTTACCAAAAACTGCAGAAACAAGCCTGCTTTTCCACTGTAAAAAACATTTCAGACACTGTCTACAGTTGGCCTATCATTTAAGCTCTGAAGAACTTTGCAAACCATTGCACTCACCTTATTCAAAGTCAGATCATACAATGGTTGCCCCTGCACCCACAGCTCTCAGTGTTGCTCCATTAAATCCACCCAATAAAGACCTGCAGTCCTTGCCTCTTGCTGACAAGGACTACCTTATTGAAGATTGTGCGGGAAACAGGGACTTTCTGCAGACCTTCAGGCAGTTAAGAGAGGACTACCTGAATGGTCATGATACATATGGGATATGGGAGTCAAACCTGCCATACTATTGCCTCCCATCTGTAAATGTCTTTCCTGAAATCATTCGCCTATGTGCTGAAAACTATGATGTGCAGCACAGAGCTATTAGCACTCCATCTGGGAGGATCCTCTTCTACATTAATCCTGAATCCAACAACAAAATGCTACATTTTGATTAGACAGAGCTGCTAATCCCATTCTCCATGAACTATCTGCTGGACACTGGTGCCAAGATGACCAGTGAGGAGATTCAAAAGGTCACCAGGACATTCATGAGACCTGAGTGCCAGCCTGTAGGGCCACCTCCTTATTTAGATGTCTACTTCACTGAAGTAGGCAGATTACTCCTGGACATGATTGCTTATGTGCTGGGATACAGAACCAGCGAACATGTGGATAAGACAATGCTAGTATTACTAGCTGTTTACAGCCCAGGCCAACCCCCTGCCCGCAAATATAACTTTGCCAAGTTTATAGCTAACAAAATCCATGATCAGTTGGGTGCAGTGGATAGACAGGGGGTCTTCAAGTACTCGACCTATATCTATCACCTCTTTATGTACTATCAGTCTGAGGCTTTTCCATGCTATATCAAAAATCTGGATTATAGAGGGGAAAGAAGATCTGTGATCTTCTGGACCTCTGTCTATCACAAAGTCACAAACTCACCCTATTCCTATTGTGAGTTTGTTGACCAATTTGTGTATCCAGTCTCTTGCCTATTGATGAGGTCCCCTCCTCCCAGAATGTCAACTGAGATACAGAAGGCTCTATAGCTTTCCAAAAAATGTAAAATAGGTGATTGGTACCTATATGAGGATCATACAGTCATCAGAGTCTATGGCTGTGAGCTCTGTCCATACAGGCTCCCAAAATATGTGCCTATGAGGTTGTTTGCCTTGGAGTATTACAGGCAGCTGATTCAATCCGACCTCACCCACTTCCACAGCGCCAAAAAGAAGGCCCACCTCAAGTTCAAACACCAGTTGGGCCCCTTCATCATGAATCAGAAAGAAGGGTGGGAAGATGCTGACCTCATCCTCAAGGACAAATATAAACTATCATATAGTTTTCGGTGGGTCCCTTATGACCCTGAGGGCTTCATTACTGCCAGAAGAAACAAATACAGGCTTCTAGGTTATAGGCATTGTCAATACCCACACATTGAAAGATATGCCAACCAGCAAGAATGGCAGCAGGGTACTCTAGTTGAAAAGCTAACTGAAGAAGAGATAATGCTAAAGAATATGAAGGAGCTTGAAAAAACCATTGACCTAGACTCTGTGCAGCAGGTACCTTTCAAGCGGCCTTATTCAACAGGAGAAGGGACCTCGGCCTCAAGGACTGCACCAGTCACACAAGCACCTTCCACAGCAGCACCAGCTGTAGACAAAGGCAAAGGGATAATGGGTGCAGAGGAGGAAACAGTGAAAGAAAAGCCTGCCCCTGCAAATGAGCAGCATCAAGAGCCCCAACAAGGGCAGCAAACAGAACAGCAGCAAGAGCAGACTGCCCCTCAACAAACGGAGCTACCAGCAGCTCCAGTAATGCAAACTCCACCTCCACAGACTGAGCCATTGACTGCTCCAAGTTTGCAGACCCCAGCACATGAAGAAAGGGGTATGAAAAGAGATAGAGAAGAGTCCACTCCAATTAGTGGATCCTCCCAACAACCAGGAGCCAAAAGGCAAAGGCTAGACTCCCCAGAGGTAGAAGACATCACTGAAGAATTCCTTGACAGCTCAAGGAAAAACAGGGAGGGCAGCTAGCACACAGGGACAAGCTCCTTTCAGCAGGAGCAAGGATTGCAACTTGGTTTGGAGGTATCTTCCTCCTCCCAGCAGAGCAAGAAGCCCAAGAGTGCTAAGGCTTCTTTCAAACAAATAAAAGCTCAGAATGATCTGCTGAGGGCTAAGGTCTACAAGCAATTTATAGATGCAACACCAGCCCAGCAAGAAAGGCTAATGTCTGTGTATGACATTAAAGAGGAAAAAATAATCCTCAGTCACTTTAAGCCTACAATACCGCAGCCTAAGTCAGCTGCAGATTTTGTGAAGACAAGGGTGGAGGTCATGGCCAAAGACATCCATCCCATGGACCAAATCGAACTCCACAAGCAAGCTGGAGAAATGGTTTATGCCACCTTGGTGGAGAGGGAAACCATGGCACATGAGCTAAAAGAGTCCCTGAAAAACACCAATACACAGTTGGATTTTGAGAGAATGTCCTCCTTGGCCAAAGACAATAGAATAAAGTCTCTTGAGGACATCATCATTGATCTAGGACATGATCCTAGTGATCCAAAGGGTGTGAAGGCCCTTATGAAGAAGAAAGATGATGACCTGAATGCATTAAAGAAGAGGTTGAAGCTGCTGCCCACAGAGCACCCTCAAACCGCAGAGCTTCAAAAGCAAAAACAGGTTGATGACCAATTAGACCTCATAATGCAGCTAGACCAGAGGATCATGGATTTGGAGAAAGAGCTGGAAGGAGCATTACAAGATAAACAGGGAGAATCCACTTCCCAAGCTCCTCCAACTACTTCAACAACAACAACAACTTCAGGGGCAGTAGTGGCCCCCACAACAGAAGCAGCAGGAACAACAACAGCTCCAGATGCCAGCACAAGTGTAGAAGAATTGACTAAGGCCATCAAGGAAATGGAGCTCCAGGCCAATGAAATAAAGAAGGCCAAGGAAAAATTGGCAGAACTGGATGCCAAATATGACAAGTCAAAGGTAACTGTAGCGGAGTAGGGCAGAGAAATAAAGGCCCTAAAAGACAAGATAAAGGCCTTAGAGAAGGAACTGAATCTAGAGACTGCCATGGCCGACATAAAGAGGATTCTATGGGCCAAAATTGGCCATTCCATCAGTCAACAATGGAGGTCAATCAAAACAATACATGAACAGATGGACTTAATGGGCCAAGCACAAGCAGAAATCCATAAGGCCAAGACAACACTGTGAGATAAGCCAGAACAGGCTAACAGGATGATAGACTTCCTGAACAGGCAAGAAAAGGAGGAACTGGCAGCCATAGGCATTGCCAACAGAACCGAGGCTGTCCTCACTGCTAAGAAGGTACTAACTCTCAGGAACTATGTACAAACTGTGGAGAGGAAGTGCTATGAGATACAAGCTGAGGTGGAGGAATATAAAGTTAAGATGGCAGTGCTGCAAGCAAAGGGACTGCCCAGCCTCCTAAGTGGTGCAGGAAGACTGATCTCTCGAGATCAATTTGCCAACAGAATGGAAACCTCCATTGAAAATCAAATTATTGCATCTGGCAGTACATCTGAGCAAACAGGGCCCCCCACAGGACAGAGCTTGTATGATAAACTTGAAGGCCTGTTCTTCATTGAAAATGAGGTAAATCATCTGTTTGAAACTCCTCCTAACTTTTATAGGTATACAGAGGCCGATGAGACCTTAATTAAAATTCGGAGACATCAAATGCCTAAGGAGGATTGGTGGCAAGCGATGCTTCAGATTTTGCCACGGTAGCCTTAGTTGTTCGGCCACTGCCAGCTCCAGGTCATTACAAAACAAACAACATGACAAAGTCAGAAATAAAGGCATCTGAAAGGGTGACTCAGCACAAGGACAATGACAGCTAGCCTAAAGGATAAGCAAATGCGCATATTTGGACAGCTTAGCCCCAGCCGACTTCGACACCCACCAAGTCATCAATTTCTGACTATTTTTGACAGCTAAAAGCAATAAAAAGTTACTGCAGCTTTTACTTTCTCAGCTACCAAGCTCCAGGAGTTGGCATAACATTTATGAGCCATTAACTCCTTTTCTTGATCTTTTTACATGTAAATTTTTTATAAATACTCCCCTTAGTAACGGATAAGGGGTTGGTGATTTTTGACTCTAAGGAGAATCTATTGTATACTTTCAGTTTATCTAATACAAAGGGCTGGACCAGCTCAGTGACTTCCTGAAGTATTTGATGTATGGATGATGCTGGATGTGCTGATGCAGAATTCCTGTGCTGTCTGATGAAATAACAAGTTTTCCTCAATCTCTGTTTCTTGTCTTCTTATGTTTATCAAACCATACTCATGTTGTACTAAGCTAGCAGTGAAGAAAAATAATAGTACAGGATTTGTTTTATTACACCTTGTGCTCAATTTTTACTGCTGTGAATGTTTCTCTTCCGGATTAACGATGTACATGAATTCTTAACTGCTCATGTGTCTATTAATTCTATATGTGTCAATGTTAACTAGAAATTCTTCATTGCTTCTAGATTGATATTCTTACCGTCTTTTCTTTAGCAGTTTTCTGTGAGATTCTTAATTGCCTTACATAAACTGGATACACCCCACTTAATAACTATTATGAACGTTTTTCCTCAGACACAAATCTGGCTCTGCAGCATCACTAAGGTATCACACAGTATCTCAGACAAACTAAAGGACCACTGACTCCATGCCCAATGGACTAGGACATACTAGTGAGAACATATACATGTTAACTAAAGTCATCACCAAACACATTCCGAAAACAAAAGCCTGAATATCATAGCTAGCCTAAAATACTATCAAAACAGAGCTAAATTTTAAAGAGAGAGCCCTCTCTGATTACAGCTTGGCTAGAAGCTGCAATCCAAAGACTGGTTAGTGGTTACCCCCGCTTTATTCCCTTGGGAGTCATAGGGAACAACCTGGGTGTTAACAAGTTCAATGAAATTAGGTCGACCACATGAACCTTAGCATGAGTGCAAAGGTTCACCTGATTGTAGGAGGGCAAGCTCATCCCGAGCAAAATTGATGAGTTGCGTCACAAAGAACAAATCATACCTTCAAGGACGCAACCTTGGGTGTATGCAGTTTGTCAGTTAACACTATCAGTACAGGGCTAGCTGAAGGCCATGCAACAGACATAGAGAACAGTGGGCCTTTCATTCGAAGGCCCCACCACCAAAAAATTGGTAGAAGAAGTATTGCAGGTCGTTGTTTAGGGGACAACAAATTTACAAGTTTTGAAGATTGAATTCAGTGAGTTGTAGGCGAAGATCAAGGCACCACCATTAGAGTGACTTGAGGATGAGTCACGTCTTTGTGTTGGGGGCCTGTTAGAACATGGTCCCTTGGGGTCAATTTGGTATTAATTATTGTAATAGTTTTGTAAAGTGTCCACATTTTGAGGAGCAGAGTGCGAAGATAGTTAGGAGTCAAAGGGGCTTTAGGAAGGTCAAAGCCCATTAGTATGTTAGAAGTAATATGTTTTTGTGACTCGCCCGTGATTCTCAAACCATGGTATTGTAAAGAAAGATGCTATAAAAAGGAGTCATAGCGAGTCATAGGAAGTAATCAAGAATTGAATATCTATGTCTAGTCAAGTGATCTAAGGAAGAAGAGCCTGTTTTCTGTACTAAGGTGAAGGGGAAGGCTCCTACATCTATGTGCGCAGAGACCTTGGTAAGTCCGCAGATGAGTATGCAGGCCCCTACAACTGTGTGCGCAGTGAAGAAATAGTCTATAACAAAAGGATTGAACATAATAAAGACTATTTTGGAGCAATATCTGTGTATCTGTGATTTTATGTTTACTTCTGCATTTTTTGTGTATTCGCTCTGTTTTCTGTAATTATCTTGAGAAACACTTAATTGATGCACGAAACTAGTAATCTTTTAATTTACTTTATGTTATGAATGTTTAAAGCAATTAGCACAGAGTCAGAAGTTATTATCTATAAGTTATCATAATTCCCGCATAGAAATCTAGAGGTAGGGACCTAGTTCTATCATCCCCCAATACTACCTCGGGTGAGACTGCAACGCGTGCTACACAGGTTGTTGCCAAAAGGGCTAGTAGTTTAGGGTTTTGTTGGTTGGCGCAACTAAATCTGAACCTGGGTCCAGACCCCCTCAAGCCAACACATACACATAAGCGCAAAGCATAATAAATCAATTCTTGTAACCAACCTACAATATTGATACATTTAATCAAGCTACATATAATCAAGTTGTGTATAAGTTGCATATAATCAAGTAACCAGTCATATACTTCTGATGTTACATTCCACAAAATCAGATGAAGTTCCTCATGATAAAATTACTACAACCATGATCAACATGATGCAATGCAACAACCACATGAAACATAAGTGTAAGGGAAACACATGCAACTTACATGCATGCATGACCAACACACACTGCCCATCGAGTCTGAGGGGTGAACCATGCTTTGATACCAATATGTAACATCCTCTCCCAGGTCTACCCAAAGTAACCATGACAACCAGGGTAAAAATGAGACGAGGGACTACTATGATCATATTCGACCTCCTATGTGACCTTAAGGAAGTGGAATCGATGAAACATCATGCACAGTCATCCAACATCATTAATAGAACCCTCACGATACAAGTTAGCCACTTAGACAACTTGTCCCTAGGTCCCACTTCTATTATGGATGTCTTAGGCCATAGTCGCTCTCATTCTATGGGCAAGGGAGTAACCAACAAGCTAAAGTCACTCTCATAGCCTATCTGCTAGAAATTGTGGACCAAAATTGCCAGTTATGTGCCAACGACCCTGGGAATTAAGCCACTTTTCTAGCCTAGAATCATGATGTCTGCCCAGAACTTGCTACAACCTTCCTAATTCATTAAATACATAATAAAAATGCTGATTAATTAAAATCAACCTCAGGACTAGGCCTGATCATCCCCAACCGGCACTGACATAATGTCAAACATTTGGAATCAATGCAACCTACAGGTTTAGGATATAAGACAGAGCATAAATGATTGAAACAACTTATGAAACATAACTAGAAGGATCACCTCCTTCTCCATTGAACTACT
Organism: Pinus tabuliformis; assembly: GCA_031772625.1. Lineage (NCBI taxonomy): Eukaryota > Viridiplantae > Streptophyta > Pinopsida > Pinales > Pinaceae > Pinus > Pinus tabuliformis. The sequence goes on from CM062818.1 coordinate 1,547,702,790, forward strand.
ACATCAACAATTAAGTATTTCATCCATCCATTTAAATGTTACAAGTAAAAACATGATATAAGCATGACATGAACCAATCATTTAACCATGCTTATAACCAAAATAGAACCATGTAAATATAAGAGATACAAAAACCATTAAATCCACATATAAATAAGTGGAAAAGTAGGAGAACTTATATTTTATTAATCATAGGAAAATCTGAGCAGGTTCGGGACTTCCACGTACCACCCAACCATAGACATGTCTGAACCAAATCTCTCTTTCATCGAGTGACCCCCGTGCCATATTCCAACCATGAATGTGGGATCTCATAGAAAAACTAATCCAAGAACCACCAAGGTAATCCAGAGCTTAAACCACCTCCACCCTAATCAAACCATGATCACACAAAAACCGGTGCTCCAATCACAACCAAACAAAACTTGGAATGCCATCCAAAATCCATCACTATTCTTGAGGAAATTTTTGGTCTCCTTGTCTCTTAGGCTTTACCACAATCTAAACCTGGATCATTAGGCCCTAAACTGATACATCCTCCTCATGATTTATCATGTATGACGCCAACACCGGTCAAGGGATTCCTAGGCCTTTGGAAATGGAACTTGAGACCACCTCCACCCCAAATTCCAAAATCTATTCGAAAAACCAAAGCTCAAAAACTGAAATAAATGTCCCAACATACCATGGAATCCAGAAAAAGGCAAGGCTAGGCTGAAAACCATTTTCATAACCTAGAAAATCCATGCTACTAATAGAAAGAGAACCATACAACAACATGCAAAGCCATGCATGTCCAAACTAGCTAGGAAATCACACATGCAAAATGTTACCTGCAAGTATTCCTGCTGAAGCTGCTTGATCTTGTTTTCCTTTCCTTGATCCTTTCTTGCATTCCTTTCCCTTTGCTTGCTTTTCCTTCCTTGATCCAAAGCTAGAGTGCTCCAAGAAAACTCTAAGTGACCAAGATAGTGAGAGAGGGAGAGAATAATGAGAGATCTCCAAACTTGAACTTGACAAAAGCCATGAACTAATTCTCAGAAGCCTTTTTATGCATGAGGCCTCTAATTTCTTCATTTTCCATTATTTTCATTCAAATTTCTCCTCACATGCAACCTGTGACCTTTCACCTTACTTTTCTCCTAATTTGCTTTATTTTCATAAATAAATGTGCCAAAGTGCCTTTTTACCTTTTAGTGCCTTTTCCTTAGCCATTTCCAATTTTCCTTAGCTAAAAGACACATCCAATGATGCCCACTAGGATATCTTTGCCCAACATTGATCTTGGAATAAGTGTCCCTTAACCGTGGTCTTATTTTTCCTTTATTAACTTTTATTACATGAAATTTTCACCAGGTTTGTTACATCTTCGTTACCGTCTTCTTCATTCTTGATCAATAGAAAGTGGGGTGCTCCTGAATCTGAATATTTGTTGTCATTTATTAGTGCATTGTATATATCGCTTTCACTTCCACAACTTTCTTGAGTTTCCTTCTTCCTTTGAGTTTCCTTCTTCTTTTGCTTCTTTCCCATTATCCCTAATCCACTCTCAAGCAGTTAATATTTTACGGGCTAACCTGCTCTGATACAAATTGTTGGTAAAAATACTAAGAGGTGTGGGGGGGGGGGGGGGGGGTTCAATTAGTATTTTAATTCACTTTAAACTTTTCATTTCATATTTTGATTTCTACTGTCATTTAGGAAACTAGCGTATGCATGCCATTTCAGTGAAAGAAAACAACATATATCCAATGAATTAAATTTTCATATATTTCATCAACTGTTGATCCTAAATTAGCGCATAATTACTTCATTATTCATTCATTACGCAAAAACTATGAAGAGTGAAGGAAAGATAGATCATCAACACACAAGAAACATGTCAACACACATGAACACCAAGATTTTTGGTGGAAATTCAATGTGGGAGAAAGCCATCGCTTACGTCATCTCTATCTTCTTCTCTTATTATAAAGGAAAACATATTACAATCTTGTATTGGTGTATACCCTTACTCGCACACATGCACCCACCTACAAAAGGATACAACCTTATTTCATTCACCAATACCCACTGGAAGGAAGCTACAACCCCTTGATCTCATTTATCTTCTCCTACCAGAAGGGATCACCTACCCCATGAACAAGTTTACCAGCCATAAGGAAGCTCTGACTCCCTCACTGAAGGCTCCAACCCTCAGCACCTTTGTGGATCACGTTTCATAATATTTCATATTGGATCCACCTGACTCAAAACATCAGAACCTGTAGGATAAATTTCATTATATTTGAATACTAGACCCACTTCCATCATTAAACTCAATACCAAACTGAATAATGAATCTTATTGACAATCACTGAACCAATTGAATCACGGTAATATCAATAAACCAATATCTTACTCAACCATTGTAACTAGATAATACTAATCATATACCTAAACATATATTGTTCATAATCAAAGAAACACAATGTTGTTCCTGCAAACCCTAATCAGACATACATTAGAATTTATACACTACTTCTCTAAATGACATGCATGTATATACACATTTCCATTGTATAGGACCCACATACAGATCTCAAATAATTGACAATTGAATCTAAATCATTGTAACACTAAAACAACCACTACATCATGTACTGAATCAATCACATATCATTCAACCAATTACACATAACCACACTGTAGCATCATTACTAATCATTATTCCATTCCATAACCAATTCAACCCAATCAACATTGTAAAACATATATTATCATGATAAAGAAATCATTGATAGACATCACCCAACAGAACATAACTCATCAAATGTCATCATCAAACCATACTGCAAAACCCTATAATATATACACAACTTCCATGAAGAATATTAGTGTATGTAAGTAACTATCATGCATAAGACCCACGTATAGATCTCAACATATATTATAAATTTACAGAATTTATATGTGAACCCGCGTATGTATGTGACCATTGAGAGGAAAAACAACATACAAAAATGACAACTAGAGGTTTAATGACGACATTGGGCAAACTATATGAAAAACCATTGGCCTCAAATAAAGTATAACTTACGAAGTGTCTATTTAATATCAAGATGTCAGAAGGTGGATCTGTTGTTGATCATTTAAATGAATTTAACATTGTTACCAATCAATTAATTTCTGTAGGGGTAAATTTTGATGATGAAATTAGGGCTCCATTATTTTTGTGCTCATTTCCAGAAAGTTGGAATGACTTAGTTATGGATATCAATAATTATTTCTCTGGATCTAGTGCTTGAAGGTTTGATGATGTTGTTGGTTCCATCCTTAGTGATGAAATGCAATGGAAAAACTCTAACAAGACATCAGGTAATTCTTTGACTACAGAGACTAGGGGTAGAAAATTGGGAAGAGGAAGGAGCCTAGGAAATTGTAGTAAGTCAAGAAAAGAAAAATCCAAATCCAAACCATGGATAGTGTGCTGGAAATGCAAGAACAAAGGACACCTGAAGAAAGACTACAAATATTGGAAGGAAAAAGAAGGAGATGGACAACAAGAGAACAACCATGAAGTGAATGTCATAGGTGATGTGTTTCAAGATGCTTTGATTCTTTCATTATCGAATATTATTGATGTCTAGGTGGTAGATTCAAGGGGCCTCAGTCCATGTCACACCTGATAGGAAACATTTTTATGACTATGTTTAAGGATATTTTAGACAGGTTCGTCTAGGTGATGATAAACCCTTTAAAATCATTCGAATGGGTTAGGTTTTTATAAAGAAAAAAATTGAAACCAATGGATATTGAAGGAGGTAAGGCATGTTCCAGATCTGAAGAAAAATTTGATTTTAATAGGGTTGTTAGGTGGTGAAGTCTATGTAACTACATTCACAGAAAAAACTTGGAAGGTCACTAAAGGAGCCCTAGTAATAGAAAAAGGAGAAAAGATTAGTACATTGTATTTATGTAATGGTATTTCTAATTCTGCTAATGAATTAACCTCCATAGGAGAAGATACGTCGTTGTGGAATTATAGGCTCGGGCACATGAGTGATAATGGGATGCAAATTCTTCACTCAAGAAATTTGTTGCCAGGTTTGAAGCATGTTGATTTCGATTCCCGTGAAAATTATGTTTATGGAAAGCAGAAGAGAGTCATATTTATCATAGTTGAGAAAGAAAATAGGAGTTCAAAATTAGAGTTTCTGCATACATATTTATGGGGATTTTCTCAGGTATCATCTCCCAGTGGATCTTGCTATTATGTTACTTTTATTAATGATGCAACTAGTAAAACCTCAATTTATTATAATCAAAATAAATCTGATGTATTTGATACTTTCAAGAAATGGAAATATTTGGTTGATAATGAGACAAAAAATAAGTTGAAGTATATTAGATCATACAATGTAGGTAAATACTGCAACAAAGAGTTTGATAACTATTGTTCATAGCATGGAATTTGCAGAGAGAAGACAATTCCAAGAACACCACGGGAAAATGGTGTGTCAAAAGAGATGAACAGGACAATCATGGAGAGTGCAAGGTGCATGAGATTTCATGCAGGATTTCCCTTACAATTTTGGGCAAAAGTTTTAGATACTGTTGTTTATCTAATAAATAAAGGGCCTTCAAGTTCCTTGGATGGTGGTATTCTAGAGGAAGCATGGATAGGTAAAAAGGTAAATTACTCATTTTTAAAGACTTTCGGTTGTGAAGCCTTTGTCCATATTAATAAAGAAAATAGAACAAAGCTTGAGGAAAAATCAAAGAAATTTACCTCTAATGGATATGATTTTAATGATTTTGGTTATCTCTTATATGATTATGAAAATCACAAAATAATTAGGAGCAGAGATGTCATATTCAATGAAAAGGTCTTGTATAAGGATCAGATGCAGGAAAAGAAACAAGAAAAGGAAAACAAAGAATACACAGTGTTTGATGAGATCACAGGAAAAGTAAAGGTACTTGAAAATTATAATGATCAGCAGCCACAAAAACAACAACAACCACAAAAACAACATGCACCTAAAACACCTAAAAGTGGTGTTATAATATCTACCAAGACAAGTAGATCACATGAACGATACTATCCTTCATTATATTATGTATTGTTGACCGATTCTAGCAAACCAAAATGTTATGAAGAAGAAATGCAGGTAGAATCTAGGAAGAAGTGGGAGCTAGCCATGACAAAAGAGATGGACTCCTTGATACATAACTAGATTTTGGACTTAATCAAGCTACCTTAGGTAAAACAACATTTCAGAATAAATGGGTTTACAAGTTGAAGGAAGAAGATGGAGGTAAACAAAGGTACAAGGATAGAATTGTTGTGAAGGGGTTTGCACAGAAGAAAGGTATAGACTTTGATGAAATATTTTCTCATGTTCTTAAAATGACTTCAATTAGAACTATTTTAAGTATTTTGGTAACATAAGATTTTCATCTTCAGCATTTATATGTAAAGACAACCTTTCTCCATGGGCATTTCGAGGAAGAGATCTATATACATCAACCACAAGGGTATGAGTCAAATGGAAGTATATATTAGTGTGCAGGTTGAATAAGAGCTTGTATGGTCTAAAACAAGCTCTACGGAAGTGGTATCTAAAATTTTATAGGTTTATGTCTGAACAAGGTTATACTAGATGTCACTTTGACCATTGCGTTTATCTTAAGAAGAAAAATGATGGAAGCTATATTATATTATCATTGTATGTAGAAGCCATGCTTGTTGCAAGGTCTAACATGTAGGAAATAAATGTGCTCAAAGGAACATTGACAAATTCATTTGAAATGAAGGATTTGGGTGTTTCAAAACAAGTCCTTGGTATGAGAATAACTAGAGACATGAAAAATCACAAATTAATGTTGTCTCAGAGTGAGTACATACAAAAGATGTTGGAAATATTTAATATTAAAAATGCAAAATCAGTTAGTACACCTTTGGCTAGCCATTTCAAACTAAGAAGATGTGTCCCAAGACCCAGGAAGAGATGGATTATATTTCTAAGGTTCCATATACATCAGTAGTTGGAAGCTTAATGTATGAAATGGTCTACACAAGGCCTGATATAACACATGAAGTGGGAGTTGTAAGAAGGTACATGAACAATCCAAGAAAAGAACATTAGATGGTAGTGAAATGGATTCTCAGGTTATTGATAGGTACCACAAATCAAGAATTATGTTTTGGTGTTTCAAACATTGCTCTATAGGGATATGTTGATGTAGACATGGCAGGTGATAGAGATAAATGTGGAACAAATGTCATTTGGGTTTCAAAAATACTAAGTGTTGTTGCACTTTCAACAACGGAAGTAGAGTATGTTGCTGCTACAAAGGCCAGTAAAGAAATGATTTGGTTACAAAGGTTTATGTATGAATTGTGCAAGAAGAAGGATATGGGTAGGTTATACAATGATAGCAATAGTGCCATTCATATTGCAGAGAATTCAATGTTTCATTCCAAGACTAAACATATATAGCTCAAGTACCATTTCATACGGTCAGTGTTGGAAGATGGATAGTTGAAGCTAGAAAAGATATGCACTAGCTAGAATACTGTAGATATGTTTACAAAAGTTGTAACCAAGGAGAAACTAATATTCTGCTCAGTTTCAATTGGTCTTCAAGTATGATGATGAAGATGTGAAACAACCAGGTCCAAAGTGGAATCATTGTCTAGCAAGTGAAGTAATAGTGGAGTTGCTATAATCAGTCTCCAAGTGGGAGATTTTTGGGTGGCGAGTCTGATTATCTTCCTGATTCAAAGGTATTTGCTTCAGTCAGATGTATACCCTAGGAAGGTTTAGGGGCCAATGGGCCCTTGACATGGGTTCAAGGATAGTGCCTCTGAAGCTAAAAATAGATGAAAATTTTCCTTGTAAAATATTGTAATTTCGTAGTCAATCTGGGTCGTTTATTAGGCAAATGATCTGACGATAAAAGTAATGTTAATTTAGGATTTTTTCCTTATAAGGAAACCCTTGGTTTATATGAGGAATTGTATTATGGCCTTGGATTATTATTATGAGTGAGAAAGGAAGAGGGGACTATGTGAGAACGAAGATGAAATTACAATGGATCTGTTGTAGGTTGTATCTCTTCATTTTACTAGATAATATACAAGGAAGGACTTGTTGTCTCTCCGTGGAAGTAGCCAAAATTGGGTGAACCACATATATTTTTGTTGCTCTTTTTTTATGTGTTTTTTGTGTTTAAGTTTCCGCAATATCTTATGTGTTCCATTGCTCTATAATATATAATTTTATAACAAGAGCATAACTGAGGGGGGTTGAATCAGTAGTGTGACTTACTAATAATTTTTACCAATTAAAACTTCTCTATTGAATCTTCCATATATTAACCAACAACACATTACATTATCTCATACACATAAACCATATAAGCATATAAAACAAGATAACCATGAGAGAAACAATAAACAATGCATGAAAACACAACCACACAAGAAGACACAAGATATCTAGTGGAAAACCCTTCTCTAGGAAAAAATCCACCCTTACTGCTATTGCGCTACTATGAGTCTCTGTTATGTCAAGTAATGGTATTTTACATAGATTTTTTGATTCCCATCAACTAGGAGACTCAATTATGCTGAACATATCAGAAGACTATGTTCTCACATGGATCTATGGACTACCATTCATTGAAGGCCACCATGATAAACGATCCTCTCCCAACTCTAACTGGACTATCCAGCTACCATTGGATTGAGAAGTTGTTCCTTTCACCAATGCTACAGAATCACTGCTCCACTCTCATGAAGTCACCTCTCCTCTACACTACATGACCTCATTTCGTATATTTTCACACTGTATCCAAGACACTCTACTCAACTCCGATTCAGTTTTGCAATACAATCAATAACAATAAGACTCTTTGACAAATATCATAAAAAATTTCCCCAAGAAATATGCTCTCTACTCAAGAAAAATAGTGGCTCCAATAAATGAATCAAATTTGAATAACTAATCACTAAAAACTAAAATAAAACTCAACTGAGCCATAACCTCAAACCCTCACTCCAAAATATATTTACAACATAACACAATCAATAACATAAAAACATAATGGTTATTTTCCAAATGCACTAGAAGAACCTACAAATCAAATGTGAGATTCATAAACTTGAAGCTATACGAAGTTATCCATCTTTACCAACAAAATCTGATACAACTCTTTGCATCTCTCATCTGTAATTTGAAACTCTGCATCAATAATATGCTTCAACAAATAGATCTGCTCATTCTGATTCCATTAACACTCATGCACAAGCTATAGTTATTATTTGAAAAATTCCTCTACCTCTCTATATCCTTCTCACTCACATACTAACTTCATAAACCTCATCAAACTCCAAAATGAAGTATATAAAACACTAGGGAAAAACCCACTTTTGGCTTGGGATCAAGAGTGCACAAATATGACCAAATCAAGCCATTATCACCACTACTTGTGCACTTAAGGTGTTCACCTCATTGGAGGATTTTTTTCAAAGCATTCCTGACCTTTTTCAATTAGTATAGAAGATTTTGGGAATTTTCATATCGAAATACATTTGATGTGCATGAGGAATCCAAAGGAAAAACCCTTCAATACAAAGTAACACTTTTCTTACTTTGTTGGACTATGTTATAACTCTTTTCTCCATGCCATGGCCAATAATAGTAACACTGTGTGGCCTATTGACAACCTATGTTAGTCATCCTTTTCCTTTATTCCGCATAGTGTCTTCTAACCAAACTTTAGGAGGATACTAAGGACATCTTGCTCATCTTCCACAAGCAATTTCACATCATGACACTGAGAATAAGTCCCTAAGAAAGGATCAAACTGATAAACCTAATATCCTACAACAGATGACCTCCATCTAGTAATGTAAATCTTCTAAAGCTTTTCCGTCATCTCTAGCATCTGTAGAACCTCCTGCACCTATGAAACTTCCTCCAGAACCTACATAACATTGTAGCATCTCTAGATCCTCATCATCATTCCATCACACCATTGTTACAAGTCATCCTCCAATTCCTAAACCAAGTCATGAATAGGAACATAACCATCACTAGAACATGAGGAACCATTAACTATATTAATGCCATCATCTAACCATCATGTGTGACATCATAGGGTTGACATCAATGCCAACACAATCATCTCAATGTCAATTGAGCTAGTTGCACCATGCTATAAGAATGGCATCAATACATTAGTTAGACTACATAGGGTTGACATTAATGTCAACATGAGCTAGACTCCATCATGAAACCAATGCCAAAATAAGTTAGCGAAAACCATTCGTACCATAATGAAAACACAAAGTAATCATTAAGAAGGTGGTCACCTTTACAAAGCTTGCAAGGAAATTTGGGCTTGCAATGTATGTTGGAAGGTTCCTATAAATTATCAATACTAAAAAAAAAATGTTTGGTTGCACCCTTGCATATTTTTATTCTTCTTATTCTTCCTTTTCTTCTTCTTCTTATCTCCTTGGTTACTAGTAGCAAGACTTTCACTAGGCGAGGAAGAAGAAAGGGGAGAAGACACAATGGGCAAAGAATGTAAAGCATCAACATGAGGATGGTCTTGTTTAGGTGGAGAACTTAATTGAGGTGGACTAGCTTGGGTTTTTTGGATCAATTTAGTTGAAAATAACCATACTAGTAAACCTATCATGAATCTGGTAAGGGACAATATAGCCATGTAAGGAGGACCAATATTTCAAATGCAAGGAAAAATACCAAGATCCCCATTAAAAGGGGTTCCCCTATTGGAAAAATTCAGAGTTGTTTCCATTAGAATCAACCTGTTATCACCTAGATTGAACCTCAGGCTGAAGGAAGGCAATGCCAAGGTAACCATAAACCACGCTTAGCCAAGTAGCTAGCCCTACTAGGCTCGGATAGGGCTCTCTCCGTAAGGATCTCAGCCAAGATGATTGGATCAGGAAAAGTATTTTATGCTAGGTATAGTAGCATGAATTTTTTATTGTATTTTGAAGGGGTTTTGCCGGATAAGGAGGAGCTGGATAGTTTAGGTCTAGGGAACTAGGTTAGAATTGCAGGGTGTTCAATGGGGCAAGGTAGATATAGGCTTTAGAACTTACTAGCTTGATGGGGTGAGATATCTTATATTGTTGAGAAGCTAAGAAGGGCATGTGAAAACCATGAATCCTTCCTAGACAACAGAAAACATAAAATGGTGAATGGTTTCCCAAGGCAGAGCACTGATGCAATGAATTCCGCCTATCAAACTTGAAAACATTCAACTAGAAGCAATGAAAAGATTAAAGAATCAGACAAAACACATTAAAATATGATTACAGAAGGAGAAGCTGTACTAAAACTCATACCACATGGATCCCATAAAAATAGTTGCAATTCTTATTAATCTCCTGCCAAACTGCTTACAAAATATGTACAATCAAGGTCTGAGCATCCAGCTGAGTCCAACCATTTACAATGAGAAAGAAGAAGAAAATATATACATGAACCCAACCTCCTCCCATCCTCAGGGGTCAAATCCCTAATATGAGGAGCTAATCTAACTAATACTGAACAAGAAACATGAATATAGGCATCGCAACAACTTGCCTCTAAAAGTGAAAAACTGATTCATTTGAGCTCAAACTAACTCCTAAAGCAATGAATATACCCTCTATTACTATTTATCTATCATAATTACATGCCAAGTCATCATTTACAATGTTAAATCATCCACCATGAGAGAGAATCCATGATTACAGTAAAAAAACTAGAAAAATAGCAACCCTGAGCAAAATTGCCAAAAGCGCAATGCCACTGGCCAAAAGCATAGCACCACTTTTAGGTCCCTTTTGGAGGCCTTCCCGGCATCCAAATTGAGCCCATGATAGCTCATTGGAAAGGTATTCAAGTCTACTTTACAAAACACCTATAATGACTACATTTGAATCTCATTTGACCTCTAAAAACTTGATTCTCGCAAGACTACTTCTGTGTGTCCAAAAAGTGGCAGAAAGGTCATTTTTAGGGTGTTTTTTGACCTTTTGGTGGACCATTTCTGCCCCAAAAACTTTGAAAATTTCTAGGGTGCATGTCCTCATCACTATGAATCCAAAAATACAAATCGTTTCTTCATTGGGTGCCCCTAGGAAAAGTGCAGCGCTAGTGGCGCTGTGCTTATAGGTAGTTTTCTTGTGTATTAAATTTCAAAATTTGCAAATGACAAAATTTGCTCCAAATTTGCCCAAAATTGGTAACAAGCACCATCATCAAGTGACCTAATGAACCAAGGAAGCTTCAAGAAACATCATAAGTCTATCCTCCTCCTTTGTGTGTTTTTCTCTGTTGCCTAGCTCTATCTTTTGAGGTGTCACTGCTTGTGCTTTCCTCCTCCTCATAGTCTCGGTCTTCTTGCTCCATGTTTGAAAGGTTGAGGTGTATGAAGGGAATTACTGAAAGATTTTTTAGGAATGAGGGGATGGGAGATGAGCTTGTGACTAGGAAATGAATGGAGGGGTAGGAAATGAGAGGGAGGGCTTGTTTACTTGAGAATTTGATCTTGGGGAAGAGGGACAAAGGGAATGGGAATGATATGGAATAGGGGTAAAGGGAAAAAGGGATAAGGTGATAGGTAAATAGGGATAGGGGAATTTAGAATTGTAGGGCTAGGTGCTAGGATGAATAGTGAGGATTTAGGGTTTAAGCATCATTAGGAAGATTTTAGGGTTTGATATTAAACATGGAAAACGATGCTTATAATTTAGATTTGCAGATCAAAACCAAGGTGAGGGATGTCCACTTACCTTTAATGATGGAAGGAGAGAGAAATTTAGAGTTTCCTTGAGGGTTTGAGGGTTTTTAAACTCTCTTTCCAAAGGCGCAGCGCCACCCTGCCAAAAGTGCAACACCACTTCCTGTCCACTTTTGACTACCTTCCCAATGTCCAAATTGGGCTCAGGATATCTCATTGGAAATATTATCGAGTCTACATTCCAGAAAATATTGAATTTTTGAATTTGGAGCTCATTTTCCCTATCAAAATCCCAATCTCCGAAGACTGGTCAAAATGTGCAGAATGAGGCTGCAAAGATGTAGAGTGTTGTTTCAGTCAACTTTTGGAGGTCTTTCTCAACTCCAAATTGAGCTAATGATATCTCATTGGAAAGATATCTATGTATGCTTATCATTTTATGCATCAAGAAAGTCATTTGGTCACTCCAGCTAGGATAAAGCTTGATTTTACCAAGGTCACTCTAGAAGTGCAACAACTCTCTTGTAGCAAATGTATTTTTGACATTTCTCTAAAACCATGACACATTTGTAAAAGGTGAAGGAGGTTTTTCTTCCTTGGCCTATTTTGGACAAAAAAATCTCTCACTTTTTCAAAATTCTACCCTGTTTGGTCTAAAACATAGTTTGAAGAAAAACTGGCCCTATGTGTGGCAAATGATTTGTCCCTTGGAATGACTTATTGAAAAATGATGGAGACATGATGTGTATGAGTTGGAATGGCCTCATACTTGCTAAAATTACCTCCCTTATGCCTCATATACTTAGATGTCTCTGATTTCATAGCCAACCCTAGCTCAATGGGTGAGGAAATTAGGGTTTAGTGCTTATGGAAAATGATGATTTGGACACCCTTGGGAAAAAACAACTCCCTTTGGCGTGCACTTAAACCTTTGAAAATTTACCCTTTCACTTGACTATTTCCTTTTAAAATTTGATGTTTTGATGGTCTGCATCTTTGGAACACTGAGTTAACAGCTTGGGATCATGAAATTATTACATTTGAAAGACATAAAATTACATAATGAAATAAGCATTTCTCCTTACAAATCATCTTCACATGGTGAAGGGATGTTATTTGATCACCCTTTAATTGTTGGTCTTATGCAATGGAATGGAACCTTGGCAACCGTAATGACCTAATGAATCCTTGAAAAACCCTAAAGACCTAATGAGACCTTGGAGGACTGAATTTCAAGATAACTTATACAAATGGCATGATAAAAATAACTTTGTGGATGATGTACAATCAACAAGATATGAAACTATGCCAAAAAGTAATCACATTTAGGGAAGAGTGATGTTTTTGGACTAGGACTACCATCAGTGACTAATTTTTTGCATGACCTAGTGGAATGATAAAAAAATTGCTGAATCGGACCCCTAAAATGATATGAAAAGAGGATTTTTGATCACTGATGGTAGGATGAAAATATTGATGCTAACACAACCCAAGGTCTTCTAAACATAATAAGAAATAAAAAATGCTATAAAATCTAATAAAGAAAATATACAAAACTTCCCACAGTGACCACACTAGTTGGTGATGAAATCCAACATTGTGAGATCAATATGGAAAGTGGATAAAGACAAAGTGGGTAGAATTTTTATATTGGTTACCTGCATAATAGTCCAACCTCGGTGAAATTACCATCACATATAGTAGATAACCCTTCAAGGATTCTCAAGTGAGTTTAACCAACGTTTATCCCAGGTACATCGAGGACATCTCCCTCACCGTCACCCTATGTATGAGCCCTAATATAAAAGCCACTAAGGTCACCACCTATAGCAACTTGGCCTTGGGGAAAATCGACAATCAAAGGTACATGCAAGGGTAAAGAAATAAACTTGAAATCTCCCGGAGATGTTCCTCAAAGTGAGGGTAGTCCTCCCAAGTGATCCCCAATTGTTTTACAACACGATTTGTAATACATGTAAATCAATGCCACCAAGACCAATGACATAGGTTATATTACTTCTTTGGGCCCAATGTGGCCTTGTGCTTAAATATTTTGTGAGAGGAGCTTCCCAGACAACGTGATGCAATAAATAGAGTTTCAACCCCTAACTCAAGGTTTTAATGTTTGTTTTGTATCCTTGGAAAGTTTAAACTCACCACCTATTCCAAGGCCCTCCACCTAAATTAATGTAGGCATGCTACTAGAGAAATGTAAAAATGTTGAATCAATTTTATTAAGCGTTAATTTTATGTTTGTTTTTTACACAATAGGAATATGGATTTGAAACCAATGATGTTTTAACACGACTAGAAATCTCAAATGCAACGAAATGGAATGCAATATTTTCACTTCAATGAATTCTAGCTATAGCAAGGAATAAGAAGTTTTAAGCAAAGAAAAAAGGGTAACATTCAATGCAAGAAATATGAACTACTATTTGAATGCAATTCAAAGAAACTGTAGGATACATGATTCCCACCCCCTATGTTGTGAGGGGGGAATTTTTAAAAAATTGCAACTTACTTTGCTTAAAAATGCAAGCTAAAAAACACTCCACCTACAAACTAGAATGCAAGATTTTTCCTCTTTTATTTGCTTTCCAAATGAACTGAAAAACTTCAAATGCAATTTTTGTTTCCTTCCTTTCAAACAAGATGAAAGAATTAAATGACGATGAAAAATATCATGAAGCACAAAGATGAAAATAAAATATGCACTCAAAAAATCAACATGAATCTGAAGAACACTTCAAATACACACTCAAACAAAAATTTGAAAAAACACACAAAAAATATTAGATATGAAAAGTTCAGAGCGCAAATAGATAGTAAAAAAAATAAAAAACCACATAGAAAACATATTCAAAATCAAATCGAGAAAAACCTTAGATTTTTTTTTACTTTTCTGATAGTCTTGCAGGCTGCAAGTATATTACAGTGAAATCGTTACATAGTTTCACGGGTATTAATTTTCCCAGGTGTGACAATGTCTCTCTAGTTCTATAAAGGAAAGTGAAACAATGCGGGAGAAATAAGAAAAAATCTAAATATTTTCAAAATCTAAAAAGGATTTAAGGTTGGAGAGTCAGATCTTCCTATCTACTGACTAAGAAAGCATGAAACCTTAAGAAAACATGGATTCAAACAACTAGAATGAATCTAAACAATAGGATCATTCCCTAGTATTGTTGCTAATTTTATCGATAGACAAAACCCCCTTACAGACAAGGGAGATCTCCCTAGATGTGGAAGCTAGATCTATAACAAAACAAATATTGACAATAAACTCTCCTTAGGTTTATCAAACATCAAATCAATAATGAACATAGAAGTAGGATAGATCCATAACTTTTTCTTGATGTTTGTCCTTGCTATTTTTTTGTAACTCTTGGTCTTGCCTTCGTTGCTTAGATGAATAAACCTACAAGTAAGAAAGAAAGACAAACCATCCAAGCACAAATGATTCAAAGATAATATGGTGTAACCTATATAAGCGATCAAGGAAGCAAATAATAAACATTTCCAATGCTTAAACAATGATTTATGGGAAATAATAGTGTAATTGTATTAAGAATACATAAAAAGTTACAAACTAGCCTTGATGTTGTAGATCTCTTCCCAATCGTCCTTCATTCGAATTCCTTGCTTTCAAAATTTGGGTGGTCAAAAGATGAGAATTTCAACAGAGTTTCACCAAGATTCTAAAGATTTTCTCACTAGCCATCTCAATGAGAGATGGCTCTATTTGTAGGAGTGGGAGGGGATAGGAGGAGATAAGGGATGGAGCTTGAGATCCAATAAGGTAGGGATGTCAAACTAGATCCAAATCGATCTAATAATATGTCATCCATGATGCTTCTATACTATAAGCTTCTTGTATTCTCTTTATTTTTACCTTTGTTAAAATATTGTCAAACCTTTTGAACTAGAAAAGTGCAATGGTGCCATAGGTTAAGAGTTAGATACAATGTGGAATCGTAGTAGCGCCACCAATAAATATGGTCACACTTACAACACCCTTTAAAATTATGGGTTTTAAAGGTATTTGGATAAGAATATTATCTTCTTGAGTGAGTTTCTCTATCGAATTATTCAAGGATTGATGGAAATTATGCTTCGAATGATGAAGGATAGGGGTACAACATAATTTTTATGAGTGTGACAAAATAATGTGTAACAGTCCTATGGAAATCTTCATCCTTAATATGAACTTGATGGTACCCATATCTAAAATGGATTTTTGAGAATACCACAACCCCTCTTAGCTGATCAAAGAAGTCATCAATCCTAGGTAGAGGATACATGTTCTTTATTGTGGATTTATTTATCTACCAATAGTCAAAGCACAATTGCAACATATCATATTTATTTTCCACAAATAATTTTGGGGCTCCCTAGGGTGACACATTGGTTCTCATATACCCTATCTCCAACATTTCCTTTAATTGTAATTTTAGCCCCACCAGCTCTGACGTGCTCATGCAGGATGGGGATTTGAGATTGGTATTGATCATGGAAATAATTCAATGGAAAGATCAAATACTCTTCTAGGTTGTAATATTGGTATTTCCTCCAGAAACATGTCACTGAATTTTCTTAACATTGGGCGCTCTTCCATTTTGTTTTCGTTATCTTTCATTCACTAGTAACTTGCACCATGTACAAGTCATATCCTTTGCAATAACATATTTTCATTTGAAATGTTGATATTGTCTTGACAATCATAGGATTTATTATCCCCTAGAGCATCACTCTCTCTCGTCTGTTGTTGAGGATATCCAATGACTTGTTGTAGTAGTGGATTTTTTTTCTTATGGGCCACTATCAAGTCCATCCTGACTAACCCATCATATGACTTCAAAGGTAACATATTGAAATCAATTGGTGTAGACATGGCGTCTATTAGTATGAAAATTAATAGTATGTTACCAAAAATTCTTCACTTAAGTCATTGGTGACAAGTGACCCAAACAAGAAGATATTGTTGTTTACACTTCAGATCTGTAATGACAAAATAAGAAAATGTTGTGGTAAAAAGATCATATGCAACCCAAAACATAGAACAACAAGAAATAACCAATGTAATAACCCAATATAATATTTGATTGAATAATATTTTTATTAGAAAGCACCTAGCGGAGAGGATTTACAACATGGGTCTACATAATACCCCTCCATGGGATGGGTCCTTTGATGTCCTTGTGCTTTAGTGATCTATTTCTCTCTCTCAATATGTAGGAAACCCAAAAGAAATAACTCAAGTAGGAAATCAACTGCAATAAGATGATAGTGGCGATGATGATAATGATCATGGTGAAGAATGAAGGGAAAACCCCATTATTTATAAAAAAACATTGAGCTAAATTAGGAACTGGAAAATAATAGAATATCATTGACCAAATCATATCTAACCGTTAGGAATATTTTATTATATTTTTTGGAGAGGGAAAACATATTCAAAATGGTCAAATTTCTTTATTTAGAAAATGTTGAAGTAATTAACAAAAAAATATATTTATTATTCACTTTGCAAATATGAAGAAAAATGTGAATTTGAAATAATTATTAAATAATAGTTTAACAATTATTCCAAAAATAAGAATAAGGAATAATAAATAAATAGTGATTTATTTAATTATTCCAAGGTGATTTAGTAAAACGTATTAAGAAATAATTATCAAATAATTATTTAATAATTATTTCTAGAGAAAATTAAATAAATAATGATTTATTCAATTATTCTCATGGGGTTTTCTTATTTTAATCAGAAATAATTTAATAAAAATGGTTTACTAAATTATTTCCTATGGTGAAAGTGATTTTACTATGGTAAAATTAATCCTACATGGTGTATTTTGATCCACCTAGTTATAAATGGCTAGGTGATCATTTTTTAGGTGATAACAGATTGGCCCCCAACATATGAGCGTCAGGAGAAAATCGTATGACCGAAATACGTTGTAGGTTACACTTCCATGGGACACCAAATGGGGATTCAGAGAGAGAGATAAAGAGATAGGACTGAAGAAATGCAAGGAAGGAAGGAGGAATCGAGGGGGCGAGATCTACTAAGCTAATATAAGTCTCCTTTTATTTTGGAGTACATGATCTCAAATGAGGTGGGGGAGGCATACCCATACCCATTGAGATAACTGAGTAAAAATAATAATGGTGTGCCCAACAATGTAGGAGTGAGTTACAAAGTACAGGATACAATAGCATCAATCGGCCAGAATGTTATACAATAATACAATGAGTCCCATATACATAATGAGCCTAGAAAATAGAGGCCAAGACTGAATATAATAACAACTACTAATCTGAGTACATGAGACATAATTCCCTCAAGATGACATGGTGAGGGGGAATCACAACCAAAGAATCCCTACTGAAAAGGAAAGGGTTCTAAAGATATGAATGAATCATCTGAATGAGACATGCATGGTGTAGGCACTGTAAGTGGCGAGAACAGAGCCGACTAAATCTACAGAACTGCATCTAAGGTTGGATTATGATCTGCAGACATCCAGGCATGTGGGGGGGCTACCTAAAGGGCCAACCCCTCATGAGGTCTAGAACATCTCACACACACATGGGAAATTCTTGTATAATTCACTGGATCACCGGATCATCAAGTGTACGATTATTGATTGCGTGATAATGAGCTAGAGTCGAGCACATGAGAAACAATGAAGTCAAAGGGAAATGATGGTTATATTTTCTTTATCTGAGGCAACAAAAAATGATGAGAGATGGAACCAAGGTACACAGCCCTCTAGACCACTCTCCTAGAATAAATGTGCTGATCTCGACAGAATAGGGCCCCCCAAAGGTGAGGCAATGAGGATTCCTCAATAAATGCACGAGGATCATAACAATGTGATTGATGGAATGACACCAACGATGATGATGGAAGGATACAAGATGATAGGTGGATTGACAACTTCTCTTTTCAGAGCATGATATGCATGGTTGACCTGGCAGTGACTAAATCGATTCCAAAATGGATAGTCAATTACTCAAATGAAGGCTTTTCAAAGGTAGAACAGTATAACTGAAGTACAAATATGAGCACAATGGGATGAATGTGATGAAAAGGTGGATGAAATATTGTAATAAGACTCAAGGGAACTCGGAATATAATCCATATATGAAAGTGTGACTCATGTGTGATGCTCTAAATAAGGGTGACTTGATGATACTGCCACATGGGGGGAGGCCCAAATGAGACCGTAAAACCATGAGTAAAAAAGGTTACTTGTGATGAAAATTGACACCTGAGTCGGGCTGTGCAAAGGTAAAGTGGTACCTTAGTACAGGTGGATCATATGAAGAACTTCGATTTGAATAAGCAACAAAGTGAGAGCTCGTGGAAAAATGGCTTCTTGGTGAAGTGTTAAATTACCAAAAAGAAAAATATACCCATTATAGAACTTGGTGAGAGATTTCCAATGGTGTTGATGGTTCATCAAGCTAAGTTATGATTTGGTCACAATGGGCGATGGAAAAGCTAGGGTTTTTCCTATAAAAGGGCTTCTTGCCCCCAAATCCTATTCATTTTCATAGTGAGTTGTTGGAGAATTTGGAGAGGAGGAGAAGGCTCTCAATATTGACAAGATCGTAGTAGATAAACCAACTATCAAAATTTGGATTTGTGATTTGCAGGTAGGTGGCCTAACTTTACTCATTAATTTTGGTGGATTAAACTTTGAGATTCGGGCCTCAGCTCAGTGGGAGAAACCCTTGCCTTTCCTCATGGTTGCAATGCACATGTTTTCCCATTTTCTGTATTCTAAAACGTAGAAACTAGGAAAAAAGTGTGTCCAATGCAGTTTTGATGGAAAAAAATGCGTTTTGGGGTAAAGGGAAAAGCAAGCCTTGGGGTCTCTATTGATTTGAAGATAAGAATTAGGAGTGGATGCTTTTGAATCTGAACTAAAAAAACATAATGGTATTTTACAGGTATGGTAGAGCTAAATCTGGTATAGTGAGAACGAGATTTTGATTCTCTTCGTGCTGAGGTTCAGGGGAACCAAGCAGTTAGAGGGATTCTAATGCAATATGGGTTGTTGAAGTTATTAGGGAAACCATTAATGAGGGTTGTTGAGCCACTATTGTCCAAGATTGTGATTTACTGGGATCCATATGAGGAGGCATTTGTAGTACTGGGGCGTAGGATCGAGATCACTATCCAATACATATACTTTTTGACAGGATTGCCACCTTTAATGGTCATTGGTGAGATACATCTGGTGTTGCCTCATGGGAGGCATATAGGGGAGTTTGTGGAGTGTCACTATGTACCAAGTGCTCGTGCAAAGGGTACAAACATCTAGATTCGTGACTTGGATAGACTCGAGATATGGGCTGCAACTGTAGCAGTGATGCAGATCATGGGTAGTCATTCCTTTCATCACATCACTGGGGGGTAGGTGATGCTTATAGAGAGTGTTTTGGCAAGGACCTACTATGGGTGGTCCCATGATCTGAATCTTTTTACTTCATTGATGCATTCAGAGTCACATGTAAAAGAGCATGTAGCCATAAAATGCATACACATAACATAAGCATAAGTGAAAGGAAACCATGAGAAGCAAAGACACAAGAGGTTGATAATGGAGTTCACCTAGTCTAGGCTATGTCTCCAGGCTATGCTCAAAGTAGGGAGGCATATTTCATTAACATTTAGAAAAACCAAATTAGATGCATGTACAAAAGACACCTTATACCTCCATTTCTGGGGATGGCCTAAAAATGCACACCTCTGCTGAAGAAATGGACTACACCATTGAATTCCAGGTGAAAAATTGTGTCAAATGACTATAAACTTGACCGATTTCTTCTTTTATCAAAATATGGACCCTCATGAATCTCAAAGATTCCCCAAAGATTCATTCTCGTTGGTTGACTAGAATTCTACTACTCATATGACAAATCTGACTTCATCACTGCACTCGCTAGGAAAACCTGAGTAAAATGAGTATAAAGTTGGCCTCATTCTGAAATTATCAAAATTTGGCCCTTAGGGAATCTTTTAGATTCCTCATTATTCCACAAAGATTCCTCTCTATAGGTTGACTGAAGATCTACAACTTAGATGAGAAATATGACTTCACCAATGCACTCCTTGCGAAAAATTGAGTAAAATGAGAAAGTTAGCCTAGTTCTGGAACCATCAAAATTTGGCCTTTAGGGAATATTTTAGATTCCTTGCATATTCCCTCATGCCAGGGATCCTCTCCTTGGTTTTTGTGCCCTCTTAGGCTTCCATCTTTGCATTGGGTTCCGTTCCCCTGTTCCCTTATGGCAAATATGAGTTTAAATAAAAAAACTTGGCATTAATTTTTAAGTCTACAGTATTAATTTGTTGGGCCATTGGCCAATTTTAATTTATTTATTTTTTGTTATTTTTTTAATTCTAAAAAAGTGTGGAAAAAATTCATTGGCCAAAATTTTGGAATCATTGGAAAAATTAAGGAGGCAATACTTTCACCAGTTTCAGCTGCCGAAAACCATCATTGCAAAGCACAAAATTTTTGTCTCGTTAATTTCTGCCAAATTTAGCAGCTCCACCAAATTTAGCCGGGCTTCTAAATTTAGTTAGCGCTCCATTAAGTTTAGCGAAGGGGCCTAGTTGACCAAAAATTTGACTGGCCATAACTTTTTCATACGATGTCGAATTGAGGAGTTGTCTGCAGTGTTGGAAATGTTGTGATGAAGTTTTCGATATGACCCTAGTCTCATTGTAATCCGAGAACTTGATTTTTGAGCCTTTCTTAAGCCCTCTTTGATCACTAAGTGTTTTGGGAGCCACCTGGATCATTCCTCCCCATTGAGGAGCTTTTGGTCCTCTAAAAGCATGAACATAATCTGCAATTTGTTATGTTCCCTTGTCTACACAACAAGTGCCTTGACAAGCCACACTTCCTTCTCCTTCACCTTTGTTCTTCAAAGACATAGGTGATGAGCCAACACCTACATCCTCTGTAAACCTGTCGTACAATATTTTTGAACTACATGTTCAATTAAATGACCAATCATGACCTAATAATCCCCATACTTGCCAAGATTTTATACAACACACTCTTTGGTCAGGTGTACATCATAATACAAATTAATACCTCAATTATTAATAAAAAGAGGCCAAAACATCATTATGTTTCTTTCATAAGTGATGGAAACCACATCATCACTTTTACAATCATTTCACAACATATGATTTATAATAATATGACAAACTACTATATCTAATAAAACCATCTCTCACTCAACAAAGTGAATGGGTCATCTCCCTGTGGTTGATTCATTTATTGAACATCTTCATCAATTGATTTCTTCATAGGTGCGTTTGGGCATGAAGTATTTGACATGTGGCTCTCTAATTTCCATCCTTGTTTTAGTAACTACAATTATTCTTTCTCCTTCAAACTTTCTGAATCATCTTGGAATTCTTATTCCTGGTGCGCCTCTGATAAGTGCCTGTGGAATCCTCACTATCACTGGAATGTGATGAAGTGCTTTCATCATCTATCATTGGTTGGTCACTGGCTATCTTGGAGCATTCCCCAACCTCTTTTCTAACATATCCAAGTCCTGCATAACTAGGTAATTCCTCGAATTTGATGGATTTGCAATGCCTTGGCCATTAATGCCAAGGCCCTTTCCTTGATACCCTATTTTCTTCAACAATTTTGTTCCAATTCCTATAGTATGCTTCTCAAAAGTAGCAAAATCATCATCATAGAAAGAACATGAAATTGAAGAATCACTTTTTACCTTAGGCTTGTTATTCTGCAACTTTTCCAAGGCCTCCTCCTTGTCTCTTAACTAATGCTGCAACCTTTGCTTCTCCTCCTCTACTTTTGTAGGAGTCTCTTTAGTTCAATAGTCTTTGCTTGAATTCTTTGGTTGATCTCTTTGAGTTCTTGGAGCCATGCAATTTTTGGTTCCCTTCTCACCTTTGGCACAATGTCTGTTGAAATCCTTGCCTCATTCCCTGATTCAATACTTGAGTCAATATGTCCACCTTCTACAATCCCAAGGGATACAATATTCATTTCATCACCTGATTCTGATCCCAGGTCAACTGGTCCAACACTTGTGAATCCCGCAACTGTGATCTTTTCATCATCCTCTGATTCTGATTCTTGGTCTTGTTGCATAGTTGCATGTTATATTCTTTCCACGACTAGCCCACATAGTTAACTGGGGGGTTTGCGCCCCCCCCCCCCTTCGTTGCGCCGATTATGTAGCGACGGGGGGTCACAGGGGGTTTGAGGTGTACCCATAACCCAACTTTATGGGGTCCAGGGCAGCGCCCGAAAATGTTTGGCTTTGGACCCTATGTTAGGTTGGGCAGACCCACCTATGGTTTTGTGCATGATTTTTGCACTTGTTTTTTGGAATCGATGGTTTTCGGTGCATGGTATTGGACGCAATGTTTTTCGGTCAATGGTATTGGATGCTTCGGCATGTATAAATATGTATTGTAACATTGAAAGGAATGTAATGAAAAATCTAACTAGTAGTCCCGGTTTTGGATCCAGGGGAAAATCTCTGTGTATATGTTTTTTTATGTATTATGCTCTCGCATTGTTTATTTTCTTTGTTTTAGAATTCGTATGCAGGTAATTTATGTACGGGGTTAAAACCTACATTTGGTATCAAAGTAGATTTGGCTTCAAGGGGATGCCTTTGTTGCTGAGGGGTTTCACTCGGGCCTGTGGTAGACCCTGTTCAGTGGGAGATCTGCAAGATTGAGTCTGGTGGTGAAAGAATATGGCGAGCAGTGGAAAGATAGAGATCGAGAAATTTAATGGTCAAAGTTTTGAGTTGTGGAAACTCAATATGGAGGCTCTGTTGATGGATAAAGATCAGTGGATCGCGGTAGATCTGGGTACTAAACCAACGGGAGTGTCCGATGAAGAATGGAAGAAGTTGGATCGGAAGGCAAAGAGCACAATACGATTGTGTGTCTCAGATTCAGTTTTGCTGAATGTATCAGGGGAAGCTATGGCAAAGGCTTTGCGGGACAAGTTATGGACTTTGTACCAATCTAAGTCTTTGGTGAATAAAATATTCCTGTGGAAAAAGTTGTATAACCTGAGGATGAAAGATGGAGACTCGGTGACAGAGCATCTGAACGAATTTAATACTGTGGTAAGTCAGTTAGCATCTATTGATATTAAAATTTAAAATGAAGATAAGTGCATCAGTTTGTTGTGTTCTCTACCAGATTCATGGGATAGTTTGGTTATTGCAATAGGTAGCAATGAAACTGCCTTGCAGTTTGATGAAATAGTCTCAGCCTTGCTAACGGAGGAGATGAGATGGAAAAATATGGAGAGCTAGGATGGTGATGCCTTATCTGTATGAGGACGGTCCCAGAATAGAAACAAAAATAAGTCATCGAGTGGGAGATCTAAATCTAGAGGGAGATCTAAATCTCTAAGAAAACCTGTAAAGGTGGCATGCTGGAAATGCGGAAAGGAAGGCCACTTTAAAAGGGACTGTAAATCTAAAGCTCCTGACAAAGGAAAGGGATCTGATGAGGCTCTTTCTGTAGAGGCGAAAACCACCTCAGATGAAGGTGGTGATGTGTAATTGGCTTCTTCAAGTACACATGTAGATCATGAGGCATGGTTGATTGACTCAGGTGCATCCTTTCACTTCACTCCCCATAGAGAGTGGTTCTGCGAGTATGAGAAATATGATGGTGGTCATGTCTTCTTGGGGGATGATAGGAAGGCTAGAATCATTGGTCATGGACAAGTAAAGTTGAAGTTGCAAGGTGGAAGGGTTAGAACACTTCCAGGTGTTCTACATATTCCTGCATTAGCCAGAAATCTGATTTCTGTAAGCAAGCTGGATGATGCAGGTGTAAAAACAGTGTTCAAGAAGGATACCTACAAAATGGTTTGGGGAGCACTGGTACTGATGCGGGGAGTTTGGATTGGAACTCTGTACAAGCCACAAGGTAGCACTATTATTGATGGGTGCAATAGTTCTATGGTTCCTGAAAGTGGAGTAGAAAATCTAGTGGTCTGTGGAGAGAAGACCATGTTGTGGCATCAAAGGCTTGGACATATTGGAGAGAAGGGCCTTTGAATACTTCATGGTAAAGGTATGGTAGAAGGTATGAGTAATAGCTCTCTAGATTTTAATTTTTGTGAAAATTGTGTATATAGGAAGCAGAATCAGGTGAGTTTCCCCTTTGGTGGTAAGAGGGCGAAACAGGTATTACATCTTGTGCACAAGGATATGTTTGGACCTATGAAGGTTCCATCACTGGGTAAGTCTATGTACTATGTCATTTATCGATGACTTCTCAAGGAATAAATGGATATATTTCCTTAAGAAGAAATCTGAAGTCTTTGAAAGGTTTAAAGAATTTAAGGCTCTGGTGGAAAACCAGACAGAGAAGAAGATAAAGGTGCTAAGGATAGATAATGGTGGAGAGTTTTGTAGCAAGGAATTTGAAGAATTCTGTAAGAAGTGTCGTATATCACGGTAGAAGACTACTCCATATACACCTCAGCAAAATGGAGTTGCAAAAAGAATGAACAAGACATTTATGGAAAGGGCAAGAAGCATGCTCAGTGGTGTCGGGTTAGGACAAGAATTCTGGGCAGAGGTAGTGGATATTGCATGTTACCTAGTCAACAGGTCACCTTCATTAGCGTTGCAAGATAAGACTCCACAAGAGGTATGGATTGGTAAGAAACCCTCTCTTTCACATTCAAGGGTATTTGGATGTGATGCATATGTACATGTTCCAAAGGATAAATGAACCAAGTTGGATAGTAAATCTGAAAAGTGCATCTTTATTGGGTATAAGGATGGTTTAAAGGGTTATAAGCTTTGGAACCCAGTAACAAGGAAGGTTGTGTACAAGCCGAGATGTGGTGTTCAGAGAGGTGAAAGATGTTATTAAACATGAAGTCCAACCAAAGGAACCTGAGAAGATAGAGTTTGAGCTTAAGGAGGAAGAATCAAACTCTACAGCGGAGGAGGAATCAGAAGATGAAGAGCCACAAACTCTGGTTGTGAGAAGATCAATTCAAGAAAGAAGGTAGCCAGAATGGTATATTCCATCTGCTTTCTGATCAAATTTTTCTTTGTCTATTACTAATGATGATCCCAGAACTATGAAGGAAGCAGTGGATTCAGAGGATGGAAAACTCTGGAAAGAGGCCATGGTTGATGAAATGGCATCTTTGCACAAAAATGAGGCTTGGGATCTGGTGGAGTTTCTAGCTGGAAGGAAACCCATTGGCATCAAATGGGTGTTCAAGAAGAAGACAAAGTAGAAGGAAAGGTGGAGAAATACAAAGCTCGGTTGGTAGCAAAAAGTTATTCCGAAGTGCCGAGAATTGATTTTGGTGATATTTTTTCTCCTGTTGCCAAGGTAACTTCTATTAGATTACTTTTATTTGTTGCTGCTGCTTTTGATTTTGAGGTAGAACAGATGGATGTGAGGAAAACATTTCTTCATGGGGATCTAGAAGAGGAAATATACATGAAGAAACCTGAAGGCTTTGCGGTGAAGGGTAATAAAGAACTGGTATGCAAGTTAAAGAAGTCTCTGTATGGGTTAAAACAGTCACCAAGGATGTGGTATCAGAAATTTGATACATTTATACGGGGACTTAGCTTCACCAGAAGAAAAGCATATCACTATGTGTATTTTAAATTAATTGGTGACCATGTTATTTATCTGGTCTTGTATGTGGATGGTATGTTTCTGGTTGGAAATGACAAAGAAATTATCTAGGATTTGAAGACCCAATTGTCCTCCAAATTTGACATGAAAGATCTTAGTGCTGCAAACTAAGATCTTACAAAGAGGAAGCTCTGGTTAAACCAGAGGAAGTATGTCGAGACAATACTGCAGAGGTTTAATATGAAAGATAGTAAACCGGTGAAGGTTCCTATTCCTATAGGTGTGAGGTTATCTGCTGAACAATGTCCCAAGACACAAGAAGAGGAAGAGGACATGTCCTGTGTTCCATATGCAAGTGCAGTTGGTAGCCTGATGTATGCAATGGTCTGTACTAGACTAGACATTGCACATGCAGTGGGAGTATTAAGCAGGTTTATGTCAAAACCAGGGAAGGAGAACTGGATAGCAGTGAAGCGGGTTTTCAGGTATTTGCGTGGCACTAGTGATTATGGTTTGTGCTACCAAGGAAGACCAGGATTGGAAAAAGTGTTGGATATTCATGGATTTGTTGATGTAGACTGGGCTGGAGATCTGGATCAGAGAAGATCTACAAGTGGGTATGTGTTTAACTTATTTGGAGGTGTAGTCAGTTGGATGAGTAAGAAACAATATATAGTGGCACTATCAACTATAGAGGCAAAATACATGGTAGCCACTCATGCAAGCAAGGAAGTAGTTTGGTTGCAAAGATTGTGTTCAAGTATGGGGTTAGTACAAGAAGCTATAAGGTTAGACTGTGACAGCCAAAGTGCACTTTTCTTTGCAAAGAACCCTGCATATCATTCAAAGACAAAGCACATTGATGTTTAGTATCACTTTGTGAGGGATATGATAGAAGACAAAAAGGTGTTGCTAGTAAAGGTGGACACTTTGAAGAATACTGCAGATGCATTGACAAAATCTGTGAGCTCTAAGAAGTTTTGTTGGTGTAGAGAAACAATGGGCATTTCAGGGTTGGAAAAATGACTAAGCTCTCTTGTGGACCCATGTGGAAAGAAAACAACAAGTGGGCGTTCTGCTTTTCTTTTCTGTCATTCCTCTTAGGCCTCAATTCCGGATGCAGCTTCTAGCAATGTTCCTCATCATGTCCTTCTTTCTCACAATGAGTACAAGAGGGCTTTGCTTCCTTTCTCTTAGCTGTTGTTGTCCTCTTTGGGTAGTCTTCTTGCTCATGCTTCCCCCTACTTTCAAGATGTACAACCTTCATAGTAGCTTTATCAAGTGTTTTGGGTTTAAATAATAACAATGAATGATGCAAATAACTATGTAAATAGCCAGTATATTTCATCAACATCTCAGAATTTTCTAGTGGAACATTTAATGCTAATGCTTGTTTCTTGAACTCCTTTATAAAATTCTGAAAAATTTGACCTTTACTTCGCTTCAAACGTTTCCATTCCATCATGGAATTTTGTTTGTAACCCAATGGGTAAAATTGTCCCCTTAAAATAGAAACAAACTCAGACCAAGATGAAAGAAGTTTACGACTACTCTCACCACCTTTCTACAACTTACTTTCCCACCAGACAAGAGCAGTTTAGCTCAATCGAAGGGATGCTAGCTAGATCTAGGCTTCACCCTCTTTGATCTGTTATATGTGGAATTATACTTCAACCTATCTGATCCATTTATCTAGCTTTTTTGCATTAGATTATCCACTAAACACAGATAGATCAAACTTGAAATCCATCTTGAAAATGGGCTTTTCATGAGGTTTTCTACCTCTAGAATGATGAGAAGAGAAAGAAGAAGAAATTTCGCTAGAAGATGGAGAGGGACATTCATGAGGCTCTCCTCCTCCTCCTTCATGATTCACTGAGGCATGATCATATGGTCCTTCCTTCTTCTCTATTTTCACCATTGTCTTCTCATACTCTGCAAATAGTTTGCCCACTTTTTCTGCAATGACATAGAAGGCCTTGTGATAGTTTCACTCTTCCTCCAATCAAACATCTTCATTTTCCATTTTCCTTCTTTAAGTTGCACGCCCCACTTTTGGATCAAAAGACTTAAGTTTTCCTTCACCTGTTTGGAACTTTCCCTAGTTATCATACACTTGCAATTCATGTCAACAGAAGACCCGCTCTAATACCAAACTTGATTTGGATCTTCTTACTTCATTGATGCATTCAGAATCACATGTAAAAGAGCATGTAACCATAAAATGCATACACATGACATAAACATAAGTGAAAGGAAACCATGAGAAGCAAAGACTCAACAGGTTGATAACAGAGTTCACCTAGTGTGGGCTACATCTTCGAGCTCTGCTCAAAGTGGGAAGGTCGCTTTCATTAATCTTCAGCAAAAATAAAATTACATTCATGTACAAAAGACACCTTATACCTCCATTTACAAGGATGGCCTGAAAAGACACACCTATACTAAAGAAATGGACTACACCATTGAATTCTTGGTCCAAAATCGTGTCAAATGACTATAAACTCGACCCATTTATGCTTTGGCCAAAATCTAGACCCTTGGGAATCTTAAATATTCCCCAAAGATTATTTCTCGCTAGTTGACAGGAATTCTACTACTCATATGAAAAATTTGACTTCACCACTGTGCTCCTTGTGAAAAAATGAGTATAAAGTTGGCTTGGTTTTGAAAGTGTCAAAATTTGGCCCTTAAGGAATATTTTAGATTCATCATGATTCTACAAAGATTCCAATCTACAAGTTCACTGAAGATCTACTACTCAAATGATAAATCTGACTTCACTACTACGCTCCTTGCGAAAAACTCAGTAAAATGAGTATAAAGTCGGCCCGGTTTTGAAACTGTCAAAACTTGGCATTTAGGGAATCTTTTAGATTCTTTGCATATTCCCTTGCATCAAGGTTCTTCTCCTCGGTTTTCGTTCCCGCTCAGGGTTCCACTTCTGCATTGGGTTTCGTGCCCTTATTCCCTTGTGGCAAATGAGTTTAAATGAAAAACCTTGGCATTAATTTTTAAGACTGCCTTCTTGGAAGAATTGTTGGCAGTGTTGATTTATTGGGTCATTGGTAAATTTAAATTTTTTTGGTTAGTTTTTTTATTTTTAAAAAATATGGACAAAATTATTTGGCCGGAATTTTTGAGTCGCCAAAAAAATTAATTAGGGAACAATTTTTCCAATTTCAACCACCGGAAACCATCGCTGGGAAGAGACAAATTGTTGCCTCGCTAATTTCCGAACAATTTAGCAGTTTCGTCAAATATCACCGGACTGTTGGTGCTCCGCTAACTTTAGCCAAGGGACCTAGTTGACCAAAAAATTGACTGGCCATAAATTTTGCATACGAAGTCGGATTGAGGTTTTGTTTGCATCATTGGAAATATCGTGATGAGCTCATCGATTCGACCCTGGTTTCATGCTAATCCAAGAACTTTATTTTTAAGCCTTTCTTGAGCCCTCTTTGATCACTAATTCTTTCGGTAGCCACTTTGATCAGGCCAGATGATGTTAACATGATTGAAACGATAACTGGGCCTATGCAGGTGACAAACCAATGATAACTATTCATTTGGGATAGTTGTATGCTCATTCTTCATCAAGAAGATCTGACCATCTTTCCAAATGTGCAGATCTGTGATGGGGGCCCACATGAGCTGAGGATGTGCTGCTAGGGGCAACTACTACGACAAGGTGGAGGAGGGGGAGTTAGATAGGTGTTCCGACCTAAGTTCTTTGCTCATTGGGGCCAAATGCCACTGCACATAGATGATTATCCATATAGTGGAATGAACTTTCAGGGAGATCTTGATATACCACTACCGCTAGGATGAGCATGGGGTCCAGATGGTAAGTAATAG
Organism: Pinus tabuliformis; assembly: GCA_031772625.1. Classification (NCBI taxonomy): domain Eukaryota; kingdom Viridiplantae; phylum Streptophyta; class Pinopsida; order Pinales; family Pinaceae; genus Pinus; species Pinus tabuliformis. Next base: position 1,547,733,064 of record CM062818.1, read on the forward strand.
TTGCTATATTTTGGTTGCATGTAAATTTTAGAAAATATATGTATGTGGTACTGATTTCCAAACTTGTGGTATGCATGTATAACACTGGTGAGGCTGGTAGGATATGCAGGGCGGACAACAACACCTAGGGTAGTAGAACAGAGAGGTTCAACATCATGACAAAGAGCAGATAATGATATGCTATTGGAGGATATTCACCATAGGTTTAAAATTCTATTCACTGGGGTGATAGAGAAAAGATTGTATAAGCTAGAAGATTAGTATAAGGATGAGTTCACTGGGCTTCCCTCATAATGACAAGGTATCACGAGGCACATAGCTATGCTTGGTCAGGAAGTTCGAGACTTACGAGCGGGTGGAATGGAGTCGTTGGCCCGGGATCCTGTAGATGGTAGTGATTAGGAATAGGAACATGTGGGCCCCTATTTTTGTTTTTGTTGTAACATTATATGGGCATGTCAGATGTATTTAGAGTAATGGACTCCAAACACTATATGTTGGATATTATGATACATAATATGGTTATGCATCTTTTGTGATGATTGTGGTTCATCGTTTGATTATGTTATGGATGTCCTATTGTTTATGCATGTGATAAATTCCAATATAGAATGCTATTTTCAATGGTATCTACATGCGATGATCAAGGGCATCGGCTAATAAACCTATCACTGCATCATATTCAGCTTGGTATTTGGTGGCAGGTCCAATGGAGACGCTGTTGGAGTGAACTAACAAATTCCAAGGGGTGAAAATTGCCCACTTTTTTGAGGCTAGATTCCTAAAGAAGCGAATCACACCATCAGCATAACTGATATGTGGTATAGATGCCAATCGATCTAAAAAACTCAAGAAGATAACGAATCATATGATGGGGAATGTAAGCTACCTAAATGCAAAAAGAACAAAGGACATGCATTTTGATGGAAAATGCTATGGGTAAATTTCTTTAAATGGAGTGCATTGTGAGGGTTAGGTATGATTTAACCATTTGGACCCTCTAAAAGATATGATCCCTTTCCCAAACGCTTATGAATGATGTAAGGACTGAGCCATAATGGTTCAAACTTCCCATTCCCCAAGACACATGAGCTTGGTCATTGATGAGAACAAGATCGCCTTCGTGAAAGGAACGAGGGTGGACATTATGGTCATACTGAACTTTGGTGCACTTTTTAGCCACTTTAATGGTTTGCAATGTGACACAATGGTCTTCATTGGCAGACACAAGCATGAAGAGTTTTTGTTCTAAAGGCTGGGTGTCCTAGAGAAGCTCAACAGTAATGTGAAGGGAGGGTATTTCACACTCAATCGGTAAGAATACCTCTTGAACAAAAACAAGGTGGAAAGGAGTAAACCTAATGCCAGTTTTTAGAGAGGTTCTATAGTCCCATAACGCAAGGAAGAGCATACGTTTCTAGTTGGTCTTGTGTTTATTCACTGACCATTGAAGCATAGTTTGAAGAATTTTATTAACAACTTCAACTTTTCAATTTCTTTGGGGGTAATAAGACGATGAATATTAGTGTTAAAAGCCAAATAGCGAGGATAGCTCATGCTAGATATCATCTTCAAAGTGTCGGCCATGGTCAGAAGCCAATTTCTTTAGAACCCAAAATCGAGTGATAACATGGTTAAAAAAGAATAGGGTTGTAGTAGTTGCGATGTTATTGAAAGTGGGTATGGCTTCAACCCATTTGGTGAAATATTTGATGACCAAGATAATATACTCATGGTTATTAATATATGGGGGTCAACACTCCATAGATTCAATATCCCATTTACAAAAATAACCAGCTGTGATGATAGGATGGAGGGGAGTAGGTGGATCTCAAGCCTTAGGGGGATATAATTGACAATTGGGATAGTGTTTGACTTCTTCAATGCAATCGCTAAAGAGAGAAGTCTGAAAGTATGTAGTGCACATGATTTTCTGGGAAATGGCCATTCCAGAGGGATGACCACCACAAGCGCCATTGTGAAAGGTATTGAGCACTTTTTCAACTTCAGCATGGGTGAGACAATGATGGAGGCCACTATCAAAACCTCGATGATAAATATCGTCACCAATTAGAAGATAGCAAGGGGCTTGATGTTGAATGAATCATTGACCATCACGAGTAAGCTGGGGTGCAAATTTTTGCGTTCGTAAATAGGTGAGGATAGTTCCATACCAAGGATAATCTGAGGTTATGGAGAAAAATTATTTGTCTAGAAGATCATCATTCACCGGCAGATCTGGTGTACTAGTAGGAAATTCATAAATTATTTCAACAAGGGCTAAATATTTCTTACTCTTGGGTGTGACAAATTCGATATCGAATTATTGAAAGGTAATGATCCAACAAGCATACTTCCCATTGATGATCCATCGACTCAATAGGAAGGCCATGGGGTCTGAATTAGTCACAACTTTGGTGGTACATGTATTGATATAATGACAAAGCTTTTGAATAGAGAACACAACATCCAACATCGATGTTTCTTCATGGGAATAGGACACAGGGGTACCATTAAGGTTCTTACTGACATAATAGATGACATGCTCATTTCCAAAACCATCTTCTTGAATTAGGACCCCGATAACCAAATAGGTGGAAGCTGAGATATACAAGATGAAGTCCCTTTCAAAGTTAGGTGGGATAATCAAGAGAATGGAAGTGAGAGCACGTTTGAGGGTATCAAAATATTGTTGAGCTTGGTCATCCAAAATGAATGGATTTTTATATCGAAGGAGTCTAAAAAATCCATGAGTAGTGGTAGCATAGTTAGGAACAAACCGATGAAGCCAGTTGGCTTTACCTTGTAGGCTATGTAACTGGCGAAGGGTACGAGGGTCAATAGTGATGTCATATTTGGACACAATGAAGCCCAATAGTCAGCTGGTAGGAACATAAAAGACACACTTAAGGGGATTGAGGCGAATGTTATACTTGTGACATCGAAGGAAGATGGTATGCAAATCATGAAGGTGTTGTGACCGAAGCTTGGAATGAGCAGTGAGATCATCTAGATACACAAGGATAATGTGAGCCAAGTCATGAAAAAAATATGACATGGCACACTGAAAAGTGGCCCCAACATTCTTTAAACCGAAAGGCATGACCTTATAAGAAAAAGTTCCTGACAGACTAGTGAAGGCAATTTTAAGTTGATCAACATGACGGATATGTATCTGGTTATATCTGAAGAATCCATCCATAAAGGAAAGAATCTCATGCCCTGCACACTCATTAATGATTTGGTCTATGAAAGGTGTGGGAAAGTTGTCTTTGGGACAAGATTTGTTCAAATATTGAAATTTCGTGCAAACATGAATGGTGCCTTTCTTCTTTAGGATGGGAACATGATTAGACACCCTTGTGGTGTATTCAACATGGTAAATAAAACTAGCCTGCTTGAGCTTAACGATTTCATCTTTGTTAACATCATGCATGGAAGGATGGATAGGCCTTTGCTTTTGGCAGACAAGAATGGCATTGGGCCATGTATCAATGTGATGTTCAACAATGGCAGGATCGAGTCAGAGAATTTCACAACAAGACCAAGGAAAACATCATGAAATTATTTGAATAATCTTTTTACTTTTTACTCCAAAAATGGTGAATCATCCCCATGGTTGACATCATCATCTTGAATCCTATTGGTTCTATAAATTTTATTTTGGTTGTACATTTTTTGTAGGAGGCCCATTTTAGACCTCAAAATTCCCCTGATGTTAGGCTTTTCCCCCCTCACTAGAGGTTTTAGAAACAAGATTACCTTATTATTGAGGTTGTTGTTGAATTGGAGGAAAGGATGTGGTAGGAACAATAGGTTGAATTGGGGCCAAAGCAGTGTAAGGTTTGAGTTGATTAAGAGGAGTGTTTGTGGTAGGATCAATGTACCATACTAGGATCCCAAAGGTAATGTTAGGTAAACTCAACGTAGCCATAATAGGGGTAGAAAATATTCCAAGTGGAGAGAATAAGAAAGGTATCTGACATAAAGGTTAATGACCTGGGGGGATTGCTCCTAGATGGTCAAGACCTGGGGGAACAATTTTGGGCTGAAAAGAGTCAGGAGAGATACCTGTAGAAGGTAATGGACTTGGAGGAATTGTACGTGAAGGCAGGTTGGATTTAGGAGCATGAGGTTGTAGAGGGGATGGTAGTTGTGAAAGCATACTAGATCGCTTGTGGGCAGCCCGTGATGCCTAAAGTATGCAAACTTTGGATGAGCTAGGCTCAGAAGGAATAAGTGGTGGGCCATAATAAGCCCCAAGACTGGTGGAATCTTTATATACCCTAGGAGACACATTAGTAAGGGAAGTGATAGTATTATTGCTAGTCATTGATGAAATAGTGGTTTGAGGAGATGTTTGAGACTGAGGGTCATAATAATTCAGCTAATCGATATTGACTATCTTTCCATTACGAGGAAAGAACATATTGCAAAAGACAGTGGATGTGACAACATACATGTCATAGGTTTAACTATGACCCAACAAGATGTTATAATCTAATGGGGCATTAATGAATCCAATATCAATTAAGACAGTCTTACCGACAATAGTGATATGAAAATTGAGATATAAACTAAGGGGCTACAAGAGATTATCATCCAAAAAAATGAAGAGTGATAGTGGATGGGGACAGGTTAGGGGAACCAAGTTGCTTCCAAACATTAGCGACCATCACACAAGTGGAGGTGCATTCATCTATGATACACCACTCGGCCATGGCGTTCTTTATGGAGGCTATTATTTGAAAGGAAACTAAGGAAGGAAGAGGGGGATGTTCTGCTTTTTCACCGTTAAAGACAATAAGACAATTGCCAATGGGATACAAAACACCTAAAGCATATAGTAGAGCTTTACTTTGGTATGGGAATGTTTGGAGGACTTCCAACATTGACATGGCAACATGAGACTATGCAAAGTCATATACTATGCTATGTGTATGGGTGACTTTAGAAGAAGAAACATTTTGACATAATTGACCTTTGGGGATCTTGGGGGGAACATGAACTTTAGGTAGAGGGATCTGTATGGTGCCATTTGGTGAAGAAAAGGGCTCAATGGAAAATTTGGGTGGGGGATCATTCACTGACTTGGCAGAGGGATTTCCATATTGGTGTGACTCAGTCTGAAGGTTGACTTGTTCGGTGTTGACTTTGTCAGAATTCATCATGAGGATTTGGTAATCGTTGTGGCTAGATGGTGAAGGTTGAGGAGCTACATTACCTTGTGTGGGTTGGGAAACTATATATCCCTAATAGGTAAAATGATTTGTGAGCACAATAAGTTGTTATGAAGTAAGAGGGGGAGGAGGTGGAGCAATGGGCTAAGGTCCTCTAGAAGGAGTTGCTTGAACTTCCCATGCTTAACACATTTGAGGTAAAAGGGGACACTCGTGAGTATAATGGAAAAATACTTCACAACAGGCACACGATTTATTCATTCAAAGAGCCTTGTTTTGCTTGGGTTTTTCACCCTATTGTTGGGTTGTCGGATTAGGTTTGTCACCCTGAGGGTCATTAGGTGGTGGCTCTTGATTTTCCCAGTTACCTTGAGATGGCTAGTTTCGGTTACCCTTCCCCTTATTCTTTCTCTTCAGGTTGGGACGATTGGTTGCACTCTATTGAGAATACACTTCACCTTGAGGAGGTGGTTATTGTTGTGGTAGAGGTGGAGGAGGAATGGGAGGTTGGGGTGTTGGTGCTAGTGGGGATAGAGTGATAGGAGGTTCTTATGAATAGAAAGAATTGGCTATAACATTGGGATAACTAGGTGAGGTGATAGTTGGACCTAGATTCGACTGAGGCAGATGGGGATGTGCATATGACGTACTTGAAACTTGGTAAGTGTTGCCATGGGAAGGAGAAGGAGGGGTATAGGTGTAAGTGGAACTGGTCCCCCCTGGGGTTGACCATAACTCATGTGAGATTGAGGATATGGTGGAGGTTGATGGTGTGAGATAGATCCAAAGATACCATCAAAAAAATGAGATGCCCCCAGTGCATTAGCAGCACCAAGCTAAGGCAGAGTAGCAAGGATAGTATAAACATATCCTGATTGTGCATAGATCAGGTCATATTTCAAGGCTACTTGGAATGCTTCTTCCTCAGATTGAGGGAAGTGGGAGGTGACATATTTACCAATGGGGGCCAAAAGAGTTTTAAGGAACCAATCCATATAGACACAGTCTTCAAATTCAGGAGTCATATACATGCTCCTCCTTTTGTGCCATTCTTAAACATGGTCAGATAGGAGGGTGGAAAAAGTTTGACTAAAAGAGGTCAAGAGTTCGATACTAGTTTTATATTAGAGGGATAACTGGAAGTATGAAATAAAATATTTGGGTAGAGTAAAATAGGTAGAATGGGAGGCATGCAGTTGGTCCATATACCACTTGTAAGTAGCCCAGTGAGTGTGAGTTGGAACACAAGAAGACAAATGGAGTCTTCATTGATGGAATTAGATGAGCACCACATATGAAATGAGTGAACATGAATTTTTAGATCTTCTCCATGATTACCTTCGAACTTAGGGATGTCAGAAGGAAGCTTGGTAGGTTTAACAGGTCAACTGGGATCATGGAGAAGAGGATCATTGATGAGCAGGTTGAAATCAGAAAGGATCAAACTAGCCATATAGGGGAGCAATGTGAGGTTAGTGACCATACCAACAGAGGTTCCACTTGTGGGGTTACCTTGGTTACCACCTTATTTTCTTGCACCCATGTTGGTGCTTGACATGGTGACAGTATGAGGTTGGGAAGACCTGGAATCAGAGGAAGAACTGGAGTAATCAATAGAACCCAATTCAAAATGAGGACTCAATGGAGGACTAGGAGGATGAACTCTAACTTGATGGGGAGAAGTAAGATGTCCTAAAGGAAACTGGGGGTGAAGCTCACGAAGTCTCCATGAAAAATTCATAGGGGGCGCAATGATGTCAAGACAAAGATTACTTAATAGACTACAAGGTGACAATAGGATAAAAAGAGCAACAGAAAACAACCAAACACCTAGTGCAGTGGTGTCAAGTGTAAATTAACTATATTAATATGCTACTATAATTCAAGAAAAAACTTACCTCTATCCTATAGGTGATCTAAATCCTCAAACAAATCTTAAATCTACTATTTCATATGGCCTTCCAAAATACTTCTTACTTGAAGAAATACAATCCCCACAAGTAAAGTTATCCAGAGAAAGGTGGGTAGAGAACCATCTGCTACCCATAATTAGTCTTATAATGTGTTTTCCTATGATTGGTCACTGTGGTTACCTTCATCCAACGAGGGTGGTCAAGTCTTGATCTTCTTGGTGATCAACCACTTCATGATATTCCTTGCCACAAGTTGGGTAGTGGTGGCTTGGGTGCAGGTGATATAGACAAACGCCCTAATCTTGACATAGTTTCCTCTCATTCTCACTGGAACCCTTCTTCTTCCTCCACTGGAGTATCAGTCATCTATTTTAGACTAACTGTTCATAAATTTCCCTTTTTGGCCACTATCACCACTCTTTTTCCCTATATCACCCCAACCCTTGTTATCGGGAACAATTTACACAACATAGCCTCTTTTCCTCTATCAAAGCTGTAATTCCATGAGAATTATGAAATACACTATCAAATGGGTTTTTGAATGGAATGAACGCAATTGTGTATAAAATACACTGTCAATGGTTTCAAATGGCTATAATGTGATTATACATGGAGATGCACTATCGGGAAGTTTTATTGCCATAATGCTATTTCACATGGAAATACACTATCGATGGGCTTTTCCCAAAGGGATGTGTTAACACGCAATTTGCACTATCGGCAGGGTGTTTTTCAAAGGGAATTGTTGATACACAAATACACTATCAGCGGGGTCCTTACTCCATAAAATGGAATAACACTATCGGCAATCGCTATCGGCAGTTCCCATGGAATGGAACAATAACATAACGACCCTTTCCGATGTGATAACATTGTAGTGTTATCGGTAATTGCAATCAGTGATTCCAATACAAACTCACTAAGCTCTTCTCGTTAAAGGCTTATGATGCAACAAGCCCCGTAGGCCCGATATGTTATGAAACCTCCCTTATAATGTTTTGGATCCGAAACATGCACTTTGGACTGCAACACTTCAAAGGGTTAGTCCCTCTCTGCCCAAACACTGCGATGCGATATTGGTTGTGGACCCGATAAGGGTATCGACCATATTTAATAGAATTTCAAGTTTGGAACTCCATTATGACTAAGTTTTTCACGATTTTCCAGTGTAAACCAGAGTTTTCCCTGTAGAACTAAAAATGCACAAAAAGGAAACAGGGCACGCCAATGTGAAGGAAAAACACTCCAATAGGCTTCAATTGAAGTATTAGTTGGAAAATAAGATCGAAACACTGTTATAAAGACTTAAAAGAAAAACGCTATGCAAAGCCAAATATACGTATATATACCAGATCTAAACAGGCAAAGAGGCGTTCAGATGCATAAGAAAGGTATCGAAGGTCTCAATGCCTCCGAGATCGACCAATACACAAAGAAATTTTCTTCTTATTTTGAGAAATATGTGATAAAACATGTGGTCCAAATCCCTTTACAATAGCATCCAAATTACAAATATACTGGTTTGTGTTAATAACCAGATCCTAAAACAGAGGCTTAATTTATTGCAACTATCAGTTCTATGAGACGTCCTCCTCGAGAACCTCCACTATGCTTAACTAATCCTATCTATTTAGCGAGGTATTCTCCTCGAGAACCTCCATTATGGTTTAACTAATCAGCACTTATTACATCATGATTTATTCCTAGATTCTATCTCTATGCTAAACTAGAAAAACATGGAAATTGATGGCTAAAGGATCCCACTCCTTTGCTTATATATTTTTTTGTATTTTTGGAATAAGTTTGAAGTCTTTTCCCTCCAAGTATCATGCTCCTACATCAGACTCCTGAGGACAAAATTCTTCATGGGCTCCTGTCCATGAGCTCTTCTACAAAACTGACCAACTTCTGTAGCATGTTTTCTGTTACCCAAGTAGCTTCAACAATTGGCTGATCCTTCCATTTGACTAAATCCTAAAAGTACTCTTGTGCTTTAGCTTTCTTGAACACTTTCTTGTCCAAAATCCTTTCTGGGTGTAATGCTTTTGCTGTAGGTAACTGTTTTACCCAGTCAATTTCTTGTGTCTCCTGATCTTCTTCTATATCATCTGCAGTTTCACCTTCATACTTGTACAGGTTAGCAACATTGAAAATTGGAGATAGTCCAACATCACGGGGCAATTCAATTTCATATGCATTTGCAAAAAAATTCCTTAATACTATGCATTGTCGAATTTTCTTTAACTTTAATTTGTTATACTCTCTCTTTGGAAATATTTGCTTTCTGAGGTGTGCTAAAACCAAATCTCCAACTTCAAAGTTCACCTCTCTTCTTCTCATGTTTGCTCTAGTTTTGTACTTGATGTTGCTATCTTGCATCTGTTGTTTCACTTGTTCATGTATTGCTTGCATTTTTGAAGCAAAATCTTCTCCCTCTGCACTTCTCATCTCATATTTTCCCAAGTTTCTTAACTCAAATATTCCTCTTGGATGCATTCAATAAACAATATGGAATGGACTCTGTCCTGTACTCCTCTTAGGTGAGTCATTATATGCATATTCAACTTGTACCAACACTTGATCCCACTGTTTTGGATTTTCTACAGTAAGACTCCTTAAAAGATTGCCCAAACTCTTGTTCACAACTTTAGTTTGTCCATCAGACTGTGGATGATAGGCAGAACTGAATATCAGTTTAGTTCCCAACTTCTTCCATAGTGTCCTCTAGAAATTTCCAACAAATTTGGAATCCCTGTCTGAGACAATACTTTTAGGAAACCCATGCAATCTTACAATCTCTTTGAAAAACAAATTTTCAATGTGAGTACCATCACTAGTTTTATAACATGGAATAAAATGTGCCATTTTTCAAAATCTGTCCACTACAACAAAAATTGAATCATTTCCTCTTTGAGTCTTTGATAAGCCCAAAACAAAATCCATACTTACCATATCCCAAGGCCTATCTGGAATTGGTAATGGAACATACAAACCTATGTTTTGGCTTCTTCCCTTTGCATATTGACAAATTTTGCAAGTTTTCACATACTTTTCCACTTCAGATCTCATTTTTGGCCAGAAATAAAATTTGTTCAACTGTTCATAAGTCTTCTCTATACCAAAATGTCCTGCAAGTCCACCACTATGTTTTTCTTTGATTAAGTTCTCCCTCATAGAACAATTTGGTATGCACGACTGATTTCTCTTAAACAATAGGTCGTCTTGTAAGAAATAATGCAACTGTTTACTCCTATCCATTAAAACATGATTCTTAAAAGCTTCAAATGCCTCTTTAAAATCTGAATCTGTCTCATACATTTCTTTAAGAAAATCAAAACCTAACACTTGAATTTGACTCTCTTGAAGTAATATATTTATCCTACTTAAGGCATATGCAACTTTGTTTGATTGGCCATTTATGTGCTTCAAGACAAAATGGAAACCTTGAAGATACTCTACCCATTTAGCATGTTTCTGGATAAGCTTTGGCTGCTGCATAATATACTGTAGTGCATGGTTATCTGAATAAAGTATGAACTCTTTTGACATCAGATAATGTCTCCACTTCTTCAATGACTGCACAACTGCATAGAACTCTTTATCATAAAAAGAATACTTCTTCTTTGAATCATTCAGATTTTCACTAAAATAAGCTATAGGTCTATCTTCCTAACTTAAAAGACCTCCAATAGCTTCTCCGCTAGCATCACACTTCACTTGGAAAGGCTTACTAAAATCAGGTAGAACCAAAACGGGTTTTTCAATCATCTTCTTCTTCAACAGCTGAAAATTCTTTTCTGCTTCAGTAGTCCATCTAAATGGTTGTTTATCCTTCCTTATGGTCTCAATAATAGGAGCATTGATCTTACTAAAATTATTTATGAATTTAGTATAAAAACTAGCAAGACCATGGAAACTTCTTACCTCAAAAACAGTTTTAGGTGAAGGCCACTCCATGATTGCCTTGACATTCTCTGGATCCATCTTCAACCCTTCATCAGAATTAACAAAACCCAAATACACTAACTCCTCTTTCATGAATGAAAACTTCTTCAAATTCAACAATAACTTCTCTCATTGTAGCCTTTGTAAGACATAATTCAGATGTCTCATGTGCTCCTCCTTAGACCTGTTGTAAACTAAAATATCGTCCTGATATACTATTACAAATTTACCAATAAACTATTTAAGAACTTCATTCATGAGTCTCGTAAACATACTTGGTGCATTTGACAACCCAAAGGGCATTACTCGCCACTCATACAATCCTTCATTTGTCTTAAAGGCAGTTTTCCACTCATCCCGTTCTCTTATCCTTATCTGATGATACCCTCTCTTAAGATCTAGTTTTGTAAAATATTTTGCTCCACTCAAGCAATCCATTAAATCTTCAATTCTAGGTAAAGGAAATCTATACCTGATTGTGATTTTATTGATGGCTCTTGAATCAGTACACATTCTCCAGCCTCCATCTTTCTTTGGACTCAAAACTGTTGGTATTGCATAAGGACTCAAACTTTCTCTGATCAGTCCTTTGTCAAGCATTTCCTGAACCTGCTTCCTAACCTCTTAATTTTCTATGGGAGTCATTCTGTAAGATACTTTGTTGGGTAGATTTGCTCCAAGAATCAAATCTATATGATGGCTAATTCTTCTAATGGGTGGTAACTCATTAGGAAAATCATCAACAATGATATCACAATAGTTGTCCAACATTTCTTGAATTGCAATGGGTAAATCAGAAACTTTAGTAGAAGTCGTTATTACCTTGGGCTTGCAAATTACAACAAAATTTACTTCATTCTCTTCAATCTGTTGTAAGTATTTCTTTCCTCCCAGTAGCAGAGTTTTTGGATTAGTCTTCTTTCCTGATGCATCTTCTTCAACCATAGGCAGCAACGAATGATTGATACCATCTTTACCAAACTTGTAGGTGTTTCTTTTTCCATCATGCATAGCTCCTCTGTCATACTGCCAAGGCCTTCCAAGTAATATGTGACACACATACATTGGCATCACATCACATACAATTTTGTCCTTGTATTTTCCCAACTGCAACTCCACTTCACACTGTTCATTCACTAACAGCTGATGTCCCTTTTGTAACCATGACACCTTGTAAGGTGTTGGATGTTTCATTGTCTTCAGCATCAATTTTTCCACCACTTCTGTAGAGACAAAATTATCTGTGCTACCACTATCAATGATCATCTAACAACATTTCCCTTGAACCTTACACACTATTCTGAACAAGGTCTTTCTTTTTTATGGTTCAACTATCTCCTTTGTTGGCTTGAGAAAAACCTTATTGATTACCAAAGATTCTCCTCTCTCTGGTATATTTTCTTCTTTTGTCACTGTTGTTGTTGTTGCTTCTCCCTCAACTTGAGCAACAATTGCATTCCTCTGACTTGTTCCTGCATTCTCTGGGCACTCAAAAGCTCTGTGTCACAGTTTGTTACACTTGTAACATCTTACTTCTCTTTCTCTTCCTTTGCCTCCTTTTCCTCTAGAAAACCTCCCTTTGCCACTTGCATCACCTCCTGTGGGTGCATGCTAGTTTGAGCTACTGCTAGCTCCATCTTTAGGTGTTTTAGATCTTTCTCTACCACCTTGACTTCCCCTTCCTCGGAAAGTACCTCTCCCTCTAATAGACTGCTTCCTCATGAGTTTTTCTTCAGCTTTTAGTACCATATGATAAGCTTCCTCTACTGTTTTAGGAGACATTATACCTATCTCATCTTGAATTTCCATCCTAAGACCATTCACATATCTAGCCACCTTCTCATCTGTATCTTGAGTTTGTCTAGCTCTTATGCTTACCTTATAGAATTCCTTTGTATATTATTTCACTATCATAGACCTCTGTCTAAGATTCTTCATCTGTCTAACAAGGTTTGCTGATAATTACTTGGTAGAAACTTACCTCTTAGCTTTGATACCATCCTATTCCAATTTCTGATTGGTTGCTTGCCAAGACTCTTTCTTTCTGCCTACACTCCATCCCACCAAAGTGTTGCATGTCCTTTTATCTTGGTGACAACAAACTTTACTTTCTTCTCATCTTTTGTTTCTTCATAATCAAAGAATTTCTCCATGCCATTAATCCAGTCTATCAATTCCTCTAGATTCAGTCCTCCTTCATATATTGAAACCTCAGTCTTTGGCCAAGCTGTGGATCTCAACATTGACTGGAAGAATCTCATCTCAGGAGTAATTTCTACAGCTTCCTCCTCTCCTTTAGCGTCAACCTCAGGCTCACTAACATCCCATCATCTATATTTCTCCCTGCTGTTAATGCTTCCATTCTAGCTTGCATCTGTTGCACAACTTCCATCACTTCAGCATTTGCAACTGGCCATCCTCTTCTACCATGTTCTCTTCTAACTCTGAAATCCATATTAACTTTCCTTCTTTTACTTCTGAGATTCAATTCAGTGTCAACAAGTTGCTTTGATACCACTAATGGTGGCTTGGGTGCAAGCGATATAGAAAAATGACCTAATCCTCATATAATTTCCTCTAATTCTAGCTGAAACCCTTCTTCTTCCTCCACCAGAGTATCAGTCATCTATTTTAGAGTAACTGTTCATAAATTTCCCTTTTTGGCCACTATCACCACTCTTTTTCCCTAAATCACCCCAACCCTTGTTATCGGGAACAATTTACACAACAGAGCTTCTTTTCCTCTATCAGAGCTGTAATTCCATGAGAATTATGAAATACACTATCAGAGGGGTGTTTGAATGGAATGAACGCAATTGTGTATAAAATACACTATCGGGAAGTTTTATTGTCGTAATGCTATTTCACATGGAAATACACTATCGGCGGGCTTTTACCAAAGGGATGTGTTAACACGCAATTTGCACTATCGGCGGGGTTTTTTCAAAGGGAAGCATTGATACACAAATACACTATCGGCGGGGTCCTTACTCCATAAAATGGAATAACACTATCGGCAATCGCTATCGGAAGTTCCCATGGAACAGAACAATAACATAACATCCCTTTCCGATGCGATAACACTATAGTGTTATCGGCAATCGCAATCAGCGATTCCAATACACACTCGCTAAGCTCTTCCTATCAAAGGCTTGCGATGTGACAAGTCCCGTGGACTCGATATGTTATGAAACCTCCCTTATACTGTTTTGGATCCAAAACTCGCACTTTGGACTTCGGAATTTTAAAGGGCTAGTCCCTCTCTACTCAAACATTGCGATGCGATATTGGTTGTGGACCCGATAAGGGTATCGGCCATATTTAATAGAATTTCAAGTCCGGAACTCCATTCCGACTAAGTTTTTCATGGTTTTCCAGTGTAAACCACAGTTTCGCCTGTAGGACTAAAAATGCACAAAAAGGAAATAGGCACATTGATGTGAAGGAAACACACTCCAATAGGATTCAATTGAAGAATTAGTTGGAAAATAAGACAAAACCACTGTTATAAAGACTTAAAAGGAAAATGTTGCGCGAAGCCAAATATACGTATAAATACTAGATTTAAACAGGAAAACGGGCATTCAGATGCATAAGAAGGGTTTCGAAGGTCTCAATGCCTCCGAGATCGACCAATACACAGAGATATTCTCTTCTTCCTTTGAGAAATATGCAATAAAATCATGTGGTCCAAATCCCTTTACAATAGCATCCAAATTACATATATATTGGTTCGTGTTAACAACCAGATCCTAAAACAAAGGCTTAATTTATTGCAACTATCAGTTATGTGAGACATCCTCCTTGAGCACCTCCACTATGCTTAACTAATCCTGTCTATTCAGCGAGGTATTCTCCTCGAGAACGTCCACTATGGTTTAACTAATAAACACTTATTACATCATGATTTATTCCTAGATTCTATCTCTATGCTAAACTAGAAAAACATGGAAATTGATGGCTAAAGGATCCCACTCCTTTGCTTGTAGATTTTTTTGTATTTTTGGAATAAGTTTGAAGTCTTTTCCCTCCAAGTCTCGTGCTTCTACATTAGGTAGCCTCAAGGAGAACCACTCACATGATGACCTAGCCTAACCCCCTCTAAATCAAGTTTCTAACACACTCCAACTTTGGACCATGGGATGGTGAAGGATTTTAAGCTCCCTAATTTGTCAACTTCTATATCTTAATGTAAGTTATCAATGGCCCAAGGGGCTTTGGATTGACGGTGAATGGGTGCATTGTTAAGGCACTCCTTGCGATAGGTCACTGGTTCAAATCCCCTGTGGGTACTTAGGTTAGTCTTAACTAGAAAAAAAAAAAAAAAATGTAAGTTATCAATGGGTGTTATTGGAAGCTTATCCCACTAATCCTACACCTAACTACACAAATTGTTTGGCCCTAGTGACCAAGTGGTCTTAATCTATATGTGTTGAATTATTAAGGTGCGGTGTTTCAAGTCTTGGATTGGCAGTGTTAACCAAGCTCATGTTCACTTAGGGTGTGTGTATGTGAAAATGATGTGTCAAGTGAATGAGTTAATAGAGCATGTTTTATGATTCCATGTGATGTTGAAAGTAAAGTGTTTAAAAACAGTGAATAATGATGAAAATGGACAATAAAATGAAAAACAAATCCAAGCACACAAACCCCCACCCAATAAGGCTATCAAGCAGCTAAAAAAGAGGTGGAAACCAACTACTGAAAGAAACATAAATGGCCAAAGGATCTAATGTCTAAGGGACTATGATATAAAGGCACTAATCTGTTGTAAATGGTGTAGAAAAACAACAAAAATCAGAGGTGAAAAATGCTGCAAAGGATAGGCAAGAAGCTCCAAAAACCTAGGACACTCAAGGGGATCCTAAGGGGGAAGGAAACACTAAACTCTAAAGGGAGTAAAATGATGAAGAAACCTATCCAATAGGGTTGTAAAACAATAGGAAAAACCCTAGAAATTAGTGGTTGAAAGTGTTGTACCCTAGACTCCCCAACTTAGAAAATCTCTTCCTAAATGATGGAGGTAAACTCTAAACCCTAGGGGTTTTTTCTTCCTCAATGAGAAAGTACTAAGAGAATCTAGGCCTAGGGGTTTTTTAGGAAAGAATAGAAACCCTTCCTAGTACACATAATACAAATTCGACAAATATGAGAAATTATGAAAATTTATGAAAAATGACAGAATGTAGATTCTAACTTAAAAAGTGTGTTGGAATGCTAAAATTGGGCCTAAAGTGTGTTTTTCTCTCACAACTCTTGCTCGATATATTTCACCCAGATTTTTTTGTCTCTTCCTTGGCTGGTAACCATGACCTGTAGAAAGGTGCGAAAGCCCAACAGAAACCAAAAGCTTTTCCAGAAAACAAACTGGATCTAAAAATAGAAATTGAGAGTATAAATAGCTTGAAAAAAACTAAAGAACACTTAAATGATAGTCACCAAGGATCTGAATTATTACTCTAATGGAGTCATCATTTGTTAGTATAAAAATTCTTAGTATGTGTACCAAAATCATTCACTTAAGTCACTCATGACAAGTGATTCTAATAATAAGATATGGCTATTTACACTTCAGATCTCTCATGACAAAATAAGAAAACCCTACAGTAAAAACATCATATGTAGCCCAAAACATAGAACAACAAGAAATAACCAATGTAATAACCCAATAGAAGCTTTGAAATAATAATATTTTTATTAGAAAACACCTGATGGAGAGAATTTACAACATGGATCTAAAAAATCCCCCTTTGTGGGATGGGTCCTTTGATGTCCTTGTGCTTAAGCAATCTGTTTCTCTCTCTCAATATGTAGAAAAACCAAAAGAAAGAATTCAAGTGGGAGATAAAATGGAATAAGACAATAGTGCTGACGGTGATAATGATCATGGTGAAGAATGAATAGAAAATTGATCCAGGTGGCTCCAGACAAAGGTTGAAGTCCAATAGGGCTCAGAAAGGGTGAAAATTCAATGTGGTTAGATCGTTCGCAAACTAGCACCAGATCGAAGTGCTCATCGTCCCGATTCTAGTGGTGCGAACGACACTCAAATCCGAGCTCATTTGAGGGAGAAAAAGACAATCACATTTTTGGTCAAATGTTATCGGGAAAACTAGTGTCTATTCAAAGCTGCTAGTCCCACTAAGACAGGTAGCTATCTTAGAAACAAATAGATTAAAGTTACTTGTGTTTTCCTTTATGAGAGATAGATGAGAGAGAAGTAGAGAGTACCAACCTCAGTCTTTCGCTTGGCTCCTTGCTTGTTTCCTCCCTCCTTTGACAGAGATTCACCACTCCTTCATTACTTGTCCCGCTTCAAAGAACACATGTAGAGTCAAAGCAGCATAATACCATCAAAGCATAGAGATCTATAACCATAAACAATATAGGATCAGATGTATATTAACCATACGAATGCATATATCAATACAAGATTTAGAGATATACAAGAATATGGAGGAAAACTCAAATATCTTTATTAATAGAAGTAGTAGAAGAGAGGATTACAACCCATTGGTCTGACCCAGTTCCATCCTCCCACCATGAAATCCCTCTTCACCTCATACAAAGCAAGATCACCCAACAATGTCTTCAAAGAGAAACCAATAGACTTCCTTGCAAATTACAAAATTCCAGCCTCTGGATCTCTTGGATGAGGGATCCATATATAGATGTTTGCAGAGGAGTGAGTCAGCTTCTAGGATTTTGATTAGTGTCATTTCACTGATAGTTCTTGGTTCCACTTGGAGATTTCATGATCTCTTACTCATCCCTGGGCGAATTCAGAGAGGCAAGTGTCCTGGGGAAGTTTCTGGAAGATTCCAAGATCATCCACTTAGCAAACTGCCTCTGCCATTTGTCTACTCTCGCTCATCGCACCCTATAGAAGGAATTTTTAGTATGCATCACACCCCCCATGTGTAATAGGTGAGATGCATCTCACCCTTAGCATGGAGTAGGTGAGATGATCCAGTTTTGACTAGTTCTGAGCAGTTTTTCAGGGAGAACTTCTGGGAAATGATGTAATCAGTTGACCTTGCTCCTTTAAGGTATGAAACAACACTTTTATGGGTTTAGAAGCCCTTGGTTTATGGAAATATATGATTGGGGTTGCAGTTCCCAAATATGTCTATAACAGTTCCCCCCTAAAGCATGAGGTTGTAAATCTTTTGATGTCGGGTGAAATGCTTTATAATGAGGATCCGAGGTTTTTCGAACTGGAAGGTGACCTGTAATAAGATACAATACAATACATTATCTTCATAATATTTTCGTGATCTAGCTGAGGCGGGTATTCCCATGCTTAGCTTTATAAATTCATATTCATGTACATAAGACAGACAATCATCTGTGTAGCAGACTGATGATTCTGGTAGAGCCATCATCCTTTAGTTTGGATAATTATCTGTGCAACTGTGATGTACATTTTATGTCTTTATTTTCCTGAATATATCATAGCCCGGATGGATGAAACTAGATCCGGGTCTTCAAACTTGTTCAATCTTCGCCCCAAGTATAAGTCGATCCATGTGAAAAGATGTTCTGATGTTGAACATGGAAAGACATTGCTTGATTACCAGCCAATGATGTAAGTTGTTAACAGGCGCGAGAGGAATCACCGATAATGATGATGACCCTCAAGGTACTGTAGTACAATTCATGTGGTGTGAATGCATGAGTTGATGTCAAACACCACGTAAAATCTTTCAATCGAAGGCCATTGATGTAAAACTATCGCCGGAAGTGAGAAAATTTCCATTGAGACATGCAAGCTTCAAAGTACTGAAAGGGTTGTCCCTAAGTCAACTTCCTGGATAATGAGCTGATGTCGACAAGAAGTGACCCATCGTAGGAGGGCCTTAATGAATCCCACATCTATGACACGGAACGAAGCAAATGATTTTGTGGGGGTGAAAACAATCTGATGATATAAGGTTCAGGGTGGCGGTCATGAAAAATGGAGAGTGAAGGTATTGCAGCAGATGAGACGTTAGCTAGGTGGTGAATTCTCTAAGCGACTTCTCTTGAACATACTGGTGACACTGAAATGGATTGGTAGTGTTAACCCCAAGGTGGATGGTACAGTGGACCAATGGTGATATGACCGGTGAACAGAATAACCCAACTCGAATCAATCATGGTGACAGAGTGAAAGTGTCATGTTCAAGAGCGACCTGCTACCAATGAAGCTATTCAAGTTTTCTTCCCTTTTTCCCCAGTCATTTTTGACTAGTACCTCTTTATTTTTTTCAAGCTTGAGGAGGATAACATATTCTTGTTCTATAATTTTCCCTTTGGGAAAACTTGTCGCTATGTTTTAGCGAGCCTAGCAACAGTGAAACTCGCTCTTGTCTATAATGGACAAGTTTGTCGCTATTGTTTTAACGAGTTTAATGACAAAGATAACTCGATCCTTCTCAATTTTAGAGAGTCTAAAAAGAGACATAAAGGCAACTCCAGTAGTCCTTTTTCGTAATATAATCGCTTAAGTCTGAAAAAGTATAAAATAATATGAAAGGGATGACTTTTCGATAGTTTTAACGAGCTGAACAAGACAAGTGCTTGATCTTTTTGTGTAATAATCCCTCAAGTCCAAAAAGATTAAAATCTAGAGGAGGGATGGCACTTCTGATCGCTTTAACGAGCTAGAGAGGCCAAATGCTCAGCAATATTTTCATATTTTATGAGTCAGATGAAAAGAGCTTAAAGGAGACTCATTTTTTGAGGAACGAGTGATGTTTTTGGATAACAACTGGTTCCAGGTAAGGTTTGGAACTTTTCAATCACAACAATGTAAAGAAGGTGGCTAATAGAATCACTCATCGTAGTTGTTCCTCAAAAGGGTAAACAATCAAATGGAGGCGTATGATCGGCTAAAAAGTGGAGGTGATGGTAAGAACACGACCAAGGTTCAAAAGATGATAATTATGTGATCTCAAAGATTATTTACTGAAGGTGGGGTTCATTTTTTAGTGAGCTTGAACTTTGTGGGGACATTTGCTCATTGCTAGGTTTATTTTTTAATGAGCTTAAACTTCTCGTAAAACTACTCATGGCTAGGTTTATTTTTTAACAAACTTGAAATTCGCGTAAAACTGCTCGTGTTTCCTTTTTATGTAAGCTAGGAATGACCAAACTGTAAAGCTAAAAAGCTAAAAATGCTAAATTGGTTGTTTTTGCTTGCATAAAAAGGTTTGCATGCCCCCAGCATGAAAAAGTCCTTAGTAACCATATGGAAACTTACTGTGGTTAAGTAGGATGATTTTCTGTCAATACTTAGATAGAACACTTCCTGCACTTTGTCTGCCAACTAGACAAAGGTGAAAGGTCACTTGGACTGATCACATAACTTATAGGGAAACTTACCTCTACAGCTGGGTTTGTCCACAAAATAGACAAGGGTGCATGCCCCCTAAGCTTCATTACATTCACCAGACTACTCATGGTAATTAGGTGGATGGAATGAAGGTTCCTTTACAAGATCAAGTGAAAGACTTGACTTGGAACTTTGCTCAGCCTTGTTTCATTTTTTAACGAGCTTGACACAAGACAAGGAATTCTGCTCAGATCTTTGGTTTCATTTTTTAACGAGGTTGACACCAGCCAATGAACTATCCTCTAGCGACCTTTGATCACAATTCATAAGGGGTCATGAAGGAAAGATATGGTTCCAATCCCCCCAATACATAATGTACAACATCACTGAATTGATCGTCAGATGATGTAGTTATGGTATGGCTTGGGGGTAATACCTCGTGATAATCCACACTATCAAAATGGTGAGAGTTCTTCTTAATCTTTGATGATGTAGAAGATATCATATGACAGGTTTCCACTGTGGCCACTTCCGCTAGATTACTCAGAGATGGAAGGGCAAAAGTACCCATTAAGGAAGGGTCTTTTAGGAGACCTACTCCGATATTTTGAAGCAATATAGAGCTTCCATGGATCAATGGAATGCTTCCGGTAACTTGCGAACTGTTGGGGAGGAAGGTTAGTTGGTCAATGATTGTAATTCCGCCTTGGAAGGGGAATGTAATCTTTCTAAAATATGTTGGCACAACAACAACCATAGCATAAATCTAGGGCCTTCATAGCAAGATATTGTAGTCAAGGTTTCCATTAATGACCTCAACTTCAATTTCTACTGTCTTTCCCCCCAGTTCAACTTGCAAGTTACTTAGTACCCCATACGGTGTGTATGTTCTTCCATCGAACATTTTTAATGTCGTTGATGATCGTGACAAGGGTGGAGAGCCTAAAGTTTTCTAGCAACTCATTGACATAATACAGGTAGATGCCCCATCATCAATGATTGTTTGATGAACAGTTTTGTTGAGGGTTTTTACTTGTATGAGGAAAGGGAGATGGGCTGGTAATTGAGGTTTGTATCCTTTATGATTAAAGGCCACTAGATTGGAATATTCTGGATCATTCCCACCTATCGCTGATAACAAAGCCTGCTTTTGGGAGGGGAAATTCTACAGTACTTCAAGTGTCGACATAGCGGATGGCGATTGGGCTAGATCCTCCACTATATTATAATTCTGTGCTGCTTGAGCACAAGGATTAAATGTCGATTTATGTACTACTCCCTTAGGTGGTTTTATTGTTAATTCAGGAATGATTGGTGGAACAAATTCCGACGAAGTTGTTGTCGAACTGCTTGGTTGATCTGTAGCCTTGCCATTCGACGATTGTGGATTTCCATAATCTTTATTCCTTGTTGATATCAAAGCATCATTTTTCTATTTTGAGATGGATAACATAAGCACTTGGGATGGGGAAGCATGATCACTAGCAACCAAGTTTGTTTCTGGGCTCGGAAATGGATTAGTCAACACCACTGGGGTATTTGAAGTTTTTAAAAATTTCATAACCTTAGCTTTATGTGGACAATATTTCGTGAAATGCTTGTCGTCGCATATGTAACATGGATAACGAGGTTTCTTTTGCCCAGTAGGGTTTCCAGAAGATTTTTCAAGAGGTGAATTTTCCTGTTTCTTCTTATTATTTTTTCCTTTCTTCTTGCCCCCTGGTTGCTTTGGATTTTTTCCCTTGTCAGATGACACAGCATTAACCTCTTAGGCAAGAGGTTCTTCATTTGCTTTTTGAATAGAAACCACAAGGGCTTTTTTAGATGTAGCCTTTTCGGTTTTCATGCTTGTTGTACTAATCACGCCATCACTAGCATGAGAGTCCCAGTTTGATTTAGGAGGGGGAGGAACAGAAAATTCTGGTCTAGGTGTGTTAGGAATTTTGTCATAGAGCGTGCCAAACTGAGTATATATCAAGTCTAGATATTGTGCACGAGCAATGACTTGCTCTTCAGTGACAACTCCACCCTTAGCCACATCTTCTGTAATAGAAGGTAAAATTGACTTAATAAATCATTCAACTAGCAACTGATCAGGAACATATGTTTTTACCATTCGATGACGATGTTGCCACTCATGAATATGATCAGATATGTGAGTGGTTGTCGTCTGTTTAAAATTGGTAAGAAGCTCTGTTCCCGTTTTGTACCTTATGGGTAACTGAAAATGGGTTAAAAAGGTTGTGGCAAGGGCGCTGAAGTTATCAAATGAAGCTCTAGGCAATTCTATATACCATTTAGCTGTCGGACCAGTTAACGTTCACTGAAAAAGGCGAAGCCTAATCGAATCATCATTCAGGGTGTTGGACGAACACCACAAATGGAATATCATTACATGATTCGATGGATCTTCACCTAGATTTCCATTGAATTTAGGAATATCTGACAAAAGTTTATGAGGAATCGCTAGCCACCAAGGGGCATAAGCAATTGGATCATTTGTTAGTCGATTCAGATCTGGTAATTCTAAAGTTGCTACAAAGGGCAATTGTTGATTTATGTTTGGTGAAGCATACCCAGGATAAGATGGGATTGCCTGAGCAGTGGGTCTTTGCATACCAGCATAATGCATTTGATGTTGATAACTTTGATAAGGTTGATGAGCATAACCATTATAATATGGTTGTTGATAACCGCTTTGGAAATGCGGTTGCCCAATACTTACAAAGACTTGTTGCTCAGGTCCTTGGTATGA
This sequence comes from Pinus tabuliformis, assembly GCA_031772625.1. Lineage (NCBI taxonomy): Eukaryota > Viridiplantae > Streptophyta > Pinopsida > Pinales > Pinaceae > Pinus > Pinus tabuliformis. The sequence goes on from CM062818.1 coordinate 1,547,756,173, forward strand.
TTGCTGGAATTGTAGTTGTTGATATTGAACCAGCCATGGTTGCTGGATCATTTGTTGTTGTCCAATACTGGATGATTGACCAAGATGTGGAGTCATAGTACCTATTTCAGCCTGAGTCGCTCCATATGAGGAGGCACTAACCTGAGGTTGTGATTGAATCGCTGAGACGAGAGGTTGTTGTATTGCAACTTGAGAAACTTGAGGTTGACATACAACAAGTAGCGCTTGTACTTGCGATACAATCATAATAGTAGGTGTAGTGCGAATATTCGACACAGGATGGACTGGTTGCATTGAATATACAACCCTTGGTTGTTGAGGTAGTATTGGTACCCAACCGCTTGATGTAATTCCAGTTTGACCTGTTCATTGTTGTAAACTCCCATATGGTTGTTCTCCAAGAGGGAACAATGAAAAGGTATAATGCCCCCCATATGGTGGTAATCTAGTACTTAAAGGGTAGATTGGCCTTTGAAGACACATTGGATTAACTTGTTGAGTTTCAACATAAGAAATACCAGACAAGAGTCCGGATGAAACCATGTCGTCGAAACAGTCCCTAATTGGACTCCCGCTTGTTGTTGATAACTTGCTGGGACAGGTGGTATACCAACAATCATTGTAGGAACGACAGCAGGAAGCTACACCGTAGCTATTTCTGTTGGCACAGTCCTAGATGTTGATGGTTGTTCAGACATGTTTAGTCTATCCAAAATATTTCCTAGCGATTCGACATGAACTTGCGATGAAAAAGAACTAATTTATGTAGTAGAAGGATGTAAATGGATACCAGTTCCAAAATGCACTAGAGTACAGGGTGCAAGATCCTCCACTATCTCTTCTATAGCAAGCAATCCAGGTGGAAGAGGTAGACCGTCAGGTCCATAAAATATTTCTGGTGCCGAAGAAGGTATAGACTCTGCAGCGACAGATGTTGGAGGGGTGACACCTTCCGAATCAGCCCTAGGTGGAGCTGTTTCAGGAATTGAGGTGTCTACCGTTACACTAGGATCAGTTCTAATGTCCTCTTGTAACTATGGAACTTCTTCTAAAGGTATATGTACCAGAAATATTTGGAGTAACTGTAGTCTCTGACGATGTTGAAACACAAGTTTGAAATAAATGAGGTGAATTCGACTCAGTTAAATGAGAATGCCTTGCCGGGATGGTTTCGTTTCCGGGGTCAAAGACAGTTGACTCGCTAGTCTCCACGAACGACGGGGTTTTGATTGAATTTCTTCCACGATTGCAGATTACTTGATAAACTCAAAATAAAAAGGAGAAATGTTATTCCGAATTAAATGAATTTTATGACGCTTTGACACAACTTGCTTTTTCAATTTTTAAGAGTCGAGGAAAAGCTAAAGATGACTATAGTCACCTTTGATTTTTAATGTGCCTGAAGTGACAAGTGCTCAGATGGACCTTTTCTTTTAAGCATTCTGAAAAGGAACGAAAGTGACTACTCTGGAAATCTAGACAGAGGGGATTACCAAACCAATCACAAAACTGCAGAATACTTTTTATGGTACAGCAGTCAATCTTCCCACATACTATGTTTAATGCATTGTGATCGATAGGGCAGCAGACACGACTTCCTAAGGATAAAGGATATAGCCTATTGTGGTCTCACAATATATACTCGATGGTATGTGGGAGCACAAGTCTGTACTGGCACTTGTCGTCTCAAAGAGGAGGAATCACCCAACCTACAATGAAAGTGATAGTTACCAGGCTTTATGACACTGGAATATGTCTCTAGCCTAGACTTCTAGATGTTGTGCGTTATGTTCCAAAGCATTTTTATGTTCATTGAAGTTTATTTTACAGTTGATCTTTCTTAAGAAGTTTGCCTTTAAGGTTCGCTGTGTGATGTAGATATACAATTCCTAAATATGCAATCTAAGATGATAAACAATTGTTTACTTTCTTTTTGCAATGAAAATCCTAGCTACTAAGGAAAGAGAAATGAAATTCTTTCAACATAGTGCTAAGAGCACACATTAGATGCACTTTTCCTAAATCAATTTCAGCATGCAGCCGTAATGCAAATGCACATGCATGTATTGTTTTTCAGTTTTCCTTAACGTGAGAATGACAATAAAGAAAACAAAGTATAGATCTGAACTATTCTCTTTCAAAGCAACAGTACTAACAATTTTCTTTTCAAAAAATGAAAGTAAAGCCAAGACGTCACTTTGCAATTTCGAATTCAAATTGCTTTCGACACTTGAAATACTAATGATTCAAATCAAATAAAATGGAAAAAGTGTAATTGGTTGTCTAAAAGATAAATACTTTGTAATACTTTTTTTCTTAAGTGAAAACGACACTTGCGACACTTTCAAATCAAAAGACCACAGTTCGATTAAGCTACTATTTGCAAAGGAGAACTTTAAATGATGAAAAAATACATAAAAAACATTCACAATTCCTTCTGATGGAGGCTAAATAATGCAAAGTAATATTGTTTCAACAGAGATATACTGATCACAGACAACAAAACTACTGAATAAAGCTAAAGACAATGAAGAAAAAACCAAAATCTAGAGGCAGAAACAGTCTCATCTGATCATCGCACCTATAACACAGGGAAACAGGGATGCATCTCACCTACAACACATAGGAGGTGCGATGCATCCAGACTGCCAAGAAGAGACAGTGCGATGGTCCAGGGATGAGACTGAGCTTGGTTTTTGCTCACAGTTTGTAGCTAAGTTCAGGGATTTAGGCTGAGCTAATGATTTTCAGTAAACACAAAGTATAGGGGCTGATCTAATGAGGTTATTTGAGCTACCACCAGGGCACTTAGGATGTTTGCAAGTCAGTTGTTCAGTTCACAAACAAACTGAGAGATTGACTGAAGCAGCATTGATCTACTTTTCACTTGCATAGCAAATGCAGTTCAAAGGCTAGCTAGCTTAACTTCAGGCTCTGTCTGTAGTTTATGAAGAAAACAAATAGAGACAAGCAATCAAACTATTCATTCCCTAGTGGAGTTGCCATTTTTTTATCGGGAAAACTAGTGGCTATTTAGAGCTACTAGTCCCTCTAAGACGGGTAGCTATCTTAGAAACAAACAGATTAAAGTTACTTATGTTTTCCTTTATGAGAGATAGATGAGAGAGAAGTAGAGAGTACCAACCTCAGTCTTTCGCTTGGCTCCTTGCTTGTTTCCTCCCTCCTTTAACAGAGATTCACCACTCCTTCCTTACTTGTCCCGCTTCAAAGAACACCTGTAGAGTCAAAGCAGCATAATACCATCAAAGCATAGAGATCTATAACCATAAACAATATAGGATCAGATGTATATTAACCATACAAATGCATATATCAATACAAGATTCAGAGATATACAAGAATATGGAGGAAAACTCAAATAGATTTATTAATAGAAGTAGTAGAAGAGAGGATTACAACCCATTAGTCTGACCCAGCGCCATCCTCCCAGCATGAAAGCCCTCTTCACCTCATACAAAGCAAGATCACCCAGCAATGTCTTCAAAGAGAAACCAACAACAGTTCCTTGCAAATTACAAAATTCTAGCCTCTGGATCTCTTAGACGAGGGATCCATATATAGATGTTTTCAGAGGAGTGAGTCAACTTCTGGGATTTTTATTAGTGTCATTTCACTGATAGTTCTTGGTTCCACTTGGAGATTTCATGATCTCTTACTCATCCCTAGGCGAATTCAGAGAGGCAGGTGTCTTGGGGAAGTTTCTGGAAGATTCCAAGATCATCCACTTAGCAAACTGCCTCTGCCATTTGTCTACAATCACTCATCGCACCCTATAGAAGGACTTTTCAATATGCATCACACCCCCCATGTGTAATAGGTGAGATGCATCTCACCCTCAGCATGGAGCAGGTGAGATGATCCAGTTTTGACCAGTTCTGAGCATTTTTTCAGGGAGAACTTCTGGGAAATGATGTAATTAGTTGACCTTGCTCCTTTAGGGTATGAAACAACACTTTTAGGGGTTTAGAAGCCCTTGGTTTATGGACATATGTGATTGGGGTTGCAGTGCCCAAATATGTCTATAACATCAAAGTTGCATTGTGGGCCAGGTTTAAGTGTCCTACAATTTGACAGACCCCGAGGCATGAAACATAGCTCCTGCGAGCAGGAGAAATTGTTGCCTCTTTAATTTGTCTAATATCCCTTATATTAGACAAATTCAAAAAATATGGCTATTCTTATAAAAAAACAAAAAAAATATTAATATAGGTGGTGGGCCATTACCTCTGCCACTTCCACCAGACCCAACATTATATTATAAAGATTTTTTTTTATTAAAAGGGCCGACAGGCCATGACCCCCGCGGCCCCCAAACCATATAACAAAATTTGTAGTAAATAGGCTGATGCGCCATGACCCCCGTTGGCCCCAACAAACAACACAACTATAATATATATTATAATATGGGGTGGGCGGGCCACCTCCGGTGGACCCGGCCCACACCCCAACCACCCAAACACCATGTTTAATACAACACTTTATGGAGGCCGAAAGGTATCAAACTCGTATCGGCCATGTGGGTAGGCCTACCACCATGCAGTGGCCCCATTCAATCAACCAAACCATAAAACGGTTCCATATCAAACCATAAATGTGTGCCATATTAAAATAGGTGGGAGTGGGTTTGGAACCTAGGACCTTCACCAAAAAAAATCATATAATTATTGCCCACCAACCAACATGCCAAGTGGGTACACTTGGTAAAGTCTGCCCTCCAGTTTGTACTTAAACCCTCTTACATAGTGCAACCGGGAAGAAGAACGAAGCACTGAATGGGAGAGAGACGGAATAGAGGTGTGGCAGTGCAGAGGGGGTCCACCCTGAGCACATAAATTGAGGCAGCATGTGGCACAGATTTTGAGGTGATTTTAAATTAATTGTGCAGGTGGAACCATGACCTTAGAAAAGAGGTAGGTAGAACCATGATGGAGCCAAATTTTCAAGAGGGCGAAATTTTTCCAGTGTCCAAATTGGACAAAATTTATGTCTATCCTACACCTCTCAGCAACACAAACCTGATGGCGTGGACATAATTTTGATTTGAGTAGTAGATCTTCAGATGACCCGAAAGAGGGAATATTTGAGGAATCTAAGGGGAATCTAAAAGATTCTTGTAGCTCCAGATTTTCACTTTGTTAGAATTTAGAAATTTGAGAGTCGATTTTACACTATTCAACACCACAAACCTGATGGTGTAATCAAATTTTCCATTTGATCATTTCATTTTTCAGCCACTTTTCAAAGTGGAGTGCAAGTGTCAGCATTCAATGTCCGAGCAGTCATTTCCATGAAATTCTATGCCACAAGATTGATGGTGCAGCTGGATCCAACAATTTATCATCCTCTTCTTCAGATAACTCCTTGATGTGAGGTATATGCAGTGTGATCATGTAATTCTTCGTATCTTTGCTTGAGATGCATTAAGTTGTAGAGATCGTTGTTTGATGTTTGATGTGGGATCTTTTTTTTTCTTGAAGTGAGATGTACTTATTGTCATGTTTTGATTGAGATCCCTTTGTCGCCATGTTGATGGGATACCCATGTGTCGTCATGTATGTTTGAATTGAGATCCCTTTGATTCCATGTTGGCGGGATACTCATTATTAACATACATGAAATCATGTCATGCTGATAGGAGTCCTTTTTTTGAATGAGAGTTCCTACAATGAAACATCTCTTGGAGCCACTCCTACATGAGGGCATATTCCTTGTATTATAGAGAAAACACATGCATGTAGATCATCACTCTTTCCAGCACTGAATGTAGCAGCCTACACCATCTTGACACTGGGGCCCGGAGACGTAGTCCCTCTTGGACAAACTCTGTTATCAACATCTTGTGTCTTATGTTGTTGATTCTTGTCATGTTCGTTCTTATTTACAACATGCATATATGTTCCTTTATGCTATTTTAAATGCAATTCTAGTCACATCACAAAAAGCAAAAGATCTTTGTTAAATCTAGGAGTTGAGTCAACTCAGATAAAAAACCCTCTTATTTATAACAAAGTATTGAGCTAAATTAGGAATTGAAAAATAATAAAATATTATTGACCAAATCAAAATTCAACCATTAGGAATACTTTATTATATTTTCTAGAGAGAGAAAATATATTCAAAATGGTCAAATATATTTATTTAAAAAATGGTTGAAGTAATTAATAAAATGATTTATTAATCACTTTGCAAGGATTAAGAAAAGTGTGAATTTGAAATAATTATTAAATAATGGTTTAGCAATTATTCCAAAAATAAGAATAAGGAATAATAAATAAATAGTGACTTGTTTAATTATTCCATGGTGATTTAGTCAAATGTGTTAAGAAATAATGATCAAATAATGATTTAATAATTATTTCTAGAGAAAATTAAAGAAATAATGATGTATTCAATTATTCTCATGGGGTTTTTTTATTTTAATAAAAAATAATTTAATAAAAATGGTTTACTAAATTATTTCCTATGGTGAATGTGATTTTACTATGGTAAAATTAATCCTACATGGTGTACTTTAATCCACCTAGTATTTCTTCATTCCCAATATCCAAGCTTATGATTATTCGGTTTTATTAACTTCTCCATTGAAGGTACATGGTTTTTCGTTTTTGAATTCCTCTGATATTAAGTTTTTCTCATTCCTTCTCTTTTGGTGGAGCCTCCTAGTTGCACACTAGATAAGTGGTCATGATTGTTTGTTGTTCTCTCTAGATTGTTGAATGGAAGCCTCTCTCTCACTGTATTTTTCCTTGCTTTTCTATGTCTCTTTTTTAACTTATTTCCTTCTACTCCATTGGCTTCCAATCCATACTCCCATAATCTTGATGGAATTTTCTTGGATTTGTTCTTGCTTAAGTAGCTAGAACCAAGCTCTTATTGCTTATGTCTTTGTATATCTAATAAGTTGTGTAATATTACTACGTTCACTTATACTTGCTTCTCTTGATCTCTGACAATCCTTTTATTATCTTCCTTACAAATTCTCAACTCAACTCATCACTTAAGCTTCTAATGGTGTATATCCAATCAAGGGATTGTTCCTCCTTCCTCTTCATAATTAAGTCTTCTTCTTGATAATGTTGGGATCTATCACTGCTACACTACACCATTATGCTACTCATTTTTTGTATTTGTAGAAATTTTGAATAATATGACACTTATTCACAGAGATTACCTGGATTATACACTATTTTCCGAATGCATGCATAATACATAACCTCCTCTACGTTGATCATCAATTTTCGAAATCAAAAACAATCATATGCGCACATTGAAACATCAATCACACATATCAACATAGTATGTTACCGGGGAAAGCATACAGCTGAAAACCCCCAACTATCTGTATATTATAATGATATATAACATGTATCAATACATAGTACAATACTCCTCACAAGTACTCAGTACTATCTCCACCTGTTACACACAAACTAGCGTAGACCTGAATCAAGTCACAGGTTCAAATATCCTCCGCTGTCTGCCTGTCTCTACTGTGCAATCCAAAGTAAGAATAGGAATGATCTAAGCTCATTTTCCTTGGCTTGTACTATGCAGTCCTCATTGGAAATCTCAATCACTGATTGTGCAAATCTCATGCATAACTATAGTCACAACTGACAGTAGTCTCCTCCTCTAACACCTGTCTCCATTGAACTCTCTATGCACTGAGTTAACTAATGTATTCTTTAGTTGCTTTATGAGTTAATAATTAGTGAATTAATTAATAATTAATTCACATCACTCATCACTAGTGTATTCTGTAGTTAGACTAAATACAGCTAGTTCAACTCAGTCAAACTGAACACAACTCCATAAACTCCTCAATCAACTCCACCAAACTCAATCACTTGAGTTCTAACTGAATTCCATCATGCAATAGCTCAACTGACCCATAAGAAAAGTGTATTTCCTTTTGGTAGTTGCATGTGCCACATCCGTAGCTCGAACTGAAGTGCTCCAAGAAGATAAGATAATGTTTATAGTCCAAATATTATTAAGAGCTAATAATATTTGACTGTTCTATTTTTAGCCTGGCAGTCTAAAAATAGACTCCACCCATATGTCTAAAAATAGAAGTCCATCTATTTTTACCAACATGACAAATCATCCATAAATAGAATCCTGCAACTCATATACCATGATCCATATGTCTAAAAATAGACTTTGTGCCAAAAATAGCCTGCGGGCCCACTTAGTGAAGGCGACTTCTTTTCACTAAGCTCCATCATCTTGTTGAATTTTCAACACTCCCTCTCAACAAGATATGGATTAGCTGCAACCCCTATCCTGCCTCGATGGTATTCGAATTTTCTCCTGGTGAGCGCCTTCGTCAAGATATCAGCATCCTGATCCTCCGTTGGAATGTATGAAAGTAACATGATTCTCCGCTGCACACAATCTCTGATATGATGGTACCTGATGTCAATGTGCTTGGATCTATCATGAAATACTGGATTAGTCGAGAGTTTAATGCAACTCTGGTTATCACAATAAATCACTGTAGTCTCCAAGTGTGACCCGAACAACCCGACTAGGATCTTCCTCATCCATATAGCCTCGCATGCAGCCAAACTTACTTCCATATACTCGGCCTCTGCTGAACTGAGTGCCACGGATCTTTGCTTCCTGTTGTACCAAGAAACTGCTGTCGACTTGATACTGAAAATCCCTCCAGATGTGCTCTTTCTGTCCGTTGGGCTCCCTGCCCAATTTGCATCCGTGAAGCCACATAGCTTCACCTCATCCTCCTATCTGTACCACAATCCATATCATGATGTGCCTCTGAGATAACGCAATACATGCTTGCCTACCTTCCAGAAGAGCTTGGTTGGCTTAACCATAGCTTGTGAAAGCTGGTTAACAACATAGCATATATGGGGTCGTGTATTGACCAGTTACATAAGCGACCCCACCAACTATCGATAAACAGTGGCATCCACTACCTGCGCTGAAGTAGCATCCTCCTTCCTCCAACCTCCAGGAAGAGGAGTATCAACAAGCTTGTAGCCATGCATGTTGAACTTCTCCAGTATCTCCTGGGCATACTTACCCTGAGAAACAAATAGTCCATCATTGCGCTGCCAAATTTCCAATCCCAGGAAATAATGAAGGAGGCCCAAGTCCTTCATCTCAAACTCTCTAGCAAGATCATCCTTGCATGAAAGTATCAATAGCTCACCTCCCGTCAAAATCAAATCATCTACATAAAGTAGAATGATAAGCAACTTACCCTCCACCACAGTCTGGTATAGGTTAGAATCCACCTCACTCTTGGAGAATCCAAGTCCAGTGAAATAATTGTCTATCCGTGTGTACCAAGCACGTGGTGCTTGTTTCAACCCATTCAGCGCTCTCTCGAGTCTGCACACATGTGACTCGCTTCTGAAGATCTCGAAACCTTTAGGCTGATCTATGTACACCTCCTCCTCACTGACTCCGTTGAGGAACACAGTCTTCACATCCATCTAATGAATGTGCCACCCCATCTACGCTGAGAGAACAAGAATCGTATGTATGGAAGAATACCTTGCAACAGGTGCAAAGGTCTCCTGATAATCGATCCCCTCTATCTATGAGAAGCCTTGGGTAACACATCTTGCCTTGTACTTCTCCACACTCCCGTCAGCTGCCTACCTCACTTTGTAGATCCATCTCGAACCCACCACTGATTTCCCCTCCGGTCTTCGGACAATCTCCCATGCACTATTTCTGACAATCGAATCATACTCTTCCACCATGGCATCTATCCATGCGAGATCCTCCACAGCTTCCTCGAAAGAGGATGGCTCAGTCACAACACATTTGCTCACAAGAGCCATGTATCCAATGTACCAATCAGGTGACTGTCTTTATCTGCGTTGTCCTGTAGGTGGTCCTACAACCTTCTCTGCATCTTGAGCCAGTCGCTCAGCTTCTGTAGTGCGCTTTCGCCCTCTGATGGTTGGCGCTGCATGAGTGGTCTCTCCCATTCCATGAACTTCATCTTGTGGCTGATCCACATCCTGAAGCTCATTCTTAGGAATTAATAGCTCCTCATATCCATGCAAGTGTGGCTCCCTCTCAAGCGAACACTTCATGGCTTTCTCCTCCTGAAATTTGATATCCCGTCACACAACAGTCTTGCGACTGTCTGGCAAATACACACAATAGTTGTGGGGTGTATCAGTGTACCCCACAAATATCCCAACCTCTGCGGCCAGCTCTAGCTTCTTCCTGGCATCCTTCATCACATGCATGTAAACATTAGTACCAAAAATCCTCAAATGGGAAATATTAGGCCTCTTACCAGAATAATCCTCCTCGGGTGTACTCATGCCAAGTATCCTGTGAGGACAATGGTTCTGCACATATACTGTAGTATTGCATGCCTCTGCCCACAAGTGAAGGGGTAGGCCCTGATCATGCAACATTGCCCAAGCAGCACCCACGATCGTTCTATTCTTCTGCTCAGCAACCCCGTTCTGCTATGGGTTATGGGGAGCTATGAGCTCTCTTCGAATCCCTTCTGCGCTACAGAAGTCCTTGAACTCGCCAGAGATGAATTCACCACCATTTTCGCTCCTAATAGCCTTCACCTTCTTCCCCGATTCCTTCTCGACCAATGCTTTGAACTCGCAGAACTTTGAGTATGTCTTGCTCTTCTTGTGCATGAAGAAGATCCAACACTTTCGAGAGAAATCATCAACAAAGATCACATAGTACCTGTGCTTTGCTGTTGAAGCTATTGAGAAAGGTCCACACACGTTTATGTGAATTCTCTTAAGGATCGTCGTGGCAGGACTATCCTTATCGTGAAAGGTGGCTTTCACAAATTTTCCCAAAGTACACCCCTTGCACTGATCTGATTGCGCAAGAATTCCTTTAGGAATCCCAATAGTAATCTGCTATAGTACCTTCAAGGCTCCATGGTGAAGGTGGCCCAATCTCCAGTGCCACAGCTTGCCATCATCCCGGCTCACCAATCCTTCTGCCTTGCATGCCATTGCTACGCAGCCATCTACATGCAACTGATAAACGTTCCTAACTCAAACCCCTATCTTTCAGGTTTCTCCAGTTGTCTTACTGCGCAGGAAAGCCTTTCCCTCACTGAAAACAACATCATATCCCTTGTCTTCTAACATCGCCACAGAGATAAGATTATTCTTTAATCCTGGAACATGCATCACTTCCTTCAATATGAAGGGTTTACTAGACTCCCTCTCAAAGGAAATGGTACCGACACTGGTCGCACTGTATCTACCATCATCACCCATCTCGATGTGCACTCCAAGATCTTTCTCAGCCAGATTAGAAAAAAATATCGATCTCCTGTCATGTGAAAAGATGCACCACTGTCCAAGAACCATACCGATCCCATCACACTTGATACCAAGGAGCAATCAACGAAAAATCCAGCTCAAACTGTGAGGCTAAGGCCTCTCCCGCTGCAGATCCAGTAGCTTGCTTATTTTTCTTCTTCTGCGGACAATTTGTGGCATAATGTCCGTGCTAGTGACAGTGAAAGCACTTCACCTTGGACATGTCCTGCTTCTTTCCTTTCGCACTAGAATGAGAAACTTTCGTTTTCTTCCCCTTCTTTGCTTTGGCAGCCAAAGCGCAATTTTCTTCATCAGGTGCCTTTGATGAATATCCGTCCCTGGTATTCCGGCTGATCTCCTCTTGCACAAGATTCGACCAAAGTCTCTCCCATCCTGGAAATTTCTCCCGATCATTGACAGAGTCTTGATAGGAATGCCAACTCTTTGGAAGACCAAGGAGAGCCAAGTTCACCAAGTCCTCATCATCGACAGTCACCCCCACACTTCCCAGCTCATCCCGACATTGAGTGAACTTCGTGAGATACTTGGGCATACTGTCTTCTTTCTCACACTTAATGTTTCTGAGTTTATCCTTAAGTGCTAACTTCCTCTAGTCGCTCTTGCTTTGGAATAAATCTGTCAATGCTTTCCACATCAAGTATGGAGAAGCCTTTCCATGCAGGTTGGACACAATGTGATCCTTCATGCCCTCCAACAGAATCCTTCGACACTTTGCTGTCTTCTTTTACCAAACCTCAACGTGAGCAGCATCAATAGGCTTTGGGACCCCAGCCTCTATGAACTCCTTCAGCCCATTGTCATCTAACACCGCCTCCATCCTATCTTTCCATGTAATATAATTCGAGCTGCCCTCAAGAGCATACTCCAATCGCGATCCGTTGAAAGACATTTCAACTTTGACACCAAGAAAACACTGCTGCAAATTCGAATCCCACCAGCTCAAAACTCAACTGCTTCTGATCTAAAATTCGTGAGAACAAAGTATTTCTCGTACAAAGATTGACTGTATGGGATTTTACTGGATACCTCACCTTCCAAAAGAAGGATGAGTCCAGAGGCTACCTGGCCTGATTATAGACTCTGCCTGAAGAAATAAAATGTAATCACTTTCTGAATAATAGATCTGATGATCAAATCTACTCCGATACCATGTAGAAATTTTGAATAATATGACACTTATTCACAGAGATTATCCTGATTATACACTTTTCAGAATGCATGCATAATACATAACCTCCTCTACGTTGATCATCAATTTGCGGAATAAAAAACAATCACATGCGCACATTGAAACATCAATCACACATATCAACACAATATGTAACTGGGGAAAACATACAGCTGAAAACCCCCAACTATCTGTATATTATAATGATAGAGAACATGTAACAATACATAGTACAATACTCCTCACAAGTACTCAGTACTATCTCCACCTGTTACACACAAACTAGCTCAGATCTGAATCAAGTCACAAGTTCAAATCTCCTCCGCTGTCTGCCTGCCTCTACTACGCAATCCAAAGTAAGAATAGGAGTGATCCAAGCTCGTTTTCCTTGGCTTGTGCTGTGCAATCCTAATTGGCAATCTCAATCACTGATTATGCAAATCTCATGCACATTTATAGTCACAACTGATAGTAGTCTCCTCCTCTAACACCTGTCTCCACTGAACTATCCATGCACTGAGTTAACTGATGTATTCTTTAGTTGCTTTATGAGTTAATAATTAGTGAATTAATTAATAATTAATTCACATCACTCATCACTAGTGTATTCTGCAGTTAGACTAAATACAACTAGTTCAACTAAGTCAAATTGAACACAACTCCACCAACTCCTCAATCAACTCCACCAAACTCAATCACTTGAGCTCTAACTGAAGTCCATCATGCAATAGCTCAACTGACCCATAAGAAAAGCATATTTCCTTCTGGCAGTTGCATGTGCCACATCCATATCTCGAATTGAAGTGCTCCAAGAGGATAAGATAATGTTTATAGTCCAAATATTATTAAGAGCTAATAATATTCAACTGTTCTATTTCTAGCCTGACAAGCTAAAAATAGACTCCACCATATGTCTAAAAATAGAAGTCCATCTATTTTTACCAACATGAACAATCATCCACAAATAGCATCCTGCAACTCATAGACCATGATCCATATGTCTAAAAATAGACATAGTCTAAAAATAGAATTTGCACCAAAAATAGCCTGCGGACCCACTTAGTGAAGGCGACTTCTTTTCACTAAGCTCCATCATGTTGTTGCATTTTCAACAGTATTCTCTTGTTGTACCTTCGTGTCTTCTTATGTGATGTTACACACACGTTATTGTTATTCAAATCAAGAGACAATTAGAAATATTTACCTGTCACCTTAGCATGTTTGCAATAATCATGTTGATGTGAAACTCGTTGAAACATCAAATCGTAGGTTAGTATGCCAATTAGAAAAACAAAATAATATATCAAAAACTTGTTAAGCCAACAATCGCATAAGTTATGACTAAAAATTAATAAATGTGTGTGTGTGTGTGTGTGTGCGTATAGCAATTAACCATCCCTATTCTTTGTCATTCTTAACAAAATTTCCAACATTATATTTCTAGGCCATTCAGTTTGAGTGCTAAACCTAGGTGCTCTAATACCACACTATAACACTCCCTCCCACCCCATTGTACCTGCTCGGGCAATGGGAGGTGTTACTTTATAATAAACATGAACTCCAAGGTCTATTATAAAGATGGGATAACAAAAATCCCCCTTCTCCAAAGTTTGTGGAATTAATTTTTAATATTACCATCATGTTTAACATGTCAATTGCTTTTCGACAATATAAATTTTACCTCAGTTCGACTCTTGGATTGAAATTTATGCATTTGAAGCTTGACCAATTAAATTGCACCACATCACCATGGACCTCCATGTGGCATCCACATGTGACCCATGCCACCATGCCACCTCACCCCAAACAGTTCCACTTTACCTGTGGAATCTTGATGCTTGATTAATTAAATTTTCCCACATTATTAGGGACCTCCGCATGGCATCTATGTGTGACCCACATGGTCCTACCACAACACCACAAATAGTTCCACATTACCTATGGATGCTACATAGTAGCCACATGGTCTTTATTTTATCCTAATTGTGTTGCCACATTGACCTGCACTTGTAGATCTCATTGAGCATGACCTTTTATGTTAATGCATCAAATCTACACTAAATCCAATTCTCTAGAAATTCAGGATGTCAATAGTTATACTTTGTTGACACAAAACCCTAGATCTGTGGATTTCTTTAATGCTTGCAACTTCCATATAATTACATATCCATGGCTTTTGCATATGGGCCACCACTATGGGCCCACCTCCAAATGGCTAAAATTTACAAATGAGTCTAGCTCAATTTAAATGTGCATGAGTGAGCAAAATTTGATGCATCTTGTCCACCTAGATGCCCAGATCACTGGATGTATCTAAGAAAAAAATAAAATATCCACCCCCCCCAACCCTCCTTCATTATTCAGATATAAGGCATGATTAAAGGGGACTGCATGAACCTAAATACGCTAGCACTTTGGGCAACAAAATAGTATCTAACCCAAATACAAAAACCTTCAAATGATCCATAAAACCCCATATATCCAATTCTAAACTATATTTCCCATAAAAATATGATTGAACTTGAATCTAAAATAATTATGAAGCGATCATGTCTTTTCCCTTTGGATGCCCAAATTATTTGATGCTTCATTCGATTTTGGAAATTTGGCCTTGCGTAAGTGTTTTTTTCCCAATGGAGGGAATGATACTAGATATCTCTTACACACTAATTTACTATGAAAATATGCACCATCTCACATTCGACTCTTTTCAATTGTGCACATGCGATGACTAGTTGTATGCCTAGACTACTAGATACATCTGCTTCCCCTGCATATCTTGATGTATATGGAGTTGGGGGGTTGAAAAGATATCTGGACTAGATACATGGTTCATCCAATAACCATCTAACCATGAATACAAGTGCAAATTACTACCAAAATTATAGGAAGGAAAAACAAAGATTTACCAGAATTTCCTTGAGACAGGGCAATGTCCAACACATTAATTTCCAAGAACAAAAGCCCATATCTAGACATTGACCCCCCAAGATATATACCATGGCCATAATAATGTTAATGGTACTAACATAACTTCCTTATATGAGATATTGAATAAATTTAATAAATGGATCCAATAGCCATATTTCATAGGAAACTTACATAATATGCTTCCTCTGTGAAGCTCAAGACATTGCAACATTATACTAATGCACATAACGAAAAAATTCTCTCATTGATCTTAAAACAATTAAGTATTAGATTTAACATATTTTTTAGCATCACACAACCCTTACATTTCCTCCTTATCATGAGGGATTTCTTATAATATTAAACAAGGTAGTGAGCCATGATATAGTGAGCCATGATATTCATAACATATCAGATAACTAAAATCACATATTACAATAGGTTAGCTGAGACACATAAATCAACCATGCATATTCATGTAAGTAACTCTGTAGTTTATGAGAACAATAGCAAACAAAGAGATCCATAAGTTCAACATAACCATGAAAACATACAAACAAAGCATTCATTATTAACATACAAACATACCATACTTCCTCGATAGGTAGTGTTGATACATACACTTTTATATAACATATTAGACATTGTCCATCATCCATAGTAAAATGGATACAAGTAACTATACTTATATGTTCAACTTGAATGGATTGCAACTGAAGGAGGGACTTCAATTCTCCACCCAACGATAGGCCAACTACACTATAATATTTCTTGTAGTTGACCAATCCCAAGCTGTATTTAGATTTTAAGGAGTGATTTTCTCAAGGGAATTTGAAACCAATATTTAGTCAAACTAACAAACAATAGGAGGAGTCCATTGTCTAGGTGGTTTATCAATTGCTCTATGGTAGTAAGAACCACAATTACTCTCTATCTCACTAAAATCAATCACAAGGATTCACCCAAGGCCTAGTGAAGTACTGCTCAGTTCAAGGGGAATGATTACACTATATAGGTGGTTTATCAACTAGATTTTGAAGGCAAGCATTGTAGGAGTCTGCCCACTTTCCAAGTGGTTTATCAACTTACTTGGCAACACCAAATGGTTTATCACCTTCCTAAGCAAGCTTTATCAACCCTTTTCAACAAGAATTACAATTGCCCAACTTACTTGCCTAGTAGTTTATCCACCTTCCAACAAGAGACCAAGTGGTTTATCATCCCATTCAACAATGTCTAACTGGTTTATCATATTTCCAGTAAGAACTTGGAGGTTTATTATCTTACTCAACAAGCACTCAGTGAATCAAATCTTGAACAATCCTTCACTGAGAAACCAACACAGGAAAACACTGGCCTCAATAAAATCACAGGGAACTTTGTCCCAATTATAGAGTTGTGGCTTGATACTTTTCTTCTCTTTCTATTGTTTTTCGAGCACTTCCATTCATGCACATTCTCCTCACATTCCACTTCCTCGTCACTTGTCGCTTCTCTTACATTATGTTGTTTTGTGTTCTCTTCTCTTTTTCCATGTTTTCCTTTTTCTCTCATCTTCTCTTTGCATGTTGACTTTTTTCCAACATGTCCCATGAGAATGGGAACAAAATAGGCCTCGTCCTTCACTTAGACGACCCATGCTCAACTTCACTGTCTATTGTGCAGACCATATAATTCGTTATAGGATAGGTAGATTGAAAATAAATGAAGTGGCTTGGGTTAATCACATCATAAGCAACATCCTCTCTTCAAATATCTAAATCCATGTCAAATTCTCTAGCTAAATCATATTTTGCGTTTTTACATGATTTACATAAACATATGTATATAGTGCCATTTACATGGGGTGCAATAAAATGGAATGTCAACAACCACTAGTCATTATACTCCCATGCTCATGTCCACCATCATTCAATGATATGGTGTAGACATCCAATATTTCTACTTAATCTGAGTAATGACAATAAAATGATACGTCCCCTTTATTACTATGGGTATCGTCTCAATAGTCCTCCAAATTTTCAAGAGAGAGGAGATGATAGTTTAAACCAATAGAAATTATTCCAAGACCTCAACCACTATGTACTCAAATTTGTTTCATTGACACTTAGGTATCCACCATGCCATTGGACATTGAAATTAATCCTTTTTTACCTCCCCCAGAATAACGAAGCAAACAACTCACTACTAGAGGCATACAACCTCTGAGAAAAAGATCCCCCATGTTGCCAGGAATTTATATTTGTCTTGATGCACACGTCTTGAATTCGTGACCTCTTAGAGTCCCAAAGGACATGCCCTTTTTAATTTCGTGTTTGTTTACACACACCCACATAACATGTTCCACAAAATCATTGTGTGTTAGAACTAAAGGTACAATTTGGTAGATAAGTTAGATACCAAACCAATTAAAGATGAAATGAAAAAATTAATAGAATTAGACCATGAACGGAACAAAAGGGCCTTGAACCTTATAATCTTTGGTTTAAAAGAGGAAGTAGATGAGGATATTTTAGCCTTAGCCCAGACATAATTACATAATAGATTACAAATTGAAACAATGTGTCTCACAAAAGCAACAAGGTTGGGGAAATTAACCGAGAATAAAGGAAGACTAATCCACATAAAGGTGAGCTCCACTTATCATAAGTACAACATACTTAGTAAAACCTCAAGTCTAAAAAGAATGGGAATATTCATAAATGAAGATCTCATTCCAGAAGATCTAGCAGAATTAAGAAAGGGGGTTCAAAAGGTAAAAGAAGCTAGAAAGGAAGGAAAATGGGCAATAATTAGAAATAGAAAAGCCTTTATTCGAGATAGAAACCAAAAAGATAGTAATCAATAGCAATTAAGCATGCTCCGGATCCTTTCTTGGAACTGTCAAGGCTTTCCATGGAACAAAGGGCCCAAGCTAAGTTGGATTTCAAATGTTGTTGATATCATTTTGCTTGTTGAGACTTGGGAGCACGAAGAATCTAAGGTCCCTAACATAGATGGCTTTACGCTATGGTCTACTTGGAACAAGCAATCCTCCCGTAGAGGCATTGGGGGAATAGCTTGTTACATTGAGAAGAACATCTCCCCCCATGCTAGGATTTATAAAAACAACCCTCACAACCAATATAGTTGGATAGAGATCAGAGACATTAATAATAAAAAGTCCTACATAGAAATATGTTATTTCCCCCCATCAATTCTAACTTCTATAAGAAGAAGAATCTAGATAAAACTAACCCTTATAATGGTTTAGATAATGATATTTCTAGCCTAAGGAATGATGGTAATATCCTTTTAATAGGTGACTTTAATGCTCGAATTTCAAACAACCAAGCTATTATTCTAGGCAATCATTCCAACCCTAATCCTCTTTGGTTAGACGAAGACCTTACTCTGGCTAGTAGGTACAAAAGGAGCTTTGAAGACCTCGGGGAATTTTTTTTTGGGTTGGAGCTAGTCAAGCTCTGTAGTGCTCAGGATCTCATAATTTGCAATGATCTAAAGAAGTGTCCCAATTCCAGCAAGATGACCTGCATCCATGGACTTGGTAGTAGCGTGGTAGACTACGTTATTTCCGATCTCCCATTATACAACGAAATAATAAATTTTGACATCTTAAACGACCACGAACCTGACTCTGATCATAGGCCTTTACTTATAACTCTCAATTTTGTCATGCATAGAGTTCCCACAGAAAATAATACTTACAACCAAAAGAACTTAATATTTGATAGAAATAAAAATGATCTCTCTCTAAATGAATTCAAAATTAATTTGCTTCCTTTATCTAGTATAGACAACATAGAAGACCTCTATCATAATTTTACTACAACCCTCTCATATTCTATTAACAAGTTCTCAATTGAAGTTTCAAATAATAAAAGAAATAGCAAAACCAATCCATGGTATGACAAAGATTGTAAAAGTGTGAGGAGAGAAATTAAGGAAGTTGTTGATGAATCTCTTAAAATGGACAAGATAAAAATATATAAAGCCCTAACTAAAAGGAAAAAGAGGCAATACATTCGTCAAAGAGAGGAGAATCTCTTACACCTCTCCAAGGTAGCTCCTAAGAAATTTTGGAGGCAGATTCTGACTAGGAAGACTAAAGATAATAATAAAATTGCTCTTCACGATTGGAATTCCTATCTTAAAAAGCTTTATGAATCTCCAAATGTCATGGATAATTTGGAAACCTTGCTCACAACGAAAGAAGCTTTCTCTTTAGAAGACATTAAGTTTGGGGTTAATCGCCTCGCTAATGGGAAAGCTAAGGACATTGAAGGTTACCAAGCAGAAATCTTAAAAATTGGAGGTCCTATCCTCATCCCCCACATCCACAAGCTTTTCAATCAAGCAGTCAAGCAAGGGTTCCATAAACCTTGGACTGAGAGCCTCATTATCCCTATTTTTAAAAGTGGGGATACAAATAACCCCTCTAATTATCAGACAATTATGATCAGCCCTCTCTTAGCCAAGTTATATAGTAGTATTTTGGAAAAGAAGTTAAGCATATGGCTTGAAAGTGAAGGTAAGTGGGGTAAAGGCCAAGCAGGTTTCAGAAGGCATCACTCAGCAATAGACCACCTCATTACGCTTAGGATAATTGCAGAGGAATTCCATAATTATAAATCCAATTTATTTTGTTGCTTTGTGGACTTTAGAAAGGCTTTCGATACGGTTCCTAGATACAACCTTTGGAATAGATTAGAAGAGCTAAAGGTTCCTCTCAAGTTGAGAGCTGCTGCTATAAGGTTATACGAGAATGTAATTGCCAAGCTAAATAGTAATGAGGGGTGGTCGAAAGATATTAAGTGTAACATCGGAGTTAAACAAGGTTTTCCCCTCTCCTCTACCCTATTTGGCATTTACATCGATAATCTCGAAGGCTATTTAGAGGAAGCAGGATGTGATGGCACGATCTTAGCTGGGATAGTCGTCATCCTTCTTCTCTATGCTGACGATATTGTTCTTTTGGCAAGGTGCCCATCTGATCTTGATAAGAAACTCAGGCTTCTTAAGGATTTCTTCTCTACCATGGGTATGACTGTTAACACTGACAAAACAAAAGTTATGATTATCAAATCCAAGAAGGACACTTACGCTAATTTTATGTATGACAATAATAACTTGGAGGAAGTGTATTATTACAAGTACCTAGGAATTGATATTCATCACAAGCTCAACTGGAGCCATAGCATTGAGAAAAGGATTAATGGGGGGTGGAAAGCTTATTTTGGTCTTGAAAATAATTGTAAAACAACAAACCTTGTAATGTGGGATAAAAAGAAGTTCATCTTTGAAACTTTAGTCACTCCTGTTATCTTATATGGCTATGAGGTTTGGGGTTGCAGCATCTCCAGAGAATCATGGAGAAATATTGAGCAAATCCAGAAGCATTTTATAACTTATAACCTAAAAATTAAAAGTAATACACCATATCCTATTCTCCTTATAGAGGCAGGTATTTCCCCTATTGAGAGCCTAGCTATGATCATGTTTCTGTTGTACAAGCACAAACTCAATAACATAGACGATCATAGAATTCCTAAGCTAGCTTTAAATTCCAGCCAAAACCACCTAAGGCTCAATCGGGGGTGGCATAAAGACACAAGGGCCTGGTTAAACTATTGGGAGATCAACGAGAATGATAAATTGCAAAACATAAATAACATTAAAGATATTGTTACTTCTAAGTTAAAAGAAAAAATGTGGTGTGAGAAAGATTTAGCGGCTAAAATAAAATATAGTTACTATAAGAAGGTCATCAACCCCACCCTAGAAGATCAAAAGTATCTCTCTATTTTAACTAGCTCAAAGAAGAAAATTAATATAGCAAAGATTATAATGAATTCTCATGAGCTCCATAGTGAAACAGGTCATTGGGCAGTTCCTAAAACGCCATGGATGGAAAGGATCTGCCATATATGTGAGAATAGGGACATCGAGGATGAAAACCACTTCCTCTTAGAGTGCCCTGTGTACAACCACATTAGATCTCAGTTTCACAATCTTTGTTACAATACTAACCTTCGAGCCTTTTACAATGTCAAAATTATAGTGAGCTTGGGAGGCTTCTCTCCAAGCTTTTTTAGCATAGGAATAAAATCTTAAATCAAAATAAATAATTTGTTTATTTAGGTCTGATAGACCAATGTTTGGTCTCAGCGGATGTTAACCATCATCATCATCATCATCATTGTGCTATTTATTTTTAAAGGGTCAACATATCTAAAATATTTCAATGTTATCATTAGTAGTCTTATATTAAGGGTCTTACAAAATTATTCCACTAGTCATGGTTTTGATCCTTAATCATTCATCACCCTTAGGTCATCGTACAATATCAACCTTAAACAAACATTTAGTTAGTTTTGATTGTCCACTTGTCCCTATATGCATGAATATTTCTGTCCTTCCTCTTAATTTTGTTGTGGCCTCTCATGGAAAGCTAATATCCCTAGTTGAAAAGACGATCTATGTGTCCCAAATGTATTGTAGCTTCTTAGATATAGTTATGTTCTTGCAAACTACAACATTTAACAACCAATTCAAAATTGTTGTCCCCAAATCTTAAACCCTGGATGATCCAACAACAATTACAAAATTTACAACCACTTAATTACACTGAGTCCTCCCTTGAGCAACCCATTGAACCATGTTTTCAAAAATTCACACACATGTTAAATTTCATTACAGGGACAGCTAGTACCAAAAGATCCTTCTTCTTGAAATCTTTTGCAATGTAATGAAACTACAATGAAAATAAAATATATGCAACAAATATGAAGTTCAATTGCCATACGAATTCAATATTATAAGCTCAATGACAATTATAATTGATATTTAAATTGATTCTTAACGTATCTATTGAAATATTATCTTTGGCTCATCAATAGGTATGAAACGTCCACTCCGTTGTTTTTTCTCCCCACTCGACCTCTTTCCTCATCACAATGAAAAATAATTTACTTTGTCATTTTCGTAGTTATTTGGTGCTAGTATGTTTGTTGTTTTTATTTATTACACGACACAAAGTGAAATAAAATGGCATCTTTCTTAACAGAGGATGTAAGATTAGTTATTTGGCACATTAAACTTAGTGGTTTTTCTATTATTAGAGGAAAATGATCAATATGGAAAGGAATATGCCCATGGCTAGTAGATTGGAGATGCCATTCCAAAACATGTAATAGTAGATTGGAGATGCCATTCCAAAACATGTAATTTCTTGTTGTTTGGTTTGGTAAAATATTTTGTTCACATTTTGACTCTTAGAATCCGACCATATGACATAATAATTGAGCTTCCTCAACTACAATGATGTAAAATTTAGGTTATAACATTAAATGTTGAATTTTCCCAATCATTATCTAAACCCTTTTGGACCTTTCCATTGCTTTAATATTTTTCACTTTGTTTTTTTAAGTATTGCAACATTAATCATTATATATTGGTTTAGATCATATGGTGAATATAGATGACATTAATCATGGTAACAAAAATTGCAAGTGATTTCAATCAATTCATTTATTGAATCTTTTCATTCGTCTATACTATATGGAAGTATCTCTTGATTAAGTGTAGGTTCCACCAACATAATTGAGATAAAAGAAAGTAATATTTATTAATGAGGATATATCTTAACCTCCTCCCCCACCAAAAAAAACCAAGTAGTGTAAATTCTACATTTTTCTCAAATAATAAATAATTTTAATAACTTGATCCTAGATATATTGATTTAAGTAGAGCAAGTTTCATAGTTTCCAAACAAACTAGGTTAGGTTATTGAGATTGTACATACTGGAATATGATTGCTTTAAAAATATGTAAGTTAGTTTCTATATGTAAATCTTTACAAAGTTTACTTCAATGTTGAATGGTTATGCAATGGATGGAATTTGGATCAATTCAAAAGCGTTTGGTTTCTATATTCAATAGAAGGTTTAAGGGCATTACATTAATTTTAAATGGAGGATAATAATTGTAGAAGCATATTGGCATTAAATTAATTTTAATTGGAGTATATTAAGCTAAGTATATGTTCAATGCCAATTTAGGGTCAAAGTGTCATGACATTGTCCTTGAATATTTATAAGAAAGATGATTGTGTTGAAAGCGTGTGGTGAGGAACTTTATTATTCATGATAAATTAGTTCAATGTCTAGATATAAGAATGATCGTTAACCATAACATATGTGCAAACATGCAATGTATTCTTTCAACGTCATGCAGTATGACTTATTGATTTTAATCTAAACTAGTTATTTTCAAACATTAATTAAGTTTTACTAATAACCCATAAAAAAATCTTAAGACATAATTATAACACTCAATTCCTTCCTAATCCAGAAATCCTTCGAATTTATTTGTATATATCAACATCCCTATCTCATGTCCTCTCACCATGTCTTCATATATAATTAACCTATTGAAATATCATTTAATTTAAATTAGAGATAAAATAACCATATGTGTATGAATGAATTTGAACGTATAACATTGTTGAACGAATTCTTTATTAATTATTTATGAACAATCTAAAAGAACTTCTATTATTTTTAAACAACATAATCACTGAAATTAACATTCTCTTCCTTACTTGGTGATACACTAATTAAAATTTAAAAACCCATTTTCTGGATTTGTGCTGCCTTTCCCTTGGTTAATAAAATTTAAAAATGTTAGAAATAAAATGATATGAAGCTAAATTATAGATATAACATGATTAAATTAAAATATAAACATCTTTATTTTACCATATATTTTTTTATAAAAAGCTATGAAGAAACCCATTTTATGGATTTGTACTACCTTTCCATTGGTTAATAAAATTTAAAAATGTTGAAATAAAAGAATATGAAGCTAAATTAGAGATATAACATGATTAAATTAAAATATAAACATCTTTATTTTAGCATATTTAATTTTATAAAAAGCTAGGAAGAATAAGGAGGAGAAAGGCATGGTCCTTGTAAAATATATATATATATATATATATATATATATATATATGCGCCTCTTCAGGAAAAAACTCAAAAACTCAAGGATTTGATTTTATCAATGTCATAATATTTAAATGGTAGGGAGGATTTTTCAAAAGGAACGCATATTTAATTTGGAATTAGAATGGTAAAAGATGCCAATCACCTTATAAGGACTTTCAATAAAAATGAAATGGTGATTAAGGTATATATATTAAATTTCTATGATAAATTGAATAGAAATTTATTAATATTTATTTGAATACGGTATAATATTTCTTTAGATTTTTTTTTGAATTTTGATAAATGGGTTTTACGTTTTTTTTATTATGATAAATTTTATTTATTTATTTTTAAATGGTGATTAAAGTATATATATTAAATTTTTATGATAAATTGAATAGGAATTTATTAATTTTTATTTGAATACGGTATAATATTTCTTTGGATTTTTTTTTGAATTTTGATAAATGGTTTTCATGTTTTTTTTAGGATATTTATTATAATAAATTTTATTTATTTATTTTTAAATGGATGAATGGAAAGAATTAAATGTTTTAGAGTAAATAAAACAATTATAGAAAAAAAAATAGTAGTAATTTTGAAATTTATTTATTTTCTTTAATTTGTAGACTATATATTATTGTTTTGACAAACACATTGTATAATATGAGAGCGACTTGTGATTCTATCGATGTGTATAAGATGTGTGATTATGTCGATGTGTATAATATGAGAGCGGTGTGTGATTATGTCGATGTGTATAATATGATAGCAATGTGTGATTATGTCGATGTGTATAATATGAGAGCGATGTGTGATTATGTCGATGTGTATAATATGAGAGCAATGTGTGATTATGTCAATGTGTATAATATGAGAGCGATGTATGATTTTGTTGATGTTTAAAATGGAGTTGGCATATACGTTTTAAAAATAAAAAATAAAATATTTTCTAAATAAAAGAAACAATATCAATTATAACAAAAAAAAAAAAAAATTTAATTACATATTTAGTTAATTTTAGTTAAAAAAATTATAAAACATGAATAATCCAACCTTTTTCGTAATCAATCAATTTATTGTTAATTATTAATATTACAATTCACATAAAAGAGATGTATAAATATTTCATACTCGTTCTCAAACATAAATAAAAAATGTATTTATATATATAAAGAGATATAGTTATCAAAAATAAAAAAAAATCATCCGTATACTTTTTAAACATATTTCAATATAAAATTTAAATAAACTATTTTAGTAGCTATGTTAACAAATATAATTCAATTCAAACTTTATATATATAGAGAGAAAAGTTTATCCTAGTTAGGGGCACATTGGATGTGGGTAGAAATGGGGGACCCCGTCCCCACTCCATCATTACAATTAATTTATGGTACACTTGGGCTTTTCTAGAAATCTATTATATCATGGTGTGTTTTGACATCAAAATTTTTTTATGATGTCTTTGTAAACTTTTGGACTAAAATTTTACTATTTCACCATTGGTCTAGTTTCTCGAGTGAAATACAACAATTAGAATAAGTAAAAAACTACTGATGTAATATCTCTTCAATATGCAATATAACTTTTGAATTTAACCAAAAATACTTCAATAAAAAAATTAATTAATTATTAATAAAAAGAATATGTGCAACTCACTCAATTCTTAATATAAAATTGATATATTGCATTTAAAAATATTAATAATGATAAAATATTTAATGTGGATCATACATAAAATATTTCAAACACAAAGTTAAGTAATATTGACATGTTTTAAAAAGATATTAATAACAAAAAAACATTTTAATGTGAACCATGTTTATATATATATATATATATATAACTTTGAGGGTTAGGTTAATTAGTCGACTCCCCATTGTTAAATAATTTTTGCTTTATTAAGGGGTCTTGAGTTCAATTCTCTTTACACTCTTGGGATCAAACTCTGTGGTTAGGAAGTGATCTCCTCGAGTGGATCTTCTTGGTACAAATATTTCATGGACATCATGGGTTCAATCTCTTGTCGTTAAGGAACCTTACCTATTGAGAGGTCATGGGTTTAATCTCTCAGGGTCAGGCTCCATTTTTGAGCCGAGAGGTCATGGGTTCAACTCTCAAGGTCACCTTACCTATTGAGAGGTCATGGGTTCAATATCTCACGGTCAGGCTCCATTTTTGAGCCGAGAGGTCATGGGTTCAATCTCTCAGGGCCAGGCTCCATTTTTGAGCTGAGAGGTCATGGGTTCAACTCTCAGGGTCAGGCTCTCTATTTTTTAGCTGAGAGGTCATGGGTTCAATTTCTCAGGGTCAGGCTCTCCATTTTTTAGCTGAGAGGTCATGGGTTCAATCTCTCAAGGTCAGGCTCTCCATTTTTTAGCCGAGAGGTCATGGGTTCAATCTCTCAAGGTCAGGCTCTCCATTTTTTAGCTGAGAGGTCATGAGTTCAATCTCTCAGGGTCAGACTCCATTTCTCTCTCTCTCACACACACCTTATGGTTAAAACATTCTAGCTAGTCTTACTATTCTACATTTTGACCTTTCACACTTATATTTTGTGTCAAATTTATTGAAAATTCATCAAAAATATCTACACAATCTAAATGCCCAAAAAAAATTCAAGTTACTAAAACCATTTATTCAAAAATACACTTTAAATAAGAAAATATCACACATATAACCAAAAATCAAAATTATTAATGTGTAAACCTTTTATCATATTTGACATTTAAAAAAAAATTACACCTCATAAAATTTATATATAAATAATCTTCGCAACAATATATTAATCCATTAACATATATAAAATTTTGCAAAACATAATCAACTAAAATAAAAAAATTATCCTTAGATTTTATTCTAAAACTCCAAAATAACACTTATACATTTTAATATTTATGTGAACATCTCATAATTTCTCATCACATTATTGTACAAATGAGGAAATTGAACATTCTAGTAACATCCCGTGAACTTTTGAAATTATATTATTTGTACGAGTTGCACTATTTGCATCCAATTTCAAATTGTGCGAGTGTTATATTTATATATGTTATTTTTTTAATTATACTTAACATTTTATGCATTTAATTGGAATTACGATTAATAGAGGAATTGAAGTATAAATTTAATTATATATTTAATTTTCCAATTGAGTTATATATTTACATTCAATAATATGTAATCATTGTTAGTCATTGTCACTAAAGCAAATTACTGATTTTAATCTCAAATAAATATTTTATACATAAATAATATTATTTTATATATTTATAAAAATTATAATTTAATGAATCTAATTAATATTAACATCATATCTAAACAAAAAAACTCAATAAAATTATATTTATATATAATACAATTATATTCAAACTCATCAATAATGTTATAGTTAAGAATTTTATTAAATTGTTACTATTTTTTTTGGGTAGATAAGCACTCAAAGGGGGATTTGAACCAGTGATCTATCAAAAAGAGTACTTTAACAGTGCACCCACCCATTTACCGTCAATCCAAAATCAGTGAGCTTATTAAATTATTATCACCCTTTAAAAAAAAAAATATTGATTTATCTAAACACTTTAAAAAATTAATAGTTTATTTATAAGATTCAAATTTTGAAAGTATTCAATAAACCATACCATATAAGATGTTAGAATCTAATAATTACAGTTATTTTTATTCTAACATTTTGAAGATAAAATGAGTAAAAATTAATCAATATGAAATCTTGATTAATTTGATTTTTATGAGCTTCAAAACTTATCCACACGAATTGATTTTATCAACCAAGTTGTTCATGATCTACATACCAACTACCACGGCGAACCAAACAAAATTCACCATACACACGGTTGGTTGCAATAATATCAAAGGACTCTTTTTGACGTATACACTAATATAGGGTTACCATTAATGACTCATTTTATTTTAACCAGATTATGAGCTCGCCATGCTATCAATGGGAAACATTTAAATTAATGTGTTGTTATATTCCACCTCATAAATATGCTTTCAATTTCCATTATTTCGATCTCATTCTAAAAGAATGGATCCACTCTAATCAAATTAAAGAATATGTATAAATCAAATTTTATATGTCGGAAAAGAAACAATTTCATTTGGTTGATATCAATTATAATTTAAAACAATATTACTATGTAGAGCAGCTCAAGTTTCACTTCACCAACATATAATTATACTAGATAATTAAAAAACAAATTTACATAGGAACCATGTTTATATGGGTATAAATTTGTTCCTATGTACAAGGTATGAGCGGTAACTAGTCAAAATACAAAAGTCAATAGATCAATAGACATCAATTAGAATAAAAAAAAAATAAAGCATCACACATTAGGGGCTGATTAATTCCATAAACTATTAATTAATTATTCTAAATCATATTTTAATTTGATTTATATTTTTCTTAAAAAATAAAATGATTTTAATACGATTAACAACAATATGTATTTTTATATAAAATTGTTTCTATATACAAGGTATATAACTTTGTTCCTACGTGCAAGGTACGAGCGAAAACTAGTCAAAATACAAAAGTTTATTGAAAGTCAATCGATCAATAGACATGAATTAGAAATTTTTTAAAATATAGCATCAAACCTTATAGGGTTTATCAATACCATAAACTATTGGAGTTGTTTATTGAGGTAGAGGAATTCCAAAAGTGGTAATGGTGGAAATAGATTCAGCACCATTAAAAACGTCCAGGACACTTAAAATTTTGAAATTTAACAACTATAACTTGAATTTACAAAAATCTTTGCCAATTTTTTTTTAAATATAACTGGAATTTCCATAACTTTCTGAACAATTCTTCAATCTAATTAGACTACAGCTAAACTATCAACTGTCTAAATTATATCTTAATTTGATTTCTACTTAACCAAAATAGTAAAATGATTATAATACAATGAACAGCCATATGTTCGACGATTTTAAAATATAAGCCATATTTCTATATTATTGATGTAATGCAACTCAAAGTATAAAAGTGCATATGTAAATAATATAAATTCTAATAAAATACGATACAAAGCTTTTGCAAAAGTTATATGTCATTATAATGGTTAATGGTGGTGACATAGAGTATATAAAACTAGTATAATTTTTTATTTTTTATTTTTTTAGTCATGGATCTTTTTAATATGGAGAGGAATTAAATATTTTAAAGTTTAAATTTTTTTATTTTAAAATAAAAAAATTATATTTAAAAGATTCAATTTTTTTTTTTTACATTTTATGATAGATACCTGTTTAAATTATATTTTTAAATGCATAAATGTATATAATGTATTTGAAAGTTTTTTTTCCGAACTCATATTTTATAGATTACAGAATTTAAATTTTCAAGGCCAATAAATCTTTGCTACATTTTAAATAAAACAGCAAGAAATATATATTTGAAAAAAACAAAATATAAAATAGTGAAATTCCTTAAAATGTTTAAAAATATTTTATGAATAAAATTTCATTTTTTAAATTATTTTATATAATATATACATATATGCATAGTTAACATTGTAATATTTTACTTAATATAAATATTCAGATATTTTATTTATGGATCACATTGTTTATATTAAAATATTTTTTGTTACTAATATATTTTTAAAAACACACCTGTAATATATTTTTAAAAACACACCTGTAATATATTTTTAAAACACACCTATATTACTTATGTAATAAGATATTTTATTTACTATTTAAATTGAATATCGTTACTATTATTAATTATTAATTCTCAATATTACATATCAATAAATGAGTGAATTACACATCTTTCTCTCCCTAAAAGGTAAATGAATTATTTTAATTACTTTTTCTTTTGTACATTGAAACATATATATACTTTTCCAGTCTTTGAAATATTTATAAGGAAAATATAATCATGTTTTTTCTGTGTTATACATTTAATTATTTTATCTCTGTAAATGCAATATAAGAATATGCTATTTAAGATGGAATTAAATAAAAGAAAAATATTTTTACCACTAATAATGAATCGAATTAGTGGAATGATTATGATATTATTATTGTTTTATAATGCTTTTAAATAAAAGTAATGAAATATGTATATTCATTTCTATTTAAATTTATTTTTCTTTTATCTGGTTCAGTGAATGGTGACCATTACTACATGATGCCAACTCAACAATCCATTATGTAGCCTCTCAATAACAAAGATTCTTTAACGATGGAAACTCTACCTTGAGCTAACCCTCACCATTTCTGTTTTTATTATAGTGTACATTGCTTTATAGTGTACATTGTTTTTTATTTATTTATTTAGAGTATATTTTATTTTTATTTAAAAAAAGAATGTGTCAACTAGAGATTGAGCATTGAAGCAATTACAGATCTCCATAGGGAAGTGACCATGACATTATTGATCTTTTATAATCTTTTAATTAAAAGTCACCAAATATGTATATTCATGTAGCTATTGTTTGGAGTTTCCAAAGGATTTCTGGCTGGAATATGACAAAAAAACCTTGTGGCCAAATTCTGATTAGTGTTGATTAAACTGGTTTTTTGACTGCATATATGGATTCAATACCTTAAAAACACACTAAACAATTTATAGGGCACTTAAATTGTGAAGAATTCACCTCTTAAACTTGTGATTTCAATGAATTTTTCACAGAATTCTCAAAACAAATTAGATCAGAAAACTAAAAGAAATTTTCCTAAAAATTACACTTAAAAACTACTCATATTCATTTATGTTTTTAATATAGTAGACACTATCTTTTATTTAGAATTTATTTTATTTTTATTTAAAAAAAATACGTCTAAATTAAATATTAAACACATAAAAAATTACGCATCTCTTTATATTAATCTCTAAAATACATCACTTAATATAATTATATTAATTTATTACATAGAAGAAATTCCACTCACACATTATCTTTCATATTTTCTTATACAATGCAGTTCAAAATATGAATTAAATTGATTTTTTTAATCTTTAAAATATAACTTTCTAAATTTCTTAGAACCCCACCTGCATATACGGCGTGTCTTGATGCAATTATAGAACTTTGCTTTTAAGTTTATTAAAAGCATACCTCTTTTCTATTTAAGATTCTTGGCTTAAGATTCTTGGCTTGCTATTTCATAGTGCTGTCTTTGCTTTATTATACATTTTGAAAAGACTAGTGTACTATAAAGTGTGAGATATGTACAGGCCTACAAAATCATGAAGTCATTCGTCGTTTATAATGTTCATCAAAAGCAGAATGTCGTTCCTCGTTTATGATGTGCATCGACAGCAAATTCCTTTCAAATTATATATAAAAATTAGGAATTAGAAATCTATAAATTTATTTTACTAGATGATGACTTCACAAACATACCATAACTACGAGTGTTTCGTGATCTATGAGATAGAGATAAATAAAACATACTACCAAATTTATAGGGTCTTGTGATGCATCAAAGTACATCGTAACTCAATTTATATATTATTTGCTTTCTGATATTCATTTGCCTTTTTCCTCCCTCATATTAATAAAATGCTATTCTTATATTAAAGTAAAGAAAAAGCATTAATTAATTATCTTTCTGATAGAGTCAAGATTCTCTGTAATTAATTAATTGTTTTGGTTTGTTCTACGAAAATTTTGATGGTTGCTTTTTAAGGATAGCCTTTTTTAAATTAGATGCTATTACGTGAGGAGTATCGCCTACTATTATTGACTTAATACATGATGTCACTTGACCTCGTGTATTTTTAAACTGTGAAGTACATAACATGATTTTAGTGTCCCTTAAATTTAATACGTCGAGGAGAAGGCGAAGAAGAATGTTGTGAGCGTTAAGTTCGAGAAAGTAGCACAGGGACAAGTTTGATTGCTTGGTGCATGAAGAGAACCGGGATTTAAGTAAATTTGTCTGAGAGGTTGAAGAGCGTGAAGGAAGCAAAGCACTTGCAATGACAGCTTGTGAGAAATAAGTTTAAGAGAAGCACATCACTTAGAGTGTTTAGCTATAAAGAGGTTGTGTTCGGAATCACACATCAATTATATAAATATATCAAATTTTATTTATCACTTAGTTTGAATTTTTTTTGGTTCTTATTTTTTAATTTGTTAATATAAATATCATTTTATTATTTAAATGTAAGATTATGTGATAATATCTCCCTCATACGGGACACAACTATACTAAAAATAAAGATAATATTATATTAATAAAATGAATACAATTATGATAAAAATAATTTTAGCTTATTTAAATGTTGATTATTATACATCTTATTATAATAGAAATTATATTGTTTATATTAATTTTTAAATAAAATAGACACATTTTTTTTATAGTTTTTTAAAATATAATTTTATTTATGTATTAAATTATATTAAAAAAATTAAATATAATTTTTTTTTTATAAATACTTATAAAGAAGAGTAATTCTAATTTTAGAATATTTATTTCTAATTTTTATATTAAAACATTATGTTTTTTCAATCTATTTGAAAAATGTTTTGAATGTACTTATATGAACCTACATTCCTACATTCATCTATTTTAACTGTATCAAGCTTCTAGAGGGATCAAATTTAAGGTGTAAATCATTTTTTGAATGCAAATCTTAAGGAAAAATTTGCACCTCAAGATTTGATCCTCTCAACCTTTAATATATATATATATATATATATATAACCAAAAAGATTGAGTTTTCAAAACCTTAAGCCCAAAAAAATACAGTAAATTAACTCTATGACCTCAAATTTACCTGAAGTATTATTTACAAATTTATTATAATTTTGTAATATTTTTTTGCATAATTTAAATTTTATTATTTTTATTTCATTGATTCAAAGTGTTTACAATTTTCATATTGAGTTTACAAATTTCATATAATTGAGGGTTTATGTATTTAATTTTTTTATTATGGCTAGGTATAAGTGCTTAACTCTAATTATTTAGATTTATAATATTTTTTTTTTTTGGAATAGTCTTCATACATTTTTTGTTACTAAAGTTTTTGAGGAAAGAAATATATTTTTAAGTTCCCATCCTCAATTTGCTTTCAAAACCACTACTATATTTTCCAAGATGCTAGCACATTTTTTTAACTTTTTATTCTAACAAGATAAATTTGTAGCACAATTTCCTTATTACTTTTAATACACCTTGGGACCAAATCCAACCAAATCTAATATACTCATATGGTTTCCGAGACAAATTTGACAAGTACCCATCTTTCCCCATGAGAGCCAATGGTTGCACCAATGGTTTATCTTCTTTTCTATTTTGGCAATCAAGCATTTTCACTCACCATTCTTATATAGATTTCATTTTAGTTGCAAGTACTTTCATCATTTGATCCAAATCCATCGCTTAGTATGGAAATAGTTGGGAGAAATATATCTCTTCATGCTTTGGTATGTTCCACATGGAGATTCTCTATAATTAATTAATTGTTTTGGTTTGTTCCACGAAAATTTTGATGGTTGCTTTTTAAGGATAGCATTTTTTAAATTAGATCCTATCACGTGAGGAGTATCGCCTACTATTATTGACTTAATACATGATGTCACTTGACCTTGTGTATTTTTAAACTGTGAAGTACATAACATGATTTTAGTGTCCCTTAAATTTAATACGTCGAGGAGAAGGCAAAGAAGAATGTTGTGAGCGTTAAGTTCGAGAAAGTAGCACAGGGACAAGTTTGATTGCTTGATGCATGAAGAGAACCGGGATTTAAGTAAATTTGTATGAGAGGTTGAAGAGCGTGAAGGAAGCAAAGCACTTGCAGTGACAGCTTGTGAGAAATAAGTTTAAGAGAAGCACATCACTGAGAGTGTTAGAGCTATAAAGAGGTTGTGTTTGGAATCCACATCAATTTTAGTTTTATGGCGTTGGGGATTTTTGTGAGAAATAAGTTTAAGAGAAGCACATCACTGAGAGTGTTAGAGCTATAAAGAGGTTGTGTTTGGAATCCACATCAATTTTAGTTTTATGGCGTTGGGGATTTTCTCAATAAATTTATGGCATAACATATAAGCTAGGACATATTAAATAATATTTTTAATTTGATTATGTATTAGAAGTTATTAATCTTTATTAATATAAATTTAATATATTTTTTCAATTTAAAAAAAATTATTTTCATAAGATATTATAGGTATTTATGTTTTCATTAACATTTTTATATTTTTTTATATTTTTTTATTAACTTTGAGTTTCATTTTTTATATCTGTCAATATAAAAACAAAAACCTTCTATCCCCCATATATCCCCAATATAATATATTATTTTTTCCTTAATATAAATCACTCAATCATATTTTTTTATTAACTTTGAGTTTCATTTTTTATACCTGCCAATATAAAAACTTTCTATCCTATATATATTTCCCAAAATAATATATCATTTATAAATCACCCCATATAAATACACATATGGTATATAAATACGCCTTTGGTGTTGCTTTCACAGTAAAATTTTCATGAACTATTTACAATGTATTTAAAAATTTATTAAATCACTAAACTTATTTCAATTTCAAGTTCCATGTAATCTTTCCGGGTAGAAGGTAATAATATTGTTTTCAGGGTCACATTGCTGCAAAGATGAAGACAAAACATATGTTTTGTTTTGACCGGAAATGCTCACTTCAGGTGATATTACCACACAATAGCTCGCCGAATGAGGGAAATCAATCCACCGTGCATGGATTAAAATCGAAGAATTTTCAACGTACAGACCGAGCAATGTAAATTAATGTTGTCAACCAATGTAAAAACATTTAATTTAAATTCTCAAAATGACTTGAATTAATTTGTCATCCGATACAACCTCGATAAAAAATATGGAAAAGAGTTTTACTTGAGAACTATGAGTTGTGAAAGAAAATAAAACTGTCTATGACAGCATATGAAAATAATGCAAGTTGTGCCAGCTCACAAACGTGGTTAAAAACTCTATAAAACATTTCAGGGTCATTCTTAAATCATTTAAAATGTGGTTGCAGTAGCCTTCTTCTTGGGCGTTGCCCCTCCCGGAAATTATTCTTGAAACGACGAGGCATGTGACGCAGGTATCTCATTCGTCCTGTTCCAGTAGTCTTTCTCCGAATAGCCTTGACACTCCAGTTATATTACTGGCAAAGCTCTATTCGTTAATCGATTAGCCATTCATGAAATACCCTAAGGAAAAAAAACAAAGAAGCGTATAAAATATTTGAATTTAAATAAGATATTAAACTTTTTAATAAATTAACTATGTTGATAGTTGATATTCCAGACACATATAGCTATAACTGTCGGTTAACAGTTTATATTACATACACACAACTATAACTGTTTTTGGGGCTGTAGTTTACATTTCATATACATATCACTACATTTAATTTTTATAATAACGTAGAATTAAATTTTTAAAGTTTTTGATAACATGTTTTAAGATGATAAAGTCATCATAAAAAGTTAAAAAATTTTGAATTTTTTTATTTTAAATAATAAATTTGGATTTTTTTATTGTTACAAAAATACAATTGCTTTTCACATTTAAAAAAACAATTCACTATATATTTATTAAGTATTGACATAGTGTAGGAAGAAACAAGCAAAATAAATTTAAGTTTCATCACCATCTCAGACCTTTGGAGTTTTGGTGTTTGGAATCAATTTGCAGCTGTCCCACCTATGTTCAAATTTCTGGAGGCGTCACCCATACGCCCATAGTGTAGGAAGAAACAAGAAAAATATATGCAAGTCCCATCACCATCTCCGACCTATGGAGTTTTGGTGTTTGGAATTGATTTGCCGTTGTCCCACCCGTGTTCAAATCTCTAGAGGCGTCTCCCAAACGGCCATAGTGTAGGAAGAAACAAGCAAAATAAATGCAAGTCCCATCACCATCTCCGGCCTCTGGAGTTTTGGTGTTTGGAATTGATTTGCAGCTGTCCCACCCATGTTCAAATCTCTGGAGGCGTCACCCATACGCCCATAGTGTAGGAAGAAACAAGCAAAATAAATGCAAGTCCCATCACCATCTCCAACCTCTGGAGTTTTGGTGTTTGGAATCAATTTGCAGCTGTCCCACTCGTGTTCAAATCTCTGGAGGCGTCACCCATACGCCCATAGTGTAGGAAGAAACAATCAAAATAAATGCAAGTCCTGTCGCCATCTTCGGCCTCTGGAGTTTTTGTGTTTGGAATCGATTTGCAGTTGTCCCACTCGTGTTCAAATCTCTAGAGGCGTCACCCATACGCCCATAGTGTAGGAAGAAACAATCAAAATAAATGCAAGTCCTGTCACCATCTCCGGCCTCTGGAGTTTTTGTGTTTAGAATCGACTTGCAGTTGTCCCACCTATGTCCAAATCTCTGGAGGCATCACCCATATGCCCACAGTGTAGGAAGAAACAAGCAAAATAAATGCAAGTCCCATCACCATCTCCAACCGCTAGAGTTTTGGTGTTTGGAATGGATTTATAGCTGTCCCACCAGTGAAATCTCTGGAGAGAGCTTGTAACATATGATTCTTGAATTAAAACAATAATATAAGTTTAGACAACATCTTCTCATAAATAGTCTATATTTAATATTATTTCATCGTTTAATATGTTATATATATATGAAATATTTTTATATAATATTATTATTTAATAAAATATTTATGTGAAATGAGAGATGCAAACACAAGTCAAAACTGCCATTTTACATGCATATTAAATTATATATAATGGAACCCCAAATAAAATAAAAATTCTAAATATTATTTATAAAGCATTTATAATTTGAGATTTATTTAAATATTTGCAAATGAAAAGTGATATTTAATTAGTGTTAAATATGTAGTTAAATTCTTTTAATTTGTTACAATATCAAACTTTCCCACGTAAAATTTCTAAATATTCATTATAAAATACTTAAAATTTAAGATTTCTTAAATATTAAATATTT
The DNA here is from genome assembly GCA_031772625.1 of Pinus tabuliformis. NCBI lineage: Eukaryota > Viridiplantae > Streptophyta > Pinopsida > Pinales > Pinaceae > Pinus > Pinus tabuliformis. The sequence goes on from CM062818.1 coordinate 1,547,793,526, forward strand.
GCACATTAAAAGTAATATTTAATTAACCTGTTAAATATATAACTAAATTCCCTCACATTGTTATAATATGACAATTTAAAAAATCAAAATTTTAAATGTTACAAGAGTTTGATAGATTTTTCTAGCATATGAATCCTTTAAAATGGATCAAATTTTTGGAGCAATATTTCACTATGCATATAACTTAAATTGGGATGAAATTTTAATTATGAAAAAATACCATACTAATATTAGGAAGTGATATGGTAGTGCCACAAAGGCAGGTTAGGAGTTCCATGTGGTAGTACTTGTTCATTGAGCAGCGATTACTTGCCAAATTTTAAAAGGACATAAATTTTGATTGGAATGTCTGATTTTGATAAAACTTATATCTTTAAAAAGTTATGGTTGAATGTTATGATGTAGCTTAAAGTTAATTTCACTAACTTTGGGAAAGAAGAATTTCCTAACCCCATTCGGGTTAGGGAAAAGTAACACTTCTCATTAAACTTGAAGAGTATAAGGGGGTGGGAGGCACTATTACAGAATAAATGTTGTAATAACCAACATAGATCCATGTTAATCCTGGTTCTATCAAGCACTAACATGGATCAAATTTCTTGAGGTGCAAAACTTGAAGAAAGGTTTATACCTCAAGAGATTTGATCCCTCTTGGTGCTTGGTAAATCTTGGGTTAACATGGATATATGGTGATTATTTATATATATTCCATGTGTCAACTTCATGCTAATCATGAAATAAATTACACATAGCCTTCAACAACACACTAATAAAAGGTTTTAACTATAATTTTTATAAATTAATTTCGATTACATTATATCTCTCTATATAAAGTCGATATAAATTTTTGTTACTTAATATGGACATTGGAATATTTTATTTATGATTGACACTATTTTTTTAATCAATATATATTTTTTAAATATTACATGTTAATTTAACATAAAATGAATAACAAATGTCAATATTATTTTCACTTGTCACATATCAACTTTATAATGGATAAAAGTATTATAAATCTCCTTCATAATAAAAAGTATATATATATATATATATATATATATATATAATTTTATTTACGACTCAGTTTTTTTTGTTCTTATTTTTTTATTTGTTAATATAAATATCATTTTATTATTTAAATGTAAGATTATGTGACAATATTTCCCTCATACTGGGCACAACTATATTAAAAATAAAGATAATATTATATTGAATAAAAAGAATACAATTATGATAAAAATAATTTTGGTTTATTTAAATGTTGATTATTATACCTCTTATTATAATAGAAATTATATGGTTTATATTAATTTTTAAATAAAATACACAAATATTTTTATAGCTTTTTAAAATATAATTTTATTTATGTAATAAATTATATTAAAAAAATTTAAATATAGTTTTTTTTATAAATAATTATAAAGAAAAGTAATTGTAATTTTAAAAATATTTATATCTAATTTTTATATCAAAACATTATGATTTTTCAATCTATTTGAAAAGTGTTTTTAATATACTTATAGGAACCTACATTCCTATATTCATCTATTTTAACTGTATCAAGCTTCTAGAGGGATCAAATTTAAGGTGTAAATTATTTTTTGAATGTAGCGTGTAAATCATTTTTTGAATGCAGAACTTGAGGAAAAATTTGCACCTCTAAAGATTTGATCCTCTCAACCTTTAATAGATCTGACCTATATATATATATATATATATATAACCAAAAAAATTTAGTTTTCAACATCTAAAGCCCAAAAAAATACAGTAAATTAACTCTATGACTTCAAATTTACCTGAACTATTATTTATAAATTTATTATAATTTTGTAATATTTTTTTTACATAATTTAAATTTTATTATTTTTATTTGATCGATTCGAAGTGTTTACAATTTTCATATTGAGTTTACAAATTTCATATAATTGAGGGTTTATGTATTTAATTTTTTTAATTATGGCTAGGTATGAGTGCTTAACTATAATTATTTAGATTTATAATAATCTTTTTTTGGAGTAGTCTTCGTACATTTTTTGTTACTAAGGTTTTTGAGAAAAGAAATATATTTTTAAGTTCCCATCCTCCATTTGCTTTCAAAACCACTGCTAGTATTTTCCAAGATGCTAGCACATTTTTTTTAATTTTTATCCTAACAAGATAAATTTGTAGCACAATTTCCTTATTACTTATAATACACTTTTTGGGACTAAATCCAACCAAATCTAATATACTCATATAGTTTCCAAGACAAATTTGACAAGTACCAATCTTTCCCCTCATGAGAGCCACTGGTTGCACCAATAGTTTATCTTCTTTTCTACTTTGGCAATCAAGCATTTTCACTCACCATTTTTATATAGATTTCATTTTAGGTGCAAGTATTTTCATCATTTGATCCAAATCCATCGCTTAGTATGAAAATAGTTGGGAGAAATATATGTTTTAGTATGTTCCACATGGAAATGGTAGATTTAAAGCCCCAATTGCTTTTTTCAGTTCAAATTTACAGGGCGCTGAATTAAATTATTCAGATGTGGAGAAACAGGCTTATGCTGTTTTCAAAGCAATCAAATACTTCAGACCTTTTTTACTCAAAACCCATACAAAATTTATAGTATTGTTTCTAGTGGTAAGGAATCTTCTAGTACAGAAGGATGTGGGTGAGAAAAGGGCCAATTGGGTTACTGCCTTATAGGAATATGACATAGAAATTAAACCAGCAAACACTGTAAGAGGTCAAGGCTTTTGCAAAATGCTGGCTGGAGCATCACAAATTTTTGAAATTCCATCTGTAGAGGTACAAATGTGTGAGGTAAGCCTAAACGATGCAGAATCATTATATGCTGATATCATTTATTATCTTAAGAATGGGTATGCTCCTTCACACCTCGATCATACTAAGAAAAGATCTCTAAGGGTGAAAGCCAAACCATATTAGCTCATAAATGATTTCTTTTTAGAATAAATTATGATTCTGTTCTTCGTAGATGTCTTGAGAAATCTGAAGCTGAAAAAGTTTTGCAGGAACTCCACGATGGGCCGTCCATCAAGATGTATATGCTGAGTCCAAATGATTGGACTCAAAGCATCCCACAAGATCTTGTATTTTGGTGTCTGACCTCTCCGGAAATTGGAGTTGGGAAGTATATGAGTTTTAGTTCAGTGTGTAAATCTAATTAAAGTGGGATTTATCAACAAAGCTTCCCGCAAGAAGAAGAGATTTTCTTCTAGATTTTAAATTGATTTTTGACCAGTCTGGGAGTTGGGGTTTAAGATGAGCTTAAAGTCATCAGACTTTTTGAGATCCCAAGCTTGTTCAGTTTGTGAGCTGCCCATACCCTTCCTTTTGACCTTCGTCCTTCTGTTGATTTAAGTTGACTTTTTGAGATCCCAAGCTTGTTCAGTTTGTGAGCTGCCCATACCCTTCCTTTTGACCTTCGTCCTTCTGTTGATTTAAGTTGACTTTTTGAGATCCCAAGCTTGTTCAGTTTGTGAGCTGCCCTGGCTCGGGCTCAGTCAGGTAAAAAAAACAAAAGCAGCATATATATCCTATGCTTGCGCTTGGCTCAGGCTTGATAGAGTGCTTGGGGGTAGCCAGAAAGGAAGCATGCTTGCTTGGGGGGTTGGCTCAGGTAGAGAGAGAGTAGGCTCAGTGAGGGGAAGAAAGAAAAGAATGCTATTCCCGCTACTCAGTTCAGTAAGGTGCTCCGCCCGCTATGCATAGGGAGAGCTCGAGTGAAAGGCCAACCGGAAATAGCGAGATAACCCCTCCGCTGGCTGGGATGACTGGTCTTGCGTGAGCGACTGGTCAATGAACTAGCGATAACCTGCATCATTCATATGCCTATTGCTTAATGCGCGTATATAATGCATGAAGACAGGTCCGCCACTCATTCATCATTCATATGCCTATTGCTTAATGCGAGTATATAAGGTATTCAGGCACTTTGGCGAATACAACCTATTGCTTAATGCGCGTAAATGGTAGATTTATCTAGATTTATTTGCATACCCATAACAATAAAATAAGTCAAAATATTTTTTAAATTTTCCATAATATTTCTAATGTTTTCATAAAAAATAATGCAATATCCATGAAGATGTGTGTTGTTGCAATCGTGGCCAATGGAAATATTTAAAGCTTCCATTTTCTAAGGCCTATTTTAAGTATTAATAAAAATAGAAGAGAGAAAAAAGGCATCCTTGTTTAAGATTCCCTATTTAGTCTAAAGGAATGAGGTGTTGCTCCATTTATTAACACAACAAAGGATAGAGAAGTAATACAACTTATTACCCATTATATAATATTACGGAGAAAACACCATGTGAATAAGGATCAATTTCAAAAAAACCAACTTGGTCCACTTTAACTACCATCCATCTTTAATTTTCAGTCTTGATTTAATTTTCGGTATTGATTGTATGGAGCCTTTCCTAAGCTATCCCAACTGCCTCACAACTGCCTCATGAATTTTTCTTCCTTCCAAATTACCCACTAGATCTTTGTTTCGCTCATAAGACATGTATACTAGTCATATGGCAACGACATTTAAGATAATTTTGTAGATAAAATTACATAAAATATTGGCCTAGTTTTTTTCAAGATTTCCTTATTATCCTTTTTTCGTATCGAAATAAGAAAGATAATATTATGAGCCTGAAGCATCTTCCCTGTATTTCTCATGGTCTCCACTGCATTACTTAGATCTTCTTTAATAAATTCATAGCACCTAGAATAACGGATAATTGTGGATTTTTCTAGATTATATTATTATTAGTTATTTGTTATGTGTCGTTGAGATTATGAGTTTTATTTAATTTTTAGATCATATTATAAGAAGGTTATTCAAACTCAATTGATTTGTAATCTTATATATGTATGTCTTTTTGGGCGAATTGAATGGAATTGTGAGCGCAGGGAGTCTCCAAGTTGAGCTATCCTCACATGAAAGTTACACATCTCTTCCTCCATACTTTGTTTTCCATTGATGTTTGTGCTGGTATCAGTGCTAAGGTTACGTGATTTGAACGAGTGGTATTTGGTTTGAGTGTTGAATTTGTGCACTGCTAGAATATTTGAGCACTATGTTTGAAGTGATAGAGAGCTTGTGTGTTGTTATGTGTATGATGCTACTGAGTCAAGCTAACTAGTGAAAAACGGCTATGTGGTGTTGTGTGAAACTTCATTGAAGACTTCTCTCTGCGAATTAAGTGCCACTATCTACAGTTTACTGATTGTAAAAGTGTGTTTCCTATTGACTGGAGTGTTATTGTTGTCTGTCGTTTGAAAAGAGGAATTTTTTTATTGTCTCTACCACCTAGACAAAAATCAATTGGATACTATTATTGTGTAGAAGTTGGAGCTCTGCATATTGAGACTGAATGTGTGCATTGAGCTGCCTGAGGAGCTGACGTGTATAAAGACTGCAATTGTGTGTGCTCTACAGACTACCTTGTGTGTGGAGAGGTTTCTTCATGCCACGCCCAGTGGTGTGAAAGGAGGAACTTGTTATTGCTATGCGAAGGACGTAATTGTGAAGGAGGAACATATTCTAAAGAGATTCAATTAAATCCAAGCCCATGCAATTAAATTAAAGCGCTCTGTTCTTGTCTCGGTTGCAATTGAGGAGGTCAAGCTGCAGACTGGTGAGGTGGAAGGCAGCGGATTGCGACAACACAAGTGTTTTATAATCCTCTTAATTTAATCATTCAGTTGTGTGATGTTGGAGACATGTGCCTATAAAGCATCCTGTGCGTGAGAAGCAGCTTGTAGTTTTTGGCTCGACATGATAAGTTTTTGGCCAGTGTCCAACGTCTATTGGGCTTGTGACTGCGATAACAAGTCGTTCAATGGAGTTGCACTTTGAAGAAATTGACCAGGAACTTCCAACTTGTGCGTAGTTTTGTTGAGTCATCGCATGAGGGGCTCAAAGGAATCGACCGGGAACTTCCAACTTTTGCGTAGTTTTGTTGACTCTTCGCATGAGGGGCTCAAATCCATGGCCAACCATGGACCGGGAGGAGGAGAGAGTTGCACTCTATGCAAAGGGAGGTGTTTTGAGGTGTTTTTGTCCAATTTTCAGGAAGATTGTGCAATTTTTTTTTTTTTTTTTTGTATTGAGTTTTGCAATGTAAGGGAATTTCTTTTTTCAAGAATGGTTAATCTTTTTGGAGAAAATTATTTAACTGAGGTGAATAAATTAGATGGTTCTAATTATATAAATTGGAAATTTAAATTACAAACTTTAATGGAAGGTTACAATGTGTGGTTGATAGCATGTGGAGAAGAAGGGAAACCAAATGTCGTTGTAGGTGTAACAACCACATCAATTCTAGATTGGGAAAAAAGAGAGAATAAGGCGATAGTGTTGTTAAGAATGTTTTTAAAGGACAATATCATTCCCCATATTCATGATTGCAAGACCTCTATTGAGATGTGGACTACACTCAAGGATTTGTATGAGTCTAAAAATAAAAATGGGGTCCTCTCTTTGAAAAGTAAGCTCCTCTCCATTAAGATGGAATAAAATGAAACTATTAGTAATTTTATTTCAAGGATTAAAGATTTGAAGGATAAGTTGGGAGACATAGGAGAATTTGTATCTAGCACTGATCTTGTAAATATAACCTTAAATGGAATGTTAGATGAAAATCAAATGTTCATTACATGCCTTGTAACAAGGGAGGAAGCTCCCACTTTTGATAAATTAGCAGGTATATTAATGCAGGAGGAAGAAAGGTGAAGAAATATAAGGCCTCAAAATCTAGATCTGGCATTGATGGCGAAGGGAAAACAACCTTCCAAGGGAAAGCCATGGGAATGAAGTAAAGGAGGAAAGCCATTGTAAAGAAAGTAATCATTTGGAAAACCATCTTATACGAAGCCTCAACAAGGTATGATACCTTCAAAAGGTGATGTTAGAATGAAATGTTATTATTGTGGCAAGCTTGGACATCATTCTAGAGATTTCTTTAAAAGAAAGTATGATGAATCAAAACATAGAAGTAGAAGGAATACAAGTCATTTTTCTGATGGAGGAGAAGCTATGAATAATGATTTTATGAACCTTAGATTATTTGTTTCAAATGTTGCACTGTCTACTAAGACTAATGATTGAAATGCATGGTTTATTGACTCTAGAGCCTCTATTCACATGTCATGTAATAAACATTGGTTTGAAAATTTCCATGAAACCAACAATGGTGCAAACATATATCTTGGGGATGATCATCCACACCAAATTAAAGGGTATGGTGATGTGCCTGTAACATTACCAAATGGAAGTGTTAAACATATTCATAATGTGATGTATGTACCTCACATTAATAAGAATTTAATCTTTGTTTCTACCATAACATACTAGAATTTGAAGGTAGATTTTGTGAAGTCACATTGTTTGGTGAAAGATATGCAAGATCACTTCAAGATTATTACTACATGTGTGAGAGTTGGAGGCTTATATAAGCTTGATGTGACAAGAAAAATTCATCAAGCATTGGCGTCTACAACCATGACAACAAAATATCTTTGGCACCAAAGGTATGGCCATCTTAATTATCATGACTTGTTGCTACTTCAAAAACAAAGAATGGTAGAGGGTCTCCCATTATTAAAGAATGAATATTCTTCATGTGAAGGATGTGCATTAGGGAAAATGCATAGGGAATAATTCCCTACTAATACAGATAAAATAAAAAGGGATGTTTTGGACTTGTGCATACAGATGTGTGTGGGCCTATGCAGACTAGATCATTAGGAGGAGCATATTATTTTTTTATCTTTATTGATGATTGCACAAAATACACATGGGTTTACTTTATGAAAAAGAAAATTGATATATTTGAATATTTTAAAGATTTTAAAAACTCGATGGAGAAGAAAACATGCAAATAGATCAAAATTTGTTGATCTAATCAAGGGGGGGATATATATTGGGTGCATTTTCCAAGTCCTACAAAGCCCATGGAATCATACCAGTGCCAAAACTCCACAACAAAATGGAGTAGTTGAAACGAAAAATAGGACCTTGGTGCAATGTACGAGGAGAATGATGAAAGGTAAGAATCTTACAAATGTTTTTTGGGCTGAAGCCATTAGTACTATTGTTTATTTAAAAACTAGAAGTCCAACAAAAAATTTAAACCATAAGAATCCATTTGAAGCTCTTTATGGTTATAAACATGCAATAAACCACAAAAGAATATTTGGAAGAAAATATTTTTCTTATGTTACAAAGAATATAGGAGGAAACTTGATGCCAAAGTTGTCAAGTGTATCCTTATTGGTTATTGCTCTGATCATAAGGCATATAAAATGTTTTATCCCTCTACACATAAAGTCTTTGCAAGTAGAGATGTCTTGTTCCATGAACATGTAGATGAAGGCCATATGGATGATAGTTATGATGCATGTCATATTCCTCATGACCTTGAGGATGTCAAAGAGGAAGTTGTTTGCAAGTAGGAGTAGAAACAAGAAGAAGAATCTACTGATATGGACACCTCAAGCAATGAAAACATAGCCAAAGGATGAGACAAGTTAGCACAAAGAAAGACATGGAATGAGAATAGTAAACACCCAAGAAGATCATCACATCAAATTCAGCCACATGTAAGGTATAATTATTATTCCTTGATGACTAATGTGTTGAATGTCATAGAACCTTTGAACTTTAAAGAAGCTAATGAACATGTGGAATGGAGAAATACAATGAAAGAAGAATATGATTTAATAATATGAAATTATACTTTAGAATTAACACAATTTACTAAGAATAAAGTAGCCATAGGATGAAAATGGTTGTTCAAACCCAAATTTAAAGCTGACAGGAATGTGGATAAATACAAAGCTAGATTGGTTGTTAAAGGTTATTCACAAAAAGAGGGAATTGATTATGATGAAACCTTTGCACCAATAGGTAAGTTAAATACAATTAGGTTAATGATTGATTTAGCTACAAAACATAAATGGAAAATCCATCAGTTAGATGTTAAGTTTGATTTTTTGAATGGGGAACTGAAAGAATAAGTATATCTTAATCAACCAAAAAGGTTTGTTAAAAAGGGATAATAAAACCCTTATTTGCAAATTAAAAAAAAATTATATGGGTTGAAATAGGCACCAAGATCATGGTATGAAAATATTGCTTCTTTCTGTCTTTAGAAGGATTTTATGAAAAGTAAAAGTGATCATAATCTCTATATCAAAACAGATGAGAATGGGCATGTTTTGATTTCCCTCAACGTTGATGATCTTATAATAATAGAAAATGTATAAATTGATTGATGAAGCTAAAGAGTAGTTGTCACATGTGTTTGAAATGAAAGACCTTGGTGAATTGCATTATTGTTTAGGTCTTGAGTAATGAGAGAAGCTAGATAAACTATGGTTACATAGAGTAAATATATCAAAGAGCTACTCAAAAGGTTCAAATTGGATCAATGTAAAGTAGTGTCAATACATTTAAAACAGAATTTCAAACTCTACAATGATGATGGCACATTGTATTGCCAGTAAGTGGGAAGTATAAACTATCTCACTACAACGAGGCCAGATATTACATATTCAATCAACATGTTGATTCAGTTCATGGCCAAGCCTCTTGAAAGCCACTGGGAAGTAGTTAAGGGGGTCCTCCAATGCCTTAAGGGGACTATTGATTATGGTATTGACTATTTTGATGCTTTTGATGTTGAGTTGGCAGGTTATTCCGATGAAAATTGGGTCGAGAACCCTGATGACAGAATATCAACTTCAAGATATGCATTCAACATTGGATCTTGGATCATGGCATGAAGCAATAAGAAACAACCAATTGTTTCTTTATCATCAACTAAAGCTGAATATAAAGCTTTGTGTAGTGCTACATGTGAAGTAGTTTGGTTGAGACAAATTCTCAAAGATGTTGGACAAGAATATATATTGCCTAAAGTTGTCAAGTGTGATAATCAAAGCTCCATCAAATTGGCCAATAATCTTGTGTACCATGCAAGATCAAAACATATTGAGACTCAGTACCATTTTGTCAGGGAAAAGATGTAGTCTAAAGAAATTACTTTAATTTATTGTAATACTAAGGATAATGTGGTTGGCATCTTCACAAAGCCTCTTGGAAAGGCAAAGTATGAGTCATTTAGAACTATGTTAGGTGTGGTAGAAAACACATTTCTCCATTAAGGGGGAGACTTAGAATAATGGAGAATTGTGGAATTTTCTAGATTATATTATTATTAGTTATTTGTTGTGTTTTGTTGAGATTATGGGTTTTATTTAGTTTTTAGATCCTATTTATGAGGAGGTTGTTCAAACTCTTCAACTGATTTGTAATCTTATATATGTGTGTGTTTTTTCGCTAATTGAATCAAGTTGAATGCAAATAGTCTCCAGAGTAAATTAAGGTCATTTGAGAGTTGCATATATCTTCTTCCATACTTTGCCTTGGAGTGATTTCGGTATATAGCATGTTAATTTTAAATAACAGTTATATTAACCAAGATAATACAATTATAATATAAACAATTTTAGTTAATCTCAAAAATATTTTTTACCCAATTTTAAATATGAATTAAATTGAATTTTTTTAATCAACCAACTATAAGTTTAAAAGAACTTTATAAAATTATGAAAAAACGTAAATTTTAATTTGGAAAAAATATTATTAAAATATCATAGCTTTTCAATCTATTTAAAAGCCTGTCAACAACATTACACAACTTTGCTTTTAAGTTTATTAAACACATTTCTATTTCCTAGTGAGGATTCATTGCTTGCTATTTCAGAGTGCTCTATTTGCATTATTGTACTTTATGTAAAGACTAGTGTGCTATAAAATGCGAGATATGTACACGCCTACACAAGCATGAAGTCATATCATAATGTGGATCGATTTCAAATTATCTATAAAAAATAGAAATTAGATATTATAACTTTATTTTCGCATAGTCTAACGAGGTGGAGGTGTTGTTTGGAAAGTTGTGGAAATTTTGCTTATATTTAGAGAAAATTCTGAGATTTTTGTAAATCCAAGTTATAGTTGTAAAACTTCAAAATTTTAAGTGTGCTAGACATTTTTGATGGTGCTGAATCCATTTCCACCATCAAAAACATGATTCGAATACTGCCTCTACAAATTTTTTTGAAATCTTTTTACTTGAATTCCAGCCACTTTAGACCATCCAAACAATTCCTCAACCTCATTAAAAAGCTCCCTTTATTTTTCTTTAACATACCATTATCACGAGCGTTTCGTGATCTATAAAATAGAAATAAATAAAACATAGTACCAAATTCATATATTCCTATGATGCATCAAAGTACATTTTCTACTTAGATTTTGGGATACAACCCAATTTATATCTTATTTCCTTTCTGATATTCTTTTCCAAGTTATAAGATCTCAATCTCTTTTTAAATATATTCTCACACGTTAATAATTTTTTTCGAGTCCCTCACATATTAATAAAATGCTATTCTTATATTAAATTAAAGCAAAGATAAAGCATTAATTAATTATCGGACGCTTAGAGTCAAGATTCTCTATATAATTAATTGGTTTGTTCCATGATAAACTGGACGGTTACTTTTCTATATAATTAATTGGCTTGTTCCATGATAAATTGGACGGTTACTTTTTTAGTATAGCATTTTTTAAATTATAACTATCATATGACGTGAGGATGTAGCCTACCATTATTGACTTGTCCCTTAAGTTAACACATCATGTCACTTGACCTTGTTTTTTTTAAAACTGTGAAGTACATAACGTGATTTTAATGAACTTAAAAATTTAATACCTCTGCGAGAAGGCAAGGAAGATGCTATTTCTCAGTCTATAGATTTAATATTAATGCTGTCAGGATGAATTGCTATCGGCTTGTATATATTTATTTATCTTGTTGGGGGCATATCACATTAATAAATTTATAACTTGTTAAATATTGGTTGCCAAAAAATATTTAAAAAGTTGAGTACAAAAATAAAGCACTTGAATAGAGTGGTTGTGGTGTGAGCACAGGGACATATTTGATTGCTTGATGCATGAAGAAGAAAACAGGGATTTAATTGTGTCAGGCATCCGCATGTTAATAATAGCATATATAAAAAGAAAAATACCATGTCGTCCAAAGCATTGTCTCTCTATTTCTCGGCAATTATCTATCTATGATATCATTATAGAAATAATAATAAAATTTATAATTAAAATAAATAATGAAATTGACAATCAACATTGTTAATGTATATTTAAATTATTTGCTTCGTAAGTGTTGGCGGCTTTGGTTATACCCACAAATAGATTTACTTATGAATTGAATGAATTGCATTTATTTCCTAGTATTATCCCTAGACTAGTACTTAAATGATGCTCTGTCACAGCCTCATCAACCAACCATTTGGCTCATGTGTATTTATTGACTTTGGCTGTTTCGGCTTAGGTGGCGGTCTAGCGTGCTCCTTGTTGTTGAGCTCCCATGTGGCCCTCATGATTGTCTTCCCCATTGACGGTTCTTGGCTATTCTCTAGATCGGACGACACTGGTGAAAACAGGCCTTCATTGCCCAGGTGTGATGGCTCTGTTTGGTCATTGTGACTATCCAGAGAAAGACTATCTCCAGCTCTGTTCAGGGTTTTATGGTTTAGCTCTGTTTCTTCTGGTTACCTTGCTCCTAACTGTGGTCTGCTTGTATTCCATTTTTGGCCTCTGGCATTATGACTTTGTTCTAGCTTGTCTGACATTCTACAGTCGATTTCCTTGGTGCTTTGGATTCCATTCTTCTGCGACAAGGTTTTCACCATGATTTTCGATGGTAAGTCTCACAGTAAACTCTTCCGCGTTTTTTTTCTTCTTGAGTACTATTACAGTTTGGATATGACTGAGTTCTAACACTGATACCCATCCTGCTTGGGTGGAATATTTTTACAGCTTCAGGGGTTTGAAGCAGCACTGTGGGGAAACCCTCATACCAACCTCTATTTAACAAGAGGTTGAACCTACCTTGCACCAGGTACTTAACTCCTTTCCATTTTTCTGTTGAAATGTCTCGCGGCCAGAGAGTCGAGGTTTCTGAATTACAGTTATTAATTTCTTGTAGGGTTCTCAGCTGTTTGGAGTTATTATCAGACTACCTATGTTTTATGTACCTTTTAGCTACAATTAACTTGTGTGGCCTCAACCCATTTCATTGTTTGCGTAAATTTGGGCTTTCATGCCACTACTCTGTGTATTAAGGGTATTCTTAAATGGCACAGTTTTGGACTTAGGTAAATGTATATATGTTCTAGCTATCTTGCTATAGTCTATCTCCATTTCTAATAGTGCACATTTACTTAGTTTTATTTGTCAAGGCATGACGAATATGTGAAGAGTTCTGTTGTTTAATATTAATTTAGTCTCAATAAATGTTTTTAACCATTAATTGTGTTAGCAATATGGAACTTCGATCCTTCTCAGTTCGGGTTTTTCTCTTGGTTTTGATATTTTGTAAGTTAAATGTATGAATTTCATTATTCTTCTCTAATCTAGCGTTAAGACTAGCTATTGATTTTATTTGCTTAATGTAGCAGTTTACATGTTACCTCTGAACGAAGCGTTATTTTCATTAAGTTCCTCCTCTTTAGTATTTCTAAATCTGTATATGGGCCTTGGTACCGTTGGAATTTATTTTACAAATTTCAGAGTATAATAATATGTATTTGCCAACTCTGGTCTTGCGACTGTAATTTCATATATGAGGGAAAAGATTATTTAATTCTGCTTTCTATTGGGTTTTTAGTTATGCGAATACGAAGCTATGAACAGTTTCAATTTTTCTTCCTTTCACTGAAGCATTTCTTCTACACGGTAATTGTTTTACCTGAAATCTTGGATTAAGTTCATGCAGAATTATGAATATTGTGGTTCTTTCCAATTAATTCATTATACTATGTTATAAAACTATGTTTGAGATTTAGCTATACTTGTTATTGATTTATAACTGGTTTCAGTTTTCTTTTCTTGAACTGTATTTAAGTACTCGCTATTCTTCCTCAATATTTGCACTATAATTTCTATTATGAATATAGAGATAATTCCTATTAGTTTTCTGTTAACCATTCTATTCGTAAACGCATTATTCATGGAATACTTAAGGAAAGAAAATCTATCTTTTAAATGTATAGAAATAACCTATTGATAATTTTCTTGAATTAACTAGTCTATGATGATTAACTTATTTAGTAAACTCAGAACATAAGCTTATTTATCTAAATAAATTCTACACCTAACACAAGAAGATTTCACTTATCTGGTTATGTTGTTCCAGAATTTGGTCTACTAATAGACCTACACTTTATTTTTCCTCCCAACCATGAGATTACTATTCCAGTAAATCTCCCCCCATGTTATTCCTGATCCCAGGAAAATTCTTCTCTCCCACAAGAACCTTGTTTTCCCAGCTATCTGGTCTTAACTAGACGTAGCTATCACAGACTGTCTGACCTTTCAGCACAACTCTCTCCTTTTTCTTCTTCTTGATCTCAGATACCCTTATCCTCTTGATCTTCTTGAGTAAATACTCCAGAATTTAGTTTTGGGACAAATAACTGTCTCTCATAACTAATTAACCAGTAAAACAATATTTACTAATAACTGCAAAATTCATTTTTCCATAACTAAATTCAAGAATAGTTTATAATTTAAAATAGTAAAAGTTTGTTTGGTTGCAGTAAAATGAATATTTACATTAACGGGGGATATTACATCTTCCCACCCTAAAATGGAACATCGTCCTGATGTTCTTCTTCTGTAAATAGACCCGGAAAGTTGTCTTTCATAGCATGTTCATCCTCCCAGGTGGCCTCTTCTAGCCCATAGTGCTGCGACTGCACTTTATCCTGGGTGATAACTCGTTTCCACAACGTTACTTCTCTCCGATCTAGTATAACCAGAGGTTCAACCAAGAACTCGCCTTCTGGTTCGACCTGAACATAGCAACAAAATGAGTTAAGTCATTAACCAGTTTGTTTAATACATCTGTAAAGAGAAACTATACATACATACATACATACATACATATACATATACATAGACATATACATATACATACACATACACATACACACACAGATATATATATATATATATATATATATATATATATATATATATATATATATATATAACTTGAATGTCTTGCCATTTGATTACGCTATTAACATCATAAACATATTTCTTAAGTAGAGAAACATGAAAGAGATTATGTATATGAATGTGACTGGGTAAGGCAATTTGATAAGCCACGAGTCCGATTTGAGCTAGGATTTGGAAAGGCCCGTAAAATTGGGGTGCTAATTTAGTACATCTGGACCATTGCAAAGTGCTTTTCTTGGCTTGTACTCTAATGTAGACATGATCCCCTACTTGAAATTCCTAGAAGCTCCTCTTCTGATCAACAAAGTTCTTTTGCCGGTCCTGAGCAGCTTTTAAATTGACTCGTACATTTTTTACCATATCTTCCATTTCTTCTAACATTTATGGCCGTAGCATCAACTTATCCTCTGGACCACTCCAACTCAAAGGTGTCTTGCACTTGCACCTATATAATACCTCAAAGGGACTCATCTGTAAGGATGCATGGTATCCATTGTTATAGGAAAACTCGACCAAGTGTAGGTAGTCTTCCCACTTAGTTGGCTGCTACATTACGTAGGTTCGCAACATGTCTTCAACAACTTGATTTACTCGTTGAGTATGTCCATCCATTTGAGGATGATATGCAGTGCTGAAGTGCAATTGTGTGCCCAATCCCTCAAAAAGGGCCTTCTAGAAGGCTGATGTAAATTTTACATCTCGGTCGGAAATGATCATCTTGGGGATTCCATGTAATTTGAAAATGTTTTTCATAAAAATGTTAGCAATTTGTACCACTTTATAAGTTGACTAGACAGGTATAAAATGAGCAGACTTGCTCAATTTGTCCACCACCACCATGATGGAGTCGTTTTTATTTCTTGACTTAGGCAGTCCGGTAATGAAATCGATGGATATGGTTTCCCATTTCCATTTTGGGATAGGAAGAGGGTGAAGTAATCCCGTTGGGTGTTGGTGCTCAACTTTTACTTGTTGGCACTCCAGACATCTAGCTAAATATTCTACTACCTCCTTCTTCATACCAGGCTAGAAAAATTCCTTCCGCAGGGCAGAAATCATTTTTTGGTATCGAGGGTGGCTTGCATAAGGAATCTTATGATATTCATCTAAAATTAAATTTTTAAAATGTTTCTGGTTAGGCACATATATCGGTGCTCATCTTTTACTTGTTGGCACTCCAGACATCTAATTAAATATTCTACTACCTCCTTCTTCATACCAGGCTAGAAAAATTCCTTCCGCAGGGGAGAAATCATTTTCTGGTATTGAGGGTGGCTTGCATAAGGAATCTTATGATATTCATCTAAAATTAAATTTTTAAAATGTTTCTGGTTAGGCACATATATCCTCTTCCTATAAATCAGTAAATTTTCTACATTTATTTCATATCCCAATTGTTGTTCATGGTTGTTTGAAATTTTTGCTTGCTGCCATAAATGTTTATATACTGAATCTTGCATGGTTGATTCATGAATCTGCTCAAAAAAGGTAGTTTGTGATTCACTAAAAGAAATTTCATATAAACAATTTATCTTTTGATTTAAAGCATTTGCCACCCGATTTCCTTTTCTCTTCAAATGATTGATTTCGAAATTGAATTCACTTAGGAAATCTGCCCAACAAGCTTTCCTAGCATTTAAAGTGGGCTGTTTGAAGTCGTTAATCAGACTATGGTGATCAGTCATCAACATAAATTTCTTACCCAACAGGTAATGCCGCCACATCTTTAAGGCATGAATCACCGCTGTGAGCTCCAAGTCGTATGTTGAATACTTTTTCTTGTACTCTTTAAGTTTTCTTGACTCATAGGCAACCACCCTGCCTTCTTGCATTAGTATGCCACCTACACCTTCCTTGCTAGCATTCGTAAAAACCACGTATTCTTTGATGGGATCAACAATGTTCAAATTGGGTGTTGTGGTAAGTAGATTTTTGAGCTAGTCAAAGCTCCTTTGACAGTGAGGATTCCATTTGAAGGCTTTTCCTTTCTCTTGTAGAGAGGTAATAGGATATGCCACTCTAGAAAAACCTTCCACAAATCTCCAATAGTATCCTGCTCGACCCATGAATGATCTTATGTCAGCTACATCCTTCGGTACTGACCATTCCATGATAGTTCTTATTTTTTCTGGATCCACAACGATTCTATCCTTGGTGATGACATGTCCCAAGTATTGGATTTTCTCTTTAAAGAAATCATATTTACTGTACTTGGAATATAGTTGGTGCTCTCTTAGGACTTGCAGAACAATACGGGGATGCTCCTTATGTTCTTCTATGTTACGAGAGTAGATTAATATGTCATCAATAAAGATTAATACAAATTTGTCTAAGAACTGATGGAATATGTTGTTCATGAGGCACATGAAGGTTTTTGGGGCATTTGTTAGCCCAAATGGCAAAACCATGAACTCATAATGTCCATAACGAGTCCTGAACGCAGTTTTTGCAATATCTTCCTCCTTTATTCTGATATGATGATATCCAGAGCGGAGATCAATCTTTGAGAATACGGTCACACCTTTCACCTGGTCAAATAACTCATCTATACGGGAGAGGGGGTATTTGTTTTTAATGGTCAGCTTATTTAGCTGACGATAATCATTTCACATTCGCAGGGTTTCATCCTTATTTTTAACAAATAATACTGAAGCTCCCCAAGGGGACACACTGGGACGGATATACTTTTATCAAGCAACTCTTGAAGTTGCATTTTTAATTACATTAGCTCCGGTATGTTTATTCGATAAGGTGATTGGGAAACTGGGGTAGCTCACGGAATTAACTCAATGGTAAAATCTATGTCTCTCTTTGGGGGTAGACCCGGAATTTCCTCAAGAAATACATCTGGAAAATTTTGTATCACAAGTATATTCTCTAGTGACAGTTTTATCTTTAGAGTCAGCATACCCTACTTGTATTGCATAAACTTGATAGCCTTTTCCCATGCACTTTTCTAACTGGGAAGATGTTATAGGTCTTAATTGCAGAGATTTTTGAACACCTTGAATTTCCTGTGTCTCCCCTTCCTCATCTCGGTAACTAATAGTTTTGGTTTTACAATTTATGAGGGACCAGTGTTTTTCCAACCAGTCCATTCCTATAAGGATGTCATGTGACCCCACGGGTAACACATTCAAATCAGCTATGATAGGTTGATTAGCTAATTTTAAAGGACATTTACTTACTTGAGATAAAACTCTGTTTTTTGCTTTTGTGGATAGTTGTACTAACCACAAACCTTTAAATTTAACAACGTACAATTTACATTGTTCCACTATCTTGGGACTAATGTAACTTAAAGTGGCCCCGAGATCAATTAAAATAGAACAAGTTTGGTAAAAAATAGTACCTTCAAATTCAACCATGGTTGGTTGAAATTTTTCCTGATGATCTTCAAGGGTCGCATTAATTTTAGGAATGCTCCTTGTCACTTCTCCCACAGTAGATGCTTGTTGTATTTGTGAGATCTGATATGCTCCCTTGCGATGAGGACAATTTTTGACATAATGCAGGCCTCCACATCCCCAACACTGTATAGGTGGTCTGTTAGTTAATTCTGCTTCATTTCTTCCAGCTTGCTCATTCGTCCTGGTTTCGCCTAGTACTTTAAATCTGAGTTGATTCTTATTCACATTTTGGTTAGTTTTACCTTTATATAATCTTTTGTTTCCTGTGCCCTTATTCCCCTTGTGGCTGGGAATAAATTTACTTCCCATTTTGTCAGCATGTCCCTTTTGTTTATTTTGCTGGTAGCATATCCGTGCTTTATGAATAACTTCGTCCATGGTTTTTGGGTTGTCAAACTCCAGTCGTTCTTTCATAAACAACAAAATATTGTTGATAAATCGTTGTACTTTTTCTTTTTCTTCACAAATATAAGGGATGTATCGCAGTAATTATGTAAACTTTGTTATAAACTCATCCATGGTCATTTGGCCTAGTTGGAGATCATGAAATTCTTTTTCTTTTTCATCATAAAATCTTTCCATTAGATATTTTTCTTTAAAATATTTTTGAAATTTCTCCCAGGTTATGTTTTGCTCATTGACTCCGCGGACTGTTTTTACTTCCTCCCACCACAATGTGGCTTTCCCTTGTAGCTGGAAAATGGCCAAATGGGCCTTCAAATTATGATCATACTCGTACAACTGGAAATAATTGTTCATATTAATTAGCCATGCTTCTGCCACCTCTTTTTGTTCACCATCAAAGAGAGGAGGCTTGATTTTCCCCTTGGAGTTCAATCTTCTACTTTTTCCGAGTCTTATGGTCAAACACATTATCTGATTTTTCTTCTTGGTTTTCTTCACCACCTTCGGTCTCCACATTCTTAGTTCGAAACTCTTGTCCCCCTGTCGTATTTTCGTGCTCAGGGTTGGGGACTAGTAGCCAATGATTCTGTCTATCTGATACACTTTTCAGGATCTTTTCCTACTCCTACATCAATATTTCATTGTCTGCCTGGAGTCGGGCCATTTCACCTTTCAATTCTTGTACAACCACTCAGATATCTATATTGGGATTTTGCGACTCATCACCCATTTACACCCAAACCTCAGGATTGCCTTCCTAAAATGATTCCAGTCATATTCCAATTACGAAATCGTGTGGTAGATTCTCAGTTCTCCTCATGCTGATTGCTCCCTGCCTCCTACGTGCACATCACTGAGTTTGTTATTCCTTATTCCAGAGGCCTCATTTTTGGAAACCTGAGTGCTTTGATACCATATGTCACACATCCACATGTTAATAATAGCATATATATATACATAAAAATTACCATGTTGTCCAAAGCATTGTCTTTCTCTATTTCTTGGCAATCATATATCTATGATATCATTATAGAAATAATAATAAAATCTATAATTAAAATAAATAACGAAATTGACAGTCAACATTGTTAATGTATATTTAAATTATTTGTTTCATAAGTGTTGGCGGATTTGGTTATACGCGCAAATAGATTTACTTATGGATTGAATGAATTACATTTATTTCCTAGTATTATGCTCGGACTGGTATTTAAATGAAGCTCGGTCACAGCCTCATAAACCAACCATTTGGCTCATGTGTATCTATTGACTCTGGCTATTTTGGCCTAGGTGGTGGTTCGGCATGCTCCTTGTTGTCAAAATCCCACGCAGCCCTCGGGATTGTCTTCCCCATCGACATTTCTTGGCTGTTTTCTGGATCAGATGGCGCTAGTGAAAACAGGCCTTCATTGCCTGGTTGTAATGGCTCTGTTTGGTCATTGTGACTATC
Organism: Pinus tabuliformis; assembly: GCA_031772625.1. Classification (NCBI taxonomy): domain Eukaryota; kingdom Viridiplantae; phylum Streptophyta; class Pinopsida; order Pinales; family Pinaceae; genus Pinus; species Pinus tabuliformis. The sequence goes on from CM062818.1 coordinate 1,547,813,919, forward strand.
CAGAGAAAGACTATCTCTGGCTCTGTTCAGGGTTTTATGGTTTGGCTCTATTTCTTCTGGTTACCTTGCTCCTAACCGTGGTCTGCTTGTATTCCATCTCCGGCCTCCTACATTATGACTTCCTCATGGCTTGTCTGATATTCTGCAATTGATTTCCTTGGTGCTTTGGATTCCATTGTTTTCACCCTGCTTTCCGATGGTAAGTCTCACAGTAAACTCTTTCGCGTTTTTTTTCTTGAGTACTATTACAGTTTGGATATGACTGAGTTCTAATGCTGATACCCATCCGGCTTGGGTGGAAGATTTTTACAGGTTCAGGAGTTTTAAGCAGCGCTATGGGGAAACCCTCATACCAACCTCGATTTATCAAGAGGCCAAACCTACCTTGCACCGGGTACTTAACTCCTTTTGTTTTTCTGCTGAAATGTCTCACGGCCAAAGAGCCGGGGTTTCTGAATTACAGTTATTAATTTTTTGTAGGGTTCTCAACTATTTGGAGCTATTATCAGACTACTTATGTTTTATGTACCTTTTAGCTACAATTAACTTGTGCGGCCTCGACCCATTTCATTGTTTGCGTAAATATGGGCGTTTCATGCCACTACTTTGTGTATTAAGGGTATTTTTATATGGCATAGTTTTGGACTTATGTAAATGTATATATGTTCTGGCTATCTTGCTACAATGTATCTCCATTTCTAAACAGTGCACATTTACTTAGTCTTATTCGTCAAGGCATGGCGAATATATGAAGAGTTCTATTGTTTAATATTGATTAAATCTCAGTAAATGTTTTTAACCTTTAATTGCATTAGCAATCCATTTCTAACAGTGCACATTTACTTAGCCTTATTCACTTACTCTTATTCATCAAGGCATGGCGAATCTGTTGTTTAATATTAATGTAATCTCAGTAAATGTTTTTAACCCTTAATTGTGTTAGCAATCCAGAACTTCAATCCTTCTCAGCTCTGGTTTTTCTCTTCGTTTTGATATTTTGTAAGTTAAATGTATGAATATTGTTGGAAATAATACTGAGAGGGGGGGGGGGGGGGTGAATCAGTATTATTAGATCAATAAAACTTTTTCATTTCATACTTAGAAACATATACGCTACTTCAGTTAAGTGAACCCGCGTGTACACGCTACTGTGTTTATTGCAACTAGCGTATATCAAGAGATCTTATGATTCAGTTAGCTTATCTTCAGTAAATGCATTAGAACATTATTAACCATATTAACAGTAAACAGGTGCAGTATAACAGAATAGATCATCACACAAAAGCCACACACATGAACACCATGATGTAAGGTGGAAACCCAATGTGGGTGAAAACCACCTGCTGCAATTCGTCTCTTTATTCTTTAATAAGAAACTTCTTTTACAATGTATTGGTGCAGTCCTTTACCAGCACGCAGGCTACAACCTGCAGAGGGCTACAATCCTCTTAGCTCTTGTACTAGCCGATCCATTTACTAGTACGTAGGTGCCTACCTACAGAATGCTCCAACCTTTACTCCCCTTGCTCTTGTACTGGCTGATATGTTTACCAGTACGTAGGTGCCGGCCTACTATCTACCCGGGACCACGTTTCATACATTTTCATACTGGATCCATAAGACAATCACCCTGCATCATTAATCACTGAAACACTGAAACTCTGTCAACAACACAGTCATCAGAACACAGAGCAGACACAGAACTCTGTAATAACCATCAGACCCATCTGCAACTTCAAATATCAAGCTTTACAATGTACACGCTACTTGGATGAACCCAACCTGCGTGTATACGCCCTTTTTCCAAGGTCAACCCGCGTACAGATCTAAAAATATTTCCTTATAACTTTGCAGCTGTACCAGACATCAATCATACTATAACACTTATAGAACATTATTTACGTCAGTATGCATATCTAGAATAAGCATGATCAACCATATAAAGATAGTTCATTTCAAACCATTTGATCCCGATCTCTCCTTAGATCTTGTTCTCTATCAACTGGTGAGATCTCTCCTTAGCTCAGATCAAGCAATGCATCATCAACCCATAACCTGCATACTGGATCTAATACTTCATCAGATATTCAAGACTTTTCCAATACATTTGCCTAATGATCTTCTTCTCCTTATATAGCCTTAGGCCTTGCTCAATACCACGGCCAAAACCATAGAAATCCAATACCATCAACTTCAAAACTAGGGATCAACACGTCCGTCGAGACACCATGGTCCAAAACCATAGGCACAACTTCCAAGGAATAACCGCCACGGACCAAAGATAAGTTTTCCACATACACGCTCTTTTACTGAAGCCAACCTGCGTGTACATGCGACTTGGTATATAGCGAACCTGCGTATACGCAACTTGGTATATAGTGAACCAGCGTGTATATATTTTCTCTTCATACTTGTAGTCTGATCATCAATTCCTTGCTGCTATCCTTCTGCACTATGATTTGTCATCAGTGTGATTTGCCATCAAGGACAACACTTGTCTCATAATGCCAACAATCTCCCCCTTTGGACTTGATGGCAAAGCTGACTTGTTACACTTAGAACTATCATCTGATTCCTTTGAGCTGTCCTCCATCAGTCACATCTGACATCTCTTCTGAAGATTCATCCAGTTATACATAAGTGAGATATTCTTCTATGAGAGGGTTGCCATCAAGTACAACACATGCATCATAATGCCAACAATCTCCCCCTTTGGACTTGATGGCAACAACACCAAATCACTCTCCCCCTTTGACATCAAGGGCAAAGGGTGGACCAAGATGTTCTCTTCCTTTGCTGAACATTTCGCTGTCCATACTCCCCCTGAGTATCTGTTAAAATCTCTGAATGATCTCCCCCTTTGTATATGCCAAAGTGTACCAATCTGTCAATGCTCCCCCTGAGTACATGCCAAGTCTCTGTACTGCTGAAGTGTGCTGTTCATGCTTTTCTTGACTGTAGGCAAGATCTGCAAAAGATGTTCTTCAAGAAGAACATGACTCTATACATCATAAAAGATCTTCCTGTCACCAAAGACTCATACATACATCCATCTCTCAACTAAGTGAGGATATACAAAAATTGACTCATCCACCCAACCAAGTGGGGATACATCAAAAGTTTACATATGACAACCAATCATATTGCATCAATCATCCCAGGCATAGTGGGGAAACCAAAATAGGCCGTTACATGACCTTGACACCATGAAAGAGATACCAGAAAAGAGATATATGACATAGAGACGAAAGAACTAGACCAAGACTTATGAAAGTCACCAGCAGCATCTGATAATCACCATTCAGATCAGCAACCAAGAGATCCTTCTGTTCTCCTTTCGCCTTTGTTCCACTTGAAACCAACAACAAATGTGAACTAGAACCAAAATCTTTAAGATAATGCCCACAATGCATCATTGGAAGATTATCTGCTCCCCCTGAACCTATGCCAGATGATCTCTGTCGGACCCATATCAGACTTTCTGCAACCAACATCTGTCCCTGCTTATTTCCGTCAAAACTCCATATACGCGTCTGCATCCACATAAACAAGCGTATATATGCGGATAGGCCTTATGAAACTCGCGTACAACCATTTTCATATCAGCAACCTGTAAATGTCCTGCAGCAAGGTATGTCTGAACATAGATGTCAACTCCTCCTTTTAAACATCATCATGAAATCATTCACATTACATGTGAAACCACCATAGCCATTACATCAACGTCAAGATATACATGATCCAAGTATCATTACTTGGGAACATCTGCATCAATAAACATATGTAAGTATCAACCTATCATCATATAGATAAGAACTCATCACCATGTCTCCAACAAAGCAACTTTGATTAGTCATCCATGTATCAACACTATGTATCTTGAGCTCAAGCTCATTTGACAAAACTTCTTGATATCATCAACAGCAACAATCCTTATCCACAAGAGTGCCTGCATCATAACTGTATGATCTTTATGCATATGACAACAGCAGTATATGAGTGACTCATCATCAATTGAGGAAGATGTGTATTCAAGCTTTGTACTTCTCCTTATCCTTATGAAGATCACCATGTAAGCATCATCAAAGGATCAACCATAAATCTACTATGTAACTTCAAGAATCATATGAGAGTTTATCATAGACAACTCACAACATCATATCATAGCAAGATATATCATTTAGCCATATAAGAATCATCACCAAGGATTATTAACCATAATGCCAACAATGAATTACTAAAGGCATATGCTCCCCCTCAACCAGTGCCATCTGTTAGATCTGATCATGCATATATCAGCAATAAGCATCAAAACATCATCATCCTCAAGTTAGGATCAAAACACTTCTAGACATCATACAAGTAACAAAACATTTCACACATCCTCAACAGAATGTAACCAATAGAGCAAATAGTAGACTGAATCATATCAGATCCTTTTTCTGATCCTGTCCCCACTGCTTTTCCTCAGACTGACATATACGCGACTTTGCAGTGTCTAACTCGCGTATGTATGCGACTTCCCTTTAAGGAACTTGCGTATGAGATTCAGAACACTGAAGTTTTACACTTTCAGCTCCCCCTGAGTCTGATATGTCTGTGCTGTGCTGTGTCTCAGTACATTGTGCTGACTGTACTTCCTTCTTCCTCCATATCTTCAAGTGTGATGAGGTTTTCTCCTTTTGGTGTGATGTCCATCCTTTGTTCCTGCATTCCTTTGCTATATGTCCAAGCTTGTTACATGCATAACATCTTTCATGTTTCATATTCCTCCTGTAGCAATCAGCAGCTTTGTGACCAAACATATTGCAAGAAAAACAATATCCATTAAAGTACCCTGAATGTGATGATCTTTCTACATGATGGCCTTGAACCCTTCTTCTTCCACATCTAGCTGCAACATGTCCAAGATTATGACCTACATAACATTCAACATTATTCATAGGAGGAGTAAAAGATTTTCTTTGAGGAGTATTTTTCCTTGATTGTTGATGGGGTTGACCTTTCATCTCCTTGTTGATCATTTTAGTTTTCTCTTTAGAGTTCCTTGCCTCACCTTGTGAGCTAGATTCACCTTCAACAGATTCATGAAAACCAAGACCAGTCTTGATAGCAGGAGACCTTTGACTACTAAGAATATCATCCAAGACTTTAGAGCTATCTTGAAATCGTAACAGCTTATCCTTTTCTTCTATTTTACCTTTCAAGATATTTACCTCAACCTGAAGTTGTTCTTCCTTTTCAAGAGATTGCTTTTTCCAATTTTCTTCAGCTTTTCTTCCTTCTTCCATTTTCTCCCTTAGTTTGAGAATCTCCTTTTCTTGTTCTTCATTCAGATCCTGCTGCATTTGACGAACTCGGAAAGCACATTCCAGCTGGGATTTTAAGCTGATGACTTCATTTTCTTGTTTTTCAATTGCTTGATGTAGATCTTCATTCTGCTTCCTTGATTCTTCAAGATCTCCCTTTAGTGAGAGGATTGTAGCTTCAAGATTTTCATAGTAGCTGGATCTATCTTTGAGTTTCTTGATGGTTGTGCTTCTTTCGTTGACTTCTTTTCTTAATGATGTCACTTCATGCTGCAATTTTTGACATTGGTCTTCCTTGTCCTTGAGTAGCTTTCTTACCTTGTTTCCTTCTTCTAGTTGGGCCTTTAGTTTGGTAACTTCTTCTTTGAAAGCACATTCCCTTTTGTTCAATAGATCTTGTTGATCTTTAACTTTGTCTGTAAGCCTTCTAAATATTGCCTCTATTTGATACTTTTCTTGCTCACCCATAAAAGCATGTTCAGTAGTTTCACTATCACTTCCATCACTTTCACAAGGAAATATAGCAGGAACATCAGAGGATAACACATTCATACCTGATAATGATTCTGAATCTGAAGAACTTCTTATACCTAATCCCCAATCGACTCTCCCACTGTCATAGATCCTCTGAGATGTCTTCTTCTTCTTATGAGCTTTCTTCTTAAGCTTCTTTCCCATTGTTCCACGGATCTCCTTCAAGCATTCAAGCTTCTACCAAAGGACTTGCTCTGATACCAATTGTTGGAAATAATACTGAGAGGGGGGGGGGGGGGGGGGGGGGGGGGTGAATCAGTATTATCAGATCAATAAAACTTTTTCATTTCATACTTAGAAACATATACGCTACTTCAGTTAAGTGAACCCGCGTGTACACGCTACTGTGTTTATTGCAACTAGTGTATATCAAGAGATCTTATGATTCAGTTAGCTTATCTTCAGTAAATGCATTAGAACATTATTAACCATATTAACAGTAAACAGGTGCAGTATAACAGAACAGATCATCACACAAAAGCCACACACATGAACACCATGATGTAAGGTGGAAACCCAATGTGGGTGAAAACCACCTGCTGCAATTTGTCTCTTTCTTCTTTAATAAGAAACTTCTTTTACAATGTACTGGTGCAGTCCTTTACTAGCACGCAGGCTACAACCTGCAGAGGGCTACAATCCTCTTAGCTCTTGTACTAGCCGATCCATTTACTAGTACGTAGGTGCCGGCCTACTATCTACCCGGGACCACGTTTCATACATTTTCATACTGGATCCATAAGACAATCACCCTGCATCATTAATCACTGAAACACTGAAACTCTGTCAACAACACAGTCATCAGAACACAGAGCAGACACAGAACTCTGCAATAACCATCAAACCCATCTGCAACTTCAAATATCAAGCTTTACAATGTACACGCTACTTGGATGAACCCAACCTGTGTGTATACGCCCTTTTTCCAAGGTCAACCCGCGTACAGATCTAAAAATATTTCCTTATAACTTTGCAGCCGTACCAGACATCAATCATACTATAACACTTATAGAACATTATTTACGTCAGTATGCAGATCTAGAATAAGCATGATCAACCATATAAAGATAGTTCATTTCAAACCATTTGATCCCGATCTCTCCTTAGATCTTGTTCTCTATCAACTGGTGAGATCTCTCCTTAGCTCAGATCAAGAAATGCATCATCAACCCATAACCTGCATACTGGATCTAATACTTCATCAGATATTCAAGACTTTTCCAATACATTTTCCTAATGATCTTCTTCTCCTTATATAGCCTTAGGCCTTGCTCAATACCACGGGCCAAAACCATAGAAATCCAATACCATCAACTTCAAAACTAGGGATCAACACGTCCGTCGAGACACCATGGTCCAAAACCATAGGCACAACTTCCAAGGAATAACCGCCACGGACCAAAGATAAGTTTTCCACATACACGCTCTTTTACTGAAGCCAACCTGCATGTACACGCGACTTGGTATATAGCGAACCTGCGTATACGCGACTTGGTATATAGTGAACCAGCGTGTATATATTTTCTCTTCATACTTGTAGTCTGATCATCAATTCCTTGCTGCTATCCTTCTGCACTATGATTTGTCATCAGTGTGATTTGCCATCAAGGGCAACACTTGTCTCATAATGCCAACAATCTCTCCCTTTGGACTTGATGGCAAAGCTGACTTGTTACACTTAGAACTATCATCTGATTCCTTTGAGTTGTCCTCCATCAGTCACATCTGACATCTCTTCTGAAGATTCATTCAGTTATACATAAGTGAGATATTCTTCTATGAGAGGGTTGCCATCAAGTACAACACATGCATCATAATGCCAACAAATATTGTTGTTCTTGTCTAATCTAGCACTGAGACTAGTTATTGATTTTATTTTCTTAATGTAAGAGTTTACATGTTACCTCTGAACGAAGTGATTATTTTCATTAATTTCTTGCTCTTTACCATTTCTAAATCTTTATATGGGTCTTGGCACTGTTGGCGTTTATTTTACAAATTTCAGAGTATAATAATATGTATTTGCCAACTTTGGTCTTGCGATTGTAATTTCATATATGAGGGAAAAGATTATTTAATTCTGCTTTTTATTGGGTTTAATTTCATATATGAGGGGGAATATTATTTATTTCTGCTTTCTATTTGGTTTTTAGTTATGCAAATACGAAGCTATGAACACTTTCGACTTTTCTTCCTTTCACTCAGGCATTTCTTCTATGTGTTAACTTTTTACCTGAAATCTTGGATTAAGTTCATGCGGAATTATGAATATTGTGGTTCTTTCCAGTGTACTTGCTATTGATTTATAACTAATTTTAGTTTTCTTTTCTTGAACCTATTTTTCCTGAGTTAATTTTAGTTTTCTTTTCTTGAACCTATTTTTCCTCATTATTTGCACTGTAATTTCTATTATGAATATAGAGATAATTCCTATTAGTTTTCTATTAACCATTCTATTAGTAAATGCATTATTCATGGAATACTTAAGGAAAGAAAATCTATCTTTTAAATATACAATAATAACCCACTGATTTTCTTGAATTAACGAGTATATGATGATTAACTTATTTAATAAACTCAAAACATAAGCTTATTTATCTAAATAAATTCTAAGCTTAACACAAGAAGATTTCACTTATCTCGTTATGTTGTTCGAGAATTTGATTTACTAATAAACCTTCACTTTATTTTTCCTCGCAACCGTGAGATTACTATTCCAGTAAATCCCCCGTACATGGATTGAAATCGAAAATTCTTCATCGAACATGTTGATTGATGTAAATTAAGGTTATATTACTCCCAAAAGATTATTCGCTAATCGATTCGCCATTGGCTGAAAACCTAGGATGAAAAAGAAACAACCATATCAACTATTTAAATTTAAATAAAATACTAAACCTTTTAACCAAATTAACTAGTTCGATAGTTTATATTTCACACATATAGCTGTAAAATGTTTTTGGCTGTATTTACTTTTTATAATAATTTAGATTTAGATTTTTAATCTCTTTTAATTATATGTTTTAAAATAATAAATCGTTACGTTTAATAAATAAATATATATATATATATATATATATATATATATATATATAATTAAAAAAAGTCCATTGCATTTTCCAAATAAAAAATAACTTATTATATGGTTCTTAAATGTTGATGTAATTTACTTGTATTTACATTTTTATTATGGATTTAAGATTAATGTTTGAGGTGTGGGTATTTTTATCAATATAGATCTATCTTAAACATTGATATAATATGAGTCGATGTAACACTTTTTTTTTATTGTGTAAATATTTTTCATTACTTTTCTGTTTAAGGCTGGGTAAATTCTAGATTAGAAGTTAAAGTATAGTTTTTTTTTTTTTAGGAAAATATATTTTCTTAGGTCATGGAATAATGGGAGAAGACCCAAAAAATAAAATCCTTAATTTCTAGACACTTGAGAGAGTTACTCCTCCTCCCTTATAGATTAAAACATCTCACTCCTCCTCCCTTAGAGAGTAAAACATCTTAGTTTTGGGAGAAGTGCCTAAGAAGGCAAGGAGAGAAAAATTCTTGAGGCAACAAAGAGGAGTGAGGAAAAACCTTGAGTGGGACGCCGCTAAGGTGAAGCAAGATTATGCTTAGGGTGCTCTTGAGCGTGGAAACCCTAAAGATTTAAAATTTATTGACTGGACTGAAAGTCTTGAGGTCAAAGAACAAGTATTGTTTGCTAGCAACTCTGGAAATTAAAGAGGCTTGTGGGAAGAACTGAACTTAATCGCCAATGTCACTAGTTGGGTGGAGTTTTTTTCCTAAGATTAATTCTTTAATAGGCTTGTGCAGATAAGTACACTGAAAGTTAGAGATTTGAGAAAGTATTATTTTGAAAGGAATGTTTGGTATCTTTATTCTATGTTTAAGAAAGATGTCTTGATATTTAATCCATATATTAAAGACAAATGTATTGGTATATTTTTTTCTGTGTAAAGGAGATGTAGGTATAATATTTCTTTCTCTGTTAAAGAAGAAAAAAAACGTTTTAATATTTTCTTCCTATGTTAAAAGATGTCTTTGTATTCTCTTTCCGAGTTAGAAAAAAGAATTGTTCTTCTGTGTACAAGGAAAGAACATAGATGCTTGGTAAATTATTTTGGATTAGGGAAGGAAATGATAAGGATTGGAAGATTTGGCTGATAATAGTGTGTGTGCCTGAAAACCAAGTGAAGAGTATGAATCATTTCACAATTACGAGAGAAATGTTTCTCACTTATAACTACATATATATGCTGGGGTAAATAATACGAGTGGGAAAATAGGTGTGAAAAATGAAATCATAGTCACCAAAACTATTCATAATAAATACCCAAAAATTTCGATAACTAAGCATAAACTTTTCTGTGATCGATCCCGGTTGCAACCAAGTATATTGGAAGCAAGTTAGGTTTCATCTTGGAAGCAGAGGTTCACTCGGAGAATGATTACATATATATCAAGAGTAGTATGGGAAGATATTGAAGGGGTCAGGTTTCGCCCTATCTTGAAGGCATCGATAACAAAGAAGTAATAGAAAGAAATATCGCAACCATATTACTAACTGCTAAGTAACTATAAAGAAATGAAAATAAATTTATTATTAAAGTGGTAACACAAAACTAAAGTATAAACTTAACATAACATTATGTAAATAAAGAACACAAACTTGACTAAGAATGATAGAAGTAAAGAGAACCAAACACGAATCCAACAATTAAGTTACATGCTAAGTGTATAATACAAGCAAGACCATATTTCAAGAACTCGTTAACATGCACAGATAGCCAAACCATAATATATATCAAATGAAAGAACTTTTGAGCTTAATAAAGTAAAGAGTGAACTGTATAATACAAGCACAACTGTCAATGCTACCTTGACTATTAAATTAGAGTTTGGGTTGGAGTTACCTTAAACATAAATTTATAATAAACCCAAGAAGGAATTACAAGGACCCTTATGTAAATCCGGTAGCTACACAAAACCCTTACAAACAAAATGTGTAAAAATGAGGAAGTCCACGAACTTTTATGGAGAAAAACCCTTAAGGGAGGTTCTCAGGCTACAAGAATCCCATAGCCAACACATATGCCAGAACTTAAACACATTTAAACCTTTAACCCCAATCAGGGAAAAATGAAGTGTTCACGATCTTCAAATAAAGAGTGACTCAGGGAAAAATGAAGTGCTCATGATCTTCAAATAAAGAGTGACTCTAAAGATTTGAGTAACAAGAATGGAAAGTTCAATAAGAACATGGAACAACACGAAAAGTATGTATGAGGGATGACATGCCATAAATCAAATGTGAGTGACCTTTAAAATCAAACAATGGAAAGAGGGACCAAATACCTTACCTATATGGTAAACATAAAAAGGGATTTCCAAATTATCATTGTCTAGGATTAAAAAAACAAACCAATGTAAGAAAAACAAAAAATAAACATAGACCCTTACCTAAATGAACGACGGGAGTTCAAGACTGAACAAGAGAAACTATGCCACAGGAAGAACCAAGGTTATGATAATCCATGGTGTTGTCACAAGCTAAGAGAGGGAAAAGAAGGGATACAACATAATTGAAAGTTGTGGCTATGCTGCAGGGAAAAAAGGAAACACTCAAACTATCTAGCAGGTAACCCTCTTGGTTAGCCAAGCACCTTTGAGAAAACTTCAAGCCAAAAACCACCATAAGGCCAAGGAAACCATAGACGTAGATGGGATTAAGAATAATGTAAAACCAATTTCACATACCTGTCGGTGAAGGTGGAAACCAAGTGTAGAAGCCCTTGGATGGTAGGGTTTGTTGCAGAGCCATTTTGGCAGAGGAGAAGAATGACCAAGCCCTTAGTGAGACCGAAGATGGGAGTGGTTACCCTTAACCACTCAACACAACTTTAACCTTCTGATCATCGCTCAAAGTGATCAATGCTGAGTGTGAAAACAAATTTCCTATACATAGTGAGCATGAATGCCAACTTGAGGTTCGAGAGAGTTCTCCATTAACAATATCAAACTTAACATTACTTCTCATTCCTAAAATAAATATCTCATCAATGATCACTGTCATGTTGTGTGTGGTCATAATAATATTCATAACGTGATATGAATTAGGGTTTAAAACATTAATGTGGAACCCAAGTTAAGCCATTTAACACGAACTCCAAATGACATTGTATGGTGTGTATTTCCTTACTTGTATAGTATAGGAAGTATATATATATATATATATATATATATATATATATATATATATATATTGTAAATTAAAGAAGCTCGGTGGTGAAATTTCTAAGCAATAAAGTTTTGAGGTAACAATGAATAATATCTTTGTTTACTAATGGATGTTACAAGTGGTATCAGAGCCAAGGTTGGAATATTGTGAAATATTTGGGAAATTAAATAACAAAATATATTGTGTTCACAAAGAAAGCATCATGAGGAGAGGATATAGAAAACCATTAAGACTCTTTGTAGAGTCTATCCCTATACCAATTTCGGGAGTCAATCTAGAAATGTGGGTACAATTAGGAGGAGAACAACAGAATCCCACCACTATGGTACTAGAAACAATTCAACAGTTAAGGGTTGAAATCTCTCATTTGCAAGTTGACAATGAGAGACTGATGAGAGACTAGGAGCAAATTGTAAAAAGCCTTTCTTATCAGTAGAATCATAGAAACTCTATACTGGTCCCTAGTAATGAAGACAGTGATGAAGAGAAAAGGTATAGAGGTGAAAAGAATTTGATAATGCCTTAGCCCCTAGGAAATATAAGAAGCAAAAAACAAAACTAAAAGTGGAGTTCAAGAAATTTAAAACTCCAACCTTTGCTTGGGAAATAGAGGAAGATGCTAAAGCATAGTTGATTAATATGAAAAAAATTCCAAATTTATGAGTATGACAATAACTTGAAAGCAATATTAGCAGTGTACCAAATTCAGGGAAAAGCCACACTGTGGTGGGAAGAGATCAAAGTTGTCCATGTGATTGATGAGAAGAAAGTGACTTCAGAAGAATTTCAAAAATATTTCAAAGAAAATTACTTAACTAAATGATTCTAAATTGATAAAGCAAAAGAATTACACGATCTCAATTTGGGACAACTTTCTATGGATGATTTTGTGACTAAGTTTACATCTCTATTGAGATATGTGCCTTAAATACATGAGGAAAAGACCAAGGTCCAACATTTCATGAGCATCCTACCAACATTCATGAAAGAACACTTGGAATTTGATAATCCTAAAACGGTGGATGAGGCCATTCATGAGGAGTGGATCTGTTACCAATAGATGAAGAAAAAAGGAAAAAGTGGGGGCTGGTTGAACAAGAAAGGGTAGAAAAATTCCCAAAACATTAAAAATACAAAAAATGGAAATGCCAGAAATTTACGCAAGAGTCAACATAATAGACCTCCTAGAAAGAATCAATAGAAATGCGGGTCGCAAAATGAACCTAAATAAGTAGAAATATCTAGTAAACCAGAGGTCAATCAATCTCAAAGACCTCCATTATCATGTTGGGGTTGTGGGGAGCCTCATTATTATAAAAATTGCCCCCACCACACTAGAGTAGAACATACAACTAATATTGACGAGGCATCTATAGTTGGTTAGGTGGCGAGAAGTATACTCAAAATTAACACTTCTTTGGATGACCATCAAGTAAAGTATCGACCTATCATGATTGAATTTGAAGGTAAGATGTGTAAAATTTCTGTGTCTATTCCTATATATCCAGAAGAAAGCTTAAGTTAAATTAGTCCTAAGATAGCTAAAGTATGTCATCTAAAGATTCATAAGTTTAAAAATCCCTGGTTGGTGCAACTAGCCACTAGGGAAAAAAGAAGAGTGTGAACTATGGTAGATAATTTTCCTATTGAAATTGTAGGTCAGTGAATTAACATAAATTTGAATTTGCTACCCTTAGGGTCTTACGATGACTTAATTGGTATGGACTGGTTAGAAGGGAATTGGTCCTTAGTAAATTGCAAATATAAAACTATCAGTTATCTTACTGAGGAAGGTTCCAGATAAGAGATTCAAGGGGTAACGAAAGCCATTAAGTTGCAACCAATTACTGCCTCCCAGTTAGGAAAAATTATTAGGAATGTATGTCAAATATATGTTGTTCAAGTAGGATATACCAATTCAAAAGATAAGGAAACCACCCTAGAAAATTTTACTGTTGTCTAAGATTTTGTTGATGTGTTTCCAAAGGAAATTACAACACTACCTCCCAAGCGAGACATAGACTTGTAGCATAGAATTAATTCCAAGTGCTGCACCACTCTCTAAAATTCCCTTATTGAATGAGTATACCTGAGCTAACCGAGTTAAAGATGCAATTGCAAGAATTACTTGATAAGGGATACATGCATCAAAGTGTATCACCTTGGGGATCCCCTGTGTTGTTAATTAGGAAAAATGATAGTACAATGAGACTATGTACTCACTACAGACAACACAATAAGTTTCCATTAAGAACAAATATCCATTTCCAAGGATTGACAATTTATTCGATCAAGTCAAAGGTGCCACATTATTCTCTAAGATTGACTTGCGATCACACTATCATCAGATAAGGATAAAGGAGGAATACATTCCTAACACTACTTTTAGAACTCGATTTGGTCATTACTAGTTCATGGTTTTACCCTTTGGGTTTACTAATGCCCTGACAACGTTCATGAGCCTTATGAACGATATCTTTCACCCTTATCTTGATAAATTCCTTCTAATTTTTATTGATGATATCCTTATATATTCAAGAAATTTAGAAGAGCATAAGAAATATCTGCAGATAGTTTTATAAATGCTTCAGGAACACCAACTGTATGCCAAATACAGTAAGTGTGAATTTTATAAGGATAAGATACAATAATTAGGACATATAATTTCTACAAAAGGGATAATTTTTAATCCAAAGAAATTCAAAACTATTATGGAATGACATGTTCCTAGCAACATTGTTTATATTCGATCTTTTATGGGCTTAGTGATATAGTTTCATTGTTTTATTGAGGGATTTGCTAGAACAACATATCCTATAACTTATTTGCAGAAGAATGGAAAGCTTTTAAGTGGGCTACTGATTGCCAGCATATTTTCGAGCAACTGAAACATTTATTGACCACAACCTCAGTATTAAAAATTGCAGACCCAGAGAAAGAGTTCATTGTTTGCACCGGTGCATGTAAAGGAGGAGTGGTGGGAGTACTAATGCAAGAGGGTAAGGTAATTGCCTATGAATCTCAAAAATTGAAGGAGCACGAGTAGAAATACTCTACTTATGACTTAGAGTTAACTGCGATAGTACACAATCTTAATTTATGGAGACACTATTTATTGGGTAAAAAACTTGTGTTGATGACTGACCATAGCACTCTAACTAGTTTCTTTAAGCAATCCAATCTCAATGCATGATAATCCAGATGGAAAACCTTCCTGAGTGATTTCAATTTTGATATTAAACATTTAAAAGGAAGAGAAAAATGTGTGGTTGATGCATTAAGTAGGAAACCACATTAGGTATATAAAATCTCCTATAATCAAGTGGAATTCAATTTTTTCAATTAGATCAAGGAAGATCTGGTTAAAGATCCAGAATACATTTTTTTATGGAACCAAACCATAAAAGAAAATAACTTTGAGTCCCAAACCGAATTTGGCATAAATAAAGACAATTTATTGACTTTTAGGGGAAGAATATATGTTGCTAATAAGATTATTGTTAGGAAACTAATATTGGATGAATTTCATAGAATCCCTTATGCTACTCATCCTGGATATCAAAAATTATTTTCTGCTACATATAAAGATTCTTTTTGGCCTGAAATGAGGAAGGACATCACCGAATATTTACCCAAGTACCTGGAGTGTTAGCAAGTTAGGGTTGAACACTAGCACCCATCTAGTTTGCTCCACCCACTTCCCATTCCAGAATGGAAATGGGCAATTATTATGTTATATTTTATAACTGGTTTTCCTAAAACTAAGAAACAAAACAACTAAATCATGGTGGTGGTAGAAAAACTTAGTAAGGAAATCCATTTCCTCCTTGTTCAATCTACATACAAAACTGTGAAAATTGTAGATATATTTGTGAAGGAAATCTTTAGACTACACAAGATGCCAAATGTGATGATTTTTGATAGATATTTGAAGTTCAAATCGGCATTTTGGAGAAATATTTTCCCAAGTTTAGGTACATGGGTTCAATTTAGCACCACATACCATACATAGATAGTTGGGCAGACTAAGCGAGTGAACTAGGTATTAGAGGATATGCTAAGAATGTATGTAATGTAGCAACGGAGTAAGTGGGAAGAGTACATTCATTTAGTGGAATTCACATATAACAATAGTCATCACGAATCAATAAAAGTGATCCGTTTTGAAGTTTTATATGGGAGGAGGTGTAGAACACTAGTTAATTGGAACAACCCTAAGGATAAGTTACTCATAGGACCTGACATGCTAGCAGAAATGGAGAAAACTGTGAAAGAGGTTTGGAAGAACTTGAAAGTTTCCCAGGATAGACTGAATTCATACGCAGACAAGAAAATAACTTATAAAGAATATCAGGTAGTAGATCATGTTTATGTTCGAGTAAAACCCAAAAAAAGAAATTTACGATGGGGTGGATGTGCGAAATTAGCCCCTCAATATTGTGGACCTTTTCAAATCATGGAAAGAGTTTGACCTGCTGCATATAAACTTGCACTACTAAGTCATATACAAACGCATAATGTGTTTCACGTCTCTTTGTTAAAGAAATATATATATGACTTTAGACATATTATTAACTGGCAAGATGTGCAGGTAAGGATCTAATAATTAATTCTTTTGCTAATCGATAATGCTTGTTGAAGATTGGTATAAACTAATAATAGTTGTATGATGTGGAACAGGTCAAACTGGATGAATAATTTCTGGTAGAGCCCCTACATATTCTTAATAAGGGAGAAACAATATTATGGAGGTTAGTTGTCACCCAGGTTAAAGTGAAGTAGAGACACTTTATCCAGAAGAGGCCACTTAGGAGGATGAAAGCTTTATGTAGGAAGCATACATTGACCTGGTGCAAGGGCAAGATTGAACACCGAGGACAATTTTTCGCATAAGGGGGGAGGGAATGTAACACCATTCCCGAGCATTTAAATATTTTTCATTTACTTTTCCATTCAAGATTGTGTAAATTCTAGAATAGGTGAAAGTAAAAAAAAAAGGAAAATATATTTTGTTAGGTCATGGAATTACAATAGAAGGCCCAAAAGGAAAATGTTTAATTTCTAGATAGTTGAGACAATTACTCCTCCTCCATTAGAGATTAAAACATCTCAATTTTGGGAGAAGATCCTAAGAAGGAAAGGAGAGAAAAATCCCAAGGCAACGAAGAGGAGTGAGGAAAAAACTTGAGTGGGATGCCGCTAAGGTGAAGCAAGATTCTGCTTAGGGTGTTCTTGAGCTGGACAAGAGCTAGAGAAAACCCTGAAGCTTTAATAGTTCTTGATTGTACTAAAAGTCTTAAGGTTAAAGAACTAGTACTATCTGCTAGAAACTCTGGAAATTAAAGAGCCTCATGGGGAGAATTAGATGTAATCGCCAAT
Source organism: Pinus tabuliformis (assembly GCA_031772625.1). NCBI lineage: Eukaryota > Viridiplantae > Streptophyta > Pinopsida > Pinales > Pinaceae > Pinus > Pinus tabuliformis. Next base: position 1,547,831,397 of record CM062818.1, read on the forward strand.
CTCACTAGTTGGGTGGAGGAGTATTTTTTCCAAGATCAATTCCATAATAGGCTTGTGCAGAGAAGTACACTGAAAGTTACATATTTGAGAAAGTATTGTTGTGAAGGAAATGTTTGTTATCTTTATTTTTGTTTAAGAAAGATGTCTTGATATTTTATCCCTATATTAAAGAAAAATGTATTGGTATGTTTATTCTGTGTAAAGAAGATGTTGGTATGATATTTATTTCTGTGTTAAAGAGAGAAAAAAAATTGATATTTTCTTCCTATGTTAGAAGATTTGTTGGTATTCTATTTTTGTGTTAAGAAAAAGAATTATTCTTCTGTGTAAAGAAATAACATAGATTCTTCGTAAACTATTTTGGATTAAGGAAGGGAATGATAAAGATTGGAAGGTTTGGCTCCTAACAATGTGTGTGCCTCAAAATCGAATGAAGAGTATGGACCATTTCACAATTACCGGAGAAAGCTTGCTCACTTATAACAAGATACATATGCTTGGGTAAATAGTACAAGTGGAAAATTGGGTGTGAGAAAAGAAATCACAGTCACCAAAAATATTCATAATGAATACCCAAAATTTTCGATAACTGAGCATAAACCTTTCTGCAACCGATCCTTGTTGCAACCAAGCATATTGGAAGTTAGTTAGTTCCCATCTGGGAACTAGAGGTTCACTCGAAGAACATTCCTCTACCTTTATATATATACCTAGGTACCATGAGTGGTATGGGAAGATCCCGAAGGGGTCGGGTTCCTCCATATCTTTAAGGCATCGGTAACAAAGAAGTAATAGAATGAATTGTCACACCCATATTACTAACTACTAGGTAACCTGAAAAAAATGAAAATAAATTCACTATTAAAGTGGTAACACAAAACTAAAGTATATAATTAACAAAACATTATGTAAATAAAGAACACAGACTTGACTCAGAATTATAGGAGTAAAGAGCAGCACGATAAATTAAAGAGTAAACTATATAATACAAAAACGACTTTCAATGCAGTCCTCACTATTAAATTAGAGTTTGGGTTGGAATTAAATTAAACATAAATTTATAATAAACCCAAGAAGAAATTACGAGGACCCTTCTATAAATCCAGTAGCTACACAAAACCCTTACAAACAAAATGTGTAAAACTGAGGAAGTCCTCAAAATTTTATGGAGCAAAACCCTTAAGGGAGGCACTAAGGTTACAAGAACCCCATAGACAACACGTAGGAAAGAACTTAAATACATTTTAAGCATTAACCCTAATAAGGGAAAAATGAAGTGCTCGCGGTTTTCAAATAAAGAGTGACTCTAAGGCTCTGAGTAATAAGAATGGAAAGTTCAAGAAGAACCTGGAACAACACGAAAAGTATATATGAGGGACGACATGCCGTAAATCCAACATGAGTGACATTTAAAATAAAAATGCGGCAAGAGGGACTAAATCCCTAGCTTATATGGTAAACAGAAAAAGAGATTTCCAAATTATCACCGTCCAGGATAAAATAAAATCGATGGAAGAAAAACAACAAACAAACGTAGACCCTTACCTAAATGAGCAACGTGAGTTTGAGACTGAACAAAATAAGCTCTCCCACAGGAAGAAACAAGGTTGTAAGAATCCATGATGCTGCCGGAAGCCAAGATAGGGAAAAGAAGGGATACGACATACTTGAGAGTTGTGGTTATGCTATAGGGTAAAAAGGAAACATTTGAACTGTCCAACAGGTAACCCTCCTAGTTAGCCAAGAAACTTCAAGAAAACTACAAGATAAAACCACTGTAAGGCCAAGGAAACCATAGATGCATCCAAGATTAAGAATAATGTAAATCAAGTTTCACATACCTGCCTGCGACAATGGAAATCTAGTGTAGAAACCCTTGGATAGTAGGGTCGGTTTTAGAGCTGTTTTGGTAGAGAAGAAAAATGACCAAGCCCTCGAAAAGTCTCGAGGTGGGAGTGGTTGGCCTTAACTGCCCCGACACAAGCTAGACCACTCAATCGTCTCTCAAGGCGATTAAGGATGAGCATGAAAACAAGTGTCCTATACGCACTGAGCATGAATGCCAATTGGAGGTTTGAGAGAGTTCTCCATCAGCACTATCAAACTTAACCTTATTTCTTATTCCTAAAATAAATATATCATTAATGATCACTGTCATACCATGTGTGGCCATAATAATATTCATAACGTGGTATTGCTTAGGGTTTGAAACATTAATCTGGAACCCAAGTTAAGCCTTTATATACAAACTCCAAATGACATTGTATGGTGTTGTTTTCCTTCCATATATATATATATAAAGAAGCTCAGTGGTGGACTTTCTAAGCAATAAATTTGGTAGGTAACATCAATTTTTTTTACTAGTAGATGTTACAGTTTAGAGGGATCAAATTTATTTACATGTAAATTTATTTTAGAATGCAAAATATAATGTGCAATTTTTCATTATTTAAATTGTATTTTTGAATGCTATATAGAGTATATACATAGTTGGCATTAAAATATTTACATAACATGTCAATGGAGACATTTTATCACCACACACTAAAATGGTTATTTTGTTATTAATATATTTTTAAGTACATGTCAATATTAATTCATATTAAAATATTTTATTGATAACCCACATTGAATATTCTATTCATTATACCACATATAAAATATTTTTTTTGACACACACACATATCTATAAAGTTGATCTTTAAATCTCATATTGAAATATTTTTGAAAAGACAACATTGCTTTTCTATTTAGAGAACATGTTTTTTTTTTTAAGAAAATTGATCAATTCCATATTGAACACAAAAAAAATTACACATGAACTCATACTAGTAGCTCAATCATAATTAAAACTTATAATCTCAGATAATATATTTAAGGTATGGGTATTCTTATCATATTTAGAATTTATAATATAGGTTGTTTTTATCTAAGAAACTACGAAGTGGAGGTGGATTTGAACAACATCTTTGATTCATGTTTACAAAATGTTTTATATATGATCTTCATTAATTAATATATTATATCTATATGAAATATTGTTATATAATATTAATATTTAATAAAATATTTCATTTAAGGTATGGGTATTCTTATCATAGTTAGAATTTATAATATATGATATTTTTACCAAAAAAACTACGAAGTAGAGGTGGATTTAACAATATCTTTGATTCATGTTTACAAAATGTTTTATATATGATTTTCATTTATTAATATATTATATGTATATGAAATATTGTTATATAATATTAATATTTAATAAAATATTTCATTTAAAGTAGGGTATTCTTATCATATTTAGAATTTATAATATATGATATTTTTATGAAAGAAACTACGAAGTGGAAGTGGATTTTTAACAATATTTTTTATTCATGTTTACAAAATATTTTATATATAATCTTATTAATTAATATACTATAGGTATATGAAATAATGTTGTATAATATTAATATTTAATAAAATATTAATGTGAAATAAAATATGCAACTATAAATCAAAATGGCAATTTTAAAGACATAAATTAAATTTTTATATATAATATTAATATATAATGGAATATCAACATGATATAGTAGACCTAACTATAACTTACAATGTTAATAATTAATAACTCTTAAAAATATTTAAAATTTAATACTTATTGAAAATTTTCAAATGAAAAGTAATATTTAATTAGGATGGTATATACTTAGGTAAATTCAGTCACCTTGTCCCAATATGAACCTCCACAAATTCAGTCACCTTGTCCTAATAAGAACCTTCACAAGTAAAAATTATAAATATTTTTATAAAACACTTAAAACTTAAAATTTGGGATTTATCCAAATGTTTGTAAATGAAAAAATATTTTATAGCATGTTGATTATGTAGCTAAATTCTCACACGATGTCACAATATGACAATATAGGAATCAAAATTCTAATTCCTAAAATAATTCATGAACCTCCACAAATTTAGTCACCTTGTCCTAATAAGAACCTTCACAAAGTAAAAATTATAAATATTTTTATAAAACACTTAAAACTTAAAATTTAGGATTTATCCAAATGTTTGTAAATGAAAAAATATATTTATAGCATGTTGATTATGTAGCTAAATTCTCACACGATGTCACAATATGATAATATAGGAGTCAAAATTCTAATTCTTAAAATAATTCGATAGATATTTCTAGCATATGTATTCCTTTAGAATAGGTTAAAATCCTTAAGTGATGTTTCAATATCCATATAACTGAATTATAATAAAACTTTAATTATAAAAAGTACACATTAAAATTAGCTTAAATTTATCAGTGAAATTTTATCTTTAGAAAGCAATATCTATTTACCAAACACAATTTTAGTTTATTTTTTTTAATGATTATTTATAAAATTATTTTTCTTATAAAACAGATTTTGTAACTACATAATTTTATATAGCTTTATAAGTAAGTTGAAATCTTAAAAAAATGTTACTACCATTGATTAAGTTGACATCTTAAAAAAATGTTACTACCATTGATTAGGAGGCCTGAATGTTAAATAGGGTTGCAATGATTTGTAAAAAAGGGAGAAGGTTTTTTTTAACATCAAATATGTACTATTTCTGCCTTTTATTGGTTGGAAAGTATATTTTGATGGGTATATTGTAATTTAGTAACATGAAATTAAATATGATTGAAAGAAGCATAAAACTTAACAGGATTGGAAAAAAATAAAATTTGTCATGATTGAAACAATTTAGTTGTATGTATTGAAAAAACTTAATTCTAATTAAAGTGTGCACGTAAATATAATTACATTAATATCATTTATAAATTAAATTGATATTTTTTTACAATACATTTGTTTATTACCTTTCTGCAACATGATCGAAACAATTTAGTTGTTTGTATTGAAAAAACATTAATTCCAATTAAAGTGTGCACGGAAATATAATTACATTAATACCATTTATAAATTAAGTTGAATTGCTTTTTACAATACATTTGTTTATTACCTTTCTACAACATATGATAATTCATTATGTTCACATCATCCTTGCAGTGATGCCAAAATTAATATAGAAAACAATCCTTTAAAAAATGGATTTACCACATTTACAAATATTTCATTTCAAAAGGTAGGATATGATAATTCATTATGTTCACATCATCATTGCAATGATGCCAAAATTAATATAGCAAACAATCCTTTACAAAATGGATTTACCACCTTTACAAGTATTTCATTTCAAAGGGGAGGATAGTTCAATGAATTGTAAAAATAATTATGTATTCATGTATATTTACATTTTGAGGTTCAAATAGAAAATTCAAATTATGTTGTTGTTTTAACATTTGATATAGATAATTTCAAATGTCAATTATTACTTATTACTATTATATCTAGAAAAATATAATTCCATATTAATTTAATTTATATAATTCCATATTAATTAATTAATTAGTGAATAAATAAATATATAATAATATGAATAAATAAATATATAATAATTGAAAATTTTTGTAGAAAATTATCTATATAATAAAATAGAAAGTGGTATAATATATGTGTGAATGTTGTAGAAAAAATAAAACAATATTTCATTGTCATAATCACATATGGCACAAAGAATAAAAGATTCACATTGAGATAAAAACAATTATCATTATATTAGGACCAAATAAAAGTCATCATTCAAGAAATGTACACATTCAATAAAAGAATTGTTAAAATAAAATAGAGAAAATCTAATAAAACATCAGAAAAAATGTTAAATAAAAATTTAACAAATTAATAAAAATATAACAGAAATTAACATTATGTTTTTCCTTTTAATATTTATTTTCTCATTTTAGATAATAATTAATAATTAATAATTATATAAATATACTCTTATGTAATTATACATGTTCTTTTTTATTATTTATATAATTCGTAAATTTAATAAATTATGATTCTATTATTTTTATTGATTTGTCATATTTTTTTAAAATTTTCAATAAATATAAATATAAATGGAATATTGTTAATTTTTTTTTTTTAACTAAAACATGTATATTTTATTATAAGGGGATGGTTGGGCCGGAGCCTAAACAACCAACGTTACACAACATTTCCATACATCTTAATTCAACTTGATCTACTCTTTAACTTGAATTAAGGAATGCATGATAAGATAGGGCTATTGTCGTTAATATTGAGATCTCCCGGTGCTAGGAGGCATCATTTGTTTGCCATTACACCTGCTTCACTGTTCGAGCTTCTGAGAATGTGGAAAATTTTGAAGGAAGTGAAGTCCTGCATAATGATCTTTAACCTTTTCAAAGACTTGTTGAGGATGGCGTTGTTGAACTGGTCCTTCGAGTTGATCTTCTTGATGAGAATTTCTGAATCTTCGAATGCTTGACATTCTTTAATGCCTCTATCACGAACAATTTGGCAAGCTTGTGTGAGTCCAATAAGTTCTGCCTAGTTTTTTGTATGAGGACCAAGCCCCCAATAGAAGCAGTCTTTTCTAGAGTTGTTGGGGGAGTAGATGACTCCACCAGCCCCCACAGCCCCAAGGTTACCCTTGGAGGCACCTGCAAAGAAGATAGTAGTTTTATGTTGGGACCTCCGCCATACTTGAATGGTATCATCTAGTTCTCTAATTCTCCAGGGTGGATTGGGGAGGGGAAGGATTTGGGCATTGCCTTTAGGGTGAGAGCTACGAAGATTCAGCCAGTTCTTTTCAAAGGGGGGGAGAGAGGAGTCTCATTTATGAGATTGCAGTAGAACAAATTCAAGGAGAAGTGCTTTTGCCTTGGCAGCTGATTTTGCAGGATTGCAAGGAGAGTTGTTGAAGGTCAAGTCGTTCTGGGCGAGCCAGATTTCCCAACACACAAATTTGGGGATGGAGAGCCAAATGTGGTACCAGAGTGAATTGATGGGGATATTATGAGGATAGCTTTGGAACCAAGAGGATTAGAGATTAGCCACGGAGCTATGCTAGGGAGGGTGAACCTACAATCCGAGAAGTATTAAATTCCATATCTCTTTGGCAAAATCTTAATCTATGAACAAATGAGAGGTTGTTTCTCCATCATTTATGCACATCATGCATATGTGTGGTCCTGCTATATTTCTTTTTAACAAATTATCTCTTGTTAGCTGTTTGTTGTGCATGAGGATCCAAAAAGGAAAAAAAAAGAAAACTACCTTGGGAAGGCCAGTGATGTTCCAAACCTGTTTCCAAATGGTGGGAGAGTGAAGTCTGTCTTTTTTTGGCTGCAGGGCAATATATCCCATTGTTGAGGTGTAAGAGCCGGAGTCGCCCCATCCCCAGTTGTCTGGGCTGTCATGATGAACAGGGGCAGCGTTGATGAGAAGCGGTTTGAGCAATTCAAGTTGACTGTGTAGATGCGCTGGCACGATTGGGAAGTCCCAGTCAAACCAATTCCCACTGTTGTCCCACGCAGAGATGTCAAACGACTTACGAAAGCCTGCACTGAGGAGCCAGCCACTTAGCTCTCAGATCTCATCATGGGAATTGAGAGGAGCACAATTCATTATGCGGTCTTCCCACAGTAATTTTTTTTTCCATTGCCAGGTATGCAGTACAGATGATTCCTGAAGCTGCTGATACTATTTCTGCAAAGATTCCATGTTTGAGTGCCTGTGGGAGTATTGTTCATTGATAAATGCCTGAGAGAGATCCCCTGGACATATTTGGTCCTGAGCATTATGCTGATAGGATGTGAAGGTTCAGAGTAGATTTTCCAAAGGAGCTTGCAGCCAAGTGCGAAATTAGACAGAGCTGGGTCTCTGATTTGGAGTCCTCTGTCCACTGTTGGGTGCTTAACAAGATCCCAATTTTCCAAATACAGTTTTTTGTGATTTCCTTTGCCTCCTTTCCAAAGAAAATCTCTCAAAATACCAGAAATTTGTTCCATGATATGTTTCAGTGCAAGAAGGAATGAGGCTTGGTAGATGGGGAGGGCAGATAAAACTAATTTTAATAAGATAGTTTTCCCTCCCTTGGTAAGCCAGTAACCTCCCTAGGAGATGATCTTGGCTTTAATCTTGCTGATGATGCCATGCCACAGAGTTCTATTATTGACTCCAGATGTGAGAGGTAAGCCAAGATATTTGATGCTGTCCCAATGAGAAAAACACTCAAAGCCAAGAATCTGGGCCATATTGTTAAGACTATGTTGGTTCACATTCCATCTGTAGACCGAAATCTTTCTATCATTTATCAGTGCTCCTGAGGCTCTACAGTAACTTTTTAGAATTGTGTCAAAGGAGGTAGCTATTCTGATAAAGGCTCTACCTAATAGGAGAGAGTCATCTGCAAAGAGTGCATGGTTTATAGGCTTTAGAACATTCGAAGTTAGAATTCCGAGGAGTCCACTAGTGTTCATTTCTGCAGCAAGATTCCTACTGAGAGAATTCGCCATAAGAATATACGAAAATGGGGATAATGGACAACCTTGCCTCAAGCCACGATAGACTTGGAAGAAGGATGTTGGGCGACCATTGACTAGGGGAGCAATCCAAGGATTTGTGATGCAGGCTTTGATGAGATTGATAAATTGAGCAGGGAAGCTGAAGGATCGGAGAACTTGGAGGAGGAAGGAGTGATTGACCCTATCGAAGGCATTGGCCATGTCGAGCTTGATCAACATCCCCTTTTCTTTCCTCTGTTTACTGGAATGGATAGCTTCCTGAACTTGAATGATGTTATCCAAGATGTGTTTGCCTTTTACAAACCCCCCTTGGGGACTGGATATTAATTTTTCAAGCAGGGGTTTGATTCTATTTGCAAGGATTTTGGCCAAGATTTTGTAGGAGGCATTACATAGGGAGATAGGTCTGAACCTGCCAAAAGTTTCTGGATTGGCCTCTTTTGGGATTAATGCTAGGAAGGTTGAGTTGATGCCTCCCCCAACCTTAGCTTTGCTGAAACATCCATGTATCATTTTCAGTAGATCTGTTTTGATGATCTTCCAGTAGGCTTTGTAGAAGTGAATTGTGAAGCCATTTGGCCCAGGTGCCTTGTCTAATTCCATTGCCCATATAACTTTGATGATTTCTTCTTCAGATAGAGGTTTAAGAAGAGTTTGATTGTCCTCTTGGTTGATGAGATGGGGGATGTTGGAGAGGAGATCTTCGGTGTCTTCTAAACTGCCTTCATTCCCAAGCCCATAAAGACTTTTGAAATGATTTTCAGCTGCTGTTTTAATTTGGTCAATCTTATTGCAAATCTGTCCTTCTTCATTCTTGATCTCAAAGATATGGTTTCAAGATAGGCGGGCTTTGTACTGGTGATGGAAGAACGAAGTGTTTCAATCTCCTGCCTTGAGCCATAGACTACGAGATTTGAGTCTCCATAACTCTTCTTCCCATCTGAATGAGTGGTGGGTATTTCTTTGGTGAGCAGCCTCTTTATTTAGAATTTTAGGGGTGATGTAAAGACCTTCCATTCCCATTTGCGCAGTTTCCAATAGCTGAACTTCTTAATTTCTCTGATGGGAGAGAGATTTGGGGAGGTTTCTTAGCCACTCTTTTAAGGCTTTTTTGGTGGCTTTTATTTTTTGCTCCCAAACATAACTTGGGGATCCATTGATAGGGGAGTCACATGCAGATTGAACCGTGTCTAGAAAGCCTTCTTTTTCAGTCCAAAGAGGATTGAATTTAAAGGGGATTGGTCGAAGATCATCCTTAGGAGCCATGAGGAGTAGAATTGGCTTATGGTTTGAGGTGATTTTGGGAAGAATTTTTGTAGAGATAAGAAGATTTTCCAATAACAAGGAGCTTTGTAGCAGGAATCTATCCAACCGGGCAAATATGTGGTCAGTCCCAATTCTATTATTGGTCCAATTATATTTGCCTCTTACCGAGGCAAAATCTAGAGGGTCCCTCTGCTACATTAATTCTTCCACCAAAGGCAGCAGTTGGTCTCTGGTGCTGTTTCCCCCCTTTTTTTCTTTGGCTTCATGACTATGTTGAGATCTCCACCCAAGATGATGTTGTTGGGGGAATGGAGGTCTAAAAATTCATAGAGAGAGTTCCAGCATTCTCGTTTTTCAACATAAATGACAGGAACATAAAGATTGAATAGGGCTATAATTAAATTACTTTCTAGATGTTTGAGCGCAGTAAAGATCCAATGTTGGGTCTCATGAGAGTTAAGCAGGTGGAAGTGATCTTCAGACCAGAGAGTTGCAACACCTCCTAAAGTTCCCCTCAAGCTGACTGCTTTGCTTGCATTCTTCTCCCATTTAGACTTGTTGATATCCATAATGGCTTGCCCTTTGATTTTAGTCTCTCAGAGTAGGAGGATATCTGAGGGCTCTATTTTAAGCAGATCTTTGATGGCTTCGATTTTTGGTTGGGTCCCCAAACCTCTGCAGTTCCAAGAGACTATACACATTATTTACCTAGTGAGGGATTTGGGATTCCTCCCTTGGAAGGTCTTGCTCTAGTGTTTCTCCTGATTGTCATTTCTATTGTGGATTGGCTGCCTTCCACTTTTAGGCGTTCTGCCTCCTCTTCCGTGACTACTTTTTGAGGCTTCCTACATGCTCTCTTCGAGGGCCTCTCATAGATCTCTTCCTCTAAGGAGTCAGAGGGTTCTGCCACTTTTTTCTTTGTTATATCTGCATACGAGGGGATGGAGGGGCTACCCTGAGAGGCACCAGGTGAGGCAGCTCCACCTCCATCTTTGTTAGCTTGAGGATCTTCAATCTGAGCTGGAGTAATCAGATCTACTTCTAGAGGATCTGGTGAAGAGATTCCTTTGGGATTTGGGTTCTCATCCGGGGCCTGGGGGTTCCTTTTTTCATTTCCATGTTCTTCCGAGTTGTTCCCCTTGTTGGGTCCTTTCCCACCTGCTTTTGCATGTCCATTTTTCTGAACTGAGGTCCACTATTCTCCCTTCGATTTATCACTCTGTTCTTCAACTTTTTTCTTGCAGTATCACACAAAGTGTCCATAGCCATGGCAGTGTCTACATTTAAAAGGAATCGGCTCGTAGTCTAGCTCTTGAATGTGAGACCATCCGTCGACTATGAGTTTTATTGCTTCTGGTAGTCCTTCTAGATCTACTTCCACGCATATTCGGGCACATGAGTACTGGTCTTTCCTAGCAGCCTGATCAATGTATTTAACAAGGGATTTGCCAATGATCTAGAGCGATTTCTGATTCCAGCAGTGCAGAGGAAGGTGGGGAAGTCTCACCCATACTAGAACCGTAGTGTGAACATCCTGGGTCAGATCAAAGTTTGAAGACGATTTGTTTAGATATAAGCCTTGCGGCCCCATGAAATAGGGCCCGTTCCTGAAGATGAGGCTCTGATCCTTCGTAGATTCAAACACGATCACGAAGAAGCCCTTGCCTACAAAATAAGATTTGATACCTTCCTTAATCAACGTGGACCAATTTCTCTTGATCCAATCTTCAACTGATTTGGGCGAGGGCCAAAGGCTAGTAATCTGCCTTATGAGGCCTCGATCAGCAAGATTCAGTGCTGAGCGACAAGTTTCTTCCACAGGGAGGACCACCGTGGGAATGTAGTCCTTCTCTTTTACAAATTTATGTTCCTGTGTTGAAGGGGGTCGTTTGCTGCATGCAGCCACCATCTTCTGGAAATCGAGGACTTCAAGAGGGAGGGAGGGAGGGAGGGGGGGGGGGCTCCGAGCCCCCGTCGGCGGTCATGACTGCCTAGGAGGGTGCGCAGCTGCTCAGCTGCGGGCATGCGCAGTGCTAACGCAACTTAGTGGCTCGAGGGAGCTAGGTCTGATCAACTCTCAATTTATTTTATGTTTTAAACCATGAATATTATTTAAATAATATCATTTAAATTGTTATTTCTCAAATTTATTATATTTAAATTAACTCTTTATAAAATAAAAATAATATTTCAGTAATAAATATATTATAAATAAAATAAAAAATAAACCATAATTATTTATAAAAATTATATTGAAGAGATAATGTAATTAAGATATAAATGCTATATAAATGATTTTATTGTAATATTATTTTATGCTATTTTTTTAAAATAAAAGATAAATTTTAATTTTACACTTTAAATTAATTTTTATTTTTTTATAATATTATTTTATTTTGATTTTCTAAAATAAATTTTGATTTTTTTTTTATTTTTATATAAAATTATTATAACGAAATGTGAATTTAATTTTAAAATATATATTTTAAATTTTATATTAAAATAATTATAATTTTCAAAGTGATCTAAAATATTTCTTAATTTAATTGTATAATTCTTAATTTAATTGTATAAATTTGTTTTTATTTTTATTTTTTATTTTTTTTAATTTAAAAATGTGATTTATTTGTTTTATTATTTTTATAAACATATTTATTTTGAAATATAATTTACATAATTTTAATTTATTTATTAATAATTATTAGATAATTGGTAGGATTTAATCTCCACAAAATATTTTAGGATATTTTGTGTAGTATTCAAAAATCAAATATTGAGATTTATATTCAAAGTAGTTATGTCTTTTTTGTCCTTTTAATTAAATTAATTAATTAAAAAAATATATTATATAAATAAACATTATCATGAATAAAACATAATATTGATACATGATATTGTAACAAATGCTATTTACATATTAAAAATCTCCATAATAAAATAAAAATAAATCTACATATTTTTCTAAATATATATATTTAATTTATATTAAATTTTTTTGTATATTATTATTAATAATAAACTTATAATTTATTGATACTTTAAATTTTAATAATGTAAAATATATTTAAAAAAAAATATTTTGATATTTATATAAATTAATGTTTATAAACCATTTTTACCATTAAATTTATATAATTAAACTAATTATACACTATATCATAAAATATAGTATGTATACATTCTTACAAAATCGTGATACACTATATCATAAAATATAGTATATATACATTCTTACAAAATCGTGAAGTCATTCGTCCTTTATAATGCCTTCGACAGCATATCACTTCAGATTATTCATAGATGTTAGGAAATTAGAAATGTATATATTTATTTGATTAGATGGGTGATGCATATTTTTATATGATAACTTCACAAACATGAGCGTTGCGTGATCTATGAATTCAGACTCTGAAACTGCGGATGGCTCATTAAATCAGTTAAATTAGAGATATCTAAAACATATTTCGAAAGTTATAGGGTCGTATGATGCATAAGTAGAGTTTTCGCATAGATATGTCAAATGAGGGCGGTGGAAAAGTGGTTGGAATTTGGGCAAAAAAGATTTCAAAAACTCTTGTAAAGACTGTGTTTGAATCGTGTTTTTGATGGTGGAAATGGATTCAACACCATCAAAAATATTTAGGACACCTAAAATTTTGAAGTTTAACAACTATAACTTGGATTTACAAAAACTTTTGCCGGATTTTCTCTAAATATGACCGCAATTTCCATAACTTTCCAGACAATTCTTTTGGCTAGGCTAGTTAGACTACGGCTATGTTAACAGCTTATTAGTCCCTGCCGGGGACTATATGCGATCGATCGATTGCTGACCATTGGTTGACCGACGTGATTTTTCATTATATTGACAATAAAACCTTAGTCGAACCAAAGTTTTGGGGGTGGAAAGGTTTTGGGGTCTTATTACGGGCTTCGCATCGTTTGAGGTGAAGGGCACGTGGTCCCGCGCAGACGGCATGTACTGTGGTGGTCTTATCGGCGGACAACTGTCCCTCCTCGAGATGCTGGAAAGTTACTCGGCTTGGGTTTTACCCTGTTCACGCCCTTTGGGTTATTATTGTTACTTGGTTGTTTAGCTCTGCAGTCTCTGCGATTTTTCCTTTGTATTTGTTGTATTGTCTGCGGTGAAAACACAATGCGGTTCCTGCCTGCTCGGTTAACTGTATAGCAAACGTTTGGTTGCGGTCTTGTATGGCTCGACTGTCTGGTGTCGCTTTGGTAAGTTCGGCTACTGTATTGTTTAGATGTTTGTTCCTCTGTCGTTTGGCGTTTTCCAGTGGCGTTGATGTTTGTCACAGTATTGTCTGAGCATTATAAGTTAATGGCATTCTGGTTAAATACTGAGGGTTTCTCTTACCTGCATGGGTTTTATGGAAATTTCCGTAAATGTCGGTTTCGACCACCATGTGGCTTGGGTTTTACCCTGTTCGCGCCCTTTGGGTTATTATTGTTACTTGGTTGTTTAGCTCTGCAGTCTCTGCGATTTTTCCTTTGTATTTGTTGTATTGTCTGCGGTGAAAACACAATGCGGTTCCTGCCTGCTCGGTTAACTGTATAGCAAACGTTTGGTTGCGGTTCTGTTGTTCCAGGTCCGGCTTGTATGGCTCGACTGTCTGGTGTCGCTTTGGTAAGTTCGGCTACTGTATTGTTTAGATGTTTGTTCCTCTGTCGTTTGGCGTTTTCCAGTGGCGTTGATGTTTGTCACAGTATTGTCTGAGCATTATAAGTTAATGGCATTCTGGTTAAATACTGAGGGTTTCTCTTACCTGCATGGGTTTTATGGAAATTTCCGTAAATGTCGGTTTCGACCACCATGTGACTTCCTTATCATTTGGGCCGAGACGACCTGGGTGAAGCTATGATTCTTGGTACAGATTGAGCGGCACGTGGTCCCGCGACTCCCAAGCGGACGGCATGTACTGTGGTGGTCTTATCGGCGGACAACTGTCCCTCCTCGAGATCCTGGAAAGTTAGTCGGCTTGGGTTTTACCCTGTTCGCGCCCTTTGGGTTATTATTGTTACTTGGTTGTTTAGCTCTGCAGTCTCTGCGATTTTTCCTTTGTATTTGTTGTATTGTCTGCGGTGAAAACAGAATGCGGTTCCTGCCTGCTCGGTTAACTGTATAGAAAACGTTTGGTTGCGGTTCTGTTGTTCCAGGTCCGGCTTGTATGCCTCGACTGTCTGGTGTCGCTTTGGTAAGTTCGGCTACTGTATTGTTTAGATGTTTGTTCCTCTGTCGTTTGGCATTTTCCAGTGGCGTTGATGTTTGTCACAGTATTGTCTGTTCGTTTCCCTCAAGAGTCCATGGTTATTTGAGCATTATAAGTTAATGGCATTCTGGTTAAATACTGAGGGTTTCTCTTACCTGCATGGGTTTTATGGAAATTTCCGTAAATGTCGGTTTCGACCACCATGTGACTTCCTTATCATTTGGGCCGAGACGACTTGGGTGAAGCTGTGATTCTTGGTACAGATTGAGCGGCAGTCTTTTGTAGTTTGAAGTGTTTTTGCACATGAAGATCTAAATAAATTGGGGTTTTTGAACTGTTTGAACTGTTTGTGCCGCATATTGGGTTTTTAATGGAATGTATTGTGGTTTGGAGAAAGAAATAAAGACATGCAAGTATTTATGTATGTATGTGCCGCATCTTGGCTTTTTATTATTATTAATGGAATGTGTTATGGTTTGGGGAAAGGAGCGTTGTTTGCCTGGTACTCCTCTGTTAAATTCAAGGGTCTGGTTTCACGAGTTGTCAGGCTTGAGCGGACTGCTTCGGCTTCGTTGCAGGTACGGCGTTATTCTACTAATTTCTTTTTGTCAATTTTTCTATTAATTGCTTTTTGTCAATTTGTTAGGCTTTTAATTTTTGCATTGTGTAGGTTTATGGTCTAGTTACTCTAGGTTTATAGTCAAGTTACTCCGTCATCCCTGCCGGGGACTATATGCGATCGATCGATCGCTGACCGTTGGTTGACCGACGTGATTTTTCATTATATTAACAATATAACCTAAGTCGAACCAAAGTTTTGGGGGTGGAAAGGTTTTGGGGTCTTATTTCGGGCTTCGCATCGTTCGAGGTGAAGGGCACGTGGTCCCGCGACTCCCAAGTGGATGTGTAACGCTCCTATGAATTTGGTAATAAATTCAGATTGATTTACAATCAAATTGGGTTACGGCATGTACTGTGGTGCTCTTATCGGCGGACAACTGTCCCTCGAGATCCTGGAAAGTTACTCGGCTTGGGTTTTACCCTGTTCGCGCCCTTTGGGTTATTATTGTTACTTGGTTGTTTAGCTCTGCAGTCTCTGCGATTTTTCCTTTGTATTTGTTGTATTGTCTGCGGTGAAAACACAATGCGGTTTCTGCCTGCTGGGTTAACTGTATAGCAAACGTTTGGTTGCGGTTCTGTTGTTCCAGGTCTGGCTTGTATGCCTCGACTGTCTAGTGTCGCTTTGGTAAGTTCGGCTACTGTATTGTTTAGATGTTTGTTCCTCTGTCGTTTGGCGTTTTCCAGTGGCGTTGATGTTTGTCACAATATTGTCTGTTCGTTTCCCGCAAGAGTCCATTCTGGTTAAATACTGAGGGTTTCTCTTACCTGCATGGGTTTTATGGAAATTTCCGTAAATGTCAGTTTCGACCACCATGTGACTTCCTTGTCATTTGGGCCGAGACGACCTGGGTGAAGCTGTGATTCTTGGTACAGATTGAGCAGTAGTCTTTTGTAGTTTGAAGTGTTTTTGCACATGAAGATCTAAATAAATTGGGGTTTTTGAACTGTTTGAACTATTTGTGGCGCATATTGGGTTTTTAATGGAATGTATTGTGGTTTGGAGAAAGAAATAAAGACCTGCAAGTATTTATGTGTGCGCCGCATATTGCCTTTTTATTAATGGAATGTATTATGGTTTGGAGAAAGGAATAAAGACCTGCAAGTATTTTTCCAGGGGCTTGTGAAGACTTCGTTAACCAATTTCGTCATTTGCACATTTTCTCATGGTACTCGTACAGGCTGTGTTGTGCACGAATATGGTCTAGACGAAAAGGAATTCGAACCCTCGGCTTCGTTGCAGGTACGGCTTTATTCTACTAATTGCTTTTTGTCAATTTTTCTATTAATTGCTTTTTGTCAATTTGTTAGGCTTTTAATTTTTGCATTGTGTAGGGTTATGGTCCAGTTACTCTAGGTTTATAGTCGAGTTACTCCGTGATTGTTTTAATAAATATAGATATTTAAGCTGTATTGGCTCATTTATATTTTTTCTCTCATTCAATTATATTGGAATTCAAATCTGGAATCGTTGTTGTTTATTCTGTGTTTACATTAATATTAATATTAATATTATTAATTATTATAATCATAACAATAATATTATTTGAGATGATCCCAACAAGTAGAAGTTGGGTAATGCATCCAACTAGCTCCGTATAATGATGTATCAAGACATTTTGTCTATTTAAACCTTAGATTAAAATCTCATGTTAGCTAGTTATAACTAGATTGGTTCTGATATGATGTTCAACTACCTTATTCTCCTCAGAGAGAAAAGATAATTTTATTATGAAAACAAAATTACATTTACTATATATGTTTCTGCATTTCACAGATATCCTTAAGCATAGGAAGTGATAAAAGTATTGCTGAGAACATATCTTGCTTCATAAATAGTTTTCAAAAATGTCAATATGACAGCCCTATCATAGTCATTCTAACATATATCAGAGCTTTGAAGCCAGTTTTGTCTCATAAGAAATTAGCTCCTAGATATGTCCATAAACAGTCCCATAAAAAAATATACATATAGAGATATCCTTAAGCATAGGAAGTGATAAAAGTATGGCTGAGAAGATATCTTGCTTCATAAACAGTTTTCAAAAATGTCAATATGACAGCCCTATCATGGTCATTCTGACATATATCTCAGGTTTGAAACCAGTTTTGTCCCATACAGATAAGGTCGATGTTCTATGGATTAAGTTCCATGACCCTAATATTGGTCATCAAAAATCTTGAAAACTAGCTCATTTGTATACTTCAGAGATAGCACATGATTGGACACCAATATTGCGAATATCAAAAGCAATGCCTATGACATCAAAGATGGCCCCATTGAAAATATGAAAACAATTTCCAATTCAACTTGCATGTGCACGCACAATACATAGATCACAAGGCTTAACCTTGGATAGGCTTGCATTCGACCCTACTGGAGTACAAGTGCATGGCCTAGTATACACAGCACTATCACGTGTCAGAAACATAGAATCATTGTATTTGCTTAATCCTCTTAAACATAATAATTTCAAGGTGAAGCAAAAAGTAAATTGTGAAATGAAACGTTTGCAAACCACTGCAAAATGGCAATTAGAATATGACTCTTCATCAATACAATCATTGCGATCCATCTTTATTCTTTCATTGAACACTCGCAATCTTCATGCGCATCTTACTGACATATGAAATTGTAGGAATTTACAGGGTAAGTTCCTCAGAAAGAACACCAAAAGGACACCGCTCACAACCAGATCACAGATCAATACACCAGTATTTTTGACGTGGTTAAAACCCTCAAAGAGGGGAACAGTCCACGGCCTGAGCCAACGTGGCCACTTCAGGAAATTTATTAATCAAAGAATGAAAATTTACATAAGCTTCTCTCATGCACGGATTACCCTACGAATGACCCTCCATGCGCTTTAAATAGAATTCATGGACCAATCGGGTGTCAAGCCACGGATCAAGTGTCGGTAATACCGAGGAGAGAATGAACCGTCGGATCACTACATATCGTGACCGTCAGATTGTAAGTTACAAAATGTACAACGGTAAAGAAACACACTTTACCTAACTCTATACCTAACTCTATACTAGACCAAGTTGAACTTAACTATATCCTATGTGTCGGAATATCCTAACATCCCCCTTAAGAACAACTTGGGATAGGATTGAAGGATTTACAAATATGACACAATAGGAGAAGGAAGGAGGCACTAGAGCCTATCCCCCCTTAGTGACAACTTCCTGAACTCCAACCATAAATCGAAGTTTAGTGAACTTCGCCTCTGTGAGAGCCTTTGTGAAGATGTCTGCAACTTGATCATCTGTTGAACAATATTGCACTTCAAGAACATGGTCGTGAATGAGCTTTCTGATGAAGTGCATGTGCAGTTCAATTTGTTTGCTGCGCTGATGTTGGACTGGATCTTTGCATAGCTGAATGGCACTTTGATTATCACACCAAAGTGTAGTCGGATGCTGCTGCTCAAAGCCAAACTCTGACAGGATCTGACAAAGCCACAAGGCTTCCTTACTAGCTTCTACGGCACCACGATACTCTGCTTCTGCTGATGAAAGAGAAATGGCACCCTGTTTCTTGCAAGCCCATGTAATAGGTCCTGAACCAAGAGTGAACACATAACCGACAGTAGACTTCCGATCATCAGGGTCACCAGCCCAATCGGAATTAGTGAAACCAACCAATAGAGGAGATGCTTTGGCACTGTAATGAATTCCAAACTGAACTGTACCTCGAACATAACGAAGTATTCTTTTAGCTGCTTTCCAATGACTTGCACGGGGGTTTTGCATGAATTGAGCAACAAGGCCAACAGCAAAGGAAAGGTCAGGACGAGTATGGGTTAGATAGAAAAGTTTTCCTACAAGTTGACGGTATAAGGTAGCATCAACTTCAGGAGAAGTACAAGTGACTGAGAGTTTGACTCCAGACTGAAAGGGAGAAGGGGCTGGCTTACAGTCTTCCATGTGAAAATGACGTAGAATATCACAAGCATACTTGGACTGGGAAAGGGAAATACCCTCCTTGGATTGCAAGACTTGAAGACCGAGAAAATAGTGTAAGTGTCCTAAGTCTGTCATTTCAAATTTCCTTTTGAGGCTAGACTTCACATGGTTTATAAGGTTGGGATCACTACCAGTAAGGATAAGATCATCAACATAAAGAACAAGGATGATAAGAGAGTTGCCCACTTCTTGGTGTAGACAGTATTGTCAGAATGACACCTAGAAAAGCCAGATTCTAAAAGAAAGCTATCCATTTTGGCATGTCAAGCCCGAGGAGCTTGCTTGAGACCATAAAGGGATTTCTTAAGTCGACAAACAAGGCTGGAGTCTGTTTGTATGAAGCCAATGGGTTGTTCCATATAGATTTCTTCATGCAAGTCCCCATGCAAGAAGGCAGATTTAACATCCATCTTATGGACTTCCCATTTGAAAGAGGCAGCAAGGGAAAGAACAAGGCGGATAGAGTTCATTTTGGCAACAGGGGAGAAGGTTTCAGTGTATTCAATGCCTTCAACCTGTGAAAATCCCTTAGCAACAAGACGAGCTTTATGTTTATCAACTTTCCCATCTGGTCCATACTTGGTTCTGTAAACCCATTTGCATCTAACAAGTTTTCGTCCCTTTGGTAAAGGAACAAGATCCCATGTATCATTTGCCAATAATGAATGATATTCTTCATTCATAGCTGCTTCACAATCTGGATGGCCTGAATCTTCTGCAAAGGTGTCAGGATCATAATTTACTGGAGCTTGAGCCAGTAAAGAAGAGGCTCTCTCAAACTGAGAACGTGTGCGTTGCTGATCTGTAGGATCACCGGCAAGATCACCTGCTGCATCTCGAGTAGCACGAACCCATTTTGGAAGCTCAGGAGCTGAAGGAGGATCCTGAGATGGTGGGGGAGGATTTTCATCCTCACTTTCATCATCTGAAGAAGAAATGTTTTCAAAGGTAGAAGAGATAGGGAGAGGTGGCACATCCGCCGGACTAGGCTCGCAGGTCGATATATTTTCATCAAATTTTACATCTCTTCTAATGATAACATTTTTGGACTTAAATGGAATAAGTCTATAGCCTTTGACATCTTCAGAATATCCAACAAAAGTACATTTTTCACTCTTAGGTTCTAAAGCTTTATGCTTTTCATCTGGAATATGGGCCCACGCTTCACTTCCAAAAACACGAAAGTGACTTACATCTGGTTTGATTGAGCTCCATTCTTCTTCTGGAGTGATATTCTTTAAAGCCTTAGTAGGAGTGCGATTTATTATGTAATTTGCACAGTTAATTGCTTCTGCCCAAAAACTAAGACCATATCCTTTAGATTGTAGCATACAATTAGCCATTTCCTTTAAGGTGCGATTCTTCCTTTCAGCTACACCATTTTGTTGTGGAGTATATGGAACAGTATGTTGCATTTCAATTCCATTCTCAGTGCAATAGTTGATGAATGTGTTTTTAACATATTCTCCGCCATTATCAGATCTTAACTTAAGAATTTGATGTCCAGATTGTTTTTCAACAAAGGCCTTGAAGGCCAAAAAAGTGTTAAATACTTCACTCTTGAGTTTTAAGAAGTATACCCAAGTGCGTCTGGAGAAATTATCAATGAAAGTTAAGAAATACTTGCAACTAGAGAATGACACAACTGGAAGTGGACCACATAAATCACTATGCACAAGCTGTAAAGGGGCTGAGGCGTGCCAAGAGGCATGTTTTTCAAAACTGTCCCGATGATGTTTTCTGAGTACACATCCGGAACAAACACCATCTCTGCAAGATACCATAGGAAGACCTGTCACCATATTTTCTTTACATAGATGCTGAAGGGAGTGATAGTTTAAGTGACCAAATCGCTCATGCCAAAGTTTTCTCACTTCATTGTTATGAGCAACAAATACTGATGGAAGATTTGATGACCCAAAGTTGTGAAACTTATACAACCTTGTAGAATCATCAGCAATGCCAGTAGCTAAAATCTGTTTAGGATCTTTTAAGTCCTTGATTACAACATCATGAGGTGAAAATTCAACGATTTTACCTTCACCTGAATGAGTTATCCGATATACAGATAGAAGGTTGCGGGATAAGGTTGGAACACATAATACATCATTAAACTGACCATTGTCTAGATGAACAGTTCCAGTCCCTACAACATTAAGAGATCTATCATCACCAACATATATATTTTTGGTGTTACAATCATTTAAAGAAGAAAACATGGCTTTGTTTTTGGCCATGTGATAAGAAGCTCCAGAATCAATGAGCCACTCATGAGAATGAGAAGAAAAAGATACATTTAATGCATAGCCAGACCGAGACGCTTGACAACCACATGCAGAAAGTGCCATTCCTGAAGATGAAGTTGAAGTTGAAGATTGCCCCAAATGGATGTTATGCTTCTTCATTGCTGCTTCCAAGGCTTCCATATTTTTAAAGCATTTTGATTCTAAGTGGCCATCTCGATTACAAAAATTGCAATGTCTATCAGTCTTCTTCCCTTTGTTTTTATTTATCTTATCATTTTGTTGAAATGATTTTTCATTTTGGGGTTGAAATTGCTTAGGACCCTTGTTTGGTTTAGTACCATTCTTTTTAGGATATGACTTCTTAGGATTCTTTGAATTTGGTTGATGCTGGGCGGCTAACGCTTTCTTGGAAGAGTTTCCAAGATTAAGAAGACCAAGGTGTAAGAGTTTTTCTTGTTCTCTTATTAAAGAATCACAAAAAGAGTCAAAGGAAGGGGGCTTGTAGTCTTTTCCTTGAGAAATGAAGGCTTCTCTTGTAGAATGGAAGGTGGAAACAAATACAGAGGAGGCTGGTCCCAACTTAGTAAGGATGGAATAAATAAGGTTACTATCTTCTTTCTTAACCTTAACACCTTCCAAAAGATATCTAAGGGTCTTGAACTTAGACAAGAAATCTTCAATGCAAGAAAAGTTATTAAGGTCCAATTTAAGCAACTCATTTTCAAGTTGATGGGCTCTAATTTCATTTTTAATCCCAAAAACTTTATTGATTTGTTCCATTGCTTCATGAGGAGTTTCAAGTTCTGCAATATGGAATCTAAGATCTGGAGAAATAGACATCCCTATCAAACCACGTGCTTGATCTTGTCTATTTTCCCATTTAGCAGCCTTGTCTTCATCTTTCGGTTTCTTTTCTTCGCCTGTGGCTATTCGGTAGAGACCTTTACTTCTAAGTAAATCCTCCATGTAGGACAACCATTGGAAGTAGTTGGTGCTGTCAAGGGTAACTTGGTATTGACTCTCCATTTCAACAGAAACTGAAGCTGAAGATGCTGAAAGTAAGTGTTCCAATGGATAGATCTCGAAAAATTAGGCTGGTTTAAAAAAAACGACTCTGAAAAAGGCTTCCGGATGAAGAAGTTATGGCTTTTTGAAAAAAAGTTGTTGAAGTTGCCGACGAAGTGCGGGAATGTGCGGAAATGAAAAAGTCCACCCCCACAAAATGGAGACTTGAACCCAAGACCTCTACTCTCTTCAAATAGCTTTGAACCAATTGATCTATACAAAAAATTTGAGAGAGAGAGAGAGAGAGAGAGAGAGAGAGGGGAGAGGGGCTTTGGGTTGCGTGCTTGCTTTGGGTTGCATGCTTGCTTTGAGAAAGCTCCTTTTCCCTACAAAACAAAAAACACAAAACCCAACACGGACATGCAAAGAAAACGAACCTTACGGCTCGAAGTTAGCTTTACCCAAAAAACTAAATATTTTCAAAAATTGAACCTTGCGGCTCAAAGTTAGCTTTAGCCGAAAAACTAAATATTTTTCTCAATGTTTCTGATTTTCCGAGATCACTCTAAGGTGCAGGGAAAAGAGCATACGCATGAGAAAAATCCTTCCTTTCTGTTTCTGATTTGTCCAGATCGCACAGAGTCGCAGGGCAAAGAGCATACGCAGAAATGAAAGGTATAGATCCGGTTAAAAAAAAGCTAAATAATCCGAAACCGAAATAAGCAGAGAGAAAATAACAGTAAACTGCAAATAAACACTGTATACCTCCAGATCTTAAAAATGACGCAACTAGGGCTACCGGAAACCTTTTCGCGTGAAACGAAAGGGGTTCCTCACTGGAACAAATGCTCCGAACACAACAGAGCAGTCCTCTCGGCCCGAAAGCAGTCAAAAACAGCAGATCTAGGAAACGGCAGTCGGATGCAGTTCTACCGGCTTCAGATTTGGATCACCAACGGACGTGGCCCTCAAATAGCTCCGATACCATGTAGGAATTTACAGGGTAAGTTCCTCAGAAAGAACACCAAAAGGACACCGCTCACAACCAGATCACAGATCAATACACCAGTATTTTTGACGTGGTTAAAACCCTCAAAGAGGGAAACAGTCTACGGCCTGAGCCAACGCGGCCACTTCAGGCAATTTATTAATCAAAGAATGAAAATTTACATAAGCTTCTCTCATGCACAGATTACCCTACAAATGACCCTCCATGCGCTTTAAATAGAATTCATGGACCAATCGGGTGTCAAGCCACGGATCAAGTGTCGGTAATACTGAGGAGAGAATGAACCGTCGGATCACTACATATCGTGACCGTTGGATTGTAAGTTACAAAATGTACAGCGGTAAAGAAACACACTTTACCTAACTCTATACTAGACCAAGTTGAACTTAACTATATCCTATGTGTCAGAATATCCTAACAG
The DNA here is from genome assembly GCA_031772625.1 of Pinus tabuliformis. Lineage (NCBI taxonomy): Eukaryota > Viridiplantae > Streptophyta > Pinopsida > Pinales > Pinaceae > Pinus > Pinus tabuliformis. The sequence continues at coordinate 1,547,855,584 of CM062818.1, forward strand.
CAATGACCATGACACAATGCAATCTGATATCTTGTGCTTACAAGAAACACATATGTTGCTATGTATGGAAAATGAATACTTCAAAAATTTCAATTGCATCTCAAGTTGCATTAAGCATGGAGTAATGATATTGATAAAGAAAAATATCATTATCCTTGAACATACCCATTTTGAAGACTGCTTTGTAGAAGCATTGCTCGCAAAAATAAAAGTTCACACATTACAAATTGCAATACTCAATATATATGCATCGCCACATGCAAACCTAAACAATATCCTCAATGTCATTGCAAAAGCTTTATACCACTTAGATCTAAACAATATCATAGTTATATTAGGGGACTTCAATATTGATATGGTACATTGCAATCAAAGAACAAAGCAGCTAGAAACCTACATGCAAAACTACAATCTTCATTTTCTAGTTGACAAAACTAATAGCATGCACAAATCATTGATTGACCGTGTTTGGGCAAATCTAGCTAATATAAAATATAGAATTTTCGTATTGGATACATATTGGTCTGACCATGATACAATATCTCTTGTCCTTCAGCTATGATATACACATGAAACAGTTTACAAAATTCCAAATTTTGACATTTTTGCAATACCTCATTGGTTTTACCATATCTATTTTACTAAAGCATACTACAATATCCTTTTTGTACTAAACGAAGTGATAACAACATACATACTATGCATTCTATTGTACATTTACATATATGGCGTTCTGTATTGATCAATGCAAGTTATGCCAAAGACAGCCTTTTCAATTAACCAACACAAGTATCCTATCATAAATTTGCAGATATGACCTCATCTATTTATGGATGCAGATTCTGCTAGTAAAACCCTTTTCAATTGAACAGAACGACCAAGAAAAAAGAACAACAACATGCAACATAAACAAACAGAGTATATTCTTTTTGCCTTTCCTTTCCTATGGATCTTCTGTTCTTGTTCAAGTTTTACTTTTATATGTTCTTTTGACTTGCACTAAATATGTCTTACTATTCTATAACATAGCATAAATCTTGAAAAAGGAAATGAAACAATTGAAGAAATAGAATGCGTAAGCCAATTAGAAAGCGCAACCCAACCACTTGTTTTGCAAAGGTATGTCTATGAGAACTACACAAATATGCTAATTTGTATTTAGAATATTAATCTTTACTATATATGCATTCTATTTTTATTTTTACATATGTATGGTTCTATGGTTTTAATGTTCTTGTTCACTTTTTACTTCTAATTTGCACTAAATATATGTTACTATTCTATAACATAGCCTAAATCTTCAAAGACGAAAAGAAACAATTGAAGAAATAGAATGCATAACCCAATTAGAAAGGGCAAGCCAACCACTTGTTTTGCAAAGGTATGTCTATGACAACTATACAAATATGCTAATTTGTATTTAGAATAATAATGTTCACTAAGGTATGTCTATGACAACTATACAAATATGCCAATTTGTATTTAGAATATTAATGTTTACTATATATGCATTCTATCTTTACATATGTATGGTTCTATGGTTTTAATGTTCCTTGTTAACTGTTTACTTCTATATGCTCTTTCAAATTGAACTAAATATATGTTGCTATTCTATAACATAGCATAAATCCTGAAAAAGGAAAACAAACAACTGAAGAAATAGAGCACATAACTCAATTAGAAAAGGCAAACCAACCACTTGCTTTGAAAAGGTATGTATGACAACTATACAAATATGCTATTTTCTATTTAAAATATTAATGTTTACTATATATATCTTCTCTTTTTACATATCTATATTTAAATGTATATATATCAGATTAATGTTTACTATATATATCTTCTCTTTTTACATATCTATATTTAAATGTATATAAATTAGAAAATCTTGGACGAGTGAAGAAAGCACTAGTAGTAAGTCCCCCCAAACAATGCAGCAAGAAGACATGTACAGGTTACATATCACAATTTCTTTATTGATTGCTTATCACAAAATACATGTGATAATATCCACATCATATTGAACCATGTGTTTGCCTGTGTTAGTCCAACTGAAACAATCGCAGCCAAACTTCATTCAACAAATGTACAAAATGATACATCAAAAAGGTATGCATATGAAACACAACACTGTAATTTATTTCTACTTATTCAGTCTTTAGGAGAAACATACTATTCTACAAATGTTTATAGCAATTTCTAACTAAGCAATTTTAATAGGAAAAAACAGATACTGCCAATTAAAGTATCAATTGAAGATCTCAATAGTCGTAAAATTGGGCAGCTATTTGTTGGAGACATAATGGTTGTCTATACTGCATTCCTTGATAAAGCAAACAAATCACGTCAAGTATTACGAGCTGATTTGACAGATGCTCAAGGAATGATGACTATAACGTTGAGTGTACCTGCACATTTGGTGGAGCGACATGAACACAAAATTTTGCAAGGCAACAGCATCTCAATTACAAATTTCAGGATATTGCCTAAAACTATTTATGATCACGGTGACCGTGACAAAATAATATTGCTTAATGAATCAAGTATCATAGAAACTGTACCTGAAGTTTGCAAAGAATATTGCTTCATTCCCAATACAACCATTAGGCAATTTGCAAACAAAAAAGAAATGTACCCAATTGGCACAATCGCTGCCGCCGTTACACTTGCCAAACGAGTTGGATTGCATTACATACTTCATATCAAAGATGGAGATTCTGAAAACGACAATGCAACTGTATGTATTCAGATGTTACTTATTCCTAATTTTCAGTGGATAACATGCATCACTTCAATACATAGTTGTTGTAATTTGTCTATAGTTTTTGTGATTTGTCTAGTGCAATTGCAATTTTTCAATGCATACGAACAATGTATTTGCATATTACTTTTTGTATTTTTCAATACATAACAATTTCTGTTTTGCAGTTGCAACTCTTTGACACATATGAACAATTTTTCCTTTCAATGGAAAAACAATTGCAAAAAGGACACTTTCCGCTCATCCTTTTCAAAAATTTAACAAAAAAGGTAAACACAAAAGAAACAATATTCAGAGCATCGAAGTCAACGTTCATGACTAAACTTAACACAGATGCACTCAACAATCTCAGAAAACTAACTACATCTACCTATGTTGTAAGTATAGAAATAATAATGTTTTTGTTGCCTTTGCATTTGCCATGTAATAATGTAAATTAACGCTTGAATGTTTTATGAACAGGTCGAAGGTATTCTGATCGCAACAAATCCATATTCAACTCCTTTCGAACCTGTTTGTGCAATTTGTAACTCCCCAGTGAATTCATCCATAGCAATAGCCAATGCAACAGTTTTCTGTTCACAATGCAATGATAATTGCCCTTTCCTCTACAAGCATTGTATAAATGCTGTAATAGAATCCATTACAAATAACTTTGTCCATTGCATTATCAGGGAGCCCTTATTACATGACTTGCTTCCTGATTTAAAATCAATGTCATATGAAACATATTTGCAACAGAAAGCTACCACTGTTTACATCTTACGTGACTTCAAAATTTAGAGCAAGTTCACACTCAATGAAGATAGTGAGCTATTACATGTCAACTAACAAATGGAAGGTACATCAACATATCCCTTAACATGTTTTCTCTCAAATATGTCCTCTCTTCAATTTACAATGTTATCATTTTGTTCTAACTAACCATTTATTATACAGATTACAAAATCCAGGAACATGGCAGCCTTCACATCCACAACAAATGCAAAAGTAATATGAATATGTTTCTTCATATTATGCTCTTACTATAATACAAGTATTTGACTTGCAATTTTGATTGATTTACAAAGAATATGTAACGCAACGGTTGATGAAAAAAGGCTAGAAAGTCTTTATGCATCTGTGTTTGTACTATTTATGTTTCTGTTCTCTATCTCGAATGGAACGCATTGTGCATCATGCTTCAAGCTTGACAACCAGAGATTGTCTTGCCACCTTTTGTATTTATATTTTTGCCGCATCTTAAAAAGTACCATGTTTGGTTTAAATTATATCATTGAATACAGCAAATGCAACATCAGATCAGCAATAATTTTGTATCTACAACTGCTGAATGCAAACACCAAAGATTCCATAGATTGATTAAACATGGCACTTATTATCTACTCAAGTTAAATGACAAATTGTATATTGAATCGGCTAGTCATTTATGTTTCTTCCTATGTTATGGCTGAATGCTATGTTAGTTTTTGTTTCTTGCATAGTGTAGGTAACGATTCAGGAAAGAGGGCTAGAAAGTCTTTATACATGTCTGTTTGTACTGTTTCTGTTTCTGTCCTGTATTTGAGATCGAACGCATTCTGCAACATGCTTGAAGCTAGACTTTATAAATAGCACCAAACTATATGGACTTTAAAGTGAATATATGTTGTTTGAAAATGGAATTATGGCATAATGCATTTGGTATTATTACTCCTTCCCTGGGACTATATGCAATTGATCAATTGCTGGCCGTTGGTTGACCGACATGATTTTTCATTATAATAGCATTATAACCTAAGTCAAACGAAAGTTTTGGGCTCGAAAGGTTTTGTTTTATTTTACCTATGTTTCTGTTTACTGTTACCTATACAATTTGCTTAAATTTTTTCCATGTTCCTAAACACATCTGATTCAAAGTCAAACATAGAGTTATATTTTCGAAACGAATGCTACAGGGTAACTGCTTTGCATAAAATCTGGTAACACTACCAGGAAAGAATTTATCCCACAGACCATCTGAATATGCCATATATCTGGAGACTGCTAACATGATTTGCAGTTTACAATCTGAAGAATGGTCACATGGTTTCCAATCTACAAAGCATGAAGGACACAATGGATGATATACATTTCTGGTAGCTTCCACTCATTCCATTGGTATTCTTGCTCGGACTCAATGCTGAATTTCAAACCAGTAAGTTTATCTCAACCCATTTCATTTTTTATATCATTTGAAGTCCACTTCACACACAGAGTAAATTTATCTCAACCCATTTCATTTTTTATATGATTTGAAGTCCACTTCACACAGAGTGTCGTGTATCAAGAAACTACCTTTGGAGTTCTTCGGCAAGGGGACTTAAAGGTTTTTATGAAACCCATGCCTAGAATTTCTAGTCGGCTGTTTGCATTCTCTTGCACCATTTTGCCCCTTTGTTGTATACTAAGACAATGGCAATCTCATAATTGCCTACATCCTCACCACTGTGGAATATTTTGAGGCAATGTTTGTATTAGATCTCGTTGAAAAGCAGGCACTCCAAGCCTTATTTCAGAAGTTTATGACTTTGTAGCCTCATGGTTTTGATCTCTCCTTCTGCATTGTCATGTTTAGCTAGTTAGCGTGAATGTGAAGTTTGATGACACATACAGTTCTGTAACCAGTAATAGGATTGCATGTGATAAAGTACCTTTGAACAGCTTGATCTTATTTTGAAATTTTGTTGTCTAATTAGCAGCGCTGCTGCAGTGACTTCTGAAATGATGCACACAACAGCTGCCAATATTAGAATATTACCAAGAGAAGACCTTCCTCGGTGTGCTTTCGAAACTGATCAGTTGGTTCAGGTATATACAATACTCAGTTTCTAATAAATTGTTTTTGCAAATTAAAAGAGATCTCGTCAAGATTGGAAAGCTGGAACAAGCCATGTTAGAGATCTGTTTTACTCTTATACAGCTTTAGTCAATCAAATACTCTTTTTAATGTTAAACAAGCTTTTGACACATTGTACATGATATAAGGATTGCAAAAGAAGCTTTAGTTCACATAACTGCTTAAGATGTTTTGTCTCAAATATGTCCTCTCTTCAATTTACAATGTTATCATTTTATTCTAACTAACTATTTGTTATACAGATTACAAAATGCAGGAACATGCTGGCCTTCACGTCCAGAACAAATGCAAAAGTAATATGAATATGTTTCTTCATATTATGCTCTTACTGTAATACAAGTATTTGACTTGCAATTTTGACTCATTTACAAAGAACATGTAACGCAACAGTTGACGAAAAAAGGCTACAAAGTCTTTATGCATCTGTGTTTGTACTGTTTCTGTTTCTGTTCTGTATCTCAAATGGAACGCATTCTGCATCATGGTTCAACCTTGACAACCAGAGATTGTCTTGCCACCTTTTTTATTTATATTTTTGCTTGATCTTAAAACCTACCATGTTTGGTTTAAATTATATCATTGAATACAGCAAATGCAACATCAGATGAGCAATAATTTTGTATCTACAGCTGCTCAATGCAAACACCAAAGATTCCATAGATTGATTAAACATGTACTTATTATCCACTCAAGTTAAATGAATATATGTTGTTTGAAAATGGAATTATGGCATAATGCAATTGCTATTATTACTACCTCCCTGTGACTATATGGGATCGATCAATTGCTGGCTGTTGCTTGACGGACATGATTTTTCATTATAATAGCATTATAACCTAAGTCGAACAAAAGTTTTGCAATGGAAAGGTTTTGTTTTATTTCACGTAAGTTTCTGTTTACTGTTACCTCTACAATTTTCTTAAACTTTTTGCATGTTTCTAAATACATCTGATTCAAAGTCAAATGTAGAGTTATATTTTCGAAACGAATGCTACAGGGTAACTGCTTTGCATAAAATCTGCTAACACTACCAGGAAAGAATTTATCCCAGAGACCATCTGAATATGCCATATATCTGAAGAGTGCTGACATGGTTTGCAATTACAATCTGAAGAATGGTCACATGGTTTCCAATCTACAAAGAACGAAGGACACAATGGCTGATATACATTTCTGGTAGCTTCCACTCATTCCATTGGTATTCTTGCTCACACTCAATGCTGGATTTCAAAGCAGTAAGTTTACCTCAACCCATTTCATTTTTTATATGATTTGAAGTGCACTTCACACACAGTGTCATGTATGGAGAACCTACCTTTGGAGTACTTCGGCAAGGGGACTTAAAGGTTTTTATGAAACCCGTGCCTAAAATTTCTAGTCGGTTGTTTGCATTTTCTTGCACCATTTTGCCCCTTTGTTGTATACTAAGACAATGCCAATCTCATAATTGCCTACATCCTCAGCACTGTGCAATATTTTCAGCCAATGTTTCTATTAGATCTCATTGAAAAGCACGCGCTGCAAGCCTTGTTCCAGAAGTTTATGACTTTGTAGCCTCACAGTTTTGATCTCTCCTTCTGCATTGTCATGTTTAGCTAGTCAGCGTGAATCTGAAGTTTGATGGCAGATACAGTTCTGTAACCAGTAATAGGATTGCATATGATAAAGTACCTTTGAACAGCTTGATCTTATTTTGAAATTGTGTTGTCTAATTCGCAGGGGTGCTGCAGTGACTTCTGATATGAGGCACACAACAGCTGCCAATATTAGAATATTACAAAGAGAAGACCTTCCTCGGTGTGCTTTCAAAACTGATCAGTTGGTTCAGGTATATACAATACTCAGTTTCTAATAAATTGTTTTTGCAAATCAAAAGAGATCTCGTCAACATTGCAAAGCTGCAACAAGCCATGTTAGGCATGTGTTTTAGTCTTATACAGCTTTAGTCAATCAAATACTCTTTTTAATCTTAAACAAGCTTTTGGCACATTGTACGTGATATAAGGGTTACACAACAAGCTTTAGTTCACATAACTTCAACACTGCCCGAAAATTTAAACCATGAAAAGTCCAGTTATTCCTTTCTCCAAACTATACAGTTAACCGAGCACGCAGGAACCACATTGTGTTTTCACCGCAGACAATACAACAAATACAAAGGAAAAATCGCAGAGACTGCAGAGCTAAACAACCAAGTAACAATAATAACCCAAAGGGCGCGAACAGGGTAAAACCCAAGCCGAGTAACTTTCCAGGATCTCGAGGAGGGACAGTTGTCCGCCGATAAGACCACCACAGTACATGCCGTAACCCAAGTTGATTGTAAATCAATCTGAATTTATTACCAAATCAATTGTATACTGTTCGATTCATAGCAGTGTTACACATCCGCTTCGGAGTCGCAGGACCACGTGCCCTTCACCTCGAATAATGCGAAGCCCGCACTAAGACCCCAAAACCTTTCCACCCCCAAAAGGACTCCCATCTGTACCGCAGTAACATCAAACACTGAGCCAAAGCCTGCCATTCACCTCGAACAATGTGAAACCCGCAATAAGACCCCAAAACCTTTCCACCCCAAAACTTTGGTTCGACTTAAGTTATAATCACTTGGTTCAATGTATCATGTTTCAAACAGTTCAAACAGTTCAAAAACCCCAATTTATTTAGATGTTCATGTGCAAAAACACTTCAAACTACAAAAGACTGCCACTCAATCTGTACCAAGAATCACAGCGTCACCCAAGTCGTCTCGGCCCAAATGATAAGGAAGTCACATGGTGGTCGAAACCGACATTTACGGAATTTCCATAAAACCCATGTAGGTAAGAGAAACCCTTAGTATTTAACCAGAATGCCATTAACTTATAATGCTCAAATAACCATGGACTCTTGAGGGAAACGAACAGACAATACTGTGACAAACATCAACGCCACTGGAAAACGCCAAACGACAGAGGAACAAACATCTAAACAATACAGTAGCCGAACTTACCAAAGCGACACCAGACAGTCGAGGCATACAAGCCGGACCTAGAACAACAGAACCGCAACCAAACGTTTGCTATACAGTTAACCGAGTCTGTATATTTAAAACTGTTGCCACATACTGGTTCCTGTATACCTTATGACTTTTCTATTTTGAATATTCTTTTGCCCCAATGAAATAACATGGCAGCAGTATCAGATTAGCGATAAATTTGGCTTCAATGCTAGAGCAAATAACAATGTGTTAAATGGCTAGTGATTGAAGCTCGATTGTTGATACCTGCACGTATCCTCTGGATGTTGTTAGACGACAAATGCAGGTTGAACATTTTATTTCCTTGGTAACTGGAGTCTTGGTTTACTGTATTCATAATTTTAAGTCAAAGATACAGGCTATTTAAGTCTATGATACTGAAAATTGACCATTATGGTTTGAGTGGCACTACAGGTACAGACATTATCAGCTAACCAAAATAGTGCATCTTCTCTTCAACAAATGGAACCCAAGTTCAAAGGAACATTGGATGGTCTTGTTACCATTGTTCAAAGACAAGGCTGGAAGCACATGTTTTCTGGGCTAAGTATTAATTACGTAAAGGTAAACTTTATAATCTCGTTGCATAAAAGTAATTTATTGCTGCATGTATTTTAAATTTCAGCATCAGCCACACAATTATTGAGTTGCTTGACTCCTGTTTGATTCGCTAGCCAGCATTTCGTGATTCTCTGTTGTCAATGTGGCCTATTAATGTTATGCATATGCTATGGCATACAATATAGCCAGATAATTTTTTGAAATAGAAGGATGCCCGAGCTGGTGTTTGAGCTTTTCATTGTTTATGGTGATGCCAATGGTTACATGACATTTTGCCTTTTTATTTTCTACATAAGGGAATTAAATAGTTTAGCAAAACTGACATTTGATTAGTAATAATTTCCATTCTGGTCTCGGCAGGTTGTACCTCCAGTGGCAATTGGCTTTACTACATACGATGCAATGAAATCCCTGCTTGGAGTTCCATCTCGAGAAAGAGGGAGTTCCATCTCGAGAAAGAGCACATAGTGGAAAATATGGTTGAGAGAGACAATGCCAGGTATGGTTGCATTTTGTTGCCTCGAAAGGTTTATGCATATGTGATGGCTTATCTGATATACCTTGCTATGAAGACCCTTTATTTACTGATCATGTTTTCTTTGTATGGACAGATTTCTCATGCCAAAGTTAATCTTCTTGAAGTTAGACCAGGAACATCTGAAGCACTGGTTCAAATTTCAGGCACTCCACAGCAAACAAGTGCACCCATTTTGTATGCAGTTCTTGATTTCCCTCCGACATTTTCCAACATTTGCCAACAATTCCTCTACTGTCCCTCTGTTGCTACTTTTTGATTTTGATTTCTTAGAATAAAAGCAGATTCCTTGCTGCAATTAAATTTCTATTTAAGATAATTAAGCATAAATCTGTCTGCAAACACCAACCCCTGTAGTACTAACTATATGCTTTGTTTCAAAATTCAGTCAAATCGCGATATAAACAGTATTGGCAATTTCTCTGAGTTTGAGGAGCCAATTCTTCGTCAAGGGAGTTCTGCCAGATTTGGAAGGTACACAAGATTTGCAAAACTTTGTCGATTGCTGCTATCATGGGGGTTTTGCTGATCACCATTTCTGTACTAATGTCCCTGGCATTGTATATCACCTTTGGCAGTGTCAGAGCAGTTGGTGAGCTTATCACAAAAACTACAGTTGAAGTTGTAATATCTGAACGCACAGTTGCAGCCATTCTAGGACTTCAACTGAAATTTTTGAAACATGGACACTTGGAATGAAGTGCTGTCATTGCTGACAAAATGACATTGTACTGACAGAATGACAAAATGTTACAACACAAATTTTGACATTGTACTGACACAATACTTCTTTATCCAGCCTATAAAGTGCCATTTCTTTGACTTGACATAAATGTATTTTGCAACAAAAATGACAGAACGATTTTGATAAACATGAACTGCATTATATTTTGAATTTGGATTCTACTGCCACTGCTTATGCTCCAAAACCAATGTTCTCTGTGTATAAAATATAAATTTTTATATATATTCAATATATTATTACACAATGTATTAGCTTATCAGTTTAAATTATAAATTATATTTTTTAATTCGAATACTATGATATTGCAGAAAGCAAGAGTATAGAACACCAAAAGCTAATGAATTTTTTCTTGGAGATCATGATCAATTTACATTTCAACTTGTAAAGTTTAAATGTTTTTTTTTTAATTTTAATTTGTTTATTTTAATTTTTTTATAAAATAAACTTATCAAAATTATTTTATTATTGTACTTAGATGCTATATTTACTAACCCAAAACTATAAAAAAGGCCAAAAGTCATGTCCTTTTGCATCACAACAAATTATTAATTAAATGCAACAAATTACTAATTAGAAATTAGATGCAGGGTTTATTTTCTTTGCTAATTAGTAATTGCACAAATTTAAAGTTCACACTAAAGTTATGATAAACAATATTTTTAAATAAATATATCTTTTGTTCTTTTGACCATGGAATAATTCCTCAATCATTGATATGTAATCTTTCAATCATGGGTTCAAGACTCCATAACTATAATTTTTAAATGCTTAAGTTCTTCTTTGACCTTCGAGAATGATCTATGTAAATATTGAACACTCTCCACCACGAATTTAATTAACAAATTTATATTATTGCACAAATTTAAAGTTCACACTAAAGTTATGATAAACAATATTTTTAAATAAATATATCTTTTGTTCTTTTGACCATGGAATAATTCCTCAATCATTGATATGTAATCTTTCAATCATGGGTTCAAGACTCCATAACTATAATTTTTAAATGCTTAAGTTCTTCTCTGACCTTCGAGAATGATCTATGTAAATATTGAACACTCTCCACCACGAATTTAATTAACAAATTTATATTCAAAATAATGTTTATTTGGTCATTATCAATTTATGAATATTTCCATAATATTCAAATGTAAAAAAGTAAGAAAATTCTATGTTTTGTGCACCATGGTTATTAAAATATATCACTTACTTTAACACCTTCCTATTATTTTAATATGTTTTGTGCACCATGGTTATTACAATACATAACTCACTTTAACACTTTCCAATTCTTCGTACATTATAATTCATTATTATGCATTTAAATAAAGTTCGATGCATGGAATAATTCCTCAATCATTGATATGTAATCTTTCAATCATGGGTTCAAGACTCCATAACTATAATTTTTAAATGCTTAAGTTCTTCTTTGACCTTCGAGAATGATCTATGTAAATATTGAACACTCTCCACCACGAATTTAATTAACAAATTTATATTCATAATAATGTTTATTTGGTCATTATCAATTTATGAATATTTCCATAATATTCAAATGTAAAAAAGTAAGAAAATTCTATGTTTTGTGCACCATGGTTATTAAAATACATAACTTACTTTAACACCTTCCTATTATTTTAATATGTTTTGTGCACCATGGTTATTACAATACATAACTCACTTTAACACTTTCCAATTCTTCGTACATTATAATTCATTATTATGCATTTAAATATATTTTATACCTCGTGCTTATTAAAATACATAACTTACTTTAACACTCTCTAATTCTTCATACATTATAATGCATTATTATTACCTTTTATAGTTTTTTTCCTTCAAGTTTTCTATGATTCACTGTTAAATTTTATTATATTTTAATTATTAATCTAAGCATTTTTTAAATCATGAAACATTGGAAAATTATATCTAAAACTAATCTTATTTTAAGAAATACAAACTCAACATTACAAGCATTTATCAGTTCAATGACATTTATGACAATTCTTACTTAACAAAGGCAAAGTTCATTATAATTCACTCTTCGCATAAAGTCAAAAAGTTCATACAACAACTGGCCATCCAATTCATTAAATCTTAATACAAGTAAGCATGCCTGCAACGCACTAGTAATGGAAACCAGCTTTCATGATAACGCAAATTAAATCCCATAATAATAACTGACCAAAGGCAGGGACTAACGCCACAACAGTGGCTCCTTGTTCATTAATAGGAATTTATATTATTTCCTTTGTGATATTCATTTGTCTTTTTTGGTCTAATTTCTCAATCTATTTTAAGAATTTTTTCTCGAGTCCCTCTCTCATATTAATAAAATGATATTCTTATATAGCATTAAATGAAAGATAAAGCAGTAAGGAATTAATTATCTGACGAAAGAGTCAATATTCACTACATAATTAATTGGTTTTTTCTATGAAAAATTTGATGGTTGCTTTGTTTTGGATAGCGATTTTTTAATTAAAACTCTCATATCGTGTGACTGGTACCATAGCCTACTATTATTGACTTGTCCTTAATACAATACATCAATTTGTGTTTTCTCTTTCACTTGCAGCAGAGAGCCTAAATAATATTATGTTCAATGACACTTTGCTGCAGAAATGAAGACGAAACCTGTGTTGTATTTCGCTCAGCTCAAAAAACATAGCTGGCAATATTACCACAACAGCTGGTCGAATGAGAGAAATTGATCCACTATCGATGGATTGAAATGGAAGAGTTTTCGACAGACAGGTTGATCAATGTAAATTATATAACTGAGTATTTATTCGTTAATCGAATTCGCCATTCATGGCACTTCAATTTTTTTGCTTGCTCCATATAACTTGCATATTAAATCCGTAGAAGAAAATAATATTTAGAAATTATATCTCTATATCAGAGTTACGAAGTTTGAGCTCGAATTAGATACCATACCTAAAAAAAATTGATTACTTAAATTCAATATGATCCTACATAAATTAAAAAAATTAAAATAATTTTAATGGAATTATATACTAACACATTATGTATTTATTCATATATCTAATTACATCATAAATGATATAATATTTAATATAAACTAAAATTTTATCTCACTTTTATATTAATTAAAATAAAATTATATATTAACCATCTGTAAACTTTATTCAAAATATGTACTTATAATCTTAATTATTAATTATTTACTTACTAAATTAAACATTATTAACCATAATATTTATTATTTTATATAAAAATATATTAAATTGTAGGAGATCAGAGGAACAGCAGATTATAAAAACATATACACAACAAATAATTCAAGCACAGGAGACACAGCTTTTAACGTGGTTCACCCAACCAATCTGGGCTACGTCCACCAAACATAGGCATCGGCAATTCTTATTAATCAAACAGGAGATTACAAAATTAAATTCTCACAAACTTTCACACCCTCATACCAAACAATCTGTATGGATACCTGTTATATAGCAAAGAGAATCTAACTGCCTCATAAATCCTCTCAACTCAAATTTAGGATGCATTAACTCCCTCCCAACAAACTTGAGCTAATCTAGGAACTGATTCCTATTGTTGTCATCCACTGAGATTTTGCCTATCTTATGCAAAACAAAAAATCTCAACAATCTCCACCTTGACAACAATTAGCCTGATGCCCTGTTATTATTATTTTATCTTTTCTGCAAGCCAAGAGAAGCCAAAAACCAACGTAACTTCTCTAACAAAATTGGTTTCGTGAACATGTCTGCACAATTCTCTTTTGTATGCACCTTTTCAAGAGAGACTCCCCTTTCAGTGATAACCTGTCTTACAAAATGGTACTTAATTGGAATATGCTTTGATTTACTATGATAGGCCGGATTCTTAGCCAAATGTATTGCACTTTGACTATCACAAAGTAACTTGATGTTGTCCTGTAACCTACCAAACTCACCAAGCAAACCTTTCAACCAAATCGCCTCTTTGCAAGCATGCGAAGCAGCAATGTATTCTGCTTCAGTAGTGGATAAAGCGACAATGTTCTGTAGCTTTGACATCCAACTTATAGCTCCACCTGCAAGAGTAAAGACATACCCTGAAGTTGACCTTCTCTTATCCAAATCACCTGCAAAATCGGAATCAACAAATCCGCAAACAAATTCACTACTCTTATTGTAAGTGATACAATAACTACTTGTGCCTCTCAGATACCAAAGCACCCATTTCACTGCTGACCAGTGTTCTTTACCCGGATTTGCCATGTACCTGCTGACAACCCCAACTGCATGTGAAATATCTGGTCGCGTACTCACCATCGCATACATTAAACACCCTACTACATTAGCATATGGAATTCGAGACATATAATCCTTTTCTTCATCTGAATTAGGACATAAACTCGAAGAAAGCTTGAAATGGGAAGCGAGAGGGACTGACACAGGCTTCACGTTATTCATACCAAATCTCAAAAGTATTTTCTCAATATACTTTTGTTGTGATAGCCATAGCTTACCATTGCTTCTGTCTCTGAAAATCTCCATGCCCAAAATATGTCTTGCTGCTCCTAGATCTTTCATATCAAACGTCCTTGCCATCTAAGCCTTCAACCTGTTGATTTCTTCTATGCTTTTGCTTGCTAAAAGCATATCGTCAACATACAATACTAAGATAATGAATATGCCATTATTTAACTGTTTAAAATAAACACAATGATCATATTCACTTCTAACATATTTCTGACTCAACATGAAAGAATCAAACTTCTTATACCACTGCCGAGGCCACTGCTTTAGGCCATATAAAGACTTCTTGAGCATGCAGACAAATTTCTCATTGCGGTGCTGAACAAACCCTTTCGGTTGTTCCATATAAATTTCCTCATCTAAGTCACCATGTAGAAATGCAGTCTTAACATCTAATTGCTGCAACTCTAAATCAAGCAAAGCCACTAATGCTAACACAATTCTAATTGAAACAATTTTAACCACTGGTGAAAAAATCTCATGAAAGTCAATACCGGCTTTCTGAGAAAACCCTTTTGAAACCAGCCGCGCTTTGTACCTATCTTCCGTATCATTCACACCCCATTTCAGCTTGAAAACCCATTTACACCCCACAGTTTTCCTGCCTTTCGGAAGCTCAACCAGATCCCATGTGTCGTTCTTACCCAAGGCCATCATTTCGTCCTTCATGGCTGCTTTCCACTTATCACTCTTCGAACCTTCTATTGCTTCCTGATAGCACAGAGGTTCATCGTCATTAGCAGTAAATGCAACAGAAGTGACATAATCATCATACCTTCTCGGTGGCCATTTGATTCTTGTCGACCTCCTTAATGATGTTTCTGGCGCTTCCTCGATTGGCGGACTATCATCTGTAGGAACTTCTTGACGATCAGTATCTGAGACCTGTTCATGATCTAGACCTGCACCCTGTTCATGATCTGATTCTGAAACCTGTTCATGGCTAGTATCTGAACTATGGTCATCATGACTATCATTAGAAATGCTATCAAACTGAATGTGCTGAAAGTCAGATACATCATCCTATTTCAATCTACTATCTACATCTAACTGTACAAGAGAGGATTCATTAAACTTTACATCTCTGTTGATGATGATTTTGTGGGTAGTAGGATCCCACAATCTATATCCCTTTGTTCCAACACCATACCCAACAAAGATATACCTTTTAGACTTTGGATCTAATTTAGTTCGCTGATGTTTAGGCACTAGAGCATATGCATCACAACCAAACACTCTGAGTTTAGAATAATCACAAGGGTGTCCTTTCCATACCTCTTGTGGAATCTTGCAGCCTATCGCCGTTGATGGAGATCGGTTTATCACATAACAAGTTGTTGCCACTGCTTCCGTCCACAACTCCTTTTGCAACCCGGCGTTACTCAGCATACTCCTTGCTCTCTCTAGAAGAGTCCTGTTCATGCGTTCAGCAACTCCATTCTGCTGAGGAGTATAAACCGTGGTCTTATGTCTCTCGATCCCTGCATCCTTGCAATAGCTGTCAAACTCCTTGGAAGTAAACTCACCACCATTGTCAGTTCTTAAACATTTTATTGTTCTACCAGTGCTGTTTTCTACCAATGCTCTAAACTGCTTGAAAACTGAAAAAACATTAGACTTCCTTTTCAACATGTAGACCCACACTTTCCTAGAAAAGTCATCAATGAATGATACAAAATAAGACGAACCACCATATGAAGTTGTAGGAGCTGGACCCCACACATCTGAATGGATATAATCAAGTATGCCTTTACTAGTATGTTTGCCTGTTTTAAACTTTTGTTTACTTTGTTTTCCAAACAAACAATGCTTACAGAAATCTAAGTTTCCAGACTTTAGATTTGGAAGTAACTTGCGATCAGCCAAAATTTTTAACCCTCTTTCACTCATATGCCCCAATCTTTGATGCCATAAGTGAATCGAACTACTGTCATGCTCAGACACCGTAGACACATAATCTGACCCTGTACTTCCTTCTAACTGAAATAGATTTCCTACCTTCTTAGCTTTCATAACTAGTAAAATACCTTTGTAAATTTTCATTACTCCACCTTGAATTACAGTTTTATATCCATTTGAATCAAGTGCTCCTAATGAAATCAAATTTTTCCTTAAATCTGGTACATGCCTCACATCAGTTAATATTTTTGTTGTCCCATCAAACATTTGCAGTTGTATACTCCCAATTCCCACAATATTACATGTTACATCATTACCCATGTACACAACACCATCATCAATTGATTTATATGTCTTAAACCATTCTTTATGGATACACATGTCGTTTGATGCACTGGAATCTAACAACCAATGTTGACCATGATTTGACACATTAACTGATAATACTTCATCACTCATAGTTGAACCAGATGTCGACCTGTATCTGTCGTATTTGCCTCCTTCTTCTCTGTCGAAGAATCTGCTTTTGAAGTTTGCTGCTGTCGCTTCCAACAGTCTTTCTTTAAATTCCCTGATTTGCCACAAAACCAACACTTTAGCTTACTCTTCTTACCTTTCGACTTTGAACGTGAGTCGCTCGGCCTCCTGGAGTGTCTTTCTTTCGAACGACCTCTAACCATCATAGCTTCTGATGTAGAGGTTTCAGAATGCGACCTTCTCCTTGTTTCTTCCGATAATAAGGATGCAACTACAACATCAAACTCAATAGTTTCTGATGAACTAAGACTTATAGAAGTAACAAAATGATCCCATGATTCGGGCAACGAGCACAATAAAGTAATAGCTTTATCCTCGGATTGAATAGTTACCTCTATACTTTGTAATTGCACAAGAAGAGTATTAAAAGCATTTAAATGATCAGCAATCGATGTACCTTCCTTCATTCGCAAACTGTACAACTGTCGCTTCAAGAGAATCCTATTGGTTAAGGATTTGGTCATGTATAGTTTCTCCAGTTTCATCCACAAAACAGTAGCTGTTGTCTCCGACACGATATTAAACAGGACATCATCAGCTAGACACAGTCGAATAACACTTATCGCTCTTTCATCCATCTCGGCCCACTCATTATCTGTGATGTTGTAAGGCTGTTTGGATTTGCCCAACAACGCCTTTGCCACACCATGTTGGACAAGCAAATCATACATTTTCACCTTCCAAATCTCGAAATTATTCTTGCCATTAAACTTCTCAATTTCAAACCGGGCACTTTGAGTTTTCGCCATTTTGTATCAGCAAAAAATACAATAATCTCCAAAAAACCAACTTTAAATAAATGAAGTTTGTTCTTTAAAAAATGCCTTTGCCTTTAAAAAACAAGCAAATATCTGCCCTTGTACTTCACATACAAATTTCTGCCATATGCCTTTGCTTTAAACAAAAAACGTTTGTTTTTGTTTTGTTGCTGTGCAACTTACAGTTCATTGGGCAAAAAATTCATCTCAAAAAACAAACAATTCCTCCACGCAGCAATAACTTTAAATACCAACACGCATTGCATATTTTTCCTCTCCGCTCTCACTTTACTTTCAATATTTTAATATCCAAAGATGATATATTTGATTTAAACGAGATGATATATTTGATCTAAACGAGAAGAATCTGGCATAATATATCAATAAATTTGTATGAGATGCGCCAGTCCAATTTAGAAGGTGTTTCCATTATGCTAGCCAAGACTTGCTGCATTGAACATTTCGTAACAGGGAGAAACTAACCTTTTCCATCGACCTCGAGGTTCACGATTCAGCGGGCTGGGTGAATACTGTAAAACCTCCAGGCAGCAATTGATTAAGACACTGCAACCTCCACGCGTGGGTTTGAATAGCGCCCTCCACGCAGCACACCAGGCAGCACTAACAGCTATCCACCACAGCACCGTTCAACGCTGTCAGGTAGCTCAGCACAGTCATGTGCACCCCCACGCAAGCTCAGCAATCTCCACGCACCAGCGCTCCAGCAACGCACCAGTAGGTACGCACCAACAGCACAATGAAATGCTCATCGAGCACTCGGGAGTCCCACCTTTAGTAAGACCGAGCGATTGACAGCCAGATATACGCTCCACCTTCAGGATGTGCAGTAGCAAAACAGTGATACGCTCCTCCTCCGCTGCGCCAAGCCTCCAACTCGCTCTGATACCAATTGTAGGAGATCAGAGGAACAACAGATTATAAAAACATATACACAGCAAATAATTCAAGCACAGGAGACACAGCTTTTAACGTGGTTCACCCAACCAATCTGGGCTACGTCCACCAAACATAGGCATCGGCAATTCTTATTAATCAAACAGGAGATTACAAAATTAAATTCTCACAAACTCTCACACCCTCATACCAAACAATCCGTATGGATACCTGTTATATAGCAAAGAGAATCTAACTGCCTCATAAATCCTCTCAACTCAAATTTAGGATGCATTAACTCCCTCCCAACAAACTGGAGCTAATCTAGGAACTGATTCCTATTGTTGTCATCTACTGAGATTTTGCCTATCTTATGCAAAACAGAAAATCTCAACAAATATTACAATTTAATACTCAGTCAAACTTCGATCCCGAAGGGTTTATGAAGAGTTGAGGATCTGTTATGTTCTTTTTTATCAATCTGGGAATCGATTCTGTATCGAATTCCGAATCAAAGTATTAAGTTACGTATTGAATTGAATAATTGTTTTTTGATCCATTTGATTGAATTTGGTAATTATTTCTATATATATTATATTAAATTAGTGTTTTTCATTGAGATTAAAATCTAGTTGGAATTTAAAATTAACTTAGTTTATATATGAGTTACAGGCCTAATTTAATTGGTGATTGTAGCATTATGAAGTATTATGTAAATTATGAAATTTAAGATGTATTATGAAGTATTATCTAAACCATGAGATTCAAGATTCAAATCCCTAGTAAATTAAACCAACCTAAAAATATTTTTGTCTATTATATATACTAATTGTAGACATTGATAATAAATTCGTAGATATTTTAGAATTTTAAAAAATGTAAAACGTATAGAAATTAATGATTTTATAGTGTTTATCAAAAAATTTAAAATATTTCAAAATTTAAACTCACACAGATTAATGTGATTAATCTGAAAGACAATTTTATTATCAATATAAATCACACAAATCTAAATATAACTCACATAAATTATCAAAATTTCTAATATATATTTTTTTAAATTATAAAACATATATATAATAATTTACCCGAATTATAAACTCGTTTTCAAACCTAATTTTAATTCAATGAAATATGATGATTCTATGGCATGCTAATAATTTTTTTAAATATATACTTTTAAAGTAATTATCTTCATTATCGATGTGGAAAACTAAATTAAAATAATTTTTCTTGATATAACGAAGGGAAAAACTTGTTTGCACTAAGTCAATTCAATAATTATTACGTTTATGCCAAAAGTATTCTCCTTTTGTCCATATGCCATACCGTCATTTTCTTTCGTTCCTACCAACTCGAAACTCGTTGTCCTTTCGAAATGGTCAGACGATTCTCTGGTATGTTTTTATGGGCAGAAGACATTTGGTTTTGTTCTGGCTACATAATACCTCGTGTTTCAATTTCTTTTTTCACTCTTGTGAGTTTTTTAAGTATGATGTGTATATACACTTCTTATAATTGTTTAGATTCTATTATTTTATACATATATTTATAAATTAAATTTAATCATTTTTAAATTTGTTGTATTTTACAGTTTTATGATAATTCACAAGTAAATTTAAATGGGTTAAAATTATTTAATATTAGTATAAATCTATTTTAAATACAGATTTAATATGAATCTAGTGGGATCAAATTTTTTGGTTTGTAAATTTTTTTTAGAGTGTAAAATATAATGTATTATTTTTCATTGTTTAAATTATATTTTTGAATATTAAATAGACTATATATAAGACCAAATAAAAAATTTAACCATAAAAAATTATTTTTTTTCTATATATAAATATATATGAAGTAGACATAAATTAGTTTATTAAAGGATATTGCCATCATTCCTTAGGTTAGAAATATCGTTCTCTAAACTATTGTAAGGGTTAGTTTTATCTAGATTCTTCTTCTTATAGAAGTTAGAATTAATGGGGGGGAAATAACATATTGCTATGTAGGACTTTTTATTATTAATGTCTCTGATCTCTATCCAACTAAATTGGTTGTAAGGGTCGTTTTTATAAAGCCTAACATAGGGAGAGATGTTTTTCTTAATGTAACAAGCTATTCCCCCAATGCCTCTACGGGAGGATCGCTTGTTCCATGTAGACCATAGCGTAAAACCATCTATGTTAGGGACCTTAGATTCTTCGTGCTCCCAAGTTTCAACAAGCAAAATAATATCAACATCATTTGAGATCCAACTTAGCTTGGGGCCTTTGTTGCATGGGAAGCCCCGACAGTTCCAAGAAAGGATCCGGAGCATGTTTAATTGCTATTGATTACTATCTTTTTGGTTTTTGTCCCGAATAAAGGCTTTTCTATTTCTAATTATTGCCGATTTTCCTTCCTTTCTAGCTTCTTTTACCTTTTGAACCTCCTTTCTTAATTCTGCTTGATCTTCTGGGACGAGATCTTCATTTATGAATATTCCCGTTCCTTTTAAACTTGAGGTTTTACTAAGTATGTTGTGCTTATGATCAGTAGAGCTCACCTTTATGCGGATTAATCTTCCTTTATTCTCGGTTAATTTCCCCAACCTTGTTGCTTCTGTGAGACACGCTGTTTCAATTTGTAATCTATTATGTAATTCTGTCTGGACTAAGGCTAAAGTATCCTCATCTTCTTCCTCTTTTAAACCGAAGATTATAAGGTTTAAGGTCCTTTTGTTACGTTCGTGGTCTAATTCTATTAGTTTTTTCATTTCGTCTTTAATTGGTTTAATATCTAGCTTATCTACCACACTATTTACGGTGAGGCGGCTATTAACTTTTTCTTGTAATTCTTTAATCATGTCTTTCATTTTAAGACCCTCTAAGGTATCAGCGTCTCCTTGCTGGGATGGTTGGTTAGTATCTTGGTTTTGTTTTTCTATAACATGCAATCTAGTCTCTATTGCCTCCATTTTATTCTCGAGTAGTTCTATTTTATTTTCTATTTGTTTCTGGATAGTGTTTTCAAGAGATGCAAATTTGTTTTCCAGCACGGTTTCTAACTCTTTTTGTAGCTTGGCTTCTCTTTCTTCTCTGCGTTTCTCTAAAGACTCTATATACTCATAGAGGCCTTGTAGAGTAACTGTGCTAGGTCTGCCCTTGGTAATCTTTGGTAACTGTGGTGAGGTATTCATACTTGACATTATATGAGCAAATATGTATTAAAAAGAAAAGGATAAGGAATTACAAGAAAAGGATAAGGAATTATATAGATTTTCAAATTGTTTATTTAAATCTCTTGTATTTAGAACATAATTTTAAATTTTAAATTTTATTTTAAAGAGATATGAACTCACAGACAAACTTAATCTATGTTTTTTGTAAAAAATATACAATATAGTTAAAATTAAATAAAATAGATTTTATTAATAGCCATGCTTTACGAAAGAAAATGAACTTCAATCTTGTCCACGGGCTTTGGATTGACGATGAATGAGTGCACTATTAAGACACTCCTTGCGATAGGTCACTAGTTCAAATTCCCCGTGGGTGCTTACTGACCAAAAAAGAAAAAATAAACTTCAATCTTAACAAGTAAAAAAAATCCAATAATATGCAGTGATAATAAATAATAAAATATTTTTTTTTTATAAATTAACAAATTGTAAATTAATCTAATGATAATTATTTTGATAAAAATAGTACAACATGATTTAGAACTAAATAATTTTTTCTTTATTAATAACCATGCGGTGCGAAAAAAAAATAAACTTCAATCGTAGCAAGTAAAGCAAAGTCTACTAATCCAGGAAGTGTAGTGATAATAGATAATGAGATAGAAGGACATAAAACAACTGATGAAGAGAATCACCCATTAAGAAACTCCCTATAAAATAAATCTATGTCTTATTTTATTTTTCAAGCAAAGACAAAAATTGAGTTAATGTAACTCATTGTATGATTATCGGGTGTGATGATAGTTCACTCACATATTTGTTGTTGGATTACACCCTGAAGTGGGTTAGGATGATTATATGTTTATTCATATTTATGATAGATGGCCTGGATATGATATTATTCCATTTTTTAACATCTTACATGTATATAAAAGAAAGTTCATATAATAATAATATTTAATAAAATTTTAACATGGAACAAAATGTGTAATTCTAAGTTAAAATAATCATCATACATACACCAAATATTTGTGTATAATACTAATATCTACTGGAATGTTAATGTAAAACTGAATATAATACTCATATCCAATGGAATGTTAATGTGGAATTGAAGATGAAATTACAGGACAAAATGATTCTCACAAGTGAAAAATCTAAAGCTTATAGGTAGGGCACTTAAAATTTAAAGCTTCTTCAAATATTTGAGATTAAAATTTTATGTTTAATTAGTATATTAAATGTGTATGTAAATTTATTCTACATATTAGACTTTAATAAATTAAATAGTTAAATTTTTGAATGTTACCCAAGTTTGATAGTTTTTTTCTAACCTGTGGATTATTGGAAAATAAACCAAATCTTTAGAACAATGTTCCTCTATTCATAGAATTTAGGTTATGATGAAACTCTAACCACGACAAAATTCCATTGTAAATTTAAATTAAATTTATTATTGAACTAAAGCTTTGTTCACCTTATATTGAAGCTTTGTTCACCTTACATTTAACTTATTCTGTTTATATTTAATGGGCTCATATAATTGGTATATTAAATTAATTATAATTGTGATTAAATTAAGCAATATTGAAAAATTAAAATTATGATTTAACTTTTTATATATTAAAAAAAAACAATTTTTATTTACCAAATATCTTCTTTTCCTTATTGCAGCTAAATTTCATGATAAAAATTATTTTATAAAGTTGTTCTTTCCCCTAAAACATCCTTTCTAATTACATAAAAATTGTATAACTTTAAAAAATGAGTTGGCATTTAAAAAATGTTGCTCTCATTACTTAAGAATCATATGCATGATATTATTATGTCTTCATGAATCATGTTCATAACATCGCATGCTTTTGGTTTTGGTAAATTTATGCAATTTCATTTTTCAACATTGATGTGTGAAAAAATGTTTTTTAATTTTTTATTTCAAATGTATCCCATTTGCTACTCTATTCTAACCTTTTAAATAAATATATTTGAATTTGCATATTATGATTTATAATGAAACCTATATATGTTATTATTATGTCTTCATAAATCATATTCATAACCTCGCATGCTTTTAGTTTTAATAAATTTATGCAATTTCATTATTCAACATTAATAAAATGACGTGTGAAAAAATAATTTTTTTAATTCTTTATTCCAAATGTATCGCATTTTCTACTCTATTCTTACCTTAATAATTTTTTTAATTCTTTATTCCAAATGTATCGCATTTTCTACTCTATTCTTACCTTTTAAATAAACATATTTGAATTTGCATATTATGATTTAATAATAAAATTTAACAATTAAGTAATAAATTATTTAAAAAAATATATATCAATTCTATCCCAACATAATCATGTCCACATGATACTAAATTCAATACAGTGATCACTACTTTACTAAATTGGTTCATCATATTTACGAGGATTTGATTTCAAAGGAAGACATTGTTAATGAATTGGGTATACATCTATATATATGAGTTGGAAATATATATAGATTATATTTAATATTGTGTATTATGTAATTTTTTTTATTTATAAATAATATTAATTTGATTTCAAAAGAAGATATTGTTAATGAATTGGGTATATATATATATATATATATATATATATATATATATATATATATATATATATAAGTTGGAAATATAGGTTATATTTAATATTGTGTATTTTGTAGTTTTTTAATTTTTAAATAATATTAATTTTATATGTGAAGTTTATTTTCATAATTATTTGATCGAACAAATAAATATAAAAAAGCATTAGATATTTGGAATTTATTATGAAATATTGTTTAATACAAAATAAATAAATATATTTTTTAATGCATTTATAATGCACCAAAAAACCAGGCTAAGTCTAAAGAATCAATGTTCCAATAAAGGAGAATAAGTGCCACGATAACATAGACCACACTAAATCTAAGGAATCATTGTTCCAATAGGGGACAATAAATGTCATCATAACACACACCACACCAAGCCTAAGAAATCAATGTTCCAATAGGGGGCAATAAGTTCCACGACAACATCAGTCCAGAGACACATGCATGCAAGAAAAGGGTCTTGTTTAAGAAAAGCCCAGTAATGATCCTTAATTTTATGATAAATTTGTATTATAATTAAGAACGAGATACCATGTTTGTCATTTTATGATAAATTTGTATTATAATTAAGAACTAGATACCATGTTTTCCTTTCTTTTCTTTACTTTTACTTTTGTTTCATTTAAAATAATAATGGGGTGAGGTGGATAGTTCATTCGCTAGTGCATAGATTATGTAAGTCATATAAATTGTAACTCCACCTTTTTCATTGATTTCCCATATTTATTTATAATTTTCAATTAATATAAGATGAATACGACTAAATATTGTAAGGTAATATCAAATAATTTCTTTTTCCTCAATTTATTATATCTAAAGAATGGTATTTCATTATTAAGTAATATAATTTATTAATAAGAATAAATATAATATTATATTAATAAACAATAGATAAAAGAAAAAGTTTTATATAGCACTTTTATATGTGGCTTGATCGTGATCTTAAAAATATTCTTCTTATTATTAAATATAAATTAAATATTATTTGATATATCATATATTTATCAAGATCTTTGTTCATATTCATAACTATATAATTTAATTTGACATAATAATTTGTATTTCTCTATATTTTATGATCAAAATTTTATCTTATATAAATTGTGATATGAATAATTCTCAAGAACATTTTTTTCCATGAAAAAAATGTGATTTTATTTTTATAAAATAAAACTACATTATAGTATTTTTCAAGGCATAAAAAACTAAAAATTTTGTAGTAAAATGGATCAACAACTTTGCATACTTGTGTGTTCTTCAACAAATTTGCATACTAGTATTCTTCAACTTAAAAGGACATTAATTTACAAGTTAAGTATCAAAATATCGAAAATGTTCAATAATATGAATATTCAAACTACATTTTCAGGAAACTATGATTATTCCATGATTTGAAAAGACAAAATATACACATTTATACCTTAAAGTAAGTAGATTTAAAAACTATTCAAGGTTAGGAAAGGGAAATTATATCGAAAATTTTCAATAATATGAATATTCAAACTACATTTTCAAGAAACTATGGTTGTTCCATGATTTGAAAAGACAAAATATACAAATTTATATCTTAAAATAAGTAGATTTAAAAACTATTCAAGGTTAGGAAAAGGAAATTATATCCACCATACATGATAAGATATGAAGTGTAAACTCCATCCTAAAAGACAAAAATGTTCCATGTACCACAACATAACCCTAAAGTCTCTTTTAAAAAGCCACCCATTACCTTGCTCCTATCCTTGTATATATGGGACAAAGAAATGCATGAGAAGACAATTATTCGTAGTTGTATATCTAAGACAAAATATACAAATTTATATTTTAAGATAAGCAGATTTAAAAACTATTCAAGGTTATAAAAAGGAAATTATATCCACCGTACATGATAAGATATGAAGTGCAAACTCCATCCTAAAAGACAAAAATGTTCCATGTACCACAACATAACCCTAAAGTCTCTTTTAAAGGCCATCCATTACCTTGCTCCTATCCTTGTATATATGGGACAAAGAAATTCATGAGAAGACAATTATTCGTAGTTGTATACCATAAAGGAGTGGTTGTAAAATCAAAGTTGTAAGAAATGATTCCTTTCAAATCCGTTGAACAATTGGTAAAGAATCTTAAAAAAATTGTAGTTTTATGTTAGCTTGAGAACTATTATTTGGTGGGAAAATTTTAGGGTTAATATTGGAAGATGAGTTAATTTTCAGAAAATAGGATTTGGCCATTTCTATTTTCTCTAAAAATTATTTAGCCAGATTTTATAGGATTAAATTATTTTACCTTAAAAATTACCAAAATTTTGTAGATACCATATAAAATCATTAGAAACTTGAGTATTTTTACAAAAATATCACCAAACATTGTATAGTTTGCATATTAGCCACTAGTAAGATTTGCCAAGGTTTCTAAACTACAAGATAAATTTCCATCCTTCAAATTTTGCCTAATTAGTTGTTTATTTCCTACCATGTTGTGACTTGACGAGAGATACAAGATTCCTACTAAGCCTCCTAGTAGGAAAATAAATTGAGAGGCACCATCAAAACATGCCCAGGTAATATTTATATTTAGGGATTCTTATTTTTTACCTGATATCTTTTGTTTCAACCTAAGTATATTCATTTAGGTTATTTATAAATTGAATTACACATTTAAGGGGTAGGGTCTTTGTAGATTTTCCTGTAGAGTCACAAGCTCATGTAATCTGCTAAAACAAGACACAAGAATCTACTTCTACTTTCAACTAGTGGAAGCCAATAGATCGATAAAAATAATATGAACAAGAAGAAGACAAATCAATGACACACAACACAATAAGTTTTCCTGGGGCAAGTCACTGCTCAAAACCCTGCCTATCTGTATTGCATTAATCAGAAATATGAGTGAAGATACAAAGCTTGTTCTCACAAGAACAATTCCACACAAGTATGCTCAACTCTCTACCTCACAAGCCTGCTCTTGGCCAACACTTAGCCAATTTCCACTGCCTGCCAAGACCCTATTTCCTTGCGCAATTCCTAGGATGAATAACCCGTATTTAAAGGGAATTCATGCTTCCAAAACTACACAATCCTAATTAGGTCCTCTTCCTGATTGCATGCATGATATTTACAACTCAGTAAATCATACAACTAATAGTACATTTCTCCTAAACTCTAGTCTCAACTGGGTCTTTCTCATAACTAACATGCATGAGTTTCCGATAAGTGAATCTTCAGTAATATGGAGTAGAAATTGTGGATGCACCAATGCACTAATGGACTGTTAATCCTCTACTAGTTCAATGAAAAGTTAGAACTAGTTTAACTGACTATAACTCAGTAAACCAAGTTATCTAATTACAACTCAATCTAAACTCATACTGGACCCCTAGAATTTAGGGAGAACATATACATGACTTCCAAAATACTTCCAACTCAAAATTCCTAAGCCAATTAAGTTAATTAAATTTAATTAATTATTTACAAGTTACTATGAGAATAGAATTCGATTTTAATTCACAGTTTAATTCGAGGAAAAATTAAACTGGAATTTCTGGTAGCCATTTCTCAACACTCTCTCTCAACAAAAAAGGGATTATCTACTACCCTGATCCTATCTTTGTGAAACTCGAATTTACATCTTGACAATGCCTTTTTCAAAATGGCAGCATCTTTCTCCTCTGTGGGGATGTACTCTAACAACATGATCTTCCTCAATACAAAATCTCATAGATGATGATATTAGATATCAATGTCCATGGCATATCATGAAAAACTGGATTTTCATAGAGTTTGATACAACTTTGATTATCGTAGTAAATGATTGTCGGATCCATCTACTGATGAAACAGACCAACCAAGATCTTCGTCATCCATATGGCCTCACATGATGCCTGACTCGCAACCATGTACTCTACCTTTTCCAAACTGAGTGCAATATATCTTTGTTTCCTACTGTACCAAGAAACTGTCACTGACCCAATACTGAAAATCCCTCCTGATCATCTTTTCTGGTCAGATGGACTCCCCGCCCAATCTGAATTGGTGAAGCCTTGAATCTTCACTCCCTCTGTCCATCTGTACCACAATCTGTACTGAGTAGTGCCCCTGAGGTATCTCAATACACGCTTTTCCTCCTTCCAATACAACTTGGTTGGCCTAACCATCACTTGACTAAGTTGGTTAGCATAAATCCGGTCATGTGTTCACCAAGTACATGAGTGAACCCACAAGTTGCCTGTAAACAGTAGCTTCCACTACCTCTCCTGAAGTAGCATCCTCCTTCATCCAGTTACCAGCTAGAGGAGTCTCCATAGGCTTACAGCTCTCCATTCAGAACCTCTCAAGTATCTCGTTGGCATACTTTCCTTAAGGCACAAACAGCTCCCCATCACCCTTCCATACGTCCATGCCCATAAATTAATGCATGAGCCCCAAGTACTTCATCTCAAACTCTCTTGCAAGGTCCTCCTTGCAATATTTGATCAGTTGATCATCACCTGTCAGCATGAGATCATCAACATAAAGTACAATGATCAACAATTTACCTTCCACCACTATGTGGTACAAGTTCGCATCTGCTTCACTCCTCGTGAATCCCAACCTAGTGAAGTAGCTATCTATCATGGTGTATGAATCACGCAGTGCTTTCTTCAACCCATACAACGCTCTCTTGAGCCAACACACATGCGACTCACGGTCGAAGGTTTCAAAACCTTCAGGATGCTCTATGTACACCTCTTCCTCAATCGTGCCATTAAGGAAGGTTGTCTTCACATCCATCTAATGTATCTTCCAACCCATTTATGTTGATAGTGCCAATATATATTTGATCGATGAGTACCTTGCAACATGAGAAAAGGTCTCATCATAGTTAATCCCTTCTACATGTGAAAAACAACGGGCCACAAATCTAGCCTTATGCTTCTCCACACTACCATCTATAGCTCGCTTTACCTTGTAAATCGAACGGGAGCTCACCACAGACTTATCCTCCGGTGTTAGGACCGCATCCCAAAAACTGTTATGAACTATGGAGTCATACTCCTCCACCATGGCATCAACCCAAATCAACACATTCCTCAAAGGAAGATGGCTCTATCACAACACATTCGCTCATAAGAGCCATGTATCCAGTGTACTTGTCAGGTGACCTCCTCTATCTACATTGTGATGTGGGTGCTCCCACATTCTCTCTAGAATTTGAAAACAATATATCCGCCTCTTTGGTGTGCTTTCTCCCATCTTTGGAAGACTCTGCTTGAGTGGATGTATCAACTCTCGGATCCTCTATATGTGGCTGCTCCACATAAATTTGAGGCTCCTCAACCTTAGGAGCTAAAATCTCCTCAACTGGATGGAGTTGAAGATCCCTCTCAAGGAAAACTCGCATGGCCTTCTCCTCATCGAATTTGACATCCCTACAAACCACTGTCATCTTGTTGGTCAGCAAGTACACCTGATAGTTGTGAGGCGTATTAGTGTACTCCACAAATATACCCAACTATATTGTTTGCTCAAGATTCTTCCATGCATCTTTGGTCACATGGAAATATACCAATGACCTAGAAATCCTGAAGTCACTAACATCTGGCCTCTTAATAGAATAAGCATCCTCTGGTGTCTTCATCCCAAGTATCCGACGCGGGCTACGATTCTGAACACAAACTGTTGTGTTGCATGCCTCAGCCCACAAGTGTACTGGTAGGCCTTGATCATGCAACATCACCCTCGTTGCCCCTACTATGCTTCTGTTCTTCCTCTCGATCACTAATCAGGTGCTCAAAAATTTGCTCAAAATTCAAATTTGTTGGATTGGTATGGAACTTGAACGACCACGTAGTTCTCGTCATCCTGAATTTGGTGCAACATGTTTTGTGCGAAACAAACTTCGCATGCTCCCAGAAACATGTTCTATTTGTTTTCCTAAATAGGCGACTTTTTGAAAAAAAATATGATAGTCCAGTCAACAATCCGTATTGCTGATGTGGCACTGACTAGGCATGCCTATGTGGCAGGATGACTGTGCATTGACTATTTTCCTCTGACGAATTAGGTGGTGCCAAGTGGCATGATTTCATTGGTACTAATTTGGGTGATTTTCATTGGTGGTCAACCACAGGCTTCCACGTGGCCCAATGAGAGGCCACCACATGGCAACATGGGGGCCACCAAAATCTTGTTAAGGGCCAAATGGACTGGGTGGGGGTCGAACACCAGACCTCCATTTAACAAACCTTGCCATCTACTATCGCGCCACTATGAGTCTTATTATATTATGTCATGCAGCATATATTTAAACCTTAAGTTTTGTGCCTTTCGGAAAAGGGGCCAGCGCCTGGGAGCGTGCAACCCAAAAGAACTGCGAGCAGAGCAAAGTGGGGGCCCGACCAGCAGGTGCAGGCCATTGGCCTTAGCCCTGGGCACGTAGCCCACCATGTGGCCTGAAATTTTGGAAATACAGCCTCATTGGGCATTTAATCGCTTAGACAAATTATCTTGAATTTTTTCGGAATCGGCACCCAGTTAGTGGAAATTGGGGCAAATTTTTAGGATGGTGCCGGTTTTTGGGGAAATTGTAGAGCGAATAGTGCAAGAGCTAAGGAAAGCCACAAATTCTTCATTTTTTGACCAATTCAGGGGCAGGAAGAGGCTAGACATGCATTTTTGGGTCTTCTGAAGCCAATGGAACAGGTTTCAGAGCAATTGGAGCACTTATGAAGAGATGTTTTTATAGGTTTAAGTCTATGGGTGCAAAGATCAACCAAGACGTTTAATCAGTTTTTGAAGGCTTTTGAGAATGGAGAGGACCTTGTAGGGCTTTTCCAGCCTTCCTATGTTTTTTGCAGTAGCTAAGTCATGTATGGTGTAGCTCATGTTTCTCTTTTCTTCATTGTGTCTTTGAGGAAATCTCTCTTTTAGTACTTCAAGTGTTTTGTTGTACTTGTTATGTTCATTGCCAGATGGAGTATGGGGTCTTGATTTGAGAATCCTTTTCTTGCTGATTGTTTCATGACCAACTATAGGTTGTCATGTTTTTAGAGTGAGATTTCTTTGTAAAGGAATGTTTTCTTGAAGGGGAAACTATCCACTCTTTTGGTTAGTACACCTTTTGGTCAGCACACCTTATGTACTCTTTATCACTGAATTATTTTTAGCATAATGAAATGGGGTCAAGCCATTGGAATCTGGACCAAGGAGATGTAGCCTAGGAGGGGTGAACTCCTTTATCAATTGCTGAGTGTATTACTGTTATGCTATTGTTCAATGGTATTTTTAATTCACATTTTAAGCTGATGAATTACATATAAAGACATAAAAACTCTTGTAAAACTTGAAATTTACC
Source organism: Pinus tabuliformis (assembly GCA_031772625.1). Lineage (NCBI taxonomy): Eukaryota > Viridiplantae > Streptophyta > Pinopsida > Pinales > Pinaceae > Pinus > Pinus tabuliformis. Next base: position 1,547,887,781 of record CM062818.1, read on the forward strand.
TCATAATCCTCAAGCACTTTGTTTACTATTCTAGATTGGAATTTAGCACAACAAATACTAACTTTCCCATTCAGATCAAGTTGGTATTAGAACACTTGGTTTTCTTTGTGAAAGGAGGATTTAAGTATTTGCAAGTGAATGTGAAGCTTACAAGTTGGAAGCTCAAGAGAGGAGAAGGTTTGTGTAGGAGAGCAAGTTTACCACATTCTCCACCACCAGTTCTACCACAAATTGCAATTGAAGCTTCAGTAAGCATGGACATGAGTTCAAAGCATGATAGTCTCCAAGATTCAAAGGAAATTATTGTATTTCTCCAACAAGGGAACATGGAGTTGAAAAGACTACTTGAAGCTAATGAGGAAGAGAAGCAAAGGATGTGCCTCATGTTGCAGAATGTTGTGAAGGAACAAACTCGTGAATGTTGTTCTACCAAAGCAGCAAAGGTTCCCTCCAATACTAAGAAATATTTTGGACACGGCAAGAATGTAACCTATGACTCTTGTCAAATGGAGGATACCTCCTATGTACCAGGAACCCAAGGAGGTTTCCTTGAAGCATCCTCCACTGCTCCATATAGGGAAGAGAAGAAGGAGGAATTTTTTGATGAGTACCCACAAGAGGCTAGTGTAGAAAACCCCTCAGAGAAGGAATATGGCCAAGTCTGCACCTTTTTTCCACGTGATGTTGAGGTTGAGGTTCTCTTCGTGCCAAAGTTCAAGGAGCTGAAAGAAGAAAGACCAAGAGTCTAAGAAGACACCTCAAGAATTAGGAAAGAGTTTAAGAGAATTTTTTTCACTTAGTTGAAAGATGAGGAAAATGGTAAGAATTTACATGTAGTTTCTTTACATGAAAATGTTGATTTAAACTCTTTTGCAGCCTTTGAGAAGCATAGCAAAGGCATAGGAACAACACTTTTGTCTAAGATGGGTTACAAGGGAGGATGCCTTGGAGTGAACAATCAAGGCATTATCCATCTAATTGAGGCAAAGGAGAGACCTTGATATGAAGGTTTGGGCTATGTTGAAAAGGAAGAATGGTCTTCCAGCGATAGTGCAGGGCATTTTAATTGTATGTTAAATCCCTGTCATTTAATTTGTCAACCCGGGGGTTTCATAAGCTTAGAAGCAAAGCAAAATATATGGGACCTCAGATGAAACTGTTGTAGAAAGTTTCTTTAGGATGGAAAGAAAGAAAGGAAATGCATATTACAAATATAACTAAAGAAAAATACAAAAGAAAACTGCAAAAGAAATCACATAAAAGAAAACTGAATTAGATTCTAGGGATGGAAGTTAAATTATAAGGGTGGAATGAATGAATGCCATGGTTTTTCTAAAAAAAAAACTTATAAACTAATCTATGAACAACTATAAGAAGAAAACTATGATAATCTAGAAAGCAGTAAGTAATAACTAGTGAGAAGGCAGTAAATAAGAACTAGTGATTTAGATGTCAAGCAAGAAAACTAGGATAACTAGTAAGTAAGAAATTTAATGAAAATCAAATCAAATATAGGAAATGAAGTCATACTTGCAGAAAGTAAATCATACTTGTGGAAAGGAAATAACAAAAATGAAACTATGTTACAATTGTATGCATATTGCAGTTGATGGGGATCCTTCAATTTCTTAATAGCACACATGAACAACTATCACACCTTAAGAATCAAACAACGCTCATAACTCATAATTCTGGAGAAAATTATATTATTCATGCTAAATGAACAATCATAAATCTGATGATAATGAATAACTGATAATTGTTGGCTTGCTTTGAAGGATGCACCTCTTATTTATACATGAGTTAGGGTTATATTCTCAATAAATGCAGATCCCTTAAATATTTAATAGATCCATACTTGTCTCAACTTATCCCTAAATATTAGATACAAATCCTATGACTCATAAAGACCTCCATGATCTTTCTCCTTGGAATATGGTCCACCTTTTGAGTTGAAATTCGAATTTGTGCTTGGGAGGACAGGTAAGACCCTTCTAGAACCTCCAAATAAGCCTACACACATCACAAAACACATAACACACACACACACGCACACACACACACACACACACACACACACACACACACTACTGTTACAAATTGATTCCTACTGCAAACTATTGAAATGATGTAGTCTTCAATCGTTTCTACTCGTGGCATAATTCTTATCTTTGCGAATAGATTTTTCGATGTCGAATAGAGAAAGAAATTGTTGGATTACTTCCCATTAATGAATTCCCTTAACCAACATGAGACTATGTAGGTTTTAACCCCGTACAGAAATTACCTGCATACGAATTCTAAAACACAGAAAATAAACAATGCGAGAGCATAACACATAAAATACATATACACAAAGATTTTCCCCTGGATCCCAAAAATGAGACTACCAGCTTGATTTTTCATTATATTCCTTTCAATGTTACAATACATATTTATACATGTCGAAGCATCCAATACCATGGACTGAAAACCATCGTGTCCAAAACCATGGACCGAAAAACCATCACATCCAAAACCATGTGCGAAAAACATGCAAAAAACCATAGGTAGGATCGCCCGACCTAATATAGGGTCCAAAACCAAAATTTTCTAGGGCACTGCCTTGGACCCTATAGAGTGGGGTTACTTGCACCCCTCAAACCCCCTGTGACTCCCCCTGCTATGCAATTGGTGCAACGAAGGGGGGGCTCCGCCCCCCTTCTAACCCCCTGGTTAACTACGTGGGCTAGTCGTGGAAAGAATATAACACAACCCAACATTCTCCCACTTGTTGTTTTCTTTCCATAGGGGGCCACAAGAGAGCTTAGTCATTTATCTAGCCCTGCAACGCCCATTGTTTCTCTACACCAAGAGAACTTCTCAGAGCTCATAGATTTTGTCAATGCATCTACAGTATTCTTCAAATTTTCCACCTTTACCAACAACACCTTTTTGTCTTCTATCATATCCCTCACAAAGTGATACTGGACATCAATGTGCTTTGTCTTTAAATGATATGCAGGGTTCTTTGCCAAGAAATTGCACTTTGGCTATCACAGTCTATCCTTATAGCTCCATGTACTAACCCCATACTTGAACACAATCTCTGCAACCAAACTGCTTCCTTGCTTGCATGAGTGGCTGCCATGTATTCTACATCTGTAGTTGATAGTGCCACTACAGATTGTTTCTTACTCATCCAACTGATTGCACCTACAAATAGGTTAAAAACATACGCACTTGTAGATCTTCTCTGATCCAAATCTCCAGCCCAGTCTGCATGAACAAAGCCACGAATATCCAACACTCCGTCCAATCCTGGTCTTCCTTGGTAGCACAAACCATAATCACTAGTGCCACGCAAATACTTGAAAACCCTCTTCATTGTTGTCCAGTGCTCCTTCCCTGGTTTTGACATAAACTTGCTTAATACTCCCACCGCATGTGCAATGTCTGGTCTTGTATAGACCATCGCATACATCAGGTTACCGAATGCACTTTCATATGGAACATGGGACATGCCCTCTTCCTCTTCTTGTGTCTTAGGACACTGTTCAGCAAATAACTTTACACCTACCAAAATAAGAACCTTCAATGGTCTACTATCTTGCATATTAAACCTCTACAATATTGTCTCGACATACTTCCTCTGGTTTAACCAGAGCTTCCTCTTTGTTCGATCTATTTTAATTTCCATGCCCAAAATATAGTTTGCAACACCAAGATCTTTCATGTTGAATTTGGAGGACAAATGGGTCTTCAAATCCTGGATAATTTCTTTGTCATTTCCAACCAGCAACATATCATCCACATACAAGACCAGATAAATAACACAGTCCCCAATTAATTTAAAATACACACACTGATCTGTTGTTATGAAACCAGCTCAAGAAAAGATAGAAAAGATAGATCAACGCCTTAGAATTCCGCCTCTTCGAGGGGGAAACCTCCTTTACATTACATAAATGAAAAATTCTTCGATGATACAAATGACAAAACCTCCTTTCTATATATAGGAGTCTAAGGAGTCACAATATAATCCAGCCGACCTAACAATAATAATATAAAGCCACAAAAATAACAATAGAGGGATTCTATGGGGCACAGAAATAGTAATATGGGGGTAATAGGGGCACAACAATATAAATAAGGGGTATAAATACAATAGTAATGGGGTAGTCACTAGTATTATAGCGACCCAACATGCCCCTCTCCTTCAAAAAAGTGTTGTCCTCAACGCTTGAGTAGTTCTGGATACTTCTGCATAAAATTCTCATCCTCCCATGTGGAATCTTCAGCTGATAAGTTCTTCCACTTGATAAGATATTCTGAAATTGATCGATTTCGTAGCTGTCGAGTTCTTGTTTCTGTGACTGCTTCCGGTTCCAATATAATTTTTCCTTCCTCGTCAAGTTCTGGCAATATTGTTTGAACTGGGAGCTTGTCGCCTATAACCTTCTTTAAACATGAAACATGGAAAACTGGGTGCAATCGAGAAGCTGCAGGAAGCTCCAATTTGTATGCCATAGTACCAATCTTTTCCAACACCTTGTACGGACCATAATACTTTGGTGATAATTTATTATCCTTCTTAGCTTGCTTTAGGGACATTTGCTTATATGGTTGTAGCCGTAGGAATACCCAATCACCTACATCAAAACTTCTTTCACTGCGATGTTGATCTGCCTGTTGTTTCATTCTATTTTGTGCCAACACGAGGTTATCCTTTAAGAGTTGGAGGACTTGTTGTTGATGTTCGATGTGATGTTCCACTGCTTGAACCTTAGAATTTTCTCTTAAATATGATGTGATTTATGGTGGTTGGTACCCATAAAGTGCCATAAATGGGGTCATTTTTGTTGTTGTATGGAAGGAAGTGTTATACCACCATTCAGCCAGAGGCAACCATTTGACCCATTGTGTCTGTTTATCAGATACAAAGCAACAAAGATATCCTTCCAAACATTTGTTTACTATCTCAGTTTGCCCATCAGATTGAGGATGATAAGATGAGCTATGAGCTAACTGAGTACCCAGACAAGAAAATAATTCTGTCCAAAAATTTCCAGTGAAAATGGGATCTCTGTCACTTACAATAATCTTTGGGTTTCCATGTAGCTTTTGAACTGTTTCCATAAATGCAGTAGAAACTGTACTGGCTTTAAATGGATGTGATAATGCACAAAAGTGTGCATACTTGGTAAGTCTGTCAACTACCACCATGATGACACTCTTTCCCTCAGACTTGGGTAAACCTGTGATAAAATCCATTGAAACCTCCTCCCAACGTTGGCTTGGAATGGATAAAGGTTGTAATAGACCCGGTGTCTTAATTTTTCAACTTTATTTTGTTGGCAAACCAAACATTCCGCCACAAACTTTTGAATATCTGATTTAAGGCCATCCCAAAAAAATTCCTTCTTAACCCTGTGGTAAGTTTTTAAAAATCCTGAGTGCCCTCCTAAGGGAGAAGTGTGCAATTCCATAAGAATATTTTGTTTTAGCTGGGAATTCTTACAGAGGTATAAGCGATCTTTGTACCATAACGAATCATTTTGCCAGCTAAATGTATCAGAAGTACTGGAATCTTGTTGTAGCTTTCGAATAAGTGCCCACACTTCTTCGTCATTCTTCCATTCCTCCTTGCTTCGTTTATCCAATCTGGTTGGATAATAGAAATGGCACACAACAATGCTTCCATATCCTCATCCTTTCTTGAGAGTGCATCTGCCACCACATTTTGCTTCCCTTTTTTGTAGATGATTTCAAAGTCATAACCCAACATCTTTGTGACCCACTTTTGTTGCTCTTCAGAGGATAATCTTTGTTCTAAAAAGTATTTAAGGCTATCATGATCCGTTTTTACCTTGAAGTGTCTTCCCATTAGGTAGGGTCGCCATTTCTTAAGTGCATGGAGTATTGCCAACATTTCCTTCTCATAAATAGCTTTGCTTAAAAACTTTCCCTTGATTGGACGACTTTCAAAAGCAATGGGTCTTTCATCTTGCATTAGAACAGCACCAATTCCATTTCCTGAAGCATCACATTCCACAATAAAGGTTTTTGTGAAGTCCGGTGTAGCTAAGACCGGTGCTTGGCACATTGCCTCTTTAAGATGTTTAAAGGCCTTTGTTGCTTCCGGAGTCCATGAAAATGAATCTTTCTTCAATAATGTTGTTAGAGGTGCTGCTATTCTCCCATAATTCTTAACAAACTTGCGATAATACCCTGTCAACCCAAGAAATCCTCATAGATGCTTTATGGATGTGGGGATTTTCCATTCCTTAATGGCTTTAATTTTGCTAGGGTCTACCTTAACTCCTTCATGAGATACAATATGACCCAAATATTCCACCTCCTGGACTCCAAAGAAACATTTGGATCTTTTTGCATATAATTGTTTCTCCTCCAATAGTTGTAGCACCTGTCAACATGTTCAACATGATCCTTCCAAGACTTGTTGTAGATTAGTATATCATCAAAAAATACTAACACAAATTTTCTAAGGAATGGTTTGAAAATTGAATTCATCAAACCTTGAAATGTTGAAGGTGCATTGGTAAGGCCAAAAGGCATGACCAAAAATTCATAATGACCCTCATGAGTTCTAAATGCCGTTTTCGGAATGTCTTCAATCTTCATTCTGATTTGATGATATCCCGAACGAAGATCCAACTTGGTGAAGTAAATTGATCCATGCAATTCATCCAGTAATTCATCAATGACAGGAATGGGGAACTTATCTTTAATAGTGAGCTTGTTGAGCTCCCTATAATCTGGACACATGCGCCCTGATCCATCCTTCTTGTGCACCAATACTACTGGAGCTGAGAAAGAACTTTGACTCGGTTGAATTATACCAGCCTCTAGCATTTCTGCAACCATACGTTCAATTTCACTTTTTGGACATATGGATATCTGTACGGCCTGATGTTTGGAGGAACACTTCCTGGAATCAGATGAATAGCATGATCATGATCACGCATAGGTGGGAGACCTTTGGGAGTCTCAAATACCTTGGAATGATTGTCCAGGACTTTTTGGAGATCTGGAGAAATAGATGATTCCAATGTGGAAACATCTAGCGAACATAATTGTGCAATTACACCTCTTTGCTCCTTTTTTAGAAGCTTTGTCATGCCATTAGAGCTGATTATCTTTCCTGGTTTCCCTGCAATACCCCTTAATTCAACTTCCTTTCCTTCCACAGAAAATTTCATGAAAAGTTCTTGAAAATTAAAAGCTATTGTACCCAAGGATTGTAGCCATTGGACTCCTAGTACAACATCAACACCTCCCATTGGAATGGAAAGCATTGGGCTAGTCAATACATATTCTCCCATGGATAGCTTGATATTATGGCACTTTCCAGAACAATTTATTGTTCCTCCATTTGCAATCATCACTTGACACTCTGGTGCTGGATATAGGAAGCAATTCAATTCTTTTGCTACCCTACAATGAATAAAATTGTGGGTGCTTCCTGAATCAATCAACACTATTACCTTTTTCTTCTTGATTTGTCCTTCTATCTTGATGGTTTGAGGAGTGGTAATTCCCACCAATGCATTACAAGATATGGTCGGATTTATTTGTTCTTCATCTAGGCTTTGTTCCTAGAATATATTCTCTTCTTTTGACCTTTCTTGCTCCTTTTCTTCTTCCTCTTCACAATCTATGTAGAATAATTTCTTCTCAGCACACTTATGACCTTTTGTGTATTTGCTATCACAATTGTAACAAAGCCCTTTTGCTCTTTTTTCTTCCAATTGTTGTGGTGTCAACCTAGTAGGTTGTGGAAGACTATGGGCAACAACACTTCCGTCTTTATAGTTGTGAATGGTATGCTTCCTAGTTGCCATAATTTTGCTTTCCATTTTTCTTGCTAACCTGAATGCCTTCTCTAATGAATCAGGTTCCCAAAGGCGCACATCATGTTGGATATTATCCTTTAAAGACCCTATGAACACATCAATCCTATGCTCCTCTGGAATATCTTTTACCCTTATGTTCAATTTTTGGAACTCCTCAATGTGCTCCATTATTGAACCCTTTTGTTTGAGACTTATCAATTGGCTAAAAAAAGTGTTGCTTTTTGTATCCTCATAATGTGCTATCAATTCTTCCGTAAAAATTGCCCAAGTGATAAATTGTTTACGAGAACAAAGCCATTGATACCATACAAATTGATTTGGTTCCAATATAAAGTTGCCATACGTACCTTTTGTGTGTTTTGCACATTATTGAGATCGAAGAATTGCTCCATCTGTAATATCCATGTGGTGGGATCCTTGCCATCAAACTTCCTCATATCGATTTTTGGAATGTGGTGATTCTTCGATCCAACATTAGCATCTATGGAATCATGATTAACATTTCTTTTGTTCTCATCATGAGTTTCCTTTACTACCTTTTCACCATTAGTAAGTATTTCTTGTAGAAAATTAGTCAAATCTGTCTTCAAATCTGCCATGCCTGTCTTCAAATTTGTGTTCAAATCTATCTTCAAATTGTCCATCTTAGCTTCCACGCCATTTATCTTAGCTTCCACGCCATTTATCTTAGCATCTGTTAACTTTTGTGAGCGTGACATTTGTTGCACTTGTTCTTGTAATTTTGATATATCATGTAGCATTTCTTCCTCTTCTTCATGAGTCATGCTAGAGCTTTCAGGTTCCTTACTAGGTGTTTGCATTTTCTTTCCTCGGGGCATCAATTACCGATAATAATGCTCTACTATGCCCTTTGAATTCCTTCAAAATAAATTTTCAAACAAAGCTTAATAAAAAATTTAAAAAATCTACACACCTTTTTTCACTTTGTAGGAGCTCGATATTGTCTCTGATGTATCTCTGTACTTTCCAGTCATCTAGTTCTGAACTTGTGACCTGTAGTAGCTCTCTGTGTCCTCTTTCCAATGCCACAAGTCTGACCCAAATTGGATTCTCCAAGGAAGAGTTATGCGAAATCTCCCACCGTGACTTGATTATAGACTAGTTCAGTAGAGCTAACTTGTACGACGTGCCGCGAGTCACTGTTTCGACCTTTGGATCTAAAAAACACCCACAAGAAACTACAGTCCGTCCTCTTTTTGTACCTTTTTACGAAATTTCAATTCGATCCTCAGAGAGAAATTTATGACGATTTTCCTCAGGTCACCTGTTTCGAATGTAATTCAGGAGTCTGCAAAAAGACCAACTTCCTCAGATCATATCTCCAAAAATATCGCACGAAAAAGCTCTAAAATTCAGATCCAAGGTTCAGTGCCAATTATTCTCAAATGGGTTTTTCTTGCGATTTCTGAAACGTCACAGAAAAAAATTTATAACGAAAATGCCACGATGACCTGTTTGGAGCAGCGAAACCCTAGAATCCAAAGCTCCGATACCAAATGTTATGAAACCAGCTCAAGAAAAGATAGAAAAGATAGATCAACGCCTTAGAATTCAGCCTCTTCGAGGGGGAAACCTCCTTTACATTACAGAAATGAACAATTCTTCAATGATACAAATGAAAAACCTCCTTTCTATATATAAGAGTCTAAGGAGTCACAATATAATCCAGCCGACCTAACAATAATAATATAAAGCCACAAAAATAACAATAGAGGGATTCTATGGGGCACATAAATAATAATATGGGGGTAATAGGGGCACAAAAATATAAATAAGGGGTATAACTACAATAGTAATGGGGTAATCACTAGTATTATAGGGACCCAACATCTGCTTTACTTCTGGTGAAGCCAAGTCCCCTATAAATGTATCAAATTTCTGATACCACATACTTAGTGACTGTTTTAACCCATACATAGACTTCTTTAACTTGCATACTAGTTCTTTCTTACCCTTCACTGCAAATCCTTCAGGTTGCTTCATGTAGATCTCCTCTTCTAAATCCCCATGAAGAAATGTTGTCTTCACATTCATTTGTTCTACCTCAAAATAAAAAGTAGCAGCAACAGATAAAAGTAATCTAATAGAAGTTACCTTGGCAACAGGAGAAAAAATATCACCAAAATCAATTCCTGGCACCTGGGAATAACCTTTTACTACCAATCGAGCTTTTTATTTCTCCACCTTTCCTTCTGCATTTGTCTTCTTCTTGAACACCCATTTGTTTCCAATGGGTTTCCTTCCAGCCGGCAACTCCACCAGATCCCAAGCCTCATTTTTGTGCAAATATTCCATTTCATCAACCATGGCCTCTTTCTAGAGTTTTCCATCCTCTGAATCTATTGCTTCCTTCATAGTTCTGGGATCATCATCAGTAATAGATAAAGAAAAATTTGAACAGAAAGCAGATGGACTATACCTTTCTGGCTGCCTTCTTTCTCGAACTGATATTCTCACACCCGGAGTTTGTGGCTCTTCATCTTTTGATTCCTCCTCTGTTTTAGAGTCTGATTCTTCCTCCTTAAGCTCAAACTCTATCTTCTCAAGTTCCTTTGGTTGGACTTCATGTTTAATAACATCTTTTACCTCTCTAAACACCACATCTCAGTTGTACAAAACCTTCCTTGTTACTGGGTTCCAAAGCTTATAACCCTTTAAACCATCCTTATACCCAATAAAGATGCACTTTTCAGATTTACTATCCAACTTGGTTCGTTTCTCCTTTAGAACATGTACATATGCATCACATCCAAATACCCTCAGATGTAAAAGAGAGGGTTTCTTACCAGTCCATACCTCTTGTGGAGTCTTATCCTCCAATGCTGATGAAGGTGATCTGTTGACCAGGTAACATGTTGTCTCCACCGCCTCTGCCCAGAATTCTCGTCCTAACCCGCCACCACTGAGCATACTTCTTGCCCTTTCCATCAACGCCTTGTTCATTCTTTCTGCAACTCCATTTTGCTGAGGTGTATATGGAGTAGTCTTCTGCCGTGCTATACCACACTTCTTACAAAATTCATCAAATTCCTTACTGCAAAACTCTCCACCGTTATCTGTCCTCAGCACCTTTATCTTCTTCTCTGTCTGGTTTTCCACCAGAGCCTTAAGTTCTTTAAACCTGTCAAAGACTTCAAATTTCTTCTTAAGGAAATATATCCATGTATTCCTTGATAAGTCATCTATAAATGATACATAGTACATAGACTTACCCAGTGATGGAACCTTCATAGGTCCAAAAACATCACTGTGTACAAGCTCAAATATCTATTTCGCCCTCTTACTACTAGAGGGGAAACTCATCCGATTTTTTTCCCATATACAAAATTTTCACAGAAATAAAAATCCAGAGAGCTATTACTCATACCTTCTACCATACCTTTACCATGAAGTATTCAAAGTCCCTTCTCTCCAATATGCCCAAGCCTTTCATGCCACAACATGGTCTTCTCTCCAGAGACCACTAGATTTTCTGCTCCACTTTTAGGAACCACAGAAATGTTGCACCCATCAACAACAGTGCTACCTTGCAGCTTGTACAGAGTTCCAAACCAAACTCCCCGCATCAATACCAGTGCTCCCCAAACCATCTTGCAGGTATCCTTCTCGAACACTGTTTTCGCACCTGCATCATCCAGCTTACTTATAGAAATCAGATTTTTGGCAAATGCAGGAATATTTAGAACACCTAGAAGTGTTCTAACCCTTCCACCTTGCAACTTCAACTTTACTTTTCCACGACCAATGATTCTAGCCTTCCTATCATCCGCTAAGAAGACATCACCACCATCGTATTTCTCATACTCGCAGAACTACTCTCTATGGGGAGTGAAGTGAAAGGATGCACCTGAGTCAATCAACCATGCCTCATGATCTACATGTGTACTTGAAGAAGCCAAGTACACATCCCCAGCTTCATCTGAGGTGGTTTTCGCCTCTGCAGAAGGAGCATCATCGGATCTCTTTCTTTTGTTAGGAGCTTTAGATTTATAGTCCCTTTTGTAGTGCCCTTCCTTTCCGCATTTCCAGCACACCACCTTTATAGGTTTTCCTGGAGATTTAGATCTCCCTCTAGATTTAGATCTCCCACTCGATGAATTATTTTTGTTTCTATTCTGGGATCATCCTCGTACAGACAAGGCATCACCATTCTGGCTTTCTGTAGGAATTTACAGGGTAAGTTCCACAGAAAGAATACCAAAAGGACACCGCTCACAACCAGATCTCAAATCAATACACCAGTATTTTTGACGTGGTTAAAACCCTCAGAGTGCAAGGAGGGAAACAGTCCACGGCCTGTCCCAACGTGGGTACTACAGGTAATTTATTAATCAAAGAATGAAAATTTACATAAGCTTCTCTCATGCACGGATTACCAGAACAATGACCCTCCATGCGCTTTAAATAGAACTCATGGACCAATCGGGTGTCAAGCCACGGATCAAGTGTCGGTAATACCGAGGTGAGAGTGAACCGTCGGATCACTACATATCGTGACCGTCGGATTGTAACTTACAAAATGTACAACGGTAAAGAAACACACTTTACCTAAATCTATACTAGACCAAGTTGAACTTAACTATATCCTATGTGTCGGAATATCCTAACATCCCCCCTTAAGAACAACTTGGGATAGGATTGAAGGATTTACAAATATGACACAATAGGAGAAGGAAGGAGGCACTAGAGCCTATCCCCCCTTAGTGACAACTTCCTGAACTCCAAGCATATATCGAAGTTTAGTGAACTTCGCCTTGTGAGAGCCTTTGTGAAGATGTCTGCAACCTGATCATCTGTTGGACAATATTGCACTTCAAGAACATGGTCATGAATGAGCTTTCTGATGAAGTGCATGTGTAGTTCAATGTGTTTGTTGCGCTGATGCTGGACTGGATCTTTGCATAGCTGAATGGCACTTTGATTATCACACCAAAGTGTGGTTGGATGCTGCTGCTCAAAGCCAAACTCTGATAGGATCTGACGAAGCCACAAGGCTTCCTTACTAGCTTCCACGGCACCACGATACTCTGCTTCTGCTGACGAAAGAGAAATGGCAGCCTGTTTCTTACAAGCCCATGTAATAGGTCCTGAACCAAGAGTGAAGACATAACCGGCAGTAGACTTCCGATCATCAGAATCAGTGAAACCAACTAACAGAGGAGCTGCTTTGGCACTGTAATGAATCCCAAACTGTACTGTACCTCGAACATAACGAAGTATTCTTTTAGCTGCTTTCCAATGACTTTCATGGGGGTTTTGCATAAAACGAGCAACAAGGCCAACAGCAAAGGAAAGATCAGGACGAGTATGGGTTAAATACAAGAGTTTTCCGACAAGTTGACGGTATAAGGTAGCATCAACTTCAGGAGAAGTACAAGAGACTGAAAGTTTGACTCCAGACTGAAAGGGAGAAGGGGCTGGCTTACAGTCTTCCATGTGAAAATGACGAAGAATATCACAAGCATACTTGGACTGGGAAAGGAAAATACCCTCTTGGATTGCAAGACTTGAAGACCGAGAAAATAGTGTAAGTGTCCTAAGTCTGTCATTTCAAATTTCTTTTTAAGGCTGGACTTCACATGGTTTATAAGGTTGGGATCACTACCAGTAAGAATAAGATCATCAACATAAAGAACAAGGATGATAAGAGAGTTGCCCACTTTCTTGGTGTAGACAGTATTGTCAGAATGACACCTAGAAAAGCCAGATTCTAAAAGAAAGCTATCCATTTTGGCATACCAAGCCCGAGGAGCTTGCTTGAGGCCATAAAGGGATTTCTTAAGTCGACAAACAAGGCTGGAGTCTGTTTGTATGAAGCCAATGGGTTGTTCCATATAGATTTCTTCCTGCAAGTCCCCATGCAAGAAGGCAGATTTAACATCCATCTGATGGACTTCCCATTTTAAAGAGGCAGCAAGGGAAAGAACAAGGCGGATAGAGTTCATTTTGGCAACAGGGGAGAAGGTTTCAGTGTAGTCAATGCCTTCAACCTGTGAAAAGCCCTTAGCAACGAGACGAGCTTTATGTTTATCAACTTTCCCATCTGGTCCATACTTGGTTCTGTAAACCCATTTACATCTAACAAGTTTGCGTCCCTTTGGTAGAGGAACAAGATCCCATGTATCATTTGTCATCAATGAATGATATTCTTCATTCATAGCTGCTTCCCAATGTGGATGGCCTGAAGCTTCTGCAAAAGTGTCAGGATCATGATTTACTGGAGCTTGAGCCAGTAAAGAAGAGGCTCTTTCAAACTGAGAACGTGTACGTCGCTGATCTGTAGGATCACCGGCAAGATCACCTGCTGCATCCCGAGTAGCACGGACCCATCTTGGAAGTTGAGGATCCTGAGAAGGTGGGGGAGGATTATCATCCTCGCTTTCATCATCTGAAGAAGAAATGTTTTCAAAAGTAGAAGAGATAGGAAGAGGTGGCACATCCGCCGGACTAGGCTCGCAGGCCGATTTATTTTCATCAAATTTTACATCTCTTCTAATGATAACATTTTTGGACTTAAATGGAATAAGTCTATAACCTTTTACATCTTCAGAATATCCAACAAAAGTACATTTCTCACTCTTAGGTTCTAAAGCTTTATGCTTTTCATCTGGAATATGGGCCCATGCTTCACTTCCAAACACACGAAAGTGACTTACATCTGGTTTAATGGAACTCCAAGCTTCTTCTGGAGTGATATTCTCTAGAACCTTAGTAGGAGTGCGATTGATTATATAATTTGCACAATTAATTGCTTCGGCCCAAAAACTAAGACTGAGTCCTTTAGATTGCAGCATACAATTAGCCATTTCCTTTAAGGTGCGATTTTTCCTTTCAGCTACACCATTTTGTTGTGGAGTGTATGGAACAGTATGTTGCATTTGAATTCCATTTTCGGTGCAAAAGTTGATGAATGTGTTTTTAACATATTCTCCACCATTATCAGTTCTTAGCTTAAGAATTTGATGTCCAGATTGTTTTTCAACAAAGGCTTTGAAGGCCAAAAAAGTGTTAAATACTTCGCTCTTGAGTTTTAAGAAGTATACCCAAGTGCGTCTGGAGAAATCATCAATGAAAGTTAAGAAGTACTTGCAGCCAGAGAATGAAGCAACAGGAAGAGGACCACATAAATCACTGTGCACAAGCTGTAAAGGGGCTGAGGCGTGCCAAGAGGCACGTTTGTCAAAACTGTCCCGATGATGTTTTCCGAGTACACATCCGGAACAAACACCATCTCTGCAAGATACCATAGGAAGACCTGTCACCATATTTTCTTTACATAGATGCTGAAGGGAGCGATAGTTTAAGTGACCAAATCGCTCATGCCAAAGTTTGCTCACTTCATCATTATGAGCAACAAATACTGAGGGAAGATTGGATGACCCAAAGTTGTGAAACTTATACAACCTTTTGGAATCATCAGCAAGACCAGTAGCTAGAATCTGTTTAGGATCTTTTAGATCCTTGATTACAACATCATGAGGTGAAAATTCAACAATTTTACCTTCACCTGAATGAGTTATCTGATAGACAGATAGAAGGTTGCAGGATAAGGTTGGAACACATAATACATCATTAAACTGACCATTGTCTAGATGAACAGTTCCAGTCCCTACAACATTAAGAGATCTATCATCACCAATATATATATTTTTGGTGTTACAATCATTTAAAGAAGAAAACATGGCTTGGTTTTTGGCCATGTGACAAGAGGCTCCAGAATCAATGAGCCACTCATGAGAATGAGAAGAAGAAGAAGATACATTTAATGCATAACCAGACTGAGATGATTGACAATGACATGCAGAAAGTGCCATTCCGGAAGTTGAAGTTGAAGTAGGCTCCACATGGATGTTATGTTTCTTCATTGCGGCTTCCAAGGCTTCCATCTTCTTAAAGCATTTAGATTCTAAGTGGCCATCTCGATTACAAAAGTTACAATGTCTATCAGTCTTCTTCCATTTGTTTTTATTGGTCTTATCATTTTGAGGCTGAGATGGTTTAGGACCATTCTTTTGAGGATATGACTTCTTAGGATTCTTTGAATTTGGTTGCTGCTGGGCGGCTAACGCTTTCGTGGAAGAGTTTCCAAGATTAAGAAGACCAAGGTGTAAGAGTTTTTCTTGTTCTCTTATTAAGGAATCACAAAAGGAGTCAAAGGAAGGGGCCTTGTAGTCTTGTCCTTGACAAATGAAAGCTTCCCTTGTAGAATGGAAAGTGGAAACAAATACAGAGTAGGCTGGTCCCAACTTAGTAAGGATGGAATAAATAAGGTTACCATCTTCTTTCTTAACTTTAACACCTTCCAAGAGATATCTAAGGGTCTTGAATTTGGACAAGAAATCTTCAATGCAGGAAAAATTATTAGGATCCAAAGTAAGCAGCTCATTTTCAAGTTGATGGGCTCTAATTTCATTTTTAATCCCAAAAACTTTAGCAAGTTTTTCTAATGCTTCATGAGGAGTCTCAAGTCTGCAATGTGGAATCTAAGATCAGGAGAAATAGACATCCCTATCAAACCACGTGCTTGATCTTGTCTATTTTCCCATTTTGCCGCCTTGTCTTCATCTTTTGGTTTCTTCTCTTGGTTTGTGGCTATTCTGAAGAGACCTTTACTTCTAAGTAAATCTTCCATGTATTCTACCCATTGGAAGTAGTTAGTGCTGTCAAGAATGACTTGGCATGGACTTTCCATTTTAAAAAAAAACTGAAGCTGAAGATGCTGAAAGTAAGTGTTCCAACGGATAGATCTCGAAAAAATAGGCGGTTTTAAAAAAAAACGGCTCTGAAAAAGGCTTCCGGATGAAGAAGTTATGGCTTTTTGAAAAAAAATTGTTGACGTTGCCGGCAAAGTGCGCGAATGTGCGGGAATGAAAAAAATCCGCCCCCACAAAATGGAGACTTGAACCCAAGACCTCTACTCTCTTAAAATAGCTTTGAACCAATTGATCTATACAAAAAATTTGAGAGAGAGAGAGAGAGAGAGAGAGAGAGAGAGAGAGGGGGGGGGGGGGGGCTTGGTTTGCGTGCTTGCCTTGAGAAAGCTCTTTTTCCCTACAAAACACAAAACACAAAACCCAACACGAATATGCAAAGAAAAACGAACCTTGCGGCTCGAAGTTAGCTTTAGCCAAAAAACTAGAAATTTTAAAAAAAATCTCAAAGTTAGCTTTAGCCGAAAAACTAAATATTTTTCTCAATGTTTCTGATTTTCCGAGATCACACTAAGGTGCAGGGAAAAGAGCATACGCATGAGAAAAATCCTTCCTTTCTGTTTCTGATTTGCCCAGATCGCACAGAGTCGCAGGGCAAAGAGCATACGCAGAAATGAAAGGTATAGATCCGGTTAAAAAAAAGGCTAAATAAACTGAGACCGAAATAAGCAGAGAGAAAATAACAGTAAACTGCAAAAAAAACACTGTATACCTCCCGATCTGAAAAATGACGCAGCTAGGGCTACCGGAAACCTTTTCGCGTGAAACGAAAGGGGTTCCTCACTGGAACAGATGCTCCGAACGCAACAGAGCAGTCCTCTCGGCCCGAAAGCAGTCAGAAACAGCAGATCTAGGAAACGACAGCCGCATGCAGTTCTACCGGCTTCAGATTTGGATCACCAACGGACGCGGCCCTCAAATAGCTCTGATACCATGTAGGAATTTACAGGGTAAGTTCCACAGAAAGAATACCAAAAGGACACCGCTCACAACCAGATCTCAAATCAATACACCAGTATTTTTGACGTGGTTAAAACCCTCAGAGTGCAAGGAGGGAAACAGTCCACGGCCTGTCCCAACGTGGGTACTACAGGCAATTTATTAATCAAAGAATGAAAATTTACATAAGCTTCTCTCATGCACGGATTACCCGAACAATGACCCTCCATGCGCTTTAAATAGAACTCATGGACCAATCGGGTGTCAAGCCACGGATCAAGTGTCGGTAATACCGAGGTGAGAGTGAACCGTCGGATCACTACATATCGTGACCGTCGGATTGTAAGTTACAAAATGTACAACGGTAAAGAAACACACTTTACCTAACTCTAACCTAACTCTATACTAGACCAAGTTGAACTTAACTATATCCTATGTGTCGGAATATCCTAACACTCTCCATATTTTTCCGTCTCATCTCCTCCATCAGCAAGTATGAGACTATTTCATCAAACTGCAAGGCAATAACATTGCTACCTATTGCAATAACCAGATTATCCAATGAATCTATTAGAGAACACAACAAATTAATGCACTTATCTTCATCTGAAATTTTGATATCAACAGACGATAACTGACTTACCATAGTATTAAACACATTTAGATGCTCTGTCGCCGAGTCTCCATCTTTCATCCTCCGGTTCTACATCTTTTTTTGTAGGAACAGTTTATTCACCAGAGACTTGGATTGGTACAAAGTCCCTAACTTGTCCCACAAAGCCTTCACCGTAGCTTCCCCTGATACATTCAGCAATACTGAATTTGAGACACACAATCGTATTGTGCTCTTTTCCTTCTAATCCAAGTTCTTCCATTCTTCATCAGACACTCCTATTGGTTTAGTACTTGGATCTACTGCGATCCACTGATCTTTATCCACCAACAGATCCTCCATATTGATTTTCCACAACTCAAAACTCTGACCATTAAATTTCTCGATCTCTATATTTCCACTGCTCACCATCTTCTTTAACCACCAGAATCGATCTTGCAGATCTCCCACTGAACAGGGTCTACCATAGGCCCGAGCGAAACCCCTCAGCAATAAAGGTGTCCCCTTGCAGCCAAAGCAACTCTGATACCAAATGTAGGTTTTAACCTCATACAGAAATTACCTGCATACGAATTCTAAAACACAAAAAATAAACAATGAGAGAGCATAACACATAAAACACATATACACAGATTTTCCCTTGGATCCCAAAATTGGGACTACCAACTTGATTCTTCATTATATTCCTTTCAATGTTACAATACATATTTACACATGCCAAAGCATCCAATACCATGGATCGAAAACCATCGCGTCCAAAACCATGGATCGAAAAACCATTGCGTCCAAAACCATGTGTGAAAAGCATGCACAAAACCATAGGTAGGTCTGCCCAACCTAATATAGGGTCCAAAACTAAAATTTTCCATGCCACTGCCCTGAACCCCATAGGGTGGGGTTACTTTCACCCCTCAAACCCCCTGTGACCCCCCCCGCTACGCAATCGGTGCAATGAAGGGGGGGGGCTCCGCCCCCCTTCTAACCCCCTGGTTAAGTACATGGGCTAGTCATGGAAAAAATATAACACAACCCAACAGACTACTCACCATTGATGTAAATGAGAGTCTAGATGCCTAAGTACATCTTACTAGGTACGAGTGAATGTGTTGTAGTCGAGTCACCTAGAAGATGTGACAAACAGGGGACATTGATGTATTCCCATTATCTATTTGCGAGAGAACTTGCCATTAAGGCATGCAAGCATCATGGTACTTTGAAATATCTCTATTTTTGATCCCATATGATGTGTTTAAGTCGATAGGTCAAAACTTGTTAGAAGGGAGGCCTTAATGAATCCTCCATCATCTAACGCAAGCATAAAATAATAATTTTGAAGAACTATGGATGAAAATTTTTGTAGTGGATCAAGGTTTATTTAACAAAATGAAAAGGGAAATGGAATGAATCACCTTTGTAGGGGAGCTGAATGGTTTTATTGCTGCGTTACAGGTTAGTAAAAGCGAGGTAGGAAAGTATAATGACTGTGAGGAAAATGAGATGAAGATTTTATTAACTGAATAAGTAGGAATGCAATGGTAAGACTAGTATCTAAAAGGTTTTGAAATGGTGTGATGGATTTGATTTTACATTTTTTATCCAAAATCATGTGCTCATGCTCTGATATTTCATCTTTGATGTTGCTCTGATCATGTTCTTAAGAAATGTGGTCTTTAAGAGACAATGCTTGTTTGTGGTCATCTGTTTATCTTCCTAGAACCAGAAAGAAAACATAGTATTTTTTCTGCAATGAAATTTAATCTTATCAAAAGAGAGAGGTGATCAATCTCTTTATTTATGAGATTTACACAAAAGATACTAAGAATTGGTACTAATGAAACAAATTCAATAAATAAAATCAAATGAATTCTTAACTTGTTTCGAAACTAGTGCCTTAGACTACCTGTCATGTCTTGTTAGAAATTTCTTCATTCTTTTACTGTTTCAAATTCTGATGAAATCTTTCTCATTGTCTATATCCTGTCGAGATCTTTCCAACGATGTTTGAATTGTCAAAAAACAATTTCGTATGAGAAAGTTATGCTTATTTGAAATTTTTGTGAAACAGTGAAAATAGTCATGTGTGAGTGTGACATGGAAACATGATGCTGATGTGAAAGATGAAGTAGGCAGATGATATTGCATGCTGATTATGAATTTAGAATGCATTTTCAAGATGCCTAAGTACATCTTACTAGGTACAAATGAATGTGTCGTAGTCAAATCACCTAGAAAATCTGACAAACAGGGGACATTGATGTATTCCCACTATCTTTTTGGGAGAGAAATTTCCATTAAGGCATGCAAGCCTCAAGGTACTTTGAAAGATCTCTAGTTTTGATCCCATATGATGTGTTTAAGTTGATGGGTCAAAACTTGTTAGAAGGGAGGCCTTAATGAATCCTCCATCATCTAACGTGAGCATAAAATAATAATTTTGAAGAGCTATGGATGAAATTTTTCGTAGTGGATCAAGGTTTATTTGACAAAATGGAAAGGGAAATGGAATGAATAACATTTTTAGGGGAGTTGAATGGTTTTATTATTGGGTTACAGGTTAGTGAAAGTGAGGTAGGAAAGTATAATGTCTGTGAAGGAAAATGAGATGAAGATTTTATTGACTGAATACGTAGGAATGCAATGGTAAGACTGGTATCTAAAAGTTTTTGAAATGGTGTGATGGATCCGATTTTGCCTTTTTTATCCAAAATCATGTGCTCATTCTCCGATATTTCATCTTTGATGTTTCTTTGATCATGTTCTTAAGAAATGTGGTCTTTAAGAGGCAATGGTTACTTGTGGTCATCTGTTTATCTTCCTGAACTTGAAAGAAAACATAGTACTTTTTCTGCAATGAAATTTAAGATTATCAAAAGAGAGAGGTGATCAATCTCTCTATTTATGAAATTTACACAAAAAATACTAAGAATTGGTAGTAATAAAACAAATTCAAGAAAGAAAATCAAATGAATTCTTATTTGTTTCGAAACTAGTACTTTAGGTTACCTGTCATGTGTTGTTAGCAATTTCTTCATTCTTTTACTATTTCAAATTCTGATGAAATCTTTCTCATTTTCTATATCATGTTGATATCTTTCCAACGACATTTGAATTGTCGAAAAACAATGTCGTATGAGAAAGTTATGCTTATTTGAAATTTTTGTGTGAGTGTGACATGGAAACATGATGCTGATGTGAAAGATGAAGTAGGCAGATGATATCGTATGCTGATTATGAATTTAGAATGTGTTGTCAAGAAATATATCATTGAATTAAATACAGAGTTGCATAATTGTTTTTTAGTTGCAAAATTGTTTTTCAGCTACAGAATTGTGCATTTCCTGCATCTAAAAATCTTTCATGGATAGTTAGGTATACACAACTATGTAAATAATCAGTCTAATCTTCGAATTGATAAGTACCTAGTCAGAAAAATGAGAAAATCCCTACTTGTTTTATTGATTAGAAAATGCAGTGAACAAGTTTTTTTAAAAAGGAAAAAGAAAATCACCCGCATTAAAAAATAGAGAAATTTTTAGAAATACATATAGATATTGATGTCGTAGTCTTGTTTGCTTCTATGTCTACAAGACTCAAAGAGACATTATGTATAGAAATAATTTTTTGTACAATTATGAGAAGTCCTTTATCATTAAAACAAATTGAAAAACAAATTGCAAAATTTTAAAATGTAGACTCTCGAGTAAAACTTAAATGAAAGCACATTCCTCCTCTCCCTCTAACATCAAATAACCTCTACAACACATCAAAATCACTGCTGCTAAAGATTGATCCAATGATCCATCCAAATATTGGCACCAAGACACCACCAACTCCTCTTTCCTTGGCAATAGATGAGAAATATAATAGATAGTTGGAAGCTTAGGGGTGACTCTGAATACTCGAGAATAGAGTAGAGTAGATTTTAAGCAAGGATCATAAGCATTACAAACCTACCACTTATTGGTTCTATTTGACATGTCGTATTTCTTAGCCAATGTGTAGGATTTGCCGACAGATATGCTTTATTCCCTGAAGCGTTTGTTGTATTTGATCCACAGAGTGAGAATATGTGGTAACGAAGCTATTATCTAATTGCTAATATATGTAATAACACGTTCTGGTGGTGAGTTAGGTGAGAAAATGCTTATGACAAAACCTTATTTGGATAGTTTGAAATAAAAAAGTAGTAGAAATAATCATCATGAATAAAAAATACAAGAAATAACATCCTTGTGTTCTGACAGAACGTGTGTTTGAAACGTGTCTAATGAATTTGTGTTTGCATTTAGTAGTATTAGTGACATTTTTCCTAAAGTGGTTTACAAACACAATAGCTAGGAGGAAATAGTGGCAATACGCCTACTTTGGTATTTGGGACTCTAAAGCAAGCAGCAAGACAATTAAGGCAACGCAGCCAGAATGAACAAGAGCATCACTCCAACTCCCATGCCCATTGTTGTTGCTTGCCTACCAGTGGTAATGAATGGTGGTTTGTCCCTACAATCTTCACCCCTTTCACAGTTCCATTGCCTTCTCGTTGGTTTCCAGTCTAGTTGAGTTTATTCGTAGTTGGAAATGGATTTATACACATCCTCCAGAGAGAAATGTAGACTACCTACCTTTAGTGCATGGGATAAACCTCGCACCACTAACAAGATGGCAATGTTGGTATCAGGGAATCGAACCCTTATCGTGAATCATTCAATGTGGTGGTTAACTCATTTTATTACCCTGTTTTGGTTGTTTATGTTGTTAGTTCGAGCTTTTCTCCTGAATCGACTTGCTATACCTAGAAATTCTCTGCCTCTTCACAGGTTCTGTCAATGGAATGGTCTCCATCCAAAACTTCTAGGCACAAGGCCATCAACATAGCGCACAATTCATGAGCTTTGACATGAAATAGCGTAAGATGCTATCAATACCGCGACCACAGAAAATGACACTAGTCCCCAGTTCAACATAATAGACATTTAGATAAAGTTGGGGAATATGCTTGTGCTAAAATTCAATTGAATTGATTAATAATTTTGATGAGAGTCGACACTATTATGTTTTCCTCTTAAAAAAAAAACAATAAAATTGTGCTTTCCACCATTGACAAGCACGAGAGGGTGTAAAAGGTGTGTGAAACAGAAATCAATGATATTATGTCAATAGATGAATTCATAAGTTGGTTGAATCCTTGGGTTTTTCTCCATCGCCGATAAGGAATGGCTACTGTCAATCCTTGCTTCCATTCAGTGAGTGTGCTTAGGTTGGGATGTTTTACTTGAGATATAGAGCTCGATGATATTTTTCTTTTCCCTTTCCCCTACCAATGACCATGCCTTTCCTCTGCCATGTGTAGGTTCCAAACCCTGGTAGGGAGGTATATCTGAGTAACATAGCTTATCGAAGTATATGATTCAAACAGATGCATTCGACATTGCAAAGAAGATTCTAGTTTGAGTTCCTTCTTCTATATCACAGTGACAATGTATCTCCCTAGTGGCAATCGGAAGAGGGGGAAGAATTTCAACGGATCCTCCCTATGATGATTTCCATGCTATATGATGGTTGCCAAAGATGGAGATATCGACCAAGAATATCGAGAAATTGTAGAAAGGTGGTCAAATTAGAACATTCGTGTGTGTGTGTGTGTGTGTGTGTTATGAGTTTTGTGACATGTTTATACTTATTTGGAGGTTCTAGAAGGGTCTTACTTGTCCTCCCAAGCACAAATTCGAATTTCAACTCAAGAGATGTACCGTATTCCAAGGAGAAAGATCATGGAGGTCTTTATGAGTCATAGGATTTGTATCTAATATTTAAGGATAAGTTGAGACAAGTATGGATCTATTAGATATTTAAGGGACCTACATTTATTGAGAAGATAACCCTAACTCATGTATAAATAAGAGGTGCATCTTTCAAACGAAGCCAACAGTTATCAATTATTCATTAGCATCAGATTTATGATTGTTCATTCAACATGAATAATATGGTTTTCTCCAAAATTATGAGCTATGAGCGTTGTTTGATTCTTAAGGTGTGATAGTTGTTCATGTGTGCTCATTGAGGAATGGAAATATCCCCATCAACCACAACCTGCATACAATTGTAACATAGTTTGATTTTCATTATTTCCTTTCTGCAAGTATGATTTACTTTCCGAAAGTATGATTTAATTTCCTAGATTTGATTTGATTGTCATTAAACTTCTTTCTTACTAGTTATCCTAGTTTTCTTGCTTGACAACTAAATCACTAGTTTTTATTTACTGCTTTCTCACTATTTGTTATTTACTACTTTCTAGACTACCATAGTTTGCTTCTTATAGTTGTTCATAGAATAGTTTATAAGGTTTTTTAGAAAGACCATGGCATTCATGCGTTCCACCTTCAGAATTTAACTTCCATCCTTAGAATCTAATTCAGTTTTCTTGCATGTGATTTATTTTGCAGTTTTATTTAGTTATATTTGTAATATTCATTTCCTTTCTTTCCTTCCATCCTAAAAAAGCTTTCTACAAGAGGTCCCATATATTTTGGTTTTCTTCTAAGTTTACGAAACCCATATGTTGACAAATTAAATGACATGGGTTTAACATACAATTAAAACGCCCTACATTTTGGCGCCATTGTCGGGGAAGAAAACTTAGACGTAACTAGGTTAGGAGGATTGCTTAGGAAGCATTTTCATTTACGGTCATTTTTATTTAGGTTTAATTGCATTTATGTATTTTTATTTAATTTTATTTGCATTTTCATATAGAAAACATAGAAATAAAACACAAATAAAAAAACCCTCATTCACTATATATATAAACATAATAAAATTCCAATTGAAATAGCAAGATCTGAAGAGCTTTGTGCTACGACATTTGAAGAAGATCAAAAACCTAAATATCACATTCGAATTTGGTCTCAACTAGTCAATAGGCTACAATCTTCAACGCCAAATTTTCATGATCATGTCCAAGAATTAACTAGGGGTTATTTTTCAAGCTTGGATATGAGTTTACTCATGATCTTGTTGTGCAAATGGATGCATTAGAAATTATGTTATACTTAAGAGAATGTTTCATTTCTTTTTTTTAGTAGAATAGGACTAACAAATAAAAATAAGTTTTTGTGAATTTTGGAATAAATTTGCGATTTTTTGGTGCTGTAAGAACCACCCATTTAATAACCCTTGGTGGGAAAATTGCAATAAAACAAACGATTGTGAACAAGGAGCACAAGCAAAATTTAAAGAGAGATAATTTCAGGTGTGATCAATTCTTTTCCTTTTATTTTCTAAATCCAAATTTTAAAAAGAACCGATTATGCTCTCTTCCTATGCTTTGTGTGACCTGGAGAATCAGATTAAAATAAAAAATAAAAATATATAATTATTTAACATATTTGAATTAAACTTTTCTTAATGCTTTTGTACATAAACAAAAAAATAAAAATAAAATTAATCAAAAAACCACATAAAATCAACATGTAACTATGTCTTCGGCCTTGAACTAGATCTCGGGGGTTTTCACTGGTTTATGATCACCTTGAAGTTAAAAATGTAAATTTTGAAATTTCCAATGCTGAAGAAATACTAAAATCGATGGGATATCTTGAGATCTTGACTCCTGCTGGTGTGTGATTTATCACTCTCAACAAGAAGGCATCCCAGTAGGTTCCACTAATGAAATCATTATCACTTGCTCAAGTCAAAGGATCACTACAACATGAATTTTCTATGTTTAGGCAGAGAAAAATCCTCAGAATCCTAATTTCACTGGATTTCTCCACACTACAATCCCAACTTGTACACCGTTGACATCTCCATGCGTTCCAGAAAGTAATATTCCAAAATTTAGGGAGAGAGGATCCGAAACTAGCATTGTTGGGTGAACTACTTCTATTCTCTTGTCCCTTGCTCCTCGCAATCCAACCACCCACAGATCCATCTAACCAACAAGTGGATCATAGATCTGATGATGGCGTCATTTTTACAGGATCCCACACATACATATACACACACACACATACACACACACACACACACACACATATATGTATATGAAACCATGTTAATTTCCTAGTTTTTAATCATAAATTCACTTAAAATACATAAAATAAATAACTTAAGAAAATAAGGATTCTAACCCATATGATCATGAAGACGGTTACTTGATGTAGGGTTTTAGGGCTAGATAGTTATGAGATGAAGGCTAAATGGTCATGAAATGATGGAGTAGAGTTTTTGTAATTGTTATGCTTATTGTCAGATGGAATATGGGGTCTTGATTTGAGAATCCTTTTCTTGTTGATTGTTTCATGACTAACTATAGGTTGTCATGTTTTTTGAGTGAGAGTTGTTTGCAGAGGAATGTTTCCTTGAAGGGGAAACTAGCCACTCTTTTGGTCATCACACTTTATGTACTCTTTATCACTGAAGTATTCTATGCATAATGAAATGGGGTCAAGCCATTGGAATCTGGACCAAGGAGACGTAACCCAAGAACGGTGAACTCATTTATCAATTGTTGAGTGTATTATTGTTATGTTGTTGTTCAGTGGATTTTTTTATTCATGTTTTAAGCTCATGAATTACATATAAAGACATAAAAGCTCATGTAAAACTTGCAATTTACCTTATAATCCTCAAGCACTTTATTTACTATTCCGAATTGGAATTTAGCACAAAAAATACTAACCTTCCCATTCAAATCAAGTTGGTATCAAAGAATTTGGTTTTCTTTGTGCAAGGAGTATTTAATTGTTTTCAAGTGAATGTGAAGCTTACAATTTGGAAGCTCAAGAGACGAGAAGGTTTGTGCAGGAGAGCAAGTTTGCCACAATATCCACCACCAGTTCTACCTCAAATTGCAATTGAAGCTTTAGTAAGCATGGGCACGAGTTTAAAGCATGATAGTTTCCAAGATTCAGAGGACATTATTAAATTTCTCCAAAAAGAGAACATGGAGCTGAAAAGAATACTTGAAGCTGCTGAGGAAGAGAAGCAAAATATGTGCCTCATGTTGCAGAATGTTGTGAAGGAATAGACAGATGAATGTTGTTCTAACAAAGAAGCAAAGAGCCCCTCCAATACTAAGCAATATTTTGGACATGGCAAGAATGCAACCTATGGCTCTTGTCAAATGGAGGATACCTCCTATGTACCAGGAACACAAGGATGTTTCCTTGAAGAATCCTCCACTGCTTCATCCAGGGAAGAGAAGAAGGAGGAATTGTTGGATGAGTACCCACAAGAGGCTAGTATAGGAATCCCCTTAGAGAAGGAGGATGGCCAAGTCTACACTTTTTTTCCACATTATTTTGAGGTTGAGGTTCTACCAGCACCAAAGTTCAAGGAGCTGAAACAAGAAAGACCAAGAGTCCAAGAAGACACCTCAAGAATCATGAAAGAGTTGAAGAGCATCTTTATCCCTCAATCGAAAGATGAGGAAAATGGTAAGAATTTACATGTAGTTTCCTTACATGAAAATGTTGATTTAAACTCTTTTGTAGCCTTTAAGAAGCATACCAAAGGCATAGGAACAACACTTTTGTCCAAGATGGGTTTTAAGGGAGGAGGCCTTGGAGTGAACAATCAGGGCATTATCCATCTAATTGAGGCAAAGGAGAGACCTCGATATGAAGATTTAAGCTATGTTGAAAGGGAAGAATGGTCTTCCAGCGATAGCTCTTGGGTATGTTGTTTTTTTTGTCATAAGAGGGGAAATGAGGAGGCAAATTGTTGGGATTTTCATCTAGAATTGGTACCAACTTGGTTTCTAAAGAAAAAGGAGGACATGAAATGAAAGAATTCTCCAAAGAGAGATGAGCAAGTTGAAGAAGAGACTAAGACAAGTTCTTCTCACCATTCAAGTTCTCCTTGCCAGGCTCATAAGCCAAAGGACAACCATAATAGGTATAAGCATCAAGATTATTCAAAGGCTTTTGATGATTATAAAAAACATGATGATTTGAATAACATGTTGTGGAATTTTTTCCGGTGCACTTTTTGTCATGAACCTAACCATTGTGTAGCTAAGTGCCAGGAAAGAAAATAATTAGTCAAGAAGATGAATATGTCAATTGGAACTGAGACCAAGAATGAAAATTCTCATCCAAGTTTAAATATATTTGTGCCAAGAAAAGCTCATAAACACTTTTGCACTCATTGCAACATAAGTGGGCATTAGATTGAAAATTGTTGGAAGTTGCATCCACATCTTCATCCAAAGAAGGAAAAATAGGTAATGGAATCACCTGAGAAGGAGAAGGTAGATCAATGTGCAAGGCACACAATAACCATTCCAAATGCAGTTCCAGAAGGAAGTGAAGTGTGGAAAGAAAATTCCCTAGCATGGTTGGTTAAGAAATGGTTGGACTATTTGTCTAATTAAAGACTACATTTATTTTGCATTTCACTTGTTGCATGTCCCCATAGTTGGGTATTTTGTAAACATGATGTTTGTGAAGAAATCACTTGTATGCAACAGTAATTTCTTTGGCATTGTTATGCTATTTTGGTTTGATGATGAATCAATTTGTTTGATCAATTTGGGAGTCAAATTTATTCCATATTGTGTGGTTTTGTCTTCCAGATTTATCGCATTCATGATTTTGTTGTATCGACGTTTCAAACCAACCTCTATGATTCATCATCAGGATCAAAAGGATCATATGTGTGAAAAAGTCAGATTATAATGGGGTAATAAATATGGGATGGAGATGAATGGAGCCGACATGTATGATAATGTCATAAATAAAATCTGGTTTAATTGATTAAATTTTATTATTAAATGTTTATATTCTTATTGATGATTATTGGTTTATTTGTTATTTGTGTGTTTTATATTTTTATGTTGATGATTAACTTATTATTTAATACTAGATTTATTGATGTTAAATTTATTTTGTTTTAACATTAATGTTTTCATTGTTACAAGATAATTAAAACAAATAATTTTATAATATAGCCTAATTAGGTTTTCTATATATTAATTAATTGCATGTTTGTTATATTTCTTTTTATTAATTAATATTTAGAAATTAATTAATATTATTATGATTTTTTATAATGATCTAATGTTTTACATGCTATAATGTTATAAATCTAGTATTAAATCTATTATTTAATACTAGATTTATTAATGTTAAATTTATTTTGTATTAACATTAATGTTTTCGTTGTTACAAGACAATTAAAACAACTAATTTTATAATATAACTTAATTAGGTATTCTATATATTAATTAATTGCATGTTTGTTATATTTATTTTTATTAATTAATATTTAGAAATTAATTAATATTATTATGATGTTCTATAATGTTCTAATGTTTTACATGCTATAATGTTATAAATCTATTAACCAAAATTTTTAGTATTGATTAGTTCGTTGAATTATTAATGTTAATTTTTATTTTGTATTAACATTAATGTTTTTATTGTTGCAAGATTAATTAAAACTTCTAATTATTATAATCTAACCAATTAGGTTTTCTATTTATTACTAATTGAAAGGTTTCCAGTTTTTATTTAGTTCTTGATTAGGTCAATTTTGGGTTAAAATGAACTTTTTTGACAAATTAATTTTATTTTGATGATTTTAGGGATAGGTCTACCATTAAGAGATGAAGGGGTCTAGAGTACCTAGGAGACAGTAGCATCCCCGGTTAGTGTAGGAGTGCAATTATCACTTATTTTCCAACCGTCATGACGGTTGAGGTTATTGGGGTGTTTTCTTATTTCGATAGCTTCTCTAAATTTCCTATGGTGATAATGATTGATTTTGGGCAGAACACTTGAGTTTTCGATGCAAATGTGATGATTGGTTTTGCTTGAGTGCAGAGCCAAAGCTGATGTTTTGGATCGGTTATGTTTGATGTCCGCGGCATGTTCCTGAATCCTAGTTAATATAGCACGACCGATCTCCCCAATGTATGATTTTCCACATGAACATGGAACTAAATAAACCCCTTTATGGTGTTTAGGATTAATAGGATCTTTTACTGATTTGAGACATTTTCTGATTGTATTCAAGGGTTTGAAAGTGGTTTTTATATTATTCTTTTTTAAGATGTGTCAAATCTTATCAGTGGTACTTAGAATGTAGGGAAGGTGAACATTACCTACACAATCATCCATTGGTTGTTTCTTTTTAGGATTCTCTGCTTTTTTGAAAGCTTCGATTCCTTAGTGTGTAATATATCCATTCTTTTCAAAAACATCTAATAGGTGGTTCTTTTCTTGATCAAAATGATCATGATCCAAAATACGTACCGCCTTGGTAGCTAGAGTGTTGAGCACCATGAGTTTTTCAGCAGGATTATGGTGAAAGTTGGCATGCACATAGTGTTCTGGGTTGTCTTGTGATAGACCTGGTGAAATATTGAGCCATCTTGGTTTCTCTTGATTAGGATGTCAAGAAATGGAAGACAGCCATCCTCTTCCACTTCCATTGTGAACTTGATATGATTTGATTAAATATTAAGGCGCTTTAGGAATTTGTCCAATTTTTCTTTCCCATGAGGCCAAATGACGTAACCCTCATCGACAAATCTTTTCCAGAGCCTAGGTTTTAAAGGGGAGGACTCAATGGCTTTAGCTTCAAAATGTTCCATGAAAAAATTGGCAATGATGGGGGATAGAGGTGATCCCATGGCCACACCACAAGTCTGTTAGTATATATCATCCCTGAAGTTGAAAAAGGTGGACTTCAGAAAAAATTTATATTAATTTATTTGTGTTAGGATCAATGATTTGGTGGACTACTTCCATGGCTTCATCTATGGGAATGTTGGTATAGAGTGCTTTTACATCAAAGCTCACCAAGATGTCATTTTGGTCTAGTTTTATGTGTTTGATCTCATTAATGAAGTGATTGGAGTCCTTGACGAAAGAGTTGGTGTTTCCTACCATCGGTTTAAGCTTCTTAGCAAGATGTTTCGCGAGATGGTAAGTGGGACCTTCAATGGTATTAACTATGGGTCTAATGGGGATACCTTCCTTGTGAATTTTAGGGGCTCCATAAATCCTAGGGGTGTAGGGATTGGTTTCAATCAGATTCTTGATATTGTGTTCATTGCTCATTTTTATTAAGTTATTAACATTTTTGGAGATCTTCCTTATGGGATTCTTTTTTAATTTCATGTAACAACTACTATTAGTTAGATGGTCAATCATTTTGTTATTGTAATCTTGTGTGTTCATTATAATATTGGCACCACCTTTGTCTACTTTCAAGACCATGATGTTGGGCTTTTGGTTTAGATTTTTGAGAGCAAGGTATTCACTCTTGGAGATATTGCTTCTAGGTGGTTTAGATTTTCTAAGGATGATCGAGAAATCCTGTCTAATGATTTCTTTAATATTATCAGGTAAATCCTTAATCCTGTATTCAATGTGCATAAAATGTCTTCTTTGGGGATGGTGTAAGGGGAAATGGCAAAATTCAGGCCTCTTTCAAGTAGATTTAAAGTGACTTGGTCAATCTGTGTATTGGAGAGATTTATGATGCTTACCTTCCCAGTGTCAGATGTTACTCTCTCACTACTTGTTTCGATTTTTGTCCTCATTGTGTGATCATTATTGTTCCTACTGCCAAACATTGAATAGGTCGATGTTTCATCTGTTTCACTTTCTATTTTAGTGGACATGAGTCTGGCGCCATTGGTCTCTTCACATTTTATAAAAGTCAAATGTGATTTATTTCGCTCAACAACTGTTATGCAGCTTTCGTTAGTTATTTGACCTACATTATTATCCACGGGTTCCGATTTCGTTTTTTCAAATCCATCGTTTGTTGTTTCGCTTTTGGTTTTTGCGACCACCATAAGCTCAATCTACTTGTCAGTAGTCTCATCCCATTTTTCAACAGTTTTATTCCTTGCGTTTTTCAACAATGGTTGTTTTATGTTTGTGGATTGCTTCAACTAATTTGTGCTATTTAATTTGGTTCTAAAATATGATGCTATAAGCTTATTATCAACTATTTTTATCATTCTTTCTTCTGCCTCGTTGAGTTCATCATACAAAACGTTTCTTAGCACAATTTGGTGTGTATTTGTTCTGATTTCTATGATCCCATTGTTTCTTATATCTGACATTGACTTCTGTGTCTCAGATTGCTCCATCCTACGAGGACCTACGTTAGGTTTTTGTCCTTTTTTATGATTCATGGGTTCCCGAATGTTTATTACGATTGGATTTATCTGTGTCTCGGATTGTTCCAACCTTATATGATGACCTGTGTTAGTTAACTTGGAAATTTTATGACATCTGTAGTTCGCCGATGCCCCAATCGAAGTAGTTGAACTGTTCTTTTTAGGACCAGTGTTAGAATTAATAAGTGAATTGAGAAAAGATATCTGTGTGGTTTTAATTTTGGATAAAGTATGAGGTTTGTTAGTTGCTGTATAGGAAACGTTAGATTTATTTTCCAATTTTTCAAATTTTAGGGTTAGTTTGATGTTCTTACGTTCTTCAATTTAAGAGATTTTAGAGTTGTGCATGAGTCTATCCTAGACCATAGCGCTGGCTCAATATGGTTAGATAGATTAAGGTGTAATTCAAGAGATTTCTTGTTTAATAGGTTCAGATCAAAGTGTGATTTCTTGATCTCTGAGCGAAGGAGTGATTCGTTGGCCTTGGTGAAGATGTGATTGTTTCTGTGGTTTTTGAGGTTGTGTTTGATGCAGGCAAATGGAGGAATAATGGAGGTGTCTCTGCAGCGTTTGAGAAAGGTGAGGTCTGACTTCTTCATTGCAATTTGTACCCTTGATCGTTCCAATGCACGAACATCTTGTGATTTCTCCCTTCCGTATAGGTTGAAAATTATAGATTTGAGGCTTCTGCGATCTTCATTTTGTGTGGTTTTGTCTTCCGGATTTATTGCATTCATGATTTTGTTGTATCGACGTTTCGAACCAACCTCTATGGTTCATCATCAGGATCAGAAGGATCAGATGTGTGAAAAAGTCAGATTATAATGGGGTAATAAATATGGGATGGAGATGAATGGAGCCGACATGTTTGATAATGTCCAGAAATAAATTTGGTTTAATTGATTAAATGTTATTATTAAATGTTTATATTTTTATTGATGATTATTGGTTTATTTGTTATTTGTGTGTTTTATATTTTTATGTTGATTATTAGTTTATTATTTAATACTAGATTTATTAATGTTAAATTTATTTTGTTTTAACATTAATGTTTTCATTGTTACAAGATAATTAAAACAACTAATTTTATAATATAACCTAATTAGCTTTTCTATATATTAATTAATTGCATGTTTGTTATATTTCTTTTTATTAATTAATATTTCGAAATTAATTAATATTATTATGATGTTTTATAATGTTCTAATGTTTTACATGCTATAATGTTATAAATCTAGTATTAAATCTATTATTTAATACTAGATTTATTATGTAAATTTTTTATTTATTTTTTAACATTAATGTTTTCATTGTTACAAGATAATCAAAACAACTAATTTTATAATATAACCTAATTAGGTATTCTATATATTATTTAATTGCATGTTTGTTATATATTTTTTTTAATTAATATTTAGAAATTAATTAATGTTATTATGATGTTCTATAATGTTCTAATGTTTTACATGCTATAATGTTATAAATCTATTAACCAAAATTTTTAGTATTGATTAATTCATTGAATTATTAATGTTAATTTTTATTTTGTATTAACATTAATGTTTTTATTGTTGCAAGATTAATTAAAACTTCTAATTATTTTAATCTAACCAATTAAGTTTTCTATTTATTACTAATTGAAAGGCTTCCGGTTTTTATTTAGTTCTTGATTAGGTCAACTTTCGGTTAAAATGAACTTTTTTGACAAATTAATTTTATTTTGATGATTTTAGGGATAGGTCTACCATTAAGAGATGAAGGGATCTAGAGTACCTAGGAGACATTAGCATCCCCAGTTAGAGTAGGAATCCAGTTATCACTTATTTCCAACCGTCATCAGAGTTGAGGTTATTGGGGTGTTTTCCTATTTCGATAGCTTCTCTAAATTTCCTATGGTGATAACGATCGATTTTGGCCAGAACACTCGAGTTTTCGATGCAAATGTGATGATTGGTTTCGCTTGAGTGCTCAGCCAAAGCTGAGGTTTTGGATCAGTTATGTTTGATTTTCGTAGTATGTTCCTGAATCCTAGTTAATATAGAACGACCAATCTCCCTAATGTATGATTTTCCACATGAACATGGAACTAAATAAA
Source organism: Pinus tabuliformis (assembly GCA_031772625.1). NCBI lineage: Eukaryota > Viridiplantae > Streptophyta > Pinopsida > Pinales > Pinaceae > Pinus > Pinus tabuliformis. Next base: position 1,547,922,156 of record CM062818.1, read on the forward strand.
CCCCTTTATGGTGTTTAGGATTAATAGGATCTTTTACTGATTTGAGACATTTGCTGATTGTATTCAAGGGTTTGAAAGTGGTTTTTATATTATTCTTTTTTAAGATGTGTGAAATCTTATCAGTGGTACCTAGAATGTAGGGAAGGTGAACCTTACCTGCGCAATCATCCATTGGTTGTTTATTTATAGGATTCATTGCTTTTTTGAAAGCTTTTATTCCTTGATGTGTACTATATCCATTCTTTTCAAAAACATCTAATAGATGGTTCTTTTCTTGATCAAAATGATCATGATATGAAATATGCACCGCCTTGGTAGCTAGAGTATTGAGCACCACGAGTTTTTGAGCAGGATTATGGTGAGAGTTGGCATGCACATAGTGTTCTCTGTGGGTTTTCTTGTGATAGACCTGGTGAGATATTGAGCCATCTTGGTTTCTCATGATTAGGATGTCAAGAAATGGAAGACAGCCATCCTCTTCCACTTCCATTGTGAACTTGATATGATTTGATTGACTACTAAGGTGCTTTAGGAATTTGTCCAAGCTTTCTTTCCCATGAGGCCAAATCACGTAAGTCTCATCGGCAAATCTTTTCCAGAGCTTAGGTTTTAAAGGAGAGGACTCAATGGCTTTATCTTCAAAATGTTCCATGAACAAATTGGCAATGATGGGGGATAGAGGTGATCTCATGGCCACACCACAAGTCTGTTCATATATATCATCCCTGAAGCTAAAAAATGTGGATTTCAAACAAATTTCTATTAATTTAGATGTGTCAGGATCAATGATTTGGTGGACTACTTCCATGGCTTCATCTATGGGAATGTTGTTATAGAGTGATTTTACATCAAAGCTCACCAAGATGTCATTTTGGTCTATTTTTATGAGTTTGATCTCATTAATGAAGTGGTTGGAGTCCTTGACGAAAGAGTTAGTGTTTCCTACCATTGGTTTAAGCTTCTTAGCAAGATGTTTCACGAGATGGTAAGTGGGTCCTCCGATGGTATTGACTATGGGTCTAATGGGGATACCTTCCTTGTGAATTTAGGGGCTCCATAAATCCTAGGGTTGTAGGGATTGGTTTCAATCAGATTCTTGATATTGTGTTCATTTCTCATTTTTATTAAGTTATTAACGTTTTTGGTGATCTTCCTTATGGGATTCTTTTTTAATTTCATGTAATAGCCACTATTAGTTAGATGGTCTATCATTTTGTTATTATAATCTTCTGTGTTCATTATAATAGTGGCACCACCTTTGTCTGCTTTTAAGACCATGATGTTGGGGTTTTGGTTTAGATTTTTGAGAGCAAGGTATTCACTCTTGGAGATATTGCTTCTGGGTGGTTTAGCTTTTCTGAGGATGATGGAGCAATCCTGTCTAATGATTTCTTTAATATTATTAGGTAAATCCTTAATCCCATATTCAATGTTGCATAAAATGTCTTCTTTGGGGATGGTGTGAGGGGAAATGGAAAAATTCAGGCCTCTTTCAAGTAGATTTAAAGTGACTTGGTCAATCTGGGTATTGGAGAGATTTATGATGCTTACCTTCCCAGTGTCAGATGTCACTCTCTCACTACTTGTTTCGATTTCTATCCTCCTTGTGTGATAATTATTCTTCCTGCTACCAAACATTGAATAGGTAGATGTTTCATCTGTTTCACTTTCTATTTCAGTGGATATGATTCTAGCGTCGTTGGTCTCTTCACATTTTATAACAGTCAAATGTTATTTCTTTCGCTTAGCAACTGTGATGCAGTTATCGTTAGTTATTTGACCTGCATTATTATCCACAGGTTTCGATTTCATTTTTTCAAATTCATCATTTGTTATTTCGCTTTCGGTTTTTGCTATCACCAGAAGCTCAATCTGCTTGTCAGCTGTCTCATCCCATTTTTCAACAATTTTATTCCTTGCGTTGTTCAACAATGGTTGTTTTCTTTTTGCAGATTTCTTCAACCCATTTGTGCTATTTAATTTGATTCTAGAATTTGTTGTTATAAGCTTATTATCAACTATTTTTATCACGCTTTCTTCTGCCTCGGTGAGTTCATCATACGCAGCGTTGCTTAGCACAATTTGGTGTGTATTTGTTCCATATTGTAAGAGGAATTTCCACTTGTGGGAATTTTAGTAAGCATCCTAAACTTTGGGATAAGTAGTTGCAGCACATTCAGTATGGTACAGATGTTTCAAGAACTCATTTTTACAAGAATTTCCATGTGAAGCTTGTTTGGGTTATTTTCCAAAGTATTTTTGGATTTTTATCCTTGGCAAATATTTTTCAAAAGATCACCATTAGATTTCATTCTTGGGAAGGATGTTTCTATTTATGGTCATAGAGACATAGACAAAGCCAAGAAGTTCATTGAGAAAATCCAATTGGTACCTCAAACAGGTCAAGATCAACTTTGAAAAGAGCCAAGGAAAGCACAAAGAAAGGCATGACAAGCATTATGTAGATCACAAGTTCCAAGTCGGTGACGAAGTTTGGCTTCACATTAGCAAAGAGAGGCTCCAAGGAGAAGGTAAAAATATGAAACCAATTCGATATGGTCCATTCAGAATTTTGGAAATGATTGGTGACAATGCCTTCAGATTGGATTTTCCTTCATATATGCAAATTTATGTTCTTGTTAATGTGGAAAATTTAAGGTTTTATGAGCCTCCTTTGATTGAGGATCAAGGAGAGAATGTTCAAATTCCGTCCATTGAATATTTTTCTCCTAAATACCTTGATGAACTACGACAAGACACCATTCTTGACAAAATAACAAGGTCTTCAAAATGAGGGAATCTGGATTACCTTCATGTGGAGCTCAAAGGAACAAATTCAAGTAAAGCCAAATGGATCGAGATTGGAAAGGTGAGGGAAATGTACCCTCATCTACTAAACAACTGAAGGTGATCTTTTGGGGTCCAAAAGATTTTAGTGGGGAGGAGTGATCAAGTGCTCAAAAATTTGCTGAAAATTCAAAGTTGTTAGATCGGTGTGGACCTTGAATGACCACGTAATGCTCGTCATCCTAAATATCACACAACTCGTTTCGTGTGAAACAGACTCCATATGCTCCCAGAAACATGTTCCATTTGTTTTCCTAAACAGGCGAATTTTTGAAAAAACATTGACAGTCCATTCAACAGCCTCTACCGCTGATGTGGCATTGACGGGGTATGCCTACATGGCAGGGTGACTGTGCATTGAATATTTTCCTTGGTGAATTAGGTGGTGCCAAGTGGCACGATTTCATTGGTGTTGATATGTATGATTTTCATTGGTGGGTTGGTGGCCAACCACAGGTCGCCACATGGCCCAACCGGAGGCCACATGGTAGCATGGGGGCCACCAAAACCTTGTTAAGGGACGAATGGACTAGTTGGGGGTCGAACACCATATCTCCATCCAACAAACCTTGCCATCTACCATCGCACTACTATGAGTCTTATTATATTATGCCATGCAACATATATTTAAACATAAGTTTTGCACCATTCGAAAAAGGGGTCAGCCCACAGGGGGGCAGCGTTTGGCACATGCAACCCAACATAATTGCGGGCAGAGCAGAGTGGGCATTTAATCGCTCCAATAAATTCACCCAGAATTTCGTGGAATTGGTGCCCAATTAGTAGAAATTGGGAAACATTTGTAGGATGGTGCCAGATTTTGGGGAAGTTGTAGAACGAATAGTGCAAGAGCTAGGGAAAGCCATAACTTCTTCATATTTTTACCAATTCAGGAACATGAAGAGGCTAGACAAGAATTTTTGGGTCTTCTGAATTCAATGGAATAGGTTATAGAGCCATTGGATCACTTTTGATGAGACTTTTTGCAGGTTTAAGTCTATGGGTGCTAGGATAAGCCAGGGGGTTGAATCAATTTTTGAAGGCTTTTAAGAATGGAGAGGACCTTGTAGGGGTTTTCTAGCCTTCCTATGTTTTCTAGAGTAGCTGAGACATCTATGTTGTAGGTCATGTTTCTTTTTTCTCATTCTGTATTTAAGGAAATCTCTCTTTTAGTACTTCAAGTGAATTGTTGTACTCGTTATGCTCATTATCAGATGGAGTATGGGGTCTTGATTTGGGAATCCTTTTCTTGCTGATTATTTCATGACTAACTATAGGTTGTCATGTTTTTATAGTGAGAGTTATTTGCAGAGGAATGTTTTCTTGAAGGGGAAACTAGCCACTCTTTTGGTCAACACACTTTATGTACTCTTTATCACTAAAGTATTATGAGCATAATGAAATGGGGTAAAGCAATTGGAATCTGGACCAAGGATATGTAGCCCAAGAGGGGTGAACTCCTTTATCAATTATTGAGTGTATTACTGTTATGGTGTTGTTCAGTGTGTTTTTTAATTCATATTTTAAGCTCATTAATTACATATAAATACATAAAAACTCCTGTAAAACTTGAAATTTACCTCATAATCCTCAAGCACTTTGTTTACTATTCTGAATTGGAATTTAGCACAGAAAATACTAACTTTCCCATTCAGATCAAGTTGGTATCAGAGCACTTGGTTTTCTTTATGCAAGGAGGATTTAATTATTTTCAAGTGAATGTGAAGCTTACAAGTTGGAAGCTCAAGAGAGGAGAAGGTTTGTACAAGAGAGCAAGTTTGCCACAATCTCCACCACCAATTCTACCTCAAATTGTAGTTGAAGCTTCAGTAAGCATGGGATTGAGTTCAAAGAATGATAGTCTCCAAGATTTGTAGGACATTATTTCATTTCTCCAATAAGAGAAAATAGAGCTAAAGAGACTACTTGAAGCTTTTGAGGAAGAGAAGCAAAAGATGTGCCTCCTGTTGCAGAATGTTGTGAAGGAATAGATTGATGAATGTTGTTCTACCAAATACACCAAAGAGTTCCTCAAATACTAAGAAATATTGTGGACATGGAAATAATGCAACCTATGGCTCTTGTCAAATGGAGTACACTTCCTATGTACCAGGGATACAAGGAGATTTCCTTGATGCATCCTCCACCTCTCCATCTAGGGAAGAGAAGAAAGAGGAATTGTTGGATGAGTACCCACAAGAGGCTAGTGCAGAAATCCCCTTAGAGAAGGAAGATGACCAAGTCTATACCTTTTGTCCACATGATGTTGAGGTTGAGGTTCTATCAACGCCAAAGTTCATGGAGCTGAAAGGAGAAAGACCAAGAGTCTAAGAAGACACCTCAAGAATTAGGAAAGAGTTTAAGAGCATCTCTGTCCCTCAATCGAAAGATGAGGAAAATGGTAAGAATATGCATGTAGTTTATTTACATAAAAATGTTGATTTAAACTCTTTTGTAGCCTTTGAGAGGAATAACGAAGTCATAGGAACAACACTTTTGTCCAATATGGGTTACAAGGGAGGAGGCCTTGGAGTTAACAATCAAGGCATTATCAATCTAATTGAGGCAAAGGAGAGACCTCGATATGAAGGTTTGGGCTATGTTGAAAAGGAAGAATGGTCTTCCAGTGATAGATCTTGGGTGTCGTAGATTTTTTTCATAAGAGAGGACATGAGGAGGAAAATTATTGGGATTTTCATCCAGAATTGGTACCAGCTTGGTTTCTAAAGAAAAAGGAGGACATGAAATGCAATAATTCTCCAAAGAGAGATGAGAAAGTTGAAGAAGAGACTAAGACAAGTTTTTCTTTCTATTCAAGTTCTCCTTACTAGGATCATAAGCCAAAGGAAAACCATAAGAGGTATAAGAATCCTGATTATTCAAAGGCTTTTGATGATTACAAACAACATGATGATTTGAATAACATGTTGTGGAATGTTTTTCTGTGCACGTTTTGTCATGCACATAACCATTGTGTAGCTAAGTGCCACAAAAGGAAAGAATTAGTCAAGAAGGTGAATATGTCAATTGGAATTGAGACCAAGAAAGTGAATTCTCATCCAAGTTTAAAGACATTTGAGCCAAGAAAATCTCACAATTTTTTTTTTCACTCATTGCAACATAAGTGGGCATTGGATTGAAAATTGTTGGATGTTGCATCCACATCTTCATCCAAAGAAGGAAAAACAAGTAATGGAATCACCTGAGAAGGAGAAGGTACAGGAATGTGCAAGGCATGCCATAGCCATTATAGAAGTAGTTCCAGAAGGAAGTGAAGTGTAGAAAGGAATTCCCTAGCATGGGTGGATAAGAAATGGTTGGACTATTTGTCTAATTAAAGACTGCATTTGTTTTGTACTTCACTTGTTGCATGTCCCCACAGTTGGGCATTTTGTAAAAATGATGTTTGTGAATAAAACACTTATATGCAATAGTAATTTCTTTGGCATTGTTATGCTATTTTGGCTTGATGATGAATCACTTTGTTTGACCAATTTGGGAGTCAAATTTATTGCATATTGTAAGATGCATTTCCAATTGTGGGCATTTCAGTAAGAATCCTAAACTTTGGGAAGAGTAGTTGCAGCACATTCAGTATGATACAGATTTGCCAAGCACTCATTTATACAAGTATTTCCATGTGAAGCTTGTTTGGGTTATTTGCCAAAGTATTTTTGGATTTGTATCCTTGGTAAAGATTTTGAAGAATATCGCCATTAGATTTCATTCTTGGGAAGGATGTTGCTATTGATGGCCATAGCGACATAGACAAAGCCAAGAAGTTCATCGAGAAAATCCAATTGGTACCTCAAACAGTTCAATATTAGCTTGAAAAGAGCAAAGACAAGTACAAAGCAAGGCACGACAAGCATCGTGTAGACCACAAGTTCCAAGTCGGTGACAAAGTTTGGCTTCACATTAGCAAAGAGAGGCTCCAAGGAGAAGGTAAAAAGTTGAAACCAATTTGATATGGTCAATTCAGAATTCTGGAAAAGATTGGTGGTAATGCCTTTGGGTTGGATTTTCTTTCATATATGCAAATTTATGTTGTTGTTAATGTGGAAAATTTAAGGTCTTATGAGCCTCCTTTGATTGAAGATCAAGGAGAGAATGTTCAAATTTCTTCCATTGAATATTTATATCTTGAATACCTTGATGAACTACAACAAGATACCATTATTGACAGAAGAACAAGGTCTTCAAAACAAGGAAATGTGGATTACCTTCACGTGGGGCTCAAAGGAACAAATCCAAGTAAGGCCAAATGGATAGAGATTGAAAAGGTGAGGGAATTTTACCATCATATACTGAACAAATGAAGATGATCTTTTGGGGTCCAAAAGCTTTTAGTGGGGAGAAGTGATCAGGTGCTCAAAAATTTTCTCAAAATTCAAAGTTTTCGGATGAGTGTGGAAATTGAACGACCATGTAGTGCTTGTCATCCTAAATCTAGTGCAATTCGTTTCCTGCAAAACACACTCTGTATGCTCACATAAACATGTCATGTTTGTTTTCCTAAACAAGTGAATTTTTGAAAAAAAAGTATGACAATCCAGTCAACAGTCCCTACTATTGATGTGGCATTGACTGGGCATGCCTATGTGGTAGGGTGATTGTGCATTGACTATTTTCCTCTAGTGAATTAGGTGGTTCCAAGTGGCACAATTTCATTGGTGCTGATTTGGGCAATTTTCATTGGTGGGTTGGTGGCCAACCATAGGCCGCCACATGGTGGCATGGAACCGCCAAAAACTTGTTAAGGGCCGAATGAACCAGGCAGAGGTCAAACACCAGACCTCTTTCCAACAAACCTTGCCATCTACCATAACGCCACTATGAGTCTTATTATATTATGTCATGCGACACATATTTAAACCTTAAGTTTTGAATCATTAGGAAAAGGGGTCAACCCATGGGGGGTTAGCCACTAGTCGCGTGCAACCCAACATAATTGTGGGTGGGGCGGAGTGGGGGCCCGACCGATGGGGTGGGCTGTTGACCTTATCCTCAAGCATGTGTTCCCCCATGTAGCCTAAATTTTCAGAAGTAAGGCCTCATTGGGAATTTAATCGCTCTGACAAATTCGCTCGAAATTTGGCAGAATTGGCACCCAGTTAGCGGAAATTGGGACAAATTTGTAGGATGGTACTAGATTTTGAGGAAATTGTAGAGTGAATAATGCAATAGGTAAGGAAATCCATAACTTCTTCAGGATTTTACCAATGTAGTAGAAGGAAGAGGCTAGAAATGCATTTTTGGGTCTTCTGAAGCCAATAGAAAGGGTAGACTTTTTGCAGGTTTAAGTCTATGGGTGCTAGGATCAACTAGGGGGTTGAATAAGTTTTTTAAGGCTTTTGAGAATGGAGAGGACCTTGTAGGGGTTTTCTAGCCTTCATATGTTTTCTGCAGTAGCTAAGACATCTATGGTGTAGCTCATGTTTCTCTTTTCTCATTGTGTCTTTGAGGAAAGCTCTCTTTTAGTACTTCAAGTGAATTGTTGTACTTGTTATGTTCATTATCAGATGGAGTATGGGGTCCTGATTTGAGAATCCTTTTCTTACTCATTGTTTCATGACTAACTGTAGGTGGTCATGTTCTAAGAGTGAGAGTTCTTTGTAGAGGAATGTTTCGTTGAAGGGGAAACTTTCCACTCTTTTAGTCAGCACACTTTATGTACTCTCTACCACTAAAGTATTTTGAGCATAATGAGATGGGTCAAGCCATTGGAAGCTGGACCAAGGAGACGTAGCTCGAGAGGGGTGAACTCCTTTATCAATTGTTGAGTCTATTACTATTTGTTGTTGTTCAATGTTCTTTTTTTAATCCAATTTTTAAGCTCATGAATTACATATAAAGAAATAAAAACTCATGTAAAACTTGCAATTTACCTCATAATCCTCAAGCACTTTGTTTACTATTATGAATTGGAATTTAGCGCAACAAATACTAACTTTTCCATTCAGATCCACCACATTCTACTGAGGGTTATGGGGTTCCGTCAACTCCCGTTTAATCCCTTCCACTGCATAGAAGTTCTTAAACGCATTTGAGACATACACACCATCATTATCACTATGCAAAGCTTTGACCTTCTTACCCGAATCTTTCTCCATCAATCTTTTAAACTCACAAAATTTGTGAAGGTTTTATCCTTTTTCGCCATGAAAAATATCCAACATTTTCAAGAAAATTCATCAAAAAATATAACATAATACCTCTATTTGGCCATGGATGTTATTGAGAATGGTCCACGCACATATGAATGGACTCGCTCTATAATAGCCTATGCTCGACTGTCTTTTTCATTAAAGGAAGACTTGGTGTATTTATCCATAGTACACCCCTTGCATGTATCAACTTGCTCTAGTGTAACTTTTGGAAAACAATTGGAAATCTATTGCATGATCTTTAAAGCCCCATGATGAAAGTGACCCAATCGCCTGTGCCACAACTCGCCAATGTCTTGACTCTACACCATCTCTTCTCTTGTGCTTAAATAAACACAATCATCTACCTCTATCTTATAGAGATTCTTCACTTGAATCCCTATATTCTTTACTTGACTCATGGCTATTTAGCAAAGGAAGCCTTTCCTTTCAAGAAAATCACTTCATAGCCTCTATCCTTAAGCATCGAAATAGATACCAAGTTCTTCTTCAGCCCAGGCACATATATAACATTCTTCAAGGTGTTTGGAGCTCGATGATACCTCTGAAAGGTGACTGCGCCCAATCCAATAGCACTATACCTCCTGTCGTCACCCATTTCAATATGCATCTGGAGATCTTTCTCCTCCAGGTCACTGAATAACTCCTTGTCTTTAGTCATGCGGAATGAAGTTGCATTGTCTAAGTACCATACACTTCCCATCATTTATAACACCATGCATTCAATGAGGGAAAATTTGAATTCAAATTGAGAGGCCAAATCCTCACGCATCGCTCCTCCTGAGGACTTCTTCTTGGACTTCTTGAGTGGAAAATTTGTAGAAAAATGGCCTAGCTCATGACAATGAAAGCACTTAACTTTCGTCATGCCTTTCTTATTACCTCCATGGCAAGAATCCAATTTGGAATGGGAAGCTTTCCCTTTCCCCTTATTTTTCTTAATTTCTAAGGCACAATTCTCTTCATCATCAGTCTTTGACTAAGATACATCCCTGGTGTTCCTGCTGATCTCCTGCTACATCAAATTTGACCATAGTCATTTCTAATCTGGAATCTTCTCTCGACCATTGACAGAGTCCCGATAACTATGCCAACTCTTTGGGATTCGTAGAAGAGAAAGACTCACCATATCATCCCTAACAACCATGATTCCAACACTTCCAAGTTCATCACAACATTGAGTGAATTTGGTCAAGTACTTTGGAATAGTCTCGCCTTTCTCCATTTTTATTTTTCGAAGTTTATCCTTTAGTGCCAATTTCCTTTGGTCACTATTGTTCTGATGCAAGTCCTTCAATTATTTCCACATAGCATACAGAGTTTCCTTGCCATGGATACTCGAGACAATGTGGTCTCAAACTCCCTCAAGGATTATCTGCCTTGCCTTCCCCACACACTTCTTCCATTCAGCCAGATTCTGTGCATCCGATGTTGCTGGCTTAGGAATGTATCGATCAACAAATTCCTTCAAGCCACTATCCTTCAGCACAACCTCCATTCTATCCCTCCAAGCTATATAATTTGAGCTACCTTCCAAGGCATACTTGAGCCACAAATTGTAGAACATCATATGTTGATCCTGAAGTATGTATTGCAAATTCGAATTTCACCTGTAACCCAAAACTCAAAACTTTGAAATCTCCTCTAGTATACGTCTTCAACTCTGATACCATGTAGAGTTTCCTATAGATTCACAAGCTCATGTAATCTACTAAAACAAGAGACAAGAATCTACTTCTACTTTAAACCAATGGAAGCCAATAGATTGATGAAAACAATATGAACAAGAAGAAGAAAAATCAATGGAACATAACACAATAAGTTTTCCTAGGGAAAGTCACTGCTCCAAACCCCTCCTATCTATATTGCATTAATTAGAAATATGAGTGAAGATACAAAGCTTGTTCTCACAAGAGCAATTCCGCACAAGTATGCTCAACTTTCTACCTCACAAGCCCACTCTTAGCCAACACTTAGCCAATATCCACTTCCTCCCAAGCCCCTAATTCCTTGCGCAATTCCTAGGATGAATAGCCCATATTTAAAGCGAATTCATGCTTCCAAAATTATTGCAATCCTAATTAGGTCCTCTTCCTAATGTCATGTATGATATTACAACTCAGTAAATCATACAACTAATAGTACATTGTCCATGCACTCTAGTATCAACTTTGTATTTCTTAGAAATGGCATGCATGAGTTTCTAATGAGTGAATATTTAGTTATCTGGACTAGCACTTCTGGATGCAACAATGCACTAACTGACTGTTAGTCCTCTACTAGTTCAACAAACAGTTAGAACTAGTTTAACTGACTATAACTCAGTAAACTAAGTTATCTAATTACAACTCAATCTAAACCCATACTGGACCCCTAAAATTTAGGGAGAACATATACATGAACTCCAAAAGACTTCCAACTCAAAATTCCTACGCTAATTAAGTTAATTAAACTTAATTAACTATTTACAGGTTGCTATGAGAATAGAATTCAATTTTACTTCACATTTTAATTCATGGACAAATTAAATTGGAATTTCTTGTTGCCATTTCTCAACAGTCTCCTATCCTTCACAAAGCTTCAAGGTTTTAGTGAGCCAAATTCCCCATGCTATATTGAGTGGAAAATCTCTCATCTTCCTTGTGTCCTTGTTTTAATTCCAAGGCTTGAAAGTTTCTTTCATGTGTCCAACTTCTTTCCAAACTTTTTTTGGAAAAGGGAAAAGTCAAAAGTATCTGACCAATAGTCTCCTCTCCTTGCTAGCATAAACTACACCATCTCAACCCCTTTTTCCCTCTATAAGACCTGGTTGGTAGGATCCTTGTTTTTTAATTCCATCCACATGAAAAATATCATATTTCAAAGGACACCTTCACTTGAATATGATTCTCCACCACCAAACCTTCCTCGACATGATCTCTATATCCCAATTGGTGAGAACAATTTTTGAATGATTTAAGAGACCATAGAAACTAGTCTTCACCCTCCTATCCTTCAAGGCATATGTATATGAATTCAAAGAATTCATAAGTTCCTCTCTCAATCCAATTTTCTCTAAGGTAAGCCATTTTTTTGCCAATTTGTAAACATATCATATTCACAATTTGTATTAATGAAAAAAATCCTTTACTTCAATGTTGATGTGTCACTCGAGCAGGTAGTTTATGCTAGCTTTTAGTACCTATCCAAGGATGAAGTCATATCTATTCTTTATCCCCTTGACCGACATACCATAACAATTAATTAATAGTTAATTGAAAAGCTAAGTTCACATCTTTCCATATAATTGAGGCATTATTTGAATGTTTCATGAGGTTTCTAATCTAATTCTCCACCATGGATGGGTATAAGTATTTGGATTTGCTTACTTAGACACATAATTATTTTCTTGGAACCATCCTCACATTTTTTTTTTGTTAGGGCCTTTCAGACAAGAAAGAGGTTTTTTAGGCCCTGTCCTCCATTTTCTTTTCATATTACCAATTTTTTCCAAGATGCCATTTCAATTACTTTCTTGAATTTATTTGAACTAGATAAATTTGTAGTGAAATTTCCAAACTGATTCTAATACACCTTTCAAGACCCAAGCCAATGAATTCAATATACTTGTATGGCTTTGTGGATAGATTTTAAAATTACCAATATTCCCCTCTTAACATCCACTAATTCCACCAATGGTTTGTCTTACCTTTCTGATTTAGCAATCAACTATTGTGAATCACCATTTTTGTATAGACATGGTTTAAGTTGGATTCCCAAGTACTTTAATCATTCATCTTATTCTATCACCTAGTATAGAAACAATCAGGAGAAATATTCTATTCATGCTTTAGTATGTCCCATATGCATACAATGAATTTACCCATATTTATTTTCATACATATAGCTTTATAGTATAAGTCAAAATATTTTTAACCTTTTCAACGATCCTTGTAGTGTGTTCACGTAAATTTAGTACAGATTCACAGTGCTATAAGTTTTCCAACATAGTGGGTGTTCTTGGTATGAAGTTCCAACTAGACCTCATAACGTTTGGAGTAGGAGATCCATTTGGATAATAGGCTAGACCACCATAACTTAATGTTTTACCTTGGTTACAATAAACAACATAAGGGGGTATGCAAACAATCTTTGAAACAAGCAAGTTGACAATATGAATCATACAATTGCAATGTATATAAGGTACTTTCACTAAAAGGGAAGAAGGAGGGAGCTTTGAGAAGAAAAATAATAGTATTATCCTACAAGAGCAAGGAAAGACTCGTTGGTTAACATGAAAAATATTTCACAAGATAAAAATAATCATGAAAGCAAATAACAACGCACATTCAACAGGATATATACCAATGCTAACAAAACAGTTCATTTTCTTTAGTATATGTGAACATGACATATAATGCAAAAATTAAAAGAATAGTCTTACAACATCCATGATACATGCATGAAATCCAACTTTAAGATCTTCTGATATTAAGTGAAAGTTACAAGATGCACAATTAGAACAATGCAACACTAGCCCCAATAGTGAAACATTAAGTCACCACTTTCTCCTCCAAAGAATGATACTCTATCCTATGCCAAGCTAGAGAATCCAAGGTGGGAAGTCCACATGCTTGAGGCATGAGTGTTTTTTAACAAAAAATGAGGTGATGCTTCACCTCTCCTTGTGAGTCTTGACCTCCCTCATGACTCTTGAGCCTCCATGTGACTTTTCAAACTTCTAAGTGACCTTTGAGCTTCTATATGACTCTAGAAATTTTTAGTGACTCTTCATGTTCCATGCGTGACCCTTGGGCTTACACACATTTTACATTTCCTCATTTTTGGAAATACAAAATTACAATCCACAAATTGTGGTAAAATACATTAATAACATATGAGTTTATGGTGACACTTTGAAAAACCATGATTTGGCAATAGTGGCATAAGACTTCATTGTATCAATTCCAAGCTCTTCTCTTTGCTACTATGTCTTCAAATTCATCACGATATATCTAGATTGTACGTCATCTTCACCCTCCAAAGGGTATGGATGAGTGTTGGAACCTTCTAAGTCAACATGGCTTTCCATCTCTTTGTTTTGATCCAAGATACCTTTAATCCTACATGATATCACATATGTATGTCATCTCCACAAGTGTCCTTCTCGTAACCTCTGCTTGATGACCTCCTTGACGTCATCTTATCATGGTAAAATAATATCACTTGCAAATGAAATTCACTAATGAAAAGACAACATCAGTCCCACAATCACCTATTCTATTTATGTTTTCTCATGGAACATGTTGACTGTGTTGGGACATTGCATAAGCGCTAAAGGAGGGGCCTAGGAATTACACAGTTGAGCATTGTACAGACCAAGGGATGACCATGTCATCCACTGTAACTGTTTAATGTGTAATAAGGGAAGTCTCATCAAGGTTCTGTGAAATGGGAAATTCTAAGAGACAAGGGTGATAGGCTTGCTCATTGAGGATGTGCAGTGCAAAATGCTTAAGAAAGAAGAAGTAGGGACTGCGTAGTTGATCTCAGTAAGGACTAAGGATAATCCCTATTGTCCACTAGAACTACACAATGCGGAGTTGAGGTAAGGAAAGACAAGGCATTGCACAATATTGTCCACTAGAACTACACAATGCATATTTGAGGTAAGGCAAGACAAGGCATTGTACAATAGACAAATTCAGTCAGCAAGAGTGGCAAGACTAGTCATTGTAACTGTGCAATGTGCAATGATTGAAAAGAATACTCTAGGATTATGCAGTTGAGAATTGTAGTGACCTAAATATGGACCTACTATCCAATAGAAATACACATTATCCAATAGGAGGCACAGTTGGTGAATGGATTTCGTAGAGGACTGGTGTAAGTAGAAGAAGGTAAGGTCACATATATAACTTGAGGGTGCTCACTACGAAATGAAGAGAAGAGGGCCTTTGCATTGCAATTTTTGTCATTACAAGGAGATAAATAAGTCCTTACTGTTAACTAGAAGTAATCAATGTGAAATACAGGGTAGGACTTATCAAGGTTCTGTGCATTAGGGAAGTACAAGTAGTAAGGGTTTAATGACTATGCTCTAAAGGTGCTCAATCCACAACAATGGGAGTTATCCTCATGAAAGGCTCAGTGCACAAGTCTTGGAGGTAAGATTTTTCATCATTGAGGCTTGTGAATGCATAATGATTATCACCTAGTGGGAGTTTAGTGTATATACAACTTGCACATGATAAGAGGACAAAGAAGTACTCCAAAATTTCTAACTTTGGGATCAAAGGAAAAAGAGAGAGAGACATCTAAACAAGTCCTAAACAAGGATCACACAAATGTATTCAAAGTAAACAAATACATAGTGCTCAAAATCAACATGCATACCTTGAAACGACAATAAAGTGATACTTGTTTCTGAATGTGACAGTTAAAACGTATGATTATGACACTTCAAATACAAGTGATGACACTAGTGTTGATTGCAATAAAATGGTGTTCTATGCTATGGGAAAGTTTCCAGTACATGATGTTATGATAGATATCATCAACCAGCACAAGAGAGTGTGTTGTAGTTTCCTCTAGAAGGTGCATCGTGGTGCTCTTAAGATGTGTGAAAACAAGTGAAAGTGACACATGCAAACATAGAAAACACAAGTGACACATGCAAGAATGAAAGCAGACAAAAGATACATTTGCAAAGGATAGAGTAAGCAAAAATGATGCATGTAACAAAAAAATAAAGCGAAAGTGACACTTGCGAAAGTAAAAGCGATAGTTGAGAAACTCATCGAGAAGATAGGAAATTTGCAACCATGAGTGAGAGAATGCTCCTTATGTTGCAATAGTGCACAAAGCTCAAAAGTGAAATATGAATATAAGGATAAGCTCTAGATTGGACTCTTTATACAGGGAGAGCATACATGTAATTAGGAGTAAGATTAGTGAGTGCACTTAGTGCATGTCGGGCAACTAGGAGACAAAAGTTAATTGAATGCCACTAAGAGGTGTGAACGTACTGACTTGAATAAGTACACTCCCACTGTCAACCAAGAGTGTGTAATCACAATTTGTTGAGGATTCCCTTACAATGACATTGTCCATAAGGATTACGTGGTCTTTTTCCCTAGGAGCTATGCAAGCATCGTCCACAAGGACTATGCAAGCACTTCCATCAAGGATTGTGCAATCTCTATCTCTAGAGGATGCACAGTCACTATCATTAGGCACTGCATGGTTGTTTTCATTAGGAGCTTTTCAATGATTTTCATCATGAACTACACAATGCTTGAGTTTCAAGGGTACAATTGACTACTATTCTTGCTTGAAAAGAAGTTTGCTATGCAAGCATGTTAAGATAAACATGTAAAAGTAGGTTGCTTCAACACTAAAAATTCTTAAAGAAAGATTTGAACACTTGAACAACATGACTAAGCATGGCCTTAAAGGCTTGAAATAAAAGATGGAATGACCATAAGGAGGCTCCAAAATTTGGATGTAGGAAAATTTTTGGAGGGTGTTTGTCGCAAAGACAAGAATACATTATCCATAAACAAAATATTTGTGATGTTGCAAGCTCGGCCAATACAAATCCATTTAAAGTTTGCATTTTGTTATGATTCTTTTAATAGTCTATTCACCCCTTTGGATAATAGTATAAATAAGAGAGGGGAAGGGGGCATTCCTATCTAAGACCCTTACTTGCTCTAAACAAACGAGATGCTGATGCATGGATTAAGACAACAAAGGGTACGAAGGTAGTGCAACTCAACACCCATATTACAAAAGTATGAAAAAAACCCAAGTGAATGAGGATCAATCTTCGGTACAATTAGCTTACCCTGTCATTGGCTTTGGAGAGGTCCACTTTGATTACCATCTATCTTTGAATTTTTTTTTTGATGAAATAGAGGCTTTCTTGAGCTACTCCAACTAGTTCATGGATTTGTTTTTCTTCTAGAAACTTGAATTGGTCACTTGAGATTTGTTTTAATAACACCTTTTTCAAATCTTCATACAATATCCTTTGAAATTTTCTAAAAAAACAATTGAATGACAATATTCATCAAAACTTTTCAAAAATTATCAAATTACTCTCTTTTGATATTAAAACAATAAATGTAAATAAAATAAACCTAAAAAATTACTCTCATATATTTAATTTAATCTTTCATTTTTATATACAACGTAATTCTAAGCCTGAATCAATTCTTTAAATGGAAATATATTTTAATGACTAAATTCTAACTTTAAAAGTCTATTTATAAAATTATGAAGTGACATCAAATTTACTTTTAAAATATTATTTAAATTCTTTTAAATGAAAATAGCGGAGCGTCTGAATCTACTTAAAAAATGGCTACGAGTGCAATTATAGAACCTTGCTTTAAGTTTATTAACATATCTCTTTTCTATTTAAATTCATGTTGGCTTACAAGAGTGCTTTCATAGATTTATTATACATTTTGAACATAGTAATGTACTTTAGCATGAAGTCATTCGTCGTTTTAGGATGATCATAACTTTGAATATGATTGACCTCCTTTGGTATGCTTTTTTGGCTTGGCACAGAATGAGTTTATTACTACTATTAGGGTATGAGACAGACAAATGGATGAAGATAAGTATTCTACATGGAAGGGCTTGCAATGGAGTCCTCCAGAATTTGTCAGGGCATAGGGAGGACCACCATCTAATGTTGCTATTGCACTTGTAAGGTTGGGAGGTAGAGTAGCATTTATGGGTAAAGTAGGTGATGATCCCACTGGTTATCAAATGGTTCTCACAATGAACAAGGAACATGTCCAAACTCATGGTGTTAAATTTGATCCTTATGCATCCACAGCAGTTTCCTACATGAAGGTAACCCGTCAAGAAGGAAAATTAGGAATGGAATGTGTCAAACCATGTGCAGAAGATGGTTTTCACATTTCTTATATTAACATCGACATACTGAAAGAGGTATTCTTATAGTCATCCACACAAAATGTATACTTCTAACTTCTTTTTTCCCAACATTTTCCTTGTCTCACATTCTTGATTAGTTTCTCCTTTTATATTTTTGACCTTTCCCATTTTTTATATTTTTTTTGGTTTGGTCCAATTTTTCTATCATCTTACAGAAGCAGACTGCTTTGTAATCACTATGTGCTGATAACCATAAGCTGGAGTTAAATTCTCTTTATCTGTGACTAAATATTTAAACTTTTCACGCATGCGAGGATGTTTCATTACAATTCCATGGTTCTTCTTAAACAATCCATACATGCCACTCTTCTTGCTGCAATCAAAATGTCAAAAGAATTTGGGGGAGTTATATTTTTTGATGTAAACCTCCCTTTGCCACTTTGGAGGTCTCGAGATGAGACAAGGAAACTTATCCAAAGTGAATGGAATGAGGCAAATGTCATTGAGGTAACCATGCAAGAATTGGAATTTTTTATTGGTGTGTGTTTTATTACTTTGTTTCCACAAACTAAAACAGGACTACGAATGTTTTCTGTTTCACATGGATACATAGCTTATACAAAAATATATACATCTAATAATATTTCATAAGCTAGGGCATTGCATTCAACCCTTATCTGACACCCAATTTTTGTAGGCGCATGACCAATCCAAAATGTTCTATGTTGTTTGTTTCTCATTTGGTTCTCTCTAGGACTGCAAAGTTACATAAACTGTCCATTGTCAAAGAAACATCCCCAAAAGAAGAAGCCACTTCAAATACACCACTCACAGATGTTCAAGAGGCTCCTCAAAAGCGTAGAAAGAAAGGTAGTTGTTTTCTTTCATAAATGTTTCCTTTAGTTGTGAGGAAAGTAGGAGTACGACTAGTCGTTTCAAGTATTCTATTTTTCTCCATGAGCACATTGTGGGTTTTTTTCTTTTGTTGTAGTCATTGTCGAGGGCTTGTGGGATGCTACAATGAATCGCTATGTGCCTTTGTTACCCTTGACCTGATTCTTTCGGAATAGTAGGTAATGTTGTTCCAAGCTCAAAGAAGACATCCCCTGTTATCAAGAGGATTGCGAGGAGAAGAAAAAGTGAAGAGAAAACATCTTCAACAGACGTTAGTGGGAGCGATGTGTCTAAGAAGAGTAGGAGAAAGAAAACCGCTGAAAATAAAGAAGAAAAAAGTATGGAGTTGGAAGCAGATGGTGAGGAGGATGATCATAACTTTGAATATGATTGGCCTCCTTTGGTACGTTGTTTTGGCTTGGCACAGAATGAATTTATTCCTACTATTAGGGTATCAAAAAAACAAATGGATGAAGATAAGTATTCTACATGGAAGGGCTTGCAATGGAGTCCTCCAAAATTTGTCAGGGCACTGGGAGGACCACCATCCAATGTTGCTATTGCACTTGTAAGGTTGGGAGGTAGAGTAGCATTTATGGGTAAAGTAGGTGATGATCCCACTAGTTATCAAATGGTTCTCACAAGGAACAAGGAACATGTCCAAACTCGTGGTGTTAAATTTGATCCCTATGCATCCACAACAGTTTCCTACATGAAGGTAACCCGTCGGGAAGGAAAATTAGGAATGGAATGTGTCAAACCATGTGCAGAAGATGGTTTTCACATTTTTGATATTAACATCGACATACTGAAAGAGGTATTCTTATAGTCATCCACACAAAATGCATACTTCTAACTTCTTCTTTTTTCACAACATTTTCCTTATCTCATGTGCTTGATTAGTTTTCCCTTTTATATATTTGACCTTTCCCATTTTTTATATTTGTTTGGTTTGGTCCATTTTTTCGATCATCTTACAGAAGCAGACTGCTTTGTAATCACTATGTGCTGATAACCACAGGCTGGAGTTAAATGCTCTTTATCTGTGACTAAATATTTAAACTTTTCACGCAGGCTAGGATGTTTCATTTCAATTACATGGTTCTTCTTGAACAATCCATGCATGCCACTCTTCTTGATGCAATCAAAATGTCAAAATAATTTGGGGGAGTTATATTTTTTGATGTAAACCTCCCTTTTCCTCTTTGGAGGTCTCGAGATGAGACAAGGAAACTTATCCAGAGTGCATGGAATGAGGCAAATTTCATTCAGGTAGCCATGCAAGAATTGGAATTTTTGATTGATGAGGATTATTTTGAGCGAAAGAGGAATTACAGGCCTCAATACTATGCACATTCCTATGAATAGTCAGTCGGAGAAAGAAAAAGGCAACGACGATGGAGGTGTTATCATTACACAAGAAAGGAAATTGCGCCGTTATGGCATGATAACATAAAGATTATGTTTGTCATTGATGGAACCTTCCGCATACACTACTACACACCTACATTTGAGGGTGCAGTAATAGGAATAGAAGATGTTTTGGTCACGCCATTCACGTGTGATAGGATTGGTTCGGGTGATGCTATTGTAGCAGGTAGTCATTGAATGCAGTCACATTGCTCAAGGATCTATCTGAAGAGTTCTTATACTTCTAATAAAAGGATGATATGTCGATGAAAAGTTCAACATTGTTAGTAACTGTGTATGTCTTGCAGGCATTATCAGAAAGTTGACTTCACAACCGGAGCTATATGATGATCAAGTGCTGTTGGAGAAGCAATTAAGATTTGCTATTTGTGTTGGGATTATCGCACAATGGACAATTGGTGCTGTCCGGGGATTCCCAACTGAAAGCGCAACACAGAATCTGAAGGAGCAAGTATATGTACCTTCCTTGTGGTAGGCTATTTAGAGGTTTAGCATAGCTCCATTGATGTTGCAAGGTAATGTATTATTGTATTAAGGTACCTTTTGTCTTGCTGGACACTACATCATGAACTTTGCCTTTCAGGTTCTTCTCATGGGCATTGCTTTTGAGGATTTGATATCCAATTGTGGCACATATTTTAAGAGACAAATTTATGGATTCTCACAATTCTTGTCAATTCCCTCTATAACCTTTTTCATTTTAAGATGTTTGATATGATAAGTTTGTATATTTTGTTTCCATGTTATTGATTTAGTCATAAATTAAACAATGAGTTTACGGAACACATAAGAATCCGCTACTATCAGTCATCTATAATTATAATGTTCTTCGAGGTACATTCCTTTTCTTAGATCTCAGCAAGTCTGCTAGATTTGTGCATGATGTTTTTAGTCATTCTATAATTATTTCACTTTTTGTAAAATCAGGTTTCAATGTGTAGGCATTAGCATTAATGGAGTCTCTGTAGTTATCTTATTGAAAATGCATTGTATTGAGTTTGTTAAAACACTGGAGAAAAGAAAATTTGTTACAAGACCTGGTTGGGTCTGAGGTGCTGGGTTTGCCAAGTCGACTTGTTCAGACTCAGTGAGTCAAATTTGTACTTGTTTTTCCAGTGATTTTGTAACTGTTGGGTCTGAGGGCATGGCCTATCCCAGTCAGACCCGGTTGGGTTTGCCAAGTTGACTCACCTAGACATACCAAGTCAAATTTGTGGGTAACCAATTGTTGACTGCATTGTGACTGTTAACTTGTGGGCTTGCGTAGCTTATTTTACTGATGCATAGCGCCAAGCAATGAAGAATGTTGTTGTTATTGCTGGCTTGAATGTAGCTCATATTATCAACGAACCCACAGCTGCAGCAATAGCTTATGGCTTGGACAAGAAGGGTGGAGAGAAAAATATTGTTGTTTTTGATCTTGGCGGTGGCACATTTGATGTCAGTGTTCAAACTATTGACAACGGAGTTTTTGAGGTTTTGGCTACAAACAGTGATACCCATCTTGGAGGTAATCTGTCTGAACTCTGTCTAGCAGTTTTACATTACGAATTTGAGTACATGCACGGTGGTTATCATTGACTTTTTTGGTTGGCTTTCGAGCTTTGAACTTACCGGGATGTACACTAATATGGAGGTGAGGACTTTGACCAAAGGATAATGGAATATTTCATCAAATTGATCAAGAAAAAGCACGGAAAGGGTATTAGTAAGGATAGAAAAAATGAAATAAGACATTCAATGTGTTCCTTGTATTATAGATATAAAAAAAACATCAAAGAAAAGTAATTGCACAATGATCTAGTCCAAGAAAACAAGGTTTTCCCCAAACCAATTAACTCTTCTAAAAAAATTCAACAATTCCAATTTAATAATCCTATCAGCCTCTCTTTGTACCTTTTGGGACAATTGCTAGTGTACTTTAGCATGAAGTCATTCGTCGTTTTATAATGTGCATCTACTGCAAATCACTTTCAGATAATTCATAAAAGTTTGGAAAATTTGGATATCTATAAATCTATCTGCTAGATGTTTGTTGTATTTTTTATAGGATAATTTCCCACACATACGCTAATCACATGTGGTGTGATCCATAGAAAATAAAAATAAAAAATAATATCATATTATTTGTGTGATGTATAAAGTAAATTTTTAACATAGATATATTAATAAGGGTTATATAGTAGCTAGTACTTGTAGTTTAGTTGAAGTATAGTTTAATTAAACTAAAAATAATAGATATAAAAATTTCATTATAAAAATAAAACAACTAATAAAATATTGTATTATTGAATATCATCACCAAAAACTAAGAAATATGATTAACTAATACAAATTATATTAACATATATACACTTTAATATATATGCTTATTATATATGTGTGTCTTTTATTATACCTGTGGCAGGTATGATATTACACATTCAGTTTTGGTTTGACTTGCCTATTTGTTTGTTTTTTACTTAAAATTTATGCTCCTTATCCATAATTTAACATTATGAACTCAATATTTGTTATTTATTATTATTATTTAAATTTATTTATTCGTAAAGTGATTGGTTGAGGTCTTATTATGGACTTTTTAGTAACTTCCATTTTAGTTAGTTACTAATTTTTTGTTTTTTTCTATTTTCATGAATCTAGTTTTTTCTCCATATTTTCAATTTAAGATAACTTATTATTATATTAAAACAAATTTTAGTAAATTATATATATATATATATATATATATATATATATATATATATATATATATATATAAAATCATATTTCTTAATTTTTGGTGACGATATTTAACAATACAATATTTTGTTTGTTTTATTTTTGTGATATTTGTTTTATTTTATTTGCTTTAACGTTAAGAATTCAATTTTTGTTATTTTATTATTATTATTTAAATTTATTTGTTCGTAAAGTGATTGGTTGATGTCTTATTATGGGCTTTTTAGTAACTTCCATTTCTGTTAGTTACTAATTTTTTGTTTTTAGATTTATTCCATGTTTATTTAACCTTTTTGTTCATTTTTTTATTATTTCCATTTTCATGAATTCTAGTTTTTCTCCATAACATGAAATATATATCAAAGTGTATATATGTTAATATAAACAGTGTTATTTAATCATATTTCTTAATTTTTGGCCATGACATTCAACAATACAATATTTTATTTGTTTTATTTTTATGATGAATCATTTTTTATTTTTTATTTTTTAGTTTAATTAAACTATATTTAAGTTAAGCCGTAGGTACTAGCTACTATGTATCCCTTGTTTTATATATATGTTTTTAATATAATAAAAAGTCATCTTAAATTGAAAATATGGAGAAAAACTAATTCATGAAGTTGAAAATAATAGAAAAAGGAAAAAATTAAAAAATTAAATAAAAGGACATAAAACTAAAAACTAAAAAAAATAGTAACTAACAAAAATGGAAGTTACTAAAGAGTCCATAATAAGACCTCAACCAATCACGTTACAAATAAATAAATTTAAATAATAATAATAAATAACAAAAATTGAATTCTCAATATTAAACTATAGATAAGTAGCAAACAAACTCGGTCAAAAACAAACTAATACACAATCAAACTATATAATATTTTTTCAGCTTGGTAAAATATCCAATTTCTTTTTCAAGTACATATTTGCATGTCACTCAAATTTTCTCGAGTCCCTTTCTCCTACTAATAAAATGTTATTCTTATATCACATTAGAAAGGGAGACAAAAGAAAGAGTCTATATAATTATTTGACTCGTAGACAAGAAACTCTACATAACTAATTGATTTGTTATATGATACTCTAGATTATTAATTGATTAGTTCTATGAGAGTTGAGTTGATTGATTTTTTATCTGATACTCTACATAATTAATTGATTAGTTCTATGATAGTTGAGTTGATTTTTTTAGGAAGATGATTTTTTTATTTATGATTAGTTCTATGACAGCTGAGTTGATTTTCCAGGAAGGCGATTTTTTATTTTTAATTTATTAGTCCCCATCGTAGGCAAATTTATTAGTCCCTATCGTAGGCATCGTAGGCAAGGCAGGGATTATAGTGATTGACAGGGATTATAGTGACTGACAGGGACTATAGTGATTGACATGGTAAAATTAATATTAGTTTGAGTTGGTTATTCAGCAAAGCTTTTAGGCTCGCTATATATTTTTGATAGTGAAATCTATTTCGCCATCTTACTTGGCCTCGGGATCTCGAGGCAAGGGAGGCAATATCCTTCGCATTTTCATTTGTTTCATTGCATTTTTAGAATTGTTAAACTAATACCACCATTAGTTCAAAGCATATTATGCCATGCAAATGAGCGACCCAAGTAACCAAGGAAAACTAAGTAGGGATCTATACCGCTGCCACCTATAAAAACTTAAAACTTTCCACAGCTTCCACCTATACAACAATGCAAATGTCACGACTACCATCTATACAACTATGCAAATGTCAGTTCGACAGCGTTGCTCTTTTCCTCCTCTGTTCAATATGCATTGGATTTGTTCTGCCAAGGCTTTGTTCTCAGCATTGGACTTGTGTTGACGTGCTCATGTGAGGGTGTAAGCTTGGTTGATCCATAGCTTCCCCTGGTGCACTATTGAGGAGACGAATGTAGGAATAGTGAGCTTGTTCCACTTGACGGAGAAATTGACCATTTCAACCAGTAGAGACTCACTTCTCCAGCAATGATAAAACCCCGGGGGGACTCATGCCCGGGCCAATCTTCCTTACAGACTATCAGCTTAACAAACAAGAACATCAAGAAACTAATGATATGGCAGGTAATTGCAAGTCATGGATATAAGCATCCAAGAATCCATGCACAGGTCACAGGCAGATATCACGTGTAGGTTGCGGGTTAATTGTTGTTGTCAACCATTGTTATCAAGCATTGAACAATGGTGCAGTTGATTTCGTTTAGTACTTCGGTTGGAAGAAGATGGCCATTATTGTAACATACTCCTCCATTGAGCTAATTGAACTTGAGATTCTCTGTTACAAGGCATTTGAACCCATTCTTCCCTTGGGACACCATCGCTTCGTTAGAGTGGATATGAGAATCAAAGTGAAAGGAGGAGGACACGCTTCATGGATATACGCCATTCGACATAGCATGGAGAAGGACCTGGTGGCCTTCTATCAGAAGTACGTGGACAGATTTCACTGTATTCAACTTGCCAGCATTTTGATATTTTTATATGTTAATGTGGAATCAACCATCAATACCTTAAACATTGACTTTCTTAAACAAAGCATTCAAGTAATTCAATGACGACCTTGCTTGGCATAAAGAAGATGAATTCAACAGGAGAGTGCTAAAATTCTCTGGTTACCTTGTTGGATGACGTCTATAGTCGTCAACCCGTGTGATAGTTGAAGAGAGAGAACCAACACAGTGTGGGAGGCATGGCATAATCCTCCAAATAATTTCCAACTGGTCTCCTTGATTCCAGCGAACTAATTCCCTCATTCTGTGACGCTGAATTTCCGATTTTCCCTCATTCTGTGACAAGTCTCTTGAATCTTACTCATTTGGACTCTGGCTGGAGTTGTCTATTGTGTCTTATATAATCTAAGATATGATATCAGACAACTTGCAGAAGGAAAACAAAGTTATCTATTGTGTCTGATCTGAGATATGCTCTTAGAAAACCTGTTCTAAGAAAATCGGCAAAAGAAAACCTACAGAAGAAACCATAACATGCACTAATAATTGCCTAAGAATAAACAATAAAATGTACTACGAATTTCCTTAATAAAATATTTCATCTGCTTTGTGTTGTCCATCGTGCATGCTTGATGTTTTCAAGATAAACAAGTGGTAAGACTGTGGGCCCACAGAATAGACAAGTAGTAAGACAAGTGGTTATTTATATTAGATTACAAATCTTTGTATATGACATTTGGGTTCTTTATATTAGATGATTAATCTTTGTATGTGACATTTGCCCATGTATTAAGCTTGTCTTTCACATAAGGTTGGGTATTTATTTATCCTTCAATTGTATTACGCTTGTCTTTCACATAAGGCTGGGTAACCTGCCTATGAATTTCCAGAGGGTGAATGGGATCATTCTGAATTTGCTATAAACAATGATATATCTGAATAATAGAGGGTAGAACATGCTTGCAACATAAATGGGGTTTTACTCATTATTTGCTTTTTAAAGTTTGTGATAGATTTGGTCATGGAATAAGGATTCAAGAATAGTAAAGCTATATGCTTTCTTCTTGATTGGCCAAAATTTAAGGTTTTTCTTGAAAACCTTGGGCATTGAGATGTCTATCTTAGTGGTTAGGCCAAACTTCAAAATTAGTATGAGATTTTCCTGCAACTGCCTTATGCCCATTGTTAAGTCATTTTTGCAAACTTTAAAGGATATTTAAAATTTCCCATCCAGGTCTTTGAAAATCAGTTGTTATAAATGCCTAGGAAATTTTTCCAAGTTGTTTTTCGAGTTGCAGGATAGCATGTATGATTAAAATTTTGTAAAGAATCTTGTATCCTTCAATGACTTGCATATCATTTAGTTTGATTTGCAACACTACTCATAAATTCTCTTGTGACAGGGGGCTCCAGAGAAATGGACATTGATCAAAGCACATGGACCTGCAATTGGACTCCCTACTGAAGGTGATATGGGTAACAATGAAGTAGGTCACAATGCTCTCGGAGCTGGGAGAATATTTGCTCAAGGGTAAGAAATTACAGATTTTGTAAATGTCATGCTCTTGCATCTTGCAGATGGAAAAGTTTTCTAGGCATGTTCTTGTGTTCTCTCTACTATTTAGTGAATCATAACTTATTTTTGTGATCATTCAAGAGAAGTTCTTGGCTTACAAATAACTATTTAGTCTTCTTTGTATTGGTGGTTTCCATGGAGTTTTATCTGGTAAAACTTAGTCTTTATGATTAGTGTTTGAAACTGACCAATCAATTTTGACTAGTTGGAGAGAAAAGCAGGGTCATATATTATTCAGGTAAAATTTCCTAGTGTGAAGGAACAAGCGTGAAATTGTATGCGTCTATAATGGTCAGTCCATTTAAGACAATGGTCAATTCAAGGTGAAGGATGCCATATAGGTCAAAATAATGTATGAGCTCTAAGATTTTTGTATCATCTGTTGGAGTGTTTTTTTTCTTTATTGAGCCTCCAGATGAGAAGGCTTTGATTCAATTTTGCAGTGTTATCCAGGGTGTGAGCCAATTTCCTTGGATGTATCTATCCCTTCCTTATTTGTAGATCCAATCATTGGCAGTGTTGTTTCTTTGCTTCATTTCGAGGCTCCAAATGAGAAATATTTGATTTATTTATTCCATTGTTATTCATTCAGTAATTGAAGATCCACCCCAACTGGAATTCTCTTTTAATTTTCTTAAAACTTTGGGTGCAGAGAAAAATTAGTGGATCAGGCTCTTGCCTCTGGAAAAATCTATCAAGGAGAAGGGTTTAAATACATTAAGGAATTATTTGAAAATGGAACACTTCATCTCATTGGCCTTTTGAGTGATGGCAGTGTACACTCACGTTTAGATCAGTTGCAGGTATCCCATAACTATATATGCTTTATTATGAGTTGTGTTTCTCTTGAATTCTTGTAGATAGGACATTCGCTCATCTTTAAGTTCATGGGAAACTTGGATGCTTAAACATTTTTATCTTCTTTTTCTAGTTTTTGATATTGATCAATTACTCTTGCAGTTTCTTTTGAAAGGTGCTCCACAACATGTTGCAAAAAGGATCTGAGTGCATATTCTCACTGATGGTCGTGATTGTCTCGATGGGTCAAGTATTGGCTTTGTAGAGACACTAGAGAATGATCTTGCTGATTTACAGAAACAAGGTGTTGATGCATTAATTGCCTCTGGTGGAGGTCGCAAATTCCATTCCTTAAGCACGAAAGGGTTTTCTTACTTAGTTGAATTGTTTCATCATTTTGCAGGCTTCATCTTGGTTCTTTAGGCAACAAAAAAACTTTTCCCTTGACTTTAATCTATTTATATATAAACTTGCAACATTGAATGAACTTGAAGCAAAGAAGAGCATGTCAAAGCAGAGTTGTATTCAAGCCCATGACACAATCAGAGAGAGAAACTATGAAAGAAAGATGCAGAGGTTGTTGGAAGTTAGTATTGCGGTTCTTGATAGCTAGAAAAACATGCTTGAAAAGTGTCAATCCATAGCTAGTCTTGGTCACAGTATCATGGTAACCAAGTCTGGTGTAGTTTATACATTCGGCTCTAGCACCTCTGGATAGCTTGGCCATGGGACAACATAAGAAAAATGGCATCCAATTTCAAATTTAGATTTCTTGAGACATATCCATGGAAAAATGACATCCAATTTCAAATTCATATTTCTTGAGAAATATCAATGGTTGCTTATGCAAATGTATGCTATAGGTACTGAGTGTGTTGTCAATAAACCATGGAAAAAATGAAAGAATCGTTGCCAGATTAGTGTGTATGCTATAGGTACTGAGTGTGTTGTCAATAAACCATGGAAAAAATGAAAGAACTATTTCCATATTAGTGTAGGTTGCACACATAATTACACATAATTTTAAGGGTCTAATGTATAGGTTGTGTAAGGCTGGTGTCAAGCAACAACTAGGATATTCAGTCCATACAATTTGATGATATTTATAGATAGTTGTTGCACTTTCTTGGCTGGTTTTAATTTACCATTCCTTGAGGATTTGGCATTTTTGAAGTTGTTGAGGGATTGTCCTTCTCATTTCCCAAGGAGCCAATTTCCATGCATGATATAGTTGCTGTTATATTTATATATGAACTAGATTTCAAGTTATCACCTCAATGTTGTGTTACCAGGCACTAGAATTTGGCCAACTTGAGTTAGTAAGGCAAAGGAATAGGATAATAACTTAGCAGGTGGAGTTCGAATTCCTTTGTTTTCAAACTATTTGAGTAATGGTATAATTGTTGTCTTTTCACTGAGATATGTTATATTTTCACTGATATATGTTCTATTGGGTAAATGAAATGATGGCTTTGGGATGAAATCCTATTTTTGAGGATGAAATTTTGATGCTACCCTTGATGTCAACTGCATATTTACATTTGACTTAAATTGGCTGCGAAACTATAATTTCTCAAGGGTAAAATTGGTAGTATATATGTTCTATTGGGGAAATGAAATTGTGGCTTTGGGATGAAATCCTATTTTTGAGGATGCAATTTTGATGCTACCCTTGATGTCAACTACATATTTACATTTGACTTAAATTGGTTGCGAAACTATAATTTCTCAATGATAAAACTGGTAGAAAAATAATGGGCCCTAATAAGTTTTCCATAATTTTGTAGCAAGTTGCTCTCTACTGTGAAATTCATCCCTGTTATAGATATCGGGAGATTGTATGCATCCGTGATGGTATGCTTAAGAAAGATATATTGGAAAGTGGTTGTAGGGTAGGTGAAGCCGTGAACAAGAAGGAAAAACTTTGTGCAAATGTGTTCAAGTAAAAAGAATTGCAATTGCTGGTAAATCAACAAAAATTTAGTTCTTCACTGTAAAGGTCATCTCTTACTCTTGGGCTTTTAATTGGTCCTAGTCCGTTGAGGTGCACTTGGGAATTTCATTGTGACTTGTAAGCCCAATCCACATTCATAGCTTTGTTTTATTTACTTCCAATTTGCTTGAATGACTATCTACAAACTACTTGTGCAATCAAGCATGAACATCCAACCCAGATGATGCCTAGAGTTGACATTACCTTGCCTTGCAGATATGAGTTGATGACTAGAGTTGGCATTACCTTGCATTGCAGATATGAATGAACAAATAGGATAGAAACAGTTTGTGCTTGCATTCTTCTAGGCAACTCAATTTAATTATTCTGGGCAACTCAAATTGATGCCAAAGTGTGGCATCCTCTTGAATGCAATTGATCTTGAAAGGAAAATTTTCAACCTTTATCTTTGTAACTATCAAACAACAAAACTTCAGGTTGAAGGCTACTTACTCATTCTGTGAACCCATGTAAAGATGGAAACACCAACCAGATTTAGTAGGTGCGTTGTTATTTATATTTCACAAGAGGGGGTTATCTCACAAACGTTTTCTTAGTATTTATTATGTTTTCTTTGTTTTTATTACCATATATAGCGTTAAACAATGGATGAGGATCAAGCAAGAGGACCAACATCATGATAATGAGAAACACAAGCTAGAGCATTTGCTAGATTTGCATCTTTCCTTAGTCGACACTGGTTGTAGTTACGTGATGCTTATCTTTGGGTCAAACTCCAGAATACCTCTTTGGGTTTCTATTGGGGAACAAGTGTGGATGGACAACTTGTTTCTCTTTCTGAGGGATCGGTTCAACCTCCTTTTAATGGATTGGGCCAAACTTGGACAAAGAAAGAGAGTTTCTATGGAACTAATTGCTTGGACTAATAAGCTAGTATCTGAAGGTGACTTGTTTCTCTGTTGGACCAAGAAAGAAAGAAGGAAGATCGGCTAAGTGTCTTAGACCAAGCAAGAAAGCAGCAAGACCGGCTAAGTGGCTTGGACTAAGGCTAGTAAGAATTGATATGGATCTATTTGAGAATCAATCTATAAAATCAAATTCATATATTTTTAAGAGTTCATTTGACTCCTCCTCTCTGAGACTTGTGTTTAGTAGTTTTGTCTATACAACTTAATAAGACGATCTTCACTCCACCTCTTTCAATACAGCTAAGGCTTGTTTCCATGGAACTTATACTCCAAATAAAAAGGCTTTCACTCTAAGGATGCTAGATAGTGAGACTAGATGATATTCACTCCACCTCTTCCAATATTTACTCCACCTCTTTCAATACAACTAAGGCTTGTTTCCATGGAATTTATACTCCAAAGAAAAAGGCTTTCACTCTAAGGCTACTAGATAGTGAGACTAGACGATATTCACTCCACCTCTTTCAATACAACTTAAGACAATCTTCACTCCACAGACGACCTATAGGAACTCCAAGCCATTCAATTGATGAATCAAATTGATTGAGTTTATTAACATCCTTTGAAAAAATATTTGTAACTGGATAATCATATATAATGAGATACATGTTTGAGTGTAAGATGGACCTTTCCATAAATAATTGACGATTCAAAGAGGTCTAAAAACTATATGAAGCGGGAAAAGCACGAGTGATCCTTATAATGGTGCCTTTTGGAATAGTTAAGGTCAGACAGTGCTTTCACACTTACAGGAGATGAGGAGATCATAGACTAACCACTTTAGCAACTATCCACTTTAGCAGTTTGAAGGACCAACAACTGTGTTTCCAGCGTTTCATTTCATATACCATTCCCATATGCTAGACCTCTTATTTCATCTTGCTATACGTCCAAGCTTTCTCCCATCGGTAGTTGGAAGCAGAACTTAGACTGGATGTAACTGAATGAAAATGAATATAGGTGCGATAGGAGGGCACGATTAAGCAGGTAAGTGAAGGATCTCTCTCTCACTCTGTGGTCTTGTGTAAAGCCTTTCCATCCATTATTGATCTTCATGTAACCTAGTATAGAATTCTTGTTCTGTGTGATAGAATTAGCATCCAAAATGTTCTCTACTCTTGCACCATCAATTTCCCTGTTCAAGACCATTAATATATCCCATGTTGCATTCAACCAGCTAAATCCAATAGCAATCAATATACTAGTGGGTTATTTACTCCAACATATGAACATAGTATCTTTACCAAGGGTCTCAAATCAAAGGTTTAGTTTGACATTTTTCTTATGTAAACTGAAACTAACACAATTACATGCCCCCTTTTACTTACATGCAAGCTCCTAAAATTGGGGTTGGTTCTCTAGAAATGTTGGTTGGCCTATTCAAGGTCCATGGCAGGGACTTGCTACCCTACAACCCCTCTTGTTTAAGTTATAAACATCATATTACTTGACCACAAACTCTTTTAAGTATGTAACATGTTCTCTATTTTAATGTCCCTCAACTTCAATACCTCAAGGAAATTGCACAAAAGTATGTTGAGAGCATTGAGTTTAACAATAGAACACGTGGATGGTGAGGATATGGTGGGGGGAGACATTTGATTGCCCGATGCATGAAGAATGGGATTTAAGTAAATTTTATACTAGAAGTTGACAAATTTGAAGGAGACAAAGTGAGAGATTGCATTATACCAGAGGTTGACAACTTTGAAGGAGACAAAGTGATTGATTGCATCCATGTGCGAAATAAGTCTAGTTTTGAAATAATGAATCTATAGGGTTTTGTGACTAAATTATATCTTGCATTTTTATGTTCAAATTTTATTCTACTATGCATAACTTGCATGGTCTAGACCAATGCATTGAACCTTTACTTGGGACCAATGCTTACTATTGTGTATAAATTAAGGAGAGATCTTATCAAGTCCTTTGATATGGAGTTAGAAGAGTTTTAATTAAAAAAATTAAAAAGGTTTTATTATTAATTTTTAAGCTAGACATATAATCCAAGATTATGAATAAGGTAAAAGTGGAAAAATTTGCTATAAAGCATTAATTAATGGAGAGTGGTTAATAGGAGAAGATATCATTCATATTCATTGATGATGGTGTGTAGGGGAATATTGAGTAAAATATTATTGTCTAAGTCTTATAACTTTATATTTAATTTGATCACATAAAGTGATAGAAAGACTTAATGGAAAGGAAAATATTGACATTGTTTGACCTAGCTCTATATGTTTAAAATAAAAAAATTTGAATCAATTCCTTGATTCCTTTTAAGTTGTTGAATGACAAACACTTATTCTTGAATAATGAAATGAAGGATATTTTATTGAGGTTGACTTCTCATTATCTAAGAAGAGGGGACAAATCATATTCCAATCCCATGGTTGAATGTAAATGTTTTTGAAATTGTAGGTTGGGGCTATTGAGAATATGAGAGACACACATGGTTTTCTTGTGAAGGTTATATAGGGCTATACGTTAAAAATCCATGAGAGAAAACTACATATAGGAAAATTATTAGGATATGGATATTAGATTACATTTGAAATGCTCAAAAATAGAAAAGGGATATTTATTGTCTTATAACTAAACTCATTGTTGATCTATAGGTGATTTTTTTTTAAGGAACGTAGGTGTGCTTTCTTAGTGACTAAATCCCATACCAAAATAAACTTATACAAAATTCCAAGTTTTAACAACACCGATCATGATGTCTTATGAAAGACAATGCATGATATTGATGAATGATCTCTAGTGTCTAAAACATTTTTTGGTCGATCTTCTATCTCTAGAAACTCTATGAGATTGGTTCAGAAAATGTCATGTGGAATTCCATGGGTAGCACTAGCCTGAGGTCTATATATTATTATCAAGGTGTAACTACATAGGCTTTACAAATATGAAAGTTTGATTTATAAATAATCCTAATCAAATTATAATGATTTATGATTCCATCCACCTCTACCATAGTCTAGCTATAAAGAAATTTATTCCCCTTCATGATTACAAAGTATATGACTCATCCTTAATCTAGATACCTTCAGTAAGGTGGTGTAGCATGATAACCAAACCACAATATCATAAGAAGGAACAAGAGAGTGGATTCAAAAGTCAACTTTGAGGAAAAATTGAGAAACTCTAGGGAAGAGGAAGAGAGGAAGACAAGAAAAGGGAGAAAGGATACTAGATTAATTAGGGTTTAAATCTTAATTAGTTATCTAGGATTTAAGGTTAATTAGGGTTTCCAAAAATTAATTTACAAGAAAATAACAAAGTAAAGAAAACTAACCCAAGGTTAATTATGGGTCTCCTTAGTGAGCTAATTAAATTAAGCATTGGAAAATTAAATGGGGCAGGGGGGGAATGGAAAGAACTCACCCAAATAAACATTGTTAAAGGTATTGAAGTTTCTTCAGTTGAAGATGATACTTGTAACATGCCTCTAAGAGAGTTTTCCACTTCAGAAATGAACCTCAACATGCAATTTGATCTCCCTACAAAAATAATTGTACCAATTCGTCAACACAATGCAATAAAACCACTAGATCCACCACATGAATAATAAAGCAATTGAATATTGAGTACTGATCCAAAGTGTCGTAAGAAGGGTTTCATAGCTTCTTTCCCTATATTTTCTATAAAATCCCTTTAGGTGTTTGGGTTAAATCATTAAAGGTATGTGAGATAACCAATCCTTTTATTATGCCCTAGAGCTAAACAGTAAGACGATAAGTTTGGAGACAAATTAATATGAATGGATCAATGCTGAGGTCATGGAGAAGACAAGTACAAATAGTCTGAGAGTCTAGAGTGTTGATTGGGAAAGTATATCAAAATTTGATGACAAACTGAATGTGTACATGTAAGATAATGAGAGGAGGAAAGAAGTTGAAAAAGAGATGAAAAACTTCAAGGTAATTTACAAGGAATGATTCAATGACATAAATAAAAAATAAATGACCTCAAGGCATATACAAAAATTACAATTATTTCTAGAGAAAGAAATTTTTATACAAAATTCAAATGTGTGGTTTGAACTCATACCTTGAGTACATAATACCATGCCATAACATTTTTTAACTAAAGATAGGCTCTTTATATCATGATTCATGATAGTTAGCATACAGTTGGGATAGTCATGATTGACTTAGCACCTTGAGAATGGGAAATGATAAGGAATATTTGACTCATCTAACCTCATAAATAACAAGAAAAAATGGATTTTGGTCATTATGGACCCATAATGAGGCATCCTATTAGCACTAAGGGAGGCCAAGCTCTCAAATTTTTCGAAATGTTTAAAGTAATGTGCCAAAGGACATTATATCGAGCAAGGAAACAATGTTTCGCATGGAAATTTCACTAGACACTGTATATCAGAATTGAGTACATCATTTACACATCCATGGAGGACTTGTAATGAAGTACAAATTAATACAATTTTTTAGCTAAATTAAGGTTAGGTTATTGTGGTGCCCACAAGGAGAAACCTATATAAGGATGTAAATAAATAATAAATAATATGATAGTGGAGAGAGATGTTTTCTTTTTCCGAAGAAAAAATCTGTAACCTTTTATTTAAAAAATGAAAAGTTACAATTGCAGATGCATGATGCATTTCCATAAGCTGCCCATGGGCTCGAGTGTCATGGCACCCTACGCAACGTTACTGGTCTAACGTGCAAAAAATGATGAGAAAGGAAGAG
Organism: Pinus tabuliformis; assembly: GCA_031772625.1. NCBI lineage: Eukaryota > Viridiplantae > Streptophyta > Pinopsida > Pinales > Pinaceae > Pinus > Pinus tabuliformis. The sequence goes on from CM062818.1 coordinate 1,547,957,579, forward strand.
AGAGAAAGAGGGAAAAAAGATAGAGAGAGAGAAGAAAGAGGAGTGGGGGCATGAAAAAACTGAATTACATATGTGAATGAGACTCACGCTTTAGGTTTTTCTTCCTTTTTTCTTTTCGACCTTGCGCCATCCTCCTTGGTTGGGCTCGATCGAAGCTATGACTATATGTGTTTCTGCTTTCTGCATGCCTAATTCCTTGTCTGAATCTGATGTGTCTGATTGGTGGTGCCGCTTTATCCCTCCCATGTTCTGGTCCTCATTTGTCTTCTCTGCCTGATTTGGCTGAAACTGTGCAGTCTTGATATCTGTTGTGGTTTCCTTCTGATTCCCCGTTTCTTGGGGGACCTCAGCTGTCTCTGTGGTAGTATCTTCCTCTTCAGCTTCTGATTCTTCATCTTCTGAGACTGGAGGGGAAAGGAACCATCCTTTCTTTTGCTTCCCTTTCTGCTTCCTTTTGCTGTTTACTTTTTTGGCTTCTGGACATGTGCTTTGCAGGTGTCCTATTTGTCTGCATAGCCTACACCTAAAGGCAGTATTTTCATAGTCTAGTGCTTGCAGCCAATTTTGTTGTTTATAGATCAACCTTATATTGTCAGGCAGCCCTTTACTTAAATCCACTTCCACACAAATTCGTGCGAAAGTGAAAATCCTCTCATCAATCCTTTCCATATCTGTTTTGATGTATTTCCCGATGCTGTTCCTGATTCCTTCCAGGACTCGTTCACTCCAGGAGTGTAGGGGAAGGTTGTAAAGACGAACCCATAACGGCACTTTGGAAACTGTCATTTTGTTTGGATCAAAATCTGTAAACCATGGGGTTATAAACAGCCCTGCCATTCCCCAGAACCAAGGCCCAGCATTGATAATTATATCTCTGACTTCCCTGGATGAAAATCTGACTATGAAGAACCCTTTAGAGCATAAGTGTATCTCGCATTCCATGGTCCAATTTTTGAAGATCCAGTGGAATAGATTCGTTGCTGTTGGCCAAAAACTGTTGAATCGGCATATTAGGGCCTGTGATTCATATGACTTAACATAGTCATCCAGCCCTGTGGAGTCGAAATTAAGAGCTGGGGTTTGCCCTAGCTGTTCTACTATGTATGGCCGAGGTGTATATCCGCCTTGATCTGGGGGGGATCCTGACTCTCTGTTGCCTTGGAGAATGTTTTTATATGATGAAACTCCCTTAGGTTTATACTGGGGTGCCGTTTTCCCTTTTTCCCCTCCTGAGCTGCTTGGCTGTCCCTGAGATGGTGCCCCTCCTCTCAGCCTTAGATTCAAGACAATGGTTTCTCCTGGGCTGATCTCGTAGCTTCCCAGGGTTCTGTGGTCCTGGAGAGACCACCTACCACTGACTAGGTGTTGGATCTGGCCAGGATAGCCAGTCAAAGCACAAATTTGCTGCTTTAGCAGCGAAACAGAACTATCTCCACTTACCCATACTAAGAAAGATTTCTTCTCAGGGGTTTTGATAAAAATCTGAAAACTATTTTTGGTTACCTGATCTCTACGTTCTGGCCGAGCTCTGCCTGAGCCAGTGACTATATTGGTTGCCGGATGGTCTGGCTGTGTACGTTCTTCCAGATCTTGCCTCTTATTGAGTCAATCTGCCTTTAGAATGATGGGAGAGGTGTGTCCTCTGATCATTCGATGCCTATTCCCGCAGATCTGTTGACTGGGTTCCGTATAATCTTGAAACTTGCTCCAATCTGTTAGATCCGGCCTGGATCTGTGGATTTTGAGCCATGCGTTGGTGTGATGGGTTGGATCTGCTACATGCATTCCCCCATCTTTGCATGCAAAGGACAGCAGTGGGGTGAGCGGCCTGATGAACAGCCAACAGGCTGTGCCTGCATAGATCGGCCCCAATCTTGACGATTCTCCGCCCCTGAAATGAATTTCGTGCTGAAATACAGAGATTGTCTGCCGAACCTTCCGATCTAGCTTTGATTCGTTCAGTCCTTCAAGCCTCTCTACTATAGCACTGACGTCGAGATCTTCCCTGGTAATAAACCGAATAATCGCTTCCTTACATGTTGGTCGAAGGGGTTTCGGGGGCTCCGTCGGCACGCGCTTGAGGCCGAACCTGCAGAGGCCAGGGGCTATGGCTGTCCCTTCCGCGCCGCCTCCAACAATCCCCCGGTCGACGACTCCATTTCCAGCGTAGAGTAGGCACGCTACAATGGCCATCTTCCGTCCAGCGATCGATTCCTCATGGCTGCGTCCGCCTTCCCTTTTTCATAGTGGAGAGAGATGTTAGGAACAAGAGTCTAGAATCTTTGAGTTGTCTCTACAAACCTCTCAAGTTTTGCATAGAAAATGTATAGGGTTTTTTCATGTAAATACCTTGTTTCGATGACCAATGAATGAAGTATCTATCCAAATCTATATTTTATGAGTCTTTTGCATTATAATGAATGTATTATTTAAATATTTAGCATAATTTTTACTTGATCTTTAATGAATATTCATGTCAACATTTAAGATGGGAAGATCTTATTGTTCTATCAAAATTCCTTATCTTTATATAAGATCTTGGGATAAAGGTTCTACAATTCCTCTAAGCATCACGGGTGAGGCTTTCTCCATCATATGGAGTTTCAAAATGTTGATGATTATAGGGTATTTGTTGGCCAAAGAGATTTAACCCCAATTTTCAACATTGTTGGGACGTAAACATTTGTGATCTTTACGAACTATGAGGGGATGAGATAGAAACTACCCTAGGAGGAGATATGGAACTATTTTTCACAAAAGGAAGATGAATTTGCATAACAAGAAACTAAAATTTTAAGAATCAAGCCGAAAATATGGAAGTAGAGATATTTTTACAAATATATTCATGATATTTTCTTTGTAGAGTTTCCTTATATGCTATAGGAGTGGTTAAAGAAAAATTTGCCCATTAATTCATCATGAAGGGTTTAAGAACTAGTGGTATGGAGTTACAAAATGGTTGATAGCCTAAAGAATCTTAAAAATAAGTGGACTTGATCCATTGAATTGTGGTTTGACTGAGTGAAATAAGTTACTTGATCGAATTTACAGTTGAATATAGTGAATATTTCAAAGACACGGAAATAAAAGTTGACTCCAATCCTTGAAGAAGGTTCCTAGCTAAAATTATACTGTACATTAAAATGATGGTTGTGGAGAATGGATTAATGAGGATGGATCCTAAGAGAATGGAGGGTTAAAACCATGCAAAGAGAGGAGGGAATGAAATGAAGGGGGAAGAGATGAAATAAACATAGAGAAAAATAAAAGAGATGGATCTAGAAGAGAAGAGCTACAAAAGGGAGGAAAGGGCCATGAAAAGAGTTAAGTTCAAGTAGTCGGTTGAGCTAGAAAGAGAAAATAAAGGAGGGGAAAAAATATTGAATATGAATGATGAATAACATTATGCAATGATATGTAGAAGACTTAAAGTAGCCTAGGAAGTGAGAATTGGGAGTATAATAAAAGAGTGGAGTGTTAAGGAACTGATACAAGTAGGTGGTGCAAAAGTAGAGGAAAGGTCATTATAGAGACATGACATAAAGAATAATAAGGGAGAGGTACATGGAGATAATAGGAATATCTCTAGAGGTGAAGATATGGATTCCTAACGGTAGGTAAGAGAGTCAATAAAATATTATGAGGAGAAAAAGAAGGATAGAAGTGATAATTGGATAGGAAATGATGAAGGAGAATAGGACTAGAAAGAAGAAGGGATCTTAACAATAGTATGAAGGCTCAACACAATTGAGATTATAAGGCTCTTATAGATTTATTGAAATAGGTCATATAGGAAGGAGTATACCCAGTTTGAAAATACCCTCCTTATGCAGCTTAGCAAGAGAGAGTTGAAAATAATGAAATAATAGTAGCACAATAGGCGAAAGTGGTAGACAATTGGAAGTTAAGAGATTGGAGAAAAAAGGATAAAGCTCAAAGGTAACTGAAGTAAGATACTCGTAGAAGCACATAGTTCAAATAATTTTGTGGATATGAGGATTCCACTGGCAAGGAAATCGATATCAGTAGCACAAAAAATAAGGGGATCAATTTTATCCCATAAAAATTATTCACCTAGCCAAAATCACTAGGTGGATTGGAATATGTCATGCTAATATGTGTTTTACACATTAAAACCCACTTTCAACTAAGGAAATAGCCAAAGGAACCATTTTCCCTAAGTTTTTTCTGTTAATTTACCCATTTACATGTCCATAACCCATAAATTCATTATTTTTATGTTACTCTAATATTTTTACCTATTTATGTGAAAATAATATAATTATTTGCACTCATTTTATTTATTCCCATGAAATAATTTAATAAATCATTCATTTATTAATTATTTATAACAATTTTACTCAATAAAATGGAATTAATTTAATAGATCATTTATTTGTGGATCTTGCTTTCATTAATTAACTCAATAAATGATTATTTTTGAGTTAGTTATCCAAATAAATCCCATAAAACATTATTTTTGACATTTTACTCCCACACAAGATAATAAAATATCAAATTACTTAGATCTTGATTTGGTCCAACAAACATTTTTTAACTTTGACCTCATCAAATCTAGCTAGAATTTTATTAGAAATAGGAGAGGTTTCCTCCTTATTTCAACATGAACATTATTATCATCCTCATTAGGATCTCATGGGACTTGAGCTTTCTCCAATAGTAGAACTCAATTTTATTTTTTTCCTGTTTTTTCTATTTGTCTCATCTACCCATTTTTGGTGAGAGGAAACATTGTCTTGTAGGTACATGATTCCTAATGAACCCTCCCGAGGAGGAGGATCACCAAGTGTAACTACAAGGTCTCTCCATAGGTGTTAAGAATTTAATAAAAACCATCTTTGGGTATATTAGATACGTTGCATGTTATATGTGTTACACTTTTGAATTTTCTCTTGCTATGATTCATATTTGTGATAATGGCATTTGAATGTGTAACCGCTTTAAATTTTGAATATTTAAGTCTAATAATTTAATTTTTTAACTATTTGCAACATGTAATAGAGATTTGTTTGCTAACCCTTGTTGTAGGAAGCTACCAAAAAACTAGTGACTATACTAGGGATCTCAACATTTTAGGTCCTCAGTTGTGATATATAAGGATTTATAAAGTCTTTTATTCATTCATTATTTCCATGTTTTATAATGTTGGGACAATTCCAGTTCCTTTTTTCCTTTTACAGATGTTTTTCAAGTCACGGGTCTTAGAGAAGCAACATATGGAAAATCTGAAGTAGGCCCTAAAAAATTAAAGTCTTGAGCACCCAACATATTTTCTACATTGCCAATGTAGTTCTTGGACCTGTTATCACACCAAGAAACTATCCTAGGTTGTAGCTCGGAGATGCTTGGGAACATTACAAATTCAACTTATTGTTGCAAATGGATGAATGGAAGAGATGATGCTTGTTCAAGCCAAATAGCCACTTCTACTTTGTTTGACTCCATACATGTGTGAACGCCCCTAGATTACAAGGCTTTAGACCACCAATTACTCACAATTTAAGGATTGGGTGAATATGGAGAATACTGACTGCACCAGCAGATGTAAAAGACACTATGATGGCTGGCTGCAACCGGTAAAGAAGTCTATAAATCTAATTCCCCAACACACAGACAGTATGACAGCTCTCTGGCATTAGGTGAAAAGAAACCTGAACAACTCATTCACTGATACATATAAGACTTTAATACAGAGGTAGAATGACAGCTCCTCTAATGCTAAATATCAAGAGCTCAGAAATACAGCATATCAAGCACAGCTTAGAATAGAAGAAGAATGAAAAGTGAGCAATTAACAGCAAAAGAAGCTTGTATTAGCTAAAAATGAAGACGAGACGCTGCAAGTATCAAAATAGTCATAGTCTCCAGAAGTTGAACCTTACATCAAGACATCAACCATCATCCCTTATTACCTCTTGTTTCTGGGTATATATAGAGTTTTATTACAAAGGCACTCGACCATTCTAAGTATGGAGGGGTCATAATTGACCACCAACCGCTTTAACTGCTTGATGGAGTCTGAGTGTGATTGCTTGCTGTAGTGGATGAATTTAATCTTCTCGGGTGCTCTGCTATCCTCACAGGTGGCTGGAGTATTGTAATGGGTGAAATCCCATAACTTTTAAATGCATTTATCTGTTCGTGCTCTGTCCTTTTCCTTCTTGGCCATACTGTCTATTAAATGCGGTTGTTGAGGAGGAAATGCACCTGGTACTGAAAACTAGTCACCTTCGTCCTTTCGGGAGCATGGAACGGTTAAGGTACGTGGACTGTGCAGTGGGTGGAATAGTTGGATGGAGGAGCAAGGCTAGCCATCGGATTAAGGGGATAGACGGTAAGGATGAGTCCATAGGGATATCAGAGGAGGCGGGACCGGAATGATCGGGGGTCGTTGGATCTCAGGCGAGCAGATCCAATGGTCGTCAGGTGGTGGAAGAGTACGAAGGTTGGCAGGCGCGGGCGGGTGGTAAGCGGTATTGATCACACCAGAGTTTGGCGTTAGGCGGTAAAAGTGTGCGATGTGCCATCCCATTCAACACACGATGCGTGGCGGCGAGGAGAGAGGAAAACCACCCTCCACCGCATGTTAATGCATTGTTAATTCGTGGGCACGGGGAGAGCGGATACCGTCTGATCGTGGCGGAGATGATCGAATGGCGGGGAAACGATCGCACGGATTTTCCATTAGACGTGATGGGGTCGTTGAATTAGGTGTGGCGATCGATGACGGAGGAGTGATCGGGCGAGGCGAAAGTCATCGGATCAGGTTTTTTGGTATTTTTTGGGTATTTGCGTATGGCGATGTGCGATTGCGATCAGATCGCATCGGCAGAAACAGAGGGGCGCAGGCTTTATACACAAATAGATACGATTTGTGATAGCGATTAAACCCGAACCTGATAAGGAATTAATTGTTTGTTTTTAGGACCGATGAAAGGAGAATGAGCGGTGCAAGGGAAGGAGAAGATGACCGTTATGAGCTTCTTTTTAGGATAACCAAGCAGACCAAGACATCTCTGACTTTAGAAAATCATCGTTATACAGCGTAGCTAACACTGGCTCCTTCTGGGGATGAGATCCTCCCTGTGAGGTCTCAAGAACTGCAGACTATTGCCTTCCCTGTGAAAACCAAATTAGAAAAATTTCCTAGTGTTCTATTGGGCATGGAGTCTAACTCTACACTAAAATTGATAAAATAACGTATTTACAGACTTAAGACCAAAGGCCTTAAATGACATAGACTTTGAGAAAACGCCCATTAATTGGGCCATCAAAAACTATCTCCCCTTCCATACTTTGCAGTGTGAACGTATTATTTCCTTGGTTCTGAGAAATGATAAAAAGCCCTGTCCATAAAGCATAAAACTTCCCATGGTTGCCATTCTTCTCTTAATGATCTGCATTTGTTCATTTTCTCTTCTGAATGGATTTGGGTTTCTTGGAGCAAATGTGTTTGGAAGCCTTGTCTTCCCAGAGTTCTGCTCAACCTTCAGCTTGGATATCTCAACAGCCAATGACTCTATCATTCTAGTCATTTTGTCTAACTTGGGTTCTCAAGAGGAAGCAGAGGAAGAAGAAGCCTCACCTCTCTGCCTCCTTCTGTCAGCATGACTTTTGAGCTTTTCTGTAGCCATAATATTAGATTTCACCTCTAGTGTTGCATCTTGCATATCAACTAAAGTGGCACACCTTCTTTCTCTTAAAAGCAGGCAGAAATCAGAGTAAAAAGCACTGGCATAGGCAAGCTTGGCAGAGGTGGGAGTAGGATTTACTTCAGCTGGTATTCTACTATACATACGATTCAATCTTTTATTAAAATCTGGCAATGGCTCCCCATTCTCTCTTTTTAGGTTTCCAAACGCGGTACGGTAATACATCAAGTCTTTTTTATCCCCCAGTGTTTCAAAAATATATCATCTAATGCTTCAATGTCAGTAATAGACCTAGGGGTTAGTTCTCTGAACCATTTTATAGCCTCTCCATCAAGGCTCTAAATAAACACTCTCATCCACACATCATCCTCACTGATGTCTAAGTTATCAGCATAACTATAAAAATATTCAAGGTGTTCTTCAGCTGTCACAGATTCAAGGTGTTCTTCAGTTGTCACTACTTCTATACTAGTGAACATAGGCATGTATTTCTGATACTCTCCTGCAGGCATGGCATTCAAAGGGATAGGAAAGGCCAGGGGTCCATACCTAGCAGCTATGATTATTTCCATCTTTGTGGGTGCTTGCTGGCCTGCCATGACTAGGGTAGGTGGATGGATACGGGTAGATTGAATAGTAGAAAGCAATGAAATGGATGACAGAGACAAAGGAATATGATGGACTCTATGGGAGGCTTTCTTTGGACTGAGATCCAAAGGGGAACTAAATGAACAAGGAGCTTTATGAATCTCTAAGGGTATTTCTTCACTAACAATGTCAGGCTCTATATCTTCAAACTGTATATTCTCAGCTATATGCCCCTCTTGCAGAGATACATAAGGTTTTTTAGGCTTACTTGATCCTGATGCTCCTTTCAGTGATGTTTTCTTATGCTTAACAATCTTCTCAGAGTCAAGCACTGGGTCAGCTGGTGATTTCTGAGGATTTCTCCGAGTATGCCTCACAAACTGAGCCAGAACTATGATGTGGAGTCGCCACTACGTTGGTTCTCCAGCAGAGTCACTAGATAGATGATTACAACCAGAAAAGTGTCCAGGCTTTGTCTATCATCAAAGCTGGGACTGTGTCGTTCTCCCAGGGAAGTTGAGCTTCAATCTCCTCTCCCCAACAATGGTGCCAATTAATGTTATCACCCCAAGAAACTCTCTTAGGTTGTAGCTCGGAGATGCTCGGGAACATTACAAATTCAACTTATTGTTGCAAATGGATGAATGGAAGAGATGATCCTTGTTCAAGCCAGATAACCACTTCTACTTTGCTTGACTCCAGACATGCGTGAACACCCCCAGACTACAAGGCTTTAGACCACCAATTACTCACAATTTAAGGATTGGGTGAATATGGAGAATACTGACCGCACCAGTAGATGCACAAGACCCTGTGATGGCCGGCTGCAACCAATAAAGAAGTCTGTAAATCTAATTCCCCAACACACAGACAGGATGACAGCTCTCTGGCATTAGGTGAAAAGAAACCTGAACAACTCATTCATTGATACATATAAGACTTTAACACAGAGGTAGGATGACAACTCCTCTAATGCTAAATATCAAGAGCTCAGAAATACAACATATTAGGCACAACTTAGAATAGAAAAAGAACGAAAAGTGAGCAATTAACAGCAAAAGAAGATTGTATAGCTGAAAATGAAGACGAGATGCTACAAGTATCAAAATAGTCATAGTATCCAAAAGTTGAACCTTACATCAAGACATCAACCATCATCCCTGATTACCTCTTGTTTCTGGGTATATATAGAGTTTTATTACAAAGGCACTCAACCATTCTAAGTATGGAGGGGTCATAATTGACCACCAACCGCTTTAACTGCCTGATGGAGTCTGAGTGCGATTGCTTGCTATAGTGGATGAATTTAATCTTCTCAGGTGCTCTGTTGTCCTCTCAGGTGGTTGGAGTATCGTATGGGATGAAATCCCATAACTGTTAAATGCATTTATACGTTCGTGCTCTGTTCTTTTCCTTCTCGGCCATATCATCTGTTAAATGCAGTTGTTGAGGAGGAAATGCACCTGGTACTAAAAAATGGTCATCTTCGTCCTTTCAGGAGCATGGAACAGTTAAGGTACATGGACTATGCAATGGGTGGAATAGTCGGATGGAGGAGCGAGACTGGCCGTCGGATTAAGGGGATAGACGGTGGGGATGAGTCCATGGGGATATCAGAGGAGGTGGGAGTGGAATGATCGGGGGCTGTTGGATCTCGGGCGAGCAGATCCAATGGTCGTCAGGCGGTGGAAGTGTACAAAGGTTGGCAGGCGCGGGCGGGTGGTAAGCGGTATTGATCGCATCGAAGTTTGGCGTTAGGAGGTAAAAGGGCATGGTGTGCGATCCCATTCAGCACGCGACACGTGGCGGCGAGGAGAGAAGAAAACCACCCTCCATCGTGTGTTAACGCATCATTAATTCGTGGGCTCAGGGAGAGCAGATGCCTTTCGATCGTGGTGGAGATGATCGAATAGCGGGGAAATGATCGCACGGATTTTCCATTGGACGTGACAGGGTTGTTGAATTGGGCGCGACGATTGATGACGGAGGAGTGATCGGGTGAGGCGGAAGTCATCGGATCGGGTTTTTTGCTATTTTTTAGGTATTTGCGTATAGCGATGTGCAATTTCAATCAGATCACATCGCAATATCGCATCGAAGGAAACAGAGGGGCGCAACCTTTATACACACACAAATGCGATTTGCGATAGCAATTAAATCCAAACCCAATAAGGAATTAATCATTTTTTTTTAGGACCGATGAAAGGAGAATGAGCAGTGCAAGGGAAGGAGAAGATGACCATTATGAGCTTCTTTTTAGTGGAACCAAGCGAACCAAGACATCTCTGAGTTTAGAAAATCATCGTTATACAGTGGAGCTAACAGGACCATTATCTACACTCCCAACACATAAAAGGTCACATAAATGCACTACAATTTTATGAAAATTTCAAATTTGTTTTCTATTTTTTTATAATTTTTATACTATAGGATTTAGGACTTCCTTTTTAGAGTAAGGCCATGTTGACATAGCAATAATCCCCCTCAAAATTAAATAAATAAATAAACAAATAAAGTTTAGGGTCCCTAATGTTGAAATTTCATTTTGGTGAATTATTGCATATATTTACTTGATTTTCAATTGTTTTCCTACTTAAAATCAATTTTTTGTTAATATTTTTTCTTTCCCCTGACTTGTTACATTATAAATCACCTAAACCCATGATAACATCTGAAATTCTAAAATATTTCACCTTTTATCTTTATTGGAGATATGACGATATAGAGATTTTCTAAAAACTTATTATGATCGAATTTTCCTGTGTTCTATTTTCTTATGATTTTTAAAATTTAAACACAACTTTTCTCATTTTCTGATTTTTATCACTTTAATAATCCAAAACCGATATCCCACTACAACGATAAATTAAAAGTCGCATAATGAAGATTTTCTCATTATTTAACGATAATTAAGAATAGTTGATATTCAAGTACTCGCACTTGATTCTTAAACCTTCAACACTTTGATATCTGTTATGAATATATGTCCAATATTTTAATATGCCACATCATTGTGCCACCTCATTCTCAGACACCTACTTGTGCTTTTCCATGTGGCACTGTGATGACATGCCACATGACACGTATCACTCATTTTGACAAGCTAATTTAGCATTTTCAACTTGACCCATGTCACCCATGTGGTATTTCTACATCACATGATATGACGTCACCCAAAGAAAGCTTTGATATTCAAATATTAGATATAGGCATATTAGTTATTTGGTAGTGACACATCATTGAAAAGCCCCGTTATGTTGATACTTGATATAATTATGGAATGTGATTAAGAATTAATCAAATATTTATAATGAGATTAAGGTAAGTAAAAAAATACATTAATATTAAGTGGAATGTGATTTAAAACTAGTTCCAGTCAAAGATTGTTGTGTAAAATGGGTTTAATGTGCTTATGAAGTTTCAATCAAATCTTAAATTAGAGGGTCATCCACTCCTTCTAAAGAAATTAACAGGTATTTAAGTCTCTGTTGGGATGGGGTCCTCTAGGTCCAAATTTTGACTATGTTTTGTAAAAGCCTCCACATTTTAAGGAGAGGAGTGTGCAGTGTGTAGGTCGCTAAGAGTCAAGGAATTTTAGGAAGGTCAAAGCCCCTTAGTTTTTGTATTGTTTTGAGCTCCGCCCATTTTTTGCGGACCATGGTATTGTAATAGGAAAAATTATATAAAGGGGTGTCTTAGCTTGCCTAATAAACATAATATGTAATGTAATGAAGGATACTTGTATTTAGAGTCTATAATCTTCTGTATTTGGGTGATGGGGAAGGCTCTTGTTGTTGTGTGCACAAAGACCTTGGTAAGTCCACAATTAAGTGTGTACGTCCTTGCAACTCTATTCGCAGGGTCTAAAATTATGTGTATTGAAGATTTGAAATAATAAGGAGTATTTGAAGCAATTTTCTGTCTGAACTGTATAATTATGTTTTTTCTGTATTTACACTCAATTAAATTCCATTTATCTATATTATTGTCTTAGTTACACCGTGAAGATCTGGATCTATTGTTATATGGTAATCATGCATGGTTAGACCCTTAGGCAAAGCTCATAGCTCTATTTAATTGGAAATTTCTTTAAGTTTTTGGATTTTGAGGATAAGAGTTCGTGAAGGTCAGATCAAGCCTTAAACTGAAGAAATTCCTTACCCCCACTTCACATATACTTTTGGATGTAAAAACTTGGTTTTAGTATTCCCCAATACTGCCTCGAGTGAGACCGTGGCCTGTGCTAAGCGAGTTATTGTGGAAAGGTCTGGTAGTGTAGGGTTTTGTTGGTTAGCGCAACTAACTCTGAACCTGGGTCCAAGCCCCCTCAAGCCAACAAATGGTTCCATTGTCAGTACTCGGATCTATTTGAGGGATGTGTGATGTGGGGTTCATGGATACCAACTAAGAAAGAAATTGAGAAGTGATAGATCAGAAGTTGCACGTGTTTATAGCTCAGGAGAATCAGAATACATGTTTTTCAGAAGAAAAGTGGTTATAGAGATATCTATACACAAAAGTTCATGAAGTTTTCTTTTCAACGTTCCCTTGCAAATTACACAAGTGATTGTCCAAATTAGTGGATAACGAACCTACTTAGAGGCACGATGATCCTATTTTGTGGACTCCAGAATTAGTCAAACATCTTGAAGGATTCGATTATAAGGTTGCAAGGGATATTGATTACTGGATTGATAGTATCTTGGGTGGTTTCATCACTGAATTTTCAATCGATACATCTCTATCCTATAGCGACGCTGAATGACGATTATTCAGAGGTTCGAGAGGAAAGTACTTGAAATTACTAAAGACCTAGATTAAAATGTTGTTGTGCGAAAAAAAGGTTATTACTTTACATTAATGTTTAAGAGGGGTCAAAATAAATCTATGCGAAGTGGAAAGAGATTCATAGTAGATCTAGACAAATTCATGGGGAGTGAATATAGTCCTTTATTGGGAGAGTCTGAAAGTGAAGAAGAAAGAAGTAGCCCTAGTATTCCCATAAGTGCAATGTAGTCAGTAGATCCGGATACTTTTGGAATTCCACATTCATACACTCCACCTCCTCCTCCACCTCCACCTCATACACCTACACCTCCACCTCCACCTCCATCTCCGCTATTTAGTATGGAGAATATAATGAAAATGCTTGTATTCAAGGGTCACGGATTAGAGGATCCCGATCAGTTTTGTTTGTTGCAGAAGATGTGTGGAAGGCATAATAGTTCAATGATGATGACATGAAGAAAGCGCAACTAGTTACAATGCTACAGGACAGAGTGCTTACCTGGTACATTAGACATAGTATGACTCATCCGGATACTTCGTTAGGTGACATGAAGGATGTGTTGAATGTAGAATTTAGGAAGCTGAAGTCGCAAGCTCAGTGTGTGACCAAAATAAAGGAGATCAAGTAGAGGGTTAACAATTATGTGTGGGATATAGATGAGCAAATGAAGTGTTTACTGAGCCAAGCTAATATTCATATTTCTAATGAACAACATAGGGACTGGTACATAGCTACGATATTAACTCACTTAAGATTGTCGTTATCTCAACAGAAGATTGGGTCTCAAACCAAAGAATTGGATATCGCGATGAAGCTAGAAGCTTCACCAATCCAAGACACGAATATAGAAGTTCAACAGATCCAACCGCAGTTAGCAAGACTACATATGGAGTTGTAGGATCTGAAGAAGGGAAAGGAGGTTAAATCATAAAAACATTCTGAAGTTTAGTGCACGAAGTGGAAGACTGAAGGTCATCATAAATATCAGTGCCCTATATTCTAGGATTATATAGATACGAGGGGTCCCAACCCACTGAAGCCAGAATATTCCATTGGATCAACAACCAGTGCAACTTCCTGGTGTAATTGATGAGCCTCATCATTGGGTAATTATATGGGCCTTAATTCACCTCCTAGCTTAGTCAAACCAACTATTCTCACAACTTATTGCATACTTTTGATTATATTTTGTTTATGAGATGAGTTAGAGTTGGATATTTTTCTTTGTGGTCTAATGTGCATTTAATGCAATATTAAAGGATAAAAGCAAGGAATTTTGGCAAATACCTTGGTCAAAACTTGAATGGGACAAGGGAGAGGAATTATAGGAGGTAAATCCTCCTCATTTACTACCCCCCCATTCGAATATTCCTCCATCAGCTCAGAGTGCAAACAACCAAATCATGAGGACTAGAAGGTAGCCGAGCAAGTGAAAGTCAAAGCACCCTCCCTACTTTTAAGGAAGTCATTGGACACTTCAGATGTATAAGTAGAGAGGCTTAGGACCTCAGTAGGATTCAGATTTTTGGATTGTAAAACTCTACTCTATTTTCGAGCTGCATGACTTGTGACAGTTTTTCATGTAATCCATGGTTTTGATAATAAGATTGTGTTTTGTTTTGAACCAACACTAAGTTAACTCTGAGAGCTGAAGCTCTTGGGTTAGGGCCCAACGCTAGTAGTGAAGGATCCTCTTTATTGTACATGTATGCTAGCATAGATTCATGGTTTAATTGTTCGTTTGTTCAAGTAGTTGTATTTCCATTACAACAGTGTAGAGTAGATTGGTTGTGTTTTAGTTTGCTTCCATTTGTGCCTTCTCTCAATTAGCAGGTTAGCAAGGAGAAAAATATCACCATAAGGTTTTCAGCAGGTGTCTCGGCCTCACCTCCTCTCTCTGGGACCATGACTTGAGGAAGAGACCCTTCAGCAACCCCAAAAACGCAGATTTCTAGTTCTTTCATGAGCTTTGGAATTTGTTGTCTTGATTCAATACTTGGTTCATTTCATTGTCATATTTTTCCATCTCTCTTTGTGTAATAAGATCTCACTCATATTCTCATTTACTTCAACACTTTCTTCATGCATAATATGGGCAACTGATTCATGCTTTTCTAATTTATGAGAATGTATCTTGTTGCATAGTTCTCTGAAGACAAACACGTTTTAAGCATTGCAGGTACTTCAGGAGGAGGTCTAGACTTCATCGCCAACATCCATCTTTCACCGCATCCACCTCAACCATCTCTTGGTCCACCCTCACCCTCACTAGTATTTTTGTCCTTTTTCATTGAAATTCCCCTAGGCACATTGAAATGCTTAAGCAGAAGCTAATAAATCACATCTTAATCAGATTATACCTATGGATTTCCTTACCGTTCGATCCACAACAAACTTGACCAATCACCGTCAACAGTGTGTCGCATAGCTGACGTATTCATTTCAATGTTTGACTTTAGGCATTCCAAATCTCCACTGTTGATCTATCTCGCTTGATCCAACGACTATCGCGTCACCCGCTCGCCAACTAGCTTGGCTGATCTCCACCATTGATCAATCCCACATGATCCAATGGCTATCGTGCAATCTCGCATGAATTCTTACACGACTGATATTCGATCGAGAGTGCACGAGAAAAGTGGTTTTCCCGTGCTACGTGTCACCCACTTAGGATAATCACGTGAAATTTGGGAATAACGCTTACAGCTCTTAGGGTGTGCGAGATACTGCTTACCACCTACGAAGACTGTTCCATCATTCCACATGCTTTCCACCCTTCTGTCGACACGTGACTTGATGTGATCCATCCATCTATTAACTTAATCTCCTGTGATAAGATCTTCGCCGCTCATCTTCCCTTAATCTTGTTCGTTGACCAGACTGATCCAACGGTTCCTGTGCACTACTACTTCATTACTTCTTCCTGTCACGGATTTCAATCTTCAATTGCTCTTCCACTTGACTCCTTCTCAAACTTTGCTCCGCTTGTTATTTAAACGCTTCCACTCTTGAGCTTTGATTTGGTTATTCAACCAGACTCCAACACTGTCTGATCATCGCAATACTCCTTTGAGAATTGTCCTCTCTCATGGATTCTTTTTGAATTCCCTGCACACTTATGTTATGTAGAATTGCTCTAATCCACACACAGTTCATAATTCAATTACTCAATACACACCACACAAACTCAGAAATCACACTTCTGTATTAATAAATACATATTTACAGAATGAGTTCGTTCTCGGCCTGATCTTCTATATTAGTGGCCTTTCCTTTGACAAAAGGCCTCCTAGGACCCTCCCACACCATCCAAACACTACATAGACCTTCTATCCATCTTCAACCACCTTCCATCCACCTATCACATCTACAAGAACAATTAAATTGCATGCTTGATTTTACCCAAAAAACCAAAAAAGTGAGAACAAATTTAGTTTAGTTTCCTTGCTTACACATTAGTATGGTTTGATGCTCTTTACTTCTGTAACTTAGATAGTAGCAATAAGTGAGTGTTGATTTAGCAATTCTGCTTAGCATAGCTGTTTAAATGGTTAATTAGGATATGGTGTGATTTAGCATTACTTGTTGTTTTCTTCATTATTACAGTAGAGTAGCTCTCTTAGAATAGATTTGCTCTTCTTCCATCAAAGAATGAAGCTTCTTCTGACTCTATAGGAGTACTGCTATACATGCGATGTGTGTAAAAGGACTGGGAGGCCATCACGAAGGGATGAACTACCATTAAATCCACAAGTCAAACTACAATCATTTGATAAATGGGAAATTGACTCCGTTGGACCTATTCATCCACCAGGGAAGAAGACAGGAGCACGTTATTCTATCACTACAACAGATTACTTAACCAGGTGGGTCGAGGCATAGCCTGTGAAGAACTATAGTGTGGCAACTACTGCGAAGTTTATATTCAAATTTATTTTGTCAAGGTTTGGATGCCTGATATTCTGATGAGTGACAAAGGTTCACACTTCCTGAATGAGACAATTGCGGCTTTAACAAAAGAATTCTAGATGTACCATCAGAAGAGTACATTGTATCATCCCAAGGTGAATGGAATTGTCGAAGCTTTCAACAAGATCTTGGAGAATTCCCTAACAAAGGTCTACAATGTTAATAGGAATGATTGGGATGTGTGCATATCGGTGGTTCTATGGGAATATAGGACAACCTGTAAGAAATTGACTGGGAAAACACCATTTCGACTAGTTTATGGACATGAAGAAGTGATATGGATGGAATATATAGTGCCTATCCTAAGAATCATAGTAGTAAGTGAGATGGTAGATCGCGATGTGATAAAGGAACACCTAGAATAGATCCTTGTGTTAGAGGAAGACTGCTTTTTGGCTGGCCTTCATCAACAGGTGTAGAAAGCTAGAGAAAAGGTGTGGCATCATTGCCACATTAAGAAACATACTTTTAAGAATGAAAATTTGGTCCTGATGTATGACAGCAAGTTTACCAAATTTCTGAGGAAGTTTCAGATGCATTGGCTAGGCTCATATGTGATTAAGGATATTTCGGATGGTGGCGTAATTCAGCTCGCGAGGCTGAATGGGGAAGTGTTTCTTGGAAGGATTAATGGAAGAAGATTGAAGGTTTACAAGGACAACCCCACCCTTGTGCAATGACTACATGATAGCAGGAAATTCTTAGTGCTTCTGGGAGTTGAAAGAGAGCATAGGACTATAAACTACTCTGCTGAGGAAAAATTCTATTGGAGAAGGAGGGTTGCACAATGTTTAATAAGATGGATGAGGTGGAAGCCACGATGACGTAGTTGCACCATAAGGAAGGGTCCCATGCAGCTTGCCCAGAATATGATCGTTGATGGTGCTACAACTGACTTGATAGTGAATTTGTGGTTAAAACGAGCGGGGAAATACATTTAAGGAGCATATCTCTGAAAATCTGCAACCAAATTCGCATTTATGAGGAATATCGAGGGGGAACGAATAGTTTGAATTTGAAATGGGTTATAAATATCGCACCCTGGTCCACATTTGGAAACTTTGCTTCTTGAGAATTCATTGTGTGTTTTTGCGCTTAAAGAGCCTAGGGTGTTGTTGTATGTCTAGTTACCTGAGTTGGGAGGAAGTTAAGCAAGAGTTGTTGAAGAGAGGAGTAGGGAACATCATGAATGCAACATCTCTAGTCCAAACTACAGCACCCAGGTCACCGAGGCCAAAGCCTACTGCCTCCATGGCAGGAGATAAAAAGAAGAAAAATCCGTAGCAAACCCCGGTTTGGAAATCGTCGCGGAAAATTCCAACCAAGTAGAGACAAAAGGGAAAAATGGATAAAAACAAGTAGCCAATGGAGTTGCAGGACTTGGATGAAGAAGAGTTGAATGGATTGCTTGAGGATATTAGTGTAGAAGTAGCAAAACAAATTTCTTCATTGCCGTCATATATGCCACCACAGAAGCCAACCCTAAAAGTGGCTAAGGATCTAGACTCTATCAAATTTAAGGTATTCACATCATTGCTGCTGGAGGAAGTGGATATTGAAGGTTACTTGTTGGCAAGGGTACCCCAACCCCACATGGAAGATTGGGATTTGAGCAACCATGAGAAATTCCCGCAGCTAGAACCCAGCAAGTATATGAAGGCGGTGTACTATGAGGAGGCGGGCCTAAGAAGAGTTGAACCAATGAAATGGGTGATCGACATTGAGCACATAGGATTGTTGAACATGTTGTATGATGTGCACTTTGGCCGAAGAAACATCAACACTATTTGTGCACCAGTTGGTGGCTCTGGTCCATGATGGGTGCATATGGCTGGGAGAGCCCATACCAATTGATGACATGTTGATACAAAGAATCACAGTGTTGCCCTATCAAGGTGCAAAACCCCTATTATCACCTAGGTTTTTTCCTTAGAAGTTATCAAAGAAGGAATAACCCGAGGTAACCACAAACCTAATCTTTTAGGCTCAAGTTCTAGCCAACCTAAGTCCAAAGAGGGCTCTCCCTTCATAATTTAACTTTGTTTAGATAAGATTTCAGGCTAGTTCTTAATGTTCAGGATTGTTTGTTTTGATTGGATGGTGGAATCAAGAAGACAGATAGGCAGGGAAAATATTTATGGCATTGGGCTATGGAGTCAATCAAGAAAATCTTAACTGGATTTGATCTGTTACGGAGGTAAGAGTCCATAGGGTAGGCTAGCACATCAAGAGAAAATCTGCAGGTTTCAATGAATGGAAATTACTAACCAGGGCCAAGGGCAATGAAGAATCCTTAACCAGGATTCGGAGGAAGAAAGGAGGAATGGCCAGTAGTAAAGGGAAATGAAGAATCTTGTACTATGGGCCAAAGGGGGATAAACTATGGAAGTAAGGGAGCAACTAAGAATTCCCAGACCAAGGCAGTTTAGTAGAAAACATAAAGAAAAGCAAACAGTTAAAACAGAGAGCACTTAAGCTAATTCTGATGATATCATTCCTTGTTTGGTTTTAAGATTGTATAAGAAACACATATGAATATTTCATAACATAAAGAGAATACAATATTTAAACATGAGAAAATGATACTTATTTGTTCCAATTGTGCACAAGAATCTAGTGAAATGTCCTCAGCTTTATTTCATTACCAGTAAAACCAGTCCAGTCTTGAGCACAATAGCTCCCTAGCTCAACACAAAGATAGAGACAGATGGAGAACTGTCTTCTAGCTGTCCCTTTTATTGTGACTGTGCTGGCTATTATGACTTGGATTTGGCTCTTGCAGTTGCTTTGTAATTATGTGCTGGAATCACTTTCATCTTTGACCTATTGATACTCTTTACCTGTGTTGTTTGATCCTTTCTTACTTGTTTTACCTAGCAATTATCTTTTACTTTATAGATTTACTATAGTAACTTATAGTAAATCAGTCAAACTGGTCCACCATTCACTGTTAGGTAACTTCATCCTTATCATTTTCCTGTAGATTTCATTGGCCTCTATGTACTTAGAAAAATTTGGTTTGCTTGTGAATAAGTGCTTGACTTCATGTTCTATATAGAATAGATTCTCAAGGCCATCATAAAGCACTCTTCCAGTGGGCAAAGATTTCACCCCTGAAGTACTAGCTTGGCTTTTGGCCAGCTTGTTTAACTTGTCAACATAATCTTCTTGGGTCATCAACTTATCATGGATTACCATTGGACTGGGGAGTCCTTTTTCTCTTAAGATGCCATACTTTAGCATAAAGCTATCAATGTCTGTATGGATGCTTTGATATCTTTTTTCCAGATTAAGCATTAAGTTCCTTTTCATGAGAACTTTTTTGATTTCTATGATTGTTGTTATTTTGCCATCTATATCCAATTCATATAGCTGATATTTGTTTTTGCTGTTCAAAAAGGTGATCAAATGATTGGCTTCTTCTGGTTTATCTCCCAATTCTTCCACTGTCTTGTGGATTGCCTCTGTAGCCATCTTGACCAATTCTGTTTGCTAAAAAATAATCTGAATAGAAGGCCAAACATCATTGAAGGAATCAATGATGTTGGCCCACAGGATTTCTCTCATGTCTCCCAATGGTTCTTACAGTGTTAAATCCTTCTCAAGGTCTTTCATCCTTTCTGCCATCCTTAGGTTCCTCTGAGTTTCCTCTTTGTGTTGTATTTGTACAAGTTTACAATTGGTTTCTAGATTTGACACCTATTCTTTGAGCTTCTTAAGCTCAGTGGCCTAGATACTCATTTCTTCCATGGCCTTGATCAACTCTGCAGTTTTCTCTGTGGGTGTCTCTATGTTGGTTGATGTACTTGTTCCTGATGTAGTACCTGTCAGTGGAAATGCTGTTGTTGGTGGAATTTTTGGTGCCAAGGCAGCTGCCAAGGTGGAGGGTACTGTTGTGGAAACTGTAGGTATTATAGTCTGAGGAGCGGTGGCCAACTCACTCTGCTTGGACTGTATCAAATTATCCAATTCCTTTTCGGTTTCCTTCAATTGGTCATTTAACTTAAGGACTAGGTCCATAAGTTCTTCCTCCTTCTGTGTCTCCAAAACTTCAGTTGTTTGAGGATGATGAAGAGGAGGAATCTTGAGCTACTTCTTTAGTGTAGCTATGTCATCATTTTTCTTCTTTATCAGTTGCTCTGCTACTTTAACATCCTTGGGATCATGTCCCAGCTCTATGACCAAGTCTTCTAAGGACTTTATTCTAGTGTCCTTGGCCTGAGAAGAGGCATTTTCCAATTGGAATTGCGTTGAGATGTTGTTTAGTGAATTCTGAAGTTGGTGAGTTGCTATGGCCTTGTTGGTTAGTGTGAAATAGACCATTTCTCCAATTTGTTTATGCAACTCAATTTGGTCAATAGGATGGATATCCTTTGCCATGACCTCAAAATCTGTCTTAAGATAATCTACCATTGATTTTGGTAGCTGTATGGTTGGCTTGAGAAATCTCATCTGCATTTTTCCTTCTTTTATATCAAAGGCTGACATTAGCCTTGCTTGGTTTGTTGGAGCCATCCTCAGATAATGTGCATCGCTTTGCACTTTCAACCTTTCATTCCTTGCCTTGATTTCTTTGTATTTTTCTTTGATGTCTTGGCTCTGTCGTATGGGAGCCCTGAAGGGAGATACTTCCACACTTTGTTGTCTTTCTAGCATTTGAGTTTGAGAGGTGGAAGGTTCTTGTGTCCCTCCTGAAGGAGTGTTGTGCCTACTTTCTGTCCTCTCTACTCTTGATATCCCTGATGTCTCTTCAGTGTATTCTTTCTCTGCATATTGATTTAACCTCTGCCTCTTCGCATAGGTTTGGGTAGCAGGCCTGCTGGAAGGAGTAGCCTCATCTCTATCTCTCTTAAGGTTCCTCTCCTCATTTAGAGGAGTCTGCAAAATAGGAGGATTGCCCATGATTTTTTCAGGTTGAGCAAGCTCCTTTGAAATTTCAGGTCGTTCAGATTCTTCTTGTTGTTCTAACAGTTCTGGTTGCTTTGATGGCTCTACTTTGTTATGAAGGTTCTGGTTGTCCTGATGGTCCTACCTCTGCTGATGGACTTGCTTCTTCTATCTTCCCACTGTGGCTTTGTGCTTGTCTCTGAGACTGAGACTCTCCTGGAACCTGTACAAAGGAATTCGTCAAGTCTTTTGTCTAAGTCCATTAATACATTATCAACAACAACATCTGTACTATCACGATCTATCAAAGTGCCTTCCACCCATTCAGATTGATTAACATATTGTTCAATTGTAGGGATCCTGTGATGGATGTAAGGAGATAGTTTATTCTTTTATCTCATATTACAAATGAAGCTGTAGGGGTCATAGGTCCACATGAAACTATGTTTTAGTTTCAACCTTTGGAGGATTTCATTTGACTCCTTTCCTACTTCTCTACTGTTACAAATGAATGGACCTAGCTGATCCTTTATCCTAAGTTGGGATTTCTTCTTGGCTCTTACAAAGTGCACCTCATCTAAATTGATCATTTGTCTGTAGTACTCCAAAGAAAATAATCTCATGGGGAGGTACTTTGGCAATTTGTAAGGTGGAAATTCACATCCATAAATTCTGATTTCAGTATGGTTTTGGTACAAGTACCAATCCCCTACTTTGTACTGTTTTGACAACTGCAGGACCCTCCTGATGTCTGCACTGATTCTGGGTGGAGGGCTTCCTAGTAGCATGGTTGTCACAGGATAAAAAAAGAGGTCTATGAAGTCTGTATAGGAGTATTGAGAATCAAACTGATGAATCAAAGAAGTCCAGAAGATCACTGATCTGGGGTTTCCTCTAGTATCTAGCTTTTGGAGGGCAATTGGAAACCTATCAGCTTGGTAGTACAAGAATAAATGATACAGAACTGAGGAATACTTAAACACTCTTTCATTTTCCAACCTCATGAATTGATCATGCATTCTGTCAGCAATAAACTTTGCATAGTCGAATATGATGGTTGGTGGTTGGCCAAGAGAGTAGATTGACATGATGGATATTATGATCTCATCAACAAATTCACTAGTGGTGCAACCTAGTATACTGGATATCATATCTATAATATCTCGACCAAGGCTGGAGAATATAGTCCATAGATAAGGAGGAGGGTCCTTTGGGATATACTGTTCTTCTCTGATAAAAATCTAGAATAACTGGGCTAGTCGATTGAAGTGAGTGTAGGGTATCTGTTTAGCATGTCTCCAATGGAAAGAGGGGTTAGGCTTTGGCTTGGCTGCAATTGAAGCATCTGGTTAATGGATTCAACAGTGATAGTAAACAGAATAGACTGGTCAGGAGTTCTTACTGCCCTTTGGATAGGATCATAGTTCATGTGGCAGTAATGTACAATTTCTGGGAATACATGCACTTTGGGGAATTGGTACTTTGGCAAACCTGATTTCCAAAGTCCAATGGAGTTGGCTTGGTTCAAGTACTATTCTCTGTACTTGGAAAAGAGTTTTAGAGTATCTTTAATCTAGAAGTCCTTGTCTACCAGGGGAAGGTGGTCTAAATCCCTGTGAGGAGTTGTAATGGGCATGACATTTAGTGCAATTGGGGCTTCCATCCTTGGTTCTTGTGGATTCAAGGATGGGGCAAAGGGTTTTAGGGAAATTGGGAACAATTGGTCTATTTCAGAGTGTTTCAGGACTACCAGGTGGATTAATTTACTAAATTACTTAATTTTTAAAGCAATTTAGCTTAGGTTCGGCAAGAAAATAGGGTTTCTTAGTAGAAATGGGGTAAATACTTGATTTCGACTTTTGGAACGGTGAAATGGTGACTGTGCACTGTTTGTAGGAAGCGCACAGGTCTACAAGGTAGTCTGGAGTTTCAGTGGCTTCGGAAAGTTGACGGTTGGTAGCAGGTTTGCAGTTGAACGTGCTCTGTGCTTTGCATGGAAGCCAGAACATCCTTTTCATGATAAAAAACAAAAACAATGAGTTTTTTGGCTTTATGTGTAAAGTCAATGATATTGGCGGGTATAATGGGAAAGCGATAGTTGGTGCCAATCGGGGGATGTGACAATTTTCCGTGTAGCGGAGGTGTTAAGCGGGATCCATCGCATTGCTTTTCAGGAAAAGTGGTTTTGGGGGGAGGCTAACCAATGGCATTCATCAGGCGCCATGTAGCGGTGTGGTGAACAGTGAAACCACTCACATCGGGTGGGTAAAGGTCGACGTACGGACACCGCCTGATATGAGCATCAGTCGTTGGATCTGAAGGAGTCAAATCGTATGGTGATCGAGGGTGTGATTTGATCGGGGAGTTAATGGAGGGGCCCGACGGGTTATTAATTGTGGGTTAGGGCGGCTTAATGACATCGGGGGTGATATGATTGGAGGAACAGGTTATTAATTAATCACAGTTTGATTAATTAACCCCTTTTTGTTTGGCGGAGGGTTATGGCTCTTAATTAGTCACGGATCGACTAATTAATCCATTTAATTACTTTACTAATAAGGTTTATATTTCAAACCGTCGGGGCAGGATATTTATCACATGGGTTAAATAAATAATATGGGAAAGGGGTTTATTTTTGGGAATTAAATAAATATAATTAAAGTTAATATGAAAATGAAAGTGGAAAAATGGATTTTGCGCTAAGTATAATGTATTGATATTTATTTTTATATCCACATCTACACATCATAACTTAGGCTAAAAGATTTTTTGTGGGTTTTTTGTGAAAAGGGGTTTTGTGTGTAGGGTTAATTACTTTCCCTAGGCAAATGATGATTTCACCTTAGGAAAAGGGATTTTTAGATGAAATGGATGAATTATGGAGGGGTGAATATTAGTAAAGGGGTTTCAGTACTTAGACCTTATAAGTTATTGGGCTGAGGGTTCGGTCCCTCCAGAAGTCAGAGAAATGCTCTGAGCCCCTTTAACTTAAGGTTTTAGGTACTTTTGACTTTACTTATGGGAAATTAGTGAAGTTAGAGGTAAAATGAATGGGGAAATTAATCACTTGACTTTGTAACTATTCCATTATCATCCATACTTTAAGAAATTTGATGATGAAAGTAAATGATATGATTTTATCCAATCAATCACCATAATTATGCAACCATCCAACTACTTACCCATCTACTCATCCTACCATTTTTTCTACTCTTTATTAGGGTGCACTTAAGCTGGCAAACCCTTTATCAAAACTTTTTTTTTCTTTTACAAAGTACTCTATCTAAATCTATCCTTATTACATCCAAGGGCTCAGATTAAACAGTTGAGCTCCTTTTATTTACTCTACCTATCTACTTATCTGCCAAGATTAAACAGTTTGGTCATATTTTATTCTCTATCTCTAAGCATGAAATTCAAAACATGGAACAACCAAGTTTAAACTGTTTGGTTACCATGGATTGTGGCATAAACAACAAATTCCACACAATCTTTATTAAACAAAAAGTAAAATAGCAGTGGCATTTGGACTTGCACACTTTCATGGTCTTTTTCTTTTTCTTGGGGTTCATTTTTCATCTTTTTTGACCTTTTTTAATCTTTTTGTCCCTTGATTTTTCTTTTGGGACATACCCTCTTTA
Source organism: Pinus tabuliformis (assembly GCA_031772625.1). Classification (NCBI taxonomy): domain Eukaryota; kingdom Viridiplantae; phylum Streptophyta; class Pinopsida; order Pinales; family Pinaceae; genus Pinus; species Pinus tabuliformis. The sequence continues at coordinate 1,547,983,126 of CM062818.1, forward strand.
CAATTTTTTAATTTTTATTTTTATTTTTTACAAATATGGAAAACATTTGTAGAAAGCAAAGGTATGTACATATTACAGACTTGACCTCAGCCATTCAAAAATTATGACACCTATTGGTATAGGAACATAACAACCCGTAGATGATTTTCGGGGAAATCACTTGAGAAAAATTTGGTGGACCAGATGACGAGTGACTTCGAGCTGATCAAGAAGTCTAGGGGATATGCCATCAGTTCAATCACATATGAAGTTGTGTGGTTTTTCGTACAGATCTTGGTAGGAAAGATCATGAGGAAGTGTCATGCAGATGAAGTGCTAGCACCAGTGGTATCCTTGGTTGCACAGTGCAACAAAGGGGTTCAGTTCAATTGGGCAGGCTATCTATGCCAAGAATTCCTTGACGATTTCTGCGAAGCATAGGAGGAGGGAAATAATTCCACTACATGTGGCTCTTATTTTTCATCACACTGATAGCTTGGAGGACGTCGATTGATTCACAATTCCCCACTATGGATCTGGAGTTGTGTGAGGTGATTAGATTTTCCTCGTTGTGGGCAACAAAGGACCCTTCCCACATTATAGAAAATAAGATGTTATGTATGTTATTCGAAATGGATCTGTGAATGGTGATCAACTAGAAGCCAAGGTTGTCACCGAGTCTATTCAAGGAATATCAACGCATCACTGAATTCAAGGCCGATTTCCACCATGTGTACATCCATGTGAGGTGTGATTTGATGAATACATGGAAGATGTTTCTGTTTATGGTCACCGAATAAGATATCCCCTTGCTAGTCCTTTAGTGGTCGACTGACTAGATCATTCTGACAGAAATTGCAGAAGGCACAATAGGGACTAGTAAGTATGCATTGAAGAAAAAGAAGAAGGTGACCATTGATATAGATAAGAATACCACGCAAGAACCAAAGAGCAAGAAAGAAGAAGAATAGAGAACAAAAGAACCTGATGAGGGTGGCGAAGATCCCTATGTAGACCAAGAGGATGTCAACTCTCCATTTATTCTAAAATGGTGGCAGAAGACAAGTGTGAGAGGCACACATAAAAATCACAAATCTAATAAATCCATCGGTGCAGAGGCCATGGTCCTCACTGAGGGGGACTTTGATGAAATTGGAGACACCGTCCGAGTTGCGACGGAGGAGATTTGGGGACACATCGAAGAGCAATACCAATCAATATTGACGAAGGTCCAACAGGGCCTTAAGGAATTGCAGGTACAAAAAGGCACTATATAAGCAAGCCATGTTTAAGTAAAGCTGGTAGCCCAGGAGTTGCAGCATCCTTGCTGCAATACTGGTGCTCATCAGTAATATCTACCAAGTGTCAGGGCAACATTTGACAAATAATTGTTCTCTATTACAGAAGTTTGTACAGCCTCCAAAGAAACTCTTTTGTAACTTTTGTAAATTGGTTGGTCATGATGAAAGGAATTTTCAAAGCTATGAATTGATGATGGATAGGACTTTGATGTATAGAATGCAGGCTAAAAACCATGTGCAGAACAATCAAGGCTCCCCTACGGCTCACAGAGGATTCCAAGGATAGGGAAGAGGACAAGAAGGAGAAGCTGGAAAAGGTCGGGCCAGATAATTTTCTACAACTATGGAGAACCAGGACACATTTGATGCAACTTTCAGAATCCAACTCACCCTTATTGTCAATATCTTCGGCAATTTGATCATGTTATAGAAGATTTCCTAGTATTAATAACAAAGATGCAGGAGAAGAAGAATCAACAACTGACACAAAATATTCAGATGATGAGATCCAATCCACGCGAAGATGATCCCAGTATCAACATAGTCACATGAAGCGTTATAGCCACTGGTGAATACAAGATCAAAGGAAAATAGCCAGCATCGGATCTATGGTAGAGATGGTGAGAATAATGTTGGGTTTGATTTACATTGATAAAAAGAAACATTCATAGAGGCGAGAAAAAGTTTTATGGATCTAGGCGCTTCTACATCTAAGAATGAGATGTTGCTAGTCCCATGAAAGGAGAAACTTGAAGAAGTTACTATGACGCAGGATTCAAATCCCACGGTCTTAAAATCATTTCTGTAGACCTGCATGAAGTTATTATAGGATTAGAAGGTAGTGCAAGGACTGCAAGAGATGATATATAACTGCGCCAACAAGGATAAGTTGTTACCATAACAATGTGCAGTCAATAAGGTGAATCGAAACAAGAAGAGAACTCATAGGGAGATGTGGTTGACAACGCAGATTAGTGATTTCAAGATGGACTAGGTAATCCTAGACTTGGGCTCTGATGCTAATGTACTGCCAAAGAAAAGTTAGGAACATATGGGTAAGCCTAAGTTACAACGGTTGGAAATTCAGCTACGCATGGTGAACCGACAAAAGGTAATTCCAATGGGTCACCTGCATGGAGTAACTATAGATATTGAAGGGACGAGTCCAGTGGTAGATTTTGGAAGTTATTAAGATAGTAGATGACAATAATCCATACCTAGTGTTGCTTGGGATTGATTGGGCCTTTGACATGAAAGAAATCATTAATTTAAAGAAGTGAAGCATGGTATTTGAAAAGAATGATCTTCAAGTGATTGTTCCGTTGGATCCAACAGAAGGTGCACGATACACAGAACTAGTCTATGATTATTATGAAGATGAAGACATTGAACACATATATAAGCTAACTATGAAAAATCAAGATTAGATCAATCCCACTGCGGATGGAAGGATCAGATGGAAGAAGGACAGTTCTTGCCAATCAGATTTAGATGAAGAGTTAGAAAACTGGCAGAATCAGTTGCATGAGTTCTCTATGCTATGATGTAATCAGCTTAAAAAGTCGATACGTTGTATATCTACTGAGGTACATAATTTTCCTTATTATGATGGATTGGATGATGTCAATATGTTTCTTGACCATTTTGAAAGGGATGCACCAGAGGAGCATCGGTTCTAGGCCTTAGATCTAGCATTGAGAGCTACGCTTACAAGATTGTGGGGTACGCACAAGGATAATTTCGCTGACTGGAAGGAATATTGTAGAATGATGTGATTAATATTTGGCCACGCAAACACCTGACTCATTGAAATGTACATAGGAAAGGATGAAATGAAGGAAATTTTCTTGCTGACATTCAGTTTTGAAGACAGGTTCAAATGCATTAATGAAGCACTTCAGGAGATTAAAGCAACAATATTTCAAACACCCATAGAGCCTATCACTTAGATACAACCTGACTGGACTATGCAACTACAACATGCTTTGGAATGTTACAATGTTTCCATGGAAGAATGCGGTGAGGATCCGTGGAATATTAATATCCTTGAGTCAAAGTGACTGCACGAAGTTGCTAGACCTAATGTGGAGATCGCTGATATTTCACAACCGGTTTGCAAAAAATAGGTAAATATTGGCTTAGAAATAGAACCAAAATTCGCGAACATTGGTGACTATTGGTATGAAGACACATTGGATAAGGTCATTGAATTATTACATGAATATCAAGATTTATTTCCAACTAAGTTCTCTAACTTGAAGGGGATAGTAGGAGATTTGGGTATGATGAAGATCAGTCTAAAACTAGATGCGAATCCATTTAAGCAATTTGCATATCGATTGAATCCCAAATACAAGGAAAAGGTAAGAGAAGAACTTGATAAGATGCTCGTGGCGAGAATAATTGAGCTTGTAGAATCAGATTGGGTCAGTCCTATGGTTGTCCAGGAGAAGAAAACGAAGGGTGATATTAGGATTTCTGTTGATTTGCGGAAGTTACATGATGTAAACATGATCCATTTCCTACACCTTTTATAGATGAAGTTCTAGAAAATGTTGTTGGGTAGGAAGCTTATTCCTTCCCAGATGGGTTTTCGGTATATCACCAAATTAATATTGTGCCAGAGGATAGAAGAAAGATTACCTTCACTATAGAATGGGGGTATTTCCAATATATAGTCATTCCTTTCAGACTAAAAATTGCTGCTGCGATATTCTCAAGGGTGATAGTTGTAGCGTTCAAGGAATTCATTAATAAATTTTTGGAAGTCTACTTCTATTATTGGACAGTGTTTGGGCTAGTGAAGAAGCATGTTTCTAGTTTGTGTCTGATGTTGGATACATTGAAAAAGTATCATATTTCCTTGAATTTGAAGAAATGCATTTTTTGTGTACCTTATGGAATAATTTTGGGACATGTTATCTGTAAGAAGGGATTGATGATAGACCCTACTAATATTGTTGTAATTGTCCATTTGGAGCCTCCTAAGAATGTAAAGCAACTACGTGTGACTTTGGGTAATACTGGGTATTACGTTAAGTTTATTAAGGTGTACGTGTAGATCACTATGCCCATGGAGAAGTTGTTCAAGAAGGATTCTACGTTCTATTGGGACGACGATTGTCAGAAGAGCTCGGATATTCTGAAGGAAAAGATGGTTACAACACCAATCCTAGTATTCCCGAACTGGAAGAGGGAATTTCATGTGCATGTGGATATGTCTTGTGTAGCGTTGGGAGTTGTCTTAACTCAATCACGGGTAGGAGATATTGATCACCCAATTTCCTTCGCCAGTTGAAAACTATCTAAGGTAGAGAAAAACTATTCAACCACAGAGCGAGAAGGATTGGCCATGGTTTATGCACTACAAAAATTCATGCATTATCTACTAGGTGCACAAATTAAAATGTACACAAACCATTCTTCTTTGAAGTACCTAGTCAATAATCTTGTGTTCGGGGGGGGGGTGGAATATATATATGGTTGCTTCTTCTCCAGGAGTATGATTTTGAAGTGATAGTTAAGCCTGGGAGATTGAATGTTGGACCTGATCACCTCTCTCGGATCAAGAATGGTGAATAGCCCACTAATATTGATGAAGGGTTAGCTAACGCGTAGCTCTTCACTATAAGAGTTGCAGATGAGTATTTTACAGAAATTATTCATTTTTTATCTACTAGTGTAGCTCCTGAAGGTTATATGACACATCAAAAGAAGGAATTAGTTTCCTGACTGCAGATTTTTCCGTAATTGTAGGACACTTATATAAGATGGGGTCGGATGAAGTTCTACGCCGATATGTGCCTGAATATGAAAGATACAATATTCTAATTGAATAACATGGTGATGTCGCTGGAGGAAACTATGAAAATCAGGAAACTGCACAGAATATTCTAGTAGCAGGATTATGTGCCCTATAGGACATAAAGATTCTTAGGAGTACTACAGTACGTGCGATGTGTGTCAAAGGATTGGGAGGCCATCATGAAGGGATGAACTGCTGTTAAATCCACAAGTCAAACTACAAGCATTTGATAAATGGGAAATTGACTCCATTAGACCTATTCATCCACCAGGGAAGAAGATAGGAGCATGTTATACTATCACTACGACAAATTACTTAACTAGGTGGGCTGAGGTATAGCCTATGAAGGACTGTAGTGTGGCAACTACTGCAAAGTTTATATTAAAATTTATTCTGTCAAGGTTTGGATGCCTGAATATTCTGATGAGTGACAAAGGTTCACACTTCTTGAATGAGACAATCGCAGCTTTAACAAAAGAATTCCAAATGTACCATCAGAAGAGTACATTGTATCATCCCAAGGTGAATGGAATTGTCAAATCTTTCAATAAGATCCTGGAAAATTCCCTAACAAAGGTCTACAATGTTAATAGGAGTGATTGGGATGTGTGCATACCGGTGGTTCTATGGGAATATAGGAAGACTTGTAAGAAATTGACTGGGAAAACACCATTTTGACTAGTTTATGGACACGAAGAAGTGATCTTGATGGAATATATAGTGCCTAGCCTAAGGATCATAGTAGTAAGTGAGATGGTAGATCACGACATAATGGAGAAACGCCTAGAACAAATCCTTGTGTTAGAGGAAAACTGATTTTTGGCTGGCTTTCATCAACAGGTGTATAAAGCTAGAGAAAAGGTGTGGCATGATTGTCACATTAAGCAACATACCTTTAAGAATGAAGATTTGGTCTTGATGTATGACAACACGTTTACCAAATATTTGGGGAAGTTTCAAATGAATTGGCTAGGCTCGAATTTGACTATATTTTGGATGGTGGCATAATTCAGCTCGTGAAGCTGAATGTGGAAGTGTTTCCTGGAAGGATTAATGGGAGCAGATTGAAGGTTTATACGGATAACCCCACCCCTGTGCAATGACTACATGACAACAGGAAAGTCTTAGTGCTTCTGGCAGTTGAAAGAGAGTGTATGATTATAAACTACTTTGCTGAGGAAAAATTATATCAGAGGAGGGTTGCACGATGTTTAAGAAGATGGATTAGGGGGAAGCTACGATGAGGTAGTTGCACCATAAGGAAGGGTCTCGTGCAGCCTACCCAGAATATGATCATTGGTGGTGCTACAACTGATTTGACAGTGAATTTGTCGTTAAAACGAGCAGGGGAAATACATTTAAGGAGCATATCTCTGAAAATTTGCCAGAAAATTCACATTTATGAGGAATCTTTGAGGGGGAATGAATAGTTTGAATTTGAAATGGGTTATAAATATCGCACCCCAGTCCACATTTGGACACTTTGCTTCTTGAGAATTCGCTTATGTTTTTGCGCTTAAAGAGCCTAGGGTGTTGCTATATGTCTAGTTACCTGAGTTGGGAGGAAGTTAAGCAAGAGTTGTTGAAGAGAGGTGTAGGGAACATCATGAATGAAACACCTCTATTCCACACTACAGCACCTAGGTCACCAAGTCCAAAGTGTACTGCCTTCATGGCAGGAGATAAAAAGAAGAAAAATCCGCAGCAAACCCCAGTTTTGCAATCGTCGCGGAAAATTCCAACCAAGCAGAGACAATAGGGAAAAATGGATAAAAACAAGTAGCCAATGGAGTTGCAAGACTTGGACAAAGAAGAGTTGAAAGAAGGGATTGAGGATATCAGTGTAGAAGCAGTAGAACCAATTTCTTCATTGCCATCATATATGCCACCACAGAAACGATCCTTAAAAGTGGCTAAGGATCTAGACTCTATCAAACTTAATGTATTCACATCGTTGCTAATGGAGGAAGTGTCTATTGAAGGTCACTTGTTGGCAAGGGTACCATAGCCCCACATGGAAGATTGGGATTTGAGAAACCATGAGAAATTCCCGCAGATGGAACCCAACAAGTATATCAAGGCAGTGTACTATGAGGAGGCATGCCTCACAAGAGTTGAACCAATGAAATGGGCAACCGATATTGAGCACGTAGGATTGTTGAACATGTTGTATGATGCACACTTTGGCCGAAGCAACATCAACACTATTTTTCTACAACAGTTGTTGGAATTGGTCCATGATGGGTGCCTATGGCTGGGAGAGACCATACCAATTGATGGCACGTTGATATGGAGAATCACAGTGTTGCCCTATCAAGGTGCGAAACCCACAGATGATTTTGTGTGGAAATCACTTGAGAAAAATTTGGTGGACCAGATGGAGAGTGACTTTGAGCTGATTAAGAAGTCCGGGGATATGCCATCAGTTCAATCACAAACGAAGTTGTGTGGTTTGTTGCACAGATCTTGGCAGGAAAGATCATGGGGAAGTGTCATGCAGATGAAGTGCCAACACTAGTCGTATCCTTGGTTGCACAGTGCAACAAAGGGGTTTAATTTAATTGGGCATGCTATCTATGCCAAGAATTCCTTGACAATTTATGTGAAGAACGGGAGGAGGGAAATAATTCCACTACATGTGGCTCTTATTTTTCATCACACTGATAGCTTGGAGGATGTCGGATGATTAACAATTCCCCACTATGGATCTGGAGTTGTGTGAGGCAGCTAGATTTTCTTCGTTGTGGGAAACAAAGGACCTTGCCTGCATTATAGAAAATAAGATGTTATGTATGTTATTCGAAATGGATCTATGAATGGTGATCAACTAGAATCTAAGGTTGTCACCGAGTCTATTCAAGGAATATTAGCGCATCACTGAATTCAAGGCCAATTTCCACCATGTGTATATCCATGTGAGGTGTGATTTAATGAAGACATGGGTGATGTTTCCATTTATGGTCACGGAATAAGATATCCCCCAGCTAGTCCTTTAGTGGCTGACTGACTAGCTCATTCCGATAGAAATTGCAGAAGGCACAATAGGGAATGGTAAGTATGCATCAAAGAAAAAGAAGAAGGTGACCATTGATATAGACAAGAATACCATGCAAGAACCAAAGCACAAGAAAGAAGAAGAATAGAAGAAAAAAGAACCTAATGAGGGTGGCGAAGATCCCTATGTATACCTAGAGGACATCAACTCTCCATTTATTCTAAAATGGTGGCAGAAGACAAGTGTGGGAGGCGCACATAAAAAGCACAAATCTGATAAATCCGTTAGTGCAGAGGCCATGGTCCTCACTGAGGGGGAACTCAATGAAATTGGAGACATTGTCCGAGTTGCGACAGAGGAGATTTGGGGACACATCGAAGAGCAATACCAATTAGCATTGACGAAGGTCCAACAGGGCCTTAAGGAATTGCAGGTACAAACAGGTGCTATACAATCAAGCTAGGTTTAAGCGAGAGTGGTTCGAGTGAGTCGGTCTCAAGCGAGCGTGGAACCAATGACATTAGGCAATGTGCAGTCGGTACTCACTTCAAAGCTCTGCGTTGTAACCTTTCCTCATGGATCTTTACATCTGAAGAATACCAAAGATAGGGAAAGTGCACAGCCGCTTAAGAATGTGATTATTAACCTCACAACACTCCCTCTACACACATTGCATGAGATACACTAGGGTGTAGCAGATGAACTTATGGTGCGAGAGAAACAGTCTCTCATGGTGATCAAAGATGCAAAGATCACTAGTCAGCAGATGTGTGATGAAAAGCACAAAGTTCTCCAAGGTTGTTATGAGGTAGCTATGTGAAGGAAGAAGCTGGAGCAGGCCATTTCCAAAGTTTGAAGTAAGCTTATAGAGCTCCAAATTCAGTTCGAGGCCATTTCAAAAGACAAAGTGCAACAACTGGAAGATGCATTCAGAGAGTCAAAGGTGTAGGTGGATAAGGTTTGTTTAGATTTGCAGATGAAAATTATTGAGCTTCAATTGAAGCTACAACCCACCATGCCACCTGAGATCAAAAAACAATGTGAGGTTTCCATTAGAACAAACATGGAAAATCTCGATGTTGCAGTCAAGGACTATAGCCAACTCTTTGAAGAAATGCTAGAACTATGTGCCTCACTACAGGAGGACCCATAGGTGAAAAATAATGAAGTATCCATCCTAGATAAGAAACTACAGTACGATGAGATCAAGGCAACAACATGCACCTTAGCGCATGTGCACTAGTTCACCCGATTGAAAGAAGGGACATCCCTACATGTTGGGTTGTGTTATATTCTTTCCATGACTAGCCCACGTAGTGAACCGGGGCCCTTCGTTGCATCAATTGCGCAGTGGGGGGTGGGTATCCCCCCTCTACGGGGTCTGGGGCAGTGCCTCGGGAGATTTTTTTTTGGACCCTATATTAGGTTGGGTAGACCTACCTATGGTTTTTAATCCATGGTTTTGGACGAGATGGTTTTTGGTCCATGGTATTGGATGATTTGGCATGTATAAATATGTATTGTAACACTGAAAGGAATATATTGAAAAATCAAGCTGGTAGTCCCAGTTTTGGGATGCAGGGGAAAATATCTGTGTATACGTGTTTTATGTGTTATGCTCTCACATTGTTTATTTTCTGTGTTTTAGAATTTGTATGCAGGTAATTTATGTACGAGGTTAAAACCTACATTTGGTATCAGAGTTGTTTTGGATTCAAGGGGACGCCTTTATTGCTGAGGGGTTGCGCTTGGGCCTGTGGTAGACCCCGTTCAGTGGGAGATCTGTGGGATCGATTCTGGTGGTGAAAGAAGATGGCAAGCAGTGGAAAGATAGAGATCAAGAAATTTAATGGTTAGATTTTTGAGTTGTGGAAACTCAATATGGAGGATCTGTTGGTGGATAAAGATCAGTGGATCGCGGTAGATCCGGGTACTAAACCAACGGGAGTTTCCGATGAAGAATGGAAGAAGTTGGATCGGAAGGCAAAGAGCACAATACGATTGTGTGTCTCAGATTCAGTATTGCTGAATGTATCAGGGGAAGCTCCGGCTAAGGCTTTGTGGGACAAGTTAGGGACTTTGTACCAATCTAAGTCTCTGGTGAATAAATTGTTCCTACGGAAAAAGCTGTACAACTTGAGGATGAAAGATGGAGACTCGGTGGCAGAGCATCTGAATGCATTTAATACTGTGGTAAGTTAGTATTATCTGTTGATATTAAAATTTCAGATGAAGATAAGTGCATCAGTTTGTTGTGTTCTCTACCAGATTCGTGGGATAGTCTGGTTATTGTAATATGTAGCAATGCAACTGCCTTGCAGTTTGATGAAATAGTCTCATCCTTGCTAACGGAGGAGATGAGACGGAAAAATAAGGAGAGCCAGAATGGTGATGCCTTGTCTGTACGAGGATAGTCCCAGAACAGAAACAAAAATAAGTCATCGAGTGGGAGATCTAAATCTAGAGGGAGATCTAAATATCTAGGAAAACCTATAAAGGTGGTGTGCTGTCAATGCGGAAAGGAAGGGCACTACAAAAGGGACTGTAAATCTAAAGCTCCTGACAAAGGAAATGGATCTGATGATGCTTCTTCTGCAGAGGCAAAAACCACCTCAGATGAAGGTCGGAATGTGTACTTGGCTTCTTCAAGTACACATGTATATCATGAGGCATGGTTGATTGACTCAGGTGCATCCTTTCACTTCACTCCCCATAGAGAGTGATTTTGCGATTATGATAAATACAATGGTGGTGATGTCTTCTTAGGGGATGATAGGAAGGCTAGAATCATTGGTTGTGGAAAATTAAAGTTGAAGTTGCAAGGTGGAAATGTTAAAACACTTCCGGGTGTTCTGTATATTCTTGCATTAGCCAGAAATTTGATTTCTGTAAGCAAGCTGGATGATGCAGGTGTGAAAATAGTGTTCGAGAAGGATTCCTGCAAGATGGTTTGGGGAGCACTGGTATTGATGTGGGGAGTTCGAACTAGAACTCTATACAAGCTACAAGGTATCATTGTTGTTGATGGGTGCAAAAATTCTGTGGTTCCTGAAAGTGGAGTAGAAAATCTAGTGGTCTCTGGAGAGAAGACCATGTTGTGGCATCAAAGGCTTGGAAATATTGGAGAGAAGGGCCTTCGAATACTTCGCGGTAAAGGTATGGTAGAAGGTATGAGTAATAGCTCTCTGGATTTTGATTTCTGTGAAAATTGTGTATATGGGAAGCAGAATCGGGTGAGTTTCCCCTCTGGTGGTAAGAGGGTTAAACAGATATTAGAGCTTGTGCACAGCGATGTGTTTGGACCTGTGAAGGTTCCATCACTGGGTAAGTCTATGTACTATGTATCATTTATAGATGACTTCTCAAGGAATACATGGCTATATTTCCTTAAGAAGAAATCTAAAGTCTTTGACAGGTTTAAAGAATTTAAGGCTCTGGTGGAAAACCAGACAGAGAAGAAGATAAAGGTGTTGAGGACAGATAACTGTGGAGAGTTTTGCAGTAAGGAATTTGAATAATTCTATATGAACTGTGGTATAGCACGGCAAAAGACTACTCCATATACACCTTAGCAAAATGGATTTGCAGAAAGAATGAACAAGATGTTGATGGAAAGGGCAAGAAGCATGCTCAGTGGTGTTGGGTTAGGACAGGAATTCTGGGCAGAGGTGGTGGAGACAGCATGTTACCTGGTCAACAGATCACCTTCATTAGCGTTGGAGGATAAGACTTCACAAGAGGTATGGACTGGTAAGAAACCCTCTCTTTCACATCTGAGGGTATTTAGATGTGATGCATATGTACATGTTCCAAAGGAGAAACGAACCAAGTTGGATAGTAAATCTGAAAAGTGCATCTTTATTGGGTATAAGGATGGTTTAAAGGGTTATAAGCTTTGGAACCCAGCAACAAGGAATGTTGTGTACAGCCGAGATGTGGTGTTTAGAGAGGTGAAAGATGTTATTAAACATGAATTCGAACCAAAGGAACCTGAGAAAGATAGAGTTTGAGCTAAAGGAGGAAGAATTAGACCCTACACCAGAGGAGGAATTAGAAGATGAAGAGCCACAAACTCCGGGTGTAAGAAGATTAGTTCGAGAAAGAAGGCAGCCAGAAAGGTATAGTCCATCTTCTTTCTGTTCAAGTTTTCCTTTATCTATGACTGATCATGATCCCATAAATATGAAGGAAGCAGTAGATTCAGAGGATGGAAAACTCTGGAAAGAGGCCATGGTTGACGAAATGGCATCTTTGCAAAAAAATGAGGCTTGGGTTCTGGTGGAGTTGCCAACTGGAAGGAAACCCATTGGTAGCAAATGGGTGTTCAAGAAGAAGACAAATGCGGAAGGAAAGGTGGAGAAATAGAAAGCTCGTTTGGTAGCAAAAGGTTATTCCCAGGTGTCGAGAATTGAGTTTGGTGATATTTTTCCTCTTGATGCCAAGGTAACTTCTATTAGATTACTTTTATATGTTGCTACTACTTTTGATTTTGACGTAGAACAGATGAATGTGAAGACAACATTTCTTCATAGGGATCTGGAAGAGGAAATATACATGAAGCAACCAGAAGGCTTTGTGGTGAAGGGTAAGAAAGAACTGGTATGCAAGTTAAAGAAGTCATTATATGGGTTAAAACAATCACCAAGTATGTGGTATCAGAAATTTGATACATTTATACGGGGACTTGGCTTCACCAGAAGCAAAGCAGATCACTGTGTGTATTTTAAATTAATTGGGGACTGTGTTATTTCTCTGGTCTTGTATGTGGATGATATGTTTCCGGTTGGGAATGACAAAGAAATTATCCAGGATTTGAAGACCCATTTGTCCTTCAAATTCGACATGAAAGATCTTGGTGCTGGAAACTATATTTTGGGCATGGAAATTAAAGGAGACCAGACAAAGAGGAAGCTCTGGTTAAACTAGAGGAAGTATGTCGAGACAATATTGCAGAGGTTTAATATGTAAGATAGTAAACTAGTGAAGGTTCCTATTCTTGTAGGTGTAAAGTTATTTGCTGAACAGTGTTCCAAGACACAAGAAGAGGAAGAGGACATGTCCCATGTTCCATATGCAAGTGTAGTCAGTAGACTGATGTATGCAATGGTTTGTACTAGACCAGACATTGCACATGCAGTGGGAGTATTGAGCAGTTTTATGTGAAAACCAGGGAAGGAGCACTGGACAGCAGTGAAGCGGGGTTTTAGGTATTTGCATGGCATTAGTGATTATGGTTTGTGCTACCAAGGAAGACCAAGATTGGATAGAGTGTTGGATATTCATGGATTTTTTGCTGCAGATTGGGCTGGAGATCTGGATTAGAGAATATCTACAAGTGGGTATGTTTTTAACCTATTTGGAGGTGTAGTTAGTTGGATGAGTAAGAAACAATATGTAGTGGCACTATCAACTACAGTGGTAGAAAACATGGCGGCCACTCATGCAAGCAAGGAAGTAGTTTGGTTGCAGAGATTGTGCTCAAGTATGGGGTTAGTACAAGGAGCTATAAGGATAGATTATGACAGCCAAAGTGCAGTTTTCTTGGCAAGGAATCGAGCTTGTCATTCAAATACAAAGCACATTGATGTTCAGTATCACTTTCTGAGGGATATGATAGAAGACAAAAAGGTGTTGCTGGTAAAGGTGGACAGTTTGAAGAATACTGCAGATGCATTGAAAAAATATGTGAGCTCTGAGAAGTTCTCTTGGTGTAGAGAAACAATGGGCGTTTCAGGGATGGATAAATGACTAAGCTCTCCTGTGGCCCCTTGTGGAAATAAAACAAGAAGAGGGAGAATGTTGGGTTCTGTTATATTCTTTCCACGACTAGCCCACATAGTGAACCAAGGGGTTAGAGGGGGGGCGGAGCCCCCCCTTCATTGCGTCGATTACGCAGTGGGGGGGTTTGAGGGGGGTAGGTAGCCCCCCTCTATGGGGTCTGGGGCAACACCACAAGAAATTTTTTTTTGGACCCTACATTAGGTTGGGCGGACCTACCTATGGTTTTCGGTCCATGGTATTGGATACTTCGGCATGTATAAATATGTATTGTAACATTGAAAGGAATATGATGAAAAATCAAGCTGGTAGTCCCGATTTTGGGATGCAGGGGAAAATATCTGTGTATATGTGTTTTATGTGTTATGCTCTTGCATTGTTTATTTTCTATGTTTTAGAATTTGTATTCAGGTAATTTCTGTGCGGGGTTAAAACCTACACTACAAGCACAGATCAAGGAGCTGTGGAAGAAGATGAAGATTATCACTGCATGGATGCATCCTTGGGAAGAAGAGGCAGGGAATCTCTCCTAGACTCTGGAAGGCAAGCTCAAAAGTATGTAGCAAATGCAGTGGACAATCAAATTAGAAACAAAAGCCCCGAGTATAGAAAAGTTGGTCGAAGAAGTTTGATATCAACAACCCAATGCACGAAGGCGCTTCACATAGTGAAGTATTTGTTCAACAGCTTGAAAGCCAATATACAAAGAGTACCAGCGGAGTGACTTGAGGATGTGTCACATCTTTGTGTTGGGGCCTGTTGGGATAGGGTCCCCTAGGTCCAAATTTTGACTAAGTTTTGTAAAAGCCTCCACATTTTAAGCAGTGAAGAGTGTAGTGCATGTGGGGTCGTTAATATGCCATGATTATTCTCACTTGTGAAGGTTTATTCCACCCATTTCCACCATTCTTCAGCATGACATTTATTATAATTTATCATTTAAATCCATTTTATAAATAATTTATGCTCTCATGGATGAATGTTATTTATTCTCTTTTATTTTTAATAAATTGATTATTATGTACTATTTTACCAATGATAGTGCTAATAAGTTGGTTGTAACCTTATTTACCATTTTTAGCCTCCAAAGTAACTTCCAGATTGAAGATTTGATTTTTAAATCAGCCAACTCAGAAATTCGCTGGTTTAAGGAGTGACAGTTTTGCGGTTAAGATTCTGAGCAAATGAAGACGAATTTGGAAAATCCGGAACATGGGTTTTGTCCAGAACGGGCCCAATTATCTTCATATAGAATAGTTTTCCCAAATTCGGCTTGTACAGGGAGAAACGCAGGGTTCTTTGAGCACGATTTTCTGAGATTTGCTGTTGCGGCCGCCCTCCAAATCTTAGCTGCAAACCTAAATCCGCCTTGTTCTTGTTGATCAATGGGTTAGAATCAACCTAAATTCGTAAGAGAAATCATGATTGTAATTATCCATGCTTTGATCTTCTTTATTTAAATGGAACCAAAGATCAGAGGCGGGGGGAGAACGATTGTATTTTGTAATTATAAGTTTTCAGAACAACTGGGACCATGGAGTCTCGGTGAGATCTGCTCTTGTATACTTTTGTTAATGCAATCAATATAAAGGAATTGGTGTTCACTTCGTTGCTGCATCTGAAGTAAGTTACGGCGGTGCCATTGGAAGCTACGGGCCCGGCTCCAACGGACACTTGCCGCTGTTGTATCATACGGTGATTTGGGTTTGGTTTGTTTCTTTCTATTGTTTCAGCAATCTGATATATCTTTTATATGACAGACTATGCTTCATGATTAATATCTAAATCTGAATACGTTCCTTCACTCATGTCTCTGTATTACGCAAAGTGAATCTATTCGAATTGCATCTATTTCCATAGCAGGAAATTGGTATGAATATTATCATCATTAGATTCTTATGAAATAGTATTTGTGAGGCTTGAGGACAATGTTCCTTCGTTCAGAAACATAGTTATATCATTCCATACTTTCAGATTGCTATATTAATGTAAATCATGTACATACGGGTGATAGTTGTTGTTCCATAATTCATTTGTGAATATCGCCTCATAAAGTAAATTTCTTTTGAAGATTGTTATTTCATTGCAAAATGTGAGTTTGGTTCAAGTTTACTTTTGACTCGCGAGATTTAGTTCTTTTGATTGCTGTTTCATTTTCTGCTGTTCTATTTCCATTTCACTGTTCTGTTTTACTTTCTGCTGATTTATTTACTTGCATGTATTGCTTTGGTGTGAGAGGAGGATCAAGGCTGTCGTGAGACACAGCAGACGCTATTATGCTCCCAGAACCATGATCCATACTCTAATTCCTTTTTCCTTCATCAATTTCTAGAGGACTGAGTTCTTGCTACCATATCCTCGATTGATGGTTGTTTGAATGAATGATTTAGTTTAGAACATTTCAGTTTCTTGCTTTAGATTTTGTTTCAAGCATTCATTTACTTGTGGGTTTTAATCTCTATACTGCAAAACATTACTCTTAAGAAAATAGCCGCCTCAGACAGAGTACACTCTTGAAATAAAAAGTCGTCCCTGGGTTGATAATTAATGTGAGGTAATTAGGAGTTCACAAGACACCTTTTTATCGCTCCACATTTTGGCGCCGTTGCCGGGGAGAGTGTAGCCATTTCTAAAGAGTAGTGTGAATTTGATGACAGCCTGCTAGGGAAGAGTTGGATCTTAAAAACGGAAGGTAAGAACCTGCGTACGAAGCATGTAAAAGCCCTGCTCCCCCGTCCGCTTTCCAGCAGGACTGTTAAAGAGCCTAGAGTAAAAATAGATGTTTGAATTTTTGTGTGAATGATTAGGAAAAAGATAGAAATTTTTAAAAAAATGAATCACATGATCTCACACAAGTGGTGATGTAAGCACCACCCATTTCACTAACCAATTGACAGGAACATTTGAAGAAGGAGCCTCGAAGAAACACATGAAGAACGTCTTAAACTATGGTAAGAAATGGCTCACGTTTCTACTTTTGAATTTCCTATCAAAGATCTAGGAGGAGTAACACAAATGCACATAATTCCCCCATCTTTACCAAATTTTCATGGTTTAGCAAATGAAGATCCACATACATTTTTGTTTGAGTTTGAAATACTTTGTAGAGGATATGATTATTGTACTAATGATCAAAGATTGAAAGTGTTTCCTCTTACTCTAAAAGGAGCAGCTCTCCGATGGTTCATGAGCCTAGGTGAGAATTGCATCCAATCATGGGAGGACATGAAGAACATATTCTTGAAAAAGTACCAAGACTATTGCAAAGCCAATGAAGATATTTTTGATATGATACAAGGGGAAGATGAAAGTTTGGAGGATTATGTAGATCGGTTTCATTATAACCTTCAAAAATCAAAATATAAGCATTTGGAAAAAGAGATCTTAAAAACACGCCTTCTTAAAGGAATCAAAGATGAACTTTTAGAACTTTTAAATCTGATAGGAAAAGGTGATGTTTTTCAGTTATCATATGATGATGTTTGTGAGTTGTGCATAAGGTATTCAAGAGGAATCTCCAAGGCTGGTAAGAATCCTAGAGATGTTTTTTCTTTGTTTTCCAAATCTGCTACAAGAACAGGAGACATAAGAGCTGAAATCAATGTGTTATTTGAAAATTTTAAAGTTGATTTTATTAGCTCTCTAAATGAAAAATTGAATGTTTTGCAGGTTCATAAAAATGAAGAATTTGATGAAGTGTTTTGTTCTCATGACCGAATGGAGCATCTCATAGATACTCACTCTTCCTTATCTACGATGGAAGTAGCATATCAAAGAGATGAGGAAGCTGCAACAAGGTCAAAACCACGGAAATCAAGGCCTACAGGTATGGTTCAAAACACTTTTTCTCCATCGTCATACTTGCATAATCCATTATGGAATGCTAATGTGTTAGGGTAGCCATGTCAATCTCAATTTAACCACCTATCTTGTTTACAAGTTGGGCATGGTTCATCTTATGATGGCATGACTACTCTCCCTCATCTTGTAGCACAAGCACATTCTCCATATTCTCCACCAGCTCTTTCACAACACCTTGCTTGCCTACCAAATTCATTCACTCAACCCAACCAACCACATCATCACAATGCTCCATTCTTTACACATTTTCCTGCTCAACTAATTCCACACCCTCACCATAATAAACCAGTACAACATGCTTACAATGTTGAACTGGCAGATTTACCCACCCTTCCCACCCATTCTATCTCACATGCACCAATGGAGAAAACTTACAATGAGATTCAGAATGTTTCAAATTCAAAAATTGTAGAAGCTATGGAAGAAAATGAGGTTTCTTGTAGGTTGCATCAACAAGCCATTTTAAAAGCTCAAGAACTTCATGATATGATGGCTATGCAAGATCAAAAAAGTAACGCATACATTGAAGATTGGTTTCACTCCATCATTTATTTGCAACATCACTCCATGCTTCAACAATTTTTGATATCATTTTTTCAAGGGAAGCCACCTTCTCATACCCTAATTTTCATTAACATCCATTTTTCAAATTTGGGTATGCGTATACATGAAGCCTTATGTCGAAAATGGCTTCACTGGAAGTACTCATATACGTAGTTATATTCATTTTTCAAATCAAAATAGGTTAGTGTAGAAAATAAAATAAAATAAAGACATAAATAAGTGCATTTTGCTCTTTTGTAAAACTAGGGTTTTTGTTGCAACATGCTATGCAAATCAACATCGGTGATATTTTTTTTTATAATTTGTGTTTGTAGATGAATCATAATGGAAATAATAAGTTCTACAAACACTCATTTTCATTTTTATCACCAATTTAAAAAAAATGCTTGAATTTCATTTTTTTGGCTTGCGGGCTTGATGAACTTTCTGGAAAAACAGTCGGGACAGTCATGTTTTGAGGAACCAAAAATGAATATTTTTAAAACTTTTTTCTATCCTAAGTAGCCCTTGATGTCTACTTTCCAATACAATTTGAATCACTCAATTTGGATTTGAAACGAAAAAGTTAGAGCCAAAACATTGATCGGATGTCTAGCGGGCAGCTCATGTACAGAGTTGGGACAGTCAGTTTTTGGAGGCCTAAATGAATGAATTTTTAAAACCTGTTTCTATGGTAGATTCCCCTATGAATATAGTTTACAATGCAATTGGAATCACTCATTTTCGATATCGTATGGGGAAGTTATGATCAAAATACTGACTGACTATCGTAAATCAGCACCCTTAAAACTATGTCTTTCCGGCTGTTCCTTACAATATTTGACCTATCAATTCTCCTTATATTCAAAACCTGTTTCTATTGGAGATCAATAAATGAATATATTTTAATTTCCAATTTGAATCATTTGAATCCGACATCAAACGAAAAAGTTATGCTTGAAATATCAACTGTTGGTCTAAGCCGGGTAATTGAAAATGACTCTATTATGCAGGTTGTTCTAAACAAATTTGACATATCATATCATTGATTTTTTAAAACCTGTTTCTATTGGAGATAAACCTTTGAATTAGCTCTCATTTGGCTTTGGAATCACTCAATTTGGACGAAAAACAAAGAAGTTGTGATTAAAACACTGCTGGTTAGTATGGTCGACAACTGCTCTCCCGCAGGTACCAAATAAATTTTACTTTGTTATTTTCTCTATGGATTTGTTATACAGAGTAACTAGTTGTTTTTTGCATAATTCTTGGATTAGGGGAGCCCGCGCACCTCTCTTTCTCCATGATTGAATGTTTTATTGCAGGTAGACACTCGTTTTTTTGCAGGTCCTGGGAAAATAAAGAAGGTCAACTTATGGACGAGTGATTTTTCAAAGAAATTTTTATAAAACAAAGGAATTTTATCCAAATCATTACCCAACGGATTCATAATAGAACAAATGAAGAATTGATTTCAATTTCAAGATTCATGTCTTGTTACTACTGCCAAAACATTTTTCAAAAAGATCATTTTTTTTACATAATATCATAGCTGTTGTAACTTAATTTACATATTGTTTTTAAATAAAATGTTGTTTCTTTTCTAATTTCTCTTATATTTTGTGTTTCAGGTGTTGCTTCATTCAAAGTGCAACTCATCCTCAGCTTCAATACAGTGAACAGCTAATTCATTCTTTGCGTGCTTGCATTTTATGGTTGTATATTTTGCTGTTCCTTTTCTGAAGGAACAACATTTGTGTGCATTTTTTTGTCGTTCCTGCTGTTCCTTTTTCAAAAGGACATCATTGTCGTGTTGCTATTTATTTTCTAAAGGAATAGCACTTTTTGGTTCAGCCATTCATTTTGCTGTTCCTTTTTCACAGTACATTTTGTTGTTCCTTTTTCACAATTCATTTTGCTGTTCCTTTTCAAAATGGAACAACACGTTTGCACTTTTCCATTTTGCTATTCATTTTCGAAATAGAACAGCACTTTTTGGCACTTTTACATTTTGCTGTTCCTTTTCGAAATGGAACAGCACTTTTTGCACTTTCACATTTTGCTGTTCCTTTTCGAAATGGAACAGCACTTTTTGCACTTTCACATTTTGCTGTTCCTTTTCGAAATGGAACAACACTTTTTGCACTTTCACATTTTGCTGTTCCTTTTCGAAATGGAAAAGCACTTTTTGCACTTTCACATTTTGCTGTTCCTTTTCGAAATGGAACAGCACTTTTTGCACTTTTACATTTTGCTGTTCCTTTTCGAAATGGAACAGCTGTTGTTCCTTTTCGAAATGGAACAGCACTTCTGCACTTTCATGTTGGGTGTGTTTTTGCTGTTCCTTTTTCAAAAGGAACAACATTTGGTGTGTTTCTGCTGTTCCTTTTTCAAAAGGAACAGCAGTTTGAGTTTTTGCTGTTCCTTTTTCAAAAGGAACAGCAGTGTGTGTTTTTGCTGTTCCTTTTTCAAAAGGAATAGCAGTTTGAGTTTTTTGCTGTTCCTTTTTCAAAAGGAACAGCAGTTTGAGTTTTTTGCTGTTCCTTTTGAAGTTTGAGTTTTTTTGCTGTTCCTTTTTCAAAAGGAACAACAGTTTGAGTTTTTGTTGTTCCTTTTTCAAAAGGAACAGCAGTTCGAGTTTTTTCTTGCATGGATTCTTCTCTTTCAAAAGGAACGACATTTGCATTTTCGCGTTTTCTGTGTGTATTTTTGTTTTTTGGTGTGCATTTTCTTTGATGTTCCCTACACGGAACACCACTTTTTGAGTGTTTTTGCTGTTCATTCTAAAGAGCAACACTTTGGGAATATTTTTGAGGGAAACCCTTTCCTTTCTCTTGTGGGATTATTCATAATTCAACTCAACCACATTCTCCTGATTCTCTTTCATGGCATGAAGTACACTACTTTTATGAGGACATAAATTATGGATTCTTTTGAAGCAAAGTTAATATTATTCACGTTATGATCTTTAAAAAGGACAGCTCCTTGATGATAGATTCTTTTTTAAAAGGGACACAATTATTTATATATTCCTTTACTGCATTGTTTTCTGCTGAACATGATACTGATTGATCATCTTAATACCATGCTGGTTCCACCCTTCCTGGTTATAATCTTCTCTATCTGTAATGAATGAGATTATGGGTATATTTTGTTTATATTGACATGTTCAACTTCTTCCGCCATCCCTGCTCTTAAGGAGTACTGAGCCTCCCTCTTTTTATCATAAAACTGTGCAATATCAACAAAATTTTGTTCGCAGATGGGGGATAGGGGGTCTCATTACGAGCCAGCCTACCATGTTCATAAGGCTGTAACAAAGTGACATTCCCATTATGGTCACCACACCAGGGTTATGATCCATTGGATAGCCAAATTATCCTTGGAACAGGGGGTCTCATCACGAGCCGGCCTGATCACTTTTGCTACCTCCTAGTGAATGGCAGTGTGGTTATCTGGTTACCACGCCAGCACACTGATCTCTTCTGTAGAACATCACTAAAACTCTCCATTTATAAATTGAGGATCCTGGCTCATATGGGTTAAAAAGCAAACCTGCCGAGGCTATGGACGCCTGCAGGCAGCAGCGGCTCTGCTTATGGTATTGAAGTTATATCTTTTCGTCAATTATTATTATAATACCCCTTTTTCTTATTTTTCTTTTTATCAGAGAAGTTATTTCCTTAACTTTTTCCCTGTTTGAACCTTTATGCATGAGAAATTGTTTTATGATCAATCACACCATTTTCAGCTAGAATACTATCAGCAAAGCATCTTTTTAGCACATTGTTGTCCTTTTTCGTTTTGTATAAACTATCATCAATCCAAAGCATCCTATCTCTTATTCATAACTATCTTTACACACTTTGCTCTCAATATAACCATAATTTTCACCGTCCTATCATTGATAAGTGTACTCTGCTTCATTTACTATTGTATTGTTCACTCCCTTGCCTTGCCATCCGCACCACCCCTCTCATATGTTTTATGGTTATGGAACCCTTTTTCCAATTGGAGGGGGGAATGTATGCATTATGGGGTTGCATGCGATATGATTACTACACTTTGCCATACTTTGTTGATTTGACAACATATTAGTATTGCATGTATACATAAGTTTTTCTGATTGAAATTTTTTGCATGCATCTTATCTGTTGCTAATTCAAAGCTAACACTATGGATTCAAGCACATTGTATGCAAAATAGTGTTTTGTTTACAGGAGAACAACAAGTATGGGCAGAATTCTGTTCGTAGCATGACCACACTATTGCACTTCATAGTAGAGGCTCGCGAACGTGAACAATTCTTCAGACATGATGTGCTTCTCTGGATTCCACCTTTTGCATCACTTTCAGCACCAACTCTATCTACATCAGCTTCCACAACTGCCAGTCCATATATGTCATTCCACATTTTTTTGGAGGTAAAACTTGAGGTAAAATTTCATAGTTTTCTAATTTATTATAAATTTAGGAGAATCTACTGAAAATCCATTTTGAGCATTATTTGTCATCCTTCATTCCACATCTTTACCACTTTCCCTTTTTCAGCAGCATATCATTTCCGAGTATGGGGGAGTGTTCCTTCATTTCTTTCTTCTGACCATGTCATTCATATTCTTTATCATCCATTGTTATTCTTATCCATTCTCAACACCTCCCTTATTTCATGTTGTTTTACACCAAGCATAGAATTCTACAGCTGGTAGCAACCACCTCTCTTTGTTTTCTAGCATCGCATGAGGACATGCTAATTTTTCAGAGAGGGGGAGGAATTGCTATACATGATGGATGTTTTCTACTTTCTTCCTTATTTAAGGCATACAATTTCATTTTTACACAGTGCAGAAATTGATTTCCACATATTTTTAAAGCTATGAACCCAATTCTTGTAATTTTTGGAAAACACATACGTATCATTAATACAAACCCACACAATTTCAAGAAATATTGGTTCATAAAATTTCGGAAATCATGAACTCTCACCTACAGCCATTTTGTTTATATCCCATGATCTGTGCATCAAAACGATTTGATTTTTGGATCATAGAGACATTCATGTATTGTAAATTTACTTGCAACATTTCAACAAAATCTGGTTTGTAGTTTTGAGAAAATGCTTAATGAAGTTTGCTGTTATCTATATCATATTTTGCTGCAACTTCATACATATAGTTGAATGTCAATGTAAAAATTGTTATGCCTTCATCAAGATTACTAAAAGTGAAGGAAGAATTCATTTGTTCTATCCATTTCATGAGCTGAGAGGAACATATTTTTTATTGCTTGGTTAACACATGGTTTTTGTCTTTGGGTTGCATGAGGACATGCAATATATTCAGTTTTCGTTGCATGAGGACATGCAACATATTGAGTGTGGGGGTGTGTGGGGTCGTTAATATGCCATGATTATTCTCACTTGTGAAGGTTTATTCCACCCATTTCCACCATTCTTCAGCATGACATTTATTATAATTTATCATTTAAATCCATTTTATAAATAATTTATGCTCTCATGGATGAATGTTATTTATTCTCTTTTATTTTTAATAATTTGATTATTATGTACTATTTTACCAATGATAGTGCTAATAAGTTGGTTGTAACCTTATTTACCATTTTTAGCCTCCAAAGTAACTTCCAGATTGAAGATTTGATTTTTAAATCAGCCAACTCAGAAATTCGCTGGTTTAAGGAGTGACAGTTTTGCGGTTAAGATTCTGAGCAAATGAAGACGAATTTGGAAAATCCGGAACATGGGTTTTGTCCAGAACGGGCCCAATTATCTTCATATAGAACAGTTTTCCCAAATTCGGCTTGTACAGGGAGAAACGCAGGGTTCTTTGAGCACGATTTTCTGAGATTTGCTGTTGCGGCCGCCCTCCAAATCTTAGCTGCAAACCTAAATCCGCCTTGTTCTTGTTGATCAATGGGTTAGAATCAACCTAAATTCGTAAGAGAAATCATGATTGTAATTATCCATGCTCTGATCTTCTTTATTTAAATGGAACCAAAGATCAGAGGCGGGGGGAGAACGATTATATTTTGTAATTATAAGTTTTCAGAACAACTGGGACCATGGAGTCTCGGTGAGATCTGCTCTTGTATACTTTTGTTAATGCAATCAATATAAAGGAATTGGTGTTCACTTCGTTGCTGCATCTGAAGTAAGTTACGGCGGTGCCATTGGAAGCTACGGGCCCGGCTCCAACGGACACTTGCCACTGTTGTATCATACGGTGATTTGGGTTTGGTTTGTTTCTTTCTATTGTTTCAACAATCTGATATATCTTTTATATGACAGACTATGCTTCATGATTAATATCTAAATCTGAATACGTTCCTTCACTCATGTCTCTGTATTACGCAAAGTGAATCTATTCGAATTGCATCTATTTCCATAGCAGGAAATTGGTATGAATATTATCATCATTAGATTCTTATGAAATAGTATTTGTGAGGCTTGAGGACAATGTTCCTTCGTTCAGAAACATAGTTATATCATTCCATACTTTCAGATTGCTATATTAATGTAAATCATGTACATACGGGTGATAGTTGTTGTTCCATAATTCATTTGTGAATATCGCCTCATAAAGTAAATTGCTTTTGAAGATTGTTATTTCATTGCAAAATGTGAGTTTGGTTCAAGTTTACTTTTGACTCGCGAGATTTAGTTCTTTTGATTGCTGTTTCATTTGCTGCTGTTCTATTTCCATTTCGCTGTTCCGTTTTACTTTCTGCTGATTTATTTACTTGCATGTATTGCTTTGGTGTGAGAGGAGGATCAAGGCTGTCGTGAGACACAGCAGACGCTATTATGCTCCCAGAACCATGATCCATACTCTAATTCCTTTTTCCTTCATCAATTTCTAGAGGACTGAGTTCTTGCTACCATATCCTCGATTGATGGTTGTTTGAATGAATGATTTAGTTTAGAACATTTCAGTTTCTTGCTTTAGATTTTGTTTCAAGCATTCATTTACTTGTGGATTTTAATCTCTATACTACAAAACATTACTCTTAAGAAAATAGCCGCCTCAGACAGAGTACACTCTTGAAATAAAAAGTCGTCCCTGGGTTGATAATTAATGTGAGGTAATTAGGAGTTCACAAGACACCTTTTTATCGCTCCACAGTGCATAGGTCACTAGGAGTCAAGGGGATTTAGGAATGTCAAAGCCCCTTAGTTTTTGTATTGTTTTGAGCTCCTCCCATGGTTTGCAGACCATGGTATTGTAATAGGAAAAAGTATATGAAGGGGTGTCTTAGCCTGTCTAAGAAACATAATATGTAATGTAATGAAGGATAATTGTCTGTAGAGTCTGTAATGTTCTTTATTTGGGTGAAGGGGAATTCTCTTGCTGCTGTGTGCATGGAGACCTTGGTAAGTCCACAGTTGAGTGTTGAGCCCCTGAAACTGTGTGCACAGGGTCTGAAATTATGTGTATTGAAGATATGGAATAATAAATAGTATTTGAAGCAATTCTATGTCTGAATTGTATACTTATGTGTTTTATGTATTTATGCTTAGTTGAATTCCATTTATCTATATTATTGTCTGAATTACACCGTGAAGATTTGGATTTATTGTTATATGTTATTTATGCATGATTAGACCCTTAAGTGAAGCTCACAAGTCAGTTTAATTGGAAATTGCTTCAAGTTTGTGGATTTTGAGGATAAGGGTTCACAAAGGTCAGATCAAGCCTTAAACTGAAGAAGCGCCTTACCCCCACATCACATAGCCTTTTGGATGTAGAAACCTAGTTCTAGCAATCCCCAATACTGTCTTGGGCGAGTTTGCAACTTGCGTTAAGCGAGTTGTTGCCAAAAGGTCCAGTAGTGTAGGGGTTTGTTGGTTAGCGCAGCTAACTCTGAACCTGGGTCCTGTTGGCATTATGAGACAAGTGTTGTCCTTGATGGAAAATCACACTAATGACAAATCACACAGATGACATATTAGAGTGCAGCAGGTCAGTAGCAAAGAATTGATGATCAGACTACAAAGAATGAAGAAAGAAGAGTATATACGCAAGTTCACTATATACCAAGTAGGGTATACACGCAGGTTCACTATATACCAAGTCGCGTATACGCAGGTTCGCTATATACCAAGTAGGGTATACACGCAGGTTCACTATATACCAAGTCGCGTATACGCAGGTTCGCTATATACCAAGTAGGGTATACACGCAGTTTCATGCACGGAAAAACGCGTACATGTCGGAAAGCTTACTTTTGGTCCATGGTAGTTACTCCTCAGTATTTGAACCTATGGTTTTGGACCATGGTATCTCGACAAGTGTGTTGATCCCAAGTATTGGGCTCTTGGTATTGATTTATTATGGTTTTGGACCGTGGTATTGAGAAAGGCCTAAGACTATAAAAGGAGAAGAAGATCATTAGGCAAGTGTATCGGAAAAAGTCTTGAATATCTGAAGAAGTATGAGATCCAGTATGCAGGTTATGGGTTGATGATGCATTGCTTGATCTGAGCTAAGGAGGGATCTCACCGGTTGATGGAGAATAAGAACTAAGGAGAGATCGGGATCAAATGGTTTGAAATGAACTACCTTTATATGGTTGATTGTGCTTATTCTAGATCTGCATACTGACGCATGTGATGTTCTATAAATGTTATGAGTATGACTGATGTCTGGTACAGCTGCAAAGTTATAAGAAAATATTTTTAGATCTGTACGCGGGTTGGCCTTGGAAAAAGCGCGTATATATGCCGGTTTGATTCATCATAGTAGCGTATACCATTTGAGCTATGATGTCTGAAGTTACAGGTGGTTCTGACTCTTGATGAGTTCTGATGACTGTTTAATGGTGTCAGTATTTTGCATATCTTGGTTGGATGATTGTGTATTGATGGATGAGAACTAATATGGGTCAAGATCATAATGACTCATATTTATGAGATCCGATGGACTAGATCTGAGTGCTAACACATATATTATCCTTGTATATGTAATGATCTGGTTATGTCTGAAGTCAGGAAGTGCAGAGAAGTTATGAATAAGTAATTAATGACATATACGCTGGTTCACCTTGATGAAGTTGCGTATACATGCAGATTCAGCACTTCCAAGTAGCGTATGCACTCGGATGCATGCTTTTGATGATACAATTGGTTCTGATTGATTTTGCAGAGTTCTGTGACTGTGTTGATTGACAGGGTTTCAATGATTCAGAGATTGATGATGCTATTAGTGATTGTTTTGAGCTTCAATGATAGTTATGGGTCCAGTATGAAAATTTGATGAAACGTGTCCTTCAGATTATAGTGTTGTGCTTCAGGAGTATCCAGTCTGAAAATGTATGAAACGTGGTACCTGGAGAAGAGAAGATTGTACGCAGGCGCCTACATACTAGTATCTTAGCTAGTATAAGAGCAAAAGGGGTTGGAGCTCCCTTCCAGGAGAGTTTGGAGAATGAGAGAAGGTTGTAGCCTTCTACAGGTTGTAGCCTACGTGCTGGTAAAGGACTGCACCAGTACATTGTAAAAGAAGTTTCTAAATAAAGGAAGATAGAAACGAATTGCAGCAGGTGGTTTTCACCCACATTGGGTTTCCACCTTATATCATGGTGTTCATGTGTGCTTCTTGTTCTGTTTTACTGCTCCTGCTTACTGTTCATACAGTTAATGAAGTTCTGATGCACTAACTAAAGATCAACACTTAATGAATTAACTGAATCATAAGTATTTTGGATATACGCTAGTTGCTTTAGACACAGTTGTGTATACACGCATGTTCCCTTGAATGAAGTAGCGTATATGTATCTAAGTATGGAAATGAAAAAGCTTTATTGATCTGATAATACTGATTCACCCCCCCCCCCCCCCCCTCTCAATATTATTTCCAACAGGTTCGAGCACCCTCAAGCCAACAGTCTCATTTATGTCATCTAAGATGATGTGCAGTCAAAATTTTATTCATATTCATATCCAAAATGATATTTGAAACAAAACATAGCTTCTGTATTATGATTCTACTTACTAGTGCTCCAAGCACCATAACTTATCAATTATTCTCTATTGAATCTTAAATCACTACCATTGAAGTAAGTGTTGATTGTTGAATATCTATGGTTTGGTTATTGCTGCATCATAAGTACTTTAACCTTACTCAAATTTTGAATTTTGTCGCAGATTCTAAAATGCCTCCCAAGCAGGTAAAAAATCTACGAAAGGTGGTTAACTCTTTGCGAGATGAAGATAACAACCAAAATTCAAATTTTTTTCTGATACTTTTCATAAAATTGATTGGAATTCTAGGAATTAGGGAAACATATTTGAATACATTGAGTAGGGGATTTTAATAATGATTACCAAGTATATGCATACAAATATATTAATGTACATAGGTCAACACTTCACAAAATTATTTCAACACTTGCTCTAATTCAGTATACATACATAGTGTGTTGGACCATCATTCACTCCAATCTTAAAACCCAAACCATTCTAAATGATAAAAGAGGAATACGAGGATCATTCAGGCCATAATATGTACAAATTATGTATAAAATACCTAATCCTAGATTCAAATTTGATAAAGAGTTCCTCAAGGCTTTTTATGGCTCAAGAATATATTAATAATGATTTAGAGATGGAAGCTTTAATTAAGTAATGATGGGTAAATGATGATGCATGCAAGAGAAAAGAAAAAAACTTATAACCTACCAAGAAAATGAAGGATGCCCTTGCAAAAATTGCTTCCATTCTTTGTAGGATGCATGGTGAATATAATTATTTGTTATTCAATACATAATGGGTTCCCTTATTACATTAGGCAATAAATAAGGGTAAAATCTTTGATTGGGAAACTATTCTATCCAATAACTTGAAAACACAATTTGAAACATTTCTAAGTGCCTCTCTAGGATTTGTACCTCTGTTTTTTATGTCAACGTTTCTTTTAAATGTAGCTTGTTCCATAAAACCATTCCCTTTGATGAAATTGAGTTGATAACCTGATTTTGAACCAACTCATGTATATTTTTCCAAACTGTGGGACACTAAGGCAATTGATTTATTTTTACGAAATTTACAATTATTTTATGACTCCTTTATATCAAGTATTGTTTGGTAATTTTCCATTAAGGTTTACTTAGGAAGCCATGGAAGTAATTTCCCCACGTAGATATTATTTCATCAATGAATTTTTCTCTTACATAAAAATATATGACTGTGAAATTCCCCCTTATGCCTTGCCAAGATATTTCCTCGACTAGTTGTCCCTTGGGGAAATAACATATCATACCATCTCTAGAGATATTGCAAGAGATTTATATGGTCAATTGAAGAATGTTTGTCCCTATTTCCTTATTAAATTAGGTAGTTATTTCCTAGAAAATGCTAAACATTCCAAATAGGAAGCAATATCCTTAGAGTTTCTTAATTTATCCTATATTGCTTTCAAAAAACATGATCCTATGAACATTGTTTAGGACCATTGCTAGATAAAAAAAGGTTTCATGGTTTATATTGATGAGGAATATCGTTTTGACAAAAATACTTAAATAAATATATCTTCTGAGGAGGTAGCTAATAGAATTCAAGAGTTTCTATAAGTCCTGAGTAAAGATAATTTCCTAGTTTTTTTAAAGGTGGAGAGTTATAGCTTTGGTAAGAATGCTAATGTTGAAGAACATACCCAAAAAAATCAACATGAAGTCATGTAAATTGACCAGCCTATAGTTTTTCAGCCACAAAGTGAATCATTGGTTGAAGAAGAATGCATACAAATTTAACACTGCTTTGTAGAGCATTGATTACTTGACTATATTCGGTCATGGTTTGTATAGTCATATGAAGTGTAGTAAGGGGAAACACATGTTATGAGAGTGCCAATGAAAGAGATTCAATAATAAATTGCTATAGAAATCTTGAGTAATTATAGGTTATATGGTCACATCTTGTTATAGAACCACAACCACAAAAATAACTTAGTTTAGAATTTTAATCTCCTATTTTAAAGTATAATTTTGAAGAAGCTACAAAGGATATTACAGTAGTCACAATTAGTAAAATGCCTAAATAAGTTTAGTTATGTTTTATTACTTTTGAAATAATTTATGTGGATGATATTGAAGCCATTGAATAATAAGAAATAACCTTTAATGAATACTTCTTTATCAGTACTAGAGAGGAAATTATGAAAGGAGAAGGAAATAAGACGAAGGTAGGGAAAAGATCTCTTGCCAAATAGGAAATCATCTGGGATGCCTCTAAGTTAAGTAATGATAATTCTGGAAATGAATTAGTAGACTCCATTGGTGCGTTTTCACATGTAAATAAATGGCATGTCAAAAACTTAAAGGATATTATTCAACAACAAAAGGAAAAGATTGGTGTCCAAGAAACTACACTACAATAGCAAGAACCTATAAGTGAAGAGGAACATCAATATAAAATCAATGTCATGTAGTAGCAACATAAAATAAAATATAGGATATCAACAAGGAGTTTAAGGAGGGAATTTCCTAACTACAAGATAAATTTACTAACTCAATTGCAAGTATGGAAATGGAGAAGCATGTTGTAATTAATCAATTATATGCTCAATTAAAGTAATTACAAGAAAATAAATCCAACTTTCAATTAGTCAACAAATAAGTAATTAAGGTGAATAATCATTTTAGAAAGTCTCAAGAATAATTCTATTAGAAACTGAGTCAAATTCAAGAATGTCATAATTGTCTTAGCTAGTTCTCAACTAGTATTGATGCCAAGTTAGCAAAACTCAACCAAGCACAAAGTGATTTTCAAAATAGTAAAATCTAGAAGGTGAAGTATCAAATGGTCCCTCGTAGTTTTTCAAGGATGTCAAAGTTTTAAAAGCTTAAAATGAAATTTATACTTGAAGACTTGTCTCAAAAGTTAAGTTGTTTTCAGGACTTAGTTAAAAGTGAAATAAGTTTGTGCTCCAATATATGGGAAAATTTAATGGACATGTTGATGGTGTTGTATGTCACCAACAGTAAGGGGGTCTCTCTAATGTGAACTCCCAATTATACCTCACACTATGTGGAGTAGGAGCCCCAACAAGTATAGCAGGTTGTCATTATCTTAAAAATTTGCCTTGGCTAGAATAAATGACACAAGAGAAACACACATACTTTTAATATAAACAAGTATGTTAGCCTTGTGATGTATTCAATTGTAAAGTGTATGATGGTTATTTCACAGAATGAAAATAAAGTGTGTCTTTAAGAGAAAAGTAATAGTATTGTCCTAATAAAGACACACACATATATCTAAAATATTTGTTAGTAATCTTGCAAAATAGTTCACAAAGAAACAATGATCATGAAAGCATAAGACACAGGATTCAATGATGCATACTAAAGCCAACAAAATAGTTCATTTTCATTATTATGTGTGTATATAAACATACATCACAAATAGTGAAAGAATAGTCTCACATGGCATTCACGACATAAGCATGAAAAGTGTGTCGGCTCCATGAGCTTCAAATTATTGAGTGAAATTTGAAAGATACGCCATTACAATGATACAACACTCGTTCCAATTGTAGAACGTTAAGGAACTAATTTCTTCTCAAAATCATGACCTTCTCTCCTAAGCCTAGCTTGAGAATCCAAGGTGAAAAATAATTTGCTTGAGCTATGAGGGTGTATATATAACAAATGAGGTGACTCTCTACCTCCCTTGTGACTCTTTAGCTCCCCTCATGAATCTTGAGTTTCCATGTGACTTCTCAAACTCTTATGAGACCTTTGGACTTCTACATGAATTTTCACATTCTATGAGTGACCTCTGGACTTCCACACTCTTTTTCATTTCTCATTTTCTGAAAAATACATGATTATATCCACAATGATGTGGAAAAATATAATGAAAAATATGACTCTTGAGGTGATACTTAGACAAGTCATGACTTGGAATTGATGACATGGAACTTCACAGTGACGAGTCAATGCCAATCTCCCTTCGTTGTTATCATATTTGTATCTTCATGATAAGTCTTGTGTGAACTTCACATTCATCCTCCCAAAGGTTGGATGGTATGAAGTCTTCCTTGTGATCTTGATCTTCAGTCTTCTATCATGATCTAGTGTCCCTTCATATTCTTGCTTGATTGTTTATTTTTCTTTCTACCTTCACAAGTGTCTTCTTACATGATCTACTTAGCATCGTCCTTGAGCATCATCTTGCCATGTCAAGATATAGTACTTGTGAATGGAATTCACTCATTACAAGAAGAAATCAATCTGAAAATATCCTATTCTATCTTATTCTTCATGCAATTCACTGATTGAACCCATGACTAAGTGCATGACTAAGGAGGAGGCTTAGGGATTGCATAGTGTGCAATTCTAGGAAGCAGTGATCCAATGAGGAATGCTTGCTCACTATGTTTGCACAATGCACAATTGAGGGAAGACTAAGCCAAGTGAGTGCGTAGTCATGCAGGCTAGGGAGGCAATGATGGTTGATTGCTGACTAAGACTATGAAATGTGTAGTGGAACGATGAATGAGAGGGAGAATTGCACATTTTTCAGGGAAAAGAGGCAAAGACAGAGAATTGTGACTACATAATGCGCAGTCCTTGGAGGTAGTTACTATGTAGTGCATGATTATAGAAGGAAAGGGTAGATGAATTGGGCTTAAGGCTATGCAAGGTGTAGTTTAGCGAGCAATATTGAAGAATGTTTGGTCGAGAAAGGTGCAAAGAGAGGAGCACTTCAAAAATTGACTAAGTGTGGGATCAGTAAAGAAAAAGATGAAACCACAATATGACTTAAACATGATCACACACTCATAAACTATCAACCACACAAAAATTAAACACATGACACCCAAAATTAACATGCATCTAGTGAAACGACAACAAAAGGACACTTACCTTGAAGTGCAACACTTAAGATACACTTTGTGACACAAGTGGCGACGACAATAAAACAGTGCACAAAAATTTGAGAATGTTTCTAATACATATCTTTATGATATATAGGAACCATTAGCAGAATATAAAACACCAAATTTTCCTCTTAAATATGCACTATAACTCCCTTCCACAAAATGTGACACTTCCCTTACCAAAAGATGACACTTGGATTTTCTTCACAAAGGGACTAGGAGAGATAGAGAACAAGCATGCAATATCTTTTATTATAAGAAACGATACCTCACATGGTTAAAGGAGGCTCCAACGTTTGAATATAGGCCAAAATATGGAGGTGTTGTAGCAACAACAACACTTGGCAACACACTCATAGAACTACAACTTCTCTTTTTTGGTCTAGATTTAAGCATAGGGTCTAGTCTTTTAGGAAGTATTAATTTATCAAGTGGATTAATTTGGCTTCCCCACTTAACCTGGTTATAGATTTAGTCTCTTGTGTCCCCTTTCTCATCCAAACACATCCACAAAACTTATCATATCATAGTTGTTTAGATCCAGGAGAAGGGTGATATGTAGTTGTGAGTTTGAAATAATCACATTTTTAATTTCATCTCTGATGTTGCTCTGCTGCTAACATGCATGTTCAGTACCCTGATGGAGTCACTACATGAAAATAATCATTACTTCCCTTCCAGTGATCATGTTCAATACCTCGACGAAGTTACTTTCTTCACCCCTTTGTGCAGGAATCCTTTCTCTTCTTTCACGCTTTATTTTTATTATAATATGCTCTTTGGAATCTTATTGACATTTATATCGCTAAGGTGGAAGAGGGATTCCAAATTGTTGAGAGAAAGAGAGGTTGTTCCTTAAGAGATTGTTATATATTTCTTTAATTAATATTATTTCTATTAGTTTTCCCCTTTCCCTTCTCTACTTGATTGGATTAGCATGCAAAACACTACTTAATTACAAAACCAAGTCAAGGAAAGAATATGCCATAAAATATGTAGGTGTCATGGTTTTATCCAAAGCTTTGCGTTCAAATGAATCATATTTTCCATTGAGACATCATTGACATTAGAGGTATCCAAATAAGAAGGACTTGGAAGTTAATGAAAATGTTGTTGCATATCACATAGCCCTTTTAACTTTGTCACATCCATTGGAACCAGATAAAGCCTTTCACACAAAAACAAGAAAACAAAAGATTACAGAAAGGAATCAACATGACTTGAACGAACACACAAACAAAATTATAAGGAAATAAATATCTACATAGGTAGGGACACAGCCCTAGGCTACTATTGAAAATAACACTTGAGATCTTGGGCATTGACGGTAAGAGAATCCATCTTCTCATCTAAGGATTGAAGACAATAATTATAGTGGCTAAGCTTGTCATGCACAACATAAGGTCCAATCCACATGGATTGGAATTTAGTGTGTTTACCTTTCTCTTTATGGGGTTTATCCCACATCAAACCAACACTTCACATGACTATGATGGATAGAAAATTTTTCTTTTTTTTTGCCTTTCTTCCTCTAAGGTCAACAACGTGTTTATCCTACTTTGAAGCATAAGACATGGTTTTGCTCGAGATTCTTGAGAAATTTGAAGAGTCGGAAGGTATATGTTTCGAGGAAGGATAACTTCTTTTCCATACATGAGAATGTAAGGGGAAGTCTTTAGAGAGGGTTTTAGTGTGACATAGTCATCTGAAAAAGAATTCACTGAGGCAATACTCTAGTTCCTTTGATCAAAGTAAAATGTGTTCTTAATGATGCAAATTAAATTATTTTTCGTAGACTTGGATAAATAATTTCCTTGAGGGTAATAATTAGATGAGCACTTTAAAAAAATACCATTTTTTAATGCAAAATCATAGATTTTTAGTAATGAAAAATAAGTTAAATTATAAAAAACAAGTGATGTAGGAATGTTAAACCTATTGATGATGTTCTTCTTAAGGAAGTTGATGAATTCCTGCTCATTCACATGTTTCAATGGAATCGCTTCAGCCCATCGAGTAAAATAATCTGTGGCAGTCAAAATATATCAATGTTTCTTCAATGAATGTGGAAAAATTTCAGTAATAACATATGATCCCCATTGCTGAAAAAGTTCTTCAATGATAATGGATTGAGATGGGGTGACTGTCTTCCTATCTTGACAAGAACATATTTGAAAAATTGAACACTTATGGGTGTAGGTTTGAACATCATGAATATCTTTTAATACCCTTTCTGAATCATGTGCTTCTAAACATTTGAGCAGGACACCATTGTGATGCTTCAAAAAAATCACACCATGTACAAGCTGATATGATAAATATATAATTCTAATATCCCTCTTGTATTTAGCTGATAAATGCAAGGAAAAGGTACCATTCTCTAGATATTTTCACACATCCATGTACCAAGACATGGCTGCATTTGTGGAGGTATGTTGTTCAACATTATACATTTTGATCTCTTGTTCCCATTCAGAAGATTCCTCTTTTGGTGAGTTAACTTGTTCCCATGCAATTCAATAGGGACCATGGCCTTTTATTGTATGAACTGGCTTAAATTCAAGATCACATTCTTGAAGGCTTGACATCCCATTCACCCTCCTCTCACCCAACTCTTGTTGTACAAAAATTGATCGAATTGTTGGGTGAGGCACAAAGACAATAACATGACTTTTCAGGAGATAAGGCCTAAAGTGATTCACCTCCTTATATAATGCATACGCATGCTCATCAATGGTGGGAAAGTTCAATTCAGATCCTTGTAAGCCATGATTAATAAATGATATAGGCTTCTCGTTTCCTTAATCATCCTTCTAAGTAAGAATGGTTGCAAGGGATGTGTCAGAAGAAAATGTATATAACAAGAAATCCTTTCCAAAATCTAGACTATACAATGCTGTAGCTTTGAAAATTTCTTGTTTGATTCGGGAAAATGCATGTTTTTCCCTTTTATACGACTTGTAACTACATCCTTCTTAATCGTCTCTTTTAATGGCTTTATAATTTATGCATAATATGAGATGAAATTTTGGAGGAAGTTAATTTTCCCCAAGAAGGATTGCATGGCTTTTTCATTCATGGGAAAGGGAATCTGTACAATAGTCTTGACCCATTTTGGGTCCACTTTAATCCTGTTGTTAGCTATAATGTGGCCCAAGAGGTTATCCTTGGACACTTCAAAGATGCTCTTCTTTGGATTCAAGGATATGTCATATTTTTAGCATCGTTCAAAAAATTGTCTCAGATGAAAGCGATTAGATCTTATTTGAAAACACATTAACATCGTCCAAGTACACCACAACACTTTTTCAAATGAAACCATGGTACGTGATGTCCATAGCCCGTTGAAATGTAGAACCTACATTGATAAGTCCAAAAGGAATCTTCTTAAAATAGATTGTACCCCACTTAGTCCTTAATGTGGTTTTATGTTTGTTGAATTCTGCTACTAGAACTTGGTTTTAACCTGAAAATCCATCTAATAGCGAGAACATCTCTGACCCAGAAATTGTTTGAAGTATCTGCTTCATAGACGGCATGGGATAATTGAAGCCCAGTTCAAGTTGCGAAAATCAACACATAGGCATATCTCTCCATAATTCTTTCTCATGAGAACCAAATTAGAGACCCAAGTAGAATGACGAACTTTAAATATGATCCGAGCATCCAACAATTTTCTTAAATCTTTCTTAATGAGGGGTTCAAGTGTAGGATGAAATTTTCTTAAATTCTATTGAAATGGATTTACCGCTTCCTTGATGGATATGACTGTTGGGACGAGGTCCCTTGGCTCAAGTTTTGTTAAAATATTGTAAGTCTTCACATTTTTAGGAGCGGAGCACGAATAGCGAAGGTCAAAGCCCCTTATATTTTGGTATTTTTTTTATCCACCCATGGTTTGTGAACCATGGTATTGTAATAGAGAAGGATATATAAAGGGTTGTCTTAGCAAGTCTAAGGAAATCAATCAATCACTTGTTATGGTATGATTTTGGGTCTGTAATTGTAGATCTTTCTATGTTTTAGGCGAAGGGGAAGGATCTTGTAGATAGTGTGCAGGCCCCTGTAACTGTGTGCACAGGGTTTGGAAGAGTTGTAAAGGAAGATCTTAAGTAACAGAAAGATATTTGCAAAAACACTGTGTCTATTTTTATTCACTGTGTATTTTTTGTATTAATGTGAAACTGAATGATATTTATCTGTATGTTATCTTAATCACTCCATGAAGATCTGCATCAACTGTTAGATGTTTTTTTATGCATGATTAGATAATTACGCAAAGCTTATAACTTTACTTAACTGGAAATAAACTAAGTCTCATGAATAAGGGTTCACAAAGTTCATATCTAAACTAAAACTGCAAAAAGCACCTTAAACCGCATCACATAGCCTTTTAGATGTAGAAGCCTGGTTCTAGCATCCCCAAATACTGCCTCGGGTGAGACTACAGCCTGCTCTATGCGGGTTGTTGCCAAAAGGGTTGGTAGTCTAGAGTTTTGTTGGTTAGCTTAGATAACTCTGAACCTGGGTCCAAGCCCCCTCAATCCAAAAAATGGTTCTGTTGCCGGGTGATGTAGGAGTTTGATGAAAATGAGGTGGTAGTCTAGAATTAGACTACTGGTTAACTTTAGAACCAATCAGCTGTGCACAAATAGATTCTGTATGTGGATTTTCCCCCTAAGGGTCTCGCTTATCTGACCAATCATTTTCGGTCCCTTGTTGACTTCTCCTTTGATCAAGTGCTTCAATCTGTTCCATTGATCTCACTTCTCTAGATCCAATGGATATCGTGTCGTCCGCTCACCAACTAACCCAGACAATCTCCACCATCGATGTGACTCGTCCAATTGAACGGATATCACGCAATCTCGTGAAGATTCTTTCACGACCAATATCAGGTCGAGAGCGCGCGAGAAAAGTAGTTTTCTCGTGCTACGTGTCACCCACTTAGGCTAATCGTGTGAAATTTAGGAACATCGCTTACCACCTTTAGGGCACGTGAGATACCACTTCCCACTTATCGAACACTACCATGTGCTTAAATCACACTTTTAATAAAGACGCTTAAGGAAAGTTTAACGCTTAATCTCAATATTAATCGATTGTGATATTCAATAAAATGTATGAACAGATAAAAATACCCGATTAGGGTCCAGAACATCGATACACAGCTACAAATGAATTTCTACACCAAAACAGTGCGCCCACACCACAGTTCAATCAATTATTCAAAAAAATGGAAATTACAGAGTCTTGGCCCTCTCGGTTCGATTACAACAGTTTGTCTGACCTCTGTTTCAATCTCAAACCCTATTTATCACTCAAACTCTCGCTTACTTATTCTATTCTCGATCATCTAATCTCCCTGTCATTACATTCTTTCCTCTTTTATGAATCAGATCCTATCCTAACTGCATTAACAACTCAATCTCTATGTTTATCAACTCAACTATTAAATACCTATTCTCAAGCTCTGATACACACCTAACCTAACATCTTATCTCCTATTCTAAAAATAATACAGTAATCCAATTATTACAATAATTCAGATAAAGATTAATTCGGGAGATCCAACCCTCTTTACTAAAATTGATTTTGACCACTCGGGTCAATGAAATTCATCTCATGTTAGCCACAACATGTGAACATACAATCACATTGCTGGCTAAGTCTAGATGCTCCTGCATCAGACTCTCGGGGAAGAAAAGAATCCTTCGTCAAACTTTTAGGATTGACTCCATACTTTTGTAATTTTGTCGTTGTTATGCAACTAGCATCATCCATTGGCTGTCCCCTGTATTTGACTAAATATTGAAAATAAACCTATCCTCTAGTTCTTTTGGATACTCTTTTCTCCAAAATAGATTCCACCTCTTTCTTAATTGTCCTTGGCATTTGCTCTTCCCAATTTAAAGTTTGAACTTCATCTTCTCTAGGTTCCTTCTGTAGCTCTGAATCTGTCTCTTTGTATGGGTACAAATATGCAACAATGAAGATAGGTGATATTCCAATCCCTTCTAACAACTCAATTTCATAAGCATTAGTTGAAAACTTCCTCACAATTCTGCATGGCCTTATCTTTCTCATCTTTAGTTTATTGTAACTCCCAATAGGAAATCTTTCTTTTCTCAGGTATACCATAACTAGATCTCCCACATGGAATTCTTTTTCTCTCCTCCTCATATCAACTCTCTTTTTTTATTTTCCACTACTTTCTTGCAATCTATCTTTGACATCTTCTTGTAGTCTCTGCATTTGCTCTACAAACTCTTCAGCTTTTTCACTTCTTGTCTCTTGTTTACCCAAATTTCTGAGTTCATACACACCTCTTGGATTCATTCAAAAAACAATCTGAAATGGACTCATCCCAGTACTTTGGTTTGGAGTTTCATTATAAGCAAA
This sequence comes from Pinus tabuliformis, assembly GCA_031772625.1. Taxonomy (NCBI): domain Eukaryota; kingdom Viridiplantae; phylum Streptophyta; class Pinopsida; order Pinales; family Pinaceae; genus Pinus; species Pinus tabuliformis. The sequence continues at coordinate 1,548,022,687 of CM062818.1, forward strand.
ATCATCTTGAGAAAGTGCTAAATCCCACTGCTTAGGATTTTGGTACACTAAACTTCTCAATATGTTTCCCAAGATTTTTTTTACCACTTCGGTCTGTCCATCTGTTTGAGGGTGATATGATGAACTGAAACTAACGTTGGTACCTAGTTTCTTCCAAAGAGTTCTACAAAAATGCCCAACAAACTTTGTATCCATATCAGACACAATACTTATAGGCAATCCATGCAAACTTACAACTTCTGAAAAAACATATTAGTAATATGTGTTGCATCACTAGTCTTTTTACATGCAATGAAATGTGCCATTTTAGAAAATATATCTACCACAACATAAATGGAATCATTTCCTCTTTGGGTTCTAGGTAATCCCAAAACAAAGTCCATACTAATTACATCGCATGGTCGGTCTGGTATTGTCAATGGCTGGTATAATCCTGTATTTTGGCTTCTTCCCTTAGCATGCTGACAAATTCTGCACTTCTCAACAAATTTCTTAACATTAGTTTGCATCTTTGGCCAATAGTAAAAAGCATTTACCTAAGAAAAGGTTTTGTCTTGTCCAAAGTGATCAGATAATCCTCCACTATGTTTCTCCTTGATTATGTTTTCCCTCATAGAACATTTGGGAATGCATAATTTATTACCTTTAAACATAAACCTACTTGGATAAGATAATCTAACCACTTACTTCTATTATGAACTATTGGATTTTGTACAACTGCATAAATATCTTTGAATTCTACATCATCTTTATACATATCAACCATTTCTTCAAATCCTACAACACTAACTCTTAATTCTTGTACAATGAAATTTACCCTGCTTAAAGCATCAACAACTTTGTTCAACTTACCACTTGTATGTTTTATCACAAAAGTAAAACTCTGTAAAAACTCTACCCACTTGGCATGTTTCTGGTTCAATTTTGGCTGGTTGTTTATGAACTGCAATGCATGATTATCATAGTACAATACAAACTCCTTTGGTAGCAAATAATGTCTCCATTTTTTTAAAGCTTGCACAATAGCATAAAATACTTTATCATAAGAAGAATATTTCTTCTTAGCTTCATTTAGTTTCTCTAAAAAATATGCTATTGGTCTCTGTTCATGACTTAAAACTACTCCAATTGCAACTCCACTAGCATTAGTTTCAACTTGGAAAACTTTCCCAAAATCAGATAAAGCTAAAAATGGTTTCTCTATAGTTTTCTTCTTTAGAAACTTAAAATTTCGGTCTACTGCTTCTATCCACTTGAATGGCTGATTAGTCTCTTTGATTGTTTCAATAATTGGTGCACAAATATGACTAAAACTTCTGATAATTTTTCTATAAAAACGTGCAAGACCATGAAATATTCTTACCTCAAATATGTTTCTTGGAGTAGGCCAATTCCAAATTGCTTGGACTTTCTCTGGATCCATTTTCAAACCTTCTTTAGAAACTACAAATCCCAAATAGATTAATTCTTCTTTCATGAAACTACATTTCTTCAGATTCATCAGTAGTTTATCTTTATGCAGAGTTCTTAAAACCAACTTAAGATGCTCCATATGTTCTTCTTTGCTTCTACTAAAAATTAGAATATCATCAAGATAAACAACGAAAAACTTGCCTACATAGTCCTTCAAGACATCATTCATCAATCTCATGAATGTGTTAGGTGCATTAGTGAATCCAAAAGGCATCACTAACCACTCATACAACCCACTGTTTGTTTTAAATTTAGTCTTCCATTCATCTCCTTCTCTAATCCTTATTTGATGATATCCACTCTTCAGATATATTTTAGAAAAATACTTTGACCCACTTAAACAATCCATCAAATCATCCATGTGTGGTAAAGGAAATCTATACCTGATAGTAATCTTGTTTATGGCTCTAGAATCTGTACACATACACCATTCACCACCTTTCTTTGGACTGAGTACTATTGGTACAGCACATGGACTAAGACTCTCTCTGATTAATCCCTTATCCATCAGTTCCTGTACTTGTCTTCCAACTTCTACATTTTCTTGAGGAGTTAACCTGTATGCTTCTTTTTTTGGAAAACTTGCTCCAGGTATTATATCAATATGATGACTAATACTCCTGATTGGTGGAAATTCATTTGGAAACTCATCCACAATAATATCAAAAAAATCATTCAACAGAGTTTTGATTTCTTCAGATAAATCATCTAAGTTTGTGGAAGTTAAAATTACCTTAGGTCTCCTTATGACAACAAAATGCATCTATTCATCCTTCTTGACTTCTTGCAGCAATTCTTTCCCACTCATCAGCATAACATTGTTTCCAAGTGCTTCTTTGTCTGCTTCATCCTTCAATGGTAGCAGTGTGTGTTTATTTCCATCCTTCTCCAAAGTGTAAGTATTTCTTCTCCCATCATGAATATATTTCTAATCAAACTACCAAGGTCTTCCCAGCAACACATGGCATACATCCATTGGCATTACATCACACAATATCACATCCTTATAAGTACCAATCTGTATCTCTACCTTGCATTGTTCTGTCACAATAAGTTGATGTCCTTTTTGCAGCCATGATACTTTGTAAGGAGTAGGGTGTACTATTTTCAATAGTCCTAACTTGTCCACCATTTCTGTAGAAACATGGTTATTAGTGCTCCACTGTCAATTATCACTTTACAGTATTTTCCTTTAGACCTGCATGTAGTTCTGAATAAAATCTTCCTCTGAGATGGTTCTCCTGTCTCTTTCTCTGTTTTGAGCAATACCCTTTTCAACAACAAGGATTCTCCTACTTCAGGTGATTCTTCCTTGTTTGCAATTTGAGTTTTTTCTTCCCTTGCCTCAGCCACATTCACATTCCACTAATTTGTTGCTTTATTATGAGGAGAGTCCCATGATCCATGTCCCCATTCTCCACATGTATAACACAAAATTTCTCTTCCTCGGCCTCCTCCTCTTGGTGCAAATCTTCCTCTACTAAAGTCTCCTCTCTCTAGTGGTCTACTCGTTGAACCTCCTGCTACCCCCTCAGGGTGCTGAAATCTTGATCTGGTAGTTCCTCTACCTCTTACTGAACTTTTTCCTCTATTCCTCTTATTTTTCTTCCTCAACATCTTCTCCTCTACCTTAAAAGTTGCTTGATAAGCATCTTCAATTGTCTTCAGACTTAGCAAGTTGATTTCATCCTGTATGTCATATCTCAAGCCATTGATGTACCTGGCTACCTTTTCTATGTCATCCTCTGGATGTCCTGCTCTAATGCTTAGCTTATAAAATTATTCTATGTATTATTTTACAGTCATACCTTCTTGTCTCAAATTTTTCAATTGTCTGAAAATATATAACTAATAATATTTTGACATAAATTTTGCTTTCAATCTACTTACCATTTTATCCCATTGTTTGATTTTGTGCTTTCCCTTTCTCGCTCTGGATGTTTGTAATTCATCCCACCAGATAGGTGGATGACCCTTCAATCTGGTAATAGCAAATTTCACCTTCTTTTTATAATCAACCTCCTCATAGTCAAAATACTTATCCAATGAATTGATCCAATCCATCAACTCTTCTACATTGAGATTCCCATCATACAAGTTATTTCCACCTTTAGTCTTCCACTTGCTTTGGCCAATATCTTGAGAACTTTGGAGGCTTCACTTTAATCCTCTTCTTCTTCCTCAAAAGATTCTTTTGTAGCACTGGCATCTCCTTCATCAGGTGCTCTCCTCTGAGTAGTCTCCATTATCTCCATCCTTGTACGCAGATTTCGGATCGCATCCAGCAAAACTGCATTCGCTATAGGCCTTCCCTGACCTATGCTAGCTCCTCTCCTCGGTGGCATGTTTACTGTAGAAAAAACTTAATCCTTGTTCTAATACCAAAAATGATGTAGGAGGTTCACGAAAATGAGGTGGTAGTCTGGAATTAGACTACTGGTTAACTTTAGAACCAATCAGCTATGCACGAATAGATTCTGTATGTGTATTTTCTCCTTGAGGGTCTCGATTATCTGACCAATCACTGTTGGTCCCTCGTTGACTTCTCCTTTTATCAAGCGCTTTAATCTGTGCCGTTGATCTAACTTCTCCAGATCCAATGGATATCGCATCGTCTACTCACCAACTGACCTAGACGATCTCCACCGTCGATGTGACCCATCTAATCGAACGATTATCGTGAAATCTCACGTAGATTCTTGCACAACCGATATTAAGTCAAGAGTGTGTGAGAAAAGTAGTTTTCTCGTGCTAGGTGTCACCCACTTAGGCTAATCGCGTGAAATTTAGGAATATCCCTTACCACCTTTAGGGCGTGTGAGATACCACTTCCCACTTATTGAATACTACCACATTCTTAATTCACACTTTTAATAAATACTATAGAAAATCTGTGTAGGTTAACCCGATAATGCAATATAAATCAAAGGAGAATACTGTAACCTACTTCTACTATTAACTTGCAGAAGCTTAAAGATCGAGCTGAACAATATAACGAGAAGAATAAGAATCAATCGCACAACACACATGAAAATACTTTGGGGAAAGCCTCAGCTAAGAACCCCACACTATTGTATTATCATACATGGTGGAAATACATAGGAAATATACAAAGCCTTAGCTCTCATAGCTAGCCACCTCTCAATACAATCCTCACAGCTACTCACAGGAAATCTTGGCTTCTCTCCAGCCTTCCTCTCTGCCCTCCAATCTCCTATTTCCTTGCGTTGTTCCTTGTGGATGATTCTCTTTTTACCAAGTGGATGATCTCTCTCCAAAACTGTGCAATCCTCAAGGATTTATCCTTGACTGCATGCATGAGTTTTCTCCATGAGAAAACACATGCAACTGATAATACACTATCCTTGACTTTAATCTCAACTGGATCTTTCTCATAATAGCCATGCATGAGTTTCTGATGAGGGAATCTTTAGTTAACTGGAGTAGCAATAGTTGAGTGCATGCATGAGTTTCTGATGAGGGAATCTTTAGTTAACTGGAGTAGCAATAGTTGAGTGCACGCATGCATCAAATGACTGTTAACTCACTATTAGTTCCTCAAACAGTTTGGAACTAATTTAGCTAGACTTAACTTAGTAAACTGAGTTAACTAATTACAACTCAAATATAGCTCAATCTTATCTCCTTAATTTAAGGGATAACTCTTGCATGACTTTAGAAAGACTTCTAACTTGAATTTCTCCAACTAATTAATTTAAAATAAATTAATTAATTATTTCCAAGTAGTTATTAAGACTAAATTCGATTTTAATTCACAATTTAATTCAAGGACAAATTAAATTGGAGTATTCTTGTTGCCATATTTCAACACTCCATCTCAACAAGAAAGGGATTATCTGCCACCCCGATCTTGTCTCTATGGAACTTGAATTTACACTTTGACAATGCCTTTGTCAAAATGTTAGCATCTTTCTCCTCTGTCGAAATATACTGCAGCAACATGATCTGTTAAAAGCCAAAAGCAACAAATCTTGCCTTATGCTTCTCCACACTACCATCAGCAACTTGCTTTACCTTCTAAAGCCAATGGGAACTCACAACTGACTTGTTCTCCGTCTCGGAACCACGTCCCAAACACTGTTACGAACTATGGAGTCATATTCCTCCACCATAGCATCAACCCAAATCAGCTGCTACACTGCTTCCTCAAAGGAAGATGGCTTAGTCTCAACAAATTCCCCAGCAAGGGCCATGTATCCAGTGTACCTCTTAGGTGATCTCCTCTGTCTGCGCTGAGAAGATGGTGCTCCCAAATTCTCCCTCGCATCCTCCAACAATTTGTTAGCTTCTCTTGTGCGCTTCTGTCTATCTCTGGAAGACTCTTCTTGAGTTGATGTCTCCACTCCTGGAACCTCTGCATGTAGATGTTCCGCATCAGTCTGAGGCTCCTCCTCCTTAGGAACCAATAGTTCCTCCACAGCCTGTAGTTGGAGCTCCCTCTCATGGGAAAATCGCATGGCCTTCTTCTCATCAAACTTAAGATCTCTGCGAACCACTATCCTCCGACTGGTAGGCAAGTACACCCGATAATTGTGAGGTGTATCAGTGTACCCCACAAATATCACCAACTATGTTGTTTTCTCAAGCTTCTTCCGTGCATCCTTTGTCACATGGCAATATACCGATGAGCCAAAGATCCTAAAGTGACCCACATCTGGTCTCTTATTGGAGAAAGCTTCCTGTGCTGTCTTCATCCCAAGTATGCGATGTGGGCTTATATTCTATAAATAGACCGTTGTGTTGCATGCCTCAGCCCACAAGTGAAGTGGTAGGCCTTGGTCATACAGCATTGCCTGTGCTACCCCTACAATAGTTTTGTTCTTCCTCTAGGCTACCCCATTCTACTGTGGGTTATGAGGTGCCATCAACTCTTGTTTAATTCCTTCCACTGCACAGAAGTCCTTAGACTCTTGAGAGACATATTCTCCACCATTGTCACTTCTCAAGGCCTTGATCTTCTTCCCTGACTCTTTCTTGACCAAAGATTTAACTCACAAAACTTTGTGAAAGTTTGGTCCTTCTTATGCATGAAATAAATCCATCATTTACGAGAATAGTCATCAATGAAAATCACATAATACCTTTGCCTCGTTGTGGATTCCATCGAGAATGGTCCACACAAATCAGTATGAACTTGCTCTAAGATAGCCTCTTCTCGACTGTCTCGATCATGAAAGTAATAATTGGTGTACTTTCCCAAGGTATAACCTTTGCATGTGTCAGCTTGCTCAAGTTTACCTTTGGGAAGTCTTGTGGATATCTGCTGCATTATCTTCAAATCCCCATGATGCAAATGACCCAACCGCCTGTGCCACAACTCGCCAATGTCTTGGATGTGCACCAATTCTGCTTTCCTACTTAATGTTGCACAATCATCTACCTCTAGTTTATAGATATTCTTCACCCGAATCCCTATCCTCATGGTCTGACCCATGTCTATGTGTCTTAGGAACACCTTTCCTTTACTGAAGACAACATCGTAGCCTTTGTCCTCCAAAATCACGACCGATACCAAGTTCTTCTTCAGTCTAGGCACATACATCACATCTGTCAAGGTGAGAGTAGATCCATGCTCCCTTTGAAAAGAAATCGTGCCCACTCCTGAAACACTATACCTTCGGTCATCAACCATCTCTATGCGTATCTTGAGGTCTTTCTCCTCCAAGGCATCGAATAAATTTTTATCGCCGGTCATGTGGAATGAGGCTCCACTGATAAGATACCAGACACAACCCATCATCGATGACACCATGCATGCGATGAGGGTAAAGTCCATTTCGAACTGAGAGGCTAATGCCTCACCTTACAATCCTTCCGAGGTTCCCTTCTTGGACTTCTTCGATGGGAAATCAGTTGCATAATGTCCCATCTTGTGACAACTAAAGCATCTTACTTTAGACATGTCACCCTTCTTCCCTCCATGAGAAGAATTCAATTTGAAATGGGAAGCCTTCCCCTTCCCTTTCCTTGCCTTACTTGCTAAGGCTAGATTTTCTTCATCATCATTCTTGGATGAAGAACCATCTTATGTGCTCCTCCTGATCTCCTCCTGCATAGGATTCGACCACAGTCGTTCCCAATCAGAAAGTTTCTCCCTTCCATTCACAGAGTCCTGGTAGCTATTCCAACTCTTCGGAAGGCCGAGGAGAGTGAGGCTCACCATATCATTATCGGAAGTAGTTCTTCCCACACTGCCAAGCTCATCTCTACAGGTGGTGAGCTTGTTTAGATATGTGGAAATAGTATTGCGCTTCTCCATCTTGATTCTTCAAAGCTTATCCTTGAGCACCAATTTCCTCTGGTCACTATTGTTCTAGTAGAGGTCTGTTATAGACATTTTTGGGCCCTACAACCCCAAGCATGAAATGTCCATAAATCAAGGGCTCCTAAGTCCCTAAAAGTGTTTTTCTAACCCCTAAAGGAACAAGGTCAACAGATTACAGCTTCTCCCAGAAGTTCTCCATGAGAAACTGCTCAGAATTGGTCAAAACAGGATCATTTTAGCTGCTCCACTGGCTAGGTGCATTACATTGCACCTAAATACACTGTGAGGGTGCGTTGCATTTCAAAATTCCCTTCTGTGGGGTGCGATGGGCAAAAAATGACAAATGGAAGTGTCATTCCGCGAGGTGGAGAGACAATGGAAGCTTCCAGAATCTTCTCCTATGACACTTGCCTCACTAAATTCGACCAAGGATGAGTAAGAGGCCTTCAGTCTCCAAGTGGAAGCAAGAACTGACAGAGAGAAGACACTAATCAACTCACAAGCTGACTCATCCTCCTTACAGATATCTATATATGGATCCCTCATCCCAGAGATCCAGAGGCTGGAATTTTGCATATTGTAAGGAATTGTTGTTGGTTTCTAGAGACAAACATCAGATTGTTGGGTGATTTATGCTTTGTTTGAGGTGAAGAGGGGCTTCTTTGCTGGGAGGTTGATGCTAGGTCGGAACCACTGGTTGTAACTCCTCCTGGATCTTTTCTTGTTTATCAATAAAAACTATTTGAGTTTTCCTCCATGCTTTTTTATCATTGATGCTTGTTACATTTTGTATGGTTAACTTAAATCTGATCCTAAGTTTTTTATGAATATAGATCCATGTCTTTGTATAGTGCTCTTCTTCTATGATCTTACAGGTACTTTGTGAAGCTGGACAAGCAAGGGAGCAGGTAGCTGGAGATTATCAAAGAAGAGAGGGATTGGATCAAAGGATTAGCGTAAGACACAGGTTGGTTCTTTCTATTCCTCTCTATCTATAATTCATAAAGGAAATACAAAAGTAGTTTTTTCCCTGTTTGTTTCTAAGGCAGCTATCACACCTTAGTGGGATAGAGCAGTTCTAAATAGACACTTTTCCCTGTAACAAAATGGCGACTCCGCTAGGGACTGTCTAATTAGTTTGTTTGTGTATCTCTTTGTTGTTTGTTTCATAAACTTATAAGTAGCTTTCGAACTGCATTTGCCATAACAAATGCAAAGTAGATAACTGCTGCTTCAATCCATTCACTGGATCTGTTTATGATTTAAACAACTGATTCGCAAACTATCTGATTGCCCTTGTGATAGCTCTTAGATCCTCCTTAGATCTACCCCTGATTGTTGCATTACTGATTGCTTTTTACTCGGCCAAAAACCAAGGACTGAACTGCAAACTGTGACCTAGAACCCGGACAGAGTCTCGTTTCTGGCCCAACGCAGGTACTGTTCAGAGATCCTGAATTTCAGCGCACTTCCCGAAGGGGCAACCTGCGCTGCATTTCAGATTCCCTGTGTTATAGGTGCGCTGATCAGACTGACTCTGTGCAATTGTGGTTCTTGTGCTTCATTCTTTCCAGTTCTATCCCTGAATTTTGCTGCCTGTGATCAGTATATGTCTGTTTGAAACCTCTTTTCCTTGCTGTTATTCCGCCTCCTTTGTACAAAAGAACTGTAGATGTTTTTGTGTGTTTGTTGATTCATTTACAGTTCTCCTTAGCAAAATTAGCGTAATCGTACTGTCGTCCTTTGATTTGAATCTGTCGTAAGTGTCGATTTCAATCGTAGGAAAGAGTTTGATTGCTGTTGATGGTTGATTATCCTGTTACTATTGCTTTTGGTCTGAATTTGTGATTTTCTAGTGTCAAAAACGAGTATTCATTTCAAAATCGTAAGGTGTCGTAATCATCTCTAGTTTTGATTTTGAAAAGAAGCTTGTTTATATTTGTCGCTTGAAAAGAAATTCAGATTTGTACATCAACTTTCTTTTTATCATCAATATTAAGAAAGTCGAAAACAAATACATGCATGTGCATTTGCATATAGACAGTTTGTTTGGCTTGATTTAGGAAAGTGCATTTACAGTGTGCTCTTTGCTCTTTGTGAAAAGATTCTATCTTTCTTTTCCCCTAGTAGCTAGGATTTTCATTGCACAAAAGAGATAAAAGTTTGTTTATCATCTTTAGATTGCATTTTAGGAATTACATCTACATCTCGTGGTGAACCCAAAAGGCAAACTTCATAAGCAAGGTCAACTTAAAATAAATTCAATGAATCTAACAACGCTTTGGAACTTAACGCACAACATTTAGAGGTCTAGGCTAGAGACGTATTCCGGCGTCGTAAAGCCTGGTAACTGTTGCCCTCACTGATGGTTGGGTGATTCCTCCACTTTGAGACGATAAGTGCCAGTACGGACTTGTGCTCCCATGTACCGTCGAGTATATTTTGGGAGACCCCTATAGGCTTAAATCATTTATCCATAGGAAGCCGTGTCTGCCGCCCTATCGATTGCAATGCACTGAACACAGCATTCGAGAAGATTGACTGCCATACCGTAAAAAGTATTCTGCAGTTTTGCGATTGGTTTGGCACTCCCTCTACCTAGACTTTCAGAGCAGTCCCTTTCGTTCCTTTTCAGACTCCTTAACGGAAAAGGTCCATCTGAGCACTTGTCACTTCAGGCTCATTAAAAATCAGAGGAGACTAGAGTCATCTTTTGTTTTTTCTCGACTCTTAAAAACTGAAAAAACAAGTTGTGTCAAAGCGTCTAAAAATTTATTTTAAACGAAATATTCATTACCCCTTTCCTACGTTGATCTTGGGTTGAGAACATGGAGTCGACCAACCAAGGAATTCCCCTTGGAGGAAATCCTAGTCCCTTCTCCTCTTGGGGAGATGTTGGTGCACCCCATATGGCCACATTGTCACTTCCAGGATTGACAATTGGTTTGCCTGTATGGATTTTCTCAACCTCTGTCGTTCAGAACACCACTATTCCCGAACAATCGAATCAGCAATTAGACGAGTCCAGAGTTACCCACCAACCTTCTACTTCCTCTAATTCTTCCTCTCCTCCTTCCTCTTCGCTTGATGGGGCTACTAAAGCCAAAAGTCAAGTACCTAAGGAGAAGAAGGAAAAGAAGAAGAAAGAGAAGAAGAAGAAGGAGCCAAAAGCGAATGGGGGCAAACGAGTGTCGTCTAACGAAAATCCACACACTGCACCGACCAGGCCTAAATCGCCATGTGTCATTTGCAAGGGAGACCACTATCACAGAGATTTTCCTTGCATCCCTCGGATCTTAAGGGACTGGTCTCCCCGTTTGCACAACCCGGTGTCGTCAACCTCTGATGATCATGTTGAAAACACACCGTCAACTAGTGAAAGTGAAGCCCCAAGACAAAAAGGAAAATATAGATTTCCTTGTAAACTGTGTGAAGGCGATCATGTCGTCCACCGTTGTCCCTTCTTAGACGAGGCTAAAAGAGTTTTGGATGATCGTCCGGTTTCACCGTCACAACTTTCTCCTGGATATAAAAAACTCTTGCCGATTCTGTCACCAGTTGAAAATCCAGCTGGCCCGCTCAGGTGGTCGGCTGAAGCATCTATCATTGAAGATAAACCATCTGAATCCATACCAGACGAAAGTCAAAAGGTCGAGGTGGCAGTTGACCCAGTCTTGCCTTCAGAGGTTTCATCTTCAGATGATACAGTCACTGAAGAGAACAAGGATGACACCGTCCAAATTCTCTTCATAAGCACAGACTCCAACGAACATGGGGGAAATTTACCTGTTCCTTTACCGCAGGAAGGAAGTTCGTCAGAGTCGTACCTGGCCGTCTATTTGGTCCCACCTCCAGGCAACCTAGTTGTCTCCTTCGACTGGAATCAACTAGGCAGACCCCGTTTACCAGCTAGTGTACCATTCCGAATTATTGTTCAAATATATAGAATGGTTATGGCTGGTACCATCATAGATGAGGGGGCTTCTGTGAGTATCCTTTCCTCAACTGCTTGGAAAGCGCTTGGTTCGCCATCGCTTTTGCCTGAGATGAGAAATCTGACAGGCTTTGATAAAGGAACCAATCGACCATTAGGGATCCTTCCCAATGTGCCCATAACATTGAGAGGGAAAACCATTCACATGAACGTGATGGTAGTTCAAGGACCCCTGGATTACAATCTACTCCTTGGACGAGACTATATTTATTGCATGGGAGCAATTGTCTCCTCACTCTTTAGAGTAATGTGTTTTCCGCACGAAGGAAGAGTGGTCAAGCTCGTAGACTAGCTTTCATTTCCCAGATCACGCATAGCAAATAGTCATATACCATCCCTGAATGGTCTTTTCATGCAAGAAATGTCTCAATCTCCAGTCCGTCCACCTGATGAGTGTGAGTGATTCAAGGGGACATGACTGAAACCCAGCGGGCATGCAACCTGGTCTGCTTTGGCAGGAAAACTTCGGGTATAAGGTAGGTTTCCGCGAAAGAATATGACCTCCGTACTCCCGTCCGTGATTGGAAGGGGGAGTTGGACTGGAACAAGATCCTCTTGTCAAAGTTATGTCAGGGACGGTCATGCCATACCTTCCGCTCACCTTTGTTTATTTCGGTAGACATCACCAAAGAAGTGTTTTGTTTGCACTGTGAATAGAACAATCTTTGGGTAACCTGTAAGAGGTAGGCCTCTCTCGGTAAAACAAATGTTTTAACGGACTGAAGAAGGGGTAACCTTAAAACCCTGTTTTATACCTGGGGGCATGCAAACCTTTTGGAGTGCAAGCGAAGAGCGACTATTTATTTTTTAAATTTATAGGACCTCTAACCCTTTAAACTCGTAGGATTGGTTGTCTCTTAACTTGCATAAAGAAAGGATGTGGGGCAAAACTCTAAAAGTTGTCGTTTTTATATGAGACATTCTTATCATACGACTGGATTAATCGAGTAGTTTTAGCACATAGTTCAAGCTCGTTAAAAAATAAACATAAGACATGAGCAAATGTTTCCACCCGCTTTTAAGCTCATTAAAAAATGAACTATTCCTCGGTAAATAACCATCGTGAATGTAGTACTTCAGCCATTAAAGCCTTGGTCGTGTTTGCACCGTCACCTCCACTTTTTCATTGGCCGATCATTCACCTCCATTTGATTGTTCACCCATTTTGAGGAACAGCTGCGAAGAGTGATCTCACTAGCCATCCTTGTGACACTGCCATGATTGGAAAATTCCAAACCTTACCTGGAATCAGCTGCTACCCGTTTTATCACTCGTTCCTCAAAAGACGAGTCTCCTTTAAGCTCCTTTCAACTGACTTTTAAAATATGAAAAGATTGCCGAGTCCTTGGCCTTTCCAGCTCGTTAAAGGGACAGGAAGTGCTATCCCTCCTCTAGATTTTAATCTTTTTGGACCTGAGGGATTATTACACAAAAAGATCGAGTGCTTGTTTTATTCGGCTTGTTAAAAGTATCGAAAATTCATCCCTTCTGTATTGTTTTATACTTTTTCGGACTTAAGGGATTAGATGACGAAAAAGGAATTTTGGAGTTTCCTTTACGTTCCTTTTCAGACTCTCTAAAATTGAAAAGGACCGAGTTATCCTTGTCGTTAAACTCGTTAAAAATATTAATAGCGACAAACTTGTCTATAGACGAGAACGAGTTTCACTATCGCTAGGCTCATTAAAACATAGCGATGGGTTTGCCCGAAGGGCAAATTATAGAACAAGCATATGTTATCCTCCTCAAGCTTGACAAAAATAAAGAGGTACTGGTCAGCAATGACTGGGGAAAATTGGGAAGAAAAATCAAAGAAACTTTGTTGGTAGCATGTCGCTCTTGAACATGACACTTTCACTCCGTGTCCGAGTCGGGTTGGGTTGTTTCATTCACCGGTCACATCACCATGGTCACGCCATATCATCCACTTTTGGGGTTAATGCTACTAATCCATCACATCAGTGTCGCCGATATGTTCAAGAGAAGTCATCCAGAGAAGTCACCTGTGTCTCACCCACTACCATACATTATACTCCATTCTTTCATGACCGCCACCTTGAACCTTATATCACCAGATCGTTTTCACCTCCATCAAAATCATTTGCTCGGTTCCGTGTCATTGATGTGGGATTCATTAAGGCCCTCCTGTGACAGATCACTTCTTGTCGACATCAGCTCATTATCCAAGAAGTTGATCTAGGAACACCCCATTCAGTACTTTGAAGCTTGCATGCCTCAATGGCAAGTTTCTCACTTCCGACGACAGGTTTACATCAATGGCCTTCGACCGAAAGATTTTGCATGGTGTTTGACACCAAGTCCTTTATTCACACCACGTGAATTGTACTGCAGTACCTTGAGGATCATTATCATTATCGGTGATTCCTCTTGCGCTTGTTAACAGTTTACATCATTGACTGGTAATCAAGCGATGTCTTTCCATGTTCGACTTCAGAACATTTCTCACATGGATCGACTTGTACTTCGAGTGAAGATCGGACGAGATTGAAGACCCCGGATCTAGTTACACCCATCCGGGTTGCGATATATATTCAGGGAAATAAAGACATTAAATGTACATCATTGCTGCACAGATAATCATCCACTCAAAAGGATGATGGCTCTACCAGAATCATCAGTCTACACTCAGACGATTGTTTGTCCTATGTACATGAAAATGAATTTATAAAGCTGAGCATGGGAATGCCAGCCTCATCTAGATCATGAAAATAGTATGAAGATAATGTATTGTATTGTATCTTATTACAGGTCTCCTCCCAGCATTGAAAGAACTTCGGATCCTCATAATAAAGCATTTCACCCGACACCAAAAGGTTAACGGCCTCATACTTTAGGGGGCAACTGTTATAGACATTTTTGGGCCCTACAACCCCAAGCATGAAATGTCCATAAATCAAGGGCTCCTAAGTCCCTAAAAGTTTTGTTCTAGCCCCTAAAGGAACAAGGTCAACAGATTACAGCTTCTCCCAGAAGTTCTCCATGAGAAACTGCTTAGAATTGGTCAAAACAAGATCATTTCAGCTGCTTCACTGGCTAGGTGCGTTGCATTGAACCTAAATACACTGTGAGGGTGCGTTGCATTTCAAAAGTCCCTTCTGTGGGGTGCAATGGGTGAAAAATGACAAATGGCAGTGTCATTCCACGAGGTGGAGAGACAATGGAAGCTTCTAGAATCTTCTCCTGTGACACTTGCCTCACTAAATCCGACCAAGGATGAGTAAGAGGCCTTCAGTCTCCAAGCGAAAGCAAGAACTGACAGAGAGAAGACACTAATCAAATCACAAGCTGACTCATCCTCCTTACAAATATCTATATATGGATCCCTCATCCCAAAGATCCAGAGGCTGGAATTTTGCATATTGTAAGGAATTGTTGTTGGTTTCTAGAGACAAACATCAGATTGTTGGGTGATTTATGCTTTGTTTGAGGTGAAGAGGGGCTTCTTTGCTGGGAGGTTGATGCTGGGTTGGAACCACTGGTTGTAACTCCTCCTGGATCTTTTCTTGTTTATCAATAAAAACTATTTGAGTTTTCCTCCATGCTTTTGTATCATTGATGCTTGTTACATTTTGTATGGTTAACTTAAATCTGATCCTAAGTTGTTTATGAATATAGATCCATGTCTTTGTATAGTGCTCTTCTTCTGTGATCTTACAGGTACTTTGTGAAGCTGGACAAGCAAGGGAGCAGGTAGCTGGAGACTATCAAAGAAGAAAGGGATTGGATCAAAGGATTAGCGCAAGACACAGGTTGGTTCTTTCTATTCCTCTCTATCTATAATTCATAAAGGAAATACAAAAGTAGTTTTTTCTCTATTTGTTTCTAAGGCAGCTACCACACCTTAGTGGGATAGAGCAGTTCTAAATAGACACTTTTCCCTGTAACAAGGTCCTTCAATTTCTTCCATATTGAAAATAGAGTATCCTTCCCATGGAGACTCGAGACAATATGGTCTCAAACTCCCTCAAGAATGATCCATCTCGCCTTTGCCACACACTTCTTCCACTTAGCCAACTCTTGTGCATTAGTTGAAGCTGGCTTTGGGATTTCTTGATCAATGAATTCCTTCAAGCCATTGTCTTCTAATACAATCTCCATTCTATCTTTCCATGCTATATAATTCGAGCTACCTTCGAAGGCATACTCAAGTCTCAAGCCATAGAATTCCATTGGCCAACCTTGAAGTATGATATGAATTTGATTTGCACCTGCAACCCCGAACTTCAAACTTCGAATTCTCTTCTCAGTATACTATTCATAGCTCCAATACCATATAGAAAATTTCTACAAATCCAGCTCTGATACCATGTAGATAATCTGTGTAGTTTAACCCGATAATGCAATATAAATCAAAGGAGAATACTATAACCTACTTCTACTATCAACTTGCAGAAGGTTAAAGATCGAGTTGAACAATATAACCAGAAGAAGAAGAATCAATCGCACAAGACACATGAAAATACTTTGGGGAAATCCTCAGCTAAAAACCCCACACTATTGTATTATCATACATGGTGGAAATACATAGGAATTATACAAAGCCTTAGCTCTCATAGCTAGCCAGCTCTCAGTACAATCCTCACAGATGCTCATAGGAAATCTTGGCTTCTCTCTAGCCTTCCTCTCTACCCTCCAAGCTCTTATTTCCTTGCACAGTTCCTTGTGGATGATTCTCCTTTTACCAAGTAGATGATCTCTCTCCAAAACTGTGCCCTCAAGGATTTATCCTTGACTGCATGCATGAGTTTTCTCCATGATAAAACACATGCAACTGACAGTACACTGTCCTTGACTTTAATCTCAACTGGTTCTTTCTCAGAATAGACATGCATGAGTTTTTGATGAGGGAATATTCAGTTAACTGGAGTAGCACTAGTTGAGTGCATGCATGCATCAACTGACCGTTAACTCACTATTAGTTCCTTAAACAATTTGGAAGTAATTTAACTGGACTTAACTCAGTAAACTAATTTAACTAATTACAACTCAAATATAACTCAATCTTATCTCCTTAATTTAAGGGATAACTCTTGCATGACTTCAGAAAGACTTCTAACTTGAATTTCTCCAAATAATTAATTTAAAATAAATTAATTAATTATTTCCAAGTAGCTGTTAAGACTAAATTCGGTTTTAATTCACAATCTAATTCAAGGACAAATTAAATTGGAATATTCTTGCTGCCATATTTCAACAAAGACACTTAAGGAAAGTTTAACGCTTAAGCTCAATATTAATCATTAATATAATCGATAGTGATATTCAATAAAATGTATGAACAGAGAAAAATACCTGATTAGGGTCTAGAACGCCGATACATAGCTACAAATGAATTTCTACAATAGAACAATGCGTCTGCACCACACTTCAATCAATTATTCAACAAAATGGAAATTACAGAGTCTTGGCCCTCTCGGCTCAATTACAACAGTTTGTCTAACCTTTGTTTCAATCTCAAACCCTATCTATCACTCAAACTCTCACTTACTCACTCCGTTCTCGATCATCTAATCTCCCTATCATTACATTTTTCCTCTTTTATGAATCAGATCCTATTCTAATTGCATTGACAACTCAATCTCTATTTTTATCAACTCAACTATTAAATCTCCATTCTAAAGCTCTGATACACACCTACCTAACAAATTATCTCCTATTCTAAAAATAATACAGTAATCCAATTATTACAATAATTGAGATAAAGATTAATTTGGGAGATCCAACCCTCTTTACTAAAACTGATTTTGACCACTTAGGTCAATGAAATTCATCTCATGTTAGCCAAAACATGTGAACATACAATCACATTGTTGGCTAAGTCTGGATTCTCCGTTATGAAACTAGCTCAAGAAAAGATAGAAAATATAGATCAACGCCTTAGAATTCAGCCTCTTCGAGGGGGCAACCTCCTTTACATTACATAAATGAACAATTCTTGCATGATTCAAATGACAAAACCTTCTTTCTATATATAGGAGTCTAAGGAGTCACAATATAATCCAGCCGACCTAACAATAATAATATAAAGCCACAAAAATAACAATAGAGGGATTCTATGGGGCACAGTAATAACAATATGGGGGCAATAGGGGCAAAAAAATATTAATAAGGGGTATACTTACAATAGTAATGGGTAATCACTAGTATTATGGGGACCCAACATGCCCCTCTCCTTCAAAAAAGTGTTGTCCTCAACGCTTGAGTACTTCTGTGTTGGGTCCCTATAATACTAGTGATTACCCCATTACTATTGTAGTTATACCCCTTATTTATATTGTTGTGCCCCTATTACCCCATATTGTTATTTCTGTGCCCCATAGAATCCCTCTATTGTTATTTTTGTGGCTTTATATTATTATTGTTAGGTCGGCTGGATTATATTGTGACTCCTTAGACTCCTATATATAGAAAGGAGGTTTTGTCATTTGTATCATCCAAGAATTGTTCATTTATGTAATGTAAAGGAGGTTTCCCCCTCGAAGAGGCTGAATTCTAAGGCGTTGATCTATCTTTTCTATCTTTTCTTGAGCTGGTTTCATAACATTTGGTATCAGAGCTTTGGATTCTAGGGTTTTTCTGCTCCAAACAGGTCATCGTGGCATTTTCATTATAACTTTTGTTCTGTGACGTTTCAGAAGCTGCAAAAACAACCCATTTGAGAAGAAATCGTGTTTCAAAGATTTTCGCGCGATATTTGCGGAGATATGATCTGAGGAAGTTGGTCTTTTTGCAGACTCCTGAATTACATTCAAAACAGGTGACCTGGGGAAAATCGTCATAACTTTCTCTCTGGGAATCAGATTGAAATTTCGTAAGAAGGTACAAAAAGAGGACGGACTGTAGTTTCTTGTATATCTTTTTCAAAACCAAAGGTTGAAAAGTACACGTGGCACGTCATACAAGTTCGCTCTACTGAAAGTCTATAATCAAGTCACTGTGGGAGATTTGCATAACTCTTTCTTGGAGAATCCAATTTGGATCAGACTTGTGGCATTGGAAAGAGGACATAGAGAGCTACTACAGGTCACAAATTCAGAACTAGATGATTGGAAAGTACAGAGATACATCAGAGGCAATATCAGGCTCCTACAAAGTGAAAAAAGGTGTGTAGATTTTTTAAATTTTTCTTAAGCTTGGTTTGAAAATTTATTTTGAAGGAATTCAAAGGGCATAGTAGAGCATTATTATCGGTAACTGATGCCCCGAGGAAAGAAAATGCAAACACCTAGTAAGGAACCTGAAAGCTCTAGCATGACTCATGAAGAAGAGGAAGAAATGCTACATGATATATCAAAATTACAAGAACAAGTGCAACAAATGTCACGCTCACAAAAGCTAACAGAAGCTAAGATAAATGGCGTGGAATCTAAGATGAATGGCATGGAAGCTAAGATGGACAATTTGAAGATAGATTTGAACACAAATTTGAAGACAGGCATGGCAGATTTGAAGACAGATTTGACAAATTTTCTACAAGAAATACTTACTAATGGTGAAAAGGTAGTAAAGGAAACTCATGATGAGAACAAAAGAAATGTTAATCATGATTCCATAGACGCTAATGTTGGATCGAAGAATCACCATATTCCAAAAATCGATATGAGGAAGTTTGATGGCAAGGATCCCGCCACATGGATATTACAGATGGAGCAATTCTTCGATCTCAATAATGTGCAAAACACACAAAAGGTACGTATGGCAACTTTATATTTGGAACCAAATCAGTTTGTATGGTATCAATGGCTTTGTTCTCGTAAACAATTTATCACTTGGGCAATTTTTACGGAAGAATTGATAGCACATTATGAGGATACAAAAAGCAACACTTTTTTTAGCCAATTGATAAGTCTCAAACAAAAGGGTTCAATAATGGAGCACATTGAGGAGTTCCAAAAATTGAACATAAGGGTAAAAGATATTCCAGAGGAGCATAGGATTGATGTGTTCATAGGGTCTTTAAAGGATAATATCCAACATGATGTTCGCCTTTGGGAACCTGATTCATTAGAGAAGGCATTCAGGTTAGCAAGAAAAATGGAAAGCAAAATTATAGGAAGCATACCATTCACAACTATAAAGACGGAAGTGTTGTTGCCCCTAGTCTTCCACAACCTACAAGGTTGACACCACAACAATTGGAAGAAAAAAGAGCAAAAGGGCTTTGTTACAATTGTGATAGCAAATACACAAAAGGTCATAAGTGTGCTGAGAAGAAATTATTCTACATAGATTGTGAAGAGGAAGAAGAAAAGGAGCAAGAAAGGTCAAAAGAAGAGGATATACTCCAGGAACAAAGCCTAGATGAAGAACAAATAAATCCGACCATATCTTGTAATGCATTGGCGGAATTACCACTCCTCAAACCATCAAGATAGAAGGACAAATCAAGAAGAAAAAGGTAATAGTGTTGATTGATTCAGGAAGCACCCACAATTTTATTCATTGTAGGGTAGCAAAAGAATTGAATTGCTTCCTATATCCAGCACCAGAGTGTCAAGTGATGATTGCAAATGGAGGAACAATAAATTGCTCTGGAAAGTGCCATAATATCAAGCTATCCATGGGAGAATATGTATTGACTAGCTAAATGCTTTCCATTCCAATGGGAGGTGCTGATGTTGTACTAGGAGTCCAATGGCTACAATCCTTGGGTACAATAGCTTTTAATTTTCAAGAACTTTTCATCAAATTTTCTACGGAAGGAAAGGAAGTTGAATTAAGGGGTATTGCAGGGAAACCAGGAAAGATAATCAGCTCTAATGGTATGACAAAGCTTCTAAAAAAGGAGCAAAGAGGTGTAATTGCACAATTATGTTCGCTAGATGTTTCCACATTGGAATCATCTATTTCTCCAGATCTCCAAAAAGTCCTGGACAATCATTCCAAGGTATTTGAGACTCCCAAAGGTCTCCCACCTATGCGTGATCATGATCATGCTATTCATCTGATTCCAGGAAGTGTTCCTCCAAACATCAGGCCGTACAGATATCCCTATGTCCAAAAAAGTGAAATTGAACGTATGGTTGCAGAAATGCTAGAGGCTGGTATAATTCAACCGAGTCAAAGTTCTTTCTCAGCTCCAGTAGTATTGGTGCACAAGAAGGATGGATCATGGCGCATGTGTCCGGATTATAGGGAGCTCAACAAGCTCACTATTAAAGATAAGTTCCCCATTCCTGTCATTGATGAATTACTGGATGAATTGCATGGATCAATTTACTTCACCAAGTTGGATCTTCGTTCGGGATATCATCAAATCAGAATGAAGATTGAAGACATTCCGAAAACGACATTTAGAACTCATGAGGGTCATTATGAATTTTTGGTCATGCCTTTTGGCCTTACCAATGCACCTTCAACATTTCAAGGTTTGATGAATTCAATTTTCAAACCATTCCTTAGAAAATTTGTGTTAGTATTTTTTGATGATATACTAATCTACAGCAAGTCTTGGAAGGATCATGTTGAACATGTTGACAGGGTGCTACAACTATTGGAGGAGAAACAATTATATGCAAAAAGATCCAAATGTTTCTTTGGAGTCCAGGAGGTGGAATATTTGGGTCATATTGTATCTCATGAAGGAGTTAAGGTAGACCCTAGCAAAATTAAAGCCATTAAGGAATGGAAAATCCCCACACCCATAAAGAATCTGTGAGGATTTCTTGGGTTGACAGGGTATTATCGCAAGTTTGTTAAGAATTATGGGAGAATAGCAGCACCTATAACAACATTATTGAAGAAAGATTCATTTTCATGGACTCTGGAAGCAACAAAGGCCTTTGAACATCTTAAAGAGGCAATGTGCCAAGCACCGGTCTTAGCTACACCCGACTTCAAAAAAACCTTTATTGTGGAATGTGATGCTTCAGGAAATGGAATTGGTGTTGTTCTAATGCAAGATGAAAGACCCATTGCTTTTGAAAGTTGTCCAATCAAGGGAAAGTTTTTAAGAAAAGCTATTTATGAGAAGGAAATGTTGGCAATACTCCATGCACTTAAGAAATGGCGACCGTACTTAATGGCAAGACACTTCAAGGTAAAAACGGATCATGATAGCCTTAAATACTTTTTAGAACAAAGATTATCCTCTGAAGAGCAACAAAAGTGGGTCACAAAGATGTTGGGTTATGACTTTGAAATCATCTACAAAAGAGGGAAGCAAAATGTCGTGGCAGATGCACTCTCAAGAAAGTATGAGGATGTGGAAGCATTGTTGTGTGCCATTTCTATTATCCAACCAGATTGGATAAACGAAGCAAGGGAGGAATGGACGAATGACGAAGAAGTGTGGGCACTTATTCGAAAGCTACAACAAGATTCCAGTACTTCTGATACATTTAGCTGGCAAAATGATTCGTTATGGTACAAAGATCGCTTATACCTCTGTAAGAATTCCCAACTAAAACAAAAGATTCTTATGGAATTGCACACTTCTCCCTTAGGAGGGCACTCAGGATTTTTAAAAACTTACCACAGGGTTAAGAAGGAATTTTTTTGGGATGGCCTTAAATCAAATATTCAAAAGTTTGTGGTGGAATGTTTGGTTTGCCAACAAAATAAAGTTGAAACAATTAAGACACCAGGTCTATTACAACCTTTATCCATTCCAAGCCAACGTTGGGAGGAGGTTTCAATGGATTTTATCACAGGTTTACCCAAGTCTGAGGGAAAGAGTGTCATCATGGTGGTAGTTGACAGACTTACCAAGTATGCACACTTTTGTGCATTATCACATCCATTTAAATCCAGTACAATTTCTACTGCATTTATGGAAATAGTTCAAAAGCTACATGGAAACCCAAAGATTATTGTAAGTGATAGAGATCCCATTTTCACTGGAAATTTTTGGACAGAATTATTTTCTTGTCTTGGTACTCAGTTAGCTCATAACTTATCTTATCATCCTCAATCTGATGGGAAAACTGCAATAGTAAACAAATGTTTGGAAGGATATCTTCGTTGCTTTGTATCTGATAAACGGACACAATGGCTCAAATGGTTGCCTCTGGCTGAATGGTGGTATAACACTTCCTTCCATACAGCAACAAAAATGACCCCATTTATGGCACTTTATGGGTATCAACCACCATCCATCACATCATATTTAAGAGAAAATTATAAGGTTCAGGCAGTGTAACATCACATCGAACATCAACAACAAGTCCTCCAACTCTTAAAGGATAACCTCGTGTTGGCACAAAATAGAATGAAACAACAGGCAGATCAACATCGCAGTGAAAGAAGTTTTGATGTAGGTGATTGGGTATTCCTACGGCTACAATCATATAAGCAAATGTCCCTAAAGCAAGCTAAGAAGGATAATAAATTATCACCAGAGTATTATGGTCCGTACAAGGTGTTGCAAAAGATTGGTACTATGGCATACAAATTGGAGCTTCCTGTAGCTTCTCGATTGCACCCAGTTTTCCATGTTTCATGTTTAAAGAAGGTTATAGGCGACAAGCTCCCAATTCAAACAATATTGCCAGAACTTGACGAGGAAGGAAAAATTATATTGGAACTGGAAGCAGTCACAGAAACAAGAACTGTACAGCTACGAAATCGATCAATTTCAGAGTATCTTATCAAGTGGAAGAACTTATCCACTGAAGATTCCACATGGGAGGATGAGAATTTTATGCAGAAGTATCCATAACTACTCAAGCGTTGAGGACAACACTTTTTTGAAGGAGAGGGGCATGTTGGGTCCATATAATACTAGTGATTACCCCATTACTATTGTAGTTATACCCCTTATTTATATTGTTGTGCCCCTATTACCCCCATATTGTTATTTATGTGCCCCTTAGAATCCCTCAATTGTTATTTTTGGGGCTTTATATTATTATTGTTAGGTCGGATGGATTATATTGTGACTCCTTAGACTCCTATATATAGAAAGGAGGTTTTGTCATTTGTATCATCGAATAATTGTTCATTTATGTAATGTAAAGGAGGTTGCCCCCTCAAAGAGGCTGAATTCTAAGGCGTTGATCTATCTTTTCTATCTTTTCTTGAGCTGGTTTCATAACATTCTGAATACTTCTGCATAAAATTCTCATCATCCCATGTGGAATCTTAGGCGGATAAGTTCTTCCACTTGATAAGATACTCTGAAATTGATCGATTTCGTAGCTGTCGAGTTCTTGTTTCTGTGACTGCTTTTGGTTCCAATATAATTTTTCCTTCCTCATCAAGTTCTGGCAATATTGTTTGAACTGGGAGCTTTTCGCCTATAACCTTCTTTAAACATGAAACATGGAAAACTGGGTGCAATCGAGAAGCTGTAGGAAGCTCCAATTTGTATGCCATAGTACCAATCTTTTGCAACACCTTGTACGGACCATAATACTTTGGTGATAATTTATTATCCTTCTTAGCTTGCTTGAGGGACATTTGCTTATATGGTTGTAGCCGTAGGAATACCCAATCACCTACATCAAAACTTCTTTCACTGCGATGTTGATCTACCTGTTGTTTCATTCTATTTTGTGCCAACACGAGGTTATCCTTTAAGAGTTGGAGGACTTGTTGTTGATGTTAAATGTGATGTTCCACTGCCTGAACCTTAGAATTTTCTCTTAAATATGATGTGATGGATGGTGGTTGATACCCATAAAGTGCCATAAATGGGGTCATTTTTGTTGTTGTATGGAAGGAAGTGTTATACCACCATTCAGCCAGAGGCAACCATTTGACCCATTGTGTCTGTTTATCAGATACAAAGCAATGAAGATATCCTTCCAAACATTTGTTTACTATCTCAGTTTGCCCATCAGATTGAGGATGATAAGATGAGCTATGAGCTAACTGAGTACCAAGACAAGAAAATAATTTGTTCAAAAATTTCCAGTGAAAATGGGATCTCTGTCACTTACAATAATCTTTGGGTTTCCATGTAGCTTTTGAATTGTTTCCATAAATGTAGTAGAAACTGTACTGGATTTAAATGGATGTGATAATGCACAAAAGTGTGCATACTTGGTAAGTCTGTCAACTACCACCATGATGACACTCTTTCCCTCAGACTTGGGTAAACCTGTGATAAAATCCATTGAAACCTCCTCCCAATGTTGGCTTGGAATGGATAAAGGTTGTAATAGACCCGGTGTCTTAATTGTTTCAAGTTTATTTTGTTGGAAAACCAAACATTCCGCCACAAACTTTTGAATATCTAATTTAAGGCCATCCCAAAAAAATTCCTTCTTAACCCTGTGGTAAGTTTTTAAAAATCCTGAGTGCCCTCCTAAGGGAGAAGTGTGCAATTCCATAAGAATCTTTTTTTTTAGCTGGGAATTCTTACAGAGGTATAAGCGATCTTTGTACCATAACGAATCATTTTGCCAGCTAAATGTATCAGACGTACTGGAATCTTGTTGTAACTTTCGAATAAGTGCCCACACTTCTTCATCATTCTTCCATTCCTCCCTTGCTTCATTTATCCAATCTGGTTGGATAATAGAAATGGCGCACAAAAATGCTTCCACATCCTCATCCTTTCTTGAGAGTGCATCTGCCACCACATTTTGCTTCCCTTTTTTGTAGATGATTTCAAAGTCATAACCCAACATCTTTGTGACCCACTTTTGTTGCTCTTCAGAGGATAATCTTTGTTCTAAAAAGTATTTAAGGCTATCATGATCCAATTTTACCTTGAAGTGTCTCCCCATTAGGTAGGGTTGCCATTTTTTAAGTGCATGGAGTATTGCCAACATTTCCTTCTCATAAATAGCTTTGCTTAAAAACTTTCCCTTGATTGGACGACTTTCAAAAGTAATGGGTCTTTCATCTTGCATTAGAACAACACCAATTCCATTTCCTGAAGCATCACATTCCACAATAAAGGTTTTTGTGAAGTCCAGTGTAGCTAAGACCAGTGCTTGGCACATTGCCTCTTTAAGATGTTCAAAGGCCTTTGTTGCTTCCAGAGTCCATGAAAATGCATCTTTCTTCAATAATGTTGTTAGAGGTGCTGCTATTCTCCCATAATTCTTAACAAACTTGCGATAATACCCTGTCAACCCGAGAAATCCTCGCAGATGCTTTATGGATGTGGGGATTTTCCATTCCTTAATGGCTTTAATTTTGCTAGGGTCTACCTTAAATCCTTCATGAGATACAATATGACCCAGATATTCCACCTCCTGGACTCCAAAGAAACATTTGGATCTTTTTGCATATAATTGTTTCTCCTCCAATAGTTGTAGCACCCTGTCAACATGTTCAACATGATCCTTCCAAGACTTTTTGTAGATTAGTATATCATCAAAAAATACTAACACAAATTTTCTAAGGAATGGTTTGAAAATTGAATTCATCAAACCTTGAAATGTTGAAGGTGCATTGGTAAGGCCAAAAGGCATGACCAAAAATTCATAATGACCCTCATGAGTTCTAAATGTTGTTTTCGGAATGTCTTCAATCTTCATTCTGATTTGATGATATCCTGAACGAAGATCCAACTTGGTGAAGTAAATTGATCCATGCAATTCATCCAGTAATTCATCAATGACAGGAATGGGGAACTTATCTTTAATAGTGAGCTTGTTGAGCTCCCTATAATCCGGACACATGTGCCATGATACATCCTTCTTGTGCACCAATACAACTGGAGCAGAGAAAGAACTTTGACTCGGTTGAATTATACCAGCCTCTAGCATTTCTACAACCATACGTTCAATTTCACTCTTTTGGACATAGGGATATCTGTACGGCCTGATGTTTGGAGGAACACTTCCTGGAATCAGATGAATAGCATGATCATGATCACACATAGGTGGGAGACCTTTGGGAGTCTCAAATACCTTGGAATGATTGTCCAAGACATTTTGGAGATCTGGAGAAATAGATGATTCTGATGTGGAAACATCTAGCGAACATAATTGTGCAATTACACCTCTTTGCTCATTTTTTAGAAGCTTTGTCATACCATTAGAGCTGATTATCTTTCCTGGTTTCCCTGCAATACCCCTTAATTCAACTTCCTTTCCTTCCGTAGAAAATTTGATGAAAAGTTCTTGAAAATTAAAAGCTATTGTACCCAAGGATTGTAGCCATTGGACTCCTAGTACAACATCAACACCTCCCATTGGAATGGAAAGCATTGGGCTAGTCAATACATATTCTCCCATGGATAACTTGATATTATGGCACTTTCCAGAGCAATTTATTGTTCCTCCATTTGCAATCATCACTTGACACTCTGGTGCTGGATATAGGAAGCAATTCAATTCTTTTGCTACCTTACAATGAATAAAATTGTGGGTGCTTCCTGAATCAATCAACACTATTACCTTTTTCTTCTTGATTTGTCCTTATATCTTGATGGTTTGAGGAGTGGTAATTCTCGCCAATGCATTACAAGATATGGTCAGATTTATTTGTTCTTCATCTAGGCTTTGTTCTTGGAGTATATCCTCTTCTTTTGACCTTTCTTGCTCCTTTTCTTCTTCCTCTTCACAATCTATGTAGAATAATTTCTTCTCAGCACACTTATGACCTTTAGTGTATTTGCTATCACAACTGTAACAAAGCCCTTTTGCTCTTTTTTCTTCCAATTGTTGTGGTGTCAACCTTATAGGTTGTTGAAGACTAGGGGCAACAACACTTCCGTCTTTATAGTTGTGAGTGGTATGCTTCCTGGTTGCCATAATTTTGCTTTCCATTTTTCTTGCTAACCTGAATGCCTTCTCTAATGAATCAGGTTCCCAAAGGTGAACATCATGTTGGATATTATCCTTTAAATACCCTATGAACACATCAATCCTATGCTCGTCTGGAATATATTTTACCCTTATGTTCAATTTTTGGAACTCCTCAATGTGCTCCATTATTGAACCCTTTTGTTTGAGACTTATCAATTGGCTAAAAAGAGTGTTGATTTTTGTATACTCATAATGTGCTATCAATTCTTCCATAAAAATTGCCCAAGTGATAAATTGTTCACAAGAGCAAAGCCATTGATACCATACAAACTGATTTGGTTCCAAATATAATGTTGCCATACGTACCTTTTGTGTGTTTTTCACATTATTGAGATCAAAGAATTGCTCCATCTGTAATATCCATGTTGCGGGATCCTTACCATAAAACTTCCTCATATCGATTTTTGGAATATGGTGGATCTTTGATCGAACATTAGAGTCTATGGACTCATGATTAACATTTCTTTTGTTCTCATCATGAGTTTCCTTTACTACCCTTTCACCATTAGTGACCCTTTCTTGTAGCAACTTCTTCAATTCTTCCATGTCTTTCTTCAATTCTATTTTCAAATCATCCATCTTAGCTTCTACGCCTTTCTTTAAGCCATCCATCTTAGCTTCTACATCTTTCTTCAAACCATCTATCTTAGATTCTGTTCCTCTTTGTGCAAGTGACACTTGTTGCACTTAGTCTCGTAATTTTTCTATATCATGTTGCATTTCTTCCTCTTCTTCATAAGTCATGCTAGAGCTTTCAGGTTGCTTACTAGGTGTTTGCATTTTCCTTCCTCAGGGCATCAATTACCGATCATAATTCTTTACTATGCCCTTTGAATTCCTTCAAACCAAGCTTACACAAAAATTAAAAAAAAAACTACACACCTTTTTTCACTTTGTAGAAGCCTGATATTGAATCTGATGTATCTCTGTAATTTTGAATCATCCAATTCTAAAATTATGATCTCTAGTAGCCTTCTGTGTCCTCTTTCTAATGCCACTAGTCTGCTCCAAATTGGATTCTCCAAGAAAGAGTTATGCACAATCTCCCGTAGTGACCTGTTTGTAGACTAGTTCAGTAGAGCAAAGTTGTATGAAGTGCCACGTGTCACTATTTCGACCTTTGACACTAAAAAATATATAAAAGAAAACTACAGTCCATTCTCTTTCTGCACCTTCTTGCACAATTTCAATCCGATTCTCAGAAAGAAAGTTATGACGATTTTCCCCAGGTTACCTGTTTGGAATGTAATTCAGGAGTCTGCAAAAAGAGCAACGTCCTCAGATCATATCTCCGAAAATATAGCGCGAAAATATCTGAAATTTGGACTCGAAGTTTAGCACGATTGCTTCTCAAATGGGTTTTATTTTTCAACTTCTGGAACATTGCAGAAAGAAAGTTATAGTGAAAATTCCACGGTGACCTATTTGGAGTAGCGAAACCCTAGAATCCAAAGCTTTGATACCAAATGTTAAGAAACCAGCTCAAGAAAAGATAGAAAAGATAGATCAACGCCTTAGAATTCAGCCTCTTCGAGGGGGAAACCTCCTTTACATTACATAAATGAACAATTCTTGGATGATTCAAATGACAAAACCTCCTTTCTATATATAGGAGTCTAAGGAGTCACAATATAATCCAGCCGACCTAACAATAATAATATAAAGCCACAAAAATAACAATAGAGGGATTCTATGGGGCACAGTAATAACAATATGGGGGCAATAGGGGCACAAAAATATTAATAAGGGTTATAACTACAATAGTAATGGGGTAATCACTAGTATTATGGGGACCCAACATTCTCTTGCATCCCCCGGACCAAGATCTATCTAGGGGATGTGTGATGTGGCATAAGTGGATACCGACTAAGAAGGAAATTGAAAAGTGGATAGATTAGAAGTTGCATGTGTTTGCAGGCTTGGAGAATAGGAATTCACGCTTATCAAAAGAAAAGTGGTTACAAAGGTATATTTACACAAAAGTGTACAAAGTTTTCTTTTCATCATTCCCTTGCGAGTTGTACGAGTGGTTGTCCAAATTAGCGAATAGCAAACCTACTCATAACTATGACAATCCTATTGTGTGGACTCCAAAACTAGTCAAATGCTTTGAAATATTGGATTATAAGGTTGCGAGGGTTGTTGATTATTAGATTGCTAGTATCTTGGGCAGTTTCATCACTGAATTTGCAATAGATACATTTTTGTATTATAGCGAAGCCGAATAATGATTCTTCAAGGGTCAGAGAGGTAAGTACCTAAAATCGCTAAAAACCTGGATTAAAATGCTTTTGTGTGAAAAGAAGGTTATTCCTTTACCTTAATGTTTAAAATGGGTCCAACTAGATCTACACGAAGTGGCACGCATTCATAGTAGGTCAAGACAAATTTATCAAAATTGAATACAGTCCCCCATTAGGAAAGTCTAAAAGTGAAGAAGAGAGAAGTAGCCCTTGTACGCCTAGAGGTGCAGGGCCAACTATAAATTAGGGTACTTCTGGAATTCAACATCCAACCACTCCACTTCCACCTTCACCTCCACCTCATACACCTACACCTCCACCTCCACCTCCACTATTCAGTATGGCAAATATGATAAAAATGCCTGTATTCAGGGGCCAGGGATCAGAGGATCCTCAATTGTTAGGAAACCAGCTCACAAAAAGATAGAAAAGATAGATCAATGCCATAGAATTCAACCTCTTTGAGGGGGAAACCTCCTTTACATTACACAAATGAACAATTCTTGGATGATACAAATGACAAGACCACCTTTCTATATATAGGAGTCTAAGGGGTCATAAGATAATTAGAGCTGACCTAACAATAATAATGTAAGGGCACAATAATAACAATAGTGGGCTTCTATGGGGCACAATAATAACAATATGGAGACTACATGGGCACAAAAATATAATAAGGGAGTTGTACCAATAACAATAAGGGGTTACGCTAGTAGTATAGGGACCTAATATGCCCCTCCCCTTCAAAAAGTCTTCTCCTCAACGCTTAAGTAGTTCTTGATGCTTATGTATAAAATTATTGTCCTCCCATGTGGAATATTCAGTGGGTAAGTTCTTCCACTTGATGAGATACTATGAAATTGATCAATTTCGTAGCTGTCGGGTTCTTGTTTCTGTGACTGCTCTAGGTTCCAATATGATTTTTCCTTCCTCGTCAAGTTCTGGCAATATTTTTTGAACTGCGATCTTTTGCAACTTTTGAATGAGTGGCCACACTTCTTCGTCCTTCTTCCATTCATCCCTTGCTTCATTTATCTAATCTAGTTGGATAATAGAAATGGTGCACAATAATGCTTCCACATCCTCATCCTTTCTTGAGAGTGCAACTGCCACAACATTTTGCTTCCCTTTTTTGTAGATGATTTCAAAGTCCTAACCCAATATCTTTGTGACCCATTTTTGTTTCTCTTTAGAGGATAATATTTGTTCTAAAAAGATTTTAAGACTATCATGATCCATTTTTACCTTGAAGTGTCTTCCCTTAGGTAGGGTCACCATTTCTTAAGTGCATGTAGTATTGCCAACATTTCCTTCTCATAAATAGCTTTGTGTAAATACTTACCTTTGATTGGACGACTTTCAAAAGAAATGGGTCTTTCATATTGCATTAAAACAACACCAATTTCATTTCCTGAAGCATCACATTCCACAATAAAGGTTTTTGTGAAGTTCGGCATAGCTAAGACTGGTGCTTGGCACATTGCCTCTTTAAGATGTTCAAAGGCTTTTGATGCTTCTGGAGTCCATGAAAATGCATCTTTCTTAAATAATGTTGTTAGAGGTGCTGATATTCTCCCATAATTCTTAAGAAACTTGCGATAATACCCTGTCAACCCCAGAAATCCTCGCAGATGCTTTATGGATGTGGGGATTTTCCATTCCTTAATGGCTTTAATTTTTCTAGGGTCTACCTTAACACCTTTGTGAGATACAATATGACCCAAATATTCCACCTCTTGTATTCCAAAGAAACATTCGGAGCTTTTTTCATATAATTGTTTCTCCTTCAATAGTTTGAGCACCTTGCCAACATGTTCAACATGATTCTTCCAAGACTTGTTGTAGATTAGTATATCGTCAAAAAATACTAACAAAAATTTTCTAAGGGTTTGAAAATGGAATTAATCAAACCTTGAAATGTAGAAGGTGCA
Organism: Pinus tabuliformis; assembly: GCA_031772625.1. NCBI lineage: Eukaryota > Viridiplantae > Streptophyta > Pinopsida > Pinales > Pinaceae > Pinus > Pinus tabuliformis. The sequence continues at coordinate 1,548,054,342 of CM062818.1, forward strand.
TTGATAAGGCCATAAGGCATGACCAAAAATTCATAATGACCCTCATGAGTTCTAAATATTGTTTTCAGAATATCTTCAGTCTTCATTTTGATTTGATGATATCCTGAACGAAGATCCAACTTGGTGAAGTAAATTGATCCATGCAATTCATACGATAATTCATCAATGACAGGAATGGAAAATTTATCTTTAATAGTGAGCTTGTTGAGCTCCCTATAATCCAGACACATGTGCCATGATCCATCCTTCTTGTGCACCAATACTACTAGTGCAGAGAAATAACTTTGACTAGGTTGAATTATACCAACCTTTAGCATTTCTGCAACCATACATTCAGTTTCACTCATTTGGGCATAAGGATATCTGTACGACCTGATGTTTGGAGGAAAACTTCCTAGAATCAAATGAATAGCATGATCATGATCACGAATAGGTGGGAGGCCTTTGGGAGTCTCAAATACCTTTGAAAGATTGTCCAAGACTTTTTTGAGATCTGGAGAAATAGATTATTTCGATGTGGGAACCTCTAGCGAACATAATTGTGCAACTACGCTCCGTTGTTCCTTCTTTATAAGCTTTTTCATACTATTAGAGCTGATTATCTTTCCTGGTTTCCCTGAAATACCCCTTAATTCAACTTCCTTTCCTTCCACAAAAATGTTCATGAAAATTTCTTGAAAATTAAAAGCTATTGTACCCAAGGATTGTAGCCATTGGACTCCTAGTACAACATCAGCACCAGCCATTGGAATGGAAAGCATTAGGCTGTTCAATACATATTCTCCCATGCATATATTGATATTATGGCACTTTCCAGAGCAATTTATGGTTCCTCCACTTGCAACCATCACTTGACACTCTGGTGTTGGATATAGGAAGCAATTCAATTCCTTGGCTATCTTACAATGAATAAAATTATGGGTACTTCCTAAATCAATCAACACTATTACCTTTTTCTTCTTAATATTTCCTTCTATCTTGATAGTTTGAGGAGTGGTAATTCCAGCCAATGCATTACACGATATGGTTAGATTCGTTTCTTCTTTATCTAGGATTTGTTCCTAGAGTATATCCTCTTCTTTTGACATTCCTTATTCCTTTTCTTCCTCCTCTTCACAATCTATGTAGAATAATTTCTTCTTAGCACACTTATGACCTTTAATGTATTTGCTATCACAACTGTAACAAAGCCCTTTTGCTCTTTTTTCTTCCAATTGTTGTGGTGTCAACCTTGTATGTTGTGGAAGGCTAGGGGCAACAACACTTCCATCTTTATAGTTGTGAGTGGTAGGCTTCCTGGTTGCCATAATTTTTCTTTCCATTTTTCTTGCTAAACTAAATTCCTTCTCCAATGAATCAGGTCCCAAAGGTGAACCTCATGTTGGATCCTTTAAAGTCCCTATGAACACATCAATCCTGTGATCCTCTAGATTATGTTTTACCCTTATGTTCAATTTTTGGAAGTCCTCAATGCGCTCCATCATTGGACCCTTTTGTTTGAGCTTTATCAATTGGCTAAAAAAAGTGTTGCTTTTTGTATCCTCATAATGTGCTATCATTTCTTTCGTAAAAATTTCCCAGGTGACAATTTTTTTATGAGAACAAAGCCATCGATACCATACAAACTGATTTGATTCCAAATATAAAGTTGCAATACGTACCTTTTGTGTGTTTTTGACATTATGGAGATCGAAAAATTGCTCCATCTATAGTATCCATGTTCTGGGATCCTTGCCATCAAACTTCCTCATATCAATTTTTGGAACATGGTGGGTCTTCAATCCAACATTAGAGTCTATGAAATCATGATTAACATTTCTTTTGTTCTCATCATGAGTTTCCTTTACTACCCTTTCACCATTAGTAACCATTTCTTGTAGCAACTTATTCAAATTTATCTTCAATTCTTCCATCTTAGCGTCCATGCCATTCATCTTAGCTTCCATTCCATCCATATTAGCTTTCACACCATCCATCTTAACTTGCATACCATTCATATTAGCTTCCACACCATTCATCTTGGCTTCAGTTACCTTTTGTGAGAGTGAAATTTGTTGTACTTGGTCTTCTAATTTTGATATATCATGTTGCATTTCTTCCTCTTCTTCACGAGTCATGCTAGAGCTTTCAGGTTACTTACTAGGTGTTTCCATTTTCTTTCTTCGCGGCATTAATTAATGCTAACGATTCTTCACTATTCCCTTTCAATTCCTTCAAACTATTTTTTCAAACCATTCTTATGCAAAATTTAAAAAACTACACACCTTTTCTTCACTTTATAAGAGCTCGATATTGAATCTGTTGTATATCTGTAACTATGGATGTTTAATATCTAAAATATAGTCCTACAGTAGCCCTTTGAGTCCTCTTTCTAACCTCACAAGTCTGACCAAGATTGGATTCTCCAAGGAAGAGTTATGCCAAATCTCCCACGATGACCTGATTATAGACTAGTTCAGTAGAGCGAACTTTTACGAAGTTCCACGTGTCACTATTTTGACCTTAGTACCTAAAACTAATATACAGAAAACTATAGACTGTCCTCTTTCTAAAATTTCTGACGAAATTTTAATCTAATGCTCAGAACAAAAGTTATTGTGATTTTCCCTAGGTCACCTGTTTGGAATGTAATTTGGGAGTCTGCAAAAACCCTAACTTCCTCAAATCATATCTCCGAAAATATAGCGATACAAACTCTGAAATTCAGACCCAAAGTTCATAATGATTTCAGCTCAAATAGGTTTTTTTTTTAGCTTTTGAAACGTTGCAAAAAAAAAATTATAGTGAAAATTTCATGATGTTCGGTTTGGAGCAGCGAAACCCTAGAATCCAAAGCTTTGATACCAAATGTTAGGGAACCAGCTCAAAAAAAGATAGAAAAGATAGATCAATGCCTTATTATTCAACCTCTTTGAGGGGAAACCTCCTTTAAATTACACAAATGAACAATTCTTGGATGATACAAATGACAAGACCTCCTTTTTATATATAGGAATCTAAGGGGTCATAATATAATTAGAGTCGACCTAACAATAATAATGGACGGGCACAATAATAACAATAGTGGGCTTCTATGGGGAACAATAATAACAATATGGAGACTACATGGGCACAACAATATAATAAGGGGGTTGTACTAATAATAATAAGGGGTTATACAAGTAGTATAGAGACCTAACATGAATAGTTTTGGTTCGTCGCAGAAGCTGTGTGGAAAGCACAACAAATCAATGTTGATGATATAAAGAAAGTGCACCTTGTTGCAACACTACAGGACAAGGCACTTACCTAGTATATCAGATATGAAACGACTCACCTAGTTGCTTCCTTGTCCAATACGAAGGATGCGATGAACGTGGAATTTACGAAGTCAAAGTTGAAATCTCAGTGTGGGAATGAGATCAATGAGATTAAGTAAAAGGTTAATGAATCTATGTTGGGTATAGATCAATGACTGAAGTGTTTACTAAGTCAATCTAACCTTTAGATCTCAAATGAAAAACATAGGGATTGGTACATAGCCTCATTATTACCTCACTTAAGGTTACCATTATCTCAGCAGAATATTGAATCGCAGGTTGAAGCATCGAAAATCGCAATGAAGCTAGATGCTTTGCCAATCTAGGATATGAATGTAAGAGTTCAGCAGATCTAGGCGTAGCTAGCAAGCCTGCATATGGAGTTGCAGGACGTGGAGAAGGGAAAGGAGGTTAAGATAAAGACACAATTTGATGTTTGGTGCACAAAATGCAAGGTTGAAGGCCATCATAAGTATCAATTCCTTATATTCTAGGATTATATAGCTGTGGGATTTCCTAACCTGCTAAAACCAGAGTCTTTCATTGGATCAAGCACTGGTGCAAGTACCTAGTGTAGTATTTTCCAAGTTTCAAGACAACATTCAACCGATAATTTCTCCTTATTACAGAAGTTTATACAATCTCCAAAGAAACTTTTTTGTAAATTTTGTAAATTAGTTGGTCATGACAAGAGGAATTGTTGAAGCTATGAACTAATGATGGAAAGAACTCTGTTGTATAGGATGCAGGTTGAAAACTACTGCAGAACAACCAAGGCTCACCTATAGCTCGAGGAGGATTTCAAGGATGAGGAAGAGGATGAGGAGGAGGAGCTGGAAGAGGTCGGGGACATATAATTTGTTACAACTGTGAAGAACCAGGACACTTAGCATGCAACTGTTAGAATCCAACACACCGCTCATGTTAGTATTGCCGTCAATTTGATCATGTTATAGAAGATTGCCTGACCTAAAGAGTGAATATGTATGAAAAGGAGCCCTAGTAGCCGATGCAGAATATCCAAATGATGAGATCTGAGCCACACGAAGATGATCCCAGTGTCAACATATTCACGTGAAGCGGTGTAGCCAATAGTGAAGACAAGGTTGAAGGCAAACAACCAGAATCAGAGTCATGGTTCTGAAAAGCTGGTTAGAAGAATTCTAGGTTTAATTTGCATAAAGAAAAAGAGATATTCATGGAGGCGAGAAATAATTTTATGAGTCCAGGTGCTTCTACATCTCATAATCTGATGCTAATAGCCTCGCGAAAGGAGAATCCTAAAGATCCTACTGCAACCTAAGAGTTAGATCCTACAGTGTTGGAATCATTTCTACAGACATATGTGAAGTTACTGAGGGATCAGAAGGAAGTAGAGGAACCACAAGAGTTGATAGATAACTGCGCCAGCAAGGATAAGCCATTACTAGGACAATTCACAGTCAATAAGGTAAACCAAAGCAAGAAAAGAAACGGTAGGGAGATGTGGTTGACTACACAAATCGATGATTTTGAAATGGATCAGTTAATCCTAGGCCTGGGCTCTAATGCTAATGTATTGTTGAAGTAAACTTGGGAACGTATGGGAAACCCTAAGTTGCAATGGTAGCCAATTCAGTTGTGCATGGAAAATCAATAGAAGATAATTCCAATGGGGCACTTGCACAGAGTAACCATAGACATTGAAGCTGCAAGAGAAGTGGTTGATTTCGAAGTTATTAAGATCATTGATGACAGTAATCCATACCCAGCATTGTTTGGGGTTAACTAAGCTTTTTACATGAATGCAATCATCACTTTAAAAAATCGAAGCATGGTATTTGAGAAGAATGATCTTTGAGTAATTGTCCCGTTGGATCCACCTGAAGGTTCATGGTACATGAAACTGAATCATGACTATTATGAAGATGATGACATTAATCACATCTATTAGTTAGCTACACGGAATGAAGATTGGATCAATCTTGCTATGGATGGAAGGATCAGTTAGGAGAAGGATAACTCCTGCCAATCAGACTCGGATGAAGAGTTAGAAAACTGGTAGAATTAGTTGCATGAGATCTCTACCCTGTGATGTAATCGGCTTACAAAATCACTACACTGTGTATCTAATGAGGTACGTAGGTTACCCTATTATGATGGTTTGGGTTATTTCAATATATTTCTTAAACATTTTGAAATGGATATACGAGAGGAACATTAGTTCCAAGCCTTAGTTCTAGCCTTAAGAGCTATGCCTGCAAGATGGTGGGGCACGCACAGGGATAATTTTGTTGATTGGAAGGGATATCATCGAATGATGCGATTACGATTTGGCTATGAAAAAAAATGAATCACTGTAAAATACACAGGGAAAGATGATCCACACGAACATATGGCATGGTGGATTAAGGCGTGGGGTGAATTAACTCAACTTGAGTGGGTGCATATCGCGAAGAACTGGTATTTAGAAATAGAGTTGTGACACAGGACCACTGGCTGGGATGAGATGAAAGAAAGTTTCTTGCTCACATTCATTTTTGAAGATGGGCTTGCATGCATTGATAAAGCGCTTCAGGAGATTAAGGCAGCAATATTTCGAACACCCATCGAACCTTTCCCGTGGGTACAACTTGACTGGAGTAAAAACCTACAACATTCTTTAGAATAGATATCATTTTTTGGGATTCAACTGCGTTAAGTAAGTCATTCAAACGTATGACCATTTCCATGAGAGGTAGTCGTAACTGACTAATTTCTCATGATTTTTGAATAGTTCACTTAGCACTCATTGCATCGGGTGATGCTCACAGGGGTGAAGAAGTGGGATTGAAACTAGTGAAATGTGGAGAACGAATCACATAGCATCAATCATCACTTCCGGGGCTTGCACCCGGTAACCAGGACTTCCCAGGAGGTCACCCATCCCAGAACTCCTCTGGCTCAAGCGCGCTTAACTGTGGAGTTTTCCCCACAATCAAGCCCACTTAGCTTGCTACCCCATTTGCAAAACCTTAGCAAGTATTGTGCCTCATGAACCATTCAAGTAGAGATCCCTTGACTCTTTTTGAATTTAAGTATGGGGGATTTACGCAGTGCATTATATTAGATATCATTTTTTGGGATTCAACTGCGTTAAGTAAGTCATTCAAACGTATGACCATTTCCATGAGAGGTAGTCGTAACTGACTAATTTCTCATGATTTTTGAATAGTTCACTTAGCACTCATTGCATCGGGTGATGCTCACAGGGGTGAAGAAGTGGGATTGAAACTAGTGAAATGTGGAGAACGAATCACATAGCATCAATCATCACTTCCGGGGCTTGCACCCGGTAACCAGGACTTCCCAGGAGGTCACCCATCCCGGAAGTGATGATTGATGCTATGTGATTCGTTCTCCACATTTCACTAGTTTCAATCCCACTTCTTCACCCCTGTGAGCATCACCCGATGCAATGAGTGCTAAGTGAACTATTCAAAAATCATGAGAAATTAGTCAGTTACGACTACCTCTCATGGAAATGGTCATACGTTTGAATGACTTACTTAACGCAGTTGAATCCCAAAAAATGATATCTAATATAATGCACTGCGTAAATCCCCCATACTTAAATTCTTTAGAATGTTACAATGTTACAACATAATAAGATGATGAGGATCTAAGGAATATTAATATCCTTGAATCAGAAGGACATCGCAAAGTTAAGGGACCTAGTGTGGAGATCCATGATATTTCACAAATGGTGTGCACAAAGCAGGTGAACATTAGCTCAAAGGCAGAACCAAAATTCATGAACATTGGTGACTATTGGGATGAAGATACAGTGGATAAGGTAGTTGAATTGCTACATGAATATCAGGACTTATTTCCAACCAATTTTTCTTACTTAAAGGGGATAGTATGAGATTGGGGGTAATGAATGTCAATTTAAAACTCAATGTGAAGCCCCTTAAGCAGCGCCCATATTGGTTGAACCTCAAATACAAGGAAAAGGTACGAGATGAACTTGATAAAATGCTCGTAGTCAAAATAATCAAGCCTATAGAGGAATCTAAGTGGGTTAGTCCCATGGTGGTCCAAGAGAAGAAAACAAAGGGTGATATCAGGATTTGTGTAGATCTGCGGAAGCTAAATGATGCATGCATCCATGATCCATTCCCTATGCTGTTTACACATGAAGTTCTAGATAATGTTTGTGGATAGGAAGCTTACTCATTTACAAATGGATTCTCAAGATGTCACCAAACTAAGATCGTGTTGGAGGATAAAAGAAATACTACCTTTACTATAGAATGGGGGTCGTTCCAGTATATGGTTATGCCCTTCGGACTCAAAAATCCGCCTGTAAGTTTCTCTAGGGTGGTGGTCACAGTGTTGAAGGAGTTCATTCATAAGTTTTTGGAGGTTTACTTTGACAATTTGACAATTCTTGGGTTGGTCAAGAAGCATGTCTCTAGTTTGTTCTTAATGTTGGACACCTGTAGGAAGTACTAGATCTCTTTGAAATTGAAAAAATGCATTTTTGTGTACCTTATGAAATATTGTTGGACCACATTGTCTGTAAGAAGGGATTGATGGTAGAACCTGCTAATATCTTCGTCGTTATCAATCTGGAGCTCCCTAGGAACGTAAATCAGCTACATGAAATATTGGGTCATGCTGGGTACTATAGGAAGTTAATTAAGGCCTATGCATAGATTACTACGCCCATGGAGAAGTTGCTAAAGAAGGATGTTACATTTTTTTGGGATGACGTTTTCCAGAAAATCTTGGATACTCTGAAGAAGGAGATGGTTACGACGCCAATCCTAGTATTCCCCGATTGGAAGAAGGAATTTCATTTGCATGTGGATGCATCTTTCATAGCGTTGGGAGCCATTTTAACACAACTAGGGGCAGACGATACTAATCACCTGATTGCCTTCTCCAGTTGGAAACTCTCTAAGGCTAAAAGGAACTACTCAACCATAGAGTGCAAAGGTTTGGCAATGTTTTATGCACTACATAAGTTCATGAATTATCTACTAGGAGCACACTTTAAGATGTAAACAGACCATTTTGCTTTGAAGTACCTGGTCAATAAGTCTGTGTTTGGGGGGGGATCTATAGGTGGTTGCACATTTTTCAAGAGTATGATTTTGAAGGCATAGTGAAGCTCGAGAGATTGAATGTTGGATTAAACCACCTGTCGCGGATCAAAAATTGCAAAGAGCCTACAAATATTGAGGAAGGATTACTTGACGCGTAGCTCTTTGCTGTCAGGGTTGTGGACAAGCATTTTGCAAACATAATTAAGTTTTAATCTACTACCATAGCTCTTGAAGGTTATACGACACAGTAAAATAAGGAACTAATTGTTAGGGCTGCCGAGTTTTTTGTGATTATGGGACAACTATATAAGATGGGGTTGGATGAAGTACTATGCCGATATGTACATGAATATGAAAGGCACAGTATTCTAGCAGAAGCACATGGTGGTTTCACCAGAGGACACTATGCAGGTAAGGCTACTACATAGAATATCCTACGTGTCAAAGTATGGTGGCCGATAGTACATAAAGATTCCAAGGAATACTGTATTGTGTGCGATGTGTGTCAAAGGACTGGGAGACCATCGTGAAGGGATGACCTTCCATTAAATCCACAGGTCACATTACAATAATTTGATAAGTGGGCAATTGACTTATTTGACCTATTAAGCCATCAGGGTAAAATATGGAAGCATGTTATATTATCATTATGATGAAGTACTTAACTAGGTGGGTTGAGGCACAACCTAAGAAGGATTGTAGCATGGACACTACTGCAAAGTTCATATTTGAGTTTATTTTGTCAAAGTTTGGATGCCCAAAAATTATGATGAGTGATAGAGGGCCACACTTCCTAAATGAGACAATCGCAGCTTTAATAGAGTAGTTCCAGATGTACCATCAAAAGAGTATGCCATATCACCCCTAGGCAAATGGAACTGTTGAATCTTTCAACAAGATCTTGGAGAATGCCCTCACAAAGGTATGCAATGTTAATAGGAATGATTGGGATGTGCTCATACCAATGGTTCTATGGTCCTACAGGACTACCTGTAAGAAATTGACTGGGCCTTTTCGACTGGTCTATGGACAAGAAGTAGTAATGTCGATGGAATACATAGTGCCCAGCCTAAAAATCACAGTAGCAACTAAGATGGCAGAACGAGACATCATGGAGGAATGCCTTTCACAGTTGCTAGAATTGGAGGAAGACCGCTTTTTGGCCTGCTTTCATCAGCAGGTACAAAAATCTAGAGAAAAGGCATGTCGTGATCGACACATCAAGCAGCGCACCCTCAAAAATTGAAATTTGGTACTAATGTATGACAACAAGTTTACTAAGTTTCCGAGGAAGTTTCAGATGCATTGGTTGGGACAATATATAATATGGACATTTCAGATGATGACACAGTTCAGCTCGTGAAGCTGAATGGGGAAATATTTTCGGGCAGGATTAATGGGAGTACGCTGAAGGCTTATATGGATGATCCCACCCCTGCGCAATGAATACATGGATGCAAGAATGTCTTAACACTTCTAGCAGTTGAAAGAAAGCGCACGATTATAAACTACACTTCCAAGGAAAGCTTTTATCAAAGAAGGAAGGTTGTGCAATGTGTTCAAGGAACGTACAGATGAAAGATGTGACGAGGTAGCTATGTCACAAGGAGGATTGCCACAGATCCTGCCCATAAAATGGCCGTTGGAACAACTACAATTGGTTTGATGGTTATTTTTCCATTAAAAGGAGTGAGGGAAGTGCATTTAAGGAACAAATCTGGGAGGATCTGTTGCCAAAATCACATTTATGAGCAAGATTTATGGGGGAACATAACGTTTGAATTCAAATTGAGTTATAAATATTACACCTCGCTCCACACTTGGCCACTTTGTTTCTTAAAAATTTGTTATGTGTTGCTGCGCTTCAAGAGCTAAGAGGATTTCTATATGTTTGGTTACCTGAGTTGGGCAGAAGTTGAGAAAGAATTCTTGAAGAGAGGGTAGGAAATATCATGACTATAGCACCACCAATCCCTGCTACAACACCCAAGTTGCTGAGGCCAAAACCCACTGCCTCTGCGACAAGAGATAAAATGCAGAAAGAGCCACAGCAAGCCTCGATTCGGAAAACGGCACGTAAAATTCCAACTGAGCATAGACAAAAGGGTAGTATGCATAAAAACAAGAAGCCTATGGAACCCCAAGACCTAGATGAAGTAGATCTGACTATGTGGATTGAAAATATCAACGCAGAGGGTGCGAAGCCAATTTCTCGGTTGTTGTCGTATACACCCCCAAGGAAACCAACTACCAAAGTAACTAAGAACCTTGACTCGTTGAAATTCAAGGTATTTACACCATTGGTACCAAAGGAAGTACCTATTGAGGGCGAATTTTTGGCCCGGGTACCATTTATGTAAATGGAGGATTGGGATTTGGGTCATCATGAGAAATTTCCACAATTAGAACCCACTAAATACTTGAAATCGATCTACTATGAGGAGGCAGGGGTCACAAGGCTTGAACCGATGAAGCAGGTGGCCGATATTGAGCACGCAAGGTTTTTCAACATGTTTTACATCCCACATTTTAGCCACAACATTATTAATACCATCTGTGTGCGCTTATTGTTGGTGTTGGTTCATGATGGGTGCCTCTGGCTAGGAGGGCCCATCCCAATTGATGATATGCTGGTCCATAGAATAACATCACTACCACATCAGGGTGTGAACCTTGTAGATGCTTTTGTGGGAATGTCACAGGAGAGAAAGCTCGTGGACTATATGAAGAGCGACTTCAGGTTGGTTAAGAAGTCGTGGGGATATGACAATAGTTCTATCTCAGATGAATTTTTGCGGTTTGCTGCACATATCTTGGCAAGAAAAATTATGAGGAAGTGTCATGTTGTTGAAGTACTGGCACCAATGGTATCCTTAGCAGCGCAGTACAGTTAGGGGGTCCAATTCAATTGGGCCAAGTACCTCTCGCAAGAATCCTTGGATGATTATTGCAAAGCCCAGGAGGAAGAGAAAACATTCCACTACGTGTGGCTAATGTTATTGATCCCACTGATAGCTTGAAGGATGCTAGAGGATTCCTAGTTCCCAATGATGGATCTAGACTTGTGCAAAGCTGCAAAATTTTCCTTGCTATGGGCAATGAAGGACCCTGATCGTGTCACTGAAAACAAGATGTTATGGGTGCTGTTTGAATTGGAATTATGTATGGTGATTAACTAGAAACCACGGTTGTCGCCCACTCTATTTAAAGAATATCACCGCATTGCAAATTTTAAGGCTGATTTCCATCATGTATACATCCACGCGAGGTGCGATATGATGAAGAGATGGACAGCGTTGCCCTTTTTGGTCACCAAATATGATATTGCACAATTAGTTGTTAAGTGGTCCACTGACTAGATTCTTCCCATAGACCTTATCGAAGCTATCATGGGGAATAGTGTCAAAGGCATAACAGGCACTAGTAAAGTAGTGCAGAAGGAAAATAAGATGGTGACCATCAATCTAGAGTAAAATATCGTGCAGGAACTAGAGGGAGATCATGACGAAGAGAAACACACCGAAGGACTGGCTTAGGGTACTGAAGACCCCTCTGTAGACCCGAAGAATTTTGGTTCTCCTTTTATTCTTAAATGGTGACAAAATTTAGGTTCAAGAGGCACACACAAAAAGCACAAGTCTGATAAGGCTACTGGTGTGGAGGCCATGGTCCTCACTTAGGGGGACCTTTATGAGATTGGAGACACTGTTTGGATTGCGACAGAAGAAATTTGGGACCATATTGAATATCATTACCAATCCATTTTTTCAAAGGTCCAAGTGAGCCTCACAACATTGCAGGTCTAGGCGAGCCAGGTTCAAGTGAGTGTGGTTAAAGCGATCAAATCTCAAGTGAGTGCGAAGCCAATGACATCAGGTAGTGTGTAGTCAGTCCTCACCTTATAGCTCCGTGTTGTACCCATGCCTGATGGATCCTTATATTTGAATGAGGTTGTGGAACAGGAGAGTGCCCATTTGCCCAAAGACATAAGTATTAACCTCACGACGCTCCCCCTATCCACATTGCATGAGCTACACTAGGGTGTAGTAGATGAGATTATGGTGCAAGAGAAACAGACTCTCATGGTGATCAAGGATGTGTAAGTCACCAGTCAATAGATGTGCGATGAAAAGCATAGATCTCTCTAAGATGGTGATGAGGCAGATGCAAGAAGGGTGCAACTGGAGTAGGCCATTTCAAAAGTATGCAGTGAGCTCACCGAGCTCCAGATTTAGTCAGAGGCCACTTCTGAATATAAGGTGTAGTAGCTAGTAGATGCATTCAGAGAATAAAAGGCACAAGTGGATAGATTTCATTTTGATTACAGCTCCAAATTACTGAGCTTCAGTTGAAGCTGCAGGCCACAACACCACCAAAGATTAGATAGAAACGTGAGGTTTGCATAAGAACTGAAAGGGTGAAGCTCGATGCTGTAGTGAAGGAGTGTACCAGCTGTTCGACGAAGCTCTAGAACTGTTGGCTTCACTGCAGGAGGACCCACAGGTGAATAAGATCGAAGTTTCCATTTGGGATAAGCAGCAATAGTATGATGAGATAAAGGCAACGAAGTGCACCCTAGCCCCTGTGCAATAGCTTGCCCAATTGAAAGAGGGGACATCCTTGCAAGAACAGATCAAGGAGCTGATGAAAAAGATGCAAATCATCACTGCATGAATGCAGCCACGGGAGGAAGAAGCAGGGAAACTCTCACAAACCGTGGAAGGCACGCTTAAAAGTATGCAGCAGATGCAACGAATCATCAGTTTAACAAAAGATGGGCCAACTACGGAAAAGTTGGTGGAAGAAGTGTGAAAGGCATTTGTTCAATGCACAAAGATGCTTCAACTAGTGAAGTCTCCGTTCAACAGCTCGAATGCAAATATCCAGAGCATACCAGCAGAGTGACTCGAGGACAAGTCACATAATTGTGTTGGGAGCCTGTTGGGATGGGGTCCCCTAGGTCAAGTTTTGTTAAAATATTGTAAGCCTCCACATTTTGAGGAGTGGAGCGTGAGTAGTGAAGGTCAAAACCACTTATATTCTAGTATTTTTTTGATCTGCCTATGGTTTGTGGACCATGGTATTGTAATAGAGAAGGATGTATAAAGGGATGTCTTAGCAAGTCTAAGGGAATCAATCAATCACTTATTACGGTATGATTTTGGGTCTGTAATTATAGATATTTTTTTGTTTTAGGTGAAGGGGATGGCTCCTATAGCTGAGTGCATGAAGAACTTTGTAAATTCGCAAATGAGTGTGTGATCCCCTGCAGATGTTTGCGCAGGGTCTGGAAGAGTTGTAAAGGAAGATCTGAAGTAATGGAATATATTTGCAAAAAAAATGTATACTTTTATGCACTATGTATTTTCTATATTTATGCACAACTTAATGATATTTATCTATATTTTATCTTAATCACTCTGGGAAGATTGAGATCAACTATTAGATGTTGTTTTATGCATGATTAGATAGTTATGTGAAGCTTATAACTTTCTTTAACTGGAAATCATCTAATTCTCATGAATAAGAGTTTGCAAAGGTAAGATCTAAACTAAAACTACAATAAGCACCTTAAACCTCATCATATAACCTTTTGGATGCAGAATATTGGTTCTAGCATCCCACAATATTGCCTCGGGTGAGACTGCAGTCTCCACTACATGGGTTGTTGCTGAAAGGGCCAGTATTGTAGGGTTTTGTTGGTTAGCGCAACTAACTCTAAACCTGGTTCCAAGTGCCCTCAAGCCAACAATGACATGTTGTATAATCCACGTATTATAAGTTTTCAAGTGATCATACATCCACGTAAACACATCTCGATACTGCTTAAAAAGATGGATAAACTCTTGTCGCTCCTAAGGTGTACAACCCATACCAAGATGTCTTGAGTAGATTGATTTCATATCAGTATGATTATGTATTAGTATTTGTTCTTCATGAGGTTTTATGTAGAAGTTAATGACTATGATAGTAATCTTGATGACTTTTCTCAATGTCGTTGTATTAGAAGAGAGAGTATGTTCTTGCGATATATTTGACAGTGTATGTAGTAATGTGAGTTTAGAGATTATAGTGTGGTATTGAATGTGTATGTATAGATATTAGCATTGTTAACATAGATTTTTATGTTTCCTTAATAATTTATTCAAATATAATTATTGACTGTGTTTTTATAAAGATCGAGGTGTTCTTAGAATGACAGAAATTGTATGATTATTGAGCAAGATGAATCTAACAGTGTGACTATAGAAAAACTTGTGTTGTTGTTGTTGTGTATTTCTTGAGTGGGTTTTTCATATGATAATACATGTTCTCTAATGGTTCAAAGAGAATCCCATAACCTAGATTAGATATTTATATGCAAAGAATGTAAAGAATTAATTTGATGCAGTGTTAGTGAGATTTCCTTCTTTGATTGATGACAATGTTGATTTTAAAATTTGTATAAGTTTTAGAAAATATTTGACATAGAGTATGTTTTGAGATCTGTACGATACTACTATGCACAATAAACATGTATATATGCAGATTTCCTTAATGACAATCGTGTATATATTCTGATTGTTCTATGAACAAAGTGTTCTCAAATAAAACTATTGCTTGAATCGTTTTAGTAGTTTTGTATGTTGACCAACCTTGAGTTACAAATATCTGTGTGGTAGTTTGGTATTTGACTTGGTATTAAAATTATTGATGGTGTTAATGAGAAAATGGTTTGATGAAGTTTGATTTTGACAATGAGTTGATATTGAGAGGGTTTTTCATTTTTTTGTTGATAATTGTCAATGATGTATTCGTGATGATATCTCGCTTGCGTATGGTGTATAGTTTGGCATTTGATGAGAAAAGAGTTTGACTTGGCTAGTCTTGTTGAGATTTGACTTTGTTTGATCAATGATTTAGTTGCAGAAGGGTACTTCATATCTTCGTATTCATCTATTTAATTTGATCATATTTAGTTCTTTAGTGTTTGGTTTCAGAAAGGTTATTGGTATTCAGTGATTGAGCATAATGATTAGTATGGGTCCTGTTAGCCTTGGAGGTGTTTGGCCCAAAAAAGGACCCAAAACACTCCCAAAGTCTCCAAGGTTTGCTTAAAATCATGTCAAAGGATCCAAGTATGCCCCAAAAGTCTTCAAAATCCTCTTAAGGATCATTCAAAGTCAAAACCATTGTAAGAGGAGAGCCCTTGGAAGGGCGGAAATACACTATCGAGAGGTAAAAAACCAAAGAAAACAATGAAAACCATAAATCGTAGGTTTAATAGTCCAAAAGAACGGCAACAGTTAGATCTAGCCGATCAATGACCCATATCTAAGTGGAAAATCGCATATCGGCCAGCATAGATAACTTAAAGACAGGTGCAAGATCCCGCCGATTAGTGATTGCCGATGATCGGATTGGCGGGTTGCATCAGCGGAAATCAGCGCGGGCCCAAGGGAACTTGTTATGGCGATCATCGATCGCTATTGGGGATTACTATGAGCGTTAACCATAAACCTCTGGCTTGGGCGATTAGCGATTGCGATTGGATCGCAGCGCTATATCACATCGACACTATACCATGGGGTGGGGTAATTAAATGTATATATGTGCGACCTGATTTGCGGACCCGACGGTATTATAACCATATTTCATAACATTTGAGGTCCGCGGGTAAGCCAGTTCTAATGCATTTTCATATATTTCAATGTTTAAACGAAATACAAAGGGAAATAGGGCAACACCAATTGTGATGAAGCCCAAACCTGAAAGGGTCCGAGAAGTGAAATATATATAGTTTCAAGTCCACCAAGGCCAATTTTTCATGTTTTCCAGCATTTTTCCATGAATTTCCAAATACAAAGGAAAGAGAAGGAACCGGCCGACTGTGATATGCGACAGTGACCCGATAAAGGAATTAATCATATTTTAGGACTGTTGAAGTCCGAAAAGGAAAGAGAGGGGCGGGATTTCTCCATATTACTGCGTTTTCTGTTTAAAACAGAAACAGTATGGTAGCGTTGTTCTATATTTACAGAAAGCATGCATTGCTAGCATTTGTAAGGGCACAGTGTAACACAACATGCCCATCATAGCCACAACAACAGAGATCATGGAGCAGATAGCGCAGCTAGCCTAAAACAGAAATATCATGGGCACATATAGCGCAACATAGCCCGAAACAGAATATGTTAGGAGGCATCAATAACGTAGCTTATCCAAAACCAATAAGTGATCATGGAGCATCTCTGGCACGAGACAGCTCCCATACAGTGCATCAAACTACCTGAAGGTGGTTATTCCTCTGTTAGAAGGTGAAAACCTCCTTGCCATTCTTGCCCATAGAGGGAATCAAATAGTTAAGGGACAGATCATAAAAGATTAAGACTCCGAGCCTCTTAGAGCTCAGGAGCATTATAAATAGGCTATAAATAGCTGAAAGTAAGATGTAACACATGTTCAACTTTTGGAGATTATTCCTCCTCTATTCATTCAATCTTCTCATCTTCATTATAGCAATATAAACTTCTTTTTCCATTATATGTCCAATGTCCATTCTCTTTGTTGTTCTATTCTTGCACTTGAACAGTTTGTTCATGTTTTGTTTGTGTCTAAGGCTAGATAACTGTCATCTTATCTCTACTTTGATATATTAGATTTGCAAGCTTCTTCGCTGCCTATAGTTAGCCATCCATATGTGATCATATATGCATCTACCAGTACAGTCAGTATTCTCTTTTGCTTCCTGTAGCTAGCCATTGATGTATGTTCATGTATGCAATCTACTGGTATAGTCAGTATTCTCCATCTATCCATTGAATTTATAACTTATTGAGCATTAGTGGTCTAAAGCCTTGTATTGGTGAGAGTGTTTGTTTGGTCAATTTAGTGTGTCCTAAATTGCTATATAAATTGTCAATCCGGGAGTCGTAAACTGTTGAAGTGAAGTGCACTATATATGCAAGATAACCGATTTCTTAATTCTTTGTCGTTTTTGATTTTTGGTTTGTTTTTGGATTTATCTTTTGTTGATTTCCTAATGTGAGATGGCAAAATTCAAGTATGGATATAAGTGTTCAAGGCAATGGTGACCTCTACAATGATTTCCAAACTTCAAAGTTCTCAAAAAGGTTTCAAAACTTGCAATGATGAAATCAATTACTAAGAGAAAATAAAAATGTACCAAACAATGAGCTAGTGACAATGAAGCCCAATATCCTTGCTGCTGTATAAAAAGAGAAAAAAAACTGAACTTAAAGCAATTCAAAAACTATAAGCAAAGTAAACTAAATCATACTACTTCAACTCATATTCTGACCCCTCACCATTCGACTCGCTCTGGCTATAGGAGGTAATTATAAAAAAATTGAGTAATCTGATATCTAAATTGCATAAAATGAAACTAAGATCAAACTATGCATTCATACTTCAATCCCTCACCATTCGACTCGCTCTGGCTATAGGAGGTAACTGAAAATGACATGAGTAATCTAATCACTAATATTGCAGAAAAGTAAACTAAATCATACTACATCAACTCATATTCTAACCCCTCACCATTTGACTCGCTCTAGCTATAGGAGGTAATCATAAACAAATTGTGTAATCTGAAATTAAATGAGCAAAACAAAATAATCATAAACATAGAGATGCAGTAGAAAAACACTTCATTTTAGAAGTAGAAAAATTGATAGGCAAGGAAAATACCATTGAGGGCCAAATATCTCCTTTCAGGTACGCTTTCACTCATCAGCTGAGCTCCAGTGCTCCGGGACAGGCTTTCGAGTAAGCCCTGACCGACCTGGTTCTCACCTTGATGGATCGAAATCCTTGCCCCTCCATCTGATGTCTATAGTTCAGCTCGAGTGGATCCCCTCTTTGGTCGGCACTTTCCCTCATAGCCGAGCCGATCATGCTGGGGTGAAGCGATGGGCTTGACCAACCCTCTTTGGTCCATTAGGTCCCTCCCATAGTGATTCTGCAAGAATTCCTATGACCAACTTTTGTAATTAAAAGAAATAACAATGCTGGAATTAGAACTCAGAAAATAAATCAGCAGAAGGACAAGATGATTTCATGTCATTAGTCATTCAAAAGCCATGTGAAATTGCCCGGGCTGTCTACAAGAACCTGAAAGAAAAACACTGATCAGTTAACAATCATGAGAAAGCATAAAAGAAAATATGGACAACAGTTAACATGAATATAAAAAACAGTGTAATATATACAAGCAAAGGATTATGGAAACAGTAACATAATGGAAGAAAGCAAGAAACTATACAGTAATTACAGAGCCTTGGTGTACAGGGGCCCTCTGCAACCTCAGCCAATCAGCAATCAGTCACAAATTGAACTTAAGAACACTGTCTTCTCATATATTAAAATGCAGTCATAAGATAAAGATAGATCACGGCACAATGTGCTCGTAAAACAGTCAAAATTACATATATCAAGCTAACTAATAAGCGTATGATAACGCGTTATTTATAACTGAGGATGCTACAGCTACTTCCTAAATTCTGCGCTGCTAAACAGACACGTGAATAACCACGTCCGGAGATCTAGCAATATGGTAGCCGTGAAAATTAAATCCAAGGAGTGGTGGCTGTTGGATTTGGGTTCACGGAGTAGTTCACAGGTGTTAGCACACCTCCTGAGATTGAGGAATTTTCCACGCAAGTCTTCACGTGGTGAAAAATAGAGTCCTGCCACTGCAAAACTCTTAGGTTGACCACCGCTTTGACTGTCCTTAACCATGGCCTTTTGTGAGTGATTCGACTAAACCAAAGGGACACGTTCCATGTCCACATCATTTGTAGCTTGCCCATGTTGCCGGATTCTCCAGTAGACACCTGTAACATAGACTTCAACAAAAGGGTTGCGGAAAGTTGAGCTGGCTGCGGAAACTGTCAAGATTCCGCAGCTAAGTGAGCAAAAATCTAAATCAAACAGTAGTCACAAGACATAGTTAGGAAACCATTTTATAATCTCTTTTTAAACTAATATGCAATGATTTGACAGCTTGGTGGTTCAAGTAATTGGAAAAGAAGGCTAAAAAGGTCTATAGGGAAGATGCAAGTTTGGGACTCAACAGTGTTCATGCATGGATTGAGTGAAAACATAGCTAAAATGGTTATCTAACTTAATCCAAACCATTATTTATTCCAATAGTTCAAAGAACAATATTGGAGATTATATGTTACCAGGCATCTCTGAGCTACAACCAAGGAGAGTTTCCTAGAGTGCTAACATAATTGGCACCGCTACCAGGGAGAAAAAACTGAAGCTCAACTTCCTTGGTAAAAGACACAGATCCAACTTTGATGATAGACAAAGTCTGGGCAAATTTTTGGTTGTAATCATCTATCTGGCGACTCTACTGGAGGCCGAACCTCTTGGCGACTCCACTTCATAGTTCTGGCTCAGTTTGTGAGGCATACTCGAAGAAATCCTCAGAAGTCACAAGTTGACCCAGTACCTGACCTTGAAAATATCATTAAAGAAAGAAAGGTATTACAGAAAGGAGCATAAGGTTCAGGTAAACCTAAACAATCTCCTATATCTCTTCAAGAAAGGCCTGTAACAGAACAAATATATGTTGGGAGTATAGACTCTAATACTAGCAGTAAAGAAAAACTCTTAGAGATTCATAAAGCTCCTTATTCTTTAGGTTTTCCTTTTGTTGTATGCCCAAAGGAAACCTCACCTCCTATCCATCATACTCCTTCAGTCCTATCAATCATTCCTCACCCCTCTATCATTCAGACTGCTAGTACTCTTTTAGCCACTACAACTATGGTAGGTCCACAAGCACCTACCAAAATGGAAAGAATCATAACTGCTAGGTATGGACCTCTAATACTGCCCACTCCTTTGAATGCTATGCCTACTAGAGAATATCATAAGTATACGCCTAAGTTCATTGGAATTGAAGGTTTTTCAGCTGAAGAACATCTTGAGTCATTTTATAACTATGCTGATAAACTGGACATTAGTGAAGATGATGTCTGGATGAGAGTCTTTATCTAAAGCCTAGATGCAGAGGCCAGAAAATGATTCAGGGAACTGACCCCAACATCTATAGCAGATATTGAGGCCTTAGATGATGCATTCCTAAATCATTGGCAGGATAAGAAGGATCTCCTTTACTACCACATGAGTTTGGGAACTTACAGAGGGAAAATGGTGAACTGTTGTCTGATTTCAATAAGAGATTTAACCGCATGTACAACAAGATACCAGCTGAAGTGAAACCCACCACTACCTTTGCTAGAATCATCTATGCTAGCACCTTTGATTCTAACTTCTATTTACTATTGAGGGAGAGGTGATGTACTTCTTTGGTTGATATGCAAGATGCAGCCCTAGAAGTAGAATCAAACATCATGGCTGCAGAAAAGCTCAAAGTTAATGCTTATAGAAAGAGACATAGGGGCGAGCCTTCATCATCTTCAGAACCCAAGATCGATAAGATGGCCAAGATGATAGAGTCATTAGCCTCTGAAGTTTCCAAATTAAGGTTTCAGCAGCACTCTGGGAAAGGAAGAGTTCCTAACACCTTTGCTCCTCCAAATCCAAATCCATATAGAAGAGCAAATGAGCAGTTGCAGATTTTGCAAAGAAACAAAGATGCCAATGAAGACCAAAGGGTGAAGAGCCCTTTTCAAAATGCAGTCATGTAAGAAGAGCAATTTGAGGAAGATGCTGAGATCCATTGTATGGAATACAAAGGAAGTGCCACTTTTTTAACCAAAGCTCCCTATGAGAAGTCATTATTCAATGGCCAGATCAGCCAAGAATGGGATGGTGAAGCTGTTCTACAAACTGAAGATCAGCACCAATATAATCTAAGGTCGATGATGAATAATGTCAAGGAAACTCTTGTTCATAAAGTTGTTGTCCCTGCAGAACAACAAGCTAATAAGCAGAAGCAACCAGTAGTTGATCCTATCATCCTCAAAGCTCTATCCATAGAGGTAAGAGGCCTTGACAAGTCCCCTTCTTCTTTCAGTTTTCAATTAGAAATTCAGAAGCTAAGAATACCTATGCCTTTGATTGAACCAATGAAGAATGAGTCCTTCAAGAAATCTATCCTTGAGGCTCTTGAGCCTAATGCCATCCAAGCTTCCACTGACTATGTAAATCTGCAAGATGACCAACCAGCTGTTATTCTCAGCCCAATGATTGGAAATTGTGAAGACAGATCCCCATCATTCTATGTCTCTCTGACTATTCATGATAAAATCCTTCAAAATTGACTTCTGGACATTGGAGCCAACCATAATCCAATGCCCAAGGCTATCATGGATAAGCTCGGTCTTGATATTACCAAGCCTTATCAGTTTGGCCTCTATGCAACTTAAAAAACCAATTTGCCACATCACAAAGGAAGAAGTCCCATAGATTTGGGACATGTTCTTTGATGGTGCTTACTCTAAGGAAGTTGTAGGAGCAGTTGAAGTCCTTGTGTCCCCCACACAAGAATGTATTGATTCATCTTTTTTATTAACTTTTCAGGTCACA
This sequence comes from Pinus tabuliformis, assembly GCA_031772625.1. NCBI lineage: Eukaryota > Viridiplantae > Streptophyta > Pinopsida > Pinales > Pinaceae > Pinus > Pinus tabuliformis. The sequence continues at coordinate 1,548,076,219 of CM062818.1, forward strand.
AATGACACATCGAAGTATAAAGTAGACCTTATTATTCAGCAGGTGTACAAAACCTTCCAAGCAAAACATCCAAAGTTGAAAGCATACGGAGATGAGATGAAATATAGACCATATCCGCCTAATAATGTCAAGTGCTGGAAAGTTTTTGAAGTAGAGGATCAAATCAATAGGCTTTCGCAAGTATTTGATGATTTTGTTGATATGCACATTGACCAAGAGAAAGAAACCTTTGATAGAAAGGTAAAAAGGGTCAATTTTTAGTTTGGTGATTGTTTTCTCAAAAGGAATGCATCAAAGGAAGGATATGTTTTTGACAGCCTAGTCAATGGGTTGTTCTTCGAACTTTATTTCAGTTAAGGCTTTCAAGCCTTGGTATTGTAAATATGTTGTTTACAAGTTTTTATTTCATGCTAAATAGACTCCATGCCCAATGCAACACTAGGAGGAAGATTTGATCTTGTTTTTACAAGAAAGGAATTGTTCTATAGTTCTTGAAACCTCACAGGGAGGATTTCATCGCTAGAAGGATCCAATGTTAGCCTTGGAGATGTTTGGCCCAAAAACGGACCCAAAACACTCCCAAAGTGTCCAAGGTTTGCTTAAAATCACACCAAAAGATCCAAGAATGACCCAAAAGTCTTCAAAATCCTCTTAAGGATCATTCAAAGTCAAAACCATCGTAAGAGGAGGGCCCTTGGAAGGGAAGAAATACACTATCGAGAGGTAAAAAACCAAAGAAAACAATTAAAACCATAAATCATAGGCTTAACAGTCCAAAAGAATAGCAATCGTTAGATCTGGCCGATCAATGGCCCAGATCTAAGCGGCAAATCGCATATCGGCCAACACAGATAACTTAAGGATGGGTGCAAGACCCCACCGATCAGCGATCGCTGATGATTAGATCGGCGGGTCACTATCGGCGGGTCGCATCGGTGGAAATCGGTGTGGGCCCAAGGGAACTTGCAATGGTAATCGCCGATCACTATCGGGGATTACTATGAGTGCTAACCATAGACCTCTGGCTCGGGTGATTAGCGATTGCGATTGGATCGCATCGCTATATCGCATCGACACTATACCATGGGGCAGGGCCATTACATGTATATGTGTGCGACCCAATTTGTGGACCCGACGATATTATAAACAATATTTCATAACATTTGAGGTCCGCGGGTAAGCCAGTTCTAATGCATTTTTTGTATATTTCGATGTTTAAACGAAATACAAAGGGAAAAAGGGTAGCGCCGATTGTGATGAAGCTTGGACCTGAAAGGGTCCAGGAAGTGAAATACATATAGTTTCAAGTCCACCAAGGTCAAATTTTCATGTTTTCTAGCGTTTTTTCACGAATTTCTAAATACAAAGGAAAGCGAGGGAATTGGCCAGCTGCGATATGTGACAGCAACCCGAAGGGCAGACCTGATAAAGGAATTAATCATTTTTTAGGACTTTTGAAGTCCAAAAAGGACAGGGAGGGGCGAGATTTATCCATATTGCTGCATTTTCTGGTTAAAACAGAAACATTATGGCAGCGTTGTTTTATATTTATAGAAAGCATGCATTGCTAACATTTGAAAGGGAACAACGCAACACAACATGCCCAACATGACCACAACAATAGAGATCATGGAGTAGACAACGCGGCTAGCCCGAAATAGAAATATCATGGGTATCTATAGTGTAACACAGCCCGAAACAGAATCTGTCAGGAGGCATCAACATCATAGCTTATCCAAAATCAACAAGTGATCATGGAGCATCTCTGAAATAAGACAACTCCCATACAGTGCATAAAACTACCTGAATTTGGTTATTCCTCTGTCAGAAGGTGAAAACCTCCAAGCCACGCTTGTCCATAGAGGGAATCAAACAGTTAAGGGATAGATCAGACAAGATTAAGACTCTGAGCCTCTTAGAGCTCAGGAGCATTGTAAACAGGCTATAAATAGCTGAAAGTAAGATGTAATACAGGTTCAACTTTTGGAGATTATTCCTCCTCTGTTCATTCAAGCTTCTCATCTTCATTCTAGCAATATAAGCTTCTTTTGCCATTATATGTTCAATGTCCATTCTCTTTGTTGTTCTATGCTTGCACTTGAACAGTTTGTTCATGTTTTCTTTGTGTCTAAGGCCAGATAACTATCATCTTATCTCTTCTTTGATATATTAGATTTGTAAGCTTCTTCACTGCCTGTAGCTAGCCATCCATATGTGGTCATATATGCATCTGCCAGTACAGTCAGTATTCTCTTTTGCTACTTGTAGCTAGCCATTGATGTATGTTTATGTATGCAATCTGCTGGTATAGTCAGTATTCTCCATCTATCCATTGAATTTATAACTTATTGAGCATTAGTGGTCTAAAGCCTTGTATTGGTGAGAGCATTCATGCATGCATTGAGTGAAAACAAAGCTGAAATGGTTATCTAACTTGATCCAAACCATCATTTATTCCAATAGTTTAGAGAACAATATTGGAGATTATATGTTACCAGGCATTTCCGAGCTACAACCAAGGAGAGTTTCCTAGAGTGCTAATAGGTACAATTTGAAAACTGGATTGAGCTACGTGGACCCAGTGTGAAAGATTCTGAAATTTGATCCATCGAGGTGTTGAGGGTTGGTGCCTTGAGTGAGGGAGTAGGAGCTTCCTTCTGGTAGGAGTTGATAAACTTGATGAGGGAGTAGTAGCTTCCCTTTAGTCAGAGTTGGAGAATTGTGGAGGTTGTATCCTCCTACAGGTAGGAGCCTGTGTATTGGTAAAATTATGTGCCAGTACAATATGTAAAATATTTTCTTTATAATAAGATAGAAGACATAGACGACAACAATGGTGGTTTTCTCCAAAATTGGGTTTCCACCTAAAAATCCCAGTATCTCTATGTGTTTATGTGTTGATTATGTTTTATGGTTTATCTTCTCTTACGATGAATATCGCTCAAGATTTCTTCTTTATTTATAAGTAATCAAATAATGATTGATTAAATCGATGAAAACAAGTAAATTGCATATAAAATATTTGTGTTCATTAAAATTGTGGACACACACGATTTTCTTGAAGAGAAGTTGCATATAACATTCTAAATGTGCAATTGAAGATTAGTTGGAATGAAATATTGATTCACCCACACCCCCTCAGTATTTCTAACACATTATACATATGTTTTCACAAGTTTTATGTCTTACTAAAAGTAGTCCAGAACACCTTATGGGTCTTATCATTGGATCTGTTAGGTTCCTTCTAATACCTATTTATTTAGACTTTGGGATTATTTCCAATGAGAAGGTGGGCATTCCATTTTCCTACAAATTCTCAAAGGAAACTAACTTGGACTCCAGCTTGAATATAATTTACTATATACATGTGGATATCTTTTATACATATTATCCTTACTTTCCTCCCTTCATAGTTATAATCTAAATCAACATAATATGTAAAAATAGTTGTAAAATATATCATATTTACCTAACTCACCTGCATCTACTTGTACTGGATTATCTAGTACACACTTTTACTTGGTCCACTATTGAAGTCTTCCAACATGGAGTTTCTTTAGTACCTATTATAGGTTAGAAACATATATCAACTATGAGCAGTCCTAACCAGTATATTTACCTTTTCTAGTAAAGAAAAAATTATAGAAAAAAATATTTATCGACATTTCTGATTCACTTTTCTTTAACAAAATCTAAATTAGACAAAATACTTATCTAAATTTTTGTGTGGAATGTGAAAAGGGATCTCACGATACTCCCATATATAAGATAGCCTCCACGAATAGATACCCTGAGCTCCACCCCTTTCCGTTAGAGATATAGTTCCAATATTATACAAAAATATTTTATCTCGAACCTTTAAGAAATGTCCTACTTACTATTTAGGTTCTAACTAGTCTTTCTCTCCCACTGGTTATATCTAGGAAATAATGTCTTTGCCTCCCATAGTGTTCCCACATAGAACCAATTCCATGGCAATTATCTCCAACCATTTTTTTTTTTGGTCTGCACATATTTTTTTCCTTGCCTATCTCTCCACAGAGTTCTAACAAAAATGAGATTTTTTTCCCCTTTTTTTCCTACCCTGTTGTTGGGAATAACCAACTTCAAATTGTTTCTCTAACAATTAGGGAGTGAGTTCCACATGAAATCCATTAACACATTCTAAAGAGCATTGACAACAAAAAAATTATTTTCCTTTTTACCAACAAAATATTATATTTACATCAGCCAATGTTTTTCCAAAATTAAACTTTTTAGTTCAAAATTAAATAATAAAAGTCTTGAGTCATTATCCAGGGGTGTTACCTCTTAACCCCTTAAAAAGTACACCATCCTTGGTGCTTTTGATTGCATTATTCTTTGGAATAACATTGGGAAAGCCTCTTTCGTTTCTTCTTCCAATTCCCATGTGCCATCTTTAGGCCCAAAGTGCTTCCATTGCATCTTGAATTGAGAAATGGTTCTTTTTCAAATATTAGTTTCCCTCTAATCCAGAATATGTATAGATTCAACGGGGAATTGTCCTTTTGGTTTGACCTGTACAACATTCCAATTAATGACATGATTATGATCATATATATATTTAACAAAGACACATGAAATACATCTAGAGTTTTAACATGAGATGGTAAAGCTAATTGATAAACCATTGATACAACTCTGCCCAGTATCTCAAATGGCCCATAATACCCCTGCCCACTTTGAATAACTCCCTAATCTCAAGAACTCTTCTTTGGTCACACTTTCAAATGCACATGCTCCCCCACCTAAAACTCACTAGGCGTTCTTTTAAGATTAGAATAGATTTGTTTCTTATCCTAAGCCTCTTTCAAATTATGATTAATTTTCTTTACCATCTACTCCATCTCTTAGTAGCATATTGGGTCCTAGTAGCACTCAGAATGAACCTGAAGACTGAAAAGAGGCAATTCCGAGGTAACCACAAACCAAGCTTTTGATCTGGCATTTAGCCCTGCCAGACCAGAGAGGGATCTCTTTTCCAACAAAACGTGGCTACGATAACTAAATCTTAGGCTAGCTATGAAGAATAAGGATTGGGTTGAAAATTGTGGGTTGAAAATAACAAGAGAAGGGACTATTGGGCTATGGATTTGGGGCTAGTTTCTACCGGTAAACTTGGGGAAACTTAAGTGCCATGTTCAGCCATATAAAGATTGTGAATGTGAGAAGAATAGGGGAGAAAGCCCACTGCCCTGCAAGCATCAAACAAAGGATGGATCTGCAACAGCAACTTTAGATGAAAGATAATCACGAGGTTGCTCAACAGAGCATCTAGCCAAAGATGAATTCTGCTAAGACAACCATTACAACTAACAACAAAATAATCATGAAAGGAGGATCATTATGGATGAATTCCTAACATATCTCTTAGGTAATGTTGAAACAAGGCAGAAAAACAAAATATGTAAGTGAATTACAGGAAAAACACACTAAACATCAACACCGTGATGAATTAGAGGTCAAAAGGGTAGAAAACTGCTTTATTAAAATGATCTTCAGGAAAATTCTGCACAATGCCAAGCAACCTCTCTCTACTGCAAAAATCCAACCATTACACTTTGAAATTCATCAAATATATACAATTAGCTCATCCATGTACTAAGGGAGTTGAGCTCAACCATCTCTCTCAAGATAGAATCAGTTACATTAATTTTGGACCGAATTTCTAAAAATAGGGCTCAAAGATGAACTCGTATCTCTTGAACCATAACACATGTTACAAAACTGAAAGAGGTTTTTGTAGATAAGGTCATGTGTGAGAAAAAAATTCTCTCAAATTTTAGAAATTCGTTTCCAATTGCTCGAAATCTGTGTCACACAATAATCTCTAAAATAGAAAATCACTAAATATTTAAAACTGTAAAAATAGCCTATAAAGATCTAGTCAAATATTCCAACTCAGGACACCTGGGAATAAACTGAAATAGGTTTTTGTTATATGGCTCGTGTTTGACAAAAACTTCTTTGGGTTTCTCAAAATTACTTTCCATCTGTTGTAAAATGGCGCCGCACTATAATGACTAAAACAATAAAACAAATGCAAAATTTGTTTTGTTTTAATGTAGGCTTAAAATATCACTGCATATCTCCCACATAGTAACACATGTGCATAAACTGAAGGAGGTTTTTGTTATTTGACATGTGATTTACAAAGCCCCTTTCACTTTTGTAAAATTCTTGTCCAAACTGATTTTGTAGTAAACTTGTCCCTGTGTGCAGCAACTGACCTCAAAACATGCATAACCAAGAATCAATCATTCATTTCAATCATATCTTCTGATCCAGAAACCGGTTATGGGAGTGTGATATACCGCTGGAAATATTTTTTTGAGCTGCTTCTAATGGACATACTTAGTATATGATTTGCACTGAAACTCATGTGCAAAACATCTTTGAAAACCAGACATAGTAAGAGCTCATTTTGATCCCTAGTAACAGGCTGCGAAGACTAGAACTAACACCCTCTAAATTGAATTTATTGAGCTAACTGAATGAAAAGAGCCATGTCACACAACTTAACAACCTCCAATTTTTCCAGCTAATGTGGAAATTTGATTTTACTTAATTCTACTAAGGCTAAAGTCAAATTGAGCCTTTCTTGCTACACCTTTTCAACAAAACTTTGCTTCCATTTCACAAGCCATCTGTTATTCCTCCATTATTAATGTGACTTATACCTCCTCTTTATTCTGCATTTCTTCTTCTTGTATTGACTTATGTTTTTTCTTTTCCTCCATTCTTTCCCTTTCCTCTTTTCCTTTAGTTTGTTGCCTAAGAAAGTCGTCTTGCTTCCTCTTTTCATCTTCTTCTTTTTGCATTTCTACTTATGACATTATATTCTCCTCCTTCTTCTATTTATTTTTCTTCTCTACCTCAATTTTACCTTTTCACATCAGATCTATTTTGAACTTTCTCCTACTTTCTACCATTGGATCATGTTTTAGCCTCTTCTTGGGTGATACAATGTCCACTTGGGAAGTGGCTTCCTGTTCCACATCCTCCATCTGAACATATTCCGCCTATGAAACCTAGGAGGGTCCTTCCTTATATTCTGGATGATTCTTTCTCAATGCATTGTACCAATTCTTGATTATCTCATCTTCTAGGATGGTTATAGGTCCATACGACCAGTTGTAGTGTATTTGTTTGTAATGTTGTCTACATAATTTTCTAGGATCATATCTATGAGAACTCATCATTCCAAAATGAAGGTGATTAAGTTCTTCAATTTCAATATCATCTACCTTGAGTCTCTTGAGCTCATAAAGGTCAATCCGTAAAGGAAAAGGGGGCCAAAGAGCCTTCTTCCTCTTTTGGAGTTGTGAAGACAATCCATTGTTCAACTGATAAGCCACCTCTTGCAACACCACCTTAATTGCCACATATAGAGGCATAAGGTGAGGGGTTATTTGACACCTGAAACATCTTATGTATGTTCCCTTTACCAAAGCAAACCAATCTTCAATGTCATAAAGTGCTTCTTCACATGATCTGTCATACATGAAGGTTTTGTCTTAAACATCATCTTGTAGATGACTACAAAGAAATTCTCAACCGACTTATCATAAAATCCTCAACAACTAAATTCTGATAACAATCTATAGTGGAAGTACATAGGCAACTTCTCCTGAGAAGTCTAGTTCCATTTCATCCCAGTGAACTCATAACAGACGCAGATACCATCCAACAGATGAGCAGACATGTAGAACTCTAGTGCTTGTTTGACTTGTAATGTTGTCTTGGCTTGTTGTATGTATAGTTGCAGTTCATGAGAGAGGATGTCTACCCATTGAAAACTTTACCTCTTGAGAAAACCATGTTGGGAAAGTAAATCCAACTCTTCTCAAAGAATTATGCGTTATTTTTTGCAACACATTGCCATGGGACACTGGTAGATATTTCTCAAAGATTTGGTTTGGTAGAATGCACTTAGTCTCTAGCGAAACTATGCAGGTTCTTGGAACCAAGATTTGATAACTTCCTTCGTATGTATATTTTTCCCAAGTTGCATAAAACTGTGTGTTTGGATACTTCTTGGCAGTTACCATATTGTAATAAGAATGAATTTCATGTGAATGGTAAGTATCAATATCATTCTCGCTATCATGACTGAGGCAAAAAAATTTCTATCCATGAGTAAAAACATTCATTCGATGGCTTTTTCACAAGCCATCACTAGGAATCTACATGCAATTCTCTATATCCTAGACCTCTTGATATTTATGTACACTTCATTGTATTCCAACTCTTTTGGGAATTGCTTTTGTATGAAATCATATTTGATGTCCTTCCATGATACCTTCAAGTATTTATCAAAGAAGCACTCTCTGTTAGAAAGAATAGGGATAGTTGTCTTAATAGTTTCCACTTCCTCCTTAGCACTAGCGTCTGAAATTTCTTTTGGTGTAGCTTGATGGGTGGTAGGAGGCATTGTCTCGAAATATGATGAGAGAGTGATGTATTATGTATCTGTAGAACCTACAAGTGGAAATTAAATCATGGAAAACAATAATTAGTTTCAATAATTCCTCTAAATATCACATGAAAAATATTCAAAAGACAATGATTAAGGATAAAACTAGGCAAGCTGGAAGAATGAGCCTATCAAAAGTGAGATAGGGTTGCTAAACTAATTGCTAGGAGTGAGCATTGCACCATGACAAAGAAGAGCGTGCATTTCAAGGAAACAGTGGGAAGATAAGGCCTAATTGAGGCTTAATACTGCATTATGTGCTCTTAGAGAGAGAGAGAGAGAGAGAGAGAGAGAGAGAGAGAGAGAGAGAGAGAGAGACTACTTGGGAGAAGGGTGCAGTAATAGTGAACAAAGAGGGGTACACTAATGCTTGAGAGTCTGCAGTGCACTAGTGAGAGTTAGTGAGGGTGTAGGGCACAATAAAAGTGGTCAAGAATGCCCACTATTTCTTGAAAGTGTGTTATGTGCCATTGAGAGGAGTTGATTTCTTTTTGCGTGCAATTTTTAAACATAGAGGATCTTTGTTTCTCAAAAGTGCGCTATCAAAGGGAGTTTCTTCTATTGGGCATAGTTTTGGTGGATAGAGGATCCTTGTTCTCTATAAGTACACTCTACTTAAATATTGCCTCAAAACAGTTAAGTGAAGGCTAGTAAAAGGTCAAGAACATAATAACAATGAAAGAGAAGGGTTGCAATGGTTTATAAGTTTTTTTACAATCATGATTAGAAGGTGAACGGTCATGAAATGTGAAGATTCACTAGAAACACCACTTGTGACAGCAATATGACACGTGGAAGAGGAAGTATGGATGAAAACCACCACTTCATATGCAAAAACATATTGAAATTCCCTTAAGGAAAACAAAATCGTCACTAAAAATGACAAAATAAATCAAGAATGACACTTTACAAAACTTACTGAGAATCCATGCATTTGTGATAAAGATTAAAGAACAAGCTCCTTGTGGTGAGAAAATGTGCTCAACCTAGAGTGAACAATGATAATGATAATGAATAATGTTATGGGCATTTAAAAATAATTCACATACAAAGAAATTTAATGCATGATCTCTACCCCTTCGATTGATGAGTAAGCTAGTTAGATGAAGTGGAGAAGGTCCTTATTTTCTAGGAGTGTGCTCACCATGCAAAGAAAGAAAGGTGCATTCATGAGAAACAAGAGGATGCATTCTCCCTTGATAAGGAGTGCGTTGGAGTTGAATAACAAGAGGGTGCAATCACTGATAACAAGGAGTGCGCTTTCCTTTTGGAAAACAAGTGCGGTCATGCTTGGGAGGGCACGGTTTCTTCCAACAGTGCTTTTGGGACTGTTATCTTTAGAAAGTGCACTTTATCCATGAGAAAATATGTGCTTTTGTTCTTTTTTGTGACATGCATGTAAATTGAAGAAAGCAAATCACTAAGTCAAAGAAAGCTAGTGCTTTTCCTATCTTTAGAAAGACAACACAAACACTTCTTAAGATAAGAAGACGACACTTAGAAACTTTGACCTAGGAGGAAAAGAATCACTTAGGAATATTACAAGGATGATCAACACTCCAAAAAACATGAGAAAACAATAATACAACACAAGATAGCTCGAAACGACATGTAGGCTCCAAAATTGACTAAGGAAAAAAAATTGGAGAGTCGTTGTCGCAGCTACAACATGTCACTATGTAAATGGTGAAAATAGGAATGATATTTCCATACTCTAAAAATTTATAATGGAACCACGTGGTCGGGTAAATATCGTTTGGCATAGCCATTGGAAAATTACAAAAAAATAAAAAATAAAAATGTATTGTTATTGTCAATGTGCTTACATTAATGTTGCTAACTCTTATTGAATGCAAATTGCCAACCCTTGCTAGGTTATGAAGCATGTTGATCACCCTTACAAGTACATTCTACTAAAACCTGTTGGGTGCATAAATAAAAACTAATGATTCTTGTCTAGCGTGGATGGGAACATATTATAAATGGAATGTGGAATTCAAAAAGAAGTTTTACTCAGTAAATCAAGCAATCCATAAAATAAAGCACAATGAAATCACTTTGGGCCTGAACGGGCCACTTCAGAATTAAACGAGAAGAAAAAAGGCTTATCATATGTTATTCCAAAGAAGAAAGGAACTAGGTAAAACCAAGGACGATGTCCCTTTAAGGGTAGGGGGAATGTAATAGCGTGGTAAACTAAAACTAAGACCTCATTTTCTTATTTAGTTTAGAATTTTGATAATATAAATATTTTGATTTTATGTTTAAAGAAAATATGTGAATAATAATAATAATTCTTGAGAATATGCCAAGGGCCACTCAGAGAGTTAAGGTTTCCCACCAGTGAGAAAACAATTAAAAGTTAGTTATATCCCAGAAAGGGGAATAACAAAAAGAAGGAAATTCCTCATTTGACCCCATTCTCTCTCAAAGAGAAAAAGGAGAAAAAAGGGTGTTCCATGGATATAAATGCCATTGAACTAGAAAAGGAATATGACTAGTTGAGAGATCAGGAAAAAAAAAAATAAGGGATAGAGATAAATGTTGCTGTTTTGGTACTTTTGAAGGGAGTTAACTACCCAAATACCAATGGGAGATAAAAATTGGTGAAACCCTCATAAAGAGTAGGATTTTGCTCAAGGTTAGGGGAAATATCTTTTGATCTATAAAATATATTGTTATTCTAACTGAAGGGACAATAGATTGGGGGTAGCTTGACGAATATCTAGCTTATGGTTGGGAGATCTCAGGAAGCCCTTGGTATATTTCCCAAATAATGAGATAAGTCCCTAATTACGCCGTAAGGAGTTTACCTTTGAGAACAAGTCCCTAAGTTGCCAGTGTGTACTAATTTTCACCATTGGATCTAATGTTAAACAATTGAAAGTTTTTAAGCCGTAGGATTATTAGTTAGTAGTTAAGAAAATCTAGGGCACACAAAAATAGTAATAGTTAGAAAGTGAAACTGTATACAACAACCTATATAGCCCTTCCTTCCTCAGGCCTGAATAGCTAACTGCAGAGAGTGGCTGCTTTGTTAGTCACCCTGCTTGCTTTTAGTTTTATGATTTTGCAGGGATTGGCATGACTCATTTGCTGCGGTTTTTCAATGTTTCGATGGCTGGAAACTAGATTTTGAGCCCAAGTTGGCATAGGGTTCATAAAGTTTAGAATGCTAACTTACATGCATACATATTAAAAGATGCTCATTGTTTAATTTGATCCTTTGTTGAGATGCTTAAGTATTCAGAATACTATTTGTTGTAATATGTTGTAACATTTTATTTGGTTTTGTCATAAGCCAGTGTTGTATTTAGGCTTGGCCTTAAACTTGTTTTTAACTCAACCCATGTTCTCAATCTAAGTCTATCCTTAAATCAATTCATTTGTGTTTAGTTGAAGACAACATTAGGTATGATGGTATTTGGGTGCTCGGTAAAGTTGATATTCAGACTAATTCGGGTTTTGTGTTAAATTTCTGGTCTCGTTTAATGGATGAAACTTTGTTTTCATTCTATCTTGCCCACTCATGCTAACTTTACTGATGACTCCTTTAATTATTCTTGTACCTTTTCCATCACTTCATCTTCTAACACTTTCGCCGTCAACAAATCCTTATCACAAAATCAATTAACAAGCCTCCCCATTTCACCGTAGGGTGGTGCCTGTAGTGTCCTATTTTTCTAGTATAGTTTTTTCACTCCTATCAAGGGTTATATATATAGGATAGGTTGATCACTTGATTGAGGAATAATGTTTTACATAAATAGTTATATTTCCTTTTATGTTTATGTATGACATATTGATCACTGGATTTGGGAACAATGTTTTATATAGTTATATTTCCTCTTATATATGGCATCATTGATTATTTGTATTAGATGGTTTTGATTAAGTAAAATGTTATACATATGTTTTTCTGTTTTTATCTGATTTATGAAGCAGGTGTATGACATGGATGGTGATCCAAGATTGAGACACATATAACCATGGATTCTCATGGTTATGCAGAATAGATGGTTAATTATGATTTATGGATGATACATGATTTGTGTGATTATATATGTCTAATATTGTACTAAGCAAGATGTGGTAGAGTAACTGGTCATTTTCCAACAAGGATGTTCAAGTATGAATGACTGTGGAAGTCATTTATTCAAAATGACTATGGAAGTCATGCATAATTCTCGGTAAAATGTGATTAAGTTAATTTCACTATGAAATTCATTTGATTCCTTTGATCTATGAGATTGTAATGTGTGTAGGTCTTTGAACAAGGCCTTATTAGGGAACCATTAGATGGGTAAAAGCTCACAATCAACACCATAAGAGAAACGCAAAGTTCCAAAGCACAATAGATGAGAGGGCATGGAAATTAGGGTGTGGAGTCCTAAATCCAAGAAAGATAAAAGCGTGGAGTCTTGTATATTTAAGGGGCGGAGTCCTGAATATTTAAAAAGATCAAGTTGTGGAATCTTAGATCTTTGGAGTAGATCAAGGAGTGGAGTCATCAATCTACTAAGGCAGGGGACACATGAAATAGGGGTGAGGAATCCCTATTCTCCATAATGAAAATACCACTCATGGATGAATTTCCTTGAATGAAATTTCATTCTCACAATTCTAGAATGACTTTCTAAAAATAGAAAGTCATGTCTAGCATCTCAAGCACGACTATCCAAAAATAGTAAATCACTATTGGTAATCAAGTGGAGTTGAAGAAAAACGAATTAATTTATCATTAATCAATCCTAATAGTTCAATATTTATTGAATCCTCAATATTATTAACATTATTATTATCTTATTATTAAAAGGAATTACAAGTCAGTTTTATCTCCTCAATTAATTCACACATCTCCTTCATGACTCTCATGGCTCTCTCTCTCTCTCTCTCTTAAATAATTCATTATACTCTATTTTATGCACTCATCGAAGAATGGCATATTCCTTTTCACTCATTAAAAATATGTCATAAAATATTCCTCTTACGCTCTCTTTAATGCATACCTCTCCTTAATGGCATAAGTTACACTCCTCTAAATGGAATCCAATGCATTCACATTACTCCTCCTTTATGACAAGAATTGGTTATTCCTCCTATATATGAGTGTCATGTATTCTCACTTGGGGGATGAGGAGGCCAAGAGTGGAAGAGACTTGAGGAAAATAGTGAGAGGGAGAGATACGGAGAGTAGCCATTTGCTTCCATAATAAATATGAAATTATTGTTAAAATCCTAAGATCTCTAGCTATTGAGGTTGGCCATGAGTGGTATTGAGAGGAAGTGAAAATTTTCTTCCTTAGTTTGCCTTGTAAATCTCTCTACTGTTGTCTTTTGGTACTGTTTGTGAGCTTTTGCAGCTCGGGGGTTCTAGGGGGAGAAGTTCTTCCTAGATATGGTTGGGAGGAAAACCAAGTGGTTCACAATGAGTTGGTAAGGATATTGGAGTTGGAGCATACTCTCATTGGAGCTGGAGCATACTCCCATTTTTTTTGAGTTGTATAAATTCACTGCCAGGTATGTTGACAAAATTATATTGTGTTTCTTTTTGTAGTTCATTACATGGTTTTGCTTATTTGATTGTTGACTGAAACTTAGATGTATATCAAATGCTGCACACTAAATGTTGAAGGAATTTTGCAATAATTGTAGTTTATTTTATGTAAGTTTTTTTTGTACAGTTTCATTGCAAGTTGATTTACATCATGTCTTAATGGCTGAAGCATTCAGGCTGCCATGATTTTTATGAAAACATGTTAATAGCATAAATTTGGTCTTTCCTTCTCTTTTTACAGCTATAGATAAGTTTTCACAGTATATGTTTGACAAAAGGGATAAATGAGATAGTATGAATTTGTTTTGGGTTGTGGTTTTAAATAATCACATTTCTGGGTGTTTCTGTTTTGATTTATTTCAACTTCAGGGGGTATTTGTACCTTAAGGCCATGTTGCCCCAACTTTGATTTCAAAAAATAGAGTTTCAGAACCTGGTTCTGTAAACTTCTATATTTTACAGATTTCCTGCTGGTGGTTTGTCTTGTTGGTTTTTTTTTGTAGTTGTGATTTACTTGGTAATCTCTTTTTATGAAACCAGTCTGTTATATAAACTTGGAATTATTATTTTAAAGTATCAATGGTTAATACATTGATAGTTTAATAAACTTGTGGCTGCCTGTTTGATAGTTTAATAGCTAACAACTTGTTTTGTGACTGCTAACCATTGTTCAAATTTCCCAATGGTTGTAGCTACATCGCTACGAGCTATTTGTAAAAATTCTTAAATATTTATAGTCATTATGTGCCTAATTTTTGTATATGTAGCAATCTAGATGGATGACAGTTCTTCTTATGTATTAGGTTCACTTCTTGGCATTACTGACAAAGAAAAAGAAATTATGTAATATTAGATTCATGTTAGTCAATTTTCGTGAAATTGCCTTAAGGGTTATGGTTGTAAGTGTTTGACAAAATACCTCAATGGTTGTACATTTCATTCTTGCAAACTGTTTGACATAATGCTTCAATGGTTGTAGCTAATTACATCTACGAATTGTCTATAAAAATGACTAAGTAAATTTAGGATTTGCAACCAAGGTGTTTCTGGAAATATCTCAAAGAATAAGCATGATGATTCCATTGAATTAAAAATCCATGGAAGGAAAATTGGTTAGGTGAAATGTTGTAATTGTTAGCTCATATATGAATTCATAATAATTGGAAACTACTCCTTTAGAAGTTGAATTATCTTGTTTTACCAAAGAATTCATAGGCATATTATCTAGAACAAAATCAAATTGGTCACTCTTAAACACTCTTAATTGCAATAAAATGAACAATTAGCTTATTGGAAATTCTGGTTAGTAAATATTAATATTATTTATCCCACTAGAGACTCTATCATTTAAATGTGATTTTAAGGCTTACGGTTGTAAGTTTTGGATCTTGAGGAACCATGACCTGGTATCCTTAATGAGAAGTTTAATATTACCATGGGTTAGTTAGTTAGTAGAAATTAGTATGTAGTGTAAAGAATACCAATAAAAAGAAAAAAATAATAATATAGATATATAACCTTGCATTAACTTTTTAAACTTAAATCGCATTTTGAGTCAGCCTTAGTATAATATTGATGGTTAATAAGATGGGACCTTATAGTGCCTCCATGAAACCAATTCCTCGTGTTCCACCTAGGAAGACGTGCATGTGTTGACTGACAAGTCATTCAGTTTCATTCTATTGTAGTCTTCATAAGTTCGTTGTAGATACATATAAAATCATTATAGCGTGAGTGGATGTGATCAGAAGTGAATCATAAGTTTTTATTTCCTTACACAAGTTTAATAATGCAACAACCCTTCCTTTAAATGTATTTTTAAGTGGGGTGAAATTTATCATAATCTATTTGTTAATTAATAGTTCACAACCCTCTATATATATATATATATATATTAAAAATAAAATTGTACTGTTATCTACTATTTTTAAATTAAATTTTTGAAAAACAACTATCACTTATCTTTGATAAAATTATAAATTTTTTAACCATATCTAATTTTAATTTCATATTATATTCAATCATAATTTATTATTTAATTAACAATTAATTAAATTTTTATAGTAAAAATATTTTAGTGTATTAAATGATAAAAAAATGAAATATTCAACATAATTAGGCTCATGTAGTCTATATTTAAATTGGCCTTCATAAATTTGTAGTATTTAAAATATGAGAGATTATGCTAGCCCATTGGTTAAAAGCATGTGTTTCCTCCTAATAGGTCACATGTTCAAAACTAGAGGGGGATAAATTATGTATGCCTTTGTAGACTTAACAGTCAAATCGTTGTGCGGAGGTGGGTCCCTTGTCCCACAAACAAGGGGGTTTCATACACCAATTTGGTGACATTAAAATTGGATAATTATTATTAGTCTTGATTTACTAATACACTATTATTCTTCCATAAGAGTTCACCATGGTACCTATGAATAGTGAATTAAAGTTGCATCCCTTGTCCCACAAACAAGGGGGTTTCATACACCAATTTGGTGACATTAAAATTGGATAATAATAATAATAATAATAATAATAATTATTAGCCTTGATTTACTAATACACTGTTATTCTTCCATAAGAGTTCACCATGGTACCTATGAATAGTGAATTAAAGTTGCTATATCAGTGAAAAGAATTATTTAAAATTGGATAATAATAATAATAATTTTTATAATTAATCTTGATTTACTAATACACTAGTATTCTTGGTTTTGTATTGGTCTTGATTTACTAATACACTATTATTCTATCATAAGAGTTCACCATGGTACCTCTGAATAGTGAATTAAAGTTGTTATATCAACTAAAAGAATTATTTAATCAATCCACTTCTCTGCTATCAAATGTTGTAAAGTTGCTATGTCAGTGACTAGCTTTATTGATATATCTATTTTCGTTTCTCTCCTTTAAACTAGTTCACCCAATTTGAATTTGTCATTTTGGAAAAAAAAAACTTTGAATAAACCTCCTATGCCACCAACCAGTCAAAATGCCCTAAAGAAGTTAACCAAGGACAAACAAAGACAAACATAATCACATTAAGGGAAAGTGGTAAAATATTGTAATATTTTGATCAAGTGAGACAATTCAATATCTCAAAAATAGCATTTTTTTTAATCAGATATTTGTTATTGGAACTTGAAAGAGCGCCTTTGAAGATTGAGAGACAATCTATGTTGTAAAGGTTTTAGAATCTATAAATTTGACATAATGTAAGTGATTTTTATTTATCTTCTACCTTTGGATGGAATTTTGTTTACTAATGTTGTTATTCATTCATCTTGTATATGTCATGATTCTTCTCAAATTTATGCCTTGAAGTGATTTTTTTGCAACATCTGGTGCAATTGCTAGTCCTAGTACTAGTAGAAAAAAGAAAAAAGATAGGTGAACTTATATTTTTTTTGTGAGTAATTAAATGGCAAAGAATTTTGTGGGTATATGTTTATATGCCAGCATCATATCTAATGCAGGAGTGCAAGTGCAAGAATACGAGTATAAAGAAAGAAGCTACGGGAATTAAAGTCCAGCAATATTTACTAAAGAAATTGTTAGACCAAAGTAGAAGTGAATTATGTGTTAAAGTTGAATTATTATTCTGGTAGTTAAATAGTATAGAAAGAACTATTAGATTAGAGAGAAATGAAAATTTTGATTAAAAAAAAAGTATTACTATTTTGGTCTGTGTTCAGTTTGTACAAAATTGTTCTTTTAAAGAAATATCATTAGGGATTAAAAATATGAAAACCTTCTTGTATAAACAAATGGGTTAGTGCCAAGATGTCGGATAGGGAATACAACTGCTCGGCACAATCCCGAGAGTTAGAATAAAAAACAAATAGTTCCAATATAGAAGTTATGAAAGGTTTGAAAATTTGTATGTGTATATAGATTTCAGTTACAAAGCTTTCTCATCTAAACCTTTCGCATAAAAAGGTAAAATTAAATACAATTCTTGCACAAGAGAAATTACAGGAAAATTCTTAGGTCAACGATCGTATTTATTACAGGAAAATATTTCTTTAAAATCTAACATAAATAACCAGAACTAAAACTAGTTCACACACGAGGGTGCTCTATCTATGCAAGGAGAGAAAAATAAAGTCTATAATGGTTAAAGGATCACGCGGTGTAGATATCACGTAAATTGCAAACGATATAAATAAATAAATAACTCGTCAAACAAACAGTTCATAGCTTTGCACACAAGAAGAAAAGAGTAGTTGTTATTAAAATTACAACTTGTTCCATTCTTGGTTAATATTTTCATAAAAAATAAAAATACGTAAGGGCCAAAGATATGCCATAATTTCATCAACTAATCACATGAATAAAGAAAAAACCCTAAGGGATTGTTCCTTTCGAATAAAAATTCAAGAGTTCGACATGATTTACAGATTGCCATAGAGAAGCTAGGCTTCAGCCATCAGACCCGGAAGGATAAATAAAGAAGGAAATAAGAACTTTGGAACCTAGAATATAGAGCCATATCCAAGGTGAAGTTTCAAAGACAATTGTGAAGAAATTCTTCGTATTGAAACCCCAAGGATCAATGCAATAGAAGGGAGCATAATATCAACAAATAGACAGTGAAATATTAATAAGGGAAACCTTTCATAAAAAGAAGAAAACAAATTGAGGAGAATGGTAAAAACAATGTTAAAAGAAAACCCCCGCAACTAGAAAGAAAACTACAAACCTATAGGGGGTCGCTTAACCATTTCTTTGTCATTCGAACAAAATACTTGTTGGGTATAAAGAAAACACATGGAAACAATATATCTTCATTCGTAGAAGGGAGAAACTAGTTTTTGTTACCTCTCAAACCCTAGAAGGTGCCTAACTGTCGCACAAGGAATATTGGAGCAAATGTTGTGCGAGCTCATGCCACTGTATCACTGTTAAAAATCTGAGATGTCATAAAGATTTTGATGGAAATAATTCAGGGAAAGGTTGAAAGGAGAATAAAAACAACCTCGCACTTCTATTACCTTTAAATGAAAAATCTATGAAGTCAAGCATCAATAAAACTTCAAACTGGAAGAAGTCAACCGCTACGATGAGATTACTAGGTAGCTCTGTATATAAAGGACATCCCAGAAATAAAACCCTAACAGAGCGAGAGCATAACTCCTTACCTTCAAGAAATTGAGTGAACAATGAACAAAACTCAGAGCGAACCCTCAAAACAGTTACACCTAGAACTAACTCGAGTGAATTCTCAGATCTATGTCGGGTGCAGGAATTGCGGTTAGGAAGATTCCTTGGACACTTAATTATCAACCAAAGGGTTTCACTTAGAGGTAAAGCATAGAAAATGTCAAAAAATGATATGAAATTCTCCTAACTCTATTCCTACTTCCTTAATTACAACCAAATGATATGGAATTCTCCTAACTCTATTCCTACTTCCTTAATTACAACCGGGCAATTTACACCAAAGAAATTTTAGTGCTGAAAAGAAATTTTAGTGCTGAAATGTGAAAAAAAAATACTTTTGCGGAAAAATGAATGAAAAGTAACTTTCAAACTCTATTCCTACTTCCTTAATTACAACCAAATGATATGAAATTCTCGTAACTCTATTCCTACTTCCTTAATTACAACCCCACAATTTACACCAAAGAAATTCTAGTGCTGAAATGTGAAAAAAAATACTTTTGCGTAACTTTCAAACTCTTGTAAGAAATCCTGACTAATTTAAATGGAAATCTATGTCTATCTTCAGTATAGTTGTATGTCAAATTAATAATTGGACCATTGAAGATGTCTGACTTCTTTATAGATCTCTCTCCTTACACTGAGTAGTTGTTATTCCTGTACTCTTGCAATATTCTTGCACTAGTACTGGTACAAACTTTATATGTTGAAACTATATTTTACATTTGTACTGAAGATTTGTTTCCTTGTGTAGGGGCTCTAAGCCTTAAGACTAGAGCACTCTGTTGTTGTATAAGGATATTGATTCCCATATGAGAACAGAGATTCCTGCACCAAGTTTTCAAATTTCTTTCATAAAATAATAAAGAGTGTGTTAATTTAAGTAAAGAATTTGAAAAGGTGAACAAAAATTTGCAATAGCTTTCACAAGCATAAATATGCTTCAACCAAACTTAAATTCAAAATAAGAATTAACTTCTAAAGTCAAAGCACACTTTTCTTCAATCAAGTAAATCTTTCATGCAACTAAAGAAATCATCTAATTGTGACAGCAGGTTTATCCCTGTAATAGTTATTCACAAAAATCCAATCTCCATTTTTAACCTTCTTAATCCAGAAAGGTTCACTTTCAAATAATTAAATATGAAATTTCATCCTTTGCTTAAAGGTGTAAAGTGAAAGTACAGATTAATGTGTTATAACAACGTTCATTCCTTAATTACCAAAACATATTTAATTCAAGATATCAAGAATGCTTCTAAAAAATGAAAATCCACTAGAAACACATCAAGACTCTTATGACAGAAAAAACAAAATACTTTTGTTGTAATGAACCAAAGAAATCAACTTGCATAACTATAAATGCACTAGTATTTGTAATTCACACTTTGCATTAAAAATAAAATTAAGTATTTGTAATTCACACTTTGCATTAAAAATAAAATTAAATACAATTCTTGCACAGGAGAAATTACAGGAAAATTCTTAGGTCAACGATCGTATTTATTACAAGAAAATATTTCTTTAAAATATAACATAAATAACCCGAACTAAAACTAGTTCACGCATGAGGGTGCTTTATCTATGCAAGGAGAGAAAAATAAAGCCTATAATGAGAAAAGGATCACATGGTGTAGATATCAAGTAAATTGCAAACGATATAATAAATAACATGTCAAACAAACAGTTCATAGCTTTGCATACAAGAAGAAAAGAGTAGTCGTTATTAAAATTACAACTTGTTCCATTCTCGGTTGATATTTTCATAAAAAAATAAAAATACGTAAGGGCCAAAGATACGCCATAATTTCATCAACTAATCACATGAATAAAGAAAAAACCCTTAGGGATTGTTCCTTTTGAATAAAAATTCAAGAGTTCCACATGATTTACAGACTGCCATAGAGAAGCTAGGCTTCAGCTAGGGAAGGATAAAGAAATAAGGAAATAAGAACTTTGGAACCTAGAATATAGAGCCATATCCAAGGTGAAGTTTCAAAGACAATTGTGAAGAAACTCTTTGTATTAAAACCCCAAGGATCAATGCAATAGAAGGGAGCATAATATCAACAAATAGACACTGAAATATTAAGAAGGGAAACCTTTCATAAAAGGAAGAAAAAAATTGAAGAGAATGGTAAAAACAATGTTAAAAGAAAACCCCTGCAACTAGAAAGAAAACTAAAAACCTGTAGGGGGTCTCTTAACCCTTTCTTTGTCATTCGAACAAAATACTTGTTGGGTATAGAGAAAACACATGGAAACATTGCAAACAATATACCTTCATTTAGTGACTGAGTTAATTAACAGAAGGGAGAAACTAGTTTTTGTTACCTCTCAAACCCTAGAATGTGCCTAACTGTCGCACAAGGAATATTGGAGCAAATGTTGTGCAAGCTCATGCCACTGTATCATTGTTAAAAATTTGAGATGTCATAAAGATTTTGATGGAAATAATTCAGGGAAAGGTTTAAAGGAGAATAAAAACAACCTCGCACTTCTATTACCTTTAAATGAAAAATCTATGAAGTCAAGCATCAATAAAACTTCAAACTAGAAGAAGTCAACCACTACGATGAGATTACTAGGTAGCTCGGTATATAAAGGACATCCCAGAAATAAAACCCTGAGAGAGCTAGAGCATAACTCCTTACCTTCAAGAAATTGAGTGAACAATGAACAAAAATCAGAGGAAACCCTCGAAACAATTACACCTAGAACTAACTCGAGTGAATTGTCAACTTTAAGATCTATGCTGGGTGTAGGAATTGCGGTTAGAAAGATTCCTTCAACACTTAATTATCAACCAAAGGGTTTCGTAAACTTAGAGGTGAAGCATAGGAAATGCTAAAAAATTATATGAAATTTTCCTCTCTTTTCCTACTTCCTTAATTTACAACCTTGCAAAATCGAAAAAAAATATCACTCGGCAATTTACACAAAAGAAATTCTAGTGCTGAAATGTGAAAGAAAGTACTTTTTCCGAAAAATTAATGAAAGGAACTTTCAAACTCTTGTAAGAAATCCTGACTAATTTAAATGGAAATCTATGTCTATCTTCAGTATAATTGTATGTCAAATTAATAATTGGACCCTTGAAGATGTCTGACTTCTTTATAGATCTCTCTCCCTGCTCTTCAACATCGTCAAGGGTTTCAATACCCAGTGTTTCAATGTCACTAGGGGTCTCAATACCATGCACATTCACCTTACCAAGAGTTTCAATACTTGGAACTTCAAAATAATTAAGGGTTTTAGTGCCTAGAACATCAATATTATCAAGGCCCTCAGTACCTTTCTCATTCACCTTACCAAGGGTTTTTAGTACCCAGAACTTCAAAATTATCTAGGGCTTCAGGGTCCTGCACTGTATTATCCATCTAACCCTCCACTGAGTCTTTTCTTGCACTCGGTATCATTTTTCTCTTCTTCATCCTACCAAAGAGGACTAACAAGGGTGTGTCACCTTCCTTCTCTTCATAGTATTCATCAACCACTATATGGGCCACCACCTCAACGGGGACCGAGTGGTTATTGTTACCTCATGAAGCAAGTTGTGAGTTGTTTAATAGTATTAGGGAGGTCGACTGAACATGACCTACCCTTGAAGAGGAAGTCCTTCTCCTAGCTAACCTCCTGGTCTCGGTAGGGCACGGGGTCAGAGTTTATGGTTTTTCTTCCTTACTTACACTCTTCTTCTTGGTCAAATTCCCTGCACCTCGTCCCTGAAACTCCTTTAAAAATTATTCCTAGGTCACGTCTTTAACCTTCAATTCCTTATTGATTAAAACTGCAATCAGCCCTTGGTGGTATAATTTGTATGCAACCTAGCTTGAATTCCCTCTCTAAACACCTTTTGACATTTTCTCTAAGCTCCTGAGAAAATAATAAGGAAAATTAATGAGCTTACCAGATTCAATATGCAAGAGCAATAATATGTGATACATGAAGGTTAGTGAATAACGACCCTTGTAGGTAAGAAACGTTTTCAATACATAAAGGAGATCCTTCCACTTTCCAATCATAGCATTATGTTGGAGATTGTTCTTCCAGTCCACCTTTTGCTTCAGGTTGACCATGAATCAGTGCCCAAGCTTCTTCTCTATATTCTCCTTCTTAAACCATTGTTATCTACTGCAGCTAAACCTATATCCTAAGATATGGACTCCTCTGTGACCTCAAATTTCAATGAACCCACCTTGGCTTAGCTTCCAACAAAAGACCGGGCAAGTGCTAGCACCACATCTGAGTTGAATCCATCAAATTTTTGCAGAAACAAGAAGAACCCAAATTCTTGCAATATTACAATATTGTTCCTATCCTCGGTTGTTTTCTCCATTTTCTTCACAGACTGTGGTTCAATCCTTATAGGCGCCATTTCTCTGTTTGAATTAACCCAATTGTTGGGTGTGGTTTTTTACCTATTTTCTGCACATTCTTTCCCCTATTTTGACCTTTCTGTCCTACAAGCCTGTGTCCTTATACGACCAAACTCTCTGTTTTCTTACCTTTTTAATCCATTTTACTGTCTTGTTACTTTGATGTATTTTACTGAATAATACGAGGCTTTATTCCTTTTTCTGGCTAACTAGGAGAGCATTGAAGAAGTATTTTGGGAAGTTCATCTTTTTCAAGTGTTGGCTCGTGTGAATGAAGCTATGCAGCAGACAGGCAGCAAGGATTAACTACAGCAAAGGGTAGAATAGTTCGTTGTTTTACCCTAAGTGCTGTTACATACTGCTACTATATACTAGGTGTTGTTACAGGTTGTTGTTGTTACAAGTTGTTATTGTTACAGATTGTTGTTACACATTGGATGCTATCACAGGTTTTTGTTACACATTGGATGTTGTTACACCTCACATGGATCCGTCGTCACATCAACAGTGTTGTCGTCAGTTATGTCACGTCATCCGAAACCACCATTTGCTCAATGTTGTTGCACCGAAGCTAGAAATGTGGGTACTATTCCACATAACAACTGTCGGCAATAAGATTGTTTATTTTTGAAGCAACAAGACTCAGGCAGTTGCAACTGATGTATATTTATTTAGTAATAAGTTGTAACTTCTTTATTTTTTATCAACATGATAATCGAGAGATTCTCATGACTAATCTGCTTTCTAATTTTTGGTTGTAATAATTATAAAGGACTCGACTTTTTATGTATTAGCAGATGACATAGAAGAGTATCGTTACTCTGTTTCTATAATCTTGAACTTATTCAATATCAATTGGCACAGTGATGTTGTTACTTTCGAATTGATTCGTTAATAACTCTTTGTGTTCTTCCTCCGCCTTGCTGAGGAGGAAGTGCCCTCCTCTTTGGTAGGGATTGCAATGATTAGGTAGTGTACATTTCAGTTCAGTTTATTGATTTATGGGTTTTTGTTGTTGTTGTACAAATTGTGGATTGCATTCATTGCTTTTTCTATTTATATTATGTTGTTACACAGAGTTAAACAACAAGGCAATAGTAACCAGCTAGAATAGATGTTAGTTCTTGTGTGGCGCACCTTTATTTCAATAGTTGTGAGTTGTGATTAATTATGTAGAGGGTTTTTTGTATCTACTTGCATGGTTTGATTCAGCAATTTAGACCAGCGACACCTTTTACAGCTTCTCTGCACTTTCTTATGCTTGGCTGGAGTGTATCGGCACAAACAGTGTGAACTCCATTGAAACGGCAACACCTACCCTGGGTTGACAATTAGTGTTGCATTCTGAAGTCAATTAAGGTCGATTAAAATAGCACTACATTTTGGCGCCGTTGTCGGGGATGGCAAGTTGACAATACAGTCAACCAAGTTGTTTTTTTGATATAGAGTGTTCCTAGTCCACAATTGTTGGGTAGTAAGATGAGAGGTCAGAACCTGCGCATCGCTCTAACCTACCTGGGCGGGCTCACTATTGTGATCACTAGGACACTTAGGACATTTTGATGCTTGGATTAGTGTGCCTTCATCTCTTTAGTCGATGGGTGGGAAGACGAGAGGTAAGAACCTGTGCATCGCTCTAACGTACCTTGGCAGGCTCACCACTGTCAAAGACTGAGGCACTTAGAGTGTGGTTTAATACACACAGTGTCCATGCGTGCATTTGTAGGACTTATAGAGACACTGAAATCAATTCCACTCTAACAAGTCACAAGAACGGCGGGTCGTAAAAAGGAAGCGAAGGGTGAAAATTTGGGAAGGAAGACATTTATCCAAGAATTAATCTCCAAGGCAGAAAAATAACAGTCTATCTCTCAAAGAAATCCAAGGAAAACAGGGTTGCAGAAGGTTGTTACTCCCGTAGTTAAAGCAAAAACCTCTAATCCCTCCATCTCGGGACTGTATTGTTCTAAGGCTAGCACTCATACCAACAAGATCCAGATTTGATTTATGAGCAAGAAGTGGAAGTTAGTAGCCATAATTTGAGGACCGAGGGTCAAGGGGAAACTAAGGGGGAACATCAAACACCTGAGGTTGAAAAGCACCTGTTGATTTATCAATATTTGGATACAGGTAGCGTGGTGAAACAACAAACCCCAGTCGTATCTGAGGCATTAATCACACCTGTAGGACCATCACAAACACAGCTCGAAGAACATCTACTACAGGAAGGGTTAGAAGAATTCATCATGGGAGAAAACAATGATAACAATGTTAAAACATATACCACTGCTACCACCTTTGAGTTCCCAATCGGGAATATCGAAGGAGAAGCTCCTATGAAAAACATTCCTCTATCATCTTTACCATCCTTTCAGGGGATGATTGTGGAAGATCCAGATACAGTTTTGTTTGAGTTTGATGTCCTATGTAGAAGTTATGATTATACAACAAATTCTCAGAAACTAAAGCTATTTCCTACTACTTTAAAAGGAGCAGCCTTGAGATGGTTCATGGGATTAGGTCCCGCTTCCATTTCAACATGGAATGATATGAAGGAGACGTTCTTGTCAAAGTACCAGGACTATTGTAGGACCAGGGACATAAAGGAAGAGATATTTAGGATGACACAAAAGGAAGAAGAAAGCCTAGAAGATTATGTGGAACGGTTCCACTACAATTTGCAGAGGTCTAAACACAGCGATTTAGACCTGAAAATCTTGAAGACTATATTCATCAGAGGAATGAGGGATGACTGCCTTGACACCTTGAACCTATTAGGAAAGGGGGATATATCACAAGAGCCATTCGTTGAAATTATAAAGCTCTGCCTACAATGCTCTTGAGGATCATCTAGAGGAAAAAGTACAATTTGGGATGCCTCTGTTCGCATACAAAAATCTGCAGGTAGAGGAGTAACTGGAGCAGAGATCGGAAATTTGTTCGAAAATTTCAAGATCAATATCCTCGGTACTCTCTGAGGCTCAATAGCAATAGCACAGATAAAAAAGATACAAGCAGAAGTTGATACACCCCTAGCCATATTCTATCCAACTTGTTGGAAGAAACATCCTCATAGGGAATTTGAATTGAATAGCATCAACCTGTGTAACATCTGCGAGCTAGAGCATTTGACAAAGAAGTGTCTGGAGCTTCCTATACTAAAGGCAGTACTTAGAGAATCAAGAGAAGAGGTGCAGTTCTCTTAATTCATCGCACCAAGGAGATCATGGCAATCGCAACCTCTAGGTATATCTCAAGACTTTTCCCCTTTAAATTCATGGAAAAATGCATATAATAACCAACCATATCCATGGCAATATTCTGCCCCTCCTTTAGCTCAATTCCCTTCACCGTGGAACCAATGGTATTCATCTCCTCTTGTTCAATATCCTCAATCCCAACCATACCCTTGGAACTAGAACTAGAGAGGAAAGGCCCAGAATTTAGCTCTGCCTACACCACCCATGAAGAAATAGTTGCAGTTACATCCTTTCCAAGCCCCTACTCCTCCACCACCTATGCAACCCCAACTGCTTGTGCAACCTAACCAAAACCCAAACAATAAAGCAACTTAGGGCAGAGAGGCTCCTACAACCTTCTAGACCTACTTTATTACCCCCATGGAACTTAATGAAATAAAGTTGAGATCGAGCACGGTAATTATAACCCTAGTCACTCTCCCATCATTACAGAGGAGGACTACAAACGATCAAAAGGAGAAGTCGGAGGCTCTGAGGCACCTACTACGTCTACAACAGCTTATACAGAGGAAGTTGTTACATCTGTAATAGCTGACCCAGAAAGAACTATTACATCTGTAACAACTGACTCGGGGAAGGCTAATACACCTGTAACAGTAGTTTCAACTATTGTTACGTAGTACCCCCCGTACCCTCAAAGGTTGGTCGAATCTAGGATGACTTCACAGCCTTAATCTGATTTCCTTAGGGAGTTGCACAATTTGTATGTATGAATTCTTTTGTTGCAAGCCCTTAAAGAATTACCCATCTATGCCAAGACAGTGAGAGATTTGTGCATCAAGAAGCCTAGGAGGAAGCCTAAAGACCCTGCCACCATACATGTGATGGGAAAGTTATCCGAATTAATGTATTCTCAACCTCTCCTTACCAAGTACCATGATCCAGGAAATCCCACAGTCACCGTCTACATTAATTATCAGCCCATAGCCAATGCATTGATTGATCTTGGGGTTGCCATTAATGTAATGATGAAATATATCTTTATCTCTCTCAGGTTATAGGGACTCAGACACACTCCTACTGTGCTGGAATTGGCAAATAGGTCCCGTGTTAAACTCGACGGGATGTTAGAAGATGTAGTGATTATGCTAGCTTCCTAGAGATACCCGACTGATTTCCTTATCCTACAACCCAAATCCAATTTCGGGGGGCATCCTTTGATCTTAGGGAGACCTTGGCTAGCCACTGCAGACGCATTCATAGGCTGCAGGACGGGATCCATGGTTATCTTAGATGGCCAAGCAATGCAGAAACTTAATATTTATCCCTCAGAACCAAATGTGGATGTGTACAACCCTTGGTGGGATGAGTGTGAGCCAGAGTCATATCTTTCCCTACCACTCCTCGCTTTGGGGAAAGCCCAGTATTTTAAAGACGTGAAAGAAGATGATGTTATTAATGGTTTTATTATTAACTCACTTTTGGTGCTTTTATTAAAAATGCAAATGAGGAGGAAGAGGTAGAAGATATAGATTTTGAACAAATGAGAACTACTCCAAATAATGCTAGCAACCCAATTGAGATTGAATCTGGAAATTTTTTTAATGTTAATCCCAATTCGACTACTAAATAGAATCAACGGTTGTTACAACTGTTACAGAAGTATAAAAAGGCATTTTCATGGGATTATACAAATATGAAAGGGATTCACCCTAACCTATGCACTCACTGTATTTATTTGAAGGATGGCTTCAAACCATTCAGACAGCCACAATGCCGCATGAACCCTGCACTAAAGGAAGTGGTGAAAGAAAAACTACAAAAACTCCTGAGTGCTAATTTTATTTATCCAATATCTGACAATCAGTGGGTGTCACCACTTTTCATCATTCCTAAAAAGAGTGGAGAGTGGAGAGTCTGTGTTGATTATAGAGAACTCAACAAGGCCACTCAGAAGGACCATTTTCCATTACCATTTATAGATCAGGTCCTTGATACTCTCTCTAGAAAGAAATACTTTTCATTTTTGGATGGATTTAGTGGCTACAATCAGATACAAATTGGCCTATAAGACTAGGATAAAACGACCTTTACTTGTCCTTGGGGAACCTATGCATACAAAGTGCTACCTTTTGGGCTTTGTAATGTGCCAGCAACCTTTCAAAGGGCGATACTGGAAATTTTTTCTGACTTATTGAATGACTATCTGGAAATCTTCATGGATGATTTCACACCCTATGGAGATGCTTTTGAAACAGAATTAGTCAATCTGGAAAAAGTGCTAGAGCAGTGTGCACAGACTAATGTTTCCTTAAGCACTGAGAAATGTCACATGATGCTGGCTGAAGGGATCGTGCTTAGACATTACATTTCTATTGACGGAATCAAGGTAGACCCTACAAAAATAGAGGTAATTCTAAGAATTCTAACCCCTAAAATGCAGAAAGAGGTACGTAGTTTCTTGGGGCATGCAGGGTATACAGAAGATTTATAGAATTTTTTTCAAGAATTGCATCGTCATTATTTTCCTTGCTCATTAAGGATGTTGATTTCTTGTGGACAGGGAAGTGTGAGTAGAGCTTCTTAAAGCTGAAATGTTGTGTATTAGTAGCTCCGGTCTTGCAAGGACCTAATTGGGAACTGTTATTTCACATAGCTACAAATGCATCAGATATTGTTGTAGGTGTTGTTTTGGGCCAATTGGAGGATAAGAAACCTTACGCTATTTACTACATAATTAAAAATCTAACTCAAGATGAGATCAACTACACAGTGACTGAGAAGGAGTTCTTAGCAGTCGTGCATGCCATCAATAAATTATGGCATTACATCATTGGTTATCAAGTATTTTTACACACTAACCACTCTTCCATTCATTTTTTAATGAATAATCCAATTACAAATGGTAGGATTACACGCTGGTTATTGTTGTTACAAGAATTTGATATCACTATTGTAGATAAGCTTGGAAAAGACAATGTAGTAGCTGACTTTCTTTCTAGGCTAACTATTGATGACAGTTTCACTCCTACTGAAGATTCTCTCCTTGGTGAATATCTTTTTTCTATTTGTACTTACTCACCTTGGTATGTAGATATAGTCCATTATCTTGCTGCAGGGAAGTTTCCCTAGTATTTATCCTCCAAGGAGAAAAATAAAAATCATACAACAAAGTGCTACATATACCTAGATAGATGGGAACCTCTATCACATTGGACCTGATTTCCAGATCAGACATTGTGTTAGAGAGAACGAGGTCTTTGATATCCTCAAAGCCTGCCATGAGGAACCTTGCAAAGGACACTTTGCACACAAACAGACAGGATACAAATTCCTTTCAACAAGATACTACTGGCCGACAATGTTTCAGGATTCCAAGAAGTTTTTGAATGGTTGTGACAGTTGTCAAAGGATGGGCCAACCACTACAATCATATGAGATGTCATTACAGCCCTAGATCGTCATAGAACCTTTTGAGAAGTGGGCTCTAGATTTTGTAGGACCAATCAATCCTTCATCTAAACAGAGATCATACATTGTGGTTTGTACTAACTATGTCACGAAATGGGTTGAGGCGAAGGCACTAACCAGAGCCATGGAGCAGGTTGTCTCAGACTTCCTGTTTGAAGACATCTTCATCTGGTTTGGCATACCTAGAGAGATAGTCACAGATGGAGGACCACAGTTCACATCTCATAAGATCTGGGAGTTGGTTGAAAAATATAAAATCCATCACAGAATCACAACACCTTACCATCCACAGGTGAATGGCCAGGTAGAAAGCACTAATAAAGTCATTGAGGGAATCCTTACTAAGACTGTGGCCAGTCATCGAAGAAATTGGGTTGACAAACTTCCAGAAGTGTTATGGGCATACAGGACTACATGGAGGAACACCACTGGATTCTCACCATATGAACTTGTGTATGGCAAGAACCCTTTATTCCCCATTGAATTTGAAATGAAAATACTAAGGAAAACATTGCAAGTCAATTTGGATTTGGCTACAACACAAAGGCAGAGATTGAACCAGCTCAATGAATTGGAGGAGAAATGGTTGGTTGCCATCCAACAAACAGATATTATCTAGCAGTAGAGAGCTAAGTGGCACGACAAATTTATAAAGAAGATGTAGTTCCAGAAGGGAGATTGGGCTCTCTTCTATGACTCAAGGTTTAAAGACTTCAAGGGTAAGCTCTGCACTAGATGGCTAGGTCCTTATGGGGTAGATGCGGTCTTTGACAATGGGACTATAAATTTGGTAACCATTGACAGTGCAAGGACATCATTACTTGCAAATGGGCACCGTCTTCAGTTGTATCACAAACCTACCTCGAAGGATTCATTTGTCAACATTGTCACAAATTCAAATCTACAGATTACGGGAATAGGGGAAAGCCCCCCTGTGTAGAAAAAAATTTAATTTTTCCAATAAGTGTAGCAGCTAAAAACCACTTGATGGCAGTTATTACCCCGTCCAAAAAAAACAATAATAACAATAATCTATCTGTGAAAACCTTTCTCAGGCGCAGATAGACACTTTGTAGCAGTTGAAAGCCACCTGGTGGTAGCTATTACACCCTCTGTAA
The DNA here is from genome assembly GCA_031772625.1 of Pinus tabuliformis. NCBI lineage: Eukaryota > Viridiplantae > Streptophyta > Pinopsida > Pinales > Pinaceae > Pinus > Pinus tabuliformis. The sequence goes on from CM062818.1 coordinate 1,548,107,601, forward strand.
CAACATTTTTTATTCCAAAGTATATCATGCGATAGGTGCTGTTACACGATATTTTGTTTGAATATATTAAATTAATATACATCAGTCGTCTTGGCTGTTACACATGTAATAGTCGACGACTTTTCAAGAATAAAACGAGATATTTTATTGTAATAAATGGCAAAAACATCACCATGAGACTCGTCATTAGATTTAAGTTCGCACATCTCACTGCCCAAGGATGATTCGACATCGCACCGCCCATTACCTCATTCCACGTCACCTAGGTATGTCATCAAAAAGGTAATAATGAATTCGTTTTATTTTGTAATTATGGCAACTTAACATGACTATTGACGGCCAAGGACAACTGTCATAATTAAGTTGGCTGGGGGGGGGGGAATGAATCACATCGCGACATGATCGTCACATGATTTGTAATTATTTGAAAAATCCAGCAATTAAGGCATGTGACCTGGTAGTTATTGTTATTTAATGTCGAATCATACCAAAAAGGGTAAGAGCACCATTGAAGAGACCTCCCCATGACTCACCATTAAGGAAAAAATCATTAAGCAGTACGAACCATGTGTGCCAAATCTTAATCCAAAATATTCACATACACCACCCTGCCACTCTACCATTTACCCCTGCTGGAAGCATTGAATCCCCATTCAAACTGTTCGGAGAGGAGGAAGATAGCAGTACAGGCTGAAACAACTAGAGTGTGTGCCGGAGGGAAGGGTAAGCAGGTGAAACAACACTGAATTGCATAGGAAATGGGAGGAACAACAATACGATATGAGACAGGGTCCATAAAATTCCTATAAGGTTTCCCTCAAGCATTCCAGGTTTTCAAAGATGCAGGGTGGTTTGAATTCTTCCAGAGATTGGAAGGATTGGACAATGGTGTGGCCATGGAATTTGCAAAGAACTTGGAAAGAAACTAGACGGAAGTCAGAGGATTGAAATTGGAGGTCACGGAAGAAGTTATCGCCAAAGTAACATGATTACCAATAGAAGGGAAGAGATGGTTTACTAGGAAGGTTAATGACCCCTCACTAAAAGGGGATTTTCTTCAGGAAAGTGAGTCATTGGTTAATAAAGGCAGGGAAATTGATAGGCTATCACTCCTCCACCCATGGATGGATGTTGCTCTCTTCCTCATTAAGTACATTACTTGTGAGGGAAGGGAAAAAATTGTGTTTAATTACCATTTCCCATTACTGAACCATTTCTGCCATCAGCAGCTAATCAACCTTCCTTATTTCTTGCTGGGAAATATTAGGCATATGGTTGCGGCTATGAAAATGGCTGCACATCCAGAAACATGTGTTATGAACCATGGCCTCATTAAAATCATTATGCTGGATGCATTAAGCCAACAGGGCAAGAATTGGGAGGAATTCATGTGAAAAAGGCCCAACACCACTCGCAGAAGGCAAACAGAGACGGTTGGGGAAACTCTAGAAGTGACAAAAGAGCAACCTCAGTCCTTGATAGTGAGGGTCAGCAAGAAGTTGGTTGATAAACAGATTTGAACGAAAAGGGAAAAGTAGAGAATAAGGGCTAGCAGGCGCCCAAAGTCCCCATCCATGTCAGGAAAGGTTGAAAAAGTAGTCGAGTAGAAGGATGAGGAGAAAGCTCAGCTAGAAAAACCTCCACTTAGTAAGAGAAAAACCTAGTCTTTGCTGTCGAAAATTGATATTTTAGAAAAATAAATTAAATAATTAAGGGAATAGCTAGCAGTAGGAAAAGCAAAGCCAAGAGCCCTAGGGATAGATACTTTGGGGGAGGCCATGGACAGGGCTAGAAGGGGAGAAATCCTGGGCACTCTGTGCGTAACCTGCGCTGAGAAGTTAGTGGAAGCCAAATTCAAACTCTGTGCAGCAGACACTACCTTGAGGGGGATTCAAACTGAAAACTAGGAAGCTGTTACACCAAAATCTATCAAGGACGTTGCTGATACACAAGAACCAGCAACCGAGACAGTGCAATCCACAAGGAGTGATCAAGCAATGGATACACAAGAACCCTTGGCTATCATTGTTATTTCACCAGGAACAACAGTGGAAGAGGAAATCAGCCAAGAGGAGGAAGGAAAAAGATAATATCCATGAATCAATGGTCGTTGCTGTTGTTACACAAGAACCAGTAGTAGAGACCGAAGTTGGTCTGAAGGAAAATGATGAACAGAAGCCTGTGGATATTACTGCTGCCACACAAGAACCAGCAGTAAAAATGGAAGTTGACCAGGAAAATAAAGAAATTGTGATAAAACCCACTGACGAAGCTACTATTACACAAGAACTAGTAGCCGAGGTGGGATAGTTTCGCCCCCAGGAGGCTGCTACACCTTTAATTGATGATGCATGTGGGGGAATGTCGGGTCCTTTTGAAGGATGGCGTTTCGAGAAATTGTTCATATTGGAAGAGCTGCAAAAATGGAATCAGCTGAGACTCTCTCTACAGGAGGGAGTGATTCCACTCAAGATGCATAAGAGAATGATGGATTCCCTGAGAGAAAAATGGTTAAAAGAAGAATGGGAAAGAGAAGAGGAGGCATGGAGGCATAAATAAATTATGAAGAAAAAGGATGAACATCTACATTAGTTGCATCGAGAGGTCTCCGACCTGACATTTGATAAGACCAAACTCCATGATCTTGCTCTAAACTACTAGCATGAAAGCGGTCATCCCCGTCATACCCTGTATTCATGTGGCAACATTATTACTTATTCCAGTTAAGGGCAGTTTGTGAGAACAGGTCCTATATGGGTCCTTTAACCCGCACTTTCTTGGAAATTTTTCGTTCTTGTGATTTTTATGATCAGAATTTGTTTTTCAAGTTGTTCTTGCACAATATGATGTGTGAACATGTCAACATGAGGATGGTGGCGAGTGTCATTTCTTTCATGGGAGACTTGCACTTTTGGGCATTCCTCTAATTTATGAGGATCATATTGAGTGGCAACTGGCCAAGAAGACAATAGAGACCAATGAGGAATAGAAAACATTGTGGGTTAGGGCTGAACTAAGAATGGCTTATGAACTTCAGTGAGAGTTCAGACGGTTCCTCAGCAATCCGGAAATCAGAAATCAATCGGCCATTTATAGAAGGAGAATCGTGAGGATCTGCCTCAAATTGTTTGCAAACATGAGGAGCTAAGTGTTAGTCAGATGTCTCAAGCGCATTGAGGCCTATAGTGCAGAATTTCAGGAAGGGGACCCCTTTGAGTACAAGAACTTAGTGGCTGCTATTACACAAGTGCCAGAATATGCTCAGATTGTGCTGACACTGTGGGCGTTTTGGATTGGCCTCAGGTTCAAATTCCTTTTGATCTGGTTTCCATTTGAGGAGTATCAACCTGATTATTAGTTGTGTAATTATGAAGAGAAATCTTGGCCACGTGAGTTAATGGTTGCTCAAGGATTCAGAGCTCTAGGCGTGATACTACTGGTGCCTACAATTTCACAGATTTCCACCAGGGGCACAGTAGAAGGAACTGAGACTCTGCATGGGGACATGCAGTTGCTTCAATTGGGGGGAGATGTTGGGTGTGGTCTTTTACCTATTTTATGCACATTCTTTCCCTTGCTTTGACCTTTATCTCCTCCAAGCTTGTGCCCTTATATGACCAAACTATTTGTTTTCTTACCTTTTTAATCCATTTTACTATCATGTTACTTCGCTGTATTTTCCCGAATAATACTAGGCTTTATTCCTTTTTGTGGCTAACTAGGATAGCATTGAAGAAGTATTTTGGGAAGTTCATCTTTTTCAAGTGCTGGCTTGCGTTAATGAAGCTATGAAGTAGATAGGAAACAAGGATTAACTACAGGAAAGGGTAGAATAGTTTGATGTTACACCCTGAGTGCTGTTACAGACCGCTACTATATACTAGGTGCTATTATAGATTTTTGTTACACACTGGATGTTGTCATAGGTTGATGTTACACATCAGATGTTGTTACACCTCACGTGGATCCGCCATCACATCAACAGTGCTATCGTGAGTTATGTTGCATCATCCCAAACCACCATTTTCTCAATGTTGTTGCACTGAAGCTGGAAATGTGGGTACTATTCCAAATAACAGCGGTCAACAATAGGATTTTTTATTTTGGAAGCAACAAGAGTCAGAAAATTGCAACTGATGTATATTTATATAGTAATAAGTTGTAAATTCTTTATTTTTGATCAACATGAGAATCGAGGATTCTCATGACTTATCTGCTTTCTTATTTTTGGGTTGTAATAATTATAAATGACTCGAATTTTTATGTATTAGCAGACAACATATAGAAGAGTATCGTTACTCTATTTTTGTAATCCTAAATTTATTCAATATCAATTGGCACGGTGATGCTATTACTTTCCAACTGATTTTTTAATCACATTTTGTGTTCTTCTTGCACCCTACTAAGGAGGAAGGGCCCTCCTCTTTGGCAGAGATTGTAGTGATTAGATAGTGTACATTTCAGTTCAGTTTATTGATTTATGGTTTTTTGTTGTTGCTGTAAAAATCGTCGATTTCATTTGCTGCTATTTTTGTTTATCTTATGTTGTTACAGAGATTTAAACAACAGGGTAGTAGTAACCAACTGGAATAGATGTTAGTTCTTGTGTGGAGCGTCGTTATTTCAATAACTGCCAGTTGTGATTAATTATGTATAGTGTTTTTTGTATCTACATGCATGGTTTGATTCAACAATTTAGATCAACGACACCTTTTACAACTTCTCTGCACTTTCTTATGCTTCGCTGGATTGTATCGGCACGGACAGTGCAAACTCCATTGAAATTGAAAGACCTACCCTGGGTTGACAATTAATGTTGTAGTCTGAAGTCAATTAAGGTTGATTAAAACAACACTACACCAATCTCTGTCTAAAACTTTGGAAGAGTATTACAATATAAAGAATTCAAAATGATAGTCGAGCTATACATCTGCCTCTATATTGGCCACTTCCCAAATGGTCATGCTTCATCATTAAAATTACACTCCTAGGATAGATGTGAATACGAATTGGTTCAAGTATAGGCAGGCGATGATGATTGGGAAAGGCAACATTTTACATAATGATTCAGTGTAACAGTCATGCAAGGTTGGATATGAGGTAAGGCCATCATTGACAGGTGATGAGTCTTTCAAGAAGAGGTAAGTATTGGATTTTGGGAGAATCATACCATCCCACATTTACTTCATGATCTCACATAAGGTGTACTCAGTACTCATTAAAAATATGAGATTTCATATCCTAAAATATCTTTGTACTTAAATGATTTCTTCCTATTTTAGTAAATGATAAAACAAAGTGTTAATCATAATAAAAATTATTGAATGCCATGATCTATAGATGGTGCAATTATTCTACCTGTAAAAAACATTTAAGAAACAAAGATAATATTTTCAATACAAATTTTTGCACCAGGTGTTCCTGCACCAGAACATGTGTTATCCTAATTTGGCATGCTCAGTGGTGCATATTCCTGTACTAAATGTGCCTAAACTGAACATGTTTGCACTGAAAATGCCTACACTTAAACATGTCTGCACTAAATATCCCTGCACTTAAACGTGCCTGCATTGAACATGTTTGCACTCAAACACACATTCCTACACTAGGGATATTTGTAGCATATATGGAAAGAGAAAGGGAACCAAAAAAAAAAATCTAATAGGATATAATTCATAGGCTGGCTTAAAAAATTTGTTGGAGATACAAGGGAGGTTTTATTTGCCATTATTTGGTGTTGATATATGCCTTCTCATATTATTTGTGAGTTTGCATTAGATCCTACAATCGATCCATGAGGGAAAAAAAAAGTGGGAAAATGGGTAAATTTTATAATGGGAAGAAAATCATGACATGGAATCCAAGAGGGACAAATCGAAAAGGGATTTCAGGGAAAATTTTCAAGGGAAAAAGAGGGAAATATGAAATTGGATAGGGAAAGCTTCTTTGAAGAAAGGGATGGTAAACTTCGTGGGATAAAAAGAATAAAATAAATGGGATTTTTTTTTACGAAAATGGGCATAGAAGAAGGGCAAAATTCACCTGAAATCTGCCTGTATAGTGCTAATCTGAAAAGTAAATGTAGTAGGAATTGAGTGTCACTTGGATAAAAAAAATTGTGCTAGCTATCCCAAACTTGGATAAGGGCTTGGTTCCTGCACTTGAACATGATTCTCCTTGGTGACAGCCAACACATATAAAGATCAAGAAACATTCCCATTTTATTAGAATTTTATCTTCTTGCCAGCAGCTGGTTTTTAGGTTGATCCTTCTGCAATCCTTTTAGTAAAACTGATTTTCACAATCACAGGAAAATATTTTTTCTTTACCTATTTTTCTTTTTAAGTTTTTTTATTATTTATTATATCTATATATATATATATATCTATAGATATATATATATATATATATATATATATATATATAGATATATATAGATATATATATATATATATATATATATATATATATATATATATATATATATATATATATATATATATATATATATGGATTTTCTTTAAACTTCATTTCAAGAGAGAAGAAATCAGATCACAATAGGTTGGCATAGCCACCTACCAATTGAAGTTCAGACTGTTGTTGCACTTGCTACATGAAATCTTCCTTTGTGATGGGTTGAAAGTATGCTTTAAGCCTATGCCCATTCACAAGGAAAACTAAATTTCACCCATCGATAGTTTTGAATTCTACAGCCCCATTGTCAAAAACTTGAATTACCTCATACGGTCCCATCCAATGAGTATGGAACTTCCCTTTAAAATGTTTAAATCTAGAGTCATAGAGAAGTACCCAATCACCTAGTTGGAACTGTTTCTTCCTAATAAACTTTTCATTCCACTTCTTGCATTGCTGCTACACCAAAATATTTTGTTGAATAGCATCCCTTCGAAATTCATCCAACTCGTTTAACTACAATAGACGTTGTTGTTGTGCTTCTGAGAGATTTAGGCCCTGTTAGGATATTCTGACACATAGGAAATAGTTAAGTATAACTTGGTCTAGTGTAAAGTTAGGTAAAGTGTGTTTCTTTACTATGTACATTTGTAACTTACAATATGATGGTCACGATATGTTCTAGTCATGAAGTGATCCAACGGTTCATTCTCTCCTTAGTTTTACCGACACTTGATTTGTGGCTTAACACCCGATTGGTCCATGATCTCTATTTAAAGAGCATGGAGGGTCATTCGCAGGGTGACCGTTCATGAGAGAAGCTTATGTAAATTTTCTTTCTTTCATTAATAAATTGTGTGAAGTGGCCATGTTGGCTCAGGTCGTGGACTGTTTCCCACTTTGAGGGTTTTAACCACGTCAAGAATATGGGTGTATTAATCTATGATATATTTGTGAGCGGTGTCCTATGGTGTTCTATCTGAGGAACTTACCCCATAAATTCCTACATGGTATCAAAGCTATTTGAGGGTCACATCCATTGGTGATCCAAATTTCAGGCCGGTACAACTGCATCCGACAATCATTTCCTAGATCTACTATTTCTGACTGCTTTCAGGCCAAGCGAACTACTCTATTGTGTTAGGAGAACCTGTTCCAATGAGAAACCCATTTCGTTTCACGCGAAAAGGTTTCCGGTAGCCCTAGCTACATCATTTTTAAGATCTGGAGGTATACAGTCTTTATTTACAATTCTAGTTATTCATCTCTCTATTTATTTCAATTTATTTAGCTCTCTATTTTTTATTACTGGATCTATACCATTTATTTATGTGTATGCTCTTTGCCCCGCGACTCTGTGCGATCTGGGCAAATCAGAAACATAAAGGAATGATTTTTCTCATGCATATGCTCTTTTCCACCGCACCTTAGTGTGATCTCGGAAAATCAGAAACGTTGAGGAAAATATTTAGTTTTCGGTGAAAGCTAACTTCAAGCCATAAGGTTTGGTTTTTTTTTCATGTCCATGTTGGGTTGTGTTGGTTTTTTGTTTTGTAGGAAAAAAGAGAATTTTCAAGTAAGCATGCACCCCAAAGCTTCAGTCACTTCAAAAAAAAAAAAAAACCCTTACTTTTTTTCCAAAATTACTAACCTTTTAAACTAGCTCACTTGGTCCAAAGTTTCTTTATGAGAATAGAGGTCTTGAGTTCAAGTCTTTTTTTCTGTTGAGTTACCTTTTCAAAAAACATATGTAACTTATGTTTTAAAGTTACTTTATGTAAATGTGTTCTCACCCATTATAAAAAGTGAGTCACTTATAATTCTGAAAGTATCTTTATCTTCTATTTAAGTTACAATTTAGTGAGTATCTCATAAAGTACCATTGTAAAAGTGACTTTCACTTATTTATAAAAGTGGGTCACATAAAATCTTTTTTAAAGTGAGCTAATTAGATTAAGTTTGGAAAGTAGTTTTTTTTTTTTAAATATAACATTATCATTCACTTCCGCACATTCACGCACTTCATTGGCATTTTCAATAACTTTTCTTCAAAAAGTCATAACGCCTTCATCCGAAAGCCGTTTTCAGAGCCATTTTTTTTAATCGGCGTAATTTTTCGACATATTTCCATTGGAACACTTAGTTTCAACATATATAGCTCCAATTTCTGTTAAAATGGAAATTCCATGCCAATGTATTCGTGATAGCACCAACTACTTCCAATGGTGGTCCTACATTGTGGATTTACTTAGAAGTAAAGGTCTTTATAGAATAGCCTCAGGTCAAGAAACTAAACCTAAAGATGAAGATAAAGAAGAAGCGCGTGGGTTGATAGGGATGTTTATTTCTCCAAACCTTAGATTTCACATCGCAGAACTTGATACCCCTAATTAAGCAATGAAACAACTCACTAAAGGTTTTGGAATTAAAAATGAAATTAGAGCCCATCAACTCGAAAATGAGTTTCTTACGTTGGACCCCAATAATTTTTCTTCCATTGAATATTTTTGTCCAAGTTCAAGACCCTTAGACTTCTCTTGGAATGTGTTAAGGTTAAGAAATAATATGGTAGCCTTATCTATTCCATTCTTACTAAGTTGGGACCAACCTACTCTATGTTTGTTTCCACATTTCATTCTACTAGAGAAGCATTTATTTCTTAAAGACAAACTACAAGTCCCCCTCTTTTGGTGACTTTTGTGATTCTTTAATAAGAGAACAAGAAAAACTATTACATCTTGATCTTCTTAATCTTGGAAACTCTTCTAAGGAAGCCCTAGCCACCCAGCAACAACCAAATTCAAAGAATCCTAAGAAGCAGTATCCTAAAAAGAATGGTCCTAAACCAAATAAGGGCCCTAAGCAATTTCAATCTCAAAATGAAAAATCAATTCAACAAAATAATAAGGCAAATAAAAACAAAGGGAAGAAGACTAATAGACATTTCAACTTTTGTAATCGAGATGGCCACTTAGAATATAAATGCTTTAAGAAGATGAGAGCCTTGGAAGTAGCAATGAAGAAGCATAACATCCATTTGGAGGACTCTTCAACTTCAACTTCATCTTCAGGAATTGCACTTTCTACATGTGGTGGTCAAGCATCTCAGTCTACTTATGAACTAAATGTATCTTCTTCTTCTCATTCTCATGAGTGGCTCATTGATTCTAGATCTTCTTATCACATGGTCAAAAACAAAGCCATGTTTTCTTCTCTAAATGATTGTAACACCAAAAATATATATGTTGGTGATAATAGATCTCTTAGTGTTGTAGGGACTGAAACTGTTCATCTAGACAATGGTCAATTTAATTATGTATTATGTGTTCCAACCTTACCCTGTAAGCTTCTATCTGTATATCAGATAACTGATTCAAGTGAAGTTAAAATCCTTGAATTCTCACCTCATGATTTTGTAATTAAGGACCTAAGAGATCCTAGATAGATTTTAGCTACTATTAGTGTTGATGATTCTACGAGGTTGTATAAGTTTAATAGCTTTGGGTCATCAACTCTTCCCTCGGTATTTGTTGCTCATAATGATGAAGTGAACAAACTTTGGCATGAGTGGTTTGGTCACTTAAACTTCGCTCCCTTCAAAATCTATGTAAAGAAATTATGGTGACATGTCTTCCTATGGTATCTTGCAGAGAAGGTGTTTGTTCCGGATGTGTAATCGGAAAATATCATCGGGATAGTTTTGAAAAATGTGCCACTTGGCATGCCTCAGACCCTTTATAGCTTGTGCATAGTGATTTATGTGGTCCACTTCCAGTTGTTTCATTCTCTGGCTACAAGTATTTCTTAACTTTCATTGATGATTTCTCGAGACGCACTTGGGTATACTTCTTAAAACTCAAGAGTGAAGTATTTAACATGTTCTTGGCCTTTAAGGCCTTTGTTGAGAAGAAACCAGGACATCAAATTCTTAAGCTAAGATCTGATAATGGCAAAGAATATGTTAACAACAAATTCATCAACTTTTACATTGAGAATGGTATTCAAATGCAACATACTGTTCCATATACTCCACAGCAAAATGGTGTAGCTGAAAGGAAGAATCACACCTTAAAGGAAATGGCTAATTGTATGCTTCAGTCTAAATGACTTAATCTTAACTTTTGGGAAAAAGAAATTAACTATGCAAATTACATATTAAATCGCACTCCTACTAAGGTTTTAAAGAATATCACTGCAGAAGAAGCATGGAGGTCAATTAAACTAGATGTAAGTAACTTTCATGTTTTTGGAAGTCAAGCATGGGCCCATATTCTAGATGAGAAACATAAAACTTTAGAACCTAAGAGTGAAAAATGTATTTTTGTTGGATATTTTGAAGATGTCAAAGGATATAGACTTATTCCACTTAAGTCCAAAAATGTTATCATTAGAAGAGATGTTAAGTTTGCTGAAAATATATTGGCCTACGAGCCCAGTTAGGCGGATGTGCCACCTCTCTCTATCCCTTCTACTTCTGAAAATATTTCTTCTTCATATGATGACAGTGGGGATGACAATCCTCCCCCACCTTCTCATGATCCTCCTTCAGCTCCTCAACTTCTAAAATGGGTTTGTGCTACTCGGGATGCAGCAGGTGCTCTTGCAGGTGATCCTACAAATCAGCAACGTACACGTCCTCAATTCGATAGAGCATCTTCTTTACTGGCTCAAGCTTCAACGAATTATGATCCTGACACCTTTGCAGAAGCTTCAGGCCATCCAGATTGGGACGCAGCTATGAATGAAGAATATCGTTCATTATTGGCAAATGATACATGGGATCTTGTTCCTCTTCCAAAGGAACGAAAACTTGTTAGATACAAATGGGTTTACAGAACCAAGTATGGACCAGATAGAAAAGTTGATAAACATAAATCTCGTCTTGTTTCTAAGGATTTTTCGCAAGTTGAAGGCATTGACTATACTAAAACCTTCTCCCCTGTTGCAAAAATGAACTGTATCTGCCTTATTCTTTCCCTTGCTACCTCTTTCAAATGGGAAGTCCATCAGATGGATATTAAATCTACCTTTTTGCATGGGGACTTGCATGAAGAAATATATATGAAACAACCTCCTGGCTTTATAAAAACACACTCCAGCGTTTTATGTTGGCTTAAGAAATCCCTTTATGGTGTCAAGCAAGCCCTTCGGGCTTGGTATGCTAAAATGGATAGCTTTCAATTAGATACTGGTTTTTCTAGGTGTCATTCTGACAATACTGTCTACACCAAGAAAGTAGGAAAGTCTTTTATCATTCTTGTTCTTTGTGTTGATGATCTTATTCTTACTGGTAGTTTTCCCAACCTTATAAACCATGTGAATTCCAGCCTTAAAAATAAGTTTGAAATGACAGACTTAGGACACTTGAATTATTTTCTTGGTCTTCAAGTATTGCAAACCAAGGAAGGTATTTCCCTTTCCCAGTCCAAGTATGCCTATGATCTTCTACACCACTTTCACATGGAAGACTATAAGCCAACCACTTCTCCCTTTCATTATGGAGCCAAACTTTCAATAACTTGTACTTCCCCTGAAGTTGATGCTATCGTATACCATCAGCTTGTAGGAAAACTTTTGTATCTGACCCATACTCATCCTTACCTTTCTTTTGTTGTTGGCCTTATTGCTTGGTTTATGCAAAACCCACATGAAAGTCATTGGAAATCAAGTAAAATAACACTTCATTATGTTTGAGCTATAGTTTAGTTTTGGATTCATTACAGTGCAGAAGCATCTCCTCTATTGGTTGGTTTCACTGATTCTGATTAGGTTGGTGACCCTGATGATCGGAAGTCTACTGCAGGTTATGTCTTCACTCTTGGTTCTGGACCTATTACATGGGCTTGCAAGAAACAAAGTGCCATTTCTCTTTCTTCAGCAGAAGCAGAGTATCGTGGCACCATAGAAGCTAGTAAGGAAGCCCTGTGGCTTCGTCAAATCTTGTCAAAGTTTGGCTTTCAGCAGCAACATCTGACTACACTTTGGTGTGATAATCAAAGTGCCATTCAACTATGCAAAGATCCAGTCCAACATCAGCGCAACAAACACATTGAACTACACATGCACTTCATCAGAAAGCTCATTCATGACCATGTTCATGAAGTGCAATATTGTTCAACCGATGATCAAGTTGCAGACATCTTTACAAAGGCTCTCATAGAGGTGAAGTTTACCAAACTTCGATTTATGGTTGGAGTTCAGGAAGTTGTCACTAAGGGGGGATAGGCTTTAATGCCTCCTTCCTTCTCCTATTATGTCATATTTGTACATCCTTCAATCCTATCCCAAGTTGTTCTTAAGGGGGGGGATTTTAGGATATTCTGACACAAGAAATAGTTAAGTATAACTTGGTCTGGTGTAGAGTTAGGTAAAGTGTGTTTCTTTACTATGTACATTTGTAACTTATAATCACGATATGTTCTAGAAATGAAGTGATCTCACAATTCATTCTCTCCTCAGTATTACCAACACTTGATCCATGGCTTAACACCCAATTGGTCCATGATCTTTATTTAAAGAGCATGGAGGGTCATTTTTAGGGTGACCGTTCATGAGAGAATCTTATGTAAATTTTCTTTCTTTTATTAATAAATTGCCTGAAGTGGCCGCGTTGGCTCAAGTCATGGATTGCTTCCCTCTTTGAGGGTTTTAACCACATCAAGAATATTGGTGTATTGATCTATGATCTGTTTGCGAGTGATGTCCTTTGGTGTTCTATCTAAGGAACTTACCATGTAAATTCCTACAGACCCAACTAAACTACAGTTCTGAAAGTATTTATTTGAAATTCAATCGGCAAAAGGATTTGTTTTCCGTAAACCAGCTCATATGGTGTATGACCCGTGCTATTCCTCCATGTGGTTTGATAAGCCCATAAGGATTCAGGAAATCGGCTAGACCAATCCTTCCTGTGCATGTTTAATGTTTTGGTGAGGATGGATTCAATCTCCTTGTCTGTGGATTCCACCTACCCATTTGTTTGCGAGTGGTACGGTGTAGATTTCCTATGCCGAATCTTGTATTGATTCATGACTCCTTGTACCAATTTAGAAACAAACTATGGTTCATTGTCAGAAACAATTTCTCTAGGAAAACCAAATCTAGTAAAAAATTCATTAAATAGAAAATCAACAACTTTCTCAGTGGCAAAAGAAATAGCTTTAGCCTCTACCCATTTAGTAACAAAATCAGTACAAACCAAGATATGATTTTTATTTAAAGATGTGGTGTTTATGGGTCCTACAAAATCAATAGCCCAGTTTTCAAAGGGCTCAATCATAACTTGAGGACATAAAGGCATTTCATTGGCCTAAACAGGTTGACCCATTCGTTGATAACTATCACAACGCCTAATATATTGCTTGGCATCCTTAAACAAAGAAGGCCAAAAATAGCCAGCACGTAAATTTTTATATGCAGTTCATTTATCAACAAAGTGGCCACCGCAAGGTTCATCATGGGAAGATTTTAAGATATCAAACATTTCTTCCTCTCTCACACATCTATGAATAAAAAAATCTAGTCTAGTGTAAAAGAGGTCTCCCTATATCCAAGAATATGAAGCACTTTTCTGATGATATTCCACTTTTCACGAATGAATAAGTGAGGTGGTATTTTTTCTGATGACTAAATAGTTAGCTATGCCAGCAAACCATGGGGATTTTATCGACATATAAAAAATATGTTCATCAGGGAAATCATCATCAACAGAAATTACTTCACCAGGATTATTTAACCTAGAAAGATAATCAACAACAACATTAGACTTTCCTAGTCTATCAATAATTGTAACATTGAATTCTTGTAATAAAAGCAACCACCTAGTCACTCTACTGCTACTTAAAGGTTTGTTCATTAAGTATTTTATAGCAAAATGATCAGCATGCACATAAACTTCATGTCCTGTAATGTAATGTCTGAATTTATTTAATAGCAAAAATAATGGCTAAAAATTCTTTCTTAGTCATTGTATAGTTAAATTCAGCAAGTCACAAATTTTTACTTATGTAATAAATAGCATAGGATTGTTTATTCTCCTCTTGTCCTAAGGTTGTGCCAATGGCAGTGTCTGAGGCATTGGAGGAAATGTGAAATGGTAGGGACCGGTTTGGTCCTCTCAAAACTGGTGCCTGTACAAATTTTTTCTTCAATGTCTCAAACGACCATTGGCAAGCTCTGGACTAGGCGAATTCACTATCCTTAGTTAATAATAAAAAAAGTGAGGTAGAAATCTTGGAAAAGTTTTCAATGAATCTCCGATAATAACTAGCATGTTCTAGGAAACCTCTCACTTCCCTTTCTATTTTGGGTGTAGGCAGATGAATAATAACTTCAACTTTAGCGGGGTTTACCTCGATACCTTTGTCAGAAATGAAATGACCAAGAACCACTCCTTCTTTGCAAATTAATCTACATTTTTTATCACTCAAAGCAAGATGAGCCTCTTGGCAATGTAAAAGCACTTTTTCTAGATTTTTAAGAGCTTCATCAAATGAGTTACCAAACACAAAAAACGCATCCATATAAATCTGAACACATTCAAGATCAACAAACATAGCCAGCATGACCATTTGAAACGTGGTAGGTGCATTACACAACCCAAAAGGAAGTACTCGATAAGAAAATGTACACCAAGGGCATGTAAAGGTACTTTTTTCTTGATCTGAGGGTGCGATCTGGATTTGGTTATACCCACTAAATCCATCTAAAGATGAAAATTATTGTCTACTGGCAAGGATATCTAGCACATGATCAACGAAAGGAACGGGAAAGTAATCCTTGATAGTGGCTTTATTTAATTCTCGGTAATCAATGCAAATACGCCATCTCCTATATTTCTTAGGGACTATTACTAATGGAGAGACTAATGAGCCTCAGTATTGCAACAATAATGTTGCAACTCCCAAGGCTATACTGACTTTGATTATCAACTCGAGGTTCGTACAAACTTAATAGGTATCGACACTATATGTGCAGCATAAAATGTGTCCTTCCTTTGCTGTCATGAGAGAAAAGAAATGTTACCTATTTGCAAGAATGAAATACTAAATTTAAAAATGCTTGTAAAGTAACATGAAATCCTCTATCTACTTATTAACACACTTTGCTTGCAAAAGAACCCTATTTTAACCCTATTTGTCACATGTGATGTTTGAACTAATCTAAGCATGAAACCTGATCTAGAGAGGACTAACTGATGTGTGCATGTGTAAATATAAAAGAACTCATTTTTTTAATCTTTTTTCTTTATAAATGCAAATGCTAATCTTTCCTTGATCTTTGGCAGGGGAGACAAGTGTGGAGGAAGAGGGGTACAATGATTTTGATGGCTTGGAGGTCAAGTAGGGGCATAATCCCAACTTCAATGATGATTTTCTCAATTCGGGCTCAAAACAGGTCGCTACATGATTTCCTACAGGATGTACTAGTTCTCCTACAAGATCCCCTGTTTTACTACAGGATGTTACAGATTTACTATACGAAATTATAATTCATCGAATGACCAAGAAAATCAAATCCAAATTGGATGGAACAAGTTTTTCTATTGACTAGGATTCCTTAGGTCCCCATTCCAATTGGAATCGCTCAAAAATACCTCTGTTAACCCATGCTAAAAAAATAACAGAAAATTACTAGTCGAAAATCTAGAAATTCGAGAACTAATAAGCTAGTAAATCTATAAAATGTCTAAACTAATTAAGTGTAAATGCAATGGGGTGATTTTTGTTATGAACTAGAATGTTTTTATGATCTAATGCAAGTGGAATCAACTTGATTGAAGCTTGTTAACATGCTCTAAAAAATAGCAGAAATTTATTGCTAGTTGCCACAAAGGAGTTCCAGAAATCTAGATTTGGGAATAAGAAGACTAATCCAAGTATCTCAATGATTACTATGACCTTCCAAATCTTTTCCAAGGATGAAATGATGCTTGTGATCCTATAAAAGAACTTACGTCAATGATTTAACCCAATTCTACAATAAGAAATCATTAATAATAAATGCAGAAATAGAAAGAAATGAAAACAAGAGATGCATGTGAATAAGAAGTGAAAAGAAGGAAAGAAAATTATACAAAAGGGCTCTGAGGCTCTTGGAATGGCCAAGCCGAAGGAAACTTAGAGACCTATGGAGGAGAACAATATTTAGAAGCTGAACATGACAGCAAACCTTCATTATTTTCATCAATACAATTACATCCTTGCAAGAAAATACAATGGAACTGAAGAAATACAAGTTCTCTCCACAAGAACACTAATGAAAATCTCCCCCTAGAGGAAAATTTGACTTAGTACTTATAAAAAATTATTAGGAATCATTCCCCATGAAAGGAGGGAGCTTTCCCCACCAAAATCCCTTGATTAGCGGATCTGGTCCCCAATACTAGGAATCTGCATTAAATGGCTAGGAACACATTCTTAGATTTTCTCAATCATTTGAGTTCCATAATCTGTGCCATAATTCCATAATATCTTGTTGATTTATTATTTATTATTGATCCTCCTGTAGTAGGGAGAAATTCCCTAAATTATCTCCTCCTCCAATTCTTCATAATCTGCCCAATATTCTCATAATATACCACAAAAATAAAAAATATTAGGCACAAATATGCAATTATTCAAAAACATTCCTAATGAATATATTAAAGTAAAGATACATTATCTAATTCAATAAGGGAGGTTTAATATGTTGAAGTATGGTTAGATGGACCTTAATTTATGTTTAATTTATAGGTGTGGGCCTTAATTTATGTCTAATTTAGATGCCCATCATACCCCCTTGCTGAAAATGTTTCTCATCCTCTGAGCAACTTAGTGACCTCATTATGCCTCATTCATGGCCCTGGTGGCCTCTATCTTGTGAATTAAGAATCTTGCTATAATTTCTGGAAAGACAAGCACAAAAACATACTTGTGCAAAGAAAAATCATTTTTTCCTTAAGACCATTATCTTGCCTTCTTCCCCTTATTCAAGATGGCTTCTTGAATATTCTTCAGTTTGGTAAGGTATTCCACACCCTTATCAACCTTTTGCTACCTTGATCCACCATTTGTACACCTCTAAGACCTTCAAAATGCCTTTACATGAGAATTAGAACATTCTGTAGTAATTCCTGTCAAAACTACAGGAAACCTACTAGAAACCCTGTTAAAACTACAGGAAACCATTTTTTAGCATAAATCATATTCTAAGCCTAGGACAGGCCCTCAACTTGACTCCCATGCCTTTTTCCCATTTTTAGGCCTTGGACAAAAGATAGAAAAAGATTGGAGACCTCTTGGAAAACATCTTTTCATCACTGCAGTTTAGTTCTGTTTTGATGGTGAATGCCTCATTTCCTTTTGTTGCCTTCTTCTTCTCTCTTGTGACCTAGATGACTGCCTAATGGACTTGGAGTTCTCTGTTTTGATCAGGTCTCTTTTAAGCTCTGACATCTTGGGGTTTAGCATAATTTGTTCATTTCTTCCTTCTTGTAACAACATTCTACCTTACTAAAGTAGTCATTCCTCCTCTTTCAAGGTCTTCTAACTGTATGGGAGTGATGAGAAATGATGAAGATGGATTGGATGATAATGCTAGGGCTTAGAGAGAGTAGTGTAGGTTTGTGAAAATGGAGATGATGCTATGTTTTTTTTTTATAGGAACAAAATGGGATGGATGAATGATGAATTGATAGTGAATATGAAGTGGATGGAGGGCTTGGAGTGTTGTGGTGACTTGGCCTTTCCAAAAATTTCCTCTTTTAATTGTTGTCCTCATTCCTTGAAATCAGCACCCTTCATAATTTGACTTTTCAACATTGCATGAGTGAAGGAGTGAGCTACAATTAACTAGTTGAAGGTGGTTGAGACTATTGACCCATCCTTAGCGTATAAAACCGCATCTCTCATGCATTGACAACAAATTTCTAACTATAATATGCTCAAGAGAAGAGGTCAAGAATATTTCATACTGGTACCTACCTAATGGTTGTTGGAGAGACATGCATGCTACTGCTGAGTTGATGTGTAGGTGTTGGGGGACCTATATCAACCTTCCTAAAGAATATCTAACCCATTTCTCCATCATATTTCCTCTTGTAGCTTCTTCTTGGACTTCCTGTAGATTTTCAGAACTTCTTGTAGTACTAGAGGAAACTCATGTAGTAATTCAAGACAACCTCCTATAGTAGACTTGTTTTGTCCATATATCCCAAATGGTAGAATGGATTGACCTAAACCTTTCTGAGTATGTTTCCATCATCATTATGCACCTCCCCATAAACAAATTTTGGTCAATGGATGCACGGATCTTGAGAAAAACTACAAATGGTAGAAGGTGATGGAGGACAATTTCTTGGACACCATGCACTGGAATTTGTTGGAATTGCTCAAGCCTGTTACCACCATCCATATGCATCTCCCCATGAAACAACATTTTAAATGGATGCATGAATATTGAGAAAATGCAAAAATGGTTGTAGGTGATGGAGATCGATTTCTCGAAAACTATGCACTGAAATTTTCTAAAATTGCTTGAGCATGTTAACATGATCCATATGCATCTCCCCTTGAAACATCTTGGCAAATGCATGCATGGTTTTCAAGTTCTGGCAAAACAAATTTTTGCTCTATGTATTTTTGTTTCCTATAGTAAAATAGAGCATTCTTGTAGTTTTTTAGGACAACAAGCAAACTGAATGGGAAAAGATTGAGAATGATGGGTGGATGGCGGAAATAAATGAGGGTGATGGATTGGCATGGCCTTGGCCTTGTTGGAGCATTTGAACAAAGGAGGAGAAAGTCAAAATTTGACTTCTTTTGACTAGGTTTAACCTATTTTTATTTCTTTGGTGGAAACTTGTTTTTGTTCTTTGTCGATGTTGGAGAGCACCTACATTCATAAAAGAGATACATGGAGCAAGGATTTTTTCCTTTTTTTTCTTTTTTTTCTTCTAGGCCTACTAGTCGCCTCAAGGAGGTTTTCAACTAGTAGGTTTGCCTAGGTACCTCAAAGGATGTTTTTATCTAGGATCTTTTTTTTTTCTCTCTCTTTTTTTTCTTTCTAACCCATTGACTGCCTCATGGAGGTTTTCAATCAATGAGCCAATTTGAGGCGCCTCCAAGGAGGTTTTCACCTGATATTTTTATTTTTTCTCTTATTTTTCATTTTTTTTTCTACCCTACCCTACTTGAAAAACAAAATCACTTTCAAGTATAAGAATACTTCCAATGGAGCCATGTGCACATCAAGATGATAGACAAAATGATGTGGAGGCTTGAAATGTATGCTTTGACATGTACCTAGATTTGAGTGATCAAATTCTTTGACTTTGATGATATCAAGCACAATTGAAGAAGAGAGTGTTGCTACAACTTAGTGACTATCTAAAACCAAACCTCAATATAACTTTCATGCCCTTGGTTTGATTTCTTATCTGGATCATTCTTCATGTATTCTTCTACCACGACCTTCAAATCTTCCTCTTTTTTCTGATTTTTCTCTTGAATACATGGAGGATTTGATGGTAACCATGTGGGAGCTTTCTCGATCTTTGATTTTGTTGCCTACTCTTCATCAAGAGAAGCCCATGATTCTTTGGTCTTCTCATTTGAATCTTGTCCTTCTAGATGTGGTCTTTCAACGATATCAAGATAATCTCTTTTTTGCAATACTCATCTTGAGCTATGGTGAAAATCATTGAGATCAAGAGGATATGTTTGGAAGTGTTGTACCTCAGCATTGTAAATGGGATGAGCTACTTCATTGTGTGGGTTTGGAAATAGTGGTACAGGTAGTTGAGTGGGAGTGGATATTTGAGATGGATATGTTTGGGCTTGTGGTTGTGGTGGAGGTGAATGGTAGGGATAACATGGAGTTGGGTATGGAGGATATTGAGGAAAATATTGAGGATATTGTGGATGGCTCCCGTAAGTTCCTTGCCAACCTTGTTTCCATGATTGGTTTTGGGGTTGAGATGGCCAATGTTTCCTAGAAAAGGGTGTGTTCCAATTAATTTGAGGTGGATATTCAGAACATTGAAATTGTGAATGAGGCTCTTGCATCATACTAGGTTGACTAGGTTGCCATGGTCCTCTTGGAGCTACATAACATAGTTGCATTGGCAATTGACTTGCTCCATTGTCCTCTTGGTGAACTTCCTTCAACCTTGGTAATGAGGAGAAAAATTTAACATCATATTATTATACATAGACAACATGAATATCAACATATTTTTTTGCTCATTTTGTATTCTTAACATTTCTACTTGGTCACTTAGATTGCTAAGAATTTAGGTTTTAAAATTATCAAGCAAATTTCTAAGTTTAGCTTGACTTACCGATCTTGATGTTGATTTACCTACTCTTGCCCTTCCTCTTGATATGTGTTTGCATGTTTCAATAATTTCTTCAAATGATAATTGGTATACATCACCTCTACTCATGAGATCAAGGAGATTAATCCATTCATCCCTAATTGTTCTAAGTAAGAGGCTTTTTAGTGTGTCGGATCCTAAATGATATAGTTTTTCCCTCTTAAAATTATACATGAACCTCTCTATTAGATACTATAGACTATCATATTCTCTTTGATTCATTATAAATATTTCTTTTTTAAGATCATGGTCTTTATATTTTTCTAAAAATATATTTTGTGTACCATTCCATGATCTTATTGAATTAGTCCCTAAACTCATGAACCATTTAAGAGCTCTATCCTTCAATGTTTCCAGAAACAATCTCAGTTTTTTAGTTTTTAATAAATAACCATAAGATCTACAAATAATTTCAAATTCAAAGAGAAAGGTTTCCGGATCCTCTGACCTTAGACCATGAAATTTTGGAAGAAAATATGGAGGGATGTTCTTCATGTGCACACTACCATCAGTATCTTGAATGGGAAATCTGAGAGGATCTTCCTCATTTTCATCATCTCCATCCATTTCTTCCATATTCTTTGTCATCTTCTTCTTCTACCAGCAAAAGTGAATGGTGATATGGCTCTTACTACACCATGTGATCAAATGGGGGGTGGATTAGTGTTGGAGATTTATTTTTTTTTGTTTTCATGATTGAATGAAAACAATAATGCAATGCACTTTTCTATTTTTGAAATGAAATATGCCTAGTGTAATTTTTTATTTTTATTTTTTCAAAAATAAAAAAAGAAATGAATCAACTAGGGAAGATAACAATGCATACTTTGAAACCTCCCTAGCAACAGCGCTAAAAAGTGAAGAGCCTCAGAATTGCAACAAGAATGCTACAACTCCCAAGGCTACCGACTTTAGTTATCAACCTGGGGTTCATACAAACTTAATAGGTATTAGCACTATATGTGCAGCATACAATGTGTCCTTCCTTTGCTGTCATGAGAGAAAAGAAATGTTGCCTATTTGTAGGAATGAAATACTGAATTTAAAATGCTTGTAAAGTAACATGAAATCATCTATCTACATATTAACACACTTTTCTTGCAAAAGAACCCTATTTTAAACCTATTTGTCACATGTGATGTTTTAACTAATCTAAGCATGAAATATGATCTATAGAGTACTAATTGTTGTGTGCATGTGTAAATATAAAAGAAGTCATTTTTTTTTAATATTTTTGCTTTATAAATGCAAATGCTAATCTTTCCTTGATCTTTGGCAGGAGAGGCAAGTGTGGAGGAAGAGGGGTACAATGATTTTGATGGCTTGGAAGTCAATTAGGGGCCTAATCCCAGCTTCAATTATGATTTTACTCAATTCAGGCTCAAAAAATCCCACTACAGAATTTCCTATAGGATGTACTAGTTGTCCTACAGGATCCCGTGTTTTACTACAGGATGTTACAGATTTTATACGAAATTATAAGTCATCGAATGACCAAGAAAATCAAATAAAAATTGAATGGGACAATTTTTTTTATTGGATAGGATGCCTTAGGTCCCCATTCCAAGTGGAATAACTCAAAAAGACCTCTGTTAACCCATGCTAAAAAATAGTAGAAAATTACTAGTCGAAAATCTAGAAATTCGAGAACTAGTGAGCTAGTAAATCTATAAAATGCCTAACCTAATCAAATGCAAATGAAATGGGGTAATTTTTGTTGTGAATTATAATGGTTTTATGATCTAATGCAAGTGGAATCAACTTAATTGAATCTCATTAGCATGCTCTAAAAAATAGTAGAAATTTACTGCTAATTGCCACAAAGGAGTTCCAAAAATCTAGATTTGGGAATAAGATGTTGGAAATAATACTAAGAGGGGGGTGAATCAGTATTACCTAATCAATAATTTTTTCTTTTCTCAGACAGATTTATATACGTTACTTCTGTGAAGTGAACTAGCATGTACACACAAGTATGATTAGAGAAACTAGCATACACCTAGAAAACTTGTGATTTAGACAATTTATCATGTGTTGATCTTTAACCAATGCATCAGTTACTTAAAAAATAGAGCAGAAAAAATAGAATAAACCATCACACATAAGCAACACACATGAACACCAATATTTAAGGTGGAAACCCAATGTGAGTGAAAACCACCTGTTGTTGTCATCTCTGTCTTCTTTTAATAATAAGAAAATATGTTTACAACCTTGTACTTGTGCAGGGTCATGCCAGTAAGCAGGCACCCACCTACAGAAGGCTACAACCTTCTCTCATTTTCTAGATTCTACCGGAAGGGAGCTGCAACCCCCTAGCTCTTGTACTAGCCAATGTGATTACTAGTATGTAGGCACCGGCCTACAGAAGGCTACAACCTTCTCTCTTCCTCTGAGGACCATGTTTCATAAATTTTCAAACTGGATGCTCTTGGTACACAAAAATACACATTAACGCCTTGTTTCATAAAATTTTCATACTGGACCCATTAGACTTTGAAACTTAATCTACATCAACCAACATTCAATTAATCTGAACAATCAGATCACTATCACCAGAACACTATGTTGAACCCAGAAACCTGCATCATCATTCAGAACCAGTTGTAATCTCAAAAATCATGCATCAGAATGTATACACTACTTTACTAAACCCAACCTACGTGTATACACTACTTCCTGTAATCAAACCTATGTATACCTTCAAAACTACTGAAACATAAAACCTCTGAATCAAGTCTGTACCAACCAGCAATACACTGACCATCTACTGTCTATTTATAGAGCTTTACATAGGCAGTAGCAGAGATCACCCTTCTCACATATACAATCAATCAATCAAATACCAAACTCCCTATGCATTTCGTTTTACATTCAGATCTAAGATGACTTCATTGACAAATAATAGTAAAACAACAAAATTGATTAGATATATCAGTCAAATCTGAAGAAAAAGGATTTTCTTTTGTATACGCTACTTGGAAGAGTAGAACCTACGTGTACATGCACTTTTACTGAGACGAACTAGCATACAAATCTGAAAATATTGGCTCATAACTTCGCTACAATTCTGGACTTTAGACAAACCCAAATCATGGCATTTAAAGAATAGAACATGTCTACATAATCAGATCTAGCCCAACCAATATCAGATCATTCAATGATAAGTCATTTCAGGTCTCATGATCCTAGTCCAACATTGAATTCAAGGTGCACATAAATATTTCAGATCAAACCACCAACATAGCCCCTACAATATAAAATATACTTCAGATAGAAGTATTCCTTAGAAACCCATTCACTTGCACACTTGGCCTTATGATCTTCTCCTCCTTATATAGTTTTTGGCCTTTCTCAATACCTCAGACCAAAACCACTTAGTGACCTGTGGTATTCTTGGGCGGGATCAAATAGTCGTTACTCCGCTCAATATTGTGGGCTAATACCATGGTATTGACCCCTGGTATTCTCTACTCTTGATTTTCCAACTTGTACGTGCTTTTCCTCTTGTGAGAGTGCGTGTATACGTATATGCTCTTTTTGTTTTGTGGACTAGCATGTATACGCTATTTTGACTAAGTGGACCTGCGTATACTTCTTAAACTTCTTTACTTCAACCTTTTCCTTCAACTTCTTTATTCTGATTAGTAGACCTTAGTTCCATCTTCCTGTTCTTCTGTACCACTACCCTGTTACCTCTGAATATACCTATTATACTGTGAGTTTCCTTTTATCAAAACTAAATTGACCTGTGAGTGAGTTGCCATCAAGGACAACATTTGTCTCATAATGCCAAAAATCTCCCACTTTGGACTTGATGGTAACCATGATGGTGTTGATTACTGCAAGTTGTAGAAACTGTTAGAGATACCATGCAACACCAAAATACTCTCCCCCTTTGACATCAAGGGAAAAAGGGTGGACCAAGCTACTCTCTTCCTTTGATATGCATGATGTTGTCCAGCTCCCCTTGAGTACATGCCGAGTCTGTAGAGATATGATTTAAAAGAATAACATGACTCTATAACTCAACTAAGTGAGTATGACCTCCTTTGACTCATCCACCCAACCAAGTGGGGATATATCAATTGTTTATACATGACTGAAATACAACAAATATTACATCATCCATCCCAGGCATAGTGGGGAAACAAATTACATCATATGTCCAATAGGACTTAGACTATGACAAAAGAAATCATGTCACCCCCTAGATCTTTACATGACTTATGCACCAAATGATATAAATATATGAAACCATAGCTGAAATCAACAACCATAATGCCAACAATGTAGAATGTGTGTGAAGGTGAATGCTCCCCCTAAACCTATGCTACCTGTGCATTGTCAACAAGTCATTCATCAAGGCATCTTTGTCAGACAGATAAAGAATCAATGAACAAAGGATATCGTCAAACAGGAATCATCAATATAAGACAGACCACCCATATCAGAGTCTGAACCACTGTTATTTTTTTCTGTCTAGAAAACATATACGCTCTTTTAGCCATAGAAACTCGTGTGTATACGCAATTATACTTCATGATTCCAGTGTATAATAACCTTCCTCTGAAAAACTAGATTTAACAGTAGGAAGATGAAGGAACTACTCCCATCTTTTGTCTAAGATATTTAAGTGTTTCTTTGGGAAGTGGTTTGGTGAATATATCAGCAACATGTTCTTTGGAGGGAACATACTCCAATTTAACCTTTTGTTCAAGCACTTTTTCTCATAGAAAATGGTACTTGATGGGTATGTTCTTGGTCTTGGAGTGCATGATTGGATTTTTTGAAATACTGATGACACTTCTATTATCACATAGAATGGAGATGGGTGGAGTACATGTGATTTGAATGTCTTGCAAAGTTTGCATCATCCAAGGTAGTTGTGTGTAGCAAGACATGGTAGCGACATATTCTACTTCAACTGTAGATAAAGCAATCAAACTTTCTTTCTTGTTGAACCAAGAAACTAACTAAGAACCCATATAGAATTCACCTCCACTAGTGCTCTTAACATCATCAACACTTCCTACAAAATCTACATCTGTATATGCATGAAGAGTAAGGTCTATACCTTTAGGATACCATAGTCCAAAGTCCTGAGTTACTTAAACATATTTGAAGATTCTTTTGACTACCTGGAGATGTGATTCCTTTAGATTTGCTTGGAACCTTTAAACAATTCCTACTGCATGCATGATGTTAGGTCTGGTACCTGTCAGATAAAGCAGACTTCCAATCATAGATCTGTAAGTTTGTTGGTTTACTACTAGCGATTCATCATTAGAGCTGAGACTGCATCTTGTTACCATTAGAGTACATATTGGTTTAGAATCTTCCATCCCATACGTCTTCAAGATCTGCTTGAGATTTTTTGTTTGTGAAAGAAAGATACCATCTTTTGTTTATTGTACTTGTAGACTAAGAAAATAAGTAAGTTCACCAAGTAAGCACATTTCAAATTCTTGCTACATTACTAAAGAAAACTTCTGACTCATGGATTCTTCACTGCTACCAAAGATGATATCATCAACATAAACAACAATAATTATCAGTTTATCATTTCCAATATTTGTGTATAAATTGCTATCTCCAAAACCTTTTGTGAAACCTTGTTGTTTTAGATATTTGTTAAGGTGGTAATACCAAGACCTTGGAGCCTGTTTCAGACCATAGAGAGCCTTTTTGAGCTTGCATACGAGTTTTGCATCATTTCGGAGAATCAATCCTTCTGGTTGTTCAATATACACTTCTTCTTCTAAATCTCCATTAAGGAAAGCTGATTTTACATCCATTTGATATACTTTGAATTTTCGAAAACTAGAAAGGGTAGGAAACATCCTTATAGCTTCAAGTCTAGCAATAGGTGCAAATGTTTCTTCAAAATCTATACCTTCTTGTTGAGAATACCCTTTACAAACAAGTCTTGCCTTGTTTCTAATAACTACCCCATTTTCATTCGGCTTATTCTTAAATATCCATTTTGTTCCTATAACATTTTTATCATGAGGTCTAGGAACTAATTCCCAAGTATCATTCTTTTCAATTTGGTCTAATTCTTCATCCATGGCCTTGACCCAACATTCATCTTTGCAGGCTTCATTTACATTCTGAGGTTTTGTGGAGGATAGTAATGCTAGATAACTTGAGGTCCATGTAAGAGTTCTTCTTGTCTATACTCCAAACCCTTTTTCTCCTAGAATTTGAGATTCTGGATGATTCTTCTGAACATACTTGGATGGATTCTTTTCCCTATCTGTTGTATCTTCTTCTGGTGCTTCATTGGTTTCTTCTTCAATATCATTTTGATTTGATGCGAGAAAGAATTCCCCATCTTCCTCATTGTCATGTTCCTCTGTTGATTTCATCTGTTCCAGATTTCTACATGCTTCATCAACTACAACATCAATGCTTTCAACAATTTTCCAAAGTATTTTATTATAACATTTGTATCCTTTACTTTTTGGTGAAGAACCAAGAAGAATACCTTCATCTACTCTGGGTTCAAATTTACCAAGTTTTTCATCAATCCTTTTGATAAAACATTTGCTTCCAAAAACTCTAAAGTGTTTTACAGTAGGAGGCTTACCATGCGAAAGTTCATATGGAGTTTGACTGGTATTTACCCGAACATTCTCTTTGTTCAGAATAGACACGGAAATAAATGCAGCTTCACCCCAGAAGGTTGCAGGAGTTCCAGATTCATATAGCATAGCTCGAGCCATTTGTTGAACTATTCTATTCATCATTCCTACCACACCATTTTGCTGAGGATTTATTGTGGTGGAAAATTCCCTTTTTATTCCATGTTGTTCACAAAAGTCAAAGAATTCATCTGATATGAATTCTCCCCCTCGATCAGATCTGAGACATTTGATTTTTCAATCTGATTCATTTTCTACTAAAGCTTTGAAGGCTTTAAAATTTTCAAATGCTTCATATTTATTCTTTAGAAGACCTATCCAACAAATCCTAGAAAAAATCATCAATAAACAAAATAAAGTATTCTTCTCCTCGAGGAGACTTTTTCCTTGTTGATCCACATAAATCAGTATGGATGAGTTCAAGCGGTTTATTTGTTGACCCTTCCTTTTCGATGAAGTGAAATTTGATTTGCTTACCGATTTGACATGGTTTGCATATGGTATTTTCTGGGATACTGATATCTAGAAGATCATGAATTGCCTTGAGCCTGCATGCTTTTCTTATTTGAGAAAAGCTTAGATGTCTCAATCTTCTATGCCATAACTAGTTTTCATCTGTTTTGCTCAGATAGCATTCTTGTTGTCCTCCTTTAAGTATGTATATGTTGTTTGGAGTTCTTATACCTTTGATCATGATTTTTCTTGTATCAAGCTCACGAACGACATATCCATTTGATTGAAACACTACTTCATTTCCTTGATCACACATTTGACTGACACCCAACAGATTGTGCTATAAACCATCTACATACATGAAATTTCCAACTTTAGCCTTTTCTTTCAAGAAAACAGAACCTTTACCTTTAATGACAACTGAAGTGTCATTTCAAAATGAGACATCCTTTTCCTTTTCTAAAGAATTATATGAATGAAATTTTTCTTTATCACCTGTCATGTGTTTGGAGCATCCACTATCGATGTACCACTGATTTTCTTGTCCTTTTGCATACAAAGCTATACCACATCTTTCTTATTGAGATTCCTTCCTTCTTCATATCTTGGGATTTAATGGTGTTTTCTCCTTTTGAAGTGTTGTCCGAAATTTGCTCCTGCATTCAGATTCTTCATGACCAAAGTTGTTACAAATCAAGCATTCTATTTCATTTTGAAGAGGAGAAAAGTTATTATAGGAACTTTTCTTGATTCCTTCTATCAAACCAGACAATAACTCCTCAAATCAATTCGTTATATTCATTCAGGTTGGTCTTTATTATATACATGAGGGAGAGACTTTTCATTTAATCTCCCGGTGATTCTTCATATTTTCTATTATTTATTTACATCAGTTACACTTATTCACGCAATCCTGATGGTTTGGTGTCAACATTCCCCCCCTTAATCTGAAGGAATGTTGGTGATTCCAAGCATCGTTATGAATCTTTCAAGCTTTTCTCTTCCAAGCGCTTTGGTGAAGATGTCTACAATTTGCTCATTAGTGGAACAATGGTAGAGATGTTGGGTGTGGAGCCTGATTATCTTCTGTATTCAAAGGTTTTAGCTGGATGTATACCCCAGGAAGACTGTACACCCCTCCATATAGGGGGGTACGGGGGGGACTTGTCCCCCCCGCGGGGGTCCGGGGGCCAGTGGTCCCCCGGCAAGGGCTCGGTGGCAGCACCCTCGAAGCTAAAAAATAGATGTAAAATTGCCTTGTAAAAGTCTAGTAATTTCTAGTCAATCTGAGCCGTTCATTAGGCTGAAGGGTCATGCCACGAAACACACGAGAGAGTTGGATCAACACTGCCATCATTATCCACTGCCATTAACAGGAGCGCAACAATCTCCCCCCTCAATGCGAGCTAGGTGTGTTTTGAACTTGAGACCTTTGGCTCCGATACCTTTCTTTTGTGCAAATCCCCTCACCACAAGTCTAGCTTTGTACCTCTATTTTCCTCCATCTTCTTCCTTCAGCCTGTAAACCCATTTATTCTGTAATGTTGTTTTACCTAAAAGCAACCTAACTAAGTCCCAGGTCTGGTTATGTGCCAAGAATTCCATCTCTTCTTTCATGGCTTGCTCCCACTTCTTCCTGGTTTCTACCTGCACTGCTTCTTCATAACATTCTGGTTCACCAGAATCAGTCAACAATACATAATATAATGAAGGAGAGTATCATTCAGGGGGTCTACTTATCCTGGTAGATCTTCTAACACCACTTTCAGGTGTTTGAGGTGCTTGTTGCTGTTGTGGTTGTTGTTCTGGCTGTTGATCATTATGATTTTCAGGCACCATCACTTTTCCTGTGATATTGTCAAGCACTGTGTATTCTATGTTTTCTTTTTCTTGTTTCTTTTCCTGCCACTGATTCTTATACAAGACCTTTTCATTGAATATTACATCTCTGCTCCTAATGATTTTGTGATTTTCATAATCATATAAGCGATAACCAAAACCATTAACACCATATCCAATAAAGGTACATTTTTTTGATTTTGCCTCAAGCTTTGTTCTATTTTCTTTGTTAATGTGGACAAAGGCTTAACAACCAAAAGTTTTCAAAAATGAGTAGTTTACCTTTTTACTTGTCCATGCCTCCACCATCCAAGGAACTTGAAGGCCCTCTATTTATTAGATAAACAGCAATGTCTACAACATCTGCCAAAAATTGTAAAGGCAATCCTGCATGCAATCTCATGCACCTTGCACGCTCCATGATTATCCTGGAACTGTCTTCTCTTTGCGAATTCCATTCTCTGAACAATACCTATCAAACTCTTTGCTACATTATTCACCTCCATTATCGGATCTGAGACACTTCAACCTTTTCCCTGTCTCATTTTCAACCAAAGCTTTCCATTTCTTGAAAGTATCAAATACATCAGATTTATTTCGAATACAATAAATCTAGATTTTTCTGGTTGCTTCATCAATAAAAGTAACATAATAACGAGTGCCACCAAGAGATGATACCTGAGTAGGTCCCCATACATCTGTATGCACAAGCTCTAATTTTTCGCTCTTATTTTCTTTCCCAACTCTAAGGAATCTGACTCTCTTCTGTTTTCCATAGACACAATTTTCACAGAATTTTAAATCAACATGCTTCAAACCTGGCAACAAATTTCTTGAGTGAAGAATCTACATCCCTTCTCACTCATGTACCTGAGCCTATGATGCCACAATGCCGTATCTTCTCTTATAGAGGTTAAAGCATTAACAAAATTAGAAATACCATTGCATAAATACAAGGTTTTTATGTCCCTCACAAGGCTTTTGCATAAACTTGGAGAGGATTCCCATAGCAAACAAAATGTTTGGTCTGGTAGTAGTTAGGTAGTTGAGACTCCCTACAAGCTATCTATACTTTGTTGCATCCTCAAATTCTTTTCCTTCAATAGATGTGAGCTTTAAGTTTTGTTCCATTGGAGTAGTAAGAGGATTGCATTCTGTCATGTCAAACCTGTTCAACAGATCTCCAATGTACTTCTTTTGAGAAAGGAATATGGACTTCGGATGTTGAGTTACTTCAATACCAAGATAGTAATGAACATAGCTCAAATCAGTCATTTCAAAACCTTTCCTCAATTCCTTCTTTATGGATGCAATGTAGCTTTCGTTGTTCCTTGTCATCAAAAGATCATCTACAGATACCACGAGATATACAACCGTTTTTCCAACTTTCTTGACAAATAAAG
Source organism: Pinus tabuliformis (assembly GCA_031772625.1). Classification (NCBI taxonomy): domain Eukaryota; kingdom Viridiplantae; phylum Streptophyta; class Pinopsida; order Pinales; family Pinaceae; genus Pinus; species Pinus tabuliformis. The sequence continues at coordinate 1,548,138,713 of CM062818.1, forward strand.
TTGCATCATCAATATCATAATGTTTGAAATTGAGTTTCAAAAGATGCTCAATTAGTTTTTCATACCAGGATCGCGGTGGTTATTTGAGGCCATACAAGGATTTCACAAGTTTTCATACTTTATGTTCATGTCCTTTCACAACAAATCCTTTAGGCTGGGACATAAAAACATTTTCTATTAGATCTCCATTCAAGAAAGAAATTTTTACATCCATTTGATGGACTTTCCAACTGTTTTGAGTTGCTAGGGCAAAGAGTGTCCGGATTGTAGCCTATGGGGGGAAAGTCTCCTCATAATCGACCCCTTCCTTCTGTGCAAAACCTTTTGCCACAAGCCTGGCTTTGTGCTTTTCAAGTGAGCCATTAGCTTTAGCTTTAAACTTGTTCTTGTAGACCCACTTGCAGCCAATTGGTTTGGTTCCTAATGGAGGATCAACTAGCTTCCAAGTGCCATTCTTTATGAGGGCATCATACTCCTTTTGCATCGCTTCTTTCCATTCATCATGAGAAGAAAATTCTTTGAAGGAATTTGGTTCAAAATCTGTAGACAAATTCAATTCAAAATCATAAGAAACATCCATATCAATAGGTGAATCAGAGTCATCTACATCACCTCCATTTTTACGATTTGAATTTCTAGTTCCTGTCTTTCCAACCTCATCAGGATGAACACTTTCAAGTGTCTTTTTCAGCCACTTTAGGGGACCTTCCTTAGATGGTCCAGGCTGCTCCATTGATTGAGTTGGGACTAAATCAAAATTGAGTTTCCCAATTCTATCAATCACATCACTTAAAGTATCATCTGTTGTTGGAGTTTCATGCAGGGGAGAGAGTTCTTCAGAAGAAGATTCCACAAGTTGATCTAGTATAGGAATCCCCCCTTCAAGATGTGGAATCTAATTATCAGATTCTTGAAACGATTTTTCATTTGTGAATCTATCCAAGCGATCAAGTTGCCGCTCAACAACATTGTCAGTTTTGGATGATTCAAGAAAAATTACATATCTAGATACAAAAAACTTTTTATTAACTTCATCATAGAAACGATATGCTTTGGAGGTGTTTGAATATCATAGGAAGATGCACTTACGACTTCTTGCACCAAGTTTGTTTCTATGTACCTTTGGTATCAAGGCATAATAGGTGGAACCAAAGACCCTAAGATGCTTTACCTAAGGAATGTGCCCATACCACATTTCATAGGGAGTCTTGTTTCTGATAGCATTAGATGGACATCTATTCTTTATATATACAACACATAGAACTGCATCAGCCCAAAACATCAATTTTACATCTTTGAAAAACATCCTAGAGTGCACCATATTTAAGATTTTCCTATTCACTCTTTTAGCTACACCATTCTGTTCGGGATTATAAGGCACAATTGTTTGATGTTTGATCCCATGTTGGCGAAGATAGTTTTCAAATTCATTTGAAGTGTATTCTTTTCTATTATCAGTGTGAATAGAATCAATATGAGATTGTGCATCATCTTCAATCCATGTATGAAAGTTCTTGAATGTTTGAAAAGCATCAGATTTGTTCTTCAATAAATAAACCCAACACATTCTAGTGTAGTGATCAATAAATTTCATCATATATTTATTTCCATTTGTAGAAGGAACAGGCATTGGACCACATAAATATGAATGAATGAGTTCAATTTTTCTATGTTCTCTTGAATGTGAATCATGAAAAGACTGTTTGCTATGCTTTCCTAGAATACAAGCATCACATTGCTTAAGTGTATAGGCAAACCAGAAACACCATTTTTCTTCAACAAGAAGAGGCTGTCATAATTCAAATGTCCAAATCTAGCATGCCATAATAAACTTGATGGAAGTGTACCTTCTTCATAATGAGATTTGTATGATAAATGTTGTGCACGAGCAGAGGTACCCTACAACTTGAGAAGCATTTCTTCTTCTATCCCCCTCATGACAAGTGAGTGGTCAAATGATTTTCTCACCTCAAGCTTTCCATCAAACATATGAATGGAGTGACCTTGCTGGCAGATGTGGACCAAGGACATCAAGTTTCTCTTCAGCTGTGGGAGATATAGAACATGATGCAGAAGAAAGTCTGGAAGACCACGCCCTGATGGCTTGAGTTTTGATTGGTCTGCAAAGTATACTGCTCCATCAACATTGTCAGTAAATTCTTCAAAAAAATATTTTCTATGAGTCATGTGGCAGGTTGCTCCTAAATCAAGCAATCAATCATTTTTCCAAGAAGCAAGTGAAGCATTAAATAAATCTTCATTTACTCCGATATTACATTGTGCCACAACATAATGAGCAGATTCAGGTGCTTTACCTTTGTCTGTGTCATTATTTTTACTTTCTGTTGGTTTATTTGCTACTCAATTTTGTTCGAAGGTAACCTGCATGTAGAGGCATCATGTGATCCATTCTTTTTGCAGTGTATGTAGTGCAAATCTAACTTTTTTCCTTGAGAGTGTCTGCCCCCCTGCCTTTGAAATATCTTCCTCTTCCTCTTTGACCACCTCTTCCTCTAGAAGAATCTTGGGAAAGATTATTTTCTTTATGAGCAAGGCACTCAGCCTCTTCAGAAGATTCATGGGTTGTTTTCTTTCCAAAAGCTTTCTCCCTTTTAGCAATTTTTTTCACAAGAGAGTCAAAGGTAATATCTTTGATATTTCCATTTTTTTGCAATGACTCAAGATAATTGGATTAAGTAGGATAAAGTGCCTTGAGAGAAGCTATAAGAGGAATATCTAATTCAACCTTAATGGCTTTGATATCATGCATTATAGATTTTACTTCGGATGCAAAAGCAAGAGGATCATTATTTTGTAATTCAATTTAATCATGAGTTGAACAACTTCAAGTGCAGAGTGTGAGTCATAGAGTTCTTTCAACTTTTGTAAGGCTTCGAAAGCATTTGAAAATGGAAAAATATGGCGACTCACCTCTTCACTTACAGATGCTGCAATTAATGCATAGGCTTTGCTGTTCTTATTTTCCCAAATGGCAAACTCTTTGTCTGAGGTAGGTTGTTCTGGCTCTTTGTCTCCGTCTCCAACACATACTCCTTTCCACAACTCATTGAAAATGAGGGTGTGTTTTATCTTCCGGGACCATTCAGGATAGTTCTCCTTGCCAGTGAGAACTACTCCCATAATAGATATGATTGAATGCATTGTAAAATCTAAGTACTGTAAAAATACTTCTGCTGGAAAAAAAAAAATGTGCTTTTGTGGAGAAAAAAAACTTCTGCTGCTAAAAAATTGATTCTGATATATGATATATGGAGACAGAGGTATTATGTGGTATTGTATCCCCTAGAACACATGCCATTGACCATCGAACGCTTCAATGTATGTGCTGTTAATGGATTTCGACCATTGAAAAAGGACATACCAAACGACAACAACATTTGAATACAATCAATGTATAATGCAACACCATATCCACAGAGGTCTTGTCTGTTTATGAAGCGGCCCAATGTGATGTTTTTTTTTAAAGGAATATAAGGTATGTTCCATCACTATACGCTCCATAACAAACAACAACATATTTAATATATGTGCCATGTAAACTATTGTAAGGTATGTGCCATCACTATATGCTCTTCACATTATTCAAGGTTCCAATGCATAGTTTTCATACCAATCAAGAAGTTCACGGCTCCGTAACGTACATTCAACACTCATATTCTAGTAGTCTTCAATTCAACGCACCACCATTAAAAAACTCGCAGCATAATGAAACAGTGTCAACACGGCTTCCAAAAATTGATGTAGGTTTCTACGACTTCAAGCTTTGAACAACTACGCTTTGAAGAAATTCAGGCCATGGATATCACAACCTGATCACTAGAGTTTCGACCAACATTCACCAGTAGTGTTCAGTCCTCAGAAAATTCAACACAAATTTTGTTTTAACACTTCAATACCAGGAAGCAACCGCATCACACCACCTTTGGCATAGCAGTGAAGACCGTTACCCTAAATCGCAGGTATGAGAGAGGAGCTCTCTTAGATTTTCAGAACAGGAGGAGCAGCACTTTTATATGCAGGCGAATAATAGACATAGAGTAGGATTTTGTATGCAGAGAGTAATGTTTTGTATGCAGGTGAATAATAGTGAATAGTAGCAAGTAATTGATGTACAGAGAGCAACGACAGGAGAAGCATTTTGTATGTAGGTGAATAATAGAGAATAATGCATTCAGGCCAGTGGAAGCATCAGAGCTGCCAGGCTAGCCAGTCTACATAGGATTCAGAATACCATAGGCAGAATAGGGAATTACAAAGTAGAGAGAAGCCAAAAATGGTGCTGGCTCTGATACCATGTCAGACTAGGCAGTAACTCCTAGAATCAATTTGTTATATTAATTCAGGTTGGTCTTTATTATATACAGGAGGGAGAGACTATTCATTTCATCTCCTAGTGATTCTTCATATTTTATATTATTTATTTACATCAGTTACACTTATTCACCCAATCCTGAAGATTAGGTGTCAACACCTGTTACATCCCTTTGTTTTCTTTTTTCTATTGTCATGATGGTTTTGTAAGCAACACATTGAGAAGCCTTGTGCCTAAATTTATGACATGAAAAAAATTGCCCATTAAATACGTTTTTGTGATCATAGAATCTTTTGTCATTGTTTACCTATTGGTTGCGGCTTCTACTGATATTTATCCTTGGAGTAAATTGAGTATGATTTACCTGATGAGTAATTTTAGGCCTTTGCTAATGATTGACATACTGTTCACTGGTCTTTGTTGCAACAAGATAGCTTCTGGTGGAGGTTGATGACTTTTGTTATTGAGATGATTCTTCAGTGTATCCAAGACCTATCTTTATCAGAGGAGAACGCTAAAATTTGATGATTTCATTTAAAGTTTCTAATCCTTTAGCAAATCTAAGATTAAGAAATTTTGTTTTCTCGATATCTTTTCTTAGACCCACAATTTCACATTCTATATTTTCATTATGTTTTTCTCTTTCAGCAAGTTGGTGTGTCAAAGTATCTATGATCGTATTCTTTTCTTCTAAACGGATTTTGAGTTTAGTGATTTCTTCAAGAAAATCTTCCTCTTCTAATGCATCCAAAAAATCATCATTGTCATAGGCCATGAGTATTCTATAATCTTGTTTAGTTTCATCTTCATCACTATTAGATAAACCATCACTATCTTCATGTGTATAGTAACTCCTTTTATTTACAACATGTTTTCTATTTCCTTTAGCATATTCCTTTCCCTTTTCATATTTATCTTTATGAGGACATTTGGCAACATAGTGGCTAACTCTACCACAAGAAAAGCATTTGAAAGGTAGCTTACCTCTAAATCTTTCAGAACCCCATTGAAGCTTCTTGACAAAATTTACCTCATCCTCTTCTTCTAAAATGTGTCCACAGTCATTGTGCTCCTCCTTTTCTTTTCCCCTTGCTGATGCTTTAAAAATGGCTTCTCTCATATCTGATGGACCTCCTTTTCTCATTTCAAAGGAAGTTAGGATTCCATGGAGTTGAGTCACTATAATAGTTTGAAGATCCTGTTTTTCCTCCATGGAAAACACTTTTGACTCAAATTTAGAAGACAAATATCTCGAAATTTTCTCCACGTAACTTCCTTTATCTTTTCACCCAGATTCTTCATACAATTAACAATCTCATTTATACATAAGAAGTAACTAGCAACACTCTAATCACTATGCATCTTAGGAGTTTCATACTGAATTCTGAGAGTTTGAAGCTTAACACGTTTTACCTGAGACTCTCCTTCATAGTTTTGAATGATTTTGTCCCATATTTCTTTGGTTGTCTTGAGCTGAATGACTTTGACAAATTCTGATTCTGACAGGCTTCCCAATAATGTATTGACAACTTTGGCATTGGTTTCGTATAACTTCTTACCTACAAAATCTATAGGAATTGATGCTGGAAATTGATATCCTCCTTCTATAAATTCCCAAACATCTGCTCCAAGTGATTGTAGATAGGCTCTAGTTCTTATTAATCAATATACTAGGTTTCTCCCATTGAAGATCGGTGGTCTGATGGATCCCATTCCTTCGTGATTATTCATCTTGAAAGATCTTCCTTCAAGCGATCAAGCTTCTTCAGAAGGACCTGATCTGATACCAATTGTTGGAAATAATACTGAGAGGGGGGTGAATCAGTATTATCTGATCAATAATTTTTTCTTTTCTTAAGCAAATTTATATACGCTACTTCTGTGAAGTGAACAAGTGTGTACATGCAACTATGATTAGAGAAACCAGCGTACACCCAGAAAACTTGTGATTTAGACAATTTATCATGTGTTGATCTTTAACTAATGCATTAGTAACTTATTAAACAGAGCAGTAAAAACAGAATAAACCATGACACATAAGCAACACACATAAATACCAAGATTTAAGGTGGAAACCCAATGTGGGTGAAAACCACCTACTATTGTCATCTCTGTCTTCTTTTAATAATAAGAAAATCTGTTTACAATCTTGTACTGGTGCATACTCATACGAGTATGCAGGCACCCACCTGCAGAAGGCTACAACCTTCTCCCATTTTCTAGCTTCTACTAGAAGGGAGCTGCAACCCCCTAGCTCTTGTGCTAGCCAATGTGATTACTAGTACGTAGGCACCAACCTACAAAAGACTGCAGCCTTCTCTCTTCCTCTGGGGACCACATTTCATAAATTTTCAGACTGGATGCTCCTGGTACACAAAAATACACATGAAGGCCTGGTTTCATCAAATTTTTATACTGGACCAATCAGACTTTGAAAATTAATCTACATCAACCAATATTCAGTTAATCTAAACAATCAGATCATTGTTACCAGAACACTATGCTGAACCCAAAAACCCGCATCATCATTCAGAACCAACTGTAATCCAAAAATCATGCATCAAAATGTATACGCTACTTTACTAAAGCCAACCTGCGTGTATACGCTACTTCCTATAATCAAACCTATGTATAACTTCAAAACTACTGAAACATAAGACTTCTGAATCAAGTTCGTACCAACCAATAATATACTAACCATCTACTATCTATTTATAGAGCTTTACACAGGCAGTAGCAGAGATCACCCTTCTCACTTATACAATCAATCAATCAGATACCAAACTCCTTATGCAATTAGTTTTACATTCAGATCTAAGAAGACTTCATTGATAGACAGAAGTAAAACAACAAAAATGATCAGATATATCAGTGTGATCTAAAGAAAAAGGATTTTCTTTTGTATACGCTACTTGGAAGAGTAGAACCTGCATGTACATGCGCTTTTACCAAGACAAACCAATGTACAAATCTACAAATATGGATCATAACTTTGTTACAATTCCGGACTTCAGAAAAACCCAGATCATGGCATTTAAAGAATAAAATGGTGTACATAATCAGATCTAGCCCAACCGATATCAGATCGTTCAATGATAAGTCATTTTAGGTCTCATGATCATGATCCAACATTGAATTCAAGGTGCACATAAATATTTCAGATCAAATCAACAACATAGCCCCTGCAACATTAAATATACTTTAGATAGAAGAATTCCTTAGAAACCCATTCACTTGCATGCTTGTCCTTATGATCTTCTCCTCCTTATATAGTTTTTTCCCTTTCTCAATACCTCGGACTGAAACCACTTAGTGACCCATGGTATTCTTAGGCAGGATCAAATAATCGTTACTCCTCTCAATATTGTGGGCTAATACCATGGTATTGACCCCTGTTATTCCCTAATCTTGAGTTTCCAACCTGTACGCACTTTTCCTCTTGTGAGAGTGTTTGTATATGTATATGCACTTTTTGTTCTATGGACCAGCGTGTATACACCATTTTGATTTAGTGGACCTGCGTATACTTCTTAAACTGCTTTACTTCAACCTTTTCCTTCAACTTCTTTATTCTGATTAGTAGACCTTAGTTCCATCTTCCTGTTCTTCTGTATCACTTCCTTGTTACCTCTGAATAATATACCTATTATACTGTGAGTTTCCTTTTATCAAAACTAAACTGACCTGTGAGTGAGTTGTCATCAAGGACAACACTTGTATCATAATGCCAACATAAGAAGACTAATCTATGTAGCTCAATGATTACTCTGACCTTCCAAATATTTTCCAAGGATCGAATGATGCTTGTGATCCTACAAAAGAACTTACATCAACCATTTAACCCAATCCTACAACAAGAAATTATTAATACTAAATGCAGAAATAGAAAGAAATAAAAACAAGAGATGCATGTGAATAAGAAGTGAAAAGAAGGAAAGAAAATGATACAAAATGGCTCTGAGGCTCCTAGGATGGCTAAGCCCAAGGAAACTCAGAGACCTATGGAGGATAACAATATTTAGAAGTTGAACATGACACCAATCTTCATTATTTTCATCAATACAATTACATCCCTGCAAGAAAATACAATGCAATTGTAGAAATATGAGTTCTCTCCACAAGAACACTAATGAAAATCTCCCCCTAGAGGAAAATTCGGCTTGGTACTTATACAAAATTATTAGTAATCATTCCACATGAAGGGAGGAAGCTTTCCCCACCAAAATCCATTGATTAGTGGATCTGGTCCCCAATACTAGGAATCTGCATTAAATGGCTGGGAACACATTCCTAGATTTTCTCAATCATTGGAGTTCCAAAATATGAGCCATAATTCCATAATATCTTGTTGATTTATTATTTATTATTGATCCTCCTGTAGTATGGAGCAAGTCTCTAAATTATCTCCTCCTCCAAATCTTCATAATCTGCCCAATATTATCATAATATTCCACAAAAATAAATAATATTAAGCAAAAATATGCAATTATTCATAAACCTTCCTAATGAATATATTAAAGTTAAAAATACATTATATAATGCAAGAAGAGAGTTTTAATATGCCGAAATATGGTTAGATCGATCTTAATTTATGTTTAATTTATAGGCATGGGCCTTACTTTATGTCTAATTTAGAGGCCCATGAGAGACCCACTAACTGTCAGAAATGGGATAGATGAAATTAGCGTCTAAGAGTTTTTGTAGTTCCTCTTTAACAATATCTCTTAGCATGAGATTCATTCATATCTAAGGTTGTCAGACAAGTCAGGCTCCCTCCTGGATATCGATATGCTGAGTACAAGTATCAGGAGGAATGCCTTTCATGTCTTCGTAACTCCAAGTGAATGCATCCAAGTGCTCTTGCAACAAGGTAATAAGTTGCTCTTACTGAGATGAATCCAAGTCTGAGCTAATGTGTAAATATTTGCCTCGACTAATTTCAATAAGATTGGGATAAGGAAGGATGGGAATCATATTTTCCTTCAAAATCCAGACTAAAGATCTCATGAAGTGTGTCAAAGTTAGGCATAGTGTCTAAATTATTCAAGAAATCTCATAATTCACCATCTTGGGTAGACTTAGTATGGTGATGAATGAAAGAGAGAGACTGGTTCTCCTCATCATTGCTATCACAATCTAACCATAAAGTGTCCTTGAGTTCCCAAATAGATCTAGCAGGTGGATATAAGGTGACATTTTTCCTAGAGTCTCCATGTGAAATGTACATACCATTGGAGCAACATCCAATATAAGCATCGGGCATGGCAAGCCATGGTCATACCAGAATCAAAGGATGTCCTCCCACTAGATTCTTTGGTTGAAGCACAATGAAATCCGTGGGGTATTCCCATGAATCTATAGAGACAACCACATCGTCCAATACTCCATCGAGCTTGATTTTAGATCTATCTAAAAGTTCAAGCACAGTGGGTGTAGGATGAATATGGCCCAACCCAAGTTGTTCCATGGTTTGGCTGGTCATAACATTGATGGCCACCCCCAGGTCTATTAATACATTAGAGACAAGGATATGACCTATCTAGACAACTGGGTTTCCAGGATCTACATATTTCTCGATTCATACACATCCTATCACCAACTCAGCTGCTCTACCAAAAAACTGAATGGTCTGAGGTTCTACTCTCTTCCTCCCTAGATTTTTAAGACATAACTCCCTAATGATCTTTGTACAGATGGGAATTTCTCTAATAACCTAAAGTAAAGGAACATTTATGCAAACATTCTTTAAATCTGAAGCTAGAGTGGACTCAGTGTCACTCTTCTCCATACCCAACCTCTCTAGATAAGGGGGCTGGTTTGAAGAAGATGGTGAATCTGAAGGTGTGGGAATGGGGCCATGGGTTGAATGGTGACATTGTTTTTCGAGTGATTAAGAGTTTCCTCCTCATTTTTCTCCTCAATGATCATTATGGATTGCTTTTGTTTTTCTAGTTTAACCACCCTTCCCAACCTCAATTGAAGCTCATTTATCCCAACCGACAGGGTTTGATAGATAGGAGAAGGGGACAATCCAACTGAGTGAATTAGTTGTATCGCCTTATTATTAAGATTCAGTACCAGTTGAGTAGGTAGTTGATATGGTCTAAATGGTGGTGGCAAAGGCAATTGTGTCATTGGTTGACTCTGCTGAGGTAGAGAGGGAAAATATGGTTGTGACATATGGTGCAATGCATATGAAGGAGGATATGATGGCATCTGAGCAGGATAGGAATGATATGAATGGTTTGGCCCTCTCCATCCTTGTTTCCAAGGTTGAGAGGACTGTCCATGGTGAAAATGGTTTTTGTGCTGCCAATGTTGAGAGTGATTATTATTATTATGATAGGAATATGAAGGTGTATTATAACCATAAAAATGTGGTTCGGGAACCATACCTGCACTTACCTATGGCTAGTTCCTTCATGCTCCCATGGCATGTTACGACTCAGGTTCAGAATGCTCCTTGAAAAACAACTTTTAATCCAGGTATGGAGGGGCATTCCTCAGTGGCATGGTTCTATACACAGATCACACATTTATTACCACTTTTTATATCAACAGGACACTCTCTTAAAGGATTATTTTTACTACATTTTGGACAAAAATAGACACTGACTCTTGTTCTTTTTCTAGCCTTTTCTGAAATCTCAATGAGTCTATTTGTTTGCTAACAATATTCATTATTTCAATTTTCATATTGTCTATTTTCTTCTCCAAGCCAGTAATCATAGCATCTGTAGATCCCAGTTTGTTAGTTCTGGTTCGACCTCCTCTAGTGGATCTGGATTGATTTCGTGAGAACTTCCTGCACAAGTCACAAATTTTTTCAAAAGTTTTCTGAGCAATATCTCCTTGTCCTAAAAAGTTCAAATTATATCTAGAATCCTTAGTAATCCCTCGCAGGAACAAGATTCGAATAGTACTTAAATAAAATTTGTGTTTGGGCCTTTGGAGTATATACAAAAATCTCTCTAAGTAGTCCTCCAAAGTCTCATCATCACCTTGTACAATGGTGAAGATCTCAACCTGCATTTCTCTAGTTTTCCAATATTCAAAAATGATCTCTTCATTTGTTCCCAAAAACTTACAGTGTTTCCTCCTAGTCCCATGAACCAGCACAAGGCTAAATCCTTGAGAGTTGCAGGAAATAATTTTAATTTATGGGCATCAAAAGAATAATCATAACTCCTACATAGTATATCTAACTCAAAAAGGAATGAATTTGGGTCTGCACGCACCTTACCATGAAAATGTGGAAGATCTAAAGGTGAAATATTCTACATTTTCACATTCACTTCTGACTTCACTATTGGAAATCCAAAAGTGGACTGCTCTTTATTTACCTGATTCTCGCCAGTCCCCTCTGCATGGTCTTCATGATTGTCCATTGTTGTGCCCACAATTAGACTACTTTTAGAATATGAAGGTTGACTATTGCTGAATTGGACTTTCCAATCACTGTTAGCCTCCTTCTTCCCCTTTTCGAGTTGTGTCACACCTGAATCATTGTTTCCAGAATCCAAGTGGACCATTCTGGCGTGATGAATCTCGGTCTGCTTAGACTTCCTACTTGCAAAAGAAGGTCCAATAGGAGAATAGTTTTCAGATTTCTTAGTGTTTCATTGACCCTTATTGGGCTTCGAACCCCTACCTTTCTTAGGCATTCATTTTAAAAAATCAAAACCAAAAAACAAAATTTAGATGGTGTAAAGAAAAGAATCTGTCAATTGCTACAAAGAATAAAAATAAATAAACACTCGTAAAATCCTTAAAACAATAGAAGCATACTATAGAAAAAATAATAGAAAACTTACCCCTATTGCAGAAAACGAAAAGTTCTTACCAATTTAAAATTGCCTCCCCAGCAACGGCACCAACATGTTGGGTGCAGGAATTGCGGTTAGGCAGACTCCTTCAACACTTAATTATCAACTCGGGGGTTTCGTAAACTTAGAGGTGAAGCACAGGAAATGCCAAAAATGATATGAACTTTTCCTAACTCTATTCCTACTTCCTTAATTACAACCTTGCAGAATCGAAAAGAAAAGATCACCTGGCAATTTACACCAAAGAAATTCTAGTGCTGGAATGTGAAAGAAAGTACTTTTGCGGAGAAATAAATGAAAGGAACTTTCAAACTCTTGTAAGCAATCCTAACTAATTGAAATGGAAATATATGTCTATCTTCAGTATAGTTGTATGTCAGATTAATAATTGGACCCTTGAAGATGTCTGACTTCTTTATAGATCTTTCTCCCTGCACTGAGTTGTTATTCCTGTACTCCTGCAATATTCTTGCACTAGTACTGGAACAAAGTTTATATGCTAGAAGTATATTTTACACTTGTACTAAAGATTTTTGTCCTCATGCAGGGGCTCTAAGCCTTAGGAGTAGAGCACTCTGTTGTTGTATTAGGATATTTATCCTTGTATCGGAACAAAGATTCCTGCACCAAGTTTTCAAATTTCTTTCCTAAAAGAATAAAGTGTGCGTTAACTTAAGGAAATAATTTGCAAAGGTGATCAAAACTTTGCAATAGCTTCCACAAGAAGAAATATGCTTCAACCCAACTTAACTTCAAAATAAGAATTAACTTCTAAAGTCAAAGCACACTTTTCTTCAATAAAGGAACTCTTTCATGCAACTAAAGAAATCATCTAGTTGTGACAGCAGGATTTATCCGTGTAATAGTTATTCATACAAATCTGATCTGGCTTTTCAACCTTCTTAATCCAGAAAGGTTCACTTTGAAATAATTAAATATGAAATTCAATCCTTTCCTTAAAAGTGTAAAGTGTAGGTACATATTAATGTGTTATAACAACATTCATTCCTTAATTACCAAAGCATATTTAATTCAAGATATCAAGAATACTTCTAAAAGATGAAAACTCCCTTGCAGAAAAGCATCAAGACTCTTATGACATAAAATAATGAAAGACTTTTGTTGTAATGAACCAAAGAAATCAACTTGCAGAACTGTAAATGCACTAGTGCAGGAATAACGCAATTGCATGATCCAGGGATAAACAATACTAAGATTTGAAGAGAAAAGATTACAAAAGGGTAAGATAAAACTTAGTTAAGCATGCAGACCATGGATCTGTCACACAATGGTTACGAATGAAAGCGAACTTGAACTTTGTGGAAGAACAAAAACATCTATTTAATTCACACCTTGCACTAAAATGAAATCAACACACCTTTAACGAGAAAGAATAATGTGAGGGAGAACGAGCTGGGTTGGCTTGGCCCTAGCCAACTAACTCATTTGCCTGTTTAGGAAAGCTGGAAACTCAACTCTCAACAATGCATCAACACAGAATTAAAACATAGGATTGATATAACATGGTGCAGTCCCTTTATATTAAATTTTAGAATCAGCAAATGTACATGGTGAAATCAAATCCAGCCTAGAAAGAGTGTGATTCCAGCAAAATTACAAAATACCACAGTTACGGTAACATTGCTATTGTTATCGCTCACTACCATTTTCTATCTGAATCCTGCGGTCATAACCAAATTACATTCAACATTACAATCTAAGCCTTTCAACTGTAATGAAATAACAACAACATTACATCCTAAGACTTTTGGCTATAACAAAACACTAAACTTGAGCATTCGGTCAGTTACCTAATCTCTATCATATCACTGACTTATCTCCACTCCGAGCCGAACTCAAGATGACCGATTCTGAATGAGATATCCGTGTTAGGTAGTGAGTTCTCAAAAGTTTAAGATTCGTCAATGGTGTAGGAATCCTACCTACACTCGACCATGCTAAAGAAATGATTAATACGGTGCTTACCAAATACTTTAGGAAAGAAGATATTAGTTGCAAATAATATTAAAGGTATAAAACCTATAAAAATAATTAATTAAACACATTTGTAACCCTTAAATATGAAATATAAAGCTAGTGAAAGAAAAGGCATGATTCTTGGAATAGTGCAGGAATCAAGAGGTTGCGAGATTAAAGAAAAGGTCTAAGGTTATGATTTTGGAGTAGGAAAGGGGTCAAAAAATAAGCAATTTAGCCTACCAACAATCTAACCATTAACGAGTGTAGGGACAATATATAACCTTCTTTATTGGAGAATTAATTTCCCAACCAAGATTATCTTGAATATGGTGTTGATGTCATGTATGGAAGTCTAGATAGTTTTTACCACCATAACATTAAACAAAACAAGTTGTGTTATCACATATAGAATAGATACATCACATAAGTTTAAATTGGAATGGGTTAGGGCTTTTCATTGGTGCCAAACCCATATGAACCAAGAATAATCTCGTATGTGCCATATGAAATGAAACAATGTGGGTTATATAACAAGACTTCTAGTTACGTTAATAAAGACAATCATCTCCGTGTAGATGAAATAGAGTTTATGTGACCTCGAAACATTAGTGAAATTTTTGAAAATACATATTTTAAAGGAGATAACTTTGAGACAACTCAGAACTCTTCGAACGTAGTCAGAATGCTTCCACCAAACATTTTCCAAAATTCATATAATTATATCAGAGTAAAGACCATACTTAATCAAATATGTAATATACATCATTATTTGTAAAGGAGATAACTTTGAGGGTACTGAGACAAAAATAGAAGGACCAAAACAAATATATTTTTTTTAAATAGAAAGCATATATATATGCCAAAATTATTTAAAGTTTGGTAAAAAAATCAAATCGGAAGAAAGAAGATTTGAAAATATATAATTGTGTCAAGGTTATGAAGCTCTATTAATAGTTAGGTGTTATTCTTGGACATGATCGTGATTAAAAAAACTAGTCTTTTTTTTAACTAATAAAAAGGAGATGTGACAAGTGGTATCAGAGCCATAGGTTCAACTCTGAGGCCTAAAGGTTAATCAAGTGTTGAAGGTTTAAAAAAATTACTTTTTTCTATAACATAGAATTAAGAGATAAAGAGAATAGTAAGTGTAAGAGCACATGTTATATCTCCTAGGGAAGGAGAGAGGATCAGGTTGCACTTAGGAGATGAAATGTCCGCTCCTACAAAATAATTGCTAGAATTGCTGAAAGATTCGGAAACTGGAAGCAACCAGTAGTAAAATAATATCTAATAAGGATGATAGATGAGATACCCTTATGAAGCAGGGTATAAGTAATCAGGAAAATTACTAATTTTACATCTAAGAAGAGAAATATGTATTACTATAGTATATAAGTCTGGTTGAAGAAGACTTAGAAAAATGGAAGAGAGAGAGAGACTAGAAGATTAGTATAACCAAATTAAATTAGAGATACAATTTCAAACACGGTCGTTGATGAGCCCCAAAAATGGGTAAATATATGGGCTCATTTTTCCTCCTAACTTAGCTTAATCCACCATTCTCATTAGTTTATTGCATTTTTTTTATTATATTTATGCTAATAGAGTGAGTTGGGTTAGTCATTATGCCATGAAGTCTAATGTGTGCTTAATGCATATTTTTGGTCAATTTTGGAGACAAAGTCAAAGGTTTAATGAGCATTTGGTAGCAAATATTCGAAGAAGACAAGGGAGAGGATTTGTAGGAGGGTGTCCCCCTCATTTATGACTCCCTCCTTCGAATCCTCCTTCAGAAAGCTCGAAGCACAAGCAACCACATCAATGCATCAAAGAGGCAACCGAGCAAGTGAAGAATAACTGTTGTCTATCTCAAGTCTTGGGAGCCAAGCCTCCTTGATTTTAGGGGAGCTGTTGGGAGCTCCAGTTGTATAAGTAGAGAGGCCTAGGGCCTCATTAGGTTGTTGGATGTTAGTCAAATTTTCACACTTTTGTTGTAGCTTTTGCTCAGCTCATTTCAAGCTTACTTTTGTGGACAATTTTATGTAATGTGATTACTATTTTGATAATGAAGATGAAATATTTTCTGAGCCAGAACTGAGTTCTTCTAGAGGGTTGAAGCTCTTGGGTTAGGGCCCAACCCAAGCTACCCAAAACCTCTTTTTTTGTATTTATATATTTTGTTGCAGTTCATGAATTAGTTGATGTTAGATAGAATTCTTCCTTAGTAAGATAGGTGGCTTTTTGGTGATTTACATAGCTGTTTCCATTTTGGTTTGCTAAAGTAGGTTAAATAATGGTAAGAGAAAGATACAAAATGGCCATCAAGAGAGGCTTGACCTCCTTTCCTCCCTTTGGGACCATGAGTTGAGGTCAAGACCCTCTTGCTGCCACCAAAAACATAGTTTTGCCTTCTCCATGCAATTTCTAGTGTTATAGTTTTATTTAGAGGTTAATGCTTTGCTTCAGATCCATTTTTCCATACCCATTTCTGTTTCTGCAATAAATCTCCATTCATGCTTTCCTTTCCATATAGAATTGTTCAGCATTCTATTTTCCTAGATTAGAATTTAGGTTAACATGAGATACAATTCTGTTTTTTTTGTGCAGCTAGTTTCGTTGCTTGCTCAATTTCAGTGTTTGATTTGCAGCTCTCTTGCAGTACATATATACTCATAATAAGTCCAAAAATCAGCCACCACCATCTCTCTTTTCTACATGTTCCATAGGTCATTCATAACCCCTCATAAATCTGCCCTAATTTTCTTCACTTTTCTCATAAACTTTCCTCCCTTTCCTTGAACAAATCCAACCATCTCTCTCTTTCTTAATCTTCCCTGATGAACCTCAGACACCTTAACACATCCTTCTATCCCTTAGTGACCCTTTCCAACCATTTTTCCACCTTCAAAACCTCTAAAACAGCTCTCAGCATCCTCTTGTAGGTCCTCTTGTAGATCCCCTATAGCCCCCTGTAGAAATTCCAGTAGGTGACATTTTGAAGTCCAATTGCAGGGAAAGCCTCCAGAAGGTTACCAGAGGCCTCCTAGGACCCCTCCACAACTTCCTACACCTCTGAAAACTCCAAAGTCACCCTCCATCACCACCTAATCACTGCCACCTCCACAAACAAATAAATTACATGCATGACAATTTCACATAAAATACATAAAAATCCAAAAATATGTTTTTTTCTCATTTCCTCCTAGAAATAGCTTGAATAGATGTTGTTTACTTCCTAAATAGGTAATGGCATGCATTTTATTGTTTTTCATCTCTCTTTCTGCAAAAGTAGGGTTAGTTGGTTAATTAGGGTTTGCTAGGGTTACTTTACATTTTAGTCTTCTATTCCTTTCTGCAAATAAAGTAGCCTCTGTAGAGTGAGCTTTCCTTTATTTCATCACACATAAAGCTTCTTCTAGAAATCATAGAAGCTAGCTTGAGCTCCTATTGATCTTGCACCCGCTGACTAAGTGACAGCCTACAATAAGGACTAGTACTTGTGCATATAGCACCTTCGCTTCCAAGTTTGTTACGAACTACCGGGTTGATAAAAGTAAAGTAGGAAGCCTTAGAAGTTGCAGCATTATTGCTGCAATACTAGTGCTCACCACTTTTTGGCATCATTTCTGGCGAAGCGTCAGATTATTTTGTGATTACTGCTTTTCTTCTATTTTCTACTGCAACATTCTGCTAAGTAGTTCGTTTTAGCAAAAGTAGAGTAGTTGTTTCTTTCAATTTCTACATTTCCTTGCTTTCATTTCAATTCTGAAATTTCCATTTCAACAAAAGTAGATTAGCCCTTTCAATTCTGCAATTTCCATTTCAACAAAAGTAGATTAGTCCTTTCAATTCTGCAATTTTCATTCCAGATTAGTCATTTCCTTGCTTTCATTTCAATTCTGCAATTTCCTTTCAGCAAGTTCATTTCAGTAGTTGCAATTTGTTTGTTCAATCAATTTCAGTTTGTAGGTACAAGCAGGAAAAAAACAAAAATCACCCAAAAAGATATTTCCTTTCATGCCTCGTAGGAACATAGATAATTCAGGGAAATTCCTACCCAACACCCCCACCACATCACAAAGCCACCCTTCTCTCTTCTTTGGTGGCAGTGATCTAGAAGAACCTTTAGGGGAAAAATCAGAGACATTTGAAGAGCCTATAGGAGAAGAAGAGGAAGAAAACATCCCTCTTGAGACAATGGCTAAAAATAGAAATGCTAGGGGGAATGGAGAAAGAGTAGAGGGTACCTTTCCCATCCGAGAGACCAATGAGGACACTAAAATGAAGAACATAAGCCCTTCAGCCCTACCTCACTTCCATGCATTGACTACAGAAGATCATGACACCTTCCTATTTGAGTTTTTTTTTATTTATCGAATCTATGACTATGTAGAAGATTAGCATAAGTTGAAATTGTTTCCTTCTACCCTCAAGGATGCAACATTGTGCTAGTTCATGGGGTTACCTGGCAACAACATCACAACTTGGGCTCAGATGCAACAAGCCTTTAATAACAAATATCGAGACTACTGTAGGTCAAAAGATACCAAGGAAAAATTCTTCCGAATGACCATGGGAAGTGATGAATCCTTGGAAGATTATGAAGAAAGGTTCCAGCTTAGTTATAAAAGGGTCAGGTGCACCCTTGACTCCGAATCTCTGAAGTTGGTCCTGCTCAGAGGAATTCTGGAAGACCTTCTAGACACCCTCCATTTACTAGCTAGGGGAGACATCTACCAACTACCTTATAAAGACATAAAGACTATTTTTAGAAACCACTCTAGGGCAGCTAGAAAGAGAGGTAGGGGGAGTCAACCCATAGCTAGTACCTCCTCATCCAGTTCATCCCTTAAAGGTGAACTTGAAAACATGCTGGAAGAATTCAAGAGTGAGATGCTGCAGACTCTTTCCATGCAAATGGATACCTTGCATATCAAAAGGAAACAAGAGGAAGCAGAGAGGGCTTTGGCCATTTTTTGTCCTAGGTGCACTAGAAGGCATCCTAGGAATGAATGCCCATTGAAATCTATAGAGGTTTGTTCAGTCTATGAAGAAGATCATTCTACAGATAAGTTCCCTTCCTTACCCAGACTTAAAGTTGTATACCAAGGGGCCGAAGGAGCCACTGAACCACTCTATTTCATGAACCAAAGGAGACTGCATGGGCCTAGACCATACCATCAGGGAATGCAAGGGACATCTTAGGCATACTACAACCCCAATCAAGCCACTTCCATACCTTCTTGGGGTCCCCTTGCTCATCCTTCCTGGTCCACACCTCCTCCTTGGTCATATCCATCTCAATATCATGCCCAACTAGCCACTCATTCATTCCATTCCTATACTCATCCACAACCTCAGTGGAATGCATCTCATCAGGGGTGGAGGCCCCAGTACAACTCTCCTCCCACTCTTTTGCCTCCACCACCTACTCAACCGCAACCATTACCTCCTGCTCCACCAAGGCAACCCCAAATGCCTGCTCAACTGAACTCGAACTCGAACAACAGACAGGCTCAGCAAGTATACAGTGGGGAACCATCATGCCCAACCTATGTTGTGGAGATTCAAGAGATTAACCTATGATCTGGGAAGGTCCTCCTAGATAGCCAGCCTCCCCCTCAGGAGGTTGAGGAAGATAAAGAGGAAAGTGAACCAAAAGCAAATCCACCCTTTCCTAAGAGACTATCCGAGACAACACAGCCCACCCCAGAAGAAACTGAACTTCTGGGAGAATTGAAATAGTTATGTGTAAAGATACCACTTCTCTAAGCCATAAAGGATGTGCCCATATACAATAAGATGATCAAAGAGAAGTGTTTCAAGCATCCAGGCAAGTGCAAGAGACATGCCCCAACCATCAATGTCATAGGACAATTGTCCGACCTGATGTTGGGGCAGGTAATCTATCCGAAATATTTAGACCCTAAAAGCCCAGTAGTTGATGTCCACATCAATGGCACCATGATCCCACATACATTGATTGATCTGGGAGCTACCATTAATGTGATGACCAAGGACACTATGCTCAAGAAATTTCAGCAACTTCCAGTGCACGGTTACCAAGAAATTCACCTCCATCACCTTCAGCCATTTTTTCATTTTCTCAATATCTGTGCATCCATTTAAAAAAAAAAATCATGGGGAGATGCATATGGATGATGGTAACATTCCCAAGAAATTACAACCAATTCCGGTGCACGGTTTCCAAGAAATCGGCCTCCATCACCTTCAACCATTTTTAGTTTTTCTCAAGATCCATGCATCCATTGACCAAAATGTTTCTATGGGAGGTTCATAATGATGATAAAAACATGCTCAGAAAATTTCAGGTCAATCGAGTCTACCGTTTGGGAGATATGGACAAAACAAGTCACTGTCCCATAGAAGTCTAGCATCAGCAGCATGAGGGTGCAAATATGAAGGCTGAAGCAGACTCCTGAAGATAAAATCCAGCCAGAAAGGATACCAGCACAAAGTACACAAGCCACACATCAGGGAGAAGCAAGCATAAAGCATAGGAGATACAGGCATGCAGCACTGAAATTCGAGCATGCAGGAGCAACAGAACCATGCAGCACCACAACACGAACATTCGACCTGCAGGTAAGTGTCTAACCCTCTACTCTATTGCATCTATATAATTCAAAAATTGCATGAATGGATTAGATGGTTAGGGTTAAACCATAAAGGTGGCCAGTTAACTGGCCACCCTCATCCAGTTCGACTGCACTCATCCAGAGATCCCACACACGTGTGCCTAGTCAACTCATAGAAAATCCAAAAAGATAGGTAGTGGCGGGTGTATAAACTCCGATGCAAATGATGGGAAGTGATTACGGGTAGAATTCATGAGGAGTCATGATGACACAGCAGTGGGGACCAACGGTCTAAATAATGGCAACGTACCATTTTTGCCACCTCACATCATTGCCGAAACTATCTCGAGTAAACATAAGTACTCCTCGTCGAACTAATTCACCACCTTTGTTTAAATTTTATCATCGTCCCCATGGCTACAACAAGCTCCATACCACCTCCATAGCCTCGAGACCATTGTTCTCTATTATTTTCATCCCTCCTTCTCTTATCGGCGTTCTACGGAATCATTATCGGATTCTAGAGGAGCAGTGACAAGTTCTACAGGAGAACCTACAACCATTTCTACAGGAGGGGCAATAAGCAGTTTTACAAAAGAGAACATGGGGTTTTTGCTCAAATTTGGACCTAAAGAGGTAGGCTCTGCACAAACCCACCTTGGATATTCATATGTACAAGGAATGATGCAATTTTAAGGATGAATTAAGCCTGAAAAGAAGAGGAATTGCATTAAAAAATTTTGCCTATTTCTTAAAAAAACACACAGTTTTTTCTCTGTTTCTTGTTTCTGCAAAAATTGTTGTCTCCTTCTCCACCTGGGGTGTTCCAAAAGATTATAAACATAATGACAAGGGGATTCATGAGGAAGGAACCCATAAATTCAGTCAGGCTCCATGAACATCTTGAGGTAGTAGCCATTTTTACTAGATCCAATTGGATGCCATTTTTTGAAAAATTTAGAGGGTATGATGAAGAAGTGACTCAGGAGCTTTCACTTTCCTTGGTACCCCACTCAAATACCCATGCCACTGTTACTTTTAGAGGTCTCACCATGGAAATCACCCCAGAATTGATTAGTAGGGTTACTAGTCTTCCACTTTGACCACTCTGGAGCAAAGATGAGAAGCCATTGGGTCAAGTTGCCAAGAAAACCTTCTTCCAACCAAATGAGCATCTTGTAGAGGATAAAAATGGCATCAAAAGAACAAGTGTACCTTACCCTTGGGATGAGGTCAGTTACCAAATTATCAAGTACATTTCCTGTGAAGGGAGGTATAACATATTTTATGGTTACCATTTCAGACTTCTGCATGAGCTAAGTTATGGCATGGATATTCCCACACCCCAAAAACTCAGCATTCATTATTTTCTCCTGCAATCCCTTATAGACTCCAGCATTAAATTGAAGGCAGGAGGTCCAGATCAATTGGCTCACCATGGAATAATTAGATAGATGGTGGAAGAATCCTTCCACACCTTCACAATCCCCATAGCCTGGGAGATCTTCAGAAATATGATAGGAGAAGATGATATAAAAGCCCTCACATATGACCTCAGTCCTTCTGAAAGTGAGGGGGAAGAACAAAAAGGGGAAGATGAGGAGGAAACCAAAACAGAGAAGGAAGAACCTAAAACAGGGAAGGAAGAGACTAAAACAGAGGAGAAAAAGACCAAAGTAGAGAATACGGAACCTAGGACAAAAGAGAAAATGACTAAAATAGAAAAGAAAAAGACTAAACCAGAGAAGAAAAAGACTAAAGCAGAGAAGGCAGAAACTAAAAAAGATGAGAAGGAAACCAAAACAGAGCTAGAGAAAACAAAGCTAGCAAAGGCAGAAAAGATAAAAGAAGAGGATCTCACATCAGAAGCATGGGTTGTCAGGGAGGCCATCAGAGCCATCAAAGATGAAGAGATGGACTAGTTGCTCAGAGGATGAGCAACACATTCAATAGGGGGGTGATGATGAACCCTAGAAATGGGTAATTATATGGGCTCATTTTTCCTCCTAACTTAGCTTAATCCACCATTATAATTAGTTTATTGTATGTTTTTTATTATATTTATGCTAATAGTGTGAGTTGGGTTAGTCATTATGCCATGAAGTCTAATGTTTGCTTAATGCAGATTTTTGGTCAATTTTGGAGACAAAGTCAAAGGTTTAATGAGAATTTGGCAGTAAATATTCGAAGAAGACAAGGGAGAGGATTTGTAGGAGGGTTTCCCCCTCATTTATGACTCCCTCCTTCGAATCCTCCTTCAAAAAGCTCAGAGCACAAACAATCACATCAATGTATCAAAGAGGCAGCCGAGAAAGTGAAACATAATTGTTGTCTATCTCAAGTCTTGGGAGCTAAGCCTCCTTGATTTTAGGGGAGTTGTTAGGAGCTCCAGTTGTATAAGTAGAGAGGCCTAGGGCCTCATTAGGTTGTTGGATGTTAGTAAAATTTTCACACTTTTGTTGCAGCTTTTTCTCAGCTCATTTCGAGCTTACTTTTGTGGACAATTTTATGTAATGTGACTATTATTTTGATAATGAAGATGAAATATTTTCTGAGCCAGCACTGAGTTCTTCCAGAGGGCTAAAGCTCTTGGGTTAGGGCCCAACCCAAGCTTCCCAGCACCTCTTGTTTTGTATTTATATATTTTGTTGCAGTTCATGAATTAGTTGTTGTTAGATAGATTTCTTCCTTAGTAAAATAGGTTTCTTTTTGGTGATTTACATAGCTGTTTCCATTTCAGTTTGCTGAAGTAGGTTAAATAGTGGTAAGAGAAAGATACAAAATGGCCATCAATAGAGCCTTGACCTCCTTTCCTCCCTTTGGGACCATGAGCTGAGGTCAAGACCCTCTTGCTGCCACCAAAAACATAGTTTTGCCTTCTCCATGCAATTTCTAGTGTTATAGTTTGATTTAGAGGTTAATGCTTTGCTTCAGATCCATTTTTCCATACTCATTTCTATTTCTGCAATAAATCTCCATTCATGCTTTCCTTTCCATATAGCATTGTTCAACATTCTATTTTCCTAGATCAGAATTTAGGTTAACATGAGATACAGTTCTGTTTTTTTGTGCAGCTAGTTTCTTTGCTTGCTCAGTTTCATTGTTTGATTTTAAGCTCTCTTGCAGTACATATTTGCTCATAATAATTCAAAAAATTAGCCACCACCATCTCTCTCTACTACATGTTCCACAGGTCATTCACAACCCCTCATAAATCTGCCCTAATTTTCTGCACTTTTCTCATGAACTTTCCTCCCTTTCCTTGAACATATCCAACCACCTCTCTCTTTCCTAATCCTCCCTGATGAACCTCAGACACCTTAACACATCCTTCTAGTCCTTAGCTACCCTTTACAACCATCTTCCCACCTTCAAAACCTCTAAAACATCTCTCGGCATCCTCCTGTAGATTCTCCTGTAGATCCTCCTATAAATCCCCTACAACGTCCTGTAGAAATTCCTGTAGTTGACTTTTTGAAGTCCGATTGCAAGGAAAGCCTCCAGAAGGCTACCAAAGGCCTCCTAGGACCCCTCCACACCTTCCTACACCTCTGCAAACTCCAAAGTCACCCTCCATCACCACCTAATCGCTACCACCTCCACAAACAAATAAATTACATGCATGACAATTTCACATAAAATACATAAAAATCCAAAAAGATGTTTTTTTCTCATTTCCTCCTAGAAATAGCTTGAATAAATGTTTTTTACTTCCTAAGTAGGTATTGGCATGCATTTTATGGTTTTTCATCTCTCTTTCTACAAAAGTAGGGTTAGTTGGTTAATTAGGGTTTGCTAGGGTTACTTTACATTTCAGTCTTCTTTTCATTTCTGCAAATAAAGTAACCTCTGTAGAGTGAGATTTCCTTTCTTTCATCACACATAAAGCTTCTTCTAGAAATAATAGAAGTTGGCTTGACCTCCTAGTGATCTTGCGCCAGCTGACCAAGTGACGGCCTACAGTAAGAACTAGTACTTGTGCATACAACACTGTCGCTTCCAAGTTTGTTATGAACTACTAGGTTGATAAAAGTAAAGTAGGAAGCCCCAGGAGTTGCAGCATTATTGCTACAATACTGGTGCTCACTAGTCGTTATAGACCAAGACTAGAATAGGGTGGAGTGTATGGACAAAAAAGATAGACAACTACATTATACCATTGGTAAACAGTGGCTAGACTGAGTATTGAAACTCATATAATTGTGGAAGTTTGTTAAAAAAAATATTGTTAAATAAACAAGCCTTTTGTGTCAAGCATAAGTGGTTTAATATAGAAATCTAAGTATTGGTTTCTCTACCCATACATGGAACCTATCTGAGTAAGTATCTCTAGCTAAGATTTTAAAATGAAACTAGGGTGAATAGGGCCATAGTAGGCCATTATAAAATGAAACAACCCTACAAAAATGATGAAACATGAAGAGCTATATTCTCTAATGGTAGTATGATTATTCCCTTTTTGCAGACTTATGTATGGAACTATGATGAAGGCATTGTGAATATACCAGCCATTTACGTATGTTGTGAATGATTTTTATGCTCAGAGAATATTTATGGTAGCTTTGAATGTAATCATGTTAGTATTATTAGTATAGTAGATCAATATTTTGTCATGTGGTGAAATCCATGACTGAAATAATTAAAAAAAAAAGGTGTTCAGAAGCAGAGTTGGAGATTTACATAATGGTAAGACTTAAATAACTAGAGAATTAGGTACCAACTTATGCATAATACATAAGATATTTCTATATTTATGAAAGAAAAGGAAAATTGTTGTCTATGATTGTGTATACCAAATAATTATACCCATATAGTCTGGGTGAGGAAGAAAAATAGTCAGCTAAAAGATTACCTAGTAAGCCATGTCGAGATTCAATCTCATAAGGGGAATATTAACAATAAGTAGTCTATATATGGAAGTGAATATAGTTGGGATATCACTAGTAAAGCAGAGTGAAATCACTTAAAGTTATTAGAATTGTACTATTATAACTCTGAAATCATAGAGAAAATTCAATAGGAGGAAAAGAAAATTACCTAAGGGAAGTAGTCATTTAGAGTTGAAGTCCAAAGTTGTATATAGAAATTATGATTATAAATGAAGTAAAGATAAGTAGATATGGTTGTGAAAAACTAATCTACTTTTTAATGAAGAAAAAAACTACTAGTAAAAATGGTACTACAACAATCTCCTAATAATAGTACTGGAAATGGGCTATGTAATTATAAATAGAAAATCCAATAAATGCCACAAAAATTGTAGAGTTTGGATGGCAACAATAGGTAGGAATAGAGGAAGCATGTTGTTATAAACCAAAAAATGACTTGATTATGTCAAAATTAATTGGTGCACAAAAACTATCACAAAAAGTTGGAACTTGAATTTACCTTATAAAATTTTCGACAGAACCAAAAAGGTATTGTATTTCTGGCTAGGGAAGCATTGTGAGTCTTGAGGTAGACATTGATATATGTATGGTACCCAAGTAATTATGAATCACAAGAATTCATGCTTATAATTTTAGGAGCCTAGTTAAAAGAACTAGTGCACCATAAGCACTAAGAAGGTTAGGAACCTTTGTTATGAATACTCTAGTTTGAGAGTATAAATGCATAAAATGTATGCAAGATGCTCCATAGGAAGGTAAATACCTATCAAAAGTATCGAGAGAAGAGTGTGTAACCCTATATTATGTAGAATAAAGTGTAGCATAAACACAAGAGGTACGCAATGTTAACATGTGTTATAACTGAACTAGATACACAAAATATATATAGAAAAGAAAAAAACCTATAATAGTAGCATAACTCATGTACTAATATGATAAATATTGTAACTAATGATTTTGATTAAACTCCCATGGCTATCTTGAGTAAATTTGGTCTTTATAACTAATAAAGTTGTTGAAATGTTAATCATATGCTTATCGAGAAAAAAGGTGAAATTTCTGGAAAATTCCAAAAGGATTCCTTTGCGACCTCCTTAATTGAGGAATGTCAGAAATTGACATACTTGTAGGCTAAATTTCTAGTTCTATATATCGAAAACTAAAAACTAATGGCACAAGCATGAATTTGTTTTAAGGAAGAAGTGTGTGAAAACAAGTAGTTGTGTGGTACATAATAAATTCCATCTAAAACCCCCTATAAAAATTCATAGAGTTTTGGTAAGTCGAGATAGACTATTATGATGATTTATTGAGATAACAAAGAACATAAACATTTTAATACTCTCCAATTGAAAGAGAGAGTAATAATAGTATGTTTGTTTCACCCAAATTTAGGAAAGCATGAAGGCATACGCAATAGTGCTGAAAAGATTTATCAAATGGTAACTCTACATGAACATGTGTAAGATAAAAAGTGGTTAATATTAAATTGAGAGTGGAAATATTAATGTGATAGCCAAGTAAGTTGATTGATTCCATGGAAATGATGGACAATAAAATGGTAAAAGGGAGTTTTCTTAACCCTGACTTAAATGGCACATGTACTTATGCATTGCAGACATGATAATGTTGAATATATATAAATTTATATGTATAAGAATGTCATTGTGTTCGACATGGTTGTCAGGAGACGTTAGAATATAAATATGACTAATTACGGATGGCGTGAAAAGAGGAATATGATGACAAAAAGGAATTCCCACTAAGCACGACTCTTTCATTATGATCATCAAAAAGGAAAAGAGGCAATAGGGTCTATTTCACATGAATGGAGATGGTTAATCTCTATATTCTATGTGGTAATGTGTAAAGTGTTGAGTCATTTGTATATTTGCATTTTTTGTACATGTGTATGAGTATTATTGTATTGTGTTATGTGTACATGGCATTGTGAATTAGATAGCTTTAAATTAAAAAATGTGTTAACCAAAGATGGAATTTAGTTGATTACATTAGATAGAAAGGTGGATGGTAATTGGATTCCCTGGAGCAACCCAGTGGAATTGTAGAAATTGAGACTTGGAAACAACTTAGCATGGAAGAAAATATCACTAATAGTTACATCCACAATTACGAACACGTATCTCTAAACCTAGATTTTGATAATTGAGGTATTACTTTTTTGTTGATTATTAGAAATCGTGAAAAGATGTCCTAAAGTGACAAGGATAACTACACTATATTAACACAGTGTATTTGAGATATTCAATGCCTATTCAAGTGAAAAAAGGGAATAAATCCCATAGTTGTATATGAAAGTACAATAGTGTATAACCTTCAACGACAACGTGCAGTGCAAAACAAAATAGGGCCAAAATTAAAGGATTGTTGCAATGTGGACTCTTGATTTTGTGTTAAAAGAGAATAACAAGACAACGAAGATGAACATAGCCAAGTTCACTTGGGAAAAATAGGCAGCAATACAACAACCCTAAAAATGACAGGAAAACGAGGTTATGTTAAACTTTAATAATGCATATGCAACACTTGAAATGAAGATAAAACCATAAGTAATGCTACTTGTGTGATACCTCACTAGTTGTTATTGTCATATAAGGCAAGAAAAACAAAATGGTTCTTAAAATGTTATTCTAACTATGTAGACGGTGCAAATGGGAATGTGTGAAAATTTATAGTAGAACCACGTGATGGGGTCCATATAATTTGGAATAGCCATTGGACAAGTATAAAAAGAAAACTAAACAAATTTATTTCTATTGTCAATGTGCTTACATTAATCTTAGTAACTCTTATTAAATGAAGATTTCAAAGCAATGCTAGGTGTGGTAGTGTTTTTGTAGCAATGGGATACCAAAAGACACCTTCTTAGGAATTAGTTGTTCCCTGCAAAAGAAATCACAGATAGAATTGGTTGTTGTTAGTGGAAAAACATGAGTAAAAAAACCATTGTAAATTTTTAGACGGTGCATATATAACATAAACTAAGAACTAACAAACACACACATAAATAACGCTTGATGAAGCAAATAGGTCAACAAAGTAATGGAAAAGGGATCCATTTATTGACTACTAAAAGTAGAAGATGAATACAATAGATGAATATTAAACACTTGGAGAGAATTCTTTGAGAAATGGTGCTCAAAATCATCAACAAGGAGGTTCCTTTCTTCACTCTCTTTGCAAGCTTCTCCTCTCTCTCAAATAAGTATCGAGGTTGTCTCAATGGTGAAACGCTCTCCACACTAGAATGCTAGATTGTTGAGAAACAATTTGGCCAATATAATAATTCTCTACTTCTTCTTCAACAATGGAATGAAAGATTTCTTGGGAACAATTTTGTCAGCATAACATTGCCTTGTATTTGGTCTTCCAATGGCTTGTTTATATAGAATGTTGAATCCCTCTTTAGTCTCTTGGTCTATTAATGAGAAAATTATCCATGAGTAGGACAAGAGGATCCCTTGGGGATTGCATATTTATATGGCAACTCTAATTTGGCTGTCCTTGACTGGGACATGTTACAGAATCTCATCTTCCAAGTGTGTGAAGTGGTCTCAAATTGCTGATTCAAAATTTTCTTTGACCACACAACTATCGAAGAAAAAATCACATGATTGTCAATTTTTACCTTTGGATAGGCTACGCGGTTCAATTTTATACTTGAGACCTTTGGAAAATTTTTATTTTTATTTTTTATGATGTCTTCAGCTAGAAAGTATTCACCTATATGCTCTACTGGATGACTTTGGGTGCCATATGGATTGTACAAATGTGTGTATGATTTTTCCATGTTAATAGTTTCCCCCTAATGTATGAGGTTAGGAGAAAATGTATAACTGAAATACATCACATTTTTTTTTATTTTCATTGAGATTTTGTACAATATCTTCAGAGATAAGATAACTTGTTGGGGAGATGAGTAGGGAAAAACCTTGACTAAGGATAAAGATAACCATGCTCTAAAAAAAAGCATTTATACGAGGCAGGAATGTCCCATGCTCATTATGATGACTAGTGACTAAGTATTACAATCATACATGAAATATTCCTATCAAGTTAATGTTGTAGTGGCTGACATATTAATGGATAATAATGATAACTTCTTACACCATCAAGGGTGCTTCTGACAAGTAGATTGAATTAGGTGCCCCCATGAATCAAAAAGGTGAAGCACTGCTAAGTGAGGTGCTCATGGATGCATGGGTCTCCAACTCTGGGTACCTCCCATGCATCAAAATGTAAGCACCGCCAAATGAGGTGCTAAGTGATGCTTGGGTATTCGACTAAATGAGAGAATTTCAACAGTACAACATACGATACTACCCTGACATAAAAAAATTATGTTGGTGTCGAATGTCAGGGAGACCGATGTCATCAAGGGGTGATAGTGATTCCCATTATGCCACCTAAGGATGTCCCATAACAGGTTGGGGGCCACCCAAGATACTTCTTTGATCCTGGAAGATGGGTGTTGAAGTCGACAGGAAAAAAGTATCAACCGCCCGAAATGTTGATTCGGGGAATCATGGTGGAGAAAGATAATCGTAATATGGTGGGTCAGCAAGGTGTGATAATGAAAGTCGACAATACAAATGGATACAGCTAACTACCTAAGGTTGGATTTGTAATGCGAGTGGAGACACTCAAACAATTCTTCTAAGGGAAAGTTCTTGGAGTTGGTAGGACAACCAGGGTAGGTGTGAGCATGTTTCGACTGGCGTGGTGAATGATCAATGGATAAGGTGATGATCAACGAGCTCCAACCAAGGGTGACTAGGGATTTTCACCGAGTATGAGACATGAAAATATGGGTGGGAACCCTTTTCCTAAAAAATATGTGTATACTTTCCAAAAGAATGTAAAGATGGTTTGGGATGTACATACATGGAGACAGGTGCCCCATGAAAATGATGACCTGTGTGATGATGGAGGTAAAGTGTTTTGTGTGGAAGGTGGGGGCCCCATTGGTTGGTCTAGGTTTTGGGTTGATGAGGCAGATGAAGTGATGGAAATGAGCTATTTCATATGGAGGGATGATATGCCAAATGTAGAATGTTGTAGTGAATTCAACTTAATCTGTCACAAATAAATGAGGTGGTTCAGAAGTGGGGTTGGTAAGTAATAAGAGAAGAAGAGAAGAATGAGGCTAATATTCAACGCATGCAATTGAAATGGCTCTTGGGCCTGAGTGGATGTTCATGGATCCCAACGGTGTGTGGGGTCTACAACATGGGGTGATCCATGAATGGGAAGGTTCTATCGACTAGCATGGATGTTTACCATGTGCAAGGGGAGGTGGTGGTAAACGTGGTCAAGATGATGGACCCTATAGTGCATTTCAGAGAAATGATGTCAGGATATGCAAAGCTTTATAGGAATCCTATCATGCTAGGTAGAGAATTATACCTTCACTGTCAACGACCACCAGGGTACTGATTTTGGCAGGGAAGCTACTGATGTTCCTATAACCTTGACAACCAATACCCCAAGTGAAAAAAAATATTGATAAAAACATATATAAGTTGAAGTCTACCATGTTGTCGGATAGGGAATCCAATTGCTCAACATAGTCCCAATAGTTAGAATAAAAAAAATTAGTTCCAACATAGAACTTATGAAAGGTTTGAAAATTTGTATTTGTATATAGATGTCACTTATAAAGATTTGTTATCTAAACCTTTCGCATACATTAAATACAATTCTTGCATAGGAGAAATTACAGGAAAACTATCATATTTATTACAAGAAAAAATTTCTTTAAAATCTAATAGAAATAACCAGAAATTAAAACAGTGGACACTAGAGGGTATGCTATCTATGAAAGGAAATAAAAAAAAACTCGTAATTATTAAAGGAGTAGACAACATAAATATCAATTAAATTGCAAAGTATGTAAATAAATAACTTGTCAAATAGATAGTTCATATATTTCCATATATGAAGAAAACAGTAGGCATTATTAAAATTACAACTTGTTCCATTATTGGTAAATTTTCTCATAAATAAAGAAAAACGCATAAGGGCAAAAGGTAGGCCATAATTTCATGAACTAATCACATGAATAAAGAACAAGCCCTAAGGGATTCCTCCTACAGAATAAAAATTCAAGAGTTCCACGGGATTTATAGACTGCCATAGAGAAGCTAGGCTTTGTCCATCTGAGTTGGATACCTAGAAGGGTAAACAAAGAAGGAAATAAGAACTTTAGAACCTACAACATAAATCCATATCTAAGGTGAAGTTGCAAAGACAACTATTAAGAAAATATTCGTGACGAAACCCCAAGGAGCCCTACAACAAAAGTGAGTAAAATATCAATAACTAGAGAGTGAAATATTAAGAAGGAAAACCTTTCATAAGAAGAAGAAAAAATATGAATAGAATAGTAAAAACAATGTTAAATAAAAACCCTCGCAACTGCGAAGAAAACGACAAACCTATAGGCGGTTTCCAAACCATTCCTTTATTATGCAAATAAAATCCCTATTGGGTATTAAGAGAACACATGGAAACATTAGAAAGAAAATATCTTCATTCAGTGACTGAGTCAATTAGCAGAAGGGAGAAATAGTTTATGTTACCTGTTAAACCCTAGAAGGTGTTTGACCGTCATGCAAGTAATATTGGAGCAAATTTTGTGCAAGCCCATGCCACTATCTCACTGTTCAAAACCTCAGATGTTGTAAAGAGTTAGACAGAATAATTCAGGGAAATCTTGAATAGAGAATAAAAACAACCTCGCACATTTATTACCTTCAAAATCAAATTGATGAAGCTGAGCATGAATAAAACTTTGAATTGGAAGAAGTTGACTGCTACGGTGAACTTACTAGGTAGCTCTCTGTAAAAGGGAAATCCCAAAAATAAAACCTTGACAAACCCAGAGTAGAATTACTTACCTCCAAGTAACCGGAATAAATAAAAGAAAACCTATGAAACAATTACACCTAAAACTAACTCGATTGAATTCCCAATCATAAGATCTATCCATTCACAGGTGTAGGGCCAAGACCTAACCTTCCATAGTGGAGAATTAATTGAAAAACCAATATTATCTGGAATATGCTGTTGATGAGACATATCAAAGTCTAGATAATTTGAACCACCATAGCATTAAATAAAACAAGTTGTGTTATCACATACATAATAGATACAACACATAAGTTTAAATGGGATCAGGTTAGGGTTTTTCATTTGTTCCAAAACCAAATGCCATATGAAATGAAACAATGTGGGTTGTATGACAAGCCTTATAATTCCTTTAATAAATACAATCATTTCCCAACTGATACAATAGAGTTCATGTGGCCTTGAAACATTAGTGAAAGTTTTGAAAATACATATTATAAAAGAGATAACTTTGAGACAAGTGAGAACTCTTTGAACATAGCCGGAACGTTGCCACCAAACATTTTTCAAAATGCATATAATTCTATAATAGTAAATACCATACTTAATCAAATATGCAATAAAAATTATTACTTGTAAAAGGGATAACTTAGTGGGTAACGATACATAAATAGAAGGACAAAAACAAATATTTTTTATATAAATACAAAGAATATATATATATATATATATATATATATATATAGACACACACACAGAGAGAGAGAGAGAGAGAGAGAGATACCACACTTATGTAAAGTTTGGTAAAAAACTCAAACCGTAAGAAAGAAGATTTGAAAATATATATTTGTGTCAAGGTTATGAAATTCTATTGATAGTTAGGTGTTATTCTTGGAAATGATCGTGATATATATTAAAAAAAACAAATAGTCATTCTTTAGAAAAATTGTTAAAAGTAGATGTGACAACTATGGTGAGAGGGACAACATGAACCATGACTATGAAGGAGTAATGAATGTACACCATGGTATAATATAAGTAGTTGATTATTCCCCCCACCAAATAAATGCATTTCTATGTGTTAATTTTATTTTATTTTATTTTTGTTTTCTGATAATGCTAATGGGTACTACAAGAAGGCGGATCTAGAAGATTGTTCCTTGTGTGTAGCTATTTAACATAGGAAAATTAGGAGTGAAGATATCTGAATACTTCTCCACTTGGTCGCTTCAAACATATGCCTCTTAATAGAAGGTGCATCATACTCTCGCCTCTTGTTTTTCCTTCATTTGCATATGCATAAATGTGGGATTGATAGGTTGTAAACAATAGTATGTATGAAAATCCCTTGGCAGGTTTGTGGGTGCAAAGTACCTTATCATTGTAGGAGAAATCTCCATAAATAGTCAATATTTTTATATGATTTATTTGGAGGCATTCCATGTTTAATATTTTTATACTTTGTGTTTTGGTTTATTGGGAGATTTCTCAATGAAAGTTTCAACGAAGAGAGATTTGTGATTTAACGATGAGCGTGATATCGCTAGGAATTAACTAATTTAATTAAATATATATTTCTATATTAAATTTAATATAAAGAAATTACAATATTTTAATCTGTAACGTGAAAAGGATTATAATAATTTAAAGTTTAAAAGATTTATGATTTAATAAGAATTCTAAGGAAAGGATGATATCATTTGTAATTCCTTAATTTAATAAAAAAATTGTTTATCAAAATAGTATTCATTTTTTTTTTAATGTTTATTTCTTTATTAAAGTTTCAACCAAGGGATCTGTAACAAAACAAAGCAACTATAATATTTTAACGTGAGAGACATCAAAAGAGATTATAATAATTTAATGTGTATTTGTTCATAAAGGTTTCAACCAAAGAATCTGACATTTAACAATGATGCGCTTGCCATTAATTTAACAAAGAGACTACGATATTTTAAATTAACGGGACAGACTATAATATTTTAATGCTTATTTGTTCACAAAGTTTTCAACCAAAGAATGTGTGATTTAACAATGATGCCACTTGCAATTAATCTATCTAACATGAAAGAGACTATAATATTTTATTGTTTTATTTGTTCATAAAGATTTCAAACAAGGGATCTGTGATTTAACAATTATGCCACTTGCAATTAACTATTGTAATATGTAATATTAAAATAGTATAATATTTTATTATTTTAATAAATAAATAAATATAATATTAAAATATTAAAATAATAGTAATTATTATTATTATTATTATTAAATATATTGAATTTAAATATTAATATTATTAAAATATAATATTAAAATAATATAATATTTTATTATTTTAATAAATACATATATATATAATATTAAAATATTAAAATAATAATAATATTATTTAGTACTAGAAGGAAATTTAGCATATTCTAGATTTGTTTTTCTATGGAATTGTGTCATTGGAAACATGTTTGATTTTGTGCTAGAAGGAAATTTAGGACGCATTAGATTATCTCACCTTGCAATGTTGTTATTTGAAATTTTCTTATGTTTATAATGGAAGGAAATCGAGGATACACTATATTTATTTTGGACAACAGCTATTTTTGGAAATATTATTGTGTTTGTGCTAGAAATAAATCTAAAATATGTTAAATTTACTTCAACATGCAATTTTTTCATTTGCTTGTTTTTGTGCTATAAGGAAATCTAACGCGCATTAAATTTCTATCACCTTCCAATGTGTTTGAGGTCACGCTAGAAGGAAATCTAGCATGCACTCAATTTCTTTTTCTTTGCAATGTTGTTGATGACAACATACTTTTGTTTGTGTCAGAAACAAATCTAACATAAGCTTGATTCATCCTAGAGTGTTGTTATGTGCTTATGCTTCCATTAGAAGGAAATCTAACATGCAATATATTTTTTTTACACTCCAATACTTTTATTAGCAACATTTTTTTGTTTTGGATAGAAGAAAATCTAACATGCATTAGATATTTGTGTCCTTTCAATGTGCTTGTTTTTGTGCTAGAAGGAAATCTACCATATGGTATATTTCCTTCACCTTCCAATGTTGTTACTTGCAATGTGTTTATGGTTATGTTAGAAAAAATCCTACATGTGTTAGATTCCTTTTGGTTAGTATTATTGTTGTTGGAAATATAATTTTGTTTGTGATAGAAGTAAACCTAGCACACACTAGATTTATTTCTCCTTGCAAAATGCTCGTTTTTTTGCCTATAGTCTGTTTGTGTTTTTGTTGAAACGAATCTATCATGTGCTACATTTGTTTTTCCCCATAATTTTGTTATTGGAACTTGTTTGTGTTTGGGCTTGAAGGAACGTTAGCATGCATTACACATATATTTCCTTGCAGTGTGCTTATGTTTATGCTAGAATGAAATTGAGCAGGAACTAGACTTCTTTTTCCATGTAATGTTGTCACTGGAAACATGCTCGTGTTCGTGCTAGAAGGAAATCTAGCATGTTTTAGATCTTCTTCAGCTTGAAATTTTATTGGAATTGTGATTTTAATTGTGCTAGTAGGAAATATACAATCCACTAGATTTATTCTTCTTATTTTTCCAGACTTCTATGATCCATATCGTTATCAAAATGAATTTCGAAATAATCACATCGTTGTTTTGGAGTCAACATTTCAAACCATCTATTGTGGTTCATCCTCAGGACAAGGATGAAAAATCGGATCTGAAATTAGGTATAAATAGCAAAGATGCCACAGGTGCCAGAAGTGAATGTTAGAAATTCAGTTAAATAAATTTAGTTATAAGAAGAACGTTAAAAATTAGTTATGTCAAAATAATATTAAAGAAGTTAATTAGTTGGGAAAGATACTAAATAAAAATATAGAAAGAATAAATTAATCATAAATATTAAGGATCATAAATAGCCATTAAGAGAAGGTCAAAATAAATATATAAATAAAAATAAAATAAAATATTTAAGTAAATTAAATATTACTATGTGTATGAGTTAATATTTAAATGTTGCAGTAATCATTATCGGGATAATATCGATGGGGGAAAAAATCATAAAATACAAAAAATATTCATTTTTTTCAATTTTTTTAATATCTAAAGCATATACAACATAAAATAAATACATTTACACATAAATATGATAAAAGAACTAATATATAAGATGTGTATTATCATTTCTAGTGTTACATCACACATAACAGTGAATCATGTCCTGAATAGTCAGTCCTGACTCCTGAGTCCCAACTCAGCCTCAAAATATCAACAAAAAATATAATTTAATGTATCTCATATCAGGATTCATAATGTCATATACAATTAAATGAACCAAATAAATAACACCACTGATTTCCTATGCCCCTCTTGCGAGAAAATGCAATAGCTTTCCCTCTAGATGTACATGTTAGTGGAGTTGGCAGTGGACTCTGCTATGCTCTAGTAGCTGAAGAACTAGGAGCTACAGGAGGTAGACCACATCCTCTACTGGTGACAAGGGTAGGCTGGGTAGGTTGTGTCACCTCCTCGTCCTGTTGCTCCTCCTCCTCATAAAAAATCGGCAAAAAAAAAAAAAAAAATCAAGATTTTTTCCCAAAAAAATCGTGATTATTTCAAATTATCGCGATTTTTTCGCGATTTTTGCAAAAAAAAAATAACGTAAAAATCGGGCGATAATATCGTCAAACTCAAAAAATCACGATTTTTTGATATTATCGCGATTTTCCCAACACTGATTTAAACAAATAATCATATTATTATAAAAATATTAATAATATGAAATGAAAAAAAAACATTGAATAGAAAAATGGAAGAAAGAAAAAAATAAATAAATACATAAATAAATATAAAATATTAATAATACTAATAATATATATATCTATATATATATATATGAAAAATAAAATGAAAATAAAAAGAAAAAAAAATAATGAATAGAATAAATTAAATATTAAAATGAACAAAGAAGTCAAGACGAAAGGAGAGGAACCCACTCCTACTTAATTCTTGTCAGCGATGTTGTTGTTGGAGCTTGTGTTTGTGCTAGAAGTAAATTTCGCAGATGCTAGATTTATTTCACCTTGTAATGTTGTTATTTTGTTGTTTTTGTGCTAGAAGGAAATCTAGCACACGTTAAATTTTTATCACATTGTAGTGTATTTGGGTTTGTGATGGAAAGAAATGTCTCATGTACTACATTTATTTTTCTCTGCAAACAGGGGTTGCTGACAACATCCTTGTGATTGTGTTAGACGTAAATCTAACATAAGCTAGACTTCTTTCACCATATTGTTATAGACATTTTTGGGCACTGCAACCCCAATCATATATGTCCATAAACCAAGGGCTCCTAAGTCCCTAAAAGTGTTGTTTCACAGCCTAAAGGAACAAGGTCAGCTGATTACATCATCTCCCAGAGGTTCTCCACAAAAAACTCCTCAGGACTGGTCAAATCTGGACCATACAGACTGCCCAGTGTAGAAGGTGCGATGCATCCCACCAGCCCAGAGTAAAAGGTGCGATGTATACTGGATAGCTCTTCTGCAGGGTGTGATAAGCGAGAGTGGACAAATGGCAGAGACAGTTTGCAAGGTGGTTCGACATGGAATCTTCCAGAAACTTCTCCTATGACACTTGCCTCTCTGAAATCGCCCAAGGATGAGTAAGAGATCATCAATCTCCAAGTGGAATCAAGAACTATCAGATAGAGCACACTAATCAAATCTCATAAGAGGACTCACCTCCCTGTAATCATCTATTTATGGATCCCTCATCCCAGAGATCCAGAGGCTGGAATTTTGTATCTTGTAAGGAAGTGCTGCTGGTTTCTTGGTGTAACATCATAGTGTTGGGTGATCTAAGCTTTTCATGAGGTGAAGAAGGGCTTTCTTGCTGAGAGGATGACACTGGGTCAGAACAATTGGTCTTTGCTATTCTTGATATTAGTAAAGCTATTCAAGTTTTCCTCCACATTCTTGTATGATTGATGATATATGCATTTGTGTGGTCAATATATATCTAGTCCTATATTGTTTTTGATAGTAGATCTCTGTTCTTGGATACTGTTATGCTGCTTTGATTCCACGGGTGCTCTTTGAAGCTGGGTAGACGAGGAAGCGAGTGGTAAAGATCTATCAGAAGGGAGAGGAATCAAGAAAGGAACCAAGTGCAAGACAAAGGTTGGTCTCCTTTGTTCCCCTCTTATCTGCTTCTCATAAAGGAAAACAAAAGTAGTTCTAGTTTGTTTGTTTCTAGATAGCTACCAGTCTTAGTGGGACTAGCAGCTCTCCAGGGACACTAGATTTCCCGATAACAAAATGGCGACTCCACTAGGAAGCGAATAGCTTGTTTTATTTTCTATACTTGCTTGTTTTATAAACTTACATATGGAGCCTAAAGTCAAGCCAACTAGCCTTCGAACTGCATTTTCTATGCAAGTGCAAAGTAGATCAATGTTGCTTCAGTCTATCTCCTGGTTCTATTTATAAATTGAACAATTGATTTGTAAACATCCTAATTGCCCTTGTGGTGGCTCTAGTAACCTCCTTAGATCTACCCCTGTGATTTATTTACTGATTATCACTTGTTCAGCCTAAATCCCTGAACTGTGTTGCAAACTGTGATCAAGAACTGGATCAAAAGTCTCACACTGTACCATCGCACCCTCTCTTCAAGGATATCAGTATGCATCGCATTTCCCGTGTGTAGTAGGTGGGATGCATACTGGAATCCCTATGTAACAGGTGTGATGGTCAGAGAAGGCTAATATTGCCTCCAGCCTTTGGTTTTTCTTCACTCTTTTCAGCTCTATTCAGGAGTTTTACTGTCTATAGTTAGTATACCTCTGTGGAAACCCCCTTCCTTGCCATTATTATGCCTCCATTGTGCAAAGAACTGTAAATGCTTTTATATATTGTGAGCCTTTTTCAGTTCTCTTTTACAAAGAAGTAGCATAATTGAATTGTCGTTTCTTGATTTGGAAGTGTCGCAAGTGTCGTTTTTAGTCATAGAAGAGAATCTGATTTTTCTTGATAGTTGATTACACTGTTACTCTTGTATTTGATTTGAATTAACAGTTTTTCAAGCAGCTCATGAATTCATTCCTTCAGTGCAAGTTTTCAATTCCAAATCGCAAAGTGTCCTCATTTTCTTCATTTTGTCTTGAAAAGAAGCTTGTTAGTAATGTCGCTTTGAAAAATAATTCAGATTTGCGCTTAGCTTTCTTTTTCTCATTCACACATTAAGAAGGCTGAAAACAAATACATGCATGTGCATTTGCATTTAAACTGTTTGTTGGTTTGATTTAGGACAGTGCATATAGTGTGTGCTCTCTGCTCTATGTTGAAAGAATATCATCTCTCTTTCATTAGTAGCTAGGATTTTCATTGCAAAAAGAAGATTAAATGATTGCTTATCATCTTAGATTGCATTTTAGAAATTGTATATCTACATCACGCGGTGAACCTGAAAGGCAAATTTCTTAAACAATATCAACTGTAAAATAAATTTAATGAATATAAAAATGCTTTGGAACCTAACGCACAACATTTAGAAGTCTAGACTAGAGACGTATTCCGGCGTCATAAAGCCTGGTAACTGTTGTTTTCATTGCTGGTTGGGTGATTCCTCCACTTTGAGATGACAAGTGCCAGTACAGACTTGTGCTCCCACGTACCGTCGAGTATATATTGGGATACCACAATAGGCTATATCCTTTATCCATAGGGAGCCGTGTCTACCGCCCTATCGATCGCAATGCACTGAACACAACATTCGCGAAGATTGACTGCCGTACCGTAAAAAGTATTCTACAGTTTTGCGATTGGTTTGGTAATCCCTCTGTCTAGACTTCTAGAGTAATCTCTTTCGTTCCTTTTCAGACTCCTTAAAGGAAAAGGTCCATCTAATCACTTGTCACTTCAAGCTCATTAAAAATTGAAGGCGACTAGAGTCATCTTTTGTTTTTTCTCGACTCTTAAAAATTGAAAAAACAAGTTGTGTCAAAGCGTCTAAAATTCATTTAATTTGGAAACATATTTCCCCTTTATTTTTAGTTGATCGTGTAATCCGCAATCATGGAAGAAAGTCAATTGAAACCCCGTCGTTTGCGGAGGCTTATGAGTCAACCGTCTTTGTCTCTAGAATCAAAATTGTTACGGACGAAGTGAACTCATTTAACCGGTTCAAAATCCCCTGGTAAAGTTGGAACAAGTGTTCCGACACCATCGAAGACTCTGGTTACTCCAAACATTTCTGGTATCCCTGCCTTTGCAGAAGAAATTTCGTAGCCACCAAAGGACAGTAGAGCTGATCCTAGTGTGAAGGTAAACACTTGTATTACTGAACCAGCTCCATCTACAGCTGATTCGGAAGGTGTTATTCCCCAAACATCTGTCGCTGCAGAATCTATATCTTCTTCGACACCAGAAATATTTTATGGACCTGAGGGTCTACCTCTTCCACCTGGTCTGATTGCTATAGAAGAGATTGTGGAGGATCCTCCATCTAGTGCTCCATCGCAATTTGGAGTCGGGATCACCCTATATCCTTCTTCATCAGAAATTTGTCTACCATTATCAGAAGCTCCTGTAGAATTGCTAGGAAATATTTTGGATAGACTAGAAATGTTCGAACAACCGTCGACATCTAGGATTGTGTCATCTGACACAGCGACGACAGAACTTCCTGGTGTCACTCCAACAATGTTTGCCGGCATACCATCTGTCCCAACTAGCTCTCAATCACTAGATGGGGCCCACTCAGGGGCTATTTGGACAGTATGGTCAGTTCCCGTTTGTTCATCCGGAATAATATATGGGAGCTCTTATGTTGAGTCTCAGCAAATTGATCCTTCATGGTGTCAATTTGGGCAGTCCGGTCCTCAAGGGCAAATCATTCCTTTGAGTACCGGATTACCGCCATATGGGGGGCAATATACCTTTTCATTGTCTCCTCTAGGAGAACAACCATACGAGAGTTCACAACAAAATGCAGGTTATGCTGGAATTACATCTAGAGGTTGGGTGCCAATACTGCCTCAACAACCAAGAGTTGTATACTCGATTCAACAATGTTTACCTATGTCAAATATACTAACTACATCGGCTATTGTGACGGTGTCGCAAGTACAAGCATTGGCTGTTGTATGCCAACCTCAGGTTTCTCAAGTTGTAATGCAACAGCCTCTTATTCCTGCGACTCAACCACAATTGCCAACTAGTGGAATGACATAGGCCCAAACGAGTACAATTACCCCTCATCTTGGTCAAACAGTCAATATTGGACAACAGCACATGGCTTCACAACCATGGCTGGTGCAATATCAACAACCGCAATTCCAACAGGCTTACCAAGGATCTGAGCAAAAAATCTTTGCAAATAATGGGCATCCGTATATTCAAAACAGTCAAAATCAAGCATTCTATAATGGTTATGCCCATCAACCTTACCAATGTTACCAGCATCAAATGCATTATGCTGGTATGCAAAGACCAACTGCTCAGGCAATTCCATCTTATCCTGGGTATGCTTTGCCAAACCTGAATCAATAGTTACCCTTCGTGGTGACTTTAGAGTTACCGGATCTAAATCGGCTAACGAACGATCCAATTGCTTACGCCCCTTGGTGGCCAGTGATTCTGCATAAACTTCCGTCAAATATTCCTAAATTTAATGGAAATCTGGGTGAAGACCTGTCGAATCATGTGATGACCTTTCATCTGTGGTGTTCATTAAACACCCTAAACTATGATTCGATTAGGCTTCACCTTTTTCAGAGAATGTTAACTGGTCCGGTAGCAAAATGGTATATCGAATTACCTAGAGCTTCGTTTGATAAATTCAGTACCCTAGCCATAACCTTTTTAACCCATTTTCAGTTACCCATAAGGTACGGAACAGGAACAAAACTTCTTACCAATTTCAAGCAAATGATGGCCACTCACATATCCGATCATATTCATGAGTGGAGACGTCCTCGTAGAATGGTAAAAACGTACGTTCCTGATCAGCTTTTAGTTGAATGGTTTATTAAGTCATTATTACCTTCCATTACAGAAGATGTGGCAAAAGGAGGAGTCATCACTGAAGAGCAAGTTATTGCTCGTGCGCAATATGTAGACTTGATTTATACTCAGTCTGGCATGCTCTACGATAAAATCCCTGATACTCCCAAACCGGAATTTTCTGTTCTTCCTCCTCCTAAATCGAACAATGACTCTCATGCCGGCGATGGTGTGATTGGTACGACAGACACGAAATCAATAAAGGCTACATCTAAAAAGGCCTGTAAGATTTCTAGTCAAAATGCAAATGAGGAACTTCTCGCCTCGGAAGTAAAGGCCGTCTCAACTGACAAAGGCAAAGAAACCAAGCAACCAGGAGGCAAGAAGAAAAACAAAGGGAAGAAGAAGAAACAGGAGGAATCATCACCTGAAAAATCTTCTGCAAACCCTTCTGGAGATAAGAAACCAAATCATCCATGTCTTATATGTGATGATGATTATTGGATAAGAGATTGTCCATATAAAGCTAAGCTTAAAAAATTCTTCAAGAATTCAAAAACCTCGGCGGTATTAACTGATCCATTTCCAAATCCAGGAACAAATCTGGTTGCCAGTGACAATGCTTCCCCGTCCCAAGTGCTGACGTTGTCAGTTTCGAAGCAGTAAAATGATGCTTTGATAACGACAAGGAATAAAGATTACGGGAATCCACAGATGTCGAACAACAAGGATAAAGATCAACCTAGTAGTTCGACAACAACTTCGACAGAAGTTGTGCCGCCCATCATTCCAGAGCTAACAATAAAACCGCCAAAGGGAGTACTACACAAATCGACATTTAATCCTCGTGCCAGAGCCGCACAACATTATAATATAGTGGAAGATCTGGCCCAATCGCCATCCGCTATGTCGACACTTGAAGTACTGCAAAATTGCCCCTCCCAAAAGCAGGCTTTATTATCAGCAATAGGTGGGATTGACCCAAAGGATTCTAATCTTGTGTCCTTTAATCACAAAGGATATGATCCTCAGTTACCAGCTCAACTAGCTTTCCTCATTCAAGTGAAAGCCCTCAACAAAACTGTTCATCAAACAATTATTGATGAGGGGGCATCTACATGTATTATGTCGATGAGTTGCTGGAAAACTTTAGGATCTCCAACCTTGTCATGATCTTCGAAGACATTAAAAGCAATTGATCAACGAACATATACCCCATATGGGATTTTAAGTAACTTGAAAGTTGAACTGGGGGGGAAAACAGTAGAAATAGATGTTGAAGTAATCGACGGAAACCTCGATTACAACATCCTACTGGGAAGGCCCTGGATATATGCTATGGCCGCTGTTGGATACCTATACCAATAGGTTTCATATTTCATGATTGGCAAGAGAAAGTCCAAATATGCTCTGCTTTGAGTTCACAAAGATCCCATATTTCCTAAAGAGAAAGAAGGTGTGTAAAGTGTCTCAAATATTAATGACCCTATTTCAAATTTTGATGGATGATCCAACAGTCTAATCTGGATCATGCCATGTGTTCAATTTTGTGTTGTAGACTAGAGAAAGGAGTCTGTCCAAACTGCTTAATCTTGGCAGACAACTAGTTTAGGTAGAGAAGAAAAGGATCCCAACAGCTTAATCTGGGACCTTGGAAGAGATAAGGGTAGAAGTAGATAGAAAGAGCAAAAGAAAAAGCCAAGGAAAAGAAAAGGCAAGTAAGGGTCTGCAAGTCCAAATGCAC
The DNA here is from genome assembly GCA_031772625.1 of Pinus tabuliformis. Lineage (NCBI taxonomy): Eukaryota > Viridiplantae > Streptophyta > Pinopsida > Pinales > Pinaceae > Pinus > Pinus tabuliformis. The sequence goes on from CM062818.1 coordinate 1,548,182,942, forward strand.
CCTCCAAGAAGAAATAAAATGCTAGGCAAGTAGCTGGGTAGGTAGCTGGGGTTGCAGAAAGGTTATCCCTATCATTGCAAGATTGGTGATGGTGGGCAGCAAGGCAAAAGATTACAGCTGGGAGCATGACTAATTTCCCTCACTCCCCTCCAATTTCATTTCTAACATTCCCTCACTAGCCTGAGATTCATGGAAAAGACTAAGTTTTCATGGTGGTTCTTAATCTTTAAAAGACACATTTCTTGTCTAAAAATCTTTTCATTTTGATCTACTCTTGAAACCAAGCTTGTTTCACATAAACTCAATGGTTTCCACATCCACTTACCCCCTCCTCCATAACTAACACTAACCCTACTATATAAATCCCTTATATCACCTTTTTCCCTAATATTACTAACACCAAGGTGTATAAATCCCAGCATTATCTACATATTCTCCTTTTGGCATTATAGCCAAGTAAATGGTCTAAGGGGACTTTAGTCCACCTGGGACTGTGGTCAACCTTGTCTTGGATGTGCTCTGACCTCTGGTTATGAGCAGAAATCCTCTCCCTCAACCCTCACCGTCTCTCTGCTAAAAACGCACAAAAAACCCCGTTTTCCCATATAAACCCTTGAAAAAGCTCAAAAAACTCAAAAACTGCGAAAAACCCACTTTCCTATAGTCCTCCACCCAATTATTAAATTGAATATTTTATTACGCTGGCGGGACCCCTCCCCAACATGCTCGATCAGTCGGAAGGCCCGCCAGTCGTCAATCTCCGTCGCCCGGATCTAAAGGTGGGCGGTCATTTTCACTCCCCGACCTGCCGACCTTTAGCGTCCGGGGAAAATGGTTTTGGCCATCCCGTACAGGGGACGCGTGGCAGGCGGCGGGGTTGTTCGGAGCCCCCCTCCCCATTACCGCCTTTGCCCAAAGGTGGTGCGGGGAACCCGCTTACCGCCACCCCTAATACCACTTTCCTCCCACGTAAGTTGCACGTCACCCTGACGTCACCTCGCCGGTACCCGCCCCAACGTCCCGTGGCCCTCCACGTGGACCCACCACTGTACCCGCCCGCCACCGTGTCCTGCCACCCTGGCGAACACCTCAGCCGCCACGTCACCTCCGTACCTGGGCCCCGCCATGACGTCATGCTGACGTCATCGGCGGAAAAGCGCCAAAATGCACACTTTTGCCAAATTTAACGATTTAAACGACTAAATGAGTCGTTTTCGCTCATTTTCATGCGAAAGAGAAACTAGCCGTTGCCAACAAATGCTGCGAAACCTCTCACTCAGCCATCAAATTCGACAATCCGACCATTCAAAGTTCAGAATTCGACGGCACCAAGTCGCCACAACCCGGCCAGCGAGCTTCCAAGTCGATTTTCCAGGTATTTTGCCATTTCCTTCCACTTTGCCCATGAATTCCAATTCTCTGTAGAATTCACCATTAAAGACTGGTAAATTCACTTAATTCAGCTCCACCTGAGCACCTAAACCAAACCCAAGCAACTTGCCCCATCCCTAAGCCACAATTTGACATTGGAGAAATCAGTTCGCGGGTTAAAACTGCAAAATTTGCCCCCGAGGTACTTGGCATTGTTCCCTTTTGCCAAGTACAGGCCACCTGCACTCTTCCTAATAAATTATCATTGTCCCTGCAGCGTCCCCTTAGGCAATCCACATCCCTGAGATTTTACAGCATTTTACCAACCTGCTTACAATTTGACACTAGAAGAGGACATCACACGGTGTACAGTTTTCCTGCTGCTTAAGTCTTCAAAGACTTATCAAACTTTTACCTCTCCCTGCACACATACAGATTAAATCATGGCAGCCTCTGCATCCTCTTCCCTCAGTGTTACTCCACTGAATCAGACCAATAAGGAACTGGAGGCCTTGCCATTTATTGACAAGGATTGTCTCATCAATGACTTTGAGGGAGACAGGGACTTTTTGAAGACCTTCACTACACTGAGGGAAGACCATAAGGAGGGATTTGGTACAGATGGAATGTGGGAGTCAAACCTGCCCTATTACTGTCTCCCAGCTGTGAATGTTTTCCCTGAAATCATTCACTTATGTGCTCAAAACTATGATCTGGAGCACAGAGCTGTCAATACTCCATCAGGGAGGATCCTTTTTTATATAAATGCTGAGTCCATCAACAAGATGTTGCAGTTTGATCAAACGGAGTTGCTAGTCCCATTCTCCATGAGGTACTTGCTGGAAGCTGGTGACAAGATGACCAGTGAGGAGCTGCAAAAGGTCACCAGGAACTACATGAGAGCTGAGTGCCAGCCTACAGGGCCACCCCCTTATCTGCATGAACATTTCAATGACTCAGGCAGGCTGCTACTAGACATGATAGCCTATGTGTTAGGTTACCAAAACAGTAAGCATGTGGATCAAGCCATGCTCGTATTGCTGTCTGCTTACAGCCCACGTCAACCCCCTGCCCGAAAGTATAACTTTGCTAAGTTCATAGCCAATAGGATTCATGATCAATTGAGCAAAATGGACAGACAGGGGGTCTTCAGATACTCAGCTTACATCTACCACCTGTTCATGTTTTATCATTCTGAAGCTTTCCCATGCTACATCAGAAGGCTGGATAACAAAGGAGAGAGGAGATCTGTCATTTTCTGGACCTCAGTCTATCATGAAATCACAAATTCACCCTATACCTACTGTGAATTTGTTGACCAGTTTGTATACCCAGTCTCCTGCATGCTTATGAAGTCCCCTCCACCCAGAGTATCTAATGAGATCAAGAAAGCTTTGCAGCTGTCTAAGAAGTACAAAATAGGTGATTGGTACCTATATGAAAACCATACTGTGTTCAGAGTATATGGCTGTGAGCTCTGTCCATACAGGCTACCCAAGTATGTTCCTATGAGATTATTTGCCTTGGAGTATTACAGGCAATTGATTCAGTCAGACCTTACCCATTTCCACAGCTCCAAGAAAAAGGCACACCTTAACTTCAAAAATGAGTTGGGTCCTTTCATCATGAACAAGAAGGAAGGATGGGAATCTGCAGACCTGATCCTCAAGGACAAATATAAATTGTCATACAGTTTTCGATGGGTCCCTTATGACCCTCAAGGTTTCATCACTGCTAGGAGAACTAAGTACAGACTCCTAGGGATTAAACACTGCCACTACCCACACATAGAAAAGTATGCCAACTTACAAGAATGGCAGCTGGACACTCTAGTTGAGAGCTTAACTGAAGAAGAAAGAATGCTTAAAAATATGAAAGAACTTGAGAAGACTATTGACCTGGACTATGTGCTCCAGGTACCTTTCAGATTGCCTCAATCAGTGGGAGGAGGGACCTCAGTTACCAGGACAGCGCCGCAGACACTCTCTACACCAGCACCAGGCTTAGATAAAGGAAAAGGAAAAATGGATGCAGAGGATGAAGCAAAAAAGGAACAGTCAGAACAACAATCACAGCAAAAAGATCAATAAACAGAGCAGCAACAAGGACAAACTGTTCTGCCACAAACTGGGCTGCCAGAACCCCCCCTAATGCAAACACCGCCACCTCAAATTGAGCCACTAACTACCTCAGTTTTGCAGACCCCAGCACATGAAGAGAGGGGTACTAAAAGGCAAAGAGAAGAGTCCACTCCCCTCAGTGGATCCTCCCACCAGCCAGAAGCCAAAAGGCAAAGGGCAGATTCCCCAGAGGTGGAAGACATCACTGAAGATGTCTTGAACGATACAGCAAAGGACAGGGAAGGCAGCCAACATACAGGGACAAGCTCCTTTCAGCAGGAGCAGAATTTACAGCTTGGTTTGGAGGTGTCATCCTCTTCTCAGCAAAGCCAGAAGCTTAAAAGTGCTAAGGCTACCTTCAAAGAAATCAAGGCAGCAAATGAGTTATTGAGGGCTGAGGTTTACAAACAGTTTATAGATGCCACTCCAGCCCAGCAGGAAAGGTTGATGTCGGTCTACGACTTCAAAGAGGAAAAAATGATATTCAGCCATTTCAAACCCAAGGGGCCGCACCCAATGACAACTGCAGATTTCATCAAAACAAGGGTGGAGGTCCTGGCCAAAGACATACATCCTATGGACCAAATCGAGCTCCACAAGCAGACCGGGGAGATGGTCTATGCCACCTTGGTAGAGAAGGCCACATTAGCTCATGAGCTGAAAGAATCTTTGAAGAACACAAACACTCAACTAGACTTTGAGAGGTTGTCCTCTAAGGCCAAGGACAATAGGATAAAATCTCTTGAGGAGATTATTGTTGATCTAGGACATGACCCTAGTGATCCAACCGGGGTAAAAGCCCTCATAAAGAAAAAGGATGATGATCTAAATGCCATGAAGAAGAGGTTGAAGCTGTTACCTACAGAACACCCTCAGACAGCTGAATTGCAAAAGGAAAAGCAAGTTAATGAACAACTTGACCTCTTATTACAGCAAGATCAAAGGATCCAAGAACTAGAGAAAGAGCTGGAAGGAGCATTGCAAGACAAACAGGGAAGATCTACACTCCAAGTTCCTCCAACAGATTCCACAACAGCAACAACTTCTGGGGCAGCAGTGGCCCCCACAACAGAAGCAGCAGGTACAACAGCAGCTACAGATGCCCACCCCAGTGTAGAAGAATTAACCAAAGCTGTCAAGGCAATGGAGCTACAGGCGGATGAAATAAGGAAAGCAAAAGAAAAACTGGCAGAGATAGATGCCAAATATGACCAATCAAAGATAACGGTAGCAGAACAGGGCAGACAGATTAAGGCTCAAAAAGATAAAATAAAGGCCCTGGAGAAGGAGCTCAATCTGGAAAATACTATGGCAGAAATCAAAAGAATCCTGTGGAATAAAATTACCCAAGCTATTATCAAACAGTGGAAATCCATTAAAACAATGCATGAGCATATGGATTTAATTGTACAAGCCCAGACAGATGTCCAGAGAGCCAAGACAGTGTTAGGAAACAGACCTGAGCAAGCTAGCCAATTGATAGAATTTTTGAACAGGCAAGACAAAGAGGAGCTGGCAGCCGTTGGAATCACCAACAGAACAGAGGCCATCCTCATGGCTAAAAAGGTGCTAACTCTCAGAGGTTATGTACAGACGGCAGAAAGAAAAAGTTATGAGATACAGACTGAAGTTGAAGATTATAAACTCAGAATGGGAATGCTACAAGCAAGAGGACTGCCTAGCCTGTTGAGCAGCACAGGAAATTGATCAGCAGAGATCAATTTACAAACAGGGTGGCCGCTTACATTGAAAATCAAATCACTGCATCCAGCAGTACTTCTGAGGAAACAGTTCCTCCAACAGGACAGAGCTTGTACACTAAGCTCGAAGGCTCATTTTTTGTTGAAAATGAGGTAAATCATTTATTTGAAACTCCTCCTAGTTTTTTCAGATATACAGAGCTTGATGAGACTCTAATTAAAATTCGGAGGCATCAAATGCCTAAGGAGGACTGGTGGCAGGCCATGCTCCAAATTTTGCCACGGTAGTTTCAAGACATTCGGCCACTGCCAGCTCAGGTCACCAGAAGACAAGTGTAAAAGGATTAATGTTTGAAAAGCATCCATAAAGTGATTCATCACTAACGATGACAGCTTGCCACATTTTGAACAGCACATCCCCAACCGACTCAGCAGCTCCCAAAGGCCAAAGTATCTTCTGACAAAACATCAAGATGCCTTTATTTTGTATTCAATGCTGTAATAAATTTCTGATAAAAATATCTCAAAAGTTGGTGAGAATATTAAGTCTGAGATAACTTAGAACTCAGATATTTTTGTAAAAATCAAAGTATATATTCACCCCGCACATAAGCTGAAGGGGTTGTTGTTATTTTCATTTTGGAGATCTCACTTGCTGTAAAATTCTCAGAGAAATAATACAAAGGGTGAATGGAATTTCCAAAGCTTGGCGTACCTTGATGCATTGTGATGAATGGTGAATGTTGCAGGATTCCAGAGTGTTTCATAAAACAATAAGTCTTTCTTAAATCTCTGTGTTACATGTTTTCGAGTCTTTTGTTCTCTTTTATTGTTTAAATGTTTTACACTTAATAGCAAAGTAGAAGAATAGTTCCAGGATTTAATCACTGATTACCCTGAACTCAATCTGAGCTATTATCCATGTTTTCTTCAGATACAGTGAATGAAGTGTAATTCTTAATTGCTGCACTTTAAAACTATATCTTTTACAGTGATAGACATTCCCAGGAATTCAAGTTTGCTCCTGAGACATCTATCCGTTTCTCATATCTAGTTTGGTGGAAATACTTAAATACTTTAGTGAAAATTCTTAATTGCTTTCACTGGTTTTTTCACCTGTTTGTGTTATAAATCAAAAATTTTGTTGTATGAAGTATCCAAATGGCCCTGTAAGTTTCACCAATTCACCTCAAGGTTTCTAGACACCTACAGCCATAGACTCCATTGCCCAATGATATTTGACTCTTTGAACATTATATCACAAGACCTGAAAGAAAATCTTCAACCAAAACATAAACAAAACCTGTGCATAATACCTAGCCTAAAACACTATCATAACAGATACAAATCATAAAGAGAGAGCCCTCTCTGATCACAGTTTGGCTAGAAGCAGTGATCCAAAGATTGGTTAGTGGTTACCCCGGCCGTATTCCCTTGGGAGTCATAGGGAACAACCTGGGTGTTAACATAATTGGCGACTCCACTGGGGACTTCTTAAGATTTTTCAATTACTATCTATCTTCCAAAGCTACCATCAAGCCTGAAACTAGCCAAGAGGCCTTAGAACTGTTTCTGTAATACAGGGACAGCTTTAGGGAAGAGCTAATTAGGGAATCTTCATCCTAGCTTTGGAACATATATAGCCATTCCAAAATTCACATCCAGTCCTTGCATATATAAACTTCTTGTACAAATTCAAAAGAAATTAGAAGCTGGCTCCCAAAAGAAACCCAAGGCACACTAGGGCAAACCCTGACCCTAATCAACCTATCATTGTTGATAATCCAAATATCATTCCAAAGAACATTAGGAGACAGCAAAAGCAGGAGAAGCCTGCTGAGTCAGATATAATTTCAGATCAGCCTATCTGCATTCCCACACCCTGCAAAGTTCTTTTCCGGTCCACTCCTAGTTCCCCTAGTTCATCATCAACACCTCAAAGCCCTCCTCTCCCATCTTCACCATCTGCACATACTCTTTCAACCAGTTCCCCATTTGTTACCCATCCCATTAACCCTGTTACACCAGTAATCCCTGCTGTCCCATTTATTCCTGTCAACCCTGTAAATCCCATAAACATGGCCAACAGGTATGCACCTCTGCAGATACCAGCTAATGCTCCAGCTCTACCCCAAGACTACCAAACCAAAATCTCATTTTTTGACTCCCATGGCCCTTTGACAGCTGTCCAGCATGCTAAGAAGATGCAAGACCACTTTGAGACCTATGAAATAGATGATAACAGTGTCAGGATGAGAATTTTTGTTCAAAGCTTAACTGGGGATGTTAGAACTTGGTTCAGATCCCTCAATGCAAACTCCATTGCAACACCTGATCAGCTTTACGAAGCCTTTACTGAGAGATGGGAGAAGAAGAAAGATCCTCTCCACATACTTGGTGAATATAACACTATTAAAAGAGGTCCCCAAGAAACAGTTTTGGAATATTGTGCTAGGTTTAACAATGTATATAATGCTATCCCACAGAACTTAAGGCCCCCTCCTGATTTGGCCCTGTATAACTTCCCTGACGGTTTTGATTCTGATATGGCCTATCAATTGAAAGAAAGAGACCCTCCCACCCTTGCAGAAGCTCAAAGGGTTGCAGTCACTGTAGAGGCTAACCTAATTGCCAAAAGAAACAGGGCAAAGTTGGAAAAGAAGACTGGCTTCAGAGAAGAACCCTCAGGTTTTGATCAAAAGCTGGATGCAATACTAAACAGCATGAAAAGATTGGGTGAAAGAGTGGAATCAGTTGAAAGAAAATCATCATGGGAGGCATCACAAAGCAACCCTCCTAGAAACCCGAATTTTAGGAGACTCAGAACCCAAACATAGGAAAGACAAGTGCTGACCAAGACATTAGACCCCCTTTTCAAGAAAACTATGCAGAAACTTCCACAGCCAATCAGCTCAATGAAGATCCTGAAATCAACTTAATGGGTCTGGATGGTAAAAGCCATGTTTTCCTAACACAAGAAGACCATGAGGAGGATGAAAGCAAAACATTCCAAACTAAATCAGGAGAATCCTTTGACTTTAAACAAGGATATGATACTGCTGTCTATGAAGTCCATAAACAGTATAAACTGAGGAGTAGGACTGTGAATGTAAACCAGCCCGACAAGATAAAGGATAAACAGAGGTCTAAAGAAACCATGATCACAGAACCAATGACAAAATAAACTTCCTGCAGAAGAAATTGTAGTTGAGGAGGTTACTGAACTGCTGTCCCCACTACAACAGCCCATGGCAACTTCGTCCTCTCACCCTGATTCAAATTTTACCCCTCAAGACATGAGTAAAAGGGGCAGGTCTCAAAATCAAGATGAAATCCAACAAGAAGATTTAATGAACAAAGAAAAGACTGGTATCCGTGACTCTAAAACCCAAGTTGACAAACCTTTTGACCTAGGCACAGAGATTGGCAAGCTAAAAATAGCAATTCCTCTCTCAGAGCTAGCCAAGCATGACATATACAAACAACAGATCAAAAAATCCCTTCAACTCACTACTAGCAAAGATGATGTAAATGTGCTAGATGACACTCCAGAATTACTGTTTGGCCCAGAGGTAGATGGAAAAACAATAGTCACAGGGGTCTTACCTTTTTATGTCAGCCTGCATGTTCATGATAAAATACTGCATAATGCAATGTTCGACTCAGGCGCCTCTCACAACCTTATGCCAAAAGCAGTCATGGAAAGATTGAACTTGGATATAACAAGACCATACAAAGACCTGTTTTCTTTTGATTCTAGCCAAGTCAAATGTTTAGGCCTAATAAAAGATTTATGTGTGTCTCTGGTTCAATATCCCAACAAAACCATTCTAATGGATGTTGTAGTCGCTGATATCCCACCCAAATATGGGATGCTGTTATCAAGATCATGGGGAGCCAAGCTCCAAGGCTCCCTGCAATTAGATATGTCATATGCCACTATCTCTGTCTTTGGGCAACCAAAAAGACTGTACAGGGAAACACTCATGAAGTATATGGTCAGCAGTGAAGAAAAGCCTCAAAACTTTCCAATATATGCTGTCCATTCGGACATAGACTCCTTCATCCTCTTAATGACAGCACAAGCCTCTCAAACAATGACATTAGGACCGAAACACTCATACAAGAACAAAACATTGATCAAACAAGTATCACCTGCCAAACATCAATCAGCCCAACAATACACAGTATCCCTCCTCTAGTTGTCAAAGATTGTCAAAAAAGTGATGAAATTGTCCTAGAAAACAAATGGGAAAAGAAACCCCAACTCATGCTCACATTGCCATCCCATGAACAGAATTTTAAATCTCCTGTTCAGCAAGACATCCTGTGGGTCCTAGAATTTGATGGCTCAGTTAACAAGTTAGGGGCAGGAGCTGGAGTGTGGATACATAACAAAGAGAAAGACTATGCAGAAGGCAGGGCTTATAGATTGAATTTTAGATGCACTAACAATATGGCAGAATACGAAGCTCTGTTGCTGGGCCTAAAGCTAGCAAAATCACTACAAGCTCCTAAACTCTCCATCATGGGAGACTCTGATCTAGTAATTCAACAAGTAAAAGGAAATTTTGTCACCAATGACAAAAGATTGAGGTCCTACAGATCTGCTGTAATTGAAATATTAGAGACCTTCTCTGAGTGTGTTATCACAAAAATTTCAAGGGGCCACAATCTCCATGCACACAGCTTGGCAACGTTTGCCAGCACCTTCAAATTCCCATTAGAACCCAATAACTGTTTCACAGCCGAGGTCAAATACAGACCCTCTATTCCAAACAATGTCAAAGAATGGCAAGTATTTGAGGATGACATGCAAATAAACAATTTTTTAACCTTGCAACAAGAGTTCACAGGATTAAATATTGATATTGATGGAGCAAGTCAATCACAAATACTTGAATCAGCAAGTCAATCACAAATACTTGATGGAGCAAGTCCATCACAAATACAGTTTCAACAGTCTGCTCACCCAATGTCACCTAGAACAGCAAAACAATTACTGAGTCCAACCATTTTCAGCAATGAAAACATTCAGCAAATTCACCAAATTGACTGTGAAGAGATGAGCAACGCTGAAGCTGAAATCATACAACTCAAAGACAATTTCCTTCCAGTAGGCCTTACCCCACTAGAGGACATTTTTGATTCAAATGACATCCTTAGGAAGCCAAAGATGCAGCCATTAGATGCAGCAATTGAAGAATGCAACATTGGTACTATTGACAAGCCTAAAATAATAAAGCTATCTGCCTCTTTGCCCCCTGATCAAAAACCCAAATATATTGACCTCTTTAAAGAGTTTCAAGATGTTTTTGCTTGGGGTTATGAGGATCTAAAGTCTTATGATACTTCTGTCATCCAGCACACCATTCCCCTCAAGCCTAATCAAAAACCATTCAAACAGAAATTGAGAAGGATCAATCCTGTGCTCCTTCCTTCCATTGAAAAAGAATTACAGAAAATGTTCAAAGCCGGTATCATAGCACCAATCAGGTTCTCTGAGTGGATTTCAAATTTGGTCCCTACAAGAAAGAAAACTGGTGAGATTAGACTTTGTGTAGACTTAAGGAATTTGAATCAAGTATCACTCAAAGATAACTACCCTTTACCCAAAATGGATCACATTCTTCAAAGAGTAGTAGGGGCTTCAAGGATATCATTGCTTGATGGATTCTCAGGCTTCAATCAAATCCTAGTGCATCCTGATGATCAAGACAAAACTGCATTTACAACCCCATGGGGAACTTTCAAGTATGTGAAAATGCCCTTTGGATTGAAAAACGCAGGGGCAACGTTTCAAAGAGCAATGGACATTGCTTTTGCAAAAGAGATTCATGACTTCTTGGTCATTTACTTAGATGATCTTACACCCTTTTCAAAATCTGACCAAGAACACTTGAAACATTTGAGACAGATTTTCATAACATGCAGGAAATATGGTATTTCCTTAAACCCCAAGAAGTCATTATTTGGCTTGGAAGAAGGGAAACTTTTAGGGCACATTATTTCAAAAGATGGCATAAGAATTGATCCGGACAGGATACAAGCTATCCTACAAATGCCTCACCCAAGGAATGTCAAGGAGTTGCAAGGATTCTTAGGGAAAATCAACTTTTTAAGAAGGTTTATCCCTAATTTAGCAGAATTAATCAGATTACTAAACAATATGCTAAAGAAAGATTCAAAGGTCAAATGGACTGTCGAAGCAAAACAAGCCTTTGAAAGTATAAAATTGGCCTTGACTCAAACCCCAGTGTTAACCAATCCTCAGTTTGACAGAGACTTTATCATTTTCTCCTTTGCCTCCCAACATACTATTGCTGTTGTTTTATTACAGAAAGATGACCAAGGGAGTGAGAAGCCTATTGCCTTTTTCAGCAGAGCTCTCAGAGATGCCCCTCTAAAGTACCAAATAATGGAGAAACAAGCCTATGCTTTGATCAAAGCTATTAAAGACTTTAGGATTTACATCCTTTACTCCCATGTTGTGGCTTATGTACCAAGTCCTATTGTCAAAGACATTCTCACCCAAGAAAACTTAGAGGGTAGGAGAGGAAAATGGATTGCCAATATACTAGAATTTGACATTGAAATAAAACCTACAAAGCTGATAAAAGGGCAAGGTTTGGCCAAATTAATGACAGAAGCAAATTTCCAAGCCTTAGATATCAACCAACTGGACAGTGAAACAGAGCTGGCGACTCCAAAGATCAATGTAGCCTTTGAACAATCTCCTTGGTACTCTGATATCTGCTATGTGTTACAAAACCTGTGTGCTCCCCCAGGACTGTCCAGAACTAAGTGTAGGTTCCTAAAAATGAAAACATCTAGATTTTGTGTGATAGATGGAAATTTACTTTGGAAAAACCATGAAGGTATATTGCTGCACTGTCTAATAGAGAATGAAACTAACAAAATCATGCAAGATTTCCATGCTGGAGACTGTGGTGGACATTTGTACTGGAAGTCCACTGTGGACAAGATATTGAGGGCTGGTTATTACTGGCCCACCATGTTCTCTGATGTGAAGAAATTCACAGCCTCATGCCACAAATGCCAACTGTTTGAAGGCAAAAGACAGTTGCTGCCACTTCCCTTAAGACCCATTGCAACGGAGAGACCTTTTCAACAATGGGGCTTGGATTTCATTGGGGAAATTCATCCTTCATCTTCAGGCCAACACAGATGGATTTTAACAGCCACAGACTACTTCACCAAGTGGATTGAAGCTGCCCCATGCAGACAAGCAAATGATTCAGTAATCATTCAGTTTTTGGAAAACAATATACTGGCTAGATTTGGCTGTCCGGACAAGATAATAACAGACAATGCTGCTGCCTTCAGATCCAAGAAAATGGTGAACTTCTGCCACAAATTTCACATTACTTTGGGTCATTCTACTGCTTACTATCCTCAAGGAAATGGCCTTGCTGAATCATCAAACAAAAGTTTAATAAATATCATAAAGAAGGTGCTGGAAGAGAACAAAAAGAACTGGCATAAGAAACTAGTAAATGCTTTATGGGCAGATAGACTAACAACAAAAAGATCAATTGGGACCAGCCCATATGAGTTAGTCTATGGATTAGAAGCCAAATTTCCTTCATCACTAGGAGTGCCGGTTATGAAGCTTCTGCAAGAGAGCCAAGCAGAGCCAAATGATATGCAAAGGAGGATCAATCAGATAATCTGTTTACAGCAAACCAGAGAACAAGTTTTCAGCAGAGTGCAGACATTACAAGAGAAACTGAAAAAGGCCTTTGATAGGAGAACCAAAGCAGAAGATTTCAATGTGGGGGACAAAGTCTTAAAGTGGGATGCAAGAAGAGAAGAGAAAGGAAAACATGGAAAGTTTGACTCTTTATGGAGAGGACCATTTGCTGTCCAAGCAGTACAAGGTAACAACACTTACTTCCTCAAAAGTCTGACTGAAACTGACTTGGATGAAGGTCCTGTCAATGGCAGGATGCTGAAGCATTATTTTGACTATTTCCCATGATGGCAACATCAGGTTCCTTGTATATATGCAGATGTACATATAGTTTTCTATTTTAGATTGTAAAATGCAGTTTCCAAGTGATTCACCAAACAGCAAGAGGCAAATAGAATCAGAGGTCTTCCAAGAAAAAGCACACAATTTTGACACAATTAATGCAGTAAAGTTCAAAGATTGGTATGGGCAGCTAAAGAGCAAGGCAATCTGACCTGCTGTTCTTGGTCTTTCAAAAGAAAAACCATCCCCATGTGGAGCCACTGTTGGATACCTATACCAATAGGTTTCATATTTCATGATTGGCAAGAGAAAGTCCAAATATGCTCTGCTTTGAGTTCACAAAGATCCCATATTTCCTAAAGAGAAAGAAGGTGTGTAAAGTGTTTCAAATGTTGATGACCTTATTTCAAATTTTGATGGATGATCCAACAGTCTAATCTGGATCATGCCATGTGTTCAATTTTGTGTTGTAGACTAGAGAAAGAAGTCTGTCCAAACTGCTTAATCTTGGCAGACAACTAGTTTAGGTAGAGAAGAAAAGGATCCCAACAGCTTAATCTGGGACCTTGGAAGAGATAAGGGTAGAAGTAGATAGAAAGAGCAAAAGAAAAAGCCAAGGAAAAGAAAAGGCAAGTAAGGGTCTGCAAGTCCAAATGCACCCTCCAAGAAGAAATAAAATGCTAGGCAAGTAGCTGGGTAGGTAGCTGGGGTTGCAGAAAGGTTATCCCTATCATTGCAAGATTGGTGATGGTGGGCAGCAAGGCAAAAGATTACAGCTGGGAGCATGACTAATTTCCCTCACTCCCCTCCAATTTCATTTCTAACATTCCCTCACTAGCCTGAGATTCATGGAAAAGACTAAGTTTTCATGGTGGTTCTTAATCTTTAAAAGCCACATTTCTTGTCTAAAAATCTTTTCATTTTGATCTACTCTTGAAACCAAGCTTGTTTCACATAAACTCAATGGTTTCCACATCCACTTACCCCCTCCTCCATAACTAACACTAACCCTACTATATAAATCCCTTATATCACCTTTTTCCCTAATATTACTAACACCAAGGTGTATAAATCCCAGCATTATCTACATATTCTCCTTTTGGCATTATAGCCAAGTAAATGGTCTAAGGGGACTTCAGTCCACCTGGGACTGTGGTCAACCTTGTCTTGGATGTGCTCTGACCTCTGGTTATGAGCAGAAATCCTCTCCCTCAACCCTCACCGTCTCTCTGCTGAAAACGCACAAAAACCCCGTTTTCCCATATAAACCCTTGAAAAAGCTCAAAAAACCCAAAAACTGCGAAAAACCCACTTTCCTATAGTCCTCCGCCCAATTATTAAATTGAATATTTTATTACGCTGGCGGGACCCCTCCCCAACATGCTCGATCAGTCGGAAGGCCCGCCAGTCATCAGATCTCCGTCGCCCGGATCTAAAGGTGGGCGGTCATTTTCACTCCCCGACCTGCCGACCTTTAGCGTCTGGGGAAAATGGTTTTGGCCATCCCATACAGGGGACGCGTGGCAGGCGGCGGGGTTGTTCGGAGCCCCCCTCCCCATTACCGCCTTTGCCCAAAGGTGGTGCAGGGAACCCGCTTACCGCCACCCCTAATACCACTTTCCTCCCACGTCAGTTGCACGTCACCCTGACGTCACCTCGCCGGTACCCGCCCCAGCGTCCCGTGGCCCTCCACGCGGACCCACCACTGTACCCGCCCGCCACCGTGTCCTACCACCCTGGCGAACACCTCAGCCGCCACGTCACCTCCGTACCTGGGCCCCGCCATGACGTCATGCTGACGTCATCGGCGGAAAAGCGCCAAAATGCACACTTTTGCCAAATTTAACGACTTAAACGACTAAATGAGTCGTTTTCGCTCATTTTCATGCGAAAGAGAAACTAGCCGTTGCCAACAGATGCTGCGAAACCTCTCACTCAGCCATCAAATTCGACAATCCGACCATTCAAAGTTCAGAATTCGACGGCACCAAGTCGCCACAACCCAGCCAGCGAGCTTCCAAGTCGATTTTCCAGGTATTTTGCCATTTCCTTCCACTTTGCCCATGAATTCCAATTCTCTGTAGAATTCACCATTAAAGACTGGTAAATTCACTTAATTCAGCTCCACCTGAGCACCTAAACCAAACCCAAGCAACTTGCCCCATCCCTAAGCCACAATTTGACATTGGAGAAATCAGTTCGCGGGTTAAAACTACAAAATTTGCCCCCGAGGTACTTGGCATTGTTCTCTTTTGCCAAGTACAGGCCACCTGCACTCTTCCTAATAAATTATCATTGTCCCTGCAGCGTCCCCTTAGGCAATCCACATCCCTGAGATTTTACAGCATTTTACCAACCTGCTTACAATTTGACACTAGAAGAGGACATCACACGGTGTACAGTTTTCCTGCTGCTTAAGTCTTCAAAGACTTATCAAACTTTTACCTCTCCCTGCACACATACAGATTAAATCATGGCAGCCTCTGCATCCTCTTCCCTCAGTGTTACTCCACTGAATCAAACCAATAAGGAACTGGAGGCCTTGCCATTTATTGACAAGGATTGTCTCATCAATGACTTTGAGGGAGACAGGGACTTTTTGAAGACCTTCACTACACTGAGGGAAGACCATAAGGAGGGATTTGGTACAGATGGAATGTGGGAGTCAAACCTGCCCTATTACTGTCTCCCAGCTGTGAATGTTTTCCCTGAAATCATTCACTTATGTGCTCAAAACTATGATCTGGAGCACAGAGCTGTCAATACTCCATCAGGGAGGATCCTTTTTTATATAAATGCTGAGTCCATCAACAAGATGTTGCAGTTTGATCAAACGGAGTTGCTAGTCCCATTCTCCATGAGGTACTTGCTGGAAGCTGGTGACAAGATGACCATTGAGGAGCTGCAAAAGGTCACCAGGAACTACATGAGAGCTGAGTGCCAGCCTACAGGGCCACCCCTTATCTGCATGAACATTTCAATGACTCAGGCAGGCTGCTACTAGACATGATAGCCTATGTGTTAGGTTACCAAAACAGTAAGCATGTGGATCAAGCCATGCTCGTATTGCTGTCTGCTTACAGCCCACGTCAACCCCCTACCCGAAAGTATAACTTTGCTAAGTTCATAGCCAATAGGATTCATGATCAATTGAGCAAAATGGACAGACAGGGGGTCTTCAGATACTCAGCTTACATCTACCACCTGTTCATATTTTATCATTCTGAAGCTTTCCCATGCTACATCAGAAGGCTGGATAACAAAGGAGAGAGGAGATCTGTCATTTTCTGGACCTCAGTCTATCATGAAATCACAAATTCACCCTATACCTACTGTGAATTTGTTGACCAATTTGTATACCCAGTCTCCTGCATGCTTATGAAGTCCCCTCCACCCAGAGTACCTAATGAGATCAAGAAAGCTTTGCAGCTGTCTAAGAAGTACAAAATAGGTGATTGGTACCTATATGAAAACCATACTGTGTTCAGAGTATATGGCTGTGAGCTCTGTCCATACAGGCTACCCAAGTATGTTCCTATGAGATTATTTGCCTTGGAGTATTACAGGCAATTGATTCAGTCAGACCTTACCCATTTCCACAGCTCCAAGAAAAAGGCACACCTTAACTTCAAAAATGAGTTGGGTCCTTTCATCATGAACAAGAAGGAAGGATGGGAATCTGCAGACCTGATCCTCAAGGACAAATATAAATTGTCATACAGTTTTCGATGGGTCCCTTATGACCCTCAAGGTTTCATCACTGCTAGGAGAACTAAGTACAGACTCCTAGGGATTAAACACTGCCACTACCCACACATAGAAAAGTATGCCAACTTACAAGAATGGCAGCTGGACACTCTAGTTGAGAGCTTAACTGAAGAAGAAAGAATGCTTAAAAATATGAAAGAACTTGAGAAGACTATTGACCTGGACTATGTGCTCCAGGTACCTTTCAGATTGCCTCAATCAGTGGGAGGAGGGACCTCAGTTACCAGGACAGCGCCGCAGACACTCTCTACACCAGCACCAGGCTTAGATAAAGGAAAAGGAAAAATGGATGCAGAGGATGAAGCAAAAAAGGAACAGTCAGAACAACAATCACAGCAAAAAGATCAACAAACAGAGCAGCAACAAGGACAAACTGTTCTGCCACAAACTGGGCTACCAGAACCCCCCCTAATTTAAACACCGCCACCTCAAATTGAGCCACTAACTACCTCAGTTTTGCAGACCCCAGCACACGAAGAGAGGGGTACTAAAAGGCAAAGAGAAGAGTCCACTCCCCTCAGTGGATCCTCCCACCAGCCAGAAGCCAAAAGGCAAAGGGCAGATTCCCCAGAGGTGGAAGACATCACTGAAGATGTCTTGAACGATACAGCAAAGGACAGGGAAGGCAGCCAACATACAGGGACAAGCTCCTTTCAGCAGGAGCAGAATTTACAGCTTGGTTTGGAGGTGTCATCCTCTTCTCAGCAAAGCCAGAAGCTTAAAAGTGCTAAGGCTACCTTCAAAGAAATCAAGGCAGCAAATGAGTTATTGAGGGCTGAGGTTTACAAACAGTTTATAGATGCCACTCTAGCCCAGCAGGAAAGGTTGATGTCGGTCTACGACTTCAAAGAGGAAAAAATGATATTCAGCCATTTCAAACCCAAGGGGCCGCACCCAATGACAACTGCAGATTTCATCAAAACAAGGGTGGAGGTCCTGGCCAAAGACATACATCCTATGGACCAAATCGAGCTCCACAAGCAGACCGGGGAGATGGTCTATGCCACCTTGGTAGAGAAGGCCACATTAGCTCATGAGCTGAAAGAATCTTTGAAGAACACAAACACTCAACTAGACTTTGAGAGGTTGTCCTCTAAGGCCAAGGACAATAGGATAAAATCTCTTGAGGAGATTATTGTTGATCTAGGACATGACCCTAGTGATCCAACAGGGGTAAAAGCCCTCATAAAGAAAAAGGATGATGATCTAAATGCCATGAAGAAAAGGTTGAAGCTGTTACCTACAGAACACCCTCAGACAGCTGAATTGCAAAAGGAAAAGCAAGTTAATGAACAACTTGACCTCTTATTACAGCAAGATCAAAGGATCCAAGAACTAGAGAAAGAGCTGGAAGGAGCATTGCAAGACAAACAGGGAAGATCTACACTCCAAGTTCCTCCAACAGATTCCACAACAGCAACAACTTCTGGGGCAGCAGTGGCCCCCACAACAGAAGCAGCAGGTACAACAGCAGCTACAGATGCCCACCCCAGTATAGAAGAATTAACCAAAGCTGTCAAGGCAATGGAGCTACAGGCGGATGAAATAAGGAAAGAAAAAGAAAAACTGGCAGAGATAGATGCCAAATATGACCAATCAAAGATAACGGTAGCAGAACAGGGCAGACAGATTAAGGCTCAAAAAGATAAAATAAAGGCCCTAGAGAAGGAGCTCAATCTGGAAAATACTATGGCAGAAATTAAAAGAATCCTGTGGAATAAAATTACCCAAGCTATTATCAAACAGTGGAAATCCATTAAAACAATGCATGAGCATATGGATTTAATTGTACAAGCCCAGACAGATGTCCAGAGAGCCAAGACAGTGTTAGGAAACAGACCTGAGCAAGCTAGCCAATTGATAGAATTTTTGAACAGGCAAGACAAAGAGGAGCTGGCAGCCGTTGGAATCACCAACAGAACAGAGGCCATCCTCATGGCTAAAAAGGTGCTAACTCTCAGAGGTTATGTACAGACGGCAGAAAGAAAAAGTTATGAGATACAGACTGAAGTTGAAGATTATAAACTCAGAATGGGAATGCTACAAGCAAGAGGACTGCCTAGCCTGTTGAGCAGCACAGGGAAATTGATCAGCAGAGATCAATTTACAAACAGGGTGGCCGCTTACATTGAAAATCAAATCACTGCATCCAGCAGTACTTCTGAGGAAACAGTTCCTCCAACAGGACAGAGCTTGTACGCTAAGCTCGAAGGCTCATTTTTTGTTGAAAATGAGGTAAATCATTTATTTGAAACTCCTCCTAGTTTTTTCAGATATACAGAGCTTGATGAGACTCTAATTAAAATTCGGAGGCATCAAATGCCTAAGGAGGACTGGTGGCAGGCCATGCTCCAAATTTTGCCACGGTAGTTTCAAGACATTCGGCCACTGCCAGCTCAGGTCACCAGAAGACAAGTGTAAAAGGATTAATGTTTGAAAAGCATCCATAAAGTGATTCATAACTAACGATGACAGCTTGCCACATTTTGAACAGCACATCCCCAACCGACTCAGCAGCTCCCAAAGGCCAAAGTATCTTCTGACAAAACATCAAGATGTCTTTATTTTGTATTCAATGCTGTAATAAATTTCTGATAAAAATATCTCAAAAGTTGGTGAGAATATTAAGTCTGAGATAACTTAGAACTCAGATATTTTTGTAAAAATCAAAGTATATATTCGCCCCGCACATAAGCTGAAGGGGTGGTTGTTATTTTCATTTCGGAGATCTCACTTGCTGTAAAATTTCTCAGAGAAATAATACAAAGGGTGAATGGAATTTCCAAAGCTTGGCGTACCTTGATGCATTGTGATGAATGGTGAATGTTGCAGGATTCCAGAGTGTTTCATAAAACAATAAGTCTCTCTTAAATCTCTGTGTTACATGTTTTCGAGTCTTTTGTTCTCTTTTATTGTTTAAATGTTTTACACTTAATAGCAAAGTAGAAGAATAGTTCCAGGATTTAATCACTGATTACCCTGAACTCAATTTGAGCTATTATCCATGTTTTCTTCAGATACAGTGAATGAAGCATAATTCTTAACTGTTGCACTTTAAAACTATATCTTTTACAGTGATAGACATTCCCAGGAATTCAAGTTTGCTCCTGAGACATCTATCCGTTTCTCATATCTAGTTTGGTGGAAATACTTAAATACTTTAGTGAAAATTCTTAATTGCTTTCACTGGTTTTTTCACCTGTTTGTGTTATAAATCAAAAATTTTGTTGTATGAAGTATCCAAATGGCCCTGTAAGTTTCACCAATTCACCTCAAGGTTTCTAGACACCTACAGCCATAGACTCCATTGCCCAATGATATTTGACTCTTCGAACATTATATCACAAGACCTGAAAGAAAATCTTCAACCAAAACATAAACAAAACCTGTGCGTAATACCTAGCCTAAAACACTATCATAACATATACAAATCATAAAGAGAGAGCCCTCTCTGATCACAGTTTGGCTAGAAGCAGTGATCCAAAGATTGGTTAGTGGTTACCCCGGCCGTATTCCCTTGGGAGTCATAGGGAACAACCTGGGTGTTAACAGCTGCGGTTGCGTCGACCTACTTCAGGAAGATTGCATTTCCCTTTCAAGGGGGAATTACAATCGTCGACCAACAAACCTTTCTCCCCAATAGTTCCCAAGTTAAGGGAAGCATTCCGATGATCCATGGAAGCCCCCATTTGCTTCAAAATATTGGAGTAGGCCTACTAAAAGACACTACATTAATGGGGACTTTTGCCCTCCCACCTCCAATCAATCTGGCAGAAGTGGCGACGGTAGGAACCTGCAATATGATATCTTCTATTCAAAAGATCTCAGAAAATGTTATTAGCATGGATCATCTACAGGTATTGCCTCCAATCCCGATAGAAATATTGTAGCAATCAATGTTTTCGGCATGGGAGGCAAACCCAAATCAACGCTCATCAATCATTTGGATAGATAGGTCTAAGGAATATGGCACCCCTTCAAATCCTTGGTCGCAAGTACATTACACAGATGAAGGAATTGTTCAGTCAATGATAATTGATGGGGCACTGTTGGGGGGAAAAGTATCTAATGCAGAATGCCTCTATCCCACTCTGAAGGTGATAGTACTCCAGCAACAACTGAATGCGAAGCTATTCAAAGTTTCTTCTTTATGAGATGAGAGAGGGAAGAAAAGGATGATCTACTAACCGTTATCTTACGTTAATAGTCGATCCAATCTTCACTCCTTGCCACTTGCTCCTAGCTCCTTGCCCTTTCACCGGCCCAGCTACACACAGATCCTGTAAAAGCACAAGAAAAGGAAACTACAAGAAGCATACATCCATAATCGATTATAGGATTAGCATAAATCAAATATACAAGCATCCATTCATCATAAAGACACATGCATATAGAAGAACCTCAAATACTTTATTGATAATAGAAGTAAAGTTCTGAGAGAGTTACAACCACAATGGGCCCAATCCAGCAACACCTCCCAGCTGAAAGAAATCTCCTCTTCACCTCCTTCAAGCAAAACACCCAATAGCTCTATACACAAACCAACAACACTTCCTTACTTGCACAAAATTCCAGCCTCCCTAGACCTCATGAGAGAGCTCTATATATAGGGTTTTGGAGAAAGGATGAGTCATCTTGAGACTGGCCTGAAGCTGACTTGTGTCCTCTCCCACTTTAGTTAATCTTCAGTTCTTGAGTCCACTTGGAGAATCTTGCTTCCACTTGGAGATCAAGACTCTCTTACTCATCACTAGGCGAATTCCTTGACCCAAGTGTCAGTTTGGAAGCTTCTTGGGCAGTTGACACCTTGCAGAATGACTGTGCCACTTGGCCAATCTCGCCCAGCGTAGGTAGCCTTCATTAGTTTTGACCTTTAGTGCAGGTACAAGGAGGAGCAGTTGACATTCAGCGCAGATGCTCAGTGGAGCAGCTGACATGATCCAGAAATAGCCTTTTTTGAGTGTTTTTTTGTGGAGAACTGATTCTCAGTGCTGTGGTTTGCAGACCTTGTTCCTCTAAGGGTAAGAACAACATGTTTAGGGACTTTGGATCCCTCAGATTATTGACATTTCATGCTCCATGCTGTTAGGCACAAAAATGTCTATAACAGTTGCCCCCTAAAGTATGAGGTCGTTTATCGGGTGAAATGCTTTATTAGGAGGATCCGAAGTTCATTCAATCGCTGAGAGGTGCCCTGCAATAAAATACAATACAATACATTATTTTTCATTCTGCTTTCATGATCTAGCTGAGGTGGGCATTCCCATGCTCAGCTTTATAAATTCATTTTGGTACACATAACAGACGACCGTCTGATTATAGACTGATAATTCTCTGCTGAAATTATCATCCTTTGAGTAGGATGATCATCTGCTGCAATGATGTACATATCAAATGTCTTTATATTTCCTGAATATATATCGCAGCCCGGATGGATGAAACTAGATCCGGGGTCTTCAATCTCGTTCGATCTTCACTCTAAGTACAAGTCGATCCATGTGAGAATTTCGCTGAAGTCAAACATGGAAAGACATCGCTTGATTACCTGTCAATAATGTAAACCGTTAACAAGCGCGAGAGGAATCACCAATAATGACAATGACCCTCAAGGTACTACAGTACAATTCACATGGTGTGAATAAAGGACTTGGTGTCGAACACCACATAAAATCTTCTGGTCGAAGGTCATTGATGTATACATGTCGCCGGAAGTGAGAAACTTGCCATTGAGGCATGCAAGCTTCAAAGTACTGGGGGGGGTGTTCCTAGATCAACTTCTTGGATAATGAGCTGAAGTCGACAAGAAGCAAACCGTCAAAGGAGGGCCTTAATGAATCCCACATCAGTGACACGGAACGGAGCTAATGACTTTAGTGGAGGTGAAAACAAACTGTGAGATATGATTCAGGGTGCCGATCATGGGTGGATGAAGGATAATGTATGGCAGTGGATGGGACACGGTTGACTCTTTCTGAACACATCTCTTGAACATATAATGACACTAATGTGATGGATCGGTAGCATTACCCCAAATGCGGATGGTTTGGCGAGGACCATGGTGATGAGACCGGTGAATGAAACAACCCAACCCGATGTGGTACGGAGGACAAAGTGTCATGTTCAAGAGCGACTTGCTACCATCAAAGTTTTGAGGTTCTCCCAATTTTTCCCCAGTCATTTCTGACCAGTACCTCTTTATTTTTGTCAAGCTTGAGGAGGATAACATATGCTTGTTCTATAACCTACCCTTCGGGCAAGCCCATCGCTATGTTTTAACGAGCCTAGCGATAGGGAAACTCGTTCTCGTCTAAAGACAAGTTTGTCGCTATTTAATCATTTTAACTAGTCTAGCGACAAAGACAACTCGGTCCTTTTCATTTTTAGAGAGTCTGAAAAGGTACAGAAAGTTAACTCCACAATTCCTTTTTCGTCATCTAATCCCTTAAGTCCGAAAAAGTATAAAACAATACAGAAGGGATGAGTTTTCGATTACTTTAACGAGCCGAATAAAACAAGCGCTCGACCTTTTTGTGCAATAATCCCTCAAGTCCAAAAAGATTAAAATATAGAGGAGGGATAGCTCTTCCGGTCACTTTAACGAGCTGGAAGGCCAAAGCTCGGCAAACTTTTCATATTTTACGAGTCAAATGAAAAGAGCTCAAAGAAGACTCGTCTTTTGAGGAACAAGTGATAAATAGGGATAGCAGCAGATTCCAGGTGCAGGTTGGAATTTTCCAATCACGGCAGTGTCACAAGGATGGCTAAGTGGAATCACTCTTCGCAGCTGTTCCTCAAAATGGGTAAACAATCATATGGAGGTGAACGATAGGCCAAATGGAATGGAGGTGGCGGGTGCAAACACGACCAAGGCTTTTATGGCTAATAAATTTACGATCACAATGGTTATTTACCGGAATAGGTTCTTTTTTTAGATAAAAATGAGATTAAACTCTGGAGGAAACATTGCTCACTGCTTTTATTTATTTTTTAACGAGCATGAATACCGCGTTAAAACTGCTTAGATCTTGCGTTTATTTTTTAACGAGCATGAACTTTATGCTAAAACTGCTCGAAATACCAGTCATAGGATAAGAAATGTCTTCCTGCAAGATTCCAATTTTTATAGAGCTTGCACCTCACATAAGCTATGCTCTAAATTTGGCAATTTTTTGACCTTTGCCCCACATCCTTTCTTTATGTAAGTTAGGAAACGATCAATGACCGCTCTTTGTTTACACTCCAAAAGGTTTGCATGCCCCCAGGTATAAGGTACAATTTCAAAGCTGCCCCTACTTATTTGATAAAACATTTGTTTTAAAGGGTGAGGCTTGCCTCTTTCTGGTTACCCAAAGGATGGTTTTATTTGCTGCCGCAAATGAAACTCTTTCTTCGGCGATATCTATCATTAGGTTACTCAAAGATGGTTACTACTTGTTGCAGCAAAGGAATCCTTTTCTTTGGAGGTTGCCCCTACTTATCCTCTAAAACATTAGTTTTAATGGGTGAGGCTTGCCTTTTACCCAAAGATGGTTACCATTTGCTGCCGCAATAGAATCTCTTTCCTTGGTAGCCTACCTGTTTAGACAAAGTTGAATGACCTTTGTCAGACAAATAACCTTATCAAAAGAACCCTATTCTAGAAAAACCCCTCTTCCATCCACGGACGGGGTACGGACTAGTCATATTCTTTCGCGGAAATTCTACTTTATACCCAAGGTTTCCTCTGCACGAAGCAGACCAGGATGCATGCCCCCTGGGTTCCAGTTCTATCTTTCCGAATCACTCGCATTCATCGGGAAGGAGGACTGGGGGTGGAGACATTTCTTGGGTGAATAGACCATTGAGGATTGGTATTTGACTATTTGCGATGTGTGATCCCGGAAATGAAAGTTGGTCTACGAGCTTGACCACCTTTCCTTCGTGTGGAAAACACATTACTCTAAAGAGTGAGGAGACTATAACTCCCATGCAATATATATAGTCACGTCCAAGGAGTAGGTTATAATCCAAGGGTCCTTGAACGACCATCACGTTCAAATTAATGGTCTTCCCTTTCAATGTAACAGGCACATTGGGGAGGATCCCTAATGGTCGACTGGTTCCTTTATCAAAGCCCGAGAGATTTCTTATCTCAGGCAAAAGCGCCGGGGAACCCAGTGCTTTCCAAGCAACAGAGGAAAGGATACTCACAGATGCCCCTTCATCAATGATAGTTCCAACCATTACCATCCTATAAATTTGGACTATGATTCTGAATGGTATACTCGCTGGTAACCGGGGTCTGCCCAGTTGGTTCCAATTAAAGGACACAACCAGGTTGCTTGGTGGTGGGACCGAATACACGGCCGGATACGATCCTGACGATGTTCCTTCCTGCGATAAAGGAATGGGCGCATTGCCCTGATGCTCATCAGAATCTGTGTTGGCGAAAAGAATCTGGATGGTGTCATCCTTATTCTCTTCCGTGATGGTGTCATTTGAAGATGAATCTTCAGTGACGGTGTCATTTGAAGATGAAACCTCTGAAGCAAGAACCGGGTCAACTGCCGTATCGACCTTTAGACTTTCGTCTGGTCTGGATTCAGTAGGTTCATTTCCAATGACTGACGCTTCAGCTGACCACTTGAGCGGGCCAGCTGTGTTTTCCACCAACGAAGGACTTGGCACGAGTTTTTTGTATCCAGGAGGAAGTATTACCGGAGAAACCGGACGATCTTCCAAAAATCTCTTCGCTTCATCTAAGAAGGGACAACGGTGGATGGCGTGACCGCCTTCACACAGTTTGCAGGGGGATCTTGCTCCCCCTCTTTGTCTTGAACCTTCACTTTCGCTGGTTGACAGTAAGCAATCAACATGGCTACCAGAGGTTGATGCTCCTGAATTGTGCAGACGAGGGGACCAGTCCCTTAGTATCCGGGGAATACAGGGACAATCTCTATGGAAGTGGTCTCCTCTACATATGACACATGGCGATTTAGGCCCGGTCAGTGCTGTGTGTGGGTTTTTGTCAGATGTCTTTTGCTTGCCCCCAGTCGCCTTAGGCTCCTTCTTCTTCTTTTCTTTCTTCTTCTTTTCCTTCTTCTCCATGGGAGCTTGGCTTTTGCCAGCTTTACCTTTTGAAGATGAGGGATCGGAGGAAGGGTTAGAGGAAGTAGAAGGCTGGTGGGATGCTCTAGATTCATCTAACTGTTGACTCGACTGCTCAGGAACCATGGTGTTCTGAACTACACTAGTTGAGAATAGCCAAATTGGCAGGCCAATTGTCAGTCCTGGAAGCGACAATGTGGCCATGTGGGGCGCACCAACTTCTCCCCAAGAGGAGAAAGGACTAGGATTTCCATCATGTGGAGTTCCTTGGTTGGGGCATTCCATGTTCTCAACTTAAAGATCAACGCGGGAATAGGAGGTGATTATGTTCCGTTTAAAATAAATTTTATAACGACGCTTAGACACAACTTGCTTTTTCACTTTTTAAGAGTCGAGAAAAAGCTAAAGATGACTCTAGTATCCTTCGATGTTTTAACGAGCCCGAAGTGACAAATGCTCGGATGGACTTTTTCAGTTATAGAGTTTGAAAAAGGCCAAAAGAAACTGCTCTGGAGTTCTAGGCAGAGGGTGTGCCAAACTTTTCGCAAAACCACAGAATACGTTTTACGGTACGAGTGGTCGATCTTCGTGAATGCTGTGTTCACTGCATTGCGATCAGTAGGGCGGCCGACATGGTTTTCTATGGATAAAGGCTTTGATCCTATAGGGGTCTCCCAATATATATGCGACGGTACGTGGGAGCACAAGTCCGTATTGATACTTATCGCTTCACCGTGGA
Organism: Pinus tabuliformis; assembly: GCA_031772625.1. Classification (NCBI taxonomy): domain Eukaryota; kingdom Viridiplantae; phylum Streptophyta; class Pinopsida; order Pinales; family Pinaceae; genus Pinus; species Pinus tabuliformis. Next base: position 1,548,209,723 of record CM062818.1, read on the forward strand.
GGAATCACCCAACCACTCAACGCTAAGATATCACGTTTAACGACGCTGGAACACATCTCTAGCTTAGACCTCTAGATGTTTGCGTTATGTTTCAATGCGTTGTTATGTAAATTCAATTTATTTTAAGGTTGATCTTGTTTAGCAGTTTGCCTTTATGGATCACCACGAGATGTATAGAAACACTCCTGAATGCAATCTAAGATGATAAGCAAGCTTTTCAATCTTTCAACTTTGAAAACCTTAACTACTGAGGGAGAAGGAAGATAACACCTTTTCACACAGATCATAGAGCACACACTAATGCACTTTCCTAAATCAACATGCAAACTGTCATAATGTACATGCACAATGCAAGTATTTCTTTTCTCTTTCTTAATGTTGATGAAATGCAAAAAGAAAGCTGTTGTATAACTTTGAATTCAATTTCAAGAGAAAGCAAACAAGTTCGTCCAAAATCGAAAGACACCTTACGATTCACTTGTTTCGACACTTAGAAATATATAAATTCAAACCATATAACGAAAGGGACAAACTCAATCAGCTATGAACAACAAATAAACTAACTCTTAAGATCAAAAGGACACTTAATCACAGGTCTAGATCTAAGAGGTCAATGCAAGACTGGTTCACTTTCGTTATGGGAAACTGTAAATGACATAAGAAATACAAAAGAACAAATACAGTTTCTTTATACAACTGAGGCGGAATAATGACAAAGGAAGATGATTTCAGATAGGCCTACTGACTGGCAACAAACAACAAAAACAATAGTGAAAACAAGGCAAGACACAGCAGGAAACCTCAGTAACTCAAGCCAAGACTGGTCCAGCACAGGTGTAACACTGCCTGTTTGACCTTCAGCGCAGGTAGCCCCTTCGGGAACTGCGCTGAAATGCAGACTGCCTTTGTACAGCCTGCAATGAAGAACGAGACTTTCGTCCGTCTTGGTTTCCGGGTCACAGATTGCTCAAAAATTCACAGTTTTTGCTCAAATCAGAAGCTATCAGTCAAGGACACACTAAGGGATGTAAAGGACGATGAAAAGCTATCACTAAGAGCTTATTAGAGTCCTTGTGGATCAGCTCTTCAAATCATAAACTTGCCTAGAAACTGAGCTAGAGTAGCTGCCCTCTACTTTGTGTTTGATGGACTTAAACACAGTTCGATTCGGTACTCCCTTTGTTTATGAAATGAATAGCAAGAAACACAACAAGCCAACAAGATACGCTCCCCAGCGGAGTCGCCAATTTGTTGGGGGGAAAAGTATCTAATGCAGAATGCCTCTATCCCACTCTGAAGGTGATAGTACTCCAGCAACAACTGAATGTGAAGCTATTCAAAGTTTCTTCTTTATGAGATGAGAGAGGGAAGAAAAGGATGATCTACTAACTGTTATCTTGCGCTAATAGTCGATCCAATCTTCACTCCTTGCCGCTTGCTCCTAGCTCCTTACCCTTTCACCGGCCCAGCTACACACAGATCCTGTAAAAGCACAAGAAAAGGAAACTACAAGAAGCATACATCCATAATCGATTATAGGATTAGCATAAATCAAATATACAAGCATCCATTCATCATAAATACACATGCATATAGAAGAACCTCAAATACTTTATTGATAATAGAAGTAAAGTTCTGAGAGAGTTACAACCACAATGGGCCCAATCCAGCAACACCTCCCAGCTGAAAGAAATCTCCTCTTCACCTCCTTCAAGCAAAACACCCAATAGCTCTATACACAAACCAACAACACTTCCTTACTTGCACAAAATTCCAGCCTCCCTAGACCTCATGAGAGAGCTCTATATATAGGGTTTTGGAGAAAGGATGAGTCATCTTGAGACTGGCCTGAAGCTGACTTGTGTCCTCTCCCACTTTAGTTAATCTTCAGTTCTTGAGTCCACTTGGAGAATCTTGCTTCCACTTGGAGATCAAGACTCTCTTACTCATCACTAGGCGAATTCCTTGACCCAAGTGTCAGTTTGGAAGCTTCCTGGGCAGTTGACACCTTGCAGAATGACTGTGCCACTTGGCCAATCTCGCCCAGCGCAGGTAGCCTTCATTAGTTTTGACCTTCAGCGCAGGTACAAGGAGGAGCAGTTGACATTCAGCGCAGATGCTCAGTGGAGCAGCTGACATGATCCAGAAATAGCCTATTTTTGAGTGTTTTTGTGTGGAGAACTGATTCTCAGTGCTATGGTTTGTAGACCTTGTTCCTCTAAGGGTAAGAACAACATGTTTAGGGACTTTGGATCCCTCAGATTATTGACATTTCATGCTCCATGCTGTTAGGCACAAAAATGTCTATAACAGGCGCCATTGGAATATTACCACCATCGTTTGTTGGCATTATGATGCATATGTTGTACTTGATGGCAACACTCTCATAGAAGATCATCTCACTTATATACATTCAGATGAATCTACAGAAGAGATATCAGATGTGACATATTACAGGATAGCTCAAAGGAATCAAATGGCAAGCTCTTTGTAAGCAGAGGCTCAAATATTGTTGAAATTATGAAGGACGCAGGTACACCTTACAGAAAGTGCGTCCCCGCAGGTAATCCATGCAGAACCCGCGTCCAGAGACGCAGGCCAGCCGTTTAGGAAGTGCGTCCACCCAGTGCACACATATCAAGGCAGAGGAAAGCACGTGGGGGTTTCTTGTGTGGTACCTAGCCGACGGTTTTGCGTTTCTATGGTGTCGGCTCGTGGTATTGTTCCATGTTTTGGGGAGGAGCTTGCCTATATAAAGCAAAGGAGTTCATTTGGATTATGCACCATCTTTGTTGAATATCTTTTGGTGAGATCTAGTCCAGATCTATGAAGGCGAATCTTCTAATGGACTATGATCGCTATGGCGCACGATCAGATCTGTAGATCTGACTGTTTGGGTTAGTCTTGAAGTCTTAATATCTTTCATATCTATAGAGACGCAGGTGCAGTAAGGGTTCAGGTGCGTCCGGGACGCAGGAACGAACCGGTTCAGGTGCGCCAGATGCAGGCGCAGAAGGGTTCAGGTGCGCCGAGACGCAGGAAGTTCAAAAGACTCAGAGCGAGGGACGCAGGCTAGCAGTTGAGCAGAGTGCGTCCGGGACGCGGGCTAGCAGTTGAACAGGGTGCGTCCAGGGACTCAGGCCAGCAGTTGAGCAGGGTGAGTCCGGGACTCAGGCTAGCAGTTGAGCAGGGTGAGTCCGGACTCAGGCTAGCAGTTGAGCAGGGTGCTTCCTTCTCTTAAAATCTTTGTTTATCATTGTTGCATCCTGGGTTTGGTCCTATTATTGTTGATCTAGTTACTACAGTTGATTGGGTGTTTCAGAAGGTTGTTTGAGCTTCAATGTTGTTGTTGGGTCCAGTATGAAAATTGGATGAAATGTGGCCTTTCAAGATTATGAGTTGTGCCTCAATGTATCCAGTATGAAAATTGATGAAACGTGGTACTTAGAGGGAGAAGATTGTAGGCCGGCGCCTACGTACTAGTATCTAAGCTAGTACAAGAGCTAAAAGAAATCTTGGAGCATTGTAGCAGGTAGTAGCCTGCGTACTAGTAAATGGATCGGCTAGTACAAGAGCAAAGGGGGTTGTAGCTCCCGTACTGGTATAAGGCTGCACCAGTACAAATATTGTAAAAGAATTTTCTTATTAAGAAGAAGATTGAGATGACTTGCAGCAGGTGGTTTTCTCCCACATTGGGTTTCCACCTTATATCATTGTGTTCATATGTGTGCCTTATGTGTGATGATCTACTTTATATTACTACATCTGTTAACTGATAATATGGTTGATAATGTCCTAATGCACTCATTGAAGATCGATTAACTTAATCTTAAGAAGTTGTGGAAGTAGCATATATGAATCTGATTATGGAATTGAAAAAGTTTTATTAATGTGATAATACTGATTCACCCCCCCCCTCTCAGTATTATTTCCAACAATTGGTATCGGAGCCAGGTCCTTCAGAAAAGCTTGATCGCTTGAAGGAGATCCGTGGAACAATGGGAAAGAAGCTTAAGAAGAAAGCTCATAAGAAAAAGAAGTCATCTCAGAAGAACTATGATAGTGGAAGAATCGATTGGGGATTAGGCATAAGAAGCTCTTCAGATTCAGAATCAGATTCAGAATCAGTATCAGGTATGAATGTGTTATCCTCTGATGTTCCAGCTATATTTCCTTGTGAAAGAGATGAAAGTGATAGCGAAACTATTGAATTTGCTCTTATGGGTGAACAAGAAAGATATCAAATAGAGGCAGAATTTAAAAAGCTGACAGACAAAATTAGAGATCAACAAGATCTATTGAACAAAAGGGAATGTGATTTCAAAGAAGAAGCTACCAAACTAAGGGCCCAACTAGAAGAAGGAAACAAGGTAAGAAAGCTACTCAAGGACAAGGAAGACCAATGTCAAAAATTGCAGCATGAAGTGACATCATTAAGAAAAGAAGTCAACGAAAGAAGCACAACCATCAAGAAACTCAAAGATAGATCTAGCTACTATGAAAATCTTGAAGCTACAATCCTCTCACTAAAAGGAGATCTTGAAGAATCAAAGAAGCAGAATACAGATCTACTCCAAGCTATTGCAAAACAAGAAAACGAAGTCACCAGCTTAAAATCTCAACTGGAATGTGCCTTCCGAGTTCGTCAAATGCAGCAGGATCTGTATGAAGAACATGAAAAAGAAATTCTCAAACTAAGGGAACAAATGGAAGAAGGAAGGAAAGCTGAAGAAGTTTTGAAAAAGAAATCTCTTGAAAAGGAAGAACAGCTTCAGGTTGAGGTAAATATCTTGAAAGGTAAACTAGAAGAAAAGGATAAGCTTTTACGATTTCAAGATAGCTCTAAAGTATTGGATGATATTCTTAGTAGTCAAAGGTCCCCTGCTATAAAGACTGGTCTTGGTTTCCATGAATCTGTTGAAGGTGAATCTAGTTCACAAGGTGAGGCAAGAAATTCTAAAGAGAAATCTAAAGTGATCAATGAAGGAATGAAAGATCAATCTCATCATCAACCAAGGAAAGAGATTCCTCAAAGAAAATTCTTTACCTCTTCTATGAATAATGTTGAATGTTATGTATGTCATAACCTTGGACATGTTGCAGCTAGATGTAGAAGAAGAAGGGCTCAAGATCATTATGCAGAAAGATCATCACATTCAAGGTATTTTTATGGATATTGCTTTGCTTGCAATACGTTTGGTCACAAAGCTGCTGATTGTTACAGGAGGAATATGAAACATGTGAGATGTTATGCATGTAACAAGCCTGGACATATAGCTAAGGAATGTAGGAACAAAGTGTGGGCACAATATCAAAAGGAGAAAATGTCATCATCACGCTTGAAGATATGGAGGAAAGAGGAAGTACATTCAGAAAAGGAGGGCACAGCACAAGTTACAGACATACCAGAATCAGAGGGAGCTGAAAGTACAAGACGCAGTGTAGTAACAGGAGACCTGCGTGGGGACGCAGGGCAGATTAAGCTCAAATGCGTCCAGGACGCAGCTCAGTAACTGGAGATCTGCGTGGGGATGCAGAGCGACTGAGGATTAGGTGCGTCCCTGCAGCAAAAGGACGCGGCGCGATAGTGTTTTTGGGTGCGTCCCTGCAGCAACAGGACGCAGCACAACAGAAGATGAAGTGCGTACCTGTCTCAAAGCATTTATTGGCTGATTCTTCTTGATATGCATGATCAAATTTAACAGATGGCACTGGTTCAGGGGGAGCATATGTCCTAAATTCATTGTTGGCATTATGGTCCTTGATGACAATGCTTATGATTCATCTTGCTATTATGAGTTGGTCACATGATCAGATGTATGGTTGATTCTCTAATGATGCTTGCATGAAGTCTTTATTATCCTTGGCACATATATGGATGAGGTTGGCTGATTTCGTGGATGATTATTCAAAGTCGCATTGTTGGAGACATGATGATGATGAGTTACTCATATGCATTTCATGATGATGTTGACATTGAGCATGATGCATAAATTCTTTCTTGGCACAAATAGATGAGGATTGTTGGCTGGATACAGGGATGATTATTCATACATATGTTGATTGATGATGATGCTTTCATTTGATGGCTCTTGATTCATGTAGATCTGGATGGTTATGAGTTGATGATACTATGGAGCAAATTATACAGTGCTGTTGTTTGTCATGATCTTTAGATGTTTGGAAGACTCATGTTGTAATGGTCTATCTATTATAGTCATCTCTTCAGGTCATGTAACGGCCTATGTCTCCCCGCTATGCATGGGATGAAGATGTAATATATTTGGTTCTCATATTTCTGATGTATTCCCACTTGGTTGGATGGATGATCCTTATTATGATGGGTGATGGATGTATGTATTGAGTCTTTTGGTGATAGGAAGGTCATTTATGATATATATAGAGTCATGTTCTTCTTGTAGAACATCCTTTTACAGACTTTGCTTACAGTCAGGGGGAGTTTGAGCATGAACAAGCACTATACAGCAGAGCAGACATCTCAGCTTGTTCTCAGAAAGACCATTATCAGATTGGAGCACCATGACATATACAAAGGGGGAGCTCATTCAGAGACTTTAGCAGATCCGGCTCATAGTCAAAGGGAGCATGTTCTTAAGGGGAGCATACCCCTTTGCCCTTGATGTCAAAGGGGGAGAGTGATTCGGTGTTGTTGCCATCAAGTCCAAAGGGGGAGATTGTTGGCATTATGATGCATATGTTGTACTTGATGGCAACACTCTCATAGAAGATCATCTCACTTATATACATTCAGATGAATCTACAGAAGAGATATCAGATGTGACATATTACAGGATAGCTCAAAGGAATCAAATGGCAAGCTCTTTGTAAGCAGAGGCTCAAATATTGTTGAAATTATGAAGGATGCAGGTACACCTTACAGAAAGTGCGTCCCCGCAGGTAATCCATGCAGAACCCGCGTCCAGAGACGCAGGCCAGCCGTTTAGGAAGTGCGTCCACCCAGTGCACACATATCAAGGCAGAGGAAAGCACGTGGGGGTTTCTTGTGTGGTACCTAGCCGACGGTTTTGCGTTTCTATGGTGTCGGCTCGTGGTATTGTTCCATGTTTTGGGGAGGAGCTTGCCTATATAAAGCAAAGGAGTTCATTTGGATTATGCACCATCTTTGTTGAATATCTTTTGGTGAGATCTAGTCCAGATCTATGAAGGCGAATCTTCTAATGGACTATGATCACTATGGCGCACGATCAGATCTGTAGATCTGACTGTTTGGGTTAGTCTTGAAGTCTTAATAGCTTTCATATCTATAGAGACGCAGGTGCAGTAAGGGTTCAGGTGCGTCCGGGACGCAGGAACGAACCGGTTCAAGTGCGCCGGACGCAGGCGCAGAAGGGTTCAGGTGCGCCGAGATGCAGGAAGTTCAAAAGACTCAGAGCGAGGGACGCAGGCTAGCAGTTGAGCAGAGTGCGTCCGGGACGCGGGCTAGCAGTTGAACAGGGTGCGTCCAGGGACTCAGGCCAGCAGTTGAGCAGGGTGAGTCCGGGACTCAGGCTAGCAGTTGAGCAGGGTGAGTCCGGACTCAGGCTAGCAGTTGAGCAGGGTGCTTCCTTCTCTTAAAATCTTTGTTTATCATTGTTGCATCCTGGGTTTGGTCCTATTATTGTTGATCTAGTTACTACAGTTGATTGGGTGTTTCAGAAGGTTGTTTGAGCTTCAATGTTGTTGTTGGGTCCAGTATGAAAATTGGATGAAATGTGGCCTTTCAAGATTATGAGTTGTGCCTCAATGTATCCAGTATGAAAATTGATGAAACGTGGTACTTAGAGGGAGAAGATTGTAGGCCGGCGCCTACGTACTAGTATCTAAGCTAGTACAAGAGCTAAAAGAAATCTTGGAGCATTGTAGCAGGTAGTAGCCTGCGTACTAGTAAATGGATCGGCTAGTACAAGAGCAAAGGGGGTTGTAGCTCCCGTACTGGTATAAGGCTGCACCAGTACAAATATTGTAAAAGAATTTTCTTATTAAGAAGAAGATTGAGATGACTTGCAGCAGGTGGTTTTCTCCCACATTGGGTTTCCACCTTATATCATTGTGTTCATATGTGTGCCTTATGTGTGATGATCTACTTTATATTACTGCATCTGTTAACTGATAATATGGTTGATAATGTCCTAATGCACTCATTGAAGATCGATTAACTTAATCTTAAGAAGTTGTGGAAGTAGCATATATGAATCTGATTATGGAATTGAAAAAGTTTTATTAATGTGATAATACTGATTCACCCCCCCCCCCTCTCAGTATTATTTCCAACAATTGGTATCGGAGCCAGGTCCTTCAGAAAAACTTGATCGCTTGAAGGAGATCCGTGGAACAATGGGAAAGAAGCTTAAGAAGAAAGCTCATAAGAAAAAGAAGTCATCTCAGAAGAACTATGATAGTGGAAGAATCGATTGGGGATTAGGCATAAGAAGCTCTTCAGATTCAGAATCAGATTCAGAATCAATATCAGGTATGAATGTGTTATCCTCTGATGTTCCAGCTATATTTCCTTGTGAAAGAGATGAAAGTGATAGCGAAACTATTGAATTTGCTCTTATGGGTGAACAAGAAAGATATCAAATAGAGGCAGAATTTAAAAAGCTGACAGACAAAATTAGAGATCAACAAGATCTATTGAACAAAAGGGAATGTGATTTCAAAGAAGAAGCTACCAAACTAAGGGCCCAACTAGAAGAAGGAAACAAGGTAAGAAAGCTACTCAAGGACAAGGAAGACCAATGTCAAAAATTGCAGCATGAAGTGACATCATTAAGAAAAGAAGTCAACGAAAGAAGCACAACCATCAAGAAACTCAAAGATAGATCTAGCTACTATGAAAATCTTGAAGCTACAATCCTCTCACTAAAAGGAGATCTTGAAGAATCAAAGAAGCAGAATACAGATCTACTCCAAGCTATTGCAAAACAAGAAAACGAAGTCACCAGCTTAAAATCTCAACTGGAATGTGCCTTCCGAGTTCGTCAAATGCAGCAGGATCTGTATGAAGAACATGAAAAAGAAATTCTCAAACTAAGGGAACAAATGGAAGAAGGAAGGAAAGCTGAAGAAGTTTTGAAAAAGAAATCTCTTGAAAAGGAAGAACAGCTTCAGGTTGAGGTAAATATCTTGAAAGGTAAACTAGAAGAAAAGGATAAGCTTTTACGATTTCAAGATAGCTCTAAAGTATTGGATGATATTCTTAGTAGTCAAAGGTCCCCTGCTATAAAGACTGGTCTTGGTTTCCATGAATCTGTTGAAGGTGAATCTAGTTCACAAGGTGAGGCAAGAAATTCTAAAGAGAAATCTAAAGTGATCAATGAAGGAATGAAAGATCAATCTCATCATCAACCAAGGAAAGAGATTCCTCAAAGAAAATTCTTTACCTCTTCTATGAATAATGTTGAATGTTATGTATGTCATAACCTTGGACATGTTGCAGCTAGATGTAGAAGAAGAAGGGCTCAAGATCATTATGCAGAAAGATCATCACATTCAAGGTATTTTTATGGATATTGCTTTGCTTGCAATACGTTTGGTCACAAAGCTGCTGATTGTTACAGGAGGAATATGAAACATGTGAGATGTTATGCATGTAACAAGCCTGGACATATAGCTAAGGAATGTAGGAACAAAGTGTGGGCACAATATCAAAAGGAGAAAATGTCATCATCACGCTTGAAGATATGGAGGAAAAAGGAAGTACATTCAGAAAAGGAGGGCACAGCACAAGTTACAGACATACCAGAATCAGAGGGAGCTGAAAGTACAAGACGCAGTGTAGTAACAGGAGACCTGCGTGGGGACGCAGGGCAGATTAAGCTCAAATGCGTCCAGGACGCAGCTCAGTAACTGGAGATCTGCGTGGGGACGCAGAGCGACTGAGGATCAGGTGCATCCCTGCAGCAAAAGGACGCGGCGCGATAGTGTTTTTGGGTGCGTCCCTACAGCAACAGGACGCAGCACAACAGAAGATGAAGTGCGTACCTGTCTCAAAGCATTTATTGGCTGATTCTTCTTGATATGCATGATCAAATTTAACAGATGGCACTGGTTCAGGGGGAGCATATGTCCTAAATTCATTGTTGGCATTATGGTCCTTGATGACAATGCTTATGATTCATCTTGCTATTATGAGTTGGTCACATGATCAGATGTATGGTTGATTCTCTAATGATGCTTGCATGAAGTCTTTATTATCCTTGGCACATATATGGATGAGGTTGGCTGATTTCGTGGATGATTATTCAAATTCGCATTGTTGGAGACATGATGATGATGAGTTACTCATATGCATTTCATGATGATGTTGACATTGAGCATGATGCATAAATTCTTTCTTGGCACAAATAGATGAGGATTGTTGGCTGGATACAGGGATGATTATTCATACATATGTTGATTGATGATGATGCTTTCATTTGATGGCTCTTGATTCATGTAGATCTGGATGGTTATGAGTTGATGATACTATGGAGCAAATTATACAGTGCTGTTGTTTGTCATGATCTTTAGATGTTTGGAAGACTCATGTTGTAATGGTCTATCTATTATAGTCATCTCTTCAGGTCATGTAACGGCCTATGTCTCCCCGCTATGCATGGGATGAAGATGTAATATATTTGGTTCTCATATTTCTGATGTATTCCCACTTGGTTGGATGGATGATCCTTATTATGATGGGTGATGGATGTATGTATTGAGTCTTTTGGTGATAGGAAGGTCATTTATGATATATATAGAGTCATGTTCTTCTTGTAGAACATCCTTTTACAGACTTTGCTTACAGTCAGGGGGAGTTTGAGCATGAACAAGCACTATACAGCAGAGCAGACATCTCAGCTTGTTCTCAGAAAGACCATTATCAGATTGGAGCACCATGACATATACAAAGGGGGAGCTCATTCAGAGACTTCAGCAGATCCGGCTCATAGTCAAAGGGAGCATGTTCTTAAGGGGAGCATACCCCTTTGCCCTTGATGTCAAAGGGGGAGAGTGATTCGGTGTTGTTGCCATCAAGTCCAAAGGGGGAGATTGTTGGCATTATGATGCATATGTTGTACTTGATGGCAACACTCTCATAGAAGATCATCTCACTTATATACATTCAGATGAATCTACAGAAGAGATATCAGATGTGACATATTACAGGATAGCTCAAAGGAATCAAATGGCAAGCTCTTTGTAAGCAGAGGCTCAAATATTGTTGAAATTATGAAGGACGCAGGTACACCTTACAGAAAGTGCGTCCCCGCAGGTAATCCATGCAGAACCCGCGTCCAGAGACGCAGGCCAGCCGTTTAGGAAGTGCGTCCACCCAGTGCACACATATCAAGGCAGAGGAAAGCACGTGGGGGTTTCTTGTGTGGTACCTAGCCGACGGTTTTGCGTTTCTATGGTGTCGGCTCGTGGTATTGTTCCATGTTTTGGGGAGGAGCTTGCCTATATAAAGCAAAGGAGTTCATTTGGATTATGCACCATCTTTGTTGAATATCTTTTGGTGAGATCTAGTCCAGATCTATGAAGGCGAATCTTCTAATGGACTATGATCGCTATGGCGCACGATCAGATCTGTAGATCTGACTGTTTGGGTTAGTCTTGAAGTCTTAATATCTTTCATATCTATAGAGACGCAGGTGCAGTAAGGGTTCAGGTGCGTCCGGGACGCAGGAACGAACCGGTTCAGGTGCGCCGGACGCAGGCGCAGAAGGGTTCAGGTGCGCCGAGACGCAGGAAGTTCAAAAGACTCAGAGCGAGGGACGCAGGCTAGCAGTTGAGCAGAGTGCGTCCGAGACGCGGGCTAGCAGTTGAACAGGGTGCATCCAGGGACTCAGGCCAGCAGTTGAGCAGGGTGAGTCCGGGACTCAGGCTAGCAGTTGAGCAGGGTGAGTCCGGACTCAGGCTAGCAGTTGAGCAGGGTGCTTCCTTCTCTTAAAATCTTTGTTTATCATTGTTGCATCCTGGGTTTGGTCCTATTATTGTTGATCTAGTTACTACAGTTGATTGGGTGTTTCAGAAGGTTGTTTGAGCTTCAATGTTGTTGTTGGGTCCAGTATGAAAATTGGATGAAATGTGGCCTTTCAAGATTATGAGTTGTGCCTCAATGTATCCAGTATGAAAATTGATGAAACGTGGTACTTAGAGGGAGAAGATTGTAGGCCGGCGCCTACGTACTAGTATCTAAGCTAGTACAAGAGCTAAAAGAAATCTTGGAGCATTGTAGCAGGTAGTAGCCTGCGTACTAGTAAATGGATCGGCTAGTACAAGAGCAAAGGGGGTTGTAGCTCCCATACTGGTATAAGGCTGCACCAGTACAAATATTGTAAAAGAATTTTCTTATTAAGAAGAAGATTGAGATGACTTGCAGCAGGTGGTTTTCTCCCACATTGGGTTTCCACCTTATATCATTGTGTTCATATGTGTGCCTTATGTGTGATGATCTACTTTATATTACTGCATCTGTTAACTGATAATATGGTTGATAATGTCCTAATGCACTCATTGAAGATCGATTAACTTAATCTTAAGAAGTTGTGGAAGTAGCATATATGAATCTGATTATGGAATTGAAAAAGTTTTATTAATGTGATAATACTGATTCACCCCCCCCCCCCTCTCAGTATTATTTCCAACATCGTTCCCATCTTCCGGAATGTCAAGAAGATACTCCTGATGACCTTCATCATCCTTCAGATTTTTATTTCCTATCAAATACTGTAAACACGGTGGATTCCGAGTGAAACTTGTCCAATATCGAAGAGACAATCGCCATATATTTCTCAACCAAAACAAATGTTGTAGAGAATATTTATGTTAGCAAATGTTATTCTCCTTCAGAACTGGAAATATACAAAGTTCTTTTTCACGAATTCAAAGATGTCTTTGCTTGGTCATACGATGAAATGCTAGGCATTGACTCGAGTATAGTTGAACACGAAATAAAGATGTATCTAGATGTCAAACCAGTACGACAATGGCTACGGTAGGTGCACCCCAGGAAAGCCACTGCCATCAAGGCAGAAGTTGAAAAGCTTCTCCATGTTGGTTTTATTTACCCAGTTCCTCTAACCGATTGGGTATCGAACATTGTTCCTGTAATGAAAAAACAAGGAACAATTAGAGTGTGCGTCGATTATAGGGATGTAAATCAAGCTTGTCCAAAAGACAACTACCCTACACCCTTTATTGACCAGATAATTGATGAATGCGCCAGATGTGAAATCTTTTCATTTATGGATGGATTCTCCGGGTATAATCAAATAAATATCTACCCACAGGACCAGTCAAAGACTGCATTTATTTGTCCGTGGGGCACATTTGCATATTGCAAGTTACCCTTTAGTTTAAATAACGCAGGGGCAACATTTCAGAGGGCAATGAATTATGCCTTGCATGACATCAAAAACATCGTTCAATCATATCTCAACAATCTTCCGGCTCATTCGTGAAAGCGGACCTATCATCCGCAGCATTTGAGAGAGATATTTCTATGTTGTCGACACTACAAGATACTACTCAATCCACACAAATGTGTGTTCTGTGTCAGTTCTGGTTGTTTGCTTGGCTTTGTAGTCTCAAAGGACGGGATTCCTCTCGACCCATGTAAGGTTTAGGCAATCATAAATTTGCCTCCACCTTCAAATTTGCTTCAGATTCAGAAACTCCAAGGGAAAGCAAACTTTCTTAGGAGGTTCATTCCAAATTACGCCAAAATTGCTAAAGGTTATACACGTCTATTGAAAAAAGAAGTACCCTTCGTCTGGGATCAGGTCGCGCAAGCTTCCTTTGATGCTTTAAAGGAATCCCTAATAAAAGCATCATTAATGTACGCTCCTAATTATCAAAAAGACTTTAACCTATATCTGGTTGCAGCGGATACAACCATCGCAATGGTTTTAGTTCAAGAAGACAATCGAATTGAACATCCTATCTATTATTTGAGTAGAAACTTAAATGATATAGAAAGCAAGTATTCTTACGTTAAAAAGCTAGTTCTCGCAGCTGTTCAAGCGATACAGAGATTTCGACACTATGTCCTCTTTCGAAAAACTACCATTTTGTCAAATTGCAACCCCAGGACTTATATCTTGTCACGACAGTTGCTGGGGGGAAAATATTCAAAATGGATAGCAATTCTTCAAGAGTTTGATCTGGAATTTGTAAAATCCAAATCAAAGAAATCCCTGGTTTTCACAGAATTAATATGCGATCTCCCATTGTCGTCCAACGATGAAACATCTGAAGAAACCATCATGGATGAATCTTTGTTTCTGATATCTTCAAGAAATTCGTGGTATGGAGATATAATCATCTATCTCCAAACCCAAAAATATAGGTCTAATACCTCTCACTCGGAACAAAAACGTATTCGATACCAATCAAAAGACTACATGATCGTCGGTGATACGCTTTACCATCGTGGTGTCGATACAGTTCTGAGGAGGTGCCTCACCCATGAGGAGGCCGAAAAAGTCCTAAATGATTTCCATTCAGGCACGTGTGGGGGGCATCAATCTGGTTACGCTACGGTGCAAAAAAATTTACGAGCAGGATACTTCTGGCCAACAATGTTTAAAGATTACATAACCGCAGTCAGCAGTTGCCATGCGTGTCAAATTTTCGATAGAAAAACCAGAAGACCACCCGCACCCCTGCAACCAGTAGTTTCTATTAGGCCATTCGCCTAATGGGGCATAGATTTCATGACATGTAACCCCACCTCAACTCGGGGGGCATGGGTATATCATAGTCGTGGTAGACTATTTTACCAAATGGGCCGAGGTGATGCCTACATTAAACAACACTGGCAAAATGGCTGCCCTTTTATTTTTCAATCATGTAGTCACCAGATTCGGCGTTCCACAGGCCATAGTCATAGATCATGGATCGCATTTTCGCAATCAGATGATGGTTGAATTGGCTGCCAAATTGGGGTTGTCCCATGACAGCTGTACTCCATATGATCCGCAGGCCAACGGACAAGTTGAAGCAATCAACAAGGTCCTTAAGCGGATGCTGCAAAGGATGATTAGAGTCCACAAAAGGAGTTGGCACCTGATCCTATACTCAGCCTTGTGGGCCTACTGAACATCGGTAAGGAATGCAACCGGGTTTACACCCTTTCAACTGGTGTATGGCCTAGAAGCAATCTTACTAGTTCAGTGTGAAATCTCGTCCCTCAAACTCGCAGTCGACCTTCTCCCCGGAACTTCAGAAGAGGAGGCTCGTTTCTTGGAACTAATCCAATTGGATGAAACCTGTTGTGATGCTGCTTTTGCTAATGAAGCCCATAAGAAACGAGTCAAGGCGCAGTTCGACAAGAATGTCAAACCCCGTGTCTTCTCAGAAGGTGACTTGGTCTTACTTTACAACCAGGAATTCGATAAATTGGGAGCAGGTAAATTCAAGTCTTTGTGGATGGTCCCCTATATTGTTAAACGTGTATTAGCAAAAGGGGCCTATGAGTTAGTGGGTTATGATGGGATTCCACTGGCGCAACCCCGTAACGGGTTGTACCTTAAGCGTTACTACGCATGATTCAGTGTAGTAACCCCTATGCTTTTGTTACATTTTTTCTTTCACTAAGGGTAATTGTTTTGGTCAGGTAATCCACTTTTTACATTTGTTGCAGATGTCGGACCTATTGCAATCATTTGTTGGATATGCCGATGGAGCGAGTCGTAGTTCGTGGAACCTATCTTCTATGGCCTGGGCCATTTTTGATCCAAGCGGCGAGTTAGTAATTTTCAGAGGGGTATGTATTGGTCGGTCAACAAATAACATTGCTGAATATAACGCGTTGATAGAACTCCTCTCTGATGCCATCACACATGGCATACGGCGACTTGTCGTCAGGCTAGACTCATAACTCGTCATCCTACAACTCACTGGTATCTACTCCGTCCGAAATCCAGCTATCTATTGCATGTTCCTGAGGGTCAAGATTTTGGAAAGGCAGTTTGATTCTATTCAATATCAGCATATTTCCATAAACTTAAACACATTAACAGACTCATTGGAAAATTATGTGTTAGATAGACATTTGAAACATTTATAAAAAGAAGCATTTCATCAATATTTGCATCAGGATCATATAACTTAACCAAAATAAAACTCTGAAAATCAAAAATATATATATAAGTATTTGTGGTTTACACATAATGTTCTATAACCAAGACAAAATTGGTTAGATGACCCAAAACTCAAAATGCTAGGGGGCACCCTAGTCTAATGGTGTTGATGATAACAAGTCACCGCCTGTGAAATCATGTGTAAAATCCGAGTCCATTGACTTGGCACGCCAGTAGTATGTCGTTGCAGCCTCAGAGGCAATACCAAGAGTGAGACCCTCGACCTGATACTGCAATGCTGAAAGAGTCTCAGCCACATCAAGGTCGCGAAGGATAGACCTCCCCAAAACCTCTCCTACCGGAGTGGCAGCTGGCGCTCTCGGACGTATTGTTGGTCGAACTGGTCCAATGTCTCCATGAGCGCATGAGTTTTGATTAGTCTCGAGTAAAGAAAATATAAGAATAATATGAAAAGCAATAAACAGGAATATGGTCAGAGGATTTACCTATGGCACCCCACTACTCACCAGCCGGCAGTGCCAAATCTGAATCACCCCGGAAGTCCATACCAGCATATGGACACTCGGCAAAAACCATCTGCTGACGGTTGAACCACTCAAAGAAGGTATCAGAGAAAGAAATTTGGGACTGACCCGCATGTCGGGCCATGAATTCAACCCATTTCTAATTCCATGGCTCAATCGGTGGAGGTAAACCAAGTGAAATATACTGTGGCTGCATCAATGGGATCTTTTCCAAGGCGAAAGCGGTCAAAATAGAACCATAACCAAAGTTCTTCAATCTTCTGTTTTTTACCTTGGTCAGTTGTTCCCTCATCATAGGGAGTATTGCATCACACCAGCTGAACACCTTTGGTTCAAGGCATTCCAAGGCATACTGCATATAAGACCTGTTGGCCACATGAAGAGCCGCACTACCAGCCAATCTAGCAAAAGTGAATAGAATGGTCCTCAAGGACCTGTTAGTGACGTCTCGGATATTGATCTTGCCATCCCTACTCGGCTGAGATCCCTCTCTGCAATATCGGCAAATATAATCTCTCACGGATTCACCCCCACGGGTCGAACCTGATAATGAGATAGGGGCCCCACACCTCGATAAACTGGTCAAAAAATAGATGTCCACAATAGTCAAGGGGATGGATTTGCCCCTAATCTGGAACACCTGGTTAGTAGGATCCCATGCATCGAGAAAATATTGCAACAAGTTGATTTTTTGCCTCATGCTAGAGATGCGAAATAACTTCAGCAGGCCACAGTTCCGCAGTGCAGTTACGGTACCCGAATCATGTAAAGCAAGCATGTCCTCTTATTCATGCTCACGTTCTCGCCATGTAACAGGAATTTTGCTCCGATGAATCTCTGAAAGCAAACAAGAGAAGAGTCAGGATCCTAATTTGGTGGAAAACAGGCAAAAATTCCATGAAAAACTGTGCACAAGTTTCCCTCCTTGCGCCCATCGCACCCCAGTAGTGTACTGGATGGGATGCATACTGACTGGCCAATGGCCAGGCCAGTATGCATCGCACTTTTCGATGTAGGAAAGGTGCGATGGATCCAGGGCGAATTTTTCAAACCCCAGGGGCTCAAAAAAACCAGGAAAAATGCTCAGAATTCAAAAAGGAAAGAATGAAACTGAAGAGCTCAGGTTTAGCTCTTACCTGGTCCAGACGGCACCAAGAATCGTCCACAAAATCTCCCAGAATCATCTGGTGAAAATCAAGGGGGAAAGCACCTCCAAAGCTCCAACAAACCAAAGTTCAAATGAAATGGTAAAATGAGAGGTAAAAACCACTTTTAAATTACTTTTCACGTAATTCAAGTAAAATATTAGTGTTTTGACTCATTTTTCAAGCATATATTATTCATTTCTAACTAGTTTGATGAAGCAATTGAATAGGCAGCACAACCTTTGAATGAAAAAAGTTGTCAATGGTAAAATCAAGGTAATCAATGACCATTGTATCAAGCAGTTTTTATGTGGAGTTCAAGCTCGTTAAAAATTAAGCATAAGCAATGAGCAAATGTTCCCCCAGAGTTTAAGCTCATTCATTAAAAAATGAACCTATGTCCGGTAAATAACCATCGTGAATGCATTATCATTAGCCTTTGAAGCCTTGGTCATGTTCTCATCATCACCTCCACTATGTATTGGTCGATCATTCACCTCCTTTTTATTGTTTACCCCTTTTGAGGAACAACTGCAAAGAGTGATCCTGTTAGCCATCCTTGTGACACTACCGTGATTGGAAAATTCGAAACTGTACCTGGAATGAGCTGCTACCCGAATTTATCACTCGTTCCTCAAAAAACGAGTCTCCTTTAAGCTCTTTTCATCTGACTCATAAAATATGAAAATATTTCCGAGCAATTGGCCTCTCCAGCTCGTTAAAGTGTCTGGAAGTGCTATCCCTCCTTTAGATTTTAATCTTTTTGGACCTGAGGGATTATTACACAAAAAGATCGAGCACTTGTTTTGTTCGGCTCGTTAAAATTACCGAAAATTCATCCCTTTTGTATTATTTTATACTTTTTCGGACTTAAGGAATTATATGATGAAAAGGGATTATTGGAGTTTTCTTTACATCCCTTTCAGACTCTCTAAAATTGAAAAGGACCGAGTTATCTTTGTCGTTAAACTCGTTAAATCCGAATAGCGACAAACTTGTCCATACAGACAAGAACGAGTTTCACTATCGCTAGGCTCGTTAAAACATAGCAATGGGTTTGCCCGAAGGGCAAATTATAGAACAAGAATATGTTATCCTCCTCAAGCTTGACAAAAATAAAGAGGTACTGGTCAGCAATGACTGGGGAAAAATTGGGAAGAAAACTTGAAGAAACCTTATTGGTAGCAAGTCACTCTTGAACATGACACTTTCACTCTGTATCCGAGTCAGGTTGGGTTGTTCCATTCACTGGTCATATCACCATTGGTCCATCACACCATTCACATTTGGGGTTAACGCTACCAATCCATCATGTCAGTGTTGCCAATATGTTCAAGAGAATTCGCTCAGAGAATTCACCTGTGTCTCATCCACTACAATACATTCACGCACCATTCTTTCATGACCGCCACCCTGAACCTTATATCATCAGATCATTTTCACCCCCATTAAAATCATTTGCTCCATTCCGTGTCATAGATGTGGGATTCATTAAGGCCCTCCTACGACGGATCGCTTCTTGTCGACATCAGCTCATTATCCAGGAAGTCAATCTAGGAACAACCCTTTCAGTACTTTGAAGCTTGCATGCCTCAATGGCGAGTTTCTCACTTCCGGCGACAAGTTTACATCAATTGCCTTCGACTGAAAGATTTTGCATGGTGTTTGACACCAATTCCCTTTTTCACACCACGTGAATTGTACTGTCGTACCTTGAGGGTCATCATCATTATCGGTGATTCCTCTCGCGCTTGTTAACAACTTACATCACTGACTGGTAATCAGGCGATGTCTTTCTATGTTTGACCCCAGAACATCTCTCACATGGATCGACTTGTACTTTGAGTGAAGATCGAACGAGATTGAAGACCCCAGATCTAGTTTCATCCATCCGAGCTGTGATATATATTCAAGAAAATAAAGACATCAAATGTACATCATTGCTGCACAGATAATCATCCAATCTATGGGATGATGGCTCTACCAGAATCATCAATCTGCACACAGATGATTGTCTGTCTTATGTACATGAAAATGAATTTATAAAGCTGAGCATGGGAATGCCTGCCTCAGCTAGATCATGAAAATATTATGAAGATAATGTATTGTATTGTATCTTATTACAGGTCGCCTTCCAGCTCGAAAAAACTTCAGATCCTCATGATAAAGCATTTCACCCGACATCAAAAGATTAACGACCTCATGCTTTAGGGGGAAACTGTTATAGACATTTTTGGGGACTGTAACCCCAGTCATATATGTCCATAAACCAAGGGCTCCTAAGTCCCTAAAGGTGTTGTTTCACACCCTAAAGGAACAAGGTCAGCTGATTACATCATCTCCCAGAAGTTCTCCACAGAAAACTACTTAGAACTGGTCAAATGTGGACCATACAAACTACCCAGTGCAGAAGGTGTGATGCATCCCACCTGCCCAGAGTAAAATGTGCGATGCATACTGGATAGCTCTTCTGCAGGGTGCGATGAGCGAGAGTGGACAAATGGCAAAGACAGTTTGCAAGGTGGTTCGACATGGAATCTTCCATAAACTTCTCCTATGACACTTGCCTCTCTGAATTCGCCCAGGGATGAGTAAGAGATCATCAATCTCCAAGTGGAATCAAGAACTATTAGAGAGAGGAAACTAATCAAATCTCAGAAGCTGACTCACCTCCATGCAATCATCTATATATGGATCCCTCATCCCAGAGATCTAGAGGCTGGAATTTTGTATCTTGTAAGGAAGTGCTGCTAGTTTCTTGGTGTGACATCATAGTGTTGGGTGATCTAAGCTTTTCATGAGGTGAAGAAGGGCTTTCTTGCTGAGAGGATGACGCTGGGTCAGAACAATTGGCTGTAATCCTCTTTGCTATTCTTGATATTACTAAAGCTATTCAAGCTTTCTTCAACATTCTTGTATTATTGATGATATATGCGTTTGTGTGGTCAATATATATCTGGTCCTATATTGTTTGTGATAGTAGATCTCTGTTCTTGGATAGTGTTATGCTGCTTTGATTCCATAGGTGCTCTTTGAAGCTGGGTAGACAAGGAAGCGAGTGGTAAAGATCTATGAGAAGGGAGAGGAATCAAGCAAGGAACCAAGTGCAAGGCAGAGGTCGGTCTCCTTTGTTCCCCTCTTATCTACTTCTCATAAAGGAAAACGAAAGTAGTTTTAGTTTGTTTGTTTCTAAGATATCTATCAGTCTTAGTGGGACTAGCAGCTCTGCATGGACACTAGATTTCCTGATAACATATATAGTGTTGTTATGTACTTCTGTTTGAACTAGAAGGAAATATATAAGGTTTAAGATTTCCTTCACCTACCAATATTACTATTGGAACCGTATTTTTGTTTTACATAGAAGGAAATATAGCATGTGTGAGATCTATTTTTCCTTGCAATGTGCTTGTGCCTATGCTAGAATGAATCTAGCACGAGCAATATTTCTTTTTCCCTGCAATGTTGTTGTTGGTAGCATGCTTTTTCCTGAACTAGAAGTAAATTTAGCACTCATTATATTTCCTTCAACTTGAAATGTCGTTATTGGCAATGTGTTTATGTTTGTGATAGAATGAAATCAAGCATGAGCTAGATTTTGTTTGGCCAGTAATGTTGTTCCTAGAAATATGCTTGGATTTTTGCTAGAAGTAAATCTAACATGCACTAGATTTCTTTCACCTTGCAATTTTGTTGTTGTTAACATGATTCTGTTGTGC
Organism: Pinus tabuliformis; assembly: GCA_031772625.1. Taxonomy (NCBI): domain Eukaryota; kingdom Viridiplantae; phylum Streptophyta; class Pinopsida; order Pinales; family Pinaceae; genus Pinus; species Pinus tabuliformis. The sequence continues at coordinate 1,548,231,220 of CM062818.1, forward strand.
TAGAAGGAAATTATAGCATGCCTTATATTTTCGTCATTTTGTAATTTTGTTATTGGCAATGTCTTTGTGTTTGTATTAGAAAGAAATATAGCATGCACTAGACTTCTTTTGGTCAGTAATGTTGTTGTTGGCAGTATGCATGTGCTTTTTGTAGAAGTAAATATATGTTCCCTAGATTTCTCTAACATTGAAATGTTGTTGTTAGCAACACGCTTTTCCTTGTGCTAAAACTAAATCTAAAATACTATATTTCTTTCAACCTACAATAGTTTTGTATGTTTATTCTTGCACTAGAAGAAAATCTATCATGCATTAGATATCGTTCACCTTGAAATGTAGTCACATTTGTTCTAGAAGGAAATGTAGCAGGCACTAGATTTCATTTTCTCTACAATGTTCTTTGATAGAAAAATTCTTGTGTTTATGTTGGAAGAAAAACTAACATGAGATAGATCTATTTCACCGTACAATATTGTTATGTTCTTGTGTTTGCATTAAAAAGAGATATAACATGTGTTATATTTCTTTCACCTTCCAATATTATTGTTGGCAACATATTTTTGTTTGAACTAGGAGTAAATCTAGCATGTGTTATATATCTTTCTCCTTACAATGTGCTTGTGTTTGTGCTCGAAGGAAATCTAGCATGCGCTAGATTATTTTTCCATGCAATCTTGTTGTTGGCAACATGCTTGTGTTTGTGCTAGAAAAAAATCTAATACACATTAGATTTCCTTCACCTTGCAATGTTGTTATTGGCTACGTTTTTTTTATTTGTGCTAGAAATAAATCTCGCATGTGTAAGATCTATTTTGTCCAAAAATGTTGTTGTTGGTAATATGATTGTATTTATATTAGAAGCAAATCTAGCACATGCTTGATTCCTTGCATCTTATAATGTTGTTATGTGTTTGTTTTTATACTTAAAGGAAATCTAGCACAGGTCATATTTCTATCACCTTGCAATGTGTTTGTGTTTATGTGGGAATGATATCTAGCATGTGTTAGATTTTATTTTTTTCCTTGAAATATTGTTATTGGAAACAAGCTTGAAATTTTGTTAGAAACAAATTTGGAACACATTATATTTCTTTCAATCTACAATGTTCTTATGTGTGTGTGCTAGAAGAAAATGTAGAATGCGTGAGATTTATTTCACCCTATAGTGTTATTATGTTCTTCTGTTTTAGCTAGAAGGAAATATAGCACGTGTTATATTCCTTTCACCTTGAAACATCCTTATTGAAAGTGTATTTGTGTATTTTCTAGATTTATTTTACCCTAATGTTTGCAACATGCTTGGCTTTGTGCTAGAAATAAATCTAGTACGCACTAGAATTATTTCACCCTACGAGGTTACTATCTATTTGTGATTGCACTAGATTTATTTGACTTTACAACATTGTTATTGTTTTATGTTTATACTAAATTTAAATCTAGTACATATTAGTTTTCTTTCACCTTGCAATATTGTTATTTGCATTGTGCATGTTTTTAGGGTACAAGATAATCAGGCATGCTTCATATTTCTTTTTCCCTACAATTTTGTTGTTGAAAATATACTTGTGTTTGAGCTAAAAGTAACTTTGGCATGTGGTGTATTTTTTTCACCATACTATGTTTTTATTTCCTTGTGTTTGTGAAAGAAGGAAATCAAGAACACATTAGATATATTTCACTTTGCAATGTGCTTGCATTTATGCTAGAAGAAAATCTAGCATGTGCTATATTTCTTTTTCCCTGTAATGTTCTTGCTAACAAAATGATTGTGTTTGTTTAAGAAGTAATCTAAAATAATGAAGGTTACTTTGACCAAAAAATGTTGATATGCATTTATGTTTTCCCTAGAAAATAGTCAAGCACACATTAGATTTTATTTACCTTCCAATGTTGTTATTGGTAACATGTTTATGTTTGTGCTAGAAGGAAATATAGCATGCATCATATTGGAAAATCAAGAGACTTGAAGATTATATATGATTTTCCTTAACTTGATAGTTACTTGTGATATATGTTTCCCTTTTATTATTTATTATATCTTGTTCATTGAGCAATTTCCAAAACAATGAATATTGCAACAAGATCTAAGCTCCAAGCTAGAGTAAAACCCCTCCAAGGGGAAAAACCCATAATGAAAGCTTCTATTCTTATAGAATCTTCTTACAATGAGACTTCCAAGACCCAAATACTAGAGCCTAGAATCCTCCCAAGCACTAAGTCATCCCACCAGTAAGATCTTCTTCAAGGAAGCTTCAAAACATCAACCCTACAACTTCACATCCAGAATTTCAGTCTTACAACTTCACTTCAGAATTTCAGCCCTACAACTTTGGACTCCTACAACTAAAAGCTACATAAAAGCCCTAGCATCTTCGCAAATGTGGATAGAGAGAGAGAGAGATTATTCCAAGACACTTTGACTTCTTCATCTTTTCTTTGTCCTATTTGTTCTTTTTCCTTCCTTGCTATCACAGATCAAACTTGAGATGAAATGGTGCTTCAAATGATTCATGCTTCTTCTATTTATAGCCGTATTGAGTGGTTTAATAGCGCATCATTGGGCTGACTTCTCTGTAGAAATTCCCACTATCGATCAACAGATTATGCAAATTACTAAAGAAAAATACAAGATCTACTTCTACAACAAACTTGCGGAAACTTAATCGAATATGAGCAAGATCAAATAGAACACATATAACAGAGAATGAGAAAGCAATCACAAATGAACACAAAAGAATACTCTGGGGAAAGCCTCAGCTAAAAACCCCAATCTTTGTGTTATCATACAGGTGGAAAATAGTCTGGATTACACAAAGCTTGAGCTCACAAGCTATCGAACTCTTAGTACAATCCCTTTGTTGCCCATAGCCAGTCAAAGGCTTCTCACAAACCTTCTCCTCTACCCTCCAAGCCTCCTATTTCCTTGCACAGTTTCTCCTGGGTCCCAATGCTGCCACCTGTGTGAATTCACCTCTCACACTCCTCACTAAACTTAGAAGTAACTGTGCAATCCTAAAGGAGATAATTCTTTCTGCATGGACGAGTTTCCTATATAGGAAAATTCCTCCAACTGATAGTACATTGTCCCTTCCTCTGATCTCAACTGGGTCTCTGACTAAACTGACATGCATGAGTTATTTATGAGAGAATATTTAGTTATCTAAAGTGTAGCAGTTACATGCATGCACCCATTAACTAATTGAACTCACAATCAGTTCCACAAACTATTGGAACTAATCTAACTAGACTTAACTCAGTTAACTAAGCTAACTAATTACAACTCAAAGTACAAATCATCCTGATCTCCTTTAATCAAGGGATAACTTCCTCAATCAAAGGAGAAACTATTGCATGTCTTCACATAGACTTCATGTTTGATTTTCTACAACTAATTAACTCAAGATGAATTAATTAATTATTTGACAAACAGATGCTAAGATCAAGTTCGAATTTTGTTTCTCAATTTTAGTTCAGGGACTAACTAAAATTGGAATCTATCTTGAAATGCTATTTATAGCAATGCTATTTTTAGCACTTCCATTTTTCATTCCTTGTTGCTATGTCTAACACTGGTACCTGAAATGCTATTTATAGCAATACTATTTTTAGCATTTCTATTTTTATAATTTCTTGTTGCTATTTCCAACACTCTCCCTCAACAAGAAAGCCATTCAACTCAAACCTGATCCTGAACCTTTAGAATGTTCTACATGCAACACTTCTCCCAAGTGTTGTTGCTCCAGCAACTCCAGAAACAAAAAATCTACCAACTGACCTCCCTGTTGGGCTAGAAACACCCTCTGATGCTGAAGCTACCTTTGTCACTGACAAGTGCTCCCTCTGTGACCTCTGAGCAGCTACAACACTCCATGAATCTCACACCATTGCACACATATCTATGCCATCCTGCACTGGTGCAACACTCCTCTGCCTCTCGCATTATTGCAGCCTGTTAGCTCTACACTGTCTTGGGATTCCTACATTGTAGCTCTCTCTGCCGGCCCATCCACATTTGTCGCCACCCACTTAGCCAGTCCTGCTACTCCTCATCTCGGCTCCGTAGCAAGGTCTAAGCAAAGAGGTTGGGTACCTCAATGATCCTGCCCTTATTTCGGCCTTCTTGCGACTGTCACTCCACATCGCCCCACCTCCTAGTTGGAGGTATGGATGCATGTGCTCCCTCTGCCCAATTCACTTGAAATTTTCCACTACTAGAGGTCTCTGCATGAGTGGATGCCTCCACTCGATCTCCTCTTGACTTCTCCAGTTGTGGCTGCTCCACAACCTCCTAAAGCTGCTTCACCAATTATGGCCCCTCCACAATTGTGTGACACTTCTTCTGGCATTGCATGTTGAGAGGTAATGCACTCTCCTTCTCAACCACCAAGTCTCCAATAGTTACCTTGCTCCTCAAGGCTTTGCATGCATCTTGAACCTCAAGAGCATACAAGTTCTTGAATTATGAACCAATCTGCTTCACCTGTCTCGTGGTGATGTGTCTAAGGAAAACCTTTCCCTTACTGAAGACTACATCATAGCCTTTGTCTTCCAACATTGCGATCGATACCAAGCTTTTCTTCAGTCTTGGCACATACTTCACGTCAATCAAGGTAATGTGAGCTCCATGCTCCCACTAAAAAACAATTGTGCCTACTCCCGAGACACTATACTTTTCATCATTACCCATTGTTATGAGTATCTGGAGATCTTTCTCCTCCAAGGTACTGAACAAACTCTTATCGCTGGTCATGTGGAATGAAGCTCCATTGTCAAGAAACCAACCACATCCCACCATGGATGAAACCATGCATGTGAAGAGGGTGAAATCCAACACGAACTGTGAGGCCAATGCCTCACCTTCAGAGCCTTCCTTGGATCCCATCTTGGATTTCTTCAATGGACAATTTGTTGCAAAATGGCCCCCCTCATGACAATGAAGGCATCGCACTTTCTATTTTTCAAAATTATTCCCACCATGGGAAGAACTTGATTTGGGATGAGAAACCTTCTTCTTCCCTTTCTTTGCCTTACTCGCTAAGGCACAATTTTCTTCATCCTCCTTGGATGAAGAACCATCTCTGGTGCTTCTTCTTATCTCCTCCTGCATCGGATCCGACCAAAGTCGTTCCCAATATCGCAGTTTCTCTCTTCCATTTACAGAGTCTTACTAGCTATGCCACCTCTTAGGAAGACCAAGGAGAGCAAGACTCACCATGTCATCATTAGCTGTCGTGATCCCTACACTTCCAAGCTCATCCCTGCAGGTGGTGAGCTTATTCAAATATGTAGAGATCATGTCACCCTTTTCACACTTGATTTTTCGAAGCTTGTCTTTCAGCGCCAACTTCCTTTGATCGCTACTATTCTGGTATAGATCTTTCAATTTTTTCCACATTGAAAACAGTGTCTCCTTCCTATGGAGACTTGAGACTATGTGGTCTCGAACTCCCTCCAGAAGGATTCTCCTTGCTCTAGCCACACATTTCTTCCACTTTGCCAACTTTGTTGCATTAGCCGCTACCATCTTGGGGACTTCTTGATCAATGAAGTCCTTTAGACTGTTATCCTCTAATACTATTTCCATGCGATCCTTCCAGTCTATATAATTCGAGCTGCCATCAAGGGCATAGTCGAGTCTTAAACCGTTGAACGCCATTGGTGAAATTGAGATGTGATAAGAACTCGATTTCTATATTCAAGAACCTCAAACTTCGAACTTCTCCCTTCTTGTATACTGTTCTTTGCTTTGATCACCTTTTCTCTAATACCATGTAGAAATTCCCACTGCAGATCAACAAATTATGCAATATACTAAAGCAAAATACAAGATCTACTTCTACAACAAACTTGCGGAAGCTTAATCGAATATGAGCAAGATCAAATAGAACACATATAACTGAGAATGAGAAAGAAATCACACATGAACACAGAAGAATACTCTGGGGAAAGCCTCAGCTAAAAACCCCAATCTCCGTATTATCATACAAGTGGAAAATAGTCTGGATTACACAAATCTTTAGATCACAAGCTATCCAACTCTTAGTACAATCCCTCTGCTGCTCATAGACAATCAAAGGCTTCTCACAAACCTTCTCCTCTTCCCTCCAAGCCTCTTATTTCCTTGTGCAGTTTCTCATGGGGTCCAATGCTGCCACCTGTGTGAATTCACCTCTCACACTGCTCACTAAACTTAGAAGTAACTACGCAATCTTGAAGGAGATAATTCCTTTTGCATGGATGAGTTTCCTATATAGGAAAATTCCTCCAACTGATAGTACACTATCCCTTCCTCTAATCTTAATTGGGTCTTTGATTGAACTAACATGCATGAGTTATTTATGAGAGAATATTCAGTTATCTGAAGTGCAGCAGTTACATGCATGCATGCATTAACTAAATGAACTCACAATCAGTTCCACAAATTGTTGGAACTAATCTAACTGGACTTAACTCAGTTAGCTGAGCTAACTAATTACAACTCAAAGTACAACTCATCCTGATCTCCTTTAATCAAGGGATAACTTCCTCAACCAATGGAGAAACTATTGCATGTCTTCACATAGACTTCATGTTTGATTTTCTACAACTAATTAACTCAAGATGAATTAATTAATTATTTTACAAATAGTTGCTAAGATCAAATTCGAATTTTTCTTCTCAATTTTAGTTCAGGGACTAACTAAAATCAGAATCTATCCCGAAATTCTATTTATAGCAATTCTGTTTTTAGCACTTCCATTTTTCATTCCTTGTTTCTATGTCCAACACTGGTACCTGAAATGCTATTTATAGCAATGTTACTTTTAGCATTTCTTGTTGCTATTTCCAACACTCCCTCTCAACAAGAAGGGCATTCAACTCGAACCCAATCCTGAACCTTTGGAATGTTCTGCATGCAACACTTCTCCCAAGTGTTGTTGCTCCAACAACTCTAGAAACAAAAATTCTCCCAACTGACCTCCCTGTTGGGATAGATACACCCTCTGATGATGAAGTTCCCTCTGCCACTGACAAGTGCTCCCTCTATGACCTTTGAGCTGCTACAACACTCCATGCATATCACACCATTGCACACCTCTATGTGCCATCCTACACTGGTGCAACACTCTTGTGCCTCTCGCATTGTTGCAGCCTGCTAGCTCTACACTATCTTGGGATTCCTGCACTATAGCTCTCTCTGCCACTCCTTCCACATCTGTCTCTACCCACATAGCTAGTCCTGCTACTCATCGTCAAAGCTCCAGTAGCAAGGTCTAATCAAAGAGGTTGGGTACCTTAATGATCCTTCCCCTATTCTAGCCTTCTTGGGACTATCACTCCACATTGCCGCACCTCCTACCTGGAGGTATGGATGCATGTGCTCCCTTTACCCACTTGGCCCAAAATCCCCCCCTACTGGAGATCTCTACATGAGTGGATGCCTCCACTCAATCTACTCTCGGCTTCTCTAGTTGTGGTTGCTCCACAACCTCCTGAAGTTGCTTCACCAATTGTGGCTCCTCCACAATTGTCTAAGACTTCTTCTGGCACTGCATGTTGAGAATAATGTACTCTCCCTCTCAAACACCAAGTCTCCAATAGTTTCCTTGCTCCTCAAGGCTTTTCATGCATCTTGAACCTCAAGGACATATAGGTTCTTGACTCGTGAACCGATATGCTTCACCTGTCTCGTGGTGATGTTTCTAAGGAAAACCTTTCCCTTACTGAAGTCTACATTATAGCCTTTATCTTCTAGCATTGCGATGAATACCAAGTTTTTATGTAGTCTTGGCACATACTTCACATCATTCAAGGAAATGCGAGCTCCATGCTCCCTCTAGAAAACAACTGTGCCTACTCTCGAGACACTATACTTTTCATCATTACCCATCTCTATGAGTATCTGTAGATCTTTCTCCTCCAAGGTACTGAACAAACTCTTATCGTTGGTCATGTGGAATGAAGCTCCACTGTTAAGAAACCAACCGCATCCCACCATGGATTAAAACATGCATGCAAAGAGGGTGAAATCCAACTCAAACAGTGAGGCCAATGCTTCACCTTCAGATCATTCCTTGGATCCCATCTTGTATTTCTTCAATGGACAATTTGTTGCAAAATGGCCCACCTCATGACAATGAAAGCATCGCACTTTCGATTTGTCAAACTTCTTCCCACCATGGGAAGAACTCAATTTGGGATGAGAAACCTTCTCCTTCCCTTTCTTTTCCTTACTCGCTAAGGCACAATTTTCTTCATCCTCCTTGGATGAAGAACCATCTCTGATGCTTCTTCTTATCTTCTCCTACATCAAATCCAACCAAAGTCGTTCCCAATCTGGGAGTTCTAATCTTCCATTTACTGAGTCTTGCTATCTATGCCAGCTCTTAGGAAGATCAAGGAGAGCAAGACTCACCATTTCATCATTGGCTGTCGTGATCCATACACTTCCAAGCTCATCCCTGCAGGTGGTGAGCTTGTTTAGCTATGTAGAGATCGTGTCGCCCTTTTCACACTTGATTTTCTAAAGCTTGTCTTTCACCTTTAGCTTCCTCTAATCATTGCTATTCTGATATAGATCTTTCAATGTTTTCCACATCGAAAATGGTGTCTCCTTCCCATGGAGACTTGAGACTATGTGGTCTCAAACTCCCTCTAGAAGGATTCTCCTTGATCTAGCCACACATTTCTTCCATTCCACCAACTCTGTAGCATTAGCCACTGCCAACTTGGGGACTTCTTGATCAATGAAGCCCTTTAGACCATTATCCTCTAATACTACTTCCATGCGATCCTTCCAGGCTATATAGTTCGAGTTTCCATCAAGGGCATACTCGAGTATTAAACTGTTGAACGCCATTAGTGAAATTGAGATGTGATAAGAACTCGATTTGTATATTTAGAAACCTCAAACCTTGAACTTCTCCCTTCTTGTATATTGTTCTTCGCTTTGATCACCTTTGCTCCAATACCATGTAGAAATTCCCAGTGTAGATCAACAGATTATGCAATATACTAAAGCAAAATACAAGATCTACTTCGACAAGAAACTTGTGAAAGTTTAATCGAATATGAGCAAGATAAAATAGAACACATATAACTGAGAATGAGAAAGCAATCACACATGAACAAATAATAATACTCTGGGGAAAGCCTCAGCTAAAACCCCAATCTCTGTATTATCATACAAGTGGAAAATTAGTCCAGATTACACAAAGCTTTAGCTCATAGGCTATCCAAATCTCAGTACAATCCCACTGCTGCTGATAGACAGTCAAAGGCTTCTCATAAACCTTCTCCTTTACCCTCCAAGCCTCTTATTTCCTTGCATAGTTTCTCCTGGGGTTCAATGCTTCCACCTATGTGAATTCACCTCTTACACTGCTCACTAAACTCAGAAGTAACTGCACAATCCTGAAGGAGATAATTCCTTCTGCATGGATTAGTTTCCTATATAGGAAAATTCCTCCAACTGATAGTACACTATCCCTTCCTCTAATCTCAACTAGGTCTCTGACTGAACTGAAATGCATGAGTTATTTATGAGAGAATATTCAGTTATTTGAAGTGCAGCAGTTACATGCATGCATGCATTAACTAAATGAACTCACAATCAGTTCCACAAACTGTTAGAACTAATCTAACTGGACTTAACTTAGTTAACTGAGCTAATTAATTACAACTCAAAGTACAACTCATCCTGATCTCCTTTAATCAAGGGATAACTTCCTTAATCAATGGAAAAACTGTTGCATGTCTTCACATAGACTTCATGTTTGATTTTGTAAAACTAATTAACTCAAGATGAATTAATTAATTATTTTACAAACAACTGCTAAGATCAAATTCGAATTTTACTTCTCAATTTTAGTTTAGGGACTAACTAAAATTGGAATCTATCCTGAAATGCTATTTATAGCAATGTTATTTTTAGCACTTCCATTTTTCATTCCTTGTTGCTATGTCCAACATTGGCACCTGAAATGCTATTTATAGCAATGTTATTTTTAACATTTCTTGTTGCTATTTCCAACACTCCCTCTCAACAAGAAAGGCATTCAACTTTAACCCGATCCTGAACCTTTGGAATGTTCTGCATGCAACACTTCTCTCAAGTGTTGTTGCTCCAGCAACATTAGAAACAAAAAATCTCCCAATTGACCTCCCTGTTGGGATAGAAACACCCTCTGATGCTGAAGCTCCCTTTGTCACTGATAAGTGCTCCCTCTGTGACCTTTGAGGTGTTGCAACACTCCATGCATATCACACCGTTGCACACCTCTCTATGCCATCCTGCACTGGCGCAACACTCCTGTGCCTCTCGCATTGTTGCAGCCTGCTAGCTCTACACTGTCTTGGGATTCTTGCACTATAACTCTCTTTGCCACTACATCCGCATCTATCTCTACCCACACAACTATTCCTACTACTCATCGTCAGGGCTCCCATAGGAAGGTCTAATCAAAGAGGTTGGGTACCTCAATGATCCTTCCCCTATTCCAGCCTTCTTGGGACTGTCACTCCACATCGCCCCACCTCCTACCTAGAGGTATGGATGCATGTGCTCCCTTTGCCCACTTCACTCGAAATTTCCTCCTATTAGAGGTCTTTGCATGAGTGGATGCCTCAACTCGATCTCCTCTCGACTTCTCCAGTTTTGGCTACTCCACAACCTCCTGAAGTTGCTTCACTTGTTGTGGCTCCTCCACAATTATCTGAGACTTCTTCTAGCACTGCATGTTGATAGGTAATGTACTCTCCCTCTTAACCACCAAGTATCCAATAGTTTCCTTGCTCCTCAAGGCTTTTCATGCATCGTGAACCTCAAGAGCACACAGATTCTTGACTCGTGAACCAATCTGCTTCACCTGTCTCGTGGTGACGTGTCTAAGGAAAACCTTTCCCTTACTGAAGACTACATCATAGCCTTTGTCTTCCAGCATTGTGATCGATACCAAGTTTTTCTTCAGTCCTGGCACATACTTCACATCAGTCAAGGTAATGTGAGCTCCATGCTCCCTCTGAAAAACAATTGTGCATACTCCTGAGACACTATACTTTTCATCATTATCCATCGCTATGAGTATCTGGAGATCTTTCTCCCTCAAGGTACTGAACAAACTCTTATCGTTGATCATGTGGTATGAAGCTCCATTGTCAAGAAACAAACCACATCCCACCATGGATGAAACCATGCATGCAAAGAGGGTGAAATCCAACTCAAAATATGGGGCCAATGCCTCACCTTCAGATCCTTCCTTGGATCCCATCTTGGATTTCTTCAATGGACAATTTGTTGCAAAATGTCCCCCCTCATGACAATGAAAGCATCGCACTTTTGATTTATCAAACTTCTTCCCACCATGGGAAGAACTTTATTTGGAGTGAGAAACCTTCTCCTTCCCTTTGTTTGCCTTACTCGCTAAGGCACAATTTTCTTCATCCTCCTTGGATGAAGAACCATCTCTTGTGCTTCTTCTTATCTCCTCCTGCATCAGATCCAACCAAAGTCGTTCCCAATTTGGCAGTTTCTCTCTTCCATTTACTGAGTCTTGGTAGCTATTCCAACTCTTAGGAAGACCGAGGAGAGCAAGACTCACCATGTCATCATTGGCTGTCGTGATCCCTACACTTCCAAGCTCATCCTTGCAAGTGGTGAGCTTGTTCAGATATGTAGAGATCATGTCACCCGTTTCACACTTGATTTTCTGAAGCTTTTCTTTCAGCACTAGCTTCCTCTGATTTCTGTTGTTCTGATATAGATATTTCAATGTTTTCCACAACGAAAACAGTGTCTCCTTCCCATGGAGACTTGAGACTAAGTGGTCTCGAACTCCCTCTAGAAGGATTCTCCTTGCTCTAGCCACACAATTCTTCTATTCTGCCAACTCTATAGCATTAGCCACTACCAACTTGGGGACTTCTTGATCAATGAAGTCTTTTAGACCGTTATCCTCTAATACTGCTTCCATTCGATCCTTCCAGGCTATATAATTCAAGCTGCCATCAGGGGCATACTTGAGTCTTAAACATTGAACGCCATTAGTGAATTTGAGATGTGAATAGAACTCGATTTCTATATTCAGGAACCTCAAACTTCAAACTTCTCCCTTCTTGTATATTGTTCTTCGCTTTGATCACCTTTGCTCTGATACCATGTAGAAATTCCCACTGTAGATCAACAGATTATGCAATATACTAAAGAAAAATACAAGATCTACTTCTACAACAAACTTGAGAAAGCTTAATTGAATATGAGCAAGATCAAATAGAACACATATAACTGAGAATGAGAAAGTGATCAGGAGCTCAAGACCAAGTGTCGTAAAATGGTCAAAAATGAAAGTGCTTAGAACTGATTTGAACATGAACGACTGGATAGAGCTCATCTTCCCAATTCTGGCGCTATGAATGGTTCGAAAAACGGTCGCCGTATGAGAAAGTTATGCCAAAAACAAAATTGCCCAATAACCCTTAATTTTTGATTTTTTTCAAAAAAATTAAAAAAAAGAATATTCCTTGGAATATTCCAGGGAATATTCCTTAGAATATTCTAGGGAATATTCCTTTTGGGCAGCGAATCAGAAGCTTCCATGTGGCAGGCCCGGAGGGTGCCATATGGCCCAGGGATGACGTCAGCAAAGGTTTGTTTGGGCGCATATTAAAATTTGTTTGGAGGCGGTGAGGTTTGATCCCAAGACCTCCCGTCTAACACCCAAGCGCTTTACCGTTGGGTCACAAGAACCATTCTTGTTATATGAGCGCACTGAAGTATAGTTAAGGTTTAAAACTCATTTTGGGCAGGAAATGAAGGGGGCCAGCCCCTAAGCGCCAACCCCCCATACCATGTGACCAGCGACCCATGACCAGGTGCCAATCCCTTAACTGCCAGCGCGGAATCCCATGCAAACAGCCAACCCGGAATTTTTGGTCATATGCGCATTAATCAAAAGCAGTTAGACTGGCAGAAATTTATGCGGAGTGCCAAATTTTGGCGGTCCCGCCATATTTGGCGGGCCTATCTGGCCTCCAACTATAGTTAGCTGGAGTGATTTTAGGCCAAATTGGAGGAAATCTTCGATGAGCCATAACTTTGGCTAGGAAAGTCCTTTTTGGACGATTTTTTTTATTTTATTTTGGGTATCTTTGACCTTCTGAAGCCATTGGCATAGGTTTCACAGCCATCTGAGGTCATTTGCAGGTGTTTTTGCTTCGTGGAAGTTCCAGGAGCCACTAGGGCCAAATCAGTTTGGGAGCTGCATTGGGAATTGTGCAACCAGTGAATGTGGAATGAAGGTCATTCCTTAAGGTTTTCAGCATTTTGAATCCATTTCTACAGCTCGTTTTTCCTGTCGAGGCATTCTTCTCACTGTTTAGCTTCAGGGAAGCTTTCAGGGCCACCAAGGCCATTTCAGTGCTTGAGCTATTTGGAGGCTATGTTCATCCATTTTTGGTGATTCAAAAGCCTATGTCTGCTATTTTTGACCTTCTGAGTCTAATGTCAGAGGTTTCAAAACCAATTGAGGTCATCTTCACCTCAAAAATCTCCATGCAAGTTTAAAGGGCCACTAGGGCCAATTGGGGAAAGTACTGTATAAGGTACAATTTCACTGTTTAGTGTTTGGGAAAGAGCATGTTCAGCTAATTCCTATCTTCTGATTTTGTATTTACAGTCAGATCTGTCTTTCGAGACACTCATATTATTGTATTAGCCTTTGTATCATTTTTAATATAAGAGGACAAGCCTAGTTTGAGAGGCTTGGTCCAGCAGATGTAGCCCAGGAGGGGGGGTGAACTGCTTTATCATTTTGATGTCTTTATTTGCTGAAGATGATATGCTAAACAAAACTGATATAAAGTGTTAAATAGCAAATATACATAACTTGCATACTGTTGAAGCCCCGAAAATCGGGTCGACAACAAGGGGGATACCCGCCCGGTCTGGACCTTGGTTGGCAGCTCCTTATCCGTTTGGTATAGCAGGTCCGACTGGGGATAATGGGACCAGTTTCCCAATCTAAGGGTGTGTGTGTGTGCAGAGTTGGATGATGTTGATCTAAGAGTTCTAATCTAATCTACTTTAATCTAATTCTACGCTATTGTAATCTAATGAAAATAGCACATCTAATCTATGCTAACTCGGGATGTACTTCTTCTATCATGCAATCTAAAGAGATTTCAAATAATAACTGGTAATAAAGATCATTCAGCTATCATAAGAATGGAAATAAATTAAGATGAACCACTTTGCATAAAAAGTTAGGCAAAACAGTTGTGAATAGCATATTGCATAATAAGTTATTCGTATATCAAACATAAACAAATGGCTCCACCGTACAAAAGTGCCAAATGGTAACTCAAACATTCATGCGATAACATATAAACAACTAAAAACTATATATCACTTTAAAGAATATAAGAAGAAATGGTCGAGAGATAAAAGTACCATTTATGACTGGTCTTACTCATAAGCTTCAAGCAACAATGATTTATCTCTCCTTGTTCTAATATCTACCAAGAGTACAGAAGTGCAACATCAGTAGCAGATATCAAATGCAAACATCAATAAACCTTGATCCATTCATTCACCAAAACCTCCTCTGAGGGTGAAAAAGTGCATGTTCTGAGGACAAGTTTTTGACAAATTTCTGGACCCTTCTCTAAACGCATGAGAAGGGTTTAAATACTGCTAACTAAATAACTTAATTACATAAATTTAGGATACGGTTTAAAAGACCGCCCTTTATCTAAGCAAACTTATTTCTAAAAATTGAATCTAATTCCTAACTATTTCTGCATTTGCTCCTTAATGTTGCGAGCATTCAACATTTCCCTGAGAAGATTCAGCTGGTTGTTTTCTACTTTTGCTTGAGCTACGCAAATAGAAATGGCAAGCGCCGGCACCACTTTTTTAGTAATCTAGAAGATATTTTTGGGAATCATCCTCGGGCTGGGTGAATTTACTGCGTATATACTTGGTAACAACCCAAATTTCTCTCAAATTGCTTCTGCTTTTGCTATCTCGGTTTCCGGACTCGTGGATGACTAAGCAAGTTAGGGACTTTGCTTTCTGAACAATTTTCTTAGCGATGCGCGATTAGCGCTAGGCGTTAATCGTGCATCAAAAACTGCCTCCGTTCTTTGATCAGGGCCTTTCTGGTGCGTTTTCTGCCTTTAGCGATTTTTCCTTTACCAGGCATAAGCTTCAGAATTTTTTAAACATGCTACTTTTGTGAGCTTTTGACCTTGAGTGTCGAATCGCCTATTGATATCAGCATCTGTTCAGTAATACTCTAAAATCTGTGTTTTTGTTGCATGTGGTATCCGTTTATGAGGACATCTCTTCTATGTTCTCCGAGCATTGACGCTTTCCCTTTTTCCTTAGATGTTTCCTGCACATTGCTTCATGTTGTTTCCTGTTTTTCATTCCTGCAGTTCACGTAAAGGAAAAGAGTAATGATAATAAATTTTGACACGAAAGCTCTAAGCTCTACGAATGTATAAAATCATGACACCCATAGTGAGCTAACTCTTCGAAAAACACAAAACTGTCCTTCATGAATACTTTGGCGTACATTCATTAATTTCCTTTAAGGCGCGCGCCGAATTTTTGGTTTAGGGATAGCTTTTCTTGAATGCTGAGCCGAGGAAAATTTGCGATGGGTGATTTCTGCGACTTGCATCGCAGCATCATGGATCGCATTATCAAGATGTGTCATCGCAGAGTTTCTTGATCAGTTTATCACAGAATCGCGTTATCGCGTTGTCGCAAGATCGCAGCATCGTGTTTATCGCAAGATCGCAGATCGTCGCAATTTGTTAAGCTATTGTGTGTTTTTTATGCGATGTCGCATATCGGCCATCGGAGATTTCTTAAGATCTTCATTTATGGGCACTTCTTAATGTATGCGATGCGATGAATTTACGTCGCTTTTTCGCAGTTTTTTATTGTGCTCATAAAGAAATGTTTTACTCTTCTCCGTGCGATGTATTTTTAAGGAGTATAGTACAAAAAAAAATTATAATTTTTTTTTTAATTTTTTACTAAGGGTCCCCACTTGTTTAGTGTTATTGCTAATACTAAAGAAGAAGGGGGGTTGTTGGTGGCCACAACAATGGTGATTCACTTGGAAGAACCAGTTATCTCTGCTTTTCTATTGAATTTTTTTAAACTTCCAAAATAGAAAAATTTTCATAAATCTAAACTTTGTTATGGACAGATAGAGTACATTATGCCTTATTCTATCAATGATATTTTGTTTCAACATCTTTCTATTCTAATTGTTTGCTTCCTCGGGCTTGTCCTTGTATTTATATCAGCCATTACTTGGTCTTGTAAAGGTAAAATAAAGTCTTCTCTGTGTGCTAGCTTTAAAATATGCTCGTTTGTCGTAGGTAGAGCCTCTGCTGCCAGCAGGCATCCATAGCCTCGACAGGGTTACCTATTACCCAGCAATGATCCTTTATCCTGCTTAAGGTTATCTACAACCTTCAAAGAAAAATCCACATTGACACTTTTTCCTTTTTTATTCTTAAAGAACAATGTCTTGGTTTGGTAGCCAAATTATGACACGGTCATTCAGTTGATTTACACTTTTGTTGAACAAGTTGGCTTGTGATGAGACCCCTTGTCTTTTGATTTCAACAATCTTGAGTCATTGCCCTGTTTTGATGGACAGTGTTTGGCAAAGTCAGCAAAGTTATAATATCTGTGATCATGATAAGCCGGCTCGTGATGAGACCTCTTATTCTTTGAGATATAGTGTTTCTTGGATTGTCCCTCTGAATGCCGCGATTTTCTTTAACAGGGAGGAAATCATTGTTTTCCTTAAGAAAGCTCTGGACGACAATAATAGAGTTTGAAAACAGCAGTTTTACAGAGAATCTTTATTTTGTTATTGATACCTTTCATTCTGCTGATATAAAACAATTTGTTTGCTAAAGGTTGCTTTCATCAAATTTTTTGAAGTTGAAACTAGTATCATATCTAGGCTAAAGTTTTTAACTGTATCTGTCAATAATAAAGATAAGGTTTTCAAAAAATTTCTATTTATACAAGAGAAAAGATCAAAATCTGAAAGAGAATTGGTGTCTTTTCGTGAATACTGGTAGTAACCATTTACAACTTGTTTTATTATGAAAAAGAAAAGAAAAAATAAAACTATTCTACAAAATAGAAGAATAATCTTCTATGGAAAATATATTTTAAGGATTTGTCCATTAACAGGCAAAGAATCCCTTCTACCTACTAAATTATGTAAGACAAATGTTGATGGACCTATGACTTCAAAAATCTGAAAAGGACCAAGCCACATCTTTTGAAATTTTGTATGTTTTCCCTTTTCTTCATGAGCCTTATCCCATTTTAAAACTAAATCTCCCATCTGAAAAAAATTTCTGGTCATTATGTTTGAATCAAAAGAGGATTTTATTAGCGCTTGATGATGAGCATGGGTTTTCTTAGCTTGTTCTTGTTGCTCTTATAATTTAATTATTTCCATTTGTCTTAGTTGTATGGAGGAAGTAGGTACTTCATCAATGTATTGTATTAAAGACAAAGAGGGAATGACTAAGTGAGTTGGAAGAACCACTTCTTTCCCATAAACTAAATTAAAGGGGGAAGTGCCGATCGAAGCTTTTTTCGTTATTCTATCTGCCCATAAAGCATTTACCAAAGCTTTATGCCAATTCTTTTGGTTCTGGTCAACTGTTCTTTTAATAATCCTAATTAGGTTTTTATTTGTTGACTCAGCTAACCCATTACCTTGCGGATAGTAATTGGCTGAATATTTTAGTTTGAACCCTCTTTTAAGTGCAAACTTAGTCATTGCATTTCCAGAAAAGTATGATGCATTATCAAACATTAAAGCCGTTGGCAATCCAAACCTAGTGATTATAAATTGATCTATGAATTCGATAATATTTTGAGAATTAGCTGTCTTGAGAGGAACTGCTTCTACCCATTTAGTAAAATAATCTATTGCCATGAGGATGTATCTATGCTGCTTAGAAGAGTGAGGAACGATCTCACCTATTATGTCCAAGCCCCACTGAGTGAATGGTTGCTCGATGTTTATCGGTTGTAGTGGCAGGGACGGCTTCTTTTGTCTTCCAGCAGTAGTTTGGCAGACTTGACATTTCCTCACGTAACTATGTGAATCTTTGAACAGCGTAGGCCAATAATATCATGCACGTAAAATTTTATGTGAAGTAGCATCTCCAGCATAATGTCCGCCTGCTGGTCCATTGTGGAGTTCCTGCAAAACTTTTTCAGCTTCAGTTTTTTCAAGACATCTAAGAAAAACAGAATCATAATTCTTTCTAAAAAGAATATCATTTATGAGCTGATATTGTTTAGCTTTCAATCTCAGAGCTCTTTTCTTAGTGTGATCCAGGTGTGATGGAGCATACCCGTTCTTAAGATAATAAATGATATCATCATACAATGATTCTGCATCGTTTAGGCTTACCTCATACATTTGTATCTCTTCAGACGAAATTTCAGAGATTTGTGATGCTCCAGCCAACATTTTGCAGAAGCCTTGACCTCTTACAACGTTTGCTGGTTTAATCTCAAGGTCGTATTCCTGTAAAGCAGTGATCCAATTTGCTCTTTTCTCGCCCATATCCTTCTGTACTAGAAGATTTCTTACCGCTGGAAATGGTACTATGATCTTAGTATGGGTTTTAAGTAAGAAAGGTTTGAAATATTTGACCTCTTTGAAAACAGCATAGGCCTGTTTTTCCACGTCTGAATAATTGAGTTCAGCACCTTGTAAATTTGAGCTAAAAAACGCAATTGGAGCTTCCGCTTTTTCTTGATTTTCTTGAGTTAGAATCGCAACATATGATTTCTCTGAGGCAAATGTGTATAAAACAAAAGATTTTGAAAAATTCGGGGTTGCTAAAGATGGAGCATTAATAATAGCTTGTTTGATCAGGTTGAATGCTTCATGTTCATCTTGACCCCATTTAAAATTTGAATTCTTTTTAATCATGGTTTGCAAAGGAGACACAATTCGTGAAAAATCTGGGACAAATCTCTTTACAAAATTGATTTGACTAAGGAAAGATTGCATGGCTTTTTTATTATGAGGTAGAGATATTTCAAAGATTTCTTTGATTCTGTCAGGATCAATGTGAATACCGGATTTTGACACTATGAATCCTAGAAATTTTCCTTCACTTAATGCGAAAAAAGATTTCTTTGGGTTAAGTGAAATCCCATACCTTAAACATCGTTGAAAGATTTGTTTTAAATCTTTGAGATGGTCGCCTCGCTTCTTGGAGTACACTGTTATATCATCCAAATAAATTAGTACAGATTTATTGACTAAACCCTTAAATGCGATGTCCATGCCTCTTTGAAATGTAGCGCCGACATTAATCAAACCAAATCGCATCTTCTGATATGCATATGTGCCCCATTTAGTTCTGAATGTGGTTTTCAACTGATCATCGGGATGCACCAGCACTTGATTATATCCTGAAAATACGTCCAAGAAAGACATCAGTTATGAGCCTGCTACTGCCTATAATATCTGTTCCATAGGTGGAAGAGGAAAATTGTCTTTTTGACAGGCTTTGTTAAGATTCCGAAAATTGATATAGATTCTAACATCTCCGTTTTTCTTTCTAACGGGCACCATATTGGAGACCCATTTGGAATTTCTGACGGGGAAAATTATTCTGGCTTTTAATAACTTATTTAGCTCAGTTTTTATCTGATTTTCTAAATTGGGGTGGATCTTTCTCAGTTTCTGTTGGGCAGGTTTTTCGTTGTCAGTCATAGGAATAGTATGCTGAATGATAGAAGTGTCGTATGTCTTCAGCTCATCGTAATTCCAGGCAAAAACATTTTTATATTGTCTCAAAAGACGAATATACGCTAGTTTTTCTTCAGGGACTAGGTCGATGCCTAGATTAACGTTTTGTGGTTTATCATCAGTTCCTAGGTTTACTAATTCGTAGTTCAGAGTTGGACTGTAGAGCTTTGAATTGGTAGACCTTTTAAACCGATTTTTCAAATCATATAAGTCTTCTAACTTAACCACCGATTTAGGTATAGCATTATCAGTGCTATTTTGTTGTATTTGTCGATCGTGATGGTCTTCGTCAATTATCTGATTGGAGTAGGATCTTTTAGAAGTGAGGAAATTTACAATATCAGGATCGTCATTGAATACTCTCCAATTTGTAATGTTGTCAGGGATGGACGGTCTAAAGATTAATTCTATTGAGAATCTATCTAGACTAAAATCTTCAGAGGGAATAAGCCTAGAGGCTACGTTAGCCAAAAGGTCTGCGCTTGTGTTTTGGAGTCTGGGGATTGAAGAAATATTAAATGTTATGAAATGCTCAGTCAGATCTTGTACTAAAGATTGATAGTGTTTTAAATGACCTGATAGGCAATGTATAGTGCTACATACCTGTTTGACGATAATCTCAGAGTCTCCGAAGACTTGAAGATACTTGACGTTTAACCCGATTGCTTTGTATAGGCCTTGCACCAAGGCCTCATATTTTGTTGTATTGTTTGTGCAATTGAATTCGAGTCTACACGTAAGCATGGTATTGTTTCCTTCTGGACTAATCAGAACGCATCTTGCTCCTACTCCTTCGTTAGATTTAGAGCCATCGAAATATAATTTCCAAAACAAAGATGTATTTACAGGTTTATCTACAAAATTAACACACTTTGAACTATCAGTTTGGGAAAAAATTTCGACTTGGGACAAAACTGAATTTTCTAAGTAAGGTGATGTGTGAGCATTGAAATTACCGAGAAAAGAATCTACCAATTAATTGCCTATGATACTGCTGTTATACGATACTGCTTCATTTTCTCCCTCTAATTCTGTTACTATGTACTTCTGGTGTAACTCTTGTTCAACCTTTATTTGATTCGGTTTACCATTGTAGGGTAACCACATGTGCGACCAGTCAGTTGCAAAGTATCCATGGAGTTTCTCAGACCAATCCCTGCTAAGAATTAAGCCATAGAATTATGGGATATCAGCCACTAGAATGTCAATAACCTGACATACCTTCGGGTTAGATGACAATCTTATGGTTACTTGATTAATTTCACCAATCACTTCGACTTGAGATCGATCAAGTTGAACTATGCACACTACGGATTTTTGTGGTTGAACATTTAACTTAGCACATATTGATCTGGGTAAAATATTCGATGAAGCACCGGAATCTACCAAACAATTGTGCACATTTTTACTGAAAATTTCATAAGTGAGAAGAAACGGGGGAGTGTGAGATCTTGATCTTCCTCCAATCAAGGTGATATCATTTGGATCAATCTTATTGATCGCGTTAGTTGGAGGTCTTCCCATGTTGTGGGAAGCTTGGGAGAGTACAGCGGTAGGCAAAGGTACAATGGGCACGACATGTAATTCTTTCATCATTATCTTCTATTGATGCTTCAATTTGCTCAATTCATAAAGGGTAATATTAGCCCTAGTCTTTTTCATGTCATCAATAATATTGTACTCCATTTCATCTGACACTATCAGTGTTTTTGATGGAGTTGTTTGATCTGCTTGGGCTGGGCTAGATTGAGTTGCTTTAGTGGTTGTTTTCTTTGTTGCAACTTTATCTTTCGTTGTAGGGTTTACGCTCTTCTGCTTAGGGGTAGTTTGGGGGGGATCAAGCTGATTTTTGCTTCGTGTGCTAACCGGAAATACTTCTTGATCTTCTTCTTGTGGGAGGATGAAATCCCACATTCCTTGTAATTCCACAACTTCTTCGTCATCGATCTGCCCTTCAGTGGCACTTTCTTATTCTTCCTCTTCCTCAGTTTCAGCATTGGAGATGGCATTGGGTGGTTTTGCATCCGTTGAAGGACCTCTTTTAAAAGCTCTGTAGGACTTTTTTAAAGAAGTTTCTGTTACTTGTTTTTTTATGTCAACCGTCTCATTAGACATGGTATTTAATACTTTCTGCAATCCTTCCAAATTGAAAGGGTCTTTTGTTTGTTTCTTCTTGGAGTCTTCCTTGAAGGTGACTTTTTTAGACTTGCGTTCCTCTATCGTGAATCTCTTTTCCAGGGCTATTACATGTTTCTCTACTGCTATCGCCTCTGTCATGTTTTCAACTAAGGTTGTTTTATTTTCTCTATCCACGAAGATTTCTATGTTTGATGGTAAAGCAGTAATATACCCTTCACATCGTACTTCTTCGTTGGGTTGGGAAGCAGTGGGAATTTTGTTGAGAATTTTATTGAACCGTAAATCGAAATCTTTGATAGGTTCTTTAGCTTGGGCCTTAAGATTGGATAGGTCATTTATTAATGTTGTCGTTGATATTTCATCACCAAACTTGATAAGGAATTGATTCTGGAAGATATCCCAACTTGTGATAGACCCGGAGGGTAATGAAAAGTACCATGACCCGGCTATCCCTTGCAGTGTATAGGGAAAAAGCCGAAAAACAACATCTTCGTTAGTAACTCTGTTGAGATTGATAGAAAGCAAGAAATTATTTATGTGTTCTTCTCCTAGCATGCCTGCTTCTGGATTGAATTTGGGTAGCCATTTCTCAGGATGGGCCGGTATTTGACTGAAGGGCGCAGGCATTAAAACTGCCCCAGGGTTGTTCCATGGAGACTGGGCCATTGTTGAGCTGTTAGTAGAGAAAAGTGCAGAAGATGATCTCTGTGGCTGGGAAGATGAGGATACTATGATCGTAGATGATTGAAGAGGGGTTGTGGGAGTTCCGGTAGACGGATGGATGATGGTTTGGAATGGAGGTGTGGGTGGTTGACTTCGCGGTGAGGTAGTTGAAATGGGTGATGTAGACGAAAGAGTCTCACTGTCAGACTCTTGTGGTGATTTCCTCACTCTTTTCCTGGTGGGAAGAGGCAACTCAATTGGCTGGATGCCAAATATTTCACTCTTTAACCTGGTTAGGGGATGAGCAGGATTGTACTGCGAAGTCACACTACTTTGAGATTTATCAGACCTCTGAGAAGAAATGGAAAATCCCTGAAGTTTGTGAATCAGAGATTCAACTCCAGGAGGTTTAATGGTAGATTGGTTTGAAATATCATGGTGTGTCGCAGTGATTGATACTCGAGCAACTTCTGACTCTGGATTTAAATATACTGGAGAAGTCGGGGGAGATGATGAGGGCGATTTACTCTCAGAATGGTATTTAGATTTTGATTCAGGTGCCATTCATAGTTCAGGCCCTCCTTCTAGCGCCACATATGTTGAAGCCCCGAAAATCGGGTCGACAACAAGGGGGATACCCGCCCGGTCCAGACCTTGGTTGGCAGCTCCTTATCCGTTTGGTATAGCGGGTCTGACTGGGGATAATGGGACCAGTTTCCCAATCTAAGGGTGTGTGTGTGCAGAGTTGGATGATGTTGATCTAAGAGTTCTAATCTAAGCTACTTTAATCTAATTCTATGCTATTGTAATCTAATGAAAATAGCACATCTAATCTATGCTAACCTGGGATGTATTTCTTCTATTATGCGATCTAAAGAGATTTCAAATAATAACTGGTAATAAAGATCATTCATCTATCATAAGAATGGAAATAAATTAAGATGAACCACTTTGCATAAAACGTTAGGCAAACCAGTTGTGAACAGCATATCGCATAATAAGTTATTCATATATCAAACATAAATAAATGGCTCCACCATACAAAAGTGCCAAATGGTAACTCAAACATTCATGCGATAACATATAAACAACTAAAAACTATATATCACTTTAAAGAATATAAGTAGAAATGGTCAAGAGATAAAAGTACCATTTATGACTGGTCCTACTCATAAGCTTCCAGCAACAATGATTTATCTCTCCTTGTTCTAATATCTACCAAGAGTACAGAAGTGCAACATCAGTAGCAAATATCAAATGCAAACATCAATAAACCTTGATCCATTCATTCACCAAAACCTCCTCTAAGGGTGCAAAAGTGCATGTTCTGAGGACAAGTTTTTGACAAATTTCTAGACCCTTCTCTAAATGCATGAGAAGGGTTTAAATATTGCTAACTAAATAGCTTAATTACATAAATTTAGGATACGGTTTAAATGACCGCCCTTTATCTAAGCAAACTTATTTCTAAAAATTGAATCTAATTCCTAACTATTTCTACATTTGCTCCTTTAATGTTGCGAGCATTCAACATTTGCCTCGGAAGAGTCAGCTGGTTGTTTTCTGCTTTTTCTTAAGCAACGCAAATAGAAATGGCAAGCGCTGGCACCACTTTTTTAGTAAACTAGAAGATATTTTTGGGAATCATCCTCTGGCTGGGTGAATTTACTGCGTATATACTTGGTAACAACCCAAATTTCTCTCAATTTGCTTCTGCTTTTGCTATCTCAGTTTCCGGACTCGTGGATGACTAAGCAAGTTAGGGACTAATCGTGCATCGAAAACTACCTCCGTTCTTTGATCCGGGCCTTTCTGGTGCGTTTTCCGCCTTTAGCGCTTTTTCCTTTACCGGGCATAAGCTTCAGAATTTTGTAAACATGCTGCTTTTGTGAGCTTTTGACCTTGAGTGTCGAATCACCTATTGATATCAGCATCTGTTCAGTAATACTCTGAAATTTGCGTTTCTGTTGCATGCGGTATTCGTTTATGAGGACATCTCTTCTCTGTTCTCCGAGCATTGACGCTTTCCCTTTTTCCTTAGATGTTTCCTGCACATTGCTTCATGTTGTTTCCTATTTTTCATTCCTGCAGTTCACGCAAAGGAAAAAAGTAATGATAATAAATTTTGACACGAAAGCTCTAAGCTCTACAAATGTACAAAATCATGACACCCATAGTGAACTGACTCTTCGAAAAACACAAAACTGTCCTTCATGAATACTTTGGCGTACATTCATTAATTTCCTTTAAGGCGCGCGCCTAATTTTTGGTTCAGGGACAGCTTTTCTTGAATGCTGAGCCGAGGAAAATTTGCGATGGGTGATTTCTGCGACTCGCATCGCAGCATCACGGATCGCATTATCAAGATGTGTCATCGCAGAGTTTCCTGATCAGTTTATCACAGAATCGCATTATCGCGTTGTCGCAAGATCGCAGCATCGCATTTATCGCAAGATCGCAGATCGCAGATCGTTGCAATTTGTTAAGTTATTGTGTGCTGTTTATGAGATGTTGCGATATGCGATGTCGCATATCGGCCATTGGAGATTTCTTAAGATCTTCATTTATGGACGCTTCTTAATGTATGCGATGCGATGAATTTGCGTCGCTTTTTTGCAGTTTTTTATTGTGCTCATAAAGAAATGTTTTACTCTTCTCCGTGCGATGTATTTTTAAGGATTATAGTACAAAAAAAAATTATAATTTTTTTTTGAATTTTTTACTAAGGGTCCCCACTTGTTTAGTGTTATTGCTAATACTAAAGAAGGAGGGGGCTTGTTGGTGGCCACAACACATACACACATAATCACCTATTCAGCTGCAGAAAGTTATCTGTCTTATTCCACAAGACATCAAACTTCAAGTATGTGTATGTCAAAGACTTCTAAGTGTTTACTTCGTTATTTCTTTAGGCAGAGCCTGTAGAGGGCTAGGTAGCCTCTGGAACTCATCCTCTCTTTAGAGGTGATATGTCTGGTGAATGCCCCTACAGTCTATCTCTGTATAAGAAATAAGAAGTTTTCACATTTTTAGAGGTCTCTTGGAGTGTATAGCTCACATTTGAAATTATGGAAAATGGATACCTTGCACCTTTAAACAAGTACATTCCATTTTCAGATCAAAAAGAAATCACACATGAACATGGAAGAATACTCTGGGGAAAGCCTCAGCTAAAATCCCCAATCTCTGTATTATCATACAAGTGTAAAATAGTCCAGATTAAACAAATCTTTAGCTCACAAGCTATCCAGCTCTCAGTACAATCCCTCTACGTCTCATAGACAGTCAAAGGCTTCTCACAAACCTTCTCCTTTGCCCTCCAAGCCTCCTATTTCCTCGCTCAGTTTCTCCTACAGTCCAATGCTCACTACAAGAGAAAAAGGTCATCGGTGAGGGTCATGCTTGTGACGGACCTTTAAAGTCCTTCACCAATGTCGCATATGGTGACGGTCTTACCAAAGCCATTTTCAATGACACTTTTGGTGAGGGTCGTTAAAGGCCCATCACTAATTCTCTCTTTGGTGACACTTTTGGTGAGGGTCGTTAAAGGCCCATCACTAATTCTCTCTTTGGTGACACTTCTAGTGACAATCTTTTATTGACCATCACCAATGATCTTTTCGATTACTTTTGATGATGGTCAATAAATGTTCGTCCTCATTTATCATTCCAATGAGTTTTTGATGACGCTTCATGCCTGTGCTGGACCTTTAAGGTCCATCACCAATTTGCATATGGTGACAACCCTTAAAAAATTATTGTTGTAAGTGTATATAGTGATGGTCCTTTAAGGTTTGTTACCAAAGACATTTTCAATGACACTTTTGGTGAGGGTCGTTAATTTCCCATCACTAATTCTCTCTTTGGTGACACTTTTGGTGAGGGTTGTTAAAGGCCCATCACTAATTCTCTTTTTGGTGACACTTTGATTGACGCTATTTTATTGACCCTCACCAATTCTCTTTTTGGTTACTTTTGGTGATGGTCAAAAAATGTCCGTCATCATTGATGATTCCAAGGAGTTTTTGATGACACTATGTACCTGTTACTATATTTTCTGTCAAAATATAATGATTTAAGACCCTTGTTGTGAATTTTTTTTCATTATGTGTCCAAGGTCATAGTGGTTATAATAGCTAGTCAATTTTTTAAGAAGTAATTAGTGTGTATCATTTCCCTCAAGTCATAAGAATATAGTCTTCCTATGAGTCAAAACATGATTCATCTTTATTAGGTTTATTATCTAGAAAAATTTCCTTTAAATAAAGTTCCACTAGTGTGTGTAGGAACTATATTATTTAATACATCATCAAGCTCTATAAATTCTATTAATGAGAGAGACCTAGCACTCCTCAACACTCATGGCACACCTTAACATGCTTTGGATCAAAACACTAACATTCCTTGGCAAATCGCATGTCTTGGAACATCTTTGTACCTGGAACATCTTTGTACCTAAAACATCTTGCCATGAGTAGGATGCCAAAGCACATGTTAGCAGGAAATATCATAGCATAGCACTCCCCTATCATGTGTTTGCATTCCCTCTAGTCCCTAGCATGCTCTGGAACTCCTTGGCATAAAATTTCTGTCACATGGAATAAGTCGATCTTGTGGACAGGATAGACCTTCCTAGAATCTAAAGAAGACCTAATGACAAGCAAACCAACCAGACACTATCTTTCTCTAAATATGCTTTTATAAACAATGGCAAACAAGTGTTTTTAGGGCCTACCTTAGGTCCAACGCAAGTTTGTGGATGCCCTCATTCCTTTGATCCAAATGAGCTCCTTTGTCACGAATCTGCAAACACAAACAAGGCAAACAAATTAAATAGCACCTAAAAAGCCAATATCATAAAACATATTCAACATGAAAGTCAAGGAATCCATGAAACAAATAACATGAGATACTTGTTGAGAAAAATGAGTTTGATTATATTAATTCAAAAGAAGAAGAACTTTACAACCTGTGCCTTGACGCTGTACAAGCTCCTCCCAGGGTCCAGCAAGAAGTCTCCTCTACTTTGATAAGTTTCACTCACTCCCCAATGAAGCCAAAAAGGTATGTGATCTCTCCTCTTAAGCTCAACTAGGAAGTCTTGATTTCACCAGCATTTACCCTCAAAAATGTTCAGCTTCTAACCTCCCCAGCAACCAGCCCAATTCCTGTATTTATAGTGCAATGGAGGGAGGTTACTAGGTCCTCCTTCAAAGGGATAAAGCCCTCCTTCAAAGGGATAAAGCCCTCCTTCAAAGGGATAGCTCCTCTCATCAAGGGATTAGCTCCTTCTCTTTTGGGATGCATGAACCACCTCAGAGCGAACAATCCACGTCAAAATTCCTTCTAGAATCCTCTAGAATTAACCCAAAGTGAGTTTTTTAAGACAAGACTTGCGCCTTTTGACTTTCACAGGGCTCTGCACCCACACCTTTAGGGACATAGCGGGCAGGTCCACAGTTTTTGTACACAGAAGGTGTGGGACCGCAGGTGACAGTGAGAGAAAGTGCGGAACCATAGTTACATTGATTTTTAATGTCTTTCTCCCATTTTCAAAGCTTGACTTGAAGAGCTGAGGTTTGAGACTTGCTTAGGAGGACAGTACAAGTGATGATAGACCCATGCTGACTGCAAATAATCATGGTGACGATATTTTTGTGTAACAGATTGCCCCCTAAAGTGCAAAGTCTGTAGTAGATGAGGATTTCATTTATCATTTAGGAAGAGTGAAGTACTTTATCATTTCGAGGATCATCTTGTGGAGAGCCCGGTTGGAACCTGTAAAAACATTCAATGCAAGATATATATATATATATATGAGATCATATCATCGCTGAGGTAGGCATTCCCATACTCAGATCAAAACTGACTAGAAAAACTAACTACTGCTCTGATATAGGAATGATCTTGTAAAACATCACAAGTATAGACTTAGGTGGACATAGTATGGACGCAACCATCTATTTATGAATAGTCCATTATATAATGAATACAAAATTCCTCGCAGCTTAGATTTTGGAAACTAGATCCAAGGTCTTCATTTCTACTTCCCGAAACAGTACGATTCTATCCATGCGAATGAATGTGTTGATGTCAAACATGGTAGAAACCACTTGATTACCAGTCAATGATGTAAATTGCTAACAAGTGTGAGAGAAACCACCAGTGATGTCAATGGCTCTCAAAGTACCCAATACAATCCATGAGATTCGAACAAATGTGTTGACGTCGAACATGTCACGGAGTCCTTTGATCGAAAGTCAATGATGCAAACTGTCGTCAAAGGTGAGAAACCTGCCATTGAGGCTTGCAGATCCCAAGGTACTGACGATTTCTAGATCATCTTTCTAGATAATGAGCTGAAGTCGATAGAAAGCGATCCGTCGCAGGCAAGCCCACAACACGAAATCATAGATCAAGTTGAAGAAATTTAGTTGCAAGGACTGACTCAGGGATGGTCAAGATGGATGACAGATATTTTGCAGATGAATGGCTTATTGGCAGTGACCTCTTGAACACATAACGACACGACAGATGGCTTGGTGACAATTGACCCAAAGTTAATACCCAGAAAGCGGCTGAAGACTTTCAATGTGGTTTGATCAACTGTTAGGCAAAGGATTTCCCAACCCAGGTGAATAAAAGTGTCGTGTTCAAGAGTGGTTACAAAGTATGACAAACAGGCTCATTTTTCTCTCTTTTCCCCCACCATTTCTGGCAAGTACCTCTTTATTTTTGACAAGCTTGAGGAGGATAACATTTGCTTGATTATAAGCTCATCCTTCGAATGAGTCCAACTTAGTTTAAATTTGAACCCTAAGAAGGAGTGGTTCATTCCTGTTTGTAATTGAACAGGTCCTTTACTGTGAAATTTTAACGAGTCCAGTATAGGAGAAACTCGGCGTTTTTCAATTTTAGAGAGTCTGAAAAAGCTTAAGAAGACTCCAGGGTTGACCTTTTTCGTAAATTTGTGTCTCCCAAGCCCAAAAAAGTATAAAATAATACTTGAGAGAACCGCTTGATCTTTTACGACCAAGGAGTACTTTTCGTCATTAGTGCCCTTGATCCGAAAAAGTAAAAAAGCGATCAATGGCATGTCGTTTTATAACCGATATCGAATTTGAAACGACAAAAATCTGGCAATATTTTCATGCTTTTACGGTCGGAAAAGAGTTGTAAGTGGACTGTCTTTTAATTCCATTTTAAAGAGTTTAAAAGAAGAACTCGGCAATCTTTTCATGTTTCAGGAGTCAGAAAAGAGCTTAAAGGTGACTCTAAATGTTTTTTTGTCGAAAATGATAGATTTCGCCTGAATAATCCATTATCCTGCACAAAAACACAAACATTACTCATACCTGTTTGAAATGGATAAAAATGTCGCAAAAATACCTTTCCAAAGTGAAACATAAACAAATTTTCAATTTATTTACTCAAAAAACTTATAAAAAGGGCCTTCGTCAATTCATTTTTACCGTTTGAGTTTTGGGTGAGAAAATAGTGCTTTTGCTCAGAAAACTTCCCGTGAAGATTGCGGAAAATCCAACCGTCTAAATCGAACACCGTCTTCTCTAGGTAATCCACATCATCCTACTCTTCATTTTTAACCATTTCAATTTTTGTTTTAGTCATTTATTTCATTTTTGGGAGGGTTTTTAGGCATAAAACCCGCACGCAGGGTCTTGCAGGTTTACCACTGCTGGTCTGCGGACCCCGACTTTTTCTCCATTGGGAAAAAGCTCGGGGTCCGCACCTTCCATGTAGACAAAGTGCGGTCCCACGCACTGTGTCTAAACCAGAGGGTGCAGTCCCCGTCGCAAGGGTTTTTAACCCAAAAATTCTCAAAAATGGACCAATCAAAATAATTTCTAGCAATTTAATTTATCCTTATACTTGATGCAGAGAGTACATCATGCTAGATTGGCGTGAATGAGAGCATGAGGACGTGGATGCCGCCGCATGGAATCATCAGCCTTCACTTGATGCTTTGAGGGTGTGCAGCTTGTACAAATTCTGGGCCATTCCTAGCATGAGGGTTCAGGTGGATTTCTTACAGTGGTTGGTTGACAGATGGAGCATATAGGACCAGTGCTTCTTCATTGGCGGCCACCAGCTCGAAATCGAGCCGGTGGACATATATTTCTTGAATGGTTTTCCTAAGAGAGGCGAAGACTTGACTCTATTTTGGGCTAGGGCAGGTGGCCAGTCTGTCGATAGCCTCAGGCTAGAGTACTGCAAGAGCCAGGCTAGAGACAAAGGGATAGACATAAAGACCATATCCCATCCTGAACTCATGGTGATTGAGTTTACTGTCACCAGACTTTGCGGAGCTGCCGCATTACATATTGCCACCGGATCCCAGATGCGTATGGCAGTTGATTGCTTTCGAGGCACCATCTTCAACTGGCGCGATGCTATGTTGGCCAATGTGAAAGGCCAACTGACCAGGGCCAAGAATGGACGACTAAAGACCTTTGGTTATGGGGCTTTGGTTGTGAGTTTTGGCCTGGAGAGGGTTCCTATGCTGATCCCGCAGCACCTTACTGTTGGATCTGGGCTTCCTCGAGAGCCCAAACTGATGCGATGGGTCGCAGTTATGGCCCATCACCCGGACGAGAGGACAGAGGTTGCTCGATTCAAACCTGAGTATTTCCAATGGCTGGAAAACCAGGTCTTTTCTATTCAGGACTTCCCTTATGCTGGGATAGATTTTCATGGTGACCCAGACATGGCTCTTCCACCAGGAGAGCAGTGGGATGACTCAGGTAAAATCATTTTCAACATTTTTCCTATTTTAATTTTTTTTATTATTTTTCCATCATCTCGAAACTGATAGCAAAAGTTTCAAATACAGATGTGGGTCCACAACGACCAGCCGCTCTTCGGCCTTACTAGAGGAAGCAACCAGTTGCACCCGTGCCAGCCCCACAGGACGAATCAGCAAAGGTTATGGCCGAGTTGGAGGGTCATCTTGAGTGCTTGACAGGAGATATTCCAGAGACCACTATATATGACATTCCTCGTCGACTTCAGCGCTATGTAATTGGGGTCCCTGGACCTTTTAGGAGGTTCCTTTGCAAGGTGGCCCATGCAGTGGTTTCTTATAGAGATCATCACCAGTGATAGGATGATCGCCTATTGTGGGCACAAGTGACATTTTTGTTTTTTGTACTTATCATTTTTGCCGATCATAAGGTGTTTTTCAACCTATGATCAAGGACAATGTATTTTTTGACACACTCCTATATATATATCATTATTACCGGCTTATCTTGTAAATCATGTTATGGAATGGTTTTAAATTTACATGTATGATTATTGAAAATGTCTATTTAACATTCCAGAAGCAATTGCATCTGCTAATGTATTTAAAGATCTTGGAATATGCTGATATTCAATATAATCAAATTCACGTTCCAAGAAACACACTCTCAAAAATAATCTTAATAACACTGGATTTCTAATGGCATACACTCTATTAAGCTATAATACAATGAGTTCAAAATCTAACCTCACTATCAAACTCCGAATCCCAAATGAAATAGATTGAGATAATAACTCAATCACTGCACTATACTCAGCAATGTTGTTCGTTGTTTGACCGAGGCTTACCCCATGCATAGATACTAACTCATCAGAGGGCGAATAGATAACCCAAGCTGCAGAAGAAATGTTCCGTGTATTACGACAAGCACCATCAGCAAAACCAATGTATGTTTGGAGAGGCATCGACATCTGCAATATCAAGAGTAAAACCAAGATAAGCAGGAATAATGACGAAAAAACACTCTCTAAGCTAAGCACACTGTTTAAACTAAAACACACCAGCTAGAAAGAAAAACTATCCTAACTAAAAATCTCCATACCCATTCTTTAAGCATAATACCTCTTCAAGTAAAGGCCGTTTCTGGGTTTACCCAAAGAGTCCCCGTCAAAGTCTACCAATTCATAGGCCCCTTTTGGTAGCTTTCACTTGACAACATAGGGACCATGCCACATAGGAACAAATTTTCCAGCGCCTAATTTATCATTAGCTTGATCGTAAACTAAGACTAGATCTCCTTCCGAAAAATTTTGAGGGGTCACATTTCGATCATACTGAGCTTTCATGCGTTTTTCAAGAGTCTCGATTGCCAATGTAGCATCACATTGATTCTCATCTAATTGAGCCAAGTATAACAAACGATTTTCCTCTTAGAAAGTGGTTGGAAGTAACTCTATGGCCATTTGCGGTGACGGGATTTCGCATTCAATGGGTAACACAGCTTCCAAACCATAAACTAGTTGGAAAGGAGTGAACCCTGTTGATGTTTTTACTGAAGTTCGGTACACCCAAAGCGCTGAAAATAGCATGTTATGCCAATTCGACCGATGAATCCCAATGATTCGTCGGATCATGATGACTAAAACTTTGTTGATGGATTCAACCAGACCATTAGCTTGTGGATAATAAGGGGTTGAACTATCGTGACGTAAACTAAGCTGGCCTGCAAGTTCGGTCATCATAACGTTTCGAAAATGACGCCCATGATCAGTGATTATCGCTTGTGGGACACCAAACCTAGCAATTATATGATTGAACACAAAAATTGCAGCTGTCTTGCCGTCTGCCTCAAATGTAGGCATCGCCTCGGCCCACTTAGTAAAATAATCTACCGCAAGGATGATATACACATGCCCCCCGGCTGAGTGAGGGTTACATGTAATAAAATCGATACCCCATTTGGCAAAAGGACCAACGGAAATTATAGGGTGGAGAGGAGGAGGTGGAGCACGCATCTTTCGATCAAAAATTTGGCAGTTGTGGCATTTTCGGACCGCGTAATACAATCTTTAAATAAAGACGGCCAGAAGTAGCCAGCGCGCAATATCTTTTGGGCTGTGGCATACCCAGACATATGACTGCCACACGCTCCAGAGTGACAATCATTTAGAACCTTTTCATCTTCCTCGTGAGTTAAGCAACGTCAAAACACAGAGTCTGCCCCACGACGATAAAGAGTATCTCCAATAATCCTGAATTGTTGGGACTGGAATCGTATTTTTTGACGTTCTGACGTTGAAATTTCTGACCGAAAGGATTGGGTCTGGAGATAAACGATGATATCCCCATATCATGGATCTAAAGTGTTGATTAGAAACAAGGATTCGTCCGCAATGGGCTCCTCCGCCATAGTTTTCGTGTCAGCACGTGGGAAGTCACACATTAACTCTGCAAAAACTAAAGATTTCTTAGACTTAGATTTCTCAAATTCCAAGTCAAACTCCTGCAAGATAACAATCCATTTAGAGTACTTGCCCCCTAGCAATTGCTTGGTCAAAATGTAGATCATAGGGTTACAATCGGAAATTACTGTAGTTTTACGTAGTAAAATGTAGTGACAAAAACGTTGGACAACTTGAACAGCTGCCAATGCTAATTTCTCCACATCTGAGTATTTTAGCTCAGTTGGATTTAAAGTTCGACTAAGGTAATATATCACATGTTTAGTTCCGAATTCATCTTCCAGAACTAAGACCATTCCAATGGTGGAATGAGAGGCAGTGAGATACAAGAAGTAATCCTGGTTGTAGTTGAGAGGATGCAATAACGGTGCATGGGTCAATGCGTGTTTAAGTGCATCAAAAGATTTCTGAGCTATCTCGTCCCAATAGAATGGAGTATTCTGTTTCAACAACCAGGTAAAACCCTTTGTAACCTCGGCGTAGTTAGGAATGAATCGTCGTAAAAAATTTGCTTTCCCTTGCAAATTTTGGAGTTGGCAAAGACTCGAAGGAGGAAGTAATTTGATGATAGCTTCGACCTTCGAGGGATCGACGTGAATGCCGGCTTTCAAAACTACAAACCCCAGCAATCAACCTGTTTCTATACAGAAGACACATTTGTGTGGGTTCAACCGAATCCGATAATGCCTACACCTCATAAAGATTTCTCGTAAATGGACGAGGTGATCAGCTCGACGTAATGAGTGAGTAGGCAAGTCATCGAGATACGGTTGCACAATGTGCTTGATGTCATGAAACGCATAAGACAT
The DNA here is from genome assembly GCA_031772625.1 of Pinus tabuliformis. Lineage (NCBI taxonomy): Eukaryota > Viridiplantae > Streptophyta > Pinopsida > Pinales > Pinaceae > Pinus > Pinus tabuliformis. The sequence continues at coordinate 1,548,265,859 of CM062818.1, forward strand.
TTCCCTTTGAAAAGTTGCTCCAGCATTCTTAAGCCAAAAAGGTAACTTGCAATAAGCAAATGTCCCCCATGGACAAATGAAAACCATTTTTGGTTGATCGGCAGGTAGAATATTGATTTGATTGTATCCGGAAAAACCATCCATGAAGGAGAATATTTCGCTGTCGGCACAATCATCAATAATTTGATCGATATACGGAGTTGGGTAATTGTCCTTTGGACAAGCTCGATTAATGTCCCTATAATCGATGCATATTCTTATTGTTCGCTGCTTTTTGTTAACCGGAACAATATTCGATACCCAATCCATTAACAGGATCGGATAAATGAAACCTGCTTTCAATAAATTTTCAACTTCTGCTTTAATTGCAGCAGCTTTTCGTGGGTGAATCTGATGCAAACGTTGCCGGACGGGTTTAGCATCCGGGTAAGTCTTGATCTTATGAACAACAATCATGGGATCAATTCCTGGCATTTCCTCATAGGACCAGGCAAACACGTCGTGGAATTCTTGAAATAGGGCCTTATATATTTGAATTTCATCATCTGTACACGAGGCACCTATATGAATGTTCTCAACAATTCCAGGCTTAACCAAAATGTCAACAGGAATAGTTCGAGAGATGTTTCCCAAATTTAACTCTGAATCAAGATGTTTCATTGGATTCTGAGGTTCCTTGACATATTCAGTTGTAAAAATTGATGAGAAATCATTTTCAAAACTATCATTCTCGGGTAAAAACAAATATCTATGATGTAGATCTTCCCATGGTAAATTATCTACACATAGGATTTCGCGAATTTGCTCATCAGAGTGAACAAGTTCAGAAAACGTGATTAAGTCCGAGTTTGATGTGAAAAGTGATTCCTCACGGACCACATTCATGAAGTCAATTTCAGTTGAAGATGGGTCGGCAAACGACTGCACGGCTTCATAGGCAATTTCATATGGACTCAAAGGCATAGCATTACCAAATGAGTCTATCTCAGATTCAGAAGGAATGATCCAAGGATCATCATAAATAATGGTGTCTGATGTAATCATATGAATGGTCGCAAATGAGGACGATGCGTTGATTGGAGGAAAAGGAAAAGTTCCCAGTAAACCGGCATATTTAACTAGTCCTACTCCAACATCCTTATATGGGATAGTCGTTTTACCGACATGCTAAATACTCTCAGAAGAGGCTGGGTCGGATGAAAAGTAAGCCAGCTGGTCTATGGTTACGATCTTTCCATTATGTGGAAACTTTATTACTCGAAAGACCGATGAAACGACCGCTGTCATAGCATAAGACCAACTTCGACCCAAGAGAAGGTTGTAATATAGAGGGGCATCAACCACCTCCACATCTAGACTAACGGTTTTTCCTTCAACCCCTATAGGCAAATCCTGTAAAATGCCAAAAGGATGAAACCCACGGCCATCAAAGGCCTTTAGAATCATCGGGGATTGATTTAGCGAAGGAGAACCAAGCGATCTCCAACATTGTATCGACATAATACACGTTGAGGCTCCCTCATCAATTACAGTCCGATGAATAGGCCTATTTTTGACTATCACTGGAATCTGGAAAGCCATTTGATGAGGCAAACGCAGTGTACTATTTTCTAGATCAAAAATTATTAGGTTTGAATCCTGAACGTCAACAACTCCTATAGCCAACAAAAGTAATTTACGCTGTGCTGGACATGATTGCAGCACTTCCAAAGCCGACATTGCTAAGGGTGAAACAACTAAATCCTCAACAATGTTATAATTATGAGCCGCTCTCGCATGTGGATTGAAAGCTGACTTTTGAAGTATACCCTTGGCGGGCGGTTTGATTACCAAGTCTGGATTAGGTTTCTCGATCTGTAGTGGATCGGAACCGGGAGCTGAGGTTGATGGATTAGAATGAGAAGATTCTGCTTCTTTACCATCAACAGGACTTTTACTACCATTATCTTGCGATCGAGTCGCAATCCTAACATGGGACATCATTAGTATGGGTTCTTCATTGGCACTCGAGGACAAACCTATCACCTTACTGTCTTGAGCTGGAAAAGGATCCTTCAAAAGAGCAGGAGTTTGGGAACCTTTGACAATCTTCACAACCTCTGCACGATGAGGGCAGTCTCTTGTAAAATGTTCATCGTCACAAATGAGACAAGGATAACGAGGTTTGTGCTTTTCATCATTGGATTCTGCCTTTTCAGGTTTCTCCTTTGAATTTTTGTCCGTTTTATTCTTCTTCTTTCCTTTCTTCTTCCCACCAGATTTTTATTTGGCTGTAGATGACTCTACAACGTGAATATCGATGGAAATCTCTGTAGAAGAATCTCTTGTTGGGGAATTAGGCAAGGTTATGATGGGAGAAGAATTCTTGGAAGATTTCTTCTTACTTTTAGTGTTAACCGTGCCAATCATACCATCGACAGCATGAGATCCCTAAGGAGATGTAGCGATTTGATTTTGCTTGGGAAGATCGGGGATTTTCTCATGTAACGTACCTGACTGAGTATAGACCAAGTCAAGGTACTGTGCCTGAGAAATTACTTGCTCCTCAGTAACAACTTCGGCTTTAGCTACATCTTGAGTGACCTTTGGCAACAAAGATTTTACAAACCACTCAGCCAAAATCTGATCTGGAATAAACACCTTCACTAAACGTCGTCGACGTCTCCAGTCATGAATATGATCTGAAATGTAGGTGGATGTCGATTGTTTTAACGAAGTTAACAATTCCGTGCCATTGTCATATCAGACTGGCAACTGAAAGTGAGTTAAAAACGAGGTAGCTAACTGACTAAAATTTTAAAAAGTGCCCCGCGGTAACTCAATGTACCATTTGGCCGCGAGACCAATTAGAGTGCACTGGAAAAGTCTAAGATGGATTGAAGCATATGAAATGTAGTTAGACGCACACCAGAGGTGGTAAGTCATCACATGGTTCGACGGGTCTTCTCCTGATTTACCTTCAAACTTAGGAATGTCACCGGGCAACTTATTCGGCATTGGCGGCCAAAACGGAAGATAATTAATGGGATCGTTCGTTAGGCGCGACAAGTCAGGTAAGTCCAAAGTTGCAATAAACGGTAACTGACGATTAGGGTCCCTAAAACTCTGGGTCATGAGACCAGCCCCAGGAGGAGGATATCCATGATAACTAGGAATAGGAATTGCATTTGGGATATTGTATCCTCCCGGAAAACCAGGATTAACCGGACCGTACTGGGGTTGTTGAGGTTGTTGATAAGTGTACCCAGGATACGGTTGATACTGATAGACTGGCTGCTGCACAGCAGGACCGAATTGGTACTGTCCCTGGTATAGTTGATAAGTAAATTGTGGTTGACTTGTGACAACCGTACTTGAACCAGGTTTTCCTACAGGCATTTGAACCGAAGTTTGAATCGTAGATCCAGATGGTGGTAAAGATGTCTGAGGAGTAGATATAGGAACAGTAGAAACCGGAGCTGTCGATACTCCAGAAGTAGGTGGGGTAGATTGAACAGATGTTGCGGCAGTTGTAGCAGTCGTTTGAGGTGGAGTACGAGGTGTACTAGGCCCAGGCTGAGAAACTACTGAAGGTACAGAAGTTTGAATGTTAGACTGGACTGGTTGCTGGGGTGAACTAGAAACTAAGGGTTGTCTAGTTTGAGATGACAACTGTACATTTGGCTGCAACACCTATTGAGTTTGCGATGAATCCCACACTATATTCATTCCGGGGTACTGACCCATAACAGGTTGAGAATACTGAGGACCATAACTGGGTTGAGGGTAGGATTGATAATTGAAAGGTACATTTCCCGTTCCTTGAACATACGTTTGACTGGAAGGTGGTTGGAAACCTTGGTTCGAGTACTGACCTTAGGGTTGATACCCTTGAGGCACGTACTGATACTGGGGTTGACCTTGAGGTATAAATTGATACTGGGGTTGACCTTGGGGTACATATTGAGTCTGGGGTTGACCTTGAGGAACATACTGTCCCGTAGGTATGTACTGTCCTTGAGGTTGCCCCCCAGATGCAAATTGGGTACCTTGAGGTTGCCCCCCAGGCGGTAACTGGCCACCTTGAGGTTGAGGATTGGGAATAGAACCTAACATCATAAGAATGTCCTCTACACTCAACGGTTTAGTACCATTCCAGTTAATAACCCTTGCTCAATGGGTTGAGGAGATGCTCCCGAAAAAGTACCAGAAATTGACTGATACCCGGAGGGAACAAAAGGATCGTCGTACAAAAAGGATTCAGGCGATTGAGTAAACATGGATGACTGTCCTGACATATTTACGGGAGTATAAAAACCTCTAGGTGTTGGGTGATAAGGAGCACGAGGTGGTGAAAAACTTAACCCTGAGTTTTCTAAAAAATTAGTCAAAGAAAGATACCAAGAACTGCTCCTAAGTGGACTGTAAAAAATTGATTCACGCTCCCTTAGCTCAATAACAGGTTGATTTTCAGGGATAGGGATGCCTACTTCTTCTTCTGGAGTAGCAAGTTCTTTAATAGCAATAAGTCCAGAAGGAAGATCTTGGGTGATTACTCTTTCTACCCTAGGTGAACCAGGACCACTAGAAGCTGGAGAAACATACCCCGATGTCGAAGTAGCAGCAAATTCACTTTCAGGCTCGAATATTTCAGGTTCCTCACCTATATCACTAGTAGATGAAAAGCTACCAGTAACTTCAGAAACAGACACTGACTATGGATTATAATCTGCCACTAACGTTGAAAATCAGGATGTACTATTAAAGAAGATTCTCCTTCTTCAGGTGACCCAACTCTACTGTCTCTAGGAGTTACAAGGACTTTCAAGCCTTCAAGCTGGCTCGGTACTTCCTCAGGAGGTTGGCCCCGAAGTCTACAGGACTTCCTCAGTAACTCAACCACGTTTACAAACTCAAGAGATTGGCCCCGAAGTCTACGAGACTGCCTTGGTAATTCAGCCACAGTTAAAAACTTTTAACTACTTCACACGCAAACAAAGTAAAATCTCAATGAAAAGCACCTAAAGTCTCTAAAGAACCAAACAAATTTGAATCACACGCCTAAAGAATCTAGGAGATCAAACACACACAAACAGTAACTTTCCGTACTGAAAACACTAGTTGGTGATGAAATCCAACGTCGCAGAGTTCAATACAGAAATGGCGGTTGGAACAGTTACCCCGGCAACCTACTTAATGAATAGACTAGCATAAGTTCCTCCACTTAACCGTCTCAAGTGAAGAGAACCCCCCAGAAAATCCAAGTGAGTCTAGCCGACGTCTACTCTAGGTACAGTGGGATCTTCCCACCACTGTCACCTCAGGAAGAGTCCTAAAGAATATGGCCTCTAAGGTTACCAACTGAAACAAATATACCTGGGGGAACAGTCTATGATCCGATACGCACGCAAGGGCAGAGTAGCAAGCTCAATCCCCTTGAAGGCTCCTTGACATAATCCAAGGTTTACCAACAAGTGACCCCAGGCTCCTAGACAATGGTTAATCCGAGGTTTACCGTTTTTAATACGTGAATATCTGGAGTCGTTCCCAATGAGGAAGGATTGATTCCAACACTGGCTCGGACACGATCTCGTGATTCTCCTTTAAGAGGAGCTTTCCCAAAGCATAAATGCAACAATTGGATTTCTTCCCTACCACAAGATACAACTACTTGTTTGTTTTTACTGTCTTGGAGAGTTAATTACTCTCCTACTCCAAGACACTAGCCTAATCTAAGCTGGTGTATCATAGCCCTAGAAATAAAAAATGTTACTAGATGAATTTTACTTTAAGCGTTATTTTTTATTGGTTTTTGTTTAAGTCAAAAGGTGCGGAGATGAAACTCGTGGTATGAAGACTCGACTCAAAATCACTAAAAATTCACCTAAGATGATTTAAACAATCTTTTTCCCTTCAATGAACTTCTAAACTAAGAAAGAGTTTGAGAATGCAAATACTTTGTAAACACAAATCTTTCTTAATCAAACAAATTAAAAGAAGAGCTTTTGTCCTTTTCCAATGCACTCAAAACGAGACAACTAGTTATTTCACAAAAATTTCCTTTTTCGTTTCAAAGCACTCAATCACTACAAAACAAACTTTTTTTCCAAAAGAGATTTTTTATATTTTTTATAAAACACTCAAAACTAATGAAAATGACTAACTTTGAGATCTATAAATTATAAAAACCTATTTGAAGTCAAAGCCTACTAGATGTCTTTTTTAAGGATGTTTTACTTAGCGAAATGTAAGCTAAGGACCAATTTATGCAGAATCACAAATCAGTCAAGAACAACCAATTTTGTTTTCTTTTTGAAAATGAAAATCCAAACTTTTAAACACAAGCTTTTCGAAGTTTTGTAAAGAGAAAACTCAAAGTGGATTCCTCAACAAGGGGAGATTTCATAAATGGTCAGACTCATAAGAAGGCTGGTAGACACTAAGGTGATCTGAAGTCCCTACAGCTTCTAAACTCAGAGCCACTACACAACCAAAATGAAAAACAAACCCAACAAGCAAAACTCCTAGGAATTTCACCTAAAACCCTAACACTAATGAAATCAACCTAAGGAAAGCTTCTGACAAGTTATATGTAGGTCTGGGAAGTGGATAACGATTTCTAAACAAAAACTAAGCTGACTAACAGAGGAAATCTTAGGTTTTTCAAAATTTTGACAGGGTCCGCAGGCCCACAGTTGACACAGGTGAGGTCTCGCTCTGTGCTAAAAGCAAAGGTGCGGATAGGTACGCACCGTGTCAAACGACTAGGGTGCGGTCCTCTCCCAAAGCTATGAAAAATAAAAAATAACCCTGGATCTACAAACTCTACCCAATTTTACACACAACAAGCCAAAAACAGAAACAAAAACACAGTTTCTCAGGTCAAAGTAAAAATAAGGAAAACAATCAAGTCCCCAGCGGAGTCGTCATTTTGTCACACGAAATAAGTCGATCTTGCGGACAAGATAGACCTTCCTAGAATCTAAAGAATACCTAATGACAAGCAAACCAACCAGACACTATCTTTCTCTAAATATGCTTTTATAAATAATGGCAAACAAGTGTTTTTAGGGCCTACCTTAGGTCCAATGCGAGTTTGTGGATGCCCTCACTCCTTCAATCCAAATGAGCTCCTTTGTCGCGAATCTACAAACACAAACAAGGCAAACAAATTAAATAGCACCTAAAAAGCCAATATCATAAAACATATTCAACATGAAAGTCAAGGAGTCCATGAAACAAATAACATGAGATACTTGTTGAGAAAAATGAGTTTGATTGTATTAATTCAAAAGAAGAAGAACTTTACAACCTATGCCTTGACGCTGTACAAGCTCCTCCCAGGGTCCAGCAAGAAGTATCCTCTACTTTGATAAGTTTCACTCACTCCCCAATTAAGCCAAAAAGGTATGTGATCTCTCCTCTTAAGCTCAACTAGGAAGTCTTGATTTCACCAGCATTTACCCTCAAAAATGTTCAGCTTCTAACCTCCCAGCAACCAGCCCAATGCTTGTATTTATAGTGCAATGGAGGGAGGTTACTAGGTCCTCCTTCAAAGGGATAAAGCCCTCCTTCAAAGGGATAGCTCCTCTCATCAAGGGATTAGCTCCTTCTCTTTTGGGATGCATGAACCACCTCAGAGCAAACAATCCACATCAAAATTCCTTCTAGAATCCTCTAGAATTAACCCAAAGTGAGTTTTTTAAGATAAAACTTGTGCCTTTTGACTTTCACAGGGCTCCACACCCACACCTTTAGGGACAGAGCGGGCAGGTCCACAGTTTTTGTACACAGAAGGTGCGGGACCGCAGGTGACAGTGAGAGACAGTGCGGAACCAGAGTTACATTGATTTTTAATGTCTTTCTCCCATTTTCAAAGCTTGACTTGAAGAGCTGAGGTCTGAGACTTGCTTAGGAGGATAGTACAAGTGATGATAGACCCATACTGACTGCAAATAATCATGGTGACGATATTTTTGTGTAACAGATTGCCCCCTAAAGTGCAAAGTCTATAGTAGATGAGGATTTCATTTATCATTTAGGAAGAGTGAAGTACTTTATAAAAATATACAATAAATAAAAATATACACATATATTAAATGAAAAAAAAACATTTTTCATTGATATTCAGCAAAGCCATGTCCAAACAATTCATAATATCAATAGATGTTCAAAATATCATGAATGAATAAGAATCTCATATATGTTATGAGTCCAAAGATGATCCAAAGTACTGAGTCATGACTCCTAACTAGTGACGACATAGAACTAGAAGCAACTGCTTCTAAAAGTTTACATACAACTGCATACTAATTAGAAAAAATTAGTCACTAAGAGTCTAAGACTCTTAAGAGTGAGAACTGGAAGTGATTCCTCCCACTCCTCCGCTTGCTTGACTCTCAACATTCTTCAAGTCATGTAGGCTTAAAAGAGGAGCCTCCTCTAATTGGACCCAATTTGCTACATTTGTAGTTTGCAAATCTATCTCTTCAAGGTCTATTGGTGAATGATACAAACCTATCATTATCACGAGACATTGAAATGTGAATTTAAGTTTGAATTTGAACTTTAAAGTTTAAACTTTAAATTCCAAATCAGATTATGAAACCTTCAAATTCAAGCTCTCACCAAGTATTTTCTTGTTGCGAAGTTGTATATTGTAATGGAAAAATACAAGGTCATTTAAGTGCTTTTGTGTCAATCGGTTGTGCTTCTTAGAATGTATTTTCTCAAACATGCTCCAGTGGCACTTACAACCTGAAGCACTGCATGCTTGGTTTAAGATTCAAATGGAAAATCTCTTCAAATCTAGCATATCACTACAAAAGTTTTGCCACCAAAGACCTAGCAAGTGGCAAGGGTTCGTTAGTAGACGTACTACATACTAAATAGTAAAAATTTAAAAAGACAACAAAATTTAATAAAACATTTAACATACAAAATAAAGTTTAAACAAATTTAATGAACTAATAAAGCCTTCAAGCCTCAAAGGGTACCTGGCAACACCTTAGGCCTTTCTCGTATAACACTGGTATAGGAAATAATTTAGGTGGTGATCTATAATCCTATAGTTGGGAAAAGACATGACTTTGAAATTCTAGATTAGGGAAGCACCTTTCCATGCATGTCATAAGTCCTCTATGAACCTCCCCATCTTCACTAAATTTTATCTTATCATAAATATACTATGGTTTTAAGAAGCACCTAGCAGCATGTAATGGGGAATGCAATTTCCTATCCCAATGTGCATCAATAATGTCCCAAAGAGGCATATACTTTGCCTCCTCATCCCCATATCTTCTTTTGATGGCCTCCTTTGCGAGATCCATCGCCTCATAAATGTAACCCATAGCGGGTTTGTCACCATCAACCATCCTGAAAGTTCAAGCTTTCAAATTTAAATTAATATGAAACATTGAAAATAAAAAGAAGCTTGAAATGAAATTTAAAACATGAAAAAGTTAAAAGACTTGAAGTACCTGAGAACTCTAACAAGGGACTCCATCACAGCAATAATCTCTTCGACATCTTTCCAGAAATCGTCATTAAACACAAGTGCAACAACTTCAATGCCTTCAAGGGTCTTGGAATGTTTAGATGCCATCCACTCAAGTCCCAAGGAAATCCTCTTCATAATATCTTTTACTCAACCACAAATTGAAAAGATATGAAATTTGTTGCAAATCTATTCACTACAGGTCAAACAATTTCTTTACATTCAGTGTATTTTCTCACAGTGTTTAGGACAATAATGTGGTTGTATAGGTATTTGGTTATGGATTTTTCCTTCTCCACAACCTCATGTATCCAATGAAGCTTACCAATGTCCTCAAGCATTAAATCTATACAATGGGCAACACAATAGGTCCAAAAAATAGTGGGGTGCCTAATCTCAAAAAGTCTACCAGCAACCATATAATTAGCTACATTATCGGTGACAATTTGTACAACATGTTCTTCTCCCACTTCTTGAACGACTTCCTCCATCATTTCACAAATAATTTGTGCAGTCTTAACCTTGTCTGAGGCATCCACTGATTTGAGAAACATTGTACCTACTGGACAAGATACAAGGAAATTTATTAAAGTTATATTCCTCTGATCTATCCATCCATCACTCATGATGGTGCACCCTATTTCTACCCATGATAAACGAAACTCAGATAGCACAAGCATTGCATCTTTAACACTTTCTAATAGAAACTTTGTCCTAATGCTCTCTAATGAAGGAGCTTTGAACCCTGGACCTACAACAACAATTGCATCAATCGTAGCTTGCCAATAAGGACTTATGGCACAGTGGAAAGGTATGTCAGCATAGTACCAAAAGTTAGCAATGGCCTTCCTTGCCTAACTATGGATGTTATTTTTCCAACTAGTGGTATCCAAGGTAGGTTGGGAACCGGGTTTTGTGCGAGGAGAAAAAAAGGTGTTTATGTTTCCGCCTCCAATGTTGAATGCAGGAGGATTCATTTGGCCTTGAGTTTGACTTGGACTTGGAGGCATGTGTGGGAAACTTGGGAACTACATTGAGGATTCAACAAAGGGAGATGACAATGGGGTAGTGGAAGAAAAATTGTAAACTCCAGGAGTTCCTATTTATTTTCTTTTATTTTCTTTCTTTGCATTATGCTGACTCAACATATCAATGGCCAAGGTTGCTTGGTGTTTGACATTTTCATCAATGTTTTTGTAGAGACCTATATCATGGTTAGGTATTTTTGCAAGGTGGTACTTGAATCTATAAATGACTCCACTACATTTTGCTTTGCAAAATTTACAAAGGAGCTTAGGGTCTCCAAGAATATTGTCATAATAAGCCCAAGCAAAGTCTTTCTCCCTCAGCATTGTTGTTGTTTTGGAATTGTGTTTAAATTGTTGCTTCTGTTTAGATTTGGAGTTGTGCCTTCTATTTAATTTGGCTCCTATAAAATACAATAAAAAATTAAAATTAAAAATTCCATATATAACTTCGTAAAAAAGAGGGTTGATTTTAAAGGATATGAGGTTTTGTTAAGGATCAAAGAGGAGTCTGTCCAGCAACACAAGCACAATTTGACCTAATATATCATTATGACCTTGAAACAAAATTAGGCATATATGAGGAAGTGCTACCTAAAGGAAATATTATCAACATTTATTGCATTGTAATCTTGAATTTTCAAGTTCGTTTAGCATAAGACAACTGAACCAATACATCAATAACAGATTCTGGAAGAACAAAAATACCCAAAGTTGTGAATGCATAGTTAAAGCCTTTGAAGTAAGCAAGACATCGTCCAAGGAAGGAATTCTTGATGACTTGGTCGATGGTTGGTATGAAACCATTTATTAGTGCATTTTTAAAATCTATTTAAGCCCCATTTATAGGGTTGAAAAGTCATAACCGAAGGAATACACTGAACATTCGATTGTTGAACAGTGAAACTTGAAACTTTCCATTGAAAATGACATTGAAACTTCAATATAGTAATATACCTATTATTTAAGCCAAGTGCCAATGTACCTCGACTATTGAATAGTAAAGAAGCTAAGCCTAAAGGTAACACATGCTAAAGGTGATGCATGATTTCCCGAGGATCGATATGGAGTATGGATAGTGCACACATTAGCGACTGCCTGATATGGAGTCTGGACTTAGGCTCACCTTGTGGTTCCTCGATATTGAGTCTGGACCATGTAATAGTGAGTGGTGATTGATTACTGAAGGTATCAACGTATGAGTTTTGGGCCTAAGAAATGAGAAATAAATTTTGGAGTGACTAACATTTAGTTTTTAGCAATGTGGCATACCTAAACTTGAAAAACTCGTGCTCGTTGAGTCAAGGGTGAAAATTAAATAAATTGGAATCAATCGCAGGAATATGCTTTAATCGGCAAGTCTCAAGTCAAACTTGCATTGACCATGAGTTAAACTTGATCAACGTGATTTTGACTCACAAATATTTATATCAGATTGTTTGGAGAGCGAAAAGATTCTAACTCGTGATTAATCGCAATTGATCGACGAGTCCTGTTTCACTACTTGTAACTGAAATTCTAACTGAAAATAGGATATCTTATAATTGAAACTAATTGTGAATTTTCTAAACTGAAATTGGCCCATCGACATTGTTTCTATTTGCGACTGGGCATGTTAGTGGAAGAGGTTCATTTTAAATCAGGTTCATGGAGAAAATATTTTATGGAAGATGTTTATTTTATGTCGAGGAAGACATAGTAATATTTTTTATTAAATTTGAATAACAATAGTATCTACTCTGTATCTCCTGTATCTCATTATTTTTATCTCCTGTAACTCATACAAAAAGTGGGGTAATAGTGAACATGTAACATCAAGCTCCACTCCTTTTAATCCAAAGTTCTTCATGCAAACCTTTGTGTCACTTGTGCCGCAAAGCCTTCATTGTAGAGTGTGGAGTTAACACCTACCTCTGCATGACAAAAGTTACACATACCTTTTGACTTGGTTTTTTCACCTTTTGTCCATTCTTTGTTTGTAGTCTGGGACAACAAGCTCCACACACTTTTTTTCCATACCTCTATGTGAGTGTAACTTTGCACATTTTCTTTGCTTCAACCAATATCAAATGCATTTGTGAGCTTATTTCAAGGCATGAATACAAGCTTCAATCATGGAAATTAGCAAAGTTTCTAAAGCAAAAAACAACCTAGAGTTATCCGTTTCCATTTCAAATGTGTTAGGATTCTATTGAGATTTTTTTAGAGATAATTATTAAGTGGCCCTCTAATTTTCCCTTTTCCTTAATATAAACTACATCTCTTATTACATTTCTAATCAAGAGATTTACATCAAATACTAGATCAAAGGGACAAGTACATTTCATAAATGCTTCCTTGTCTAGTAGAAGAATAAATGGTCAACATGTCAGCTTGGCTCCAATTTCCTGGGAATTAATAATTGTCTTGAAAAATGACTACTCTTGTTTGAATCTAGAACTATGTTTAAGCTTTTAAAATGCTTTTTCCTCCAAATTGATCTTGGAAAGGTCCTTATTGAAGGCTTCTCTATATCTCCTCCACTAGAATGAATGGCTTGTATCTTGAAAAGTATAGCAGAGCTCCATTCTGAAAAGCCTAATCATCCCATTGTCACCAAGAGCTCCTCCTTTTCCCCAAATTGGGACCCAAAACAAAATTGAGTACTTAATTATGATCCAACCTGAGGAATTTTGTTTGACACTGCAACTCCAGAGCTATTAAATTTAAAGTGCGCTAATATGATTTGTCATTCTTTCATTGAATAAGTATATTGTTTTTTGAATTTGTCATTTGTGCTTTTAGTATGTGGTACTAACATTGTTTTACCTGAAAGGGTTTTTATTCTTGTACTATGACAATGCTAGTAAGATTTAGGCCTTTTGTAGTATTTGTACCCCATGATCATTTTTGCAAGATGTGTTTCCTATGTGGAAAGAAATAAGCATTTAGTTATTACCTCTTAAACTAAAGCATTGTTTCTTTTATTAGGTGCCATGTAACATCCTCTACAAATTGAGGACGAATGGGATGTAATATCCTATCCATCCCCATAGACTATAGTATTCCATAAAGGGGGAAAAACCACAAAATACCCATTGTTGGGAAATTTTTAGGGAAACTGGGCTTAAAAAACCCAAATTTGGGGTTTGGAGTAAGGTTTCCTCAATCACTTAATAATATGAAACCCCTATGGAAAATCTATAAATAAAGAAGGATTGAATTTGTTTTGGATCACTAAGTGTGGATTAATTCATTTGTTCTTGAGCATTAGGTTTGATAGTTTTTGACCCCTTCTATCTCTTGTCAATTTCAGTGGTGAAATATTCCACCCTAGTTGACATTCCCTTATTATCTCACTATTGCATAAGGGCCTCTGGCTGGTCAACGAATTCTATTGGATATTGGTCTCTTATCCTTTTCCGGGCACAAGATTTCTGTTAAAGGTGAATGAATTTCGAGGATAGTGCATGATAACTTAATTCTGTTTGGCATACACCTCTCTTAAAGGAAGCAACAAAGTTTCTGAGTCCTTAATATCTTATTCTAGGCAAAGCACTTACCTTAGGTATTGGATTCGTTTCTAGCACCTGGAGTAGAAAAACTCTTTGCTTTATTTAGTTTTTGCATGCACAGTTAAAAGGAGCACTTCCCTAGTTATTAATTCTCAACCTTAGCTAAGGAAGCATGTTTGCATATCTCATATCATATTCAGTAGTGGCAAACTTTAATTGTCTTACATATCTATGCAAGGAAGGTGCATTAGGATTAAGAGTTAAGAAAGTTGAGACATTGTTGTACATGTTTCCAGATTCATTGTACCTTCTAGACTAAAGGAAAAGTGAATAGTAGTGTTTGAAATTTTTAGTTATTTCTTGTTTCAAAGAGTAATAAATAGTGATGTGATTTGAGTTTCAAATCTATGTACTTGCTATTACTTTCTTCAGTGGCATGTGCTTCCCCGTTCAAAACAAGGGTTTTTTTTGCAGTATCTATCCTCCAAAGCTTCTTCAATGCAAACTAAACATCAAATCATGCCCTTGTACTCCAAATCATCTAAGGCGTCACCGTAGAGAAGTTCCAAAGTAGACCAATGAGCTTTGATAGGCCAACTCCAACCCCATGTCACTATACAAGTGTTGACATCACTGCTACAAAAATTATTTTGAAGTGTTGCATCCTACAACAATTCCTAAGATGGATGTCCAAAGGGGTTCTAGAAGAAGGCTCAACCTTCATTACCACATTTAAGACTTTTCAAAGGGATCAATGCCTTTAAACCATACCAATTTTTACACTTTCACAATTTGGCCATGTTCCTATCAATTTATATTTTGTATTGAAAAGTTCCTCCTATTTTACATGTTTATTAAATTTAGGAACAATTATAGGTCAGCTCTAGCAAAATGTCAAAACAATTATGGGTTAGCTTGGCATTTCTCCAAATACCATCACACATGTATATATAATCACACTTTCTCCTTTTTAGATCTTGATTGGTTGAACAAAAAGGTTCGATGCCTATGTAATTTTGTCTCATACCTCCAAATCAGCACTCATAGATAACAATATTCTTAATTCTTCATCTGTGTGCACAGTAAGTTCCCTTTTGGTTGCTATTTTTGATGGAGCAACCTCTGATAATACACCTTTTACTATAGAGATGTTGTTGTTGGATAGAAATATCCAGAGGAATCTTACACCACACATATAAATCGATATTGTATATCACAATAATAAGCATTAACATATGAACATGTACAGACGCTAAACTATGTGCATTCAATCCATTACTTTTTCTTTCATGGCAGATTTCATTCTGCATAGTAGATGTGTTGTGGCACTTGAGTGTGTTCGCATAAAAAATTCTAAGGCCAAACCCAGATTCTCATGTGTCATGGAAATTCAACATATGCCTTGTTCACCTAAGAACTACTTGTAACTCATCTTAGGGTACTCATGTACAATCTCACTCATCCCACTTAACAAGTTACCAAGACGAGGCTCATCACATCCAACCTTGGTCTAAAACAATTAAGCAACAGAATTTACATCTTGACATGCCATAGCACTTGACATGTCTTAGAATGCCTTGGCACTATGTGGCATGTGTTAACATCCGCTACATTCCTTGGCATGCCCTGACACTCCCTAGCACACTGTGGCATTTCCTAACATGCCTTGGTAGTTTATCATACCTTAGCATTGCCTAGCATATAGCCTTGTCACTCCCTCCTTAACACACCTAGAACTCATTGAAACTCCCTCTCACACACTCTTATTCATTAATTTCCATGAATTTTGAAATACTGCTTCCTTATGTTTCCTTGACACCCCCTAACACTCCCTAGCTCACCCTAGCACCTAACACATCTTGGCCTACCACCTTAACACTCTAGCATTCCTTGGCACTACATAGTATACCTTGTCACTCTCTCCTTAGTACACCTAGACATCACTGACACTCTTGGTCACAAACTATTATTCATTCATTTACATGCATTTTTACCTAGTTCTCCCTTGTGTTTCCCTAGCAATCCTTATCACTCCTTGACCCGTGTTGTTACACCCTAGCACCTATGACATCTTGGCATGTCACCCTAGCCTCTAGCATGCCTTAACACTGCCTAGCATACCTTGTCAATTTGTCCTTAGCACACCTGGAACTAACTGAAACTTCTAATCACAAACACTTATTTGTTCATTTCCATTCATTTTGACATAGTTCTCCCTTGTGTTTCCCTGGCACTCCCAGCTAATACTTCCTTACATGCGTTCGCACATCTTGGCCGCATGTCACCCTAGAACTCTAGCATTCCTTAGCATTGCCAAGCATGCCTTGTAACTCCTCCTTAACAAACTTGGAACTCACTAACACTCCATGCCACAAACTCTTATTCCTTCATTTCCATGCATTATGACCTAGTGCTCCCTTGTGTTTCCCTAACACTCCCTAACACTCCTTGGCACACATTGGCACACCATGGCACTTGCCACATCTTAGTAGGATTTCCTAGCACTCTATCGTCTATTGGCACTACTTATCATACTTTGTCACTCCCTCCTTAGCACACCTATAACTTGTTAACACTCCCTATCACACATAAACATTCATTCATTTACATGTAATTGAAAAGAGTCCTCCCTTGACTTTCCTTGGCAATCCCTAGCATGTGTTGGTGCCACATCCTAGAACCTAGCACACATCGGCATGCCTTAGCACTTGGGATGTCTTGACATGCCTAGCATTCCTTGGAACTTTATAACTTGTGTTAGCACTTCTTGAAATTCTTTGCACACCTTGGCACTCCCTAGTTTTCATGCCCTCATAGATAACCTTACTTTTTTTGTGACTTGGGAACCCAACCAAGTCATTGAAAAAATAGTGTTGTGCCTAGACCAAAGTCTCCCTTTGTCTCAAACTTCTTTTTCCATCCTCTTATCACAATCGTAGGCTTTCCTCCTACAAGTCCTAATATGAAATTCTCCTAACACACTTCATCCATGGGACACCTAGAATTCACTGACACTCCTTGGCATAATCTCTTATTTATTCATTTCCATGCACTTTGACCTAGTTCTCCCTTATGATTCCCTAACACTCCTAAACACTCCTTGACATGAATTGACACTATCTGGCATATGTCAGCACACATTTTCATTCCTTGTCATGCCATGGCACTCCTTAATTATCATTCCCTCATAACTACCTTTATTTTCTTTTAGACTTAGGAACCCAACCAAGTCCTGCCTTGACTACAACAACTTTACCAAGTTACATTTACTACAACTAGACTATGCCTTTTTCCCCTAATGGACTATAAATCATCTTAGGCTTCTCATGTCCAATATTAACTCATCCCACTTAACAAGTTACCAAGTCAAGGCTCACATCCAACAGTGCCCATAAAACAACTAAGAAACATAGTTTACATCTTCACATGCCATAACATCTGGCACGTATAACAATCCATTGGCACTACATGGCACACATTATCATCCCCTGCATTCCTTGGCATGATTTTCCACTCCCTAACAGACCCTACCACTCCCTAACATGCCCTAACACTCTAGCATGCCTTGGCACTGCCTAGCATATACCCTTGTCACTCCCTCCTTAACACAATTGGAACTTGTTGACACTTCCTATCACACACTCTTATATATTCATTTCCATGCAATTTGAACTAGTTCTCGCTTGTGTTCTCATGGCACTACCTAACACACACTGTCTCACTTGTGTTCTCATGGCACTCCCTAAAAATAGTGTTGTGCCTAGACCAAAGTCTCCCTTTGTCTCAAACTTCTTTTTCCATCCTCTTCTCACAATCATAGGCTTTCCTACTACAAGTCCTAATATGAAATTCTCCTAACACACTTCATCCATGGGACACCTAGAATTTACTGACACTCCCTGGCATAATCTCTTATTCATTCATTTCCATGCACTTTGACCTAGTTCTCCCTTATGATTCCCTGACACTCCAAAACACTCCTTGACATGCATTGACATTATCTGGCATATGTCAGCACGGCTTTTCATTCCTTGTCATGCCATGGCACTCCTTAACTATCATTCCCTCATAACTACCCTTATTTTCTTTTAGACTTAAGAACCCAACCAAGTCCTGCTTCGACTACAACAACTTTACCAAGTTACATTTACTAAAACTAGACTATGACTTTTTCCCCTAATGGACTATAAATCATCTTAGGCTTCTCATGTCCAATATTAACTCATCCCACTTAACAAGTTACCAAGTCAAGGCTCACCTCCAACAGTGCCCATAAAGCAACTAAGCAACATAGTTTACATCTTCACATGCCATAACATCTGGCACGTATAACAATCCATTGGCACTACATGGAACACATTATCATCCCCTACATTCATTGGCATGATTTTCCACTCCCTAACATGCCCTAACACTCTAGCATGCCTTAGCACTGCCTAGCATATACCATTGTCACTCCCTCCTTAACACAATTGGAACTTGCTAACACTCCCTATCACATACTCTTATATATTCATTTCCATGCAATTTGAACTAGTTCTCGCTTGTGTTCTCATGGCACTCCCTAACACACACTGGCACACCCTAGGACTTGGCACATCTTGGCATGTCGCCCTGGCACTCTAGGATTCCTTGGAACTACCTAGCATACCTTGTCACTCCCTCCTTAGCACACCTAGAATTCACTGATAATCCCTGTCATGCACTATTATTCATTCATTTCCATGCATTTGAAACTAGTGCTCCCTTGCTTTTCCCTGACACTCCATAACTCACCCTGGCATGCATTGGCACACCTTAGCACCTAACACATATTTTCATGTTTCCCTGGCCTCTAAAATCCCTTAGCACTGCCTAGCATACCTTGTCACTCCCTCCTTAACGCACCTTGAAATCACTGACACTTCCTGTCACAAAATCTTAATCATTCATTTGCATGCATTATTTTCAACTAGTGCTCCCTTGTGTTTTCCTAACACTCCCTAGCACTTCCTAGCACTACTTGGCATACCTTGGAACCTAGCACATATTGGCTGCATGTCGCTCTAGCACGCTAGAATGACTTAGCGCTACTTAGCATACCATGTCACTCCTCTCTTACCACACCTGGAACTCATTGACACTCCCTATCACACACTCTTATTCATTCATTTCCATGCATTTTGACCTAGTGCTCCCTTATGTTTCCCTAGCACTCACTAACACTCACCACACATTGGCACACCTAACTACAATTATTTTCACTAAGAGTCAATCCAAAAAACCTTCCAAAGTCTAGCTAGTTACTTTTTCTTCACTAAGATATTAGGGTTAAGTTTATTGTATAGTGTTCAATGTGAAAATATTACTAGGTGTTTTTATCGCATAGAGTAATTATGATCTTCCCCATGTACACAAGGATAACTGAGAAGTGTTTCCCATAATCATGCAAGTATAACTTCAACATGTACATAAGAGTAACCACAAAATATTTATCATATTTACACAATGCAAGGTGATAGGATAATATTTACATTATATACATGAATTTACCTGACCATTAGCATCATATCTACATATTTACCACAAGTGAGGGTCATTACAACCCCTTAAAAATAGCCATAAGGCCTTCCTCTTTTGCAGCTCCTTGACGACAAGGCTTTAATTTAAAAACACATAGTTACTTTAAAGATTTGTAGGTTGAGGCAGCCACTTCAAGCCCTTGAACTTAAAAATAATCAAATATTTGCAATTTGTTACAATAATAAGTCCATTATGCACACTCCTCATCTTAGAGTTGGGTAGAGAGGGAGAATACTTGATTGATGCCAACCTTGTAAATGAGAAAAAATGGCTACTCATTGGTTGGACACTCTACCACTAGTTGACACCACTAACACACACCAAATGTCCAAGATACCCATAATATGTGCCCTACACCCAAGGGCTTAGACTACACCTCCATAAAATGTACCGTCAACTTTAGATGTCCCAAAACAATAATATCCTAACCCTAGCCTATTTGTTATATTTTTGTAACTTTCTCCTTAACTAACATTTGTTTTTAACTATTTAATCCACTTACCATATACTCTCTCTTGTTTGCACCCACCTAGTATACAAGAACACTTATGTTTTTAATACAACCAAGTTAAGAGGGCATGTTTCTTTCTTACACTTAAATGTTTTCAATACAACCAAGTTAAGAGCACGTGTTTCCTTTTCAAATTCCAAAAGTATAACATGTCTATCTCTATAAACTAACAAAAAAATCATTGCATAAATAAGGTAAGATTAAAATTAAATTAAAATTAGATTATTATTATTATGATAAATACACCAAATATGGAAAAATTATTTTCAAACACAACCATAAAAAAAGTGTTAGTTTATCAAATACTGCAAACTTATTAAGCCAGCCTAGATCCATCTTAACCCATGGTATTACCCCATGCTATTGTATTAGCCCATCTTAGCCATGGTATTAGCCCATGCTATTGTAACAAAGCATGTTCACAAGTTCATAATATCAATGACAAAGCGAGGGTGAATATCCATGATTAAGAATCTTGTCATATTCTTATAAAATATTTTGATTTTGAAATAAGTTATGTTTTTTGGGCATGTGATATGTATAAGCCATGGTATTGGCCCATGGTATTTTAGCAAAGTCTATTTCCAAGTTAATAATATCCATGGTAAAGTGAGAATGAATATCCATGGTTAAGAATATTTTCATATAGTTATAAAATATTTTTATTGTGAAATAAGTTATGTTTTTAGAGCATGTGGTATTGATAAGCCATAGTATTGGCCCATGGTATTATAACAAAACCAATATTTTACAAGTTAATAATATCCACAGTAAAGTAAGGGTGAATATCCATGGTTAAGAATCTTGTCATATTGTTATAAAACATTTTGGTTGTGAAATAAGTTATGGTTTTTGGGCTTCAGGTATTGATAAGCCATGGTATTGGCTCATGGTATTGTAACAAAACCTATTGACAAGTTAATAACAAAATCAAAATATAACAAATTGAATTTTATTATTTTTATTATTAATTGAGAAAACATTTAGATTTTTGCACTCATCCCCATACTTTTGACTTTTATTATTATTATTACTATTATTCTTTAACTAAGCCCATATTTAGAATTGTTTAAATGCTTACATTACACCTACACATCTACTCTATACTGTATAAATATTGTATTTATTATTTTTTAGGGAGGGAAATTTTAACATTTTTGAAAAAATTCAGCCTTAATTTTTATGTAACAAAGCCCTCCTAATTCCATTCTTCATTTACTTTTTAAAACAAGTAGTATATTTTCAATTTTCATAGGGCAGAGGGAAAACTAGTAGATATTTTCACTTTTCACAGGGCAGGAGGGAAAATGAGATTGAAGGGAGTTGTGAATTAAATTTTCACTTTTCATAAGGCCGAGGGATGGAAAACTAGTAGCATATTTTCATTTTTCACAGGGCGGGAGGGAAAATGAGATTGAAGAGAGTTGTGAATTAAGCTTTTACCAGTAGCAGATTGATATTGAACACCACCATTAGATCTTCAATCCATTAATGGCCCCCGGGTATGTTTCATTTCTAACCTCGTTGCATTTACACCCCAATTTTAGTCTTCTTCCACAAAGGGAGGAGTACACACACCTCAGATCTCTGGTTCAAAATTCACTATTTTTTCATCCTTTCTTTTAAGTTTACAAATAGCATATTTTCACTTTTCAAAGGGCGGGAGGGAAAACAAGATTGACGAGAGTTGTGAATTAAGGTTTTACGAGTAGCAAACTAATATCTAACCCCACCATTGGATATTCAATCCATTAATGGCACCCACGTATGTTTCATTTCCACCCCAGTTTTAATCTTCTTCCACAAAAGGAGGATTGGTTCAAAGTTCACTATTTTTTTCATCCTTTCTTTTAATTTTAAGAGTAGCATATTTTCACTTTTCACAGGGCGGGAGGGAAAACGAGATTGAAGAGTGTTGTGAATTAAGATTTTACCAGTATCAGAATGATATCGAACCCCACCACTGGATCTTCAATCCATTAATGACACCCAGGTATGTTTCATTTCTAACCTCACTACATTTCCACCCCACTTTTAGTCTTCTTACACATAGGGAGGAGTACACACACCTCAGATCCCCCACCATTGGATCTTCAATCCATTAATGGTGTCTAGGTATGTTTCATTTCTAACCTCATTGCATTTACACCCCACTTTCATTCTTCTTCCACATAGGGAGGAGTACAAACACCTCAGATGTATCATTCAAAATTCACTATTTTTTTCATCCTTGCTTTTAAGTTTACCAGTAGCATATTTTCACTTTTCACAGGGTGGGAGGGAAAAGGAGATTGAAGAGAGTTATGAGTTAATGAGTGTTAACTTTTAAATGAGTTTCCACACTTCTTAAATGAGTGTCCACACTTCTTTGTCATTCTTCCATTCCTCCCTTGCTTCGTTTATCCAATCTAGTTGGATAATAGAAATGGCACACAACAATGCTTCCACATCCTCATCCTTTCTTGACAGTGCATCTGCCACAACATTTTGCTTCCCTTTTTTGTAGATGATCTCAAAGTCATAACCCAACATATTTGTGACCCATTTTTGTTGCTCTTCAGAGAATAATATTTGTTCTAAAAAGTATTTAAGATTATCATGATCCATTTTTACCTTGAAGTGTCTTCCCATTAGGTAGGGTCACCATTTCTTAAGTGCATGTAGTATTGCCAACATTTCCTTCTCATAAATAGCTTTGTGTAAATACTTTCCCTTGATTGGATGACTTTCAAAAGCAATGGGTCTTTCATCTTGCATTAAAACAACACTAATTCCATTTCCTGAAGCATCACATTCCACAATGAAGATTTTTGTGAATTCTAGTGTAGCTAAGACCAGTGCTTGGCACATTGCCTCTTTAAGATGTTCGAAGGCCTTTGTTGCTTTTGGAGCCCATGAAAATGCATCTTTCTTCAATAATGTTGTTAGAGGTGCTGTTATTCTCCCATAATTCTTAACAAACTTGCGATAATACCCTGTCAACCCGAGAAATCCTCGCAGATGTTTTCTGGATGTGGGGATTTTCCATTCCTTAATGGCTTTAATTTTGCTAGGGTCTACCTTAACACCTTCATGAGATACAATATGACCTAGATATTCCACCTCTTGTACTCCAAAGAAACATTTGGAGCTTTTTGCATATAATTGTTTCTCCTCCAATAGTTTGAGAACCTTGTCAACATGTTCAACATGATCCTTCCAAGACTTGTTGTAGATTAGTATATCATCAAAAAATACTAACATAAATTTTCTAAGGAAGTGTTTGAAAATGGAATTCATCAAACCTTGAAATGTATAAGGTGCATTGGTAAGGCCAAAAGGCATGACCAAAAATTCATAATGACCCTCATGAGTTCTAAATGTTGTTTTCAGAATGTCTTCAGTCTTAATTTTGATTTAATGATATCCTAAACGAAGATCCAACTTGCTGAAGTAAATTGATCCATGCAATTCATCCAATAAGTCATCAATGACAGGAATGGGAAATTTATCTTTAATAGTGAGCTTATTGAGCTCCCTATAATCCGGACACATGCACCATGATCCATCCTTCTTGTGCACCAATACTACTGGAGCAAAGAAAGACTTTGACTAGGTTGAATTATACCAACCTCTATCATTTCTACAACCATACGTTCAATTTCACTCTTTTGGGCATAGGGATATCTGTACAGCCTGATGCTTGGAGGAACACTTCCTGGAATCAAATGAATAGCATGATCATGATCACGAATAGGTGGGAGACCTTTGGGAGTCTCAAATAACTTGGAATGATTGTAAAAGACTTTTTGGAGATTTGGAGAAATAGATGATTTCGATGTGGGAACCTCTAGCGAACACAATTGTGCAATTACACCTCATTGTTCCTTTAAAATCTTTTTTCATACCGTTAGAGCTTATTATCATTCCCGGTTTCCCTGCAATACCCCTTAATTCAACTTTCTTTCCTCCCGCAGAAAATTTCATGAAAAGTTCTTGAAAATTCAAAGCTATTGTACCCAAGGATTGTAGCCATTAGACTCCTAGTACAACATCAACACCACCCATTGGAATTGAAAGCATTGGGCTATTCAATACATATTCTCCCATGGATAGCTTGATATTATGGCACTTTCCAAAGGAATTTATGGTTCCTCCACTTGCAACCATCACTTGACATTTTGGTAATGGATATAGGAATCAATTCAATTCCTTTGCTATCTTACAATGAATAAAATTATGGGTACCTCCCGAATCAATCAACACTATTACCCTTTTCTTCTTTATATGTCTTTCTATCATGATAGTTTTAGGAGTCGTAATTCCACACAATGCATTACAATATATGGTTGGATTCATTTTGTCTTTATCTAGGGTTTGTTCCTAGAGTATATCCTCTTCTTTTGACATTTGTTGTTCCTCTTCTTCCTACTCTTCACAATCTATGTAGAATAACTTTTTCTCAACACACTTATGACCTTTAGTGTATTTTCTATCACAACTGTAGCAAACCCCTTTTTCTCTTTTTTCTTCCAATTGTTGTGGTGTTAACCTTGTAGCTTGTGAAAGGCTAGGGGCAACAACACTTCCATCTTTATAGTTGTGAGTGGTAGGTTTCCTGGTTGCCATAATTTTTCTTTCCATTTTTCTTGCTAACCTGAATGCCTTCTCCAATGAATCAGGTTCCCAAAGGTGAACCTCATGTTGGATATTATCCTTTAAAGTCCCTATGAACACATCAATCATATTCTCCTCTGGAATATCTTTTACCCTTATGTTCAATTTTTGGAAGTCCTCAATGTGCTCCATCATTGAACCCTTTTGTTTGAGATTTATCAATTGGCTAAAAAAGGTGTTGATTTTTGTATCCTCGTAATGTGCTATCATTTCTTCCGTAAAATTGCCCAAGTGACAATTTTTTTACGAGAGCAAAGCCATCAATACCATACAAACTGATTTGGTTCCAAATAAAAAGTTGCAATATGTACCTTTTGTGTGTTTTGCACATTATGGAGATCGAAAAATTGCTCCATCTGTAGTATCCATGTTCCGAGATCCTTGCCATCAAACTTACCCATTTCGATTTTTGGAACATGGTGGGTCTTCAATCCAACATTAGAGTCTATGAAATCATGATTAACATTTATTTTGCTCTTATCATGAGTTTCCTTTACTACCTTTTGACCATTAATGACCATTTCTTGTGACAACTTATTCAAATTTATCTTCAATTCTTCTATCTTATCGTCCATTCCATCCATCTTAGCTTCCATGCCATTCATATTAGCTTCCACGCCATTCATCTTGGCTTCATTTACCTTTATTGAGAGTGAAATTTCGTGTACTTGGTCTTGTAATTTTGATATATCGTGTTGCATTTCTTCTTCTTCTTCACAAGTTATGCTAGAGCTTTCAGGTTGCTTACTAGGTGTTTCCATTTTCTTTCTCCGGTGCATTAATTGATGCTAATAATTCTTCATTATTCCCTTTTAAATCCTTCAAACTAATTTTTCAAATCAATCTTATGCAAAATTAAAAAAAAAAACTACACCTTTTTTTTCACTTTGTAAGAGCTTGATATTAAATCTATTATATCTCTGTAACTGCAGATCTTTAATATCTAAAATCTCGTCCTACGGTAGCCCTTTGAGTCCTCTTTCTAACCCCACAAGTCTGATCAATATTGGATTCTCCAAGGAAGAGTTATGCCAAATCTCCCACGATGGCATGATTATAGAGTAGTTCAGTAGAGTGAACTTGTATGATGTGCCACGTGTCACTGTTTCGACCTTAGTACCTGAAACTGATACAAAAAAAAACTACAGGCTGTCCTTGTTCTGAAACATCTTATGAAATTTCAATCTAACGCTCAAAACAAAAGTTATGATGATTTTCCCCAAGTCCCCTGTTTGGAATGTAATTCGGGAGTCTGCAAAAACCCTAACTTCCTCAGATCATATCTCTGCAAATGTAGCAAGAAAGGCTCTACAATTTGGACCCGAAGTTTAGAAAAATTGCGTCTCAAATGGGTTTTTTCTGTAGCTTTTGAAAAGTCGCATAAAACAAGTTATAGCGAAAATTCCATGATGACCTGTTTGGAGCAGCAAAACCCTAGAATCCAAAGCTCAGATACCAAATTTTGTGAAACCAGCTCACAAAAAGATAGAAAATATAGATCAACGCCTTATAAATAAGCCTCTTCGAGGGGGAAACCTCCTTTTCATTTACACAAATGAACGATTCTTAAATGATACAAATGACTAAACCTCCCTTCTATATATAGGAGCCTAAGGGGTCATAATATAATCAAGCTGACATAACAATAATAACATAAGGGCACAAAATAACAATAGTGGGTTTCTATGGGGAATAATAATAACAATATGGGGACAATAGGGCACAATAATAACAATAAAGGATACAATGACAATAGTAATGGGGGAATCACTAGTATTATAGGGGCCTAACAAGACAGATTTATGCTAACCATTTATTTATAAATTTACACTGTAGAAGATCAAGCATTTACAGTCGAATATTTCCTTACCACTAAATTAGAGTTGAAGAGTCAAACTCCTATTTTTCACACATATACCTCACTTTTAAGTCAATTTATCGCTGACTCTATATAGACCTTCCATAGGATGGAAAAGAGTGATCACTACCATTGCTTAATCTTTTTGCAGACCAAGTAAAGATTCCAAATGTGTATAAATTAGTGGCTCCTTGGAGAATCCTAAGAGTGGCGCTATTGTAGCAACAAGAAATTCGTTTATTTTGAGTTCTTCATTAGTGCATTGATAGTATATTGTTTATTCCATACAATACCTCAACAGTATATGATCAAATTACAGTTAAGCCTGTCATAATTTTTTGACTTACCCTCTTTTAGAGGGAAACTAGAGTGTGTTTCAAGCTTGCACATCACAATTATATCATGCAAAGTTTACCTAGGACAAGTTTTGTGGATCTAAGTAGCAAGATACATGTTGGAATTCAAGAGGAAACAATACTACAAAGTGGGAAGGAGGTTTCACAGTTAACCTGGATTTCACATTATGGTTGGAGTCGGTTTGTTGGCAAGATGCTGGATACCCCAACTTCCTTTTTATGAATGAGTGGAAGATTGAATCTTTGCCATATTCCTCGCTCAATTGTCATTAAGTGATGGGTTTTCTCAGAAGTGCTGCAACTTATAAACTTTACTAGAGTTGTTCTTGAGTCTTCAGAGGTGGTTAGCTTTTCAAAACACACACGTACAAGAAGAGGAGAAATAATATGCCCAACTAATTTGAATTTATCCACCTGTGAATAGGGTGTTCCCATTCATAAACCTGACCACTCGTTCTACTTCTTTCTAGTGAACAACTTTGGGACTTTCCATGGATCGTGAAACAATTCCAACAGCATAACTATAAATTTCTTATTTAAATCTATACCCAATAGATTAGAATCTGCACAAGGAGAACTCCATTCTTGTTTCGAAAGAACTTGCAGATGACTTGTACCATGCTATTTAATACTTTTTGTATTTATTCGCATCCTTAGTCTGTGACATAAAGATGCAACAAGCTACCTTGTATTTTCTATACTAACACTCCTAAAAAATAATAAAGTATGCCCAAATATATCATTTCAAATGATCTATGTAGCTCGTCTTTTGGTTTTTCAATTATCGAAGTTGTTACCTATATTGATGAGAACTTCTACAACTGATACCACAGTGACAATATATGTTATAGTTTTGTCTGTGTTTCTCTGAAGGTGTTTCTCCTTCAATAGAGCAGCAATACACTGTAGTTTCCATTTAGGGGAGAAGTGTACCCAGTAGCAACCTCGGCCTATGTGCAGATGGGTTGAATGCACATTAGAATCTATCTGTTGTTTTGAAGGTGTTTCTCCTTCAACAACACTTTATATTAGTAGATACTTTCGATCTACACCTTTAGTAGATGCATGCAGCCTTGGGATACATGTTGTAGATTATAGTTTTCCTATGAGATTGTAGCAGCGATGAAAGAAGTGCATCGATTTTAGGCATATTTAGTATGCTTTTACAGTTTGACTTAGATACTCACTTTTCTTAATTTAGGTGTTTTTCTTAGTTCTATTATATGCACAAATTTATATTTAAGAAAAGTGCATAGTAGATAAGGGTTCTATATTTTGAGCCGGGGACACACTTCTAGGTAGGAGGTACTCTATTCTAGGAAGCTTTTCCCATGCAGGTTAGGTTCTTTATCCAAGAATCCCAAGAGGCATTATTGTAGCAATAAGAAAATCATTTATTTTGAGTTCTTCATTAGTGCATTGATAGTATTTTGTTTATTCCATGCAATATCTCAATATTGTATACAGCCATATTTAGTATGCTTTTATAGTTTGAATTAGATGCTCACTTTTCTTAATTTAGGTTTTTTTCTTAGTTTTGTTTTATGCATAGATTTATCTTTAATAAAAGTGCACAGTAGAGAAGGGTTCTATATTATGAGTAGGGGACACACTTCTAGGTAGGAAGTACTCTATTCTAGGAAGCTTTTTCCATGCAAGTTAGGTGCTTTATCCAAGAATCCCAAGGGCGCTATTGTAGCAATAAGAAATTCGTTTATTTTGAGTTATTCATTAGTGCATTGATAGTATTTTGTTTATTCCATGCAATACCTCAATATTGTATGATCAAATTACAGTTAAGATTGCCATAATATTTTGACTTACCCTCTTTTAGAAGGAAACTAGAGTGTGTATCAAGCTTGCACGTCACAATTGTATCATGTAGAGTTTACCTGGCACGGGTTTTGTGGATCTAAGTAGCCAAATACCTATTGGAATTCAAGAGGGAACAATACTACAAAGTGGGAAAGAGGTCTCACAGTTAACCTACCTTTCACATTATGGTTGGAGTCGATTTGTTGGAAAGATGTTGGATACCCCAACTTCCTTTTTATGACTGAGTGCAAGATTGAATCCTTCGATATATTCCTCGTTCAATTATCATTAAGAGATGGGTTTTCTCAGAAGTTCTTCACATCTATAAACTTTACTAGAGTTGTTATTGAGTCTTTGGATGTGGTTATCTTTTCAAAGCACATACATACAAGAAGATGAGAAATAATATGCCCAACTAATTTCAATTTATCTTCCTGCGAATAGGGTGTTCCCTTCCATAAACCTGACGACTTGCTCTACTTCTTTCTAGTGAGAAAATTTGGGACTTTTCATGAATTGTGAGACAATTTCAACCCCATAACTATCAGTTTCTTATTTAAATTTATACCCACTAGATTAGAACCCGCACAAGGAGAATTCCATTCCTGTTTCAAAATAACCTGCAATCAACTTATACCATGCTATTTAATATTTTATGTATTTCTTCGCATCCTTGGCTTGTGACATAAAGACGCAACAAGTTACCTTGCATTTTCTATACTAACACTCCTAAAAAATAATAAAGTATGCCCAAATCTATTATTTCAAATTATCTATGCATCTCAACTTTTGGTTTTTCAATTATCGAAGTTGTTACCTATATTGATGAGATCATCGACAACTGAGGCCATAGTGACAATATCTGTTAGAGTTTTATCTGTGTTGCACTAAAGGTGTTTTTCCTTCAACAGCACTACAATACATTGTAGTTTCCATTCAGTGGAGAAGTGTACCCAGTAGCAGCCTTGGTCTGTGTGAAAATAGGTTGAATTCACAATAGACTTTATCTATTGTTTTGAAGGTGTTTCTCCTTCAATAATACTTCATCTTAGCAGATCCTTTCAATCTACACCTTTAGCAAATGCATACAGCCTTGGGGTACATGCTATAGATTCCAGTTTTGCTGTGAGGGTATAGCAACAATGAAAGAATCGCATCGATTTTAGGCATCTTATTGTTGTTGTATGAAATCATGCTTGTTTAGTGTTTCCCAAACTTATATAGAGCCATATTTATTATACTTTTATAGTTTGACTTAGATGCTCACTTTTCTTAATTTAGGTGTTTTTCTTAGTACTATTTTATGCACAGATTTATCTTTAAGAAAAGTGCACAGTAGAGAAGGGTTCTATATTTTGAGCAGGGGACACTATTCTAGGTAGGAGGTACTCTATTCTAGGGAGCTTCTGTCATGCATGTTAGGTGCTTTATCTTAGATAGAGTTCCAAGTCCTTGCCTCCTTGAAAAAGTCCCTACCAGACAAGACACCGGTGGATAGAGTTCCAAGTCCCTAAATTTTCCAAAAACCCACCTGACCCTAGCTATCTAGCCTAAAATCCTTTACATTCTAGTCATCTCTTAGCTGTGATTTCATAGAGAGAGCCCTCTCTAGTTTGGTAGGGCTAGCTACCAAACTAAAAGCTTGGTCTGTGGTTACCTTCGTCAATCACTTCATCAACCTGGGACATTATGGAGGATAACAAAGGGCATGATAACTAGGGACTGCCAAGGTGTTCTAGTGAATGTAAGGTTCCCAAGTCATGGAAAATTGAAATGCTAGTTGTGAGGTCATGACTGTCAAGGTGTGTTAGGGAATGTTAGGGCATGCTATGATGTGCCAGATAGTATGAAGACATGTCAAACAAGATAAGATGTGCCAAGTGCTAAGGCATACCAAGATGTACAAGGGTTCCAAGTCCCTGCCTCCTCTTCTTCCATATGATATCCACTTATGACATTTCCTTTGCAATATTCAGCACATTTGATAGTTATAGGTCATTTAGAGGTTATAAATGTCTTCAGAGTTTCACTTCTAATTGAGTATTCAACTAAACATATTGATTCTCTTATACATAACTATTTTTCCCTCCACCCAATTTTCATAACTTCAATAACCATTAGGTAGGGACCTACATCTTCAATGTTGCTTTTCTTGTTTAGTAAAATATTGCTGAGACTTAAATTTATTGAAAGTTATAGAATTTAGAATTTATGAAGTTTCAAGGTCTAATTTTAAAAAAATATAATTCTTTAAAGGGTGCTAGCTCAATGGAAGAGCACCTGCTTTACAAGCAAGAGGTTGGTGGTTTGATTCCATCATGCCCTAACATCCATATGGAATGGTGACAATTAATTTTTGGTGACAAAGGCTCTTTTGAAAATCACCAATGAGCTTTGGTGACATTTTTCGACCCTCACCAAAAATATGGAATGGTGACGGTCAACGAACATCACCATATATACGCATCAATAGTGATGACCCTCAAAGGTCTATAACCATAAATCATTTTTGTTGATATGAAATGGTGACGGTCATTGTCCGTCATTATAGTCATTATTTTTTATGGACATTGAATGTCACCACAACACCTATACTTCTAGCAATGCGGCTTTTGGTGACGGTCAATGAACATCACCATATATATGCACCAATAGTGATGGCCATTAAAGATCCATCACAATAAATCATTATTGTTCATATGAAATGGTGATGGTCATTATCCATCATTATAATCAATATTCGTGATGGACCTTAAATGTCACCATAACGCTTATACTTTTGGCGACGCCACCTTTGGTGACATTCAGTTTTTGGTGATCGAGGCTATGGTTTGTGACCATTGCTCATACGCAATGGTGATGGTCGCTATTCGTCATTATAAATCATTATTGGTGGAAAAATTTAAATGTCACTACAACACCTATGCTTTTGGCAACCCCACCTTTGGTGACGTTCAGTTTTTGGTGACGGAGGCTATGGTCCATCACCATTGCTCATATGAAATGGTGACGGTCATTATCCGTCATTATAAATAATTATCGGTGACGGACTTTGTATGTCACTACACCAACTATACTTTTGGCGACGCCACCTTTGGTGACGTTCAGTTTTTGGTGACACATTCTCTTTTGAATGTCACCAATGAGCTTATGGTGACATTTTTCGCCCCTCACCAATGTCCTTTTTTCTTGTAGTGGCTGCCACTTGTGTGAATTCACCTCTCACACTACTCACTAAACTAAAAAGTAACTGCGCAATCCTGAAGGAGATAATTCCTTCTGCATGGATGAGTTTCCTATATAGGAAAATTCCTCCAACTGATACTACACTATCCCTTCCTCTGATCTCAACTGGGTCTCTAACTGAACTTACATGCATGAGTTATTTATGAGAGAATATTCAGTTATCTGAAGTGCAGCAATTACATGCATGCATGCATTAACTAACTGAACTCACAATTAGTTCCACAAATTGTTGGAACTAATCTAACTGGACTTAACTCAGTTAACTGAGCTAACTAATTACAACTCAAAGTACAACTCATCATGATCTCCTTTAATCAAGGGATAACTTCCTCAATCAATGGAGAAACTGTTGCATGTCTTCACATAGACTTCATGTTTGATTTTCTACAACTAATTAACTCAAGATGAATTAATTAATTATTTTACAAACAACTACTAAGATCAAATTCGAATTTTACTTCTCAATTTTAGTTCAGGGACTAACTAAAATATACAATGTCATGTTTACAAAAGGTCATTATGAAGACCGGACCTAGTTACAATTTCCAACACTCCCTCTTAACTAGGGAGGTATTCATAATCCCACCATGAAGTACAAGGAATCTCAATTTTGAAGCATTCTTATAAGAAGAGTCATATTAATAAGGCATATATCAAGCATCTATAGCATAACCAACACTGTCATAAAATGTCTTAACTCAAAAATCTCAAATTTACTTGAGAGCATTATGTTGGGAGGATTTACATGGGCTACCACACTACCTCTAAGGCACATACTCCATCTGTATGTTCACCGAGTATGTCCTTTTAGGACTATTCTTATCTTGGATTTCAAAACCTGAATTCTCAAAGAATATCGGTCCTCTTCGACTACTCTTATCTTGGATGCCCTACCTCATACTCAAAGAGTATCGGTTTACAACTTCTTTCTTGGATTCTATAATTCATAAGAAGCTCCAATATTATATGCTTATCCAATACTCTAGAATCCATTCTTTCCTTATGGCCTTCACTAAGACTTATGGTTGTTAGTACTAGTCTAATGCATGACACATTAAGAGAAGAACTATCCAACATCACTCCCTCTCAATTATGGAAGAGATGCCTACCAAAAGAAGTGTATCTCCTAAAAACTCAAGCTTATTTTTCGGTAACGCTTTAGTTAGAATATTTGCTACATGTTCATCTGTAGGTATATAAGCAGCTCCACAACCCCATCTCATGCCACATTTGTAATGTAGTGGTACTTATTATTTATATTCTTCATCCTAGCATGAAACACTGGGTATTCTGTAAATCTTATGGAGGTTTCATTGTCACAATGTATTTGTGTAGGGTTAACTGATCATTCAAATAAATCCAAAAATAATTTATTGTTCCAAACAGCTTCATTACATACTTCACTTTTAGAAACATACTTAGCTTCAACACTACTCAAAATAAATGTATCTTGCTTTCTGCTCATCCATGAGAGCATGGAATATCCTAAGTTGAAGCATCCACCTATTGTGCTTCTTCCATCTGTCTCACAACCAACCCAATCGAAATCAATATATCCCATGAGATATATCTCATTACCATTATACCGAAGGCAATGATGTAAGGCTCCACACAAATATCTTAGGATATGTTTTGATGTAATCCAATGATCATGTTCTGGATCCATTTGAAACTAACTAAGAAAATTTACTACAAAACAAATGTCAGGTCTAGTATTTACCAAATACATCAAGGACCCAATTAATTATCTGTAGAAAGTAGGATCCATAAGACTATAATTTGAACTCCTCAGTAATAATTCATAATCCCAAGTAATAATGCATAATCCCTAAATCCTTCATGTGAAACTCAGTTGTTAGCTACTTCTTGCATTCTTAAATTCGATGTTCTACACATGTAACAATTAGATAATCCACATACAATAGTATGATGACAGGCTCACCCTATACCACCCCAATGCAGAGGTTAGGGTTTACAAAACTTTTGGCAAAACCAAGTCTCAAAAGATATGCATCCATTCTTACATACCAAGCTCAAGGTGCTTACTTTAAGCCATATAGAGATTTCTTTAGTCTACAGACATGAGTCTCCTTATGATTTATTTCAAATTCTTAAGGTTGCTCAATCTAAACCTTTTCATCAATAGTCCCATTCAAAAAAAAATTACCCGTTGTAGCAGCGAAATAGAAAAGAGATCTAATTGTTGTATATCTAGTTGTAGGAGCAAATGTTTCTTCATAATAAATACCTTATTTTTGTGAGAAACCCTTTTCCACAAACCTTTCCTTGTATTTATCAATGCTCTCATCTACAACATGCTTAATTTTATATATTCATTTTGAAGTGACTATCGATTTATAACTTGATCTAGGAACAATTTCCCATACATAATTCTTCATAATTGATTGGTATTCTTCGTGCAACACATTCCTCCACTGTTGATGTTTAGTTGCATATTCATAGGAGGAAGGTTCAGCTTCAATGAGCTTTGTCATATACATTTCATATCTAGAATACCTCTTAGGTATTTTACTTTCTTTGATTGTTCCGCTTGTTGTATCTCCTTTTGCTTCTTATAGAGTTTTCCTCAACCAAGCAGGTCTCTTATGAATTTTAGGAAAAACAACTCGCTGAAAGAAGCACAATGTCCCTCAACATCTTCTTTATTTTATGCATATTCTTGAACATTGTTTTCCCTAGAGTTGTACTCAAAAATAGGTACCTCTTCTTCATCAAAGTCAATTGTAGCATCTTTCAATTTCTTGTAAGCCACATTTTCATCAAAGATGACATCCCAACTTCCTTCAATATGACTATCCTCTTTAATGTAGATTTTGTATGCTTTAGATGAAGCACTATACCTATCAAAGATGCCCTTCAGAATGATAGGATCAACAATATTCATTTTTTCCTTTAGTATATGCATATATATAGGACATCCAAATATTCAAAGACGATCCACATTCAACTCCTTTTCTATAAATTCTTCTTCTAGTGTCATATTATTGAGAATATTGTGAGGACTTCAGTTCTATAAGCAGATTGTTTTTACATATGCTTCTGTCCCCATAATAATTAAGGGATATATTGATCATGAAGAATGGATCTGACACATTATTGAAGTGTTTTGTTCTTCCTTTCAGCCACACCATTATGTTTATGATTATAAGGAACAATTAGCTCTCGCTTAATCATTTCTTCTTTACAAAACACTATTGGTTCTTTGGATTTATATTATCCCCCATTGTGAGACCTTAAAGTCTTGATCTTTCTTTTTGTTAGATTATACACTTCATTTTTAAATTCTTGAAACTTCTTGAATACACCATATTGATTCTTGAGGAGATATAGCCACATTTTCATGGATAAATCATCAATGAAGGTCACATAATATTGATGGCCACCAAGTGATTTTACTACCATGGGACCACATACATCTGAGTATATGAGTTCTAGAACTTCCTTAGATTTGGTACCACTTTTTGCAAATCTCTTTTTCACGTTGTTTCCTAGAGCACAACCCTTCTAGGTCCCTTCATATTCTTACTTTAGTTCAGGGATGTCATTGACCATTTGATTTAGAGATAGAAAAATATTGTAATGAAGGTGTCCATACCTTCTATGCCATAGTTCGGAAGGGCTCACATCTGAGTGAACTAGGGCTTAAGATAGAGGTGTAAGAAGTCCATATAATTTCAAAATTATCATATAAATTTCTCCTTAGATATACTTATGCTTGTGCTAAAAAGAAATCTAACATGCACCATATTTGTTTTTCCCTCCAATTTTGTTGTTGGAAACATTCTTGTGTTTTTCGTAGAAGTAAATCTATCATGTGCTATATTTATTTTAGCTTATGATGTTATTATGTGCTTATGTTTGCACTAGAAGAAAATATTGCACACATTATATTTGTTTCACCTTCCAATGTTAGTATTAGCAACATGCTTATATTTAGGGTAGAAGGAAGTTCATCATGCACTAGATGTATTTTTCCTTGCAATGTTGTCTTTAATAATATGCTTGTTTTGTGCTACAAGTAAATTATGTATGTGCTAAATTCCTTTCTCACCCTACAATGTTGTTATGTGCTTGTTTTGGTGTTAGAAGGAAATATAGCATGTGATATATTTATTTTTCTCTACAATGTTGTTGTTGGAAACATGCTTGTGTTTATGTTAGAAGTAAATCTAATGTAAACTAGATTTCTTTCACCTTATAATATTTTTATATGCTTATATTTATGCTAGAAAAAAAAAATAGGACACATAATATTTCTTTCAC
Organism: Pinus tabuliformis; assembly: GCA_031772625.1. Classification (NCBI taxonomy): domain Eukaryota; kingdom Viridiplantae; phylum Streptophyta; class Pinopsida; order Pinales; family Pinaceae; genus Pinus; species Pinus tabuliformis. Next base: position 1,548,302,141 of record CM062818.1, read on the forward strand.
CTTCCTATTATATTATTAGCGATATGTTTGTGTTTTGGCTAGAAGCAAATCTAACGTGTTAGATATCATTCTCCTGGCAATGAGCTTGTATTTGTGTTGGAAGGAAGTATAGAATGTGCTAGATTCCTTTTGTGTTGTAATGTTGTTGTTGGAAGCATGTTTGTGCTTGTGTTAGAAGTAAACATAGCATCCACTAGCTTTTCTTCACATTGTAATGTTGTTATTAGAAATGTGCTTGTGTTAGAAGGAAATCTAGCATGCATTAGATTTCTATCACCTTGGAATGTGCTTGTGTTTGTACTAGAAAGAAATATAGCATGCACTATATTTTTTTTTCTTCATAGTGTTGTTGTTGGCAACATGCTTGTGTTTTTATTAGAAGTAACTTTAACATAATCTAGATTTCTTTAACCCTACAATGTTTTTATGTGCTTATATTTTCACTAGAAGGAAATCTAGCATTTGTTAGATATCCTTCTATTTGTAAAGTGTTTGTGTTTTCTCTGGAAGATAATTTCGTGTGCAATAGATTTATTTTTCCCTGTAGTGTTGTTTCTAGAAACATGCTTGTGTTTGTGCTAGAAAGAAATCTAGCAAGCATTGCATTTACATCATATTGCAATGCTTTTATTAGCAATGTAATTATGTTTTTTCTAGAAGGAAATATAGCATGTGGTAGATTTAATTTGGCTAGTAGTGTTGTTGTTGGAAATATGCTTGTGTTTTTTGTAGTAAATCTAGCATGCTCTACATTTATTTCAGTTTGCAATGTTTTTGTGTCCTTCTTTTTGTTCTAGAATGAAATCTAGGATAAATTATATTTTTATCACCTTGCTATGTGTTTGTGTTTGCGCTGGATAGAATTTAGCACACATTATATTTTTTTATTTTGTGATGTTTTAGTTGGCATCATGCTTGTATTTGTGTTAGAAGTAGATAGACCATAATACATATTTATTTCACCCTACCATGTTCTCATGTGCTTATGTTTGCACTAGAAGGAAATCTAGCATGCATTTGATTTCCTTCACTTTCTAATTATGTTATTGGAAATGTGTTTGTGTTTGGGCTAGAAGGAAATATAGCATACATTAGATATAGTTCTCCTTGCAAAGTGGTTGTGTTTGTGCTGGAAGGAAATCTAGCACATGTCATAGTTATTTTGTTTTGCAATGTTATTGCTAGCAACATGCTTTTGTTTGTGCTAGAGGGAAATTTAGCATCCATTAGATTCTTTGATTTTGAAATGTTGTTATTGGAAATGCACTCATGTTTGTGTTCGAAGGAATTTTATATTTCTTTCATCTAGTAATATTGTAGTTGAAAATATGCTTGTGTTTGTGCTAGAAGTAAATATAGTACACACTACATTTCCTTCACCTTGCAACATTGTTGCAGGAAACATGCTTGTGCTTCTGGTAGAAGGAAATCTATCTCACATTAAATTTCCTTCACCTTGCAATGTTGTTATTTGAAGTGTGTTTATGTTTGTGCTAGAAGGAAATCTAGCATGCGCTAGATCTTTTTTGACCGGTAATGTTGTTGTTGGAAATATGCTTTTGTTTATGTTAGAATAAAACCTGGTGAGATTTAGATTTCTTTCACCCTACAATGTTGTTATGTGCTTGTTTTTGTGATAATAGGATATCTCGAACATATTATATTTCTATCGCCTTGCAATGTCTTAGTGTTTTTTTCTTGAAGGAAATTTAGGAGGTTCTATATTTATTTTTCTCTTTGATGTTGTTGTTGGAAACATGTTTATGTTTTTTTATAAGTAAGTTTAACATAAGCTAGATTTATTTCACCCTACATTGTTGTTATGTGCTTATGTTTGCACTAGAATTAAATGTAGCATGTGTTAGCTTTCTTTGACCTTCCAGCAATTTTGTTATTGAGATCGTGTTTTTAGTTGGGCTAGAAGGAAATATAACATGTGTTACATATCTTTCTCCTTCCAATATGTTTGTGTTTGTGCTAGAAGGAAATCTAGCACGTGCTAGATTTCCTTCACCTTGCAATGCTTTTATTGGAAATGTATTTGTTTTTGCACTAGAAAGAAATCTAGCACGTGCTAGATTTCTTTTTGCCAGCGATATTTTTGTTGGAAATATGTATGTGTTTATTCTATAAGTAAATCTAGCTCACTCTATATTTCTTTCATCCCACAATGTTGTTGTGTGCTTGTGTTTGTGGTATAAAGAAATAAAGCATGTGTTATATTTCTTTCATATTGTAATGTTGTCTTTCGAAATGTGCTTGTGTTTGTGCTAATTGAAAATCTAGCATGCACTAGATTTCTTTGGCCCTACAATCATGTTGTTGGCAATATTCTTATGTTTTTTTTATAAGTAAAAATACCATGCAGTAGATTTCTTTCACCATATCATGTTTTTATGTGCTTGTGTTTTTTTATATGGAAGTCAAGCACGCGTTAGAATTATTTCATGTTTCATTATTATTGTGTTTTGTGTTCGAAGAAAATATAGGGTGTGCTAGATTTATTTTTCCTTGCAATGTTGTTGTTGGAAAAATGCTTATGTTAGTACTAGAAGTAAATCTATCATGTGCTTTTCACTCCCAATGTTTTTTTGTTCTTTTGTTTGTGCTAGAATGAAATCTTGCACATGTTTAGATTTTTTACACCTTGCAACATTTTTATTGACAATGTATTTGTTTTTGTATAAGAAGGAAATCTAACATGTGTTAGATTTGTTCACAATGCAATGTTGTTTTTGACAATCTAGTTATTTGTGCTAGAATGAAATCTAGCATGCATTTGATCATCTTCACCTTCCATTGTTGTTATTGGCAATGTGTTTGTTTTTGTTCCATAAGGAAATCAAGCACACACTAGATTTCCTTCATCTTGTAATGTGCATGTGTTCATGCTAGAAGGAAATCAAGTACTTGCTATATTTCTTATGACTTGTGATGTTATTGTTGGCAATACGCTAGTGTTTATGCTAGAAGTAAATCTAGCACATGTTAGATTTCTTTCACTTTACAATATTGTTATGTGTTTGTGTTTGTGTTGTAAGGAAATATAACATGTTCTTGATGTCTTTCACTTTGAAATGTTTTAGTGACAATGCACTTGTGTCTGTGCTAGAAGGAAATCTAGCATGTGCTAGGTTTCTTTCACAATGAAATGGTGTAGTTTGCAATTTGGTTGTTTGTGATAGAAGGAAATTTTGCTCATGTTAGATTTCCTTCACCTTAAAATGTTGTCATTGGAAATGTTGTGTTTTTGCTAGAATAAAATTGAGTATGCACTAGATTGTTTTTGGTTTGTATTGTGGTTTTTGGAAATATGCTTGTGCTTCTGTGAATAGTAATCTAGTACACATTATATTTATTTCATTTTGCACTGTTGTTATTTGAAATGTTCTTATGTTTATAATATAATAAAATCTAATAAGCAATAGATTTATTTTCCCCTAAAATATTATTGTTGATAATATTGTTGTATTTTTTCTAGAAGTAAATCTTACATGCACTAAATTTATCTCATCGTGCAATGTTGTTATGTGCTATATGGAAATATAATGATCAACACAGTTAATGTTCCTCATTTGTGTTTTCCCTTTTATGATCTCTAAATCAAATTAAGAATATGCGTGACTATAAAAGATAAATTATGTTTAAACATTATGTTGTCATGGTCTCCACACTTATTCTTATTTTATTCATAATGCAATGTTGAAATTTGGAAATGTGCTTCTACTTGTGTTAGAATGAAATCTAACCGGTGTTATATTTCTTCTTGTCAGAATTAAAAAAATGTAATAAATTATTTGGGGTGTCATTGATCACCATGATTAGTTATTATTGTGAGTTCTAGACTTGTTATTGATCTTGTTCATTTTGTTTCAAATACAATGATGCAAACAATGATAGAATCTATAAATTCTTATTTTCTTCAATAATTTAAATTATGGTAATAGTTTCTTACTTTTATTTTCAAAAAACATGGACGGTGAATACAATGAAAATTCAATGGAAGCGTTGAAGGAAAAGAGAATTTCAAGAAATACACCACCAAAACATTCTCTACTTGTGTTAGAATGAAATCTAACCGGTGCTATATTTCTTCTTGTCAGAATTAAAAAAATGTAATAAATTATTTGGGGTGTCATTGATCACCATGATTAGTTATTATTGTGAGTTCTAGACTTGTTATTGATCTTGTTCATTTTGTTTCAAATACAATGATGCAAACAATGATAGAATCTATAAATTCTTATTTTCTTCAATAATTTAAATTATGGTAATAGTTTCTTACTTTTATTTTCAAAAAACATGGACGGTGAATACAATGAAAATTCAATGGAAGCGTTGAAGGAAAAGAGAATTTCAAGAAATACACCACCAAAACATTCTTTAAATGGTATGGCAGTTTCAAAATGAGTTTATATGTTATTACAAATATGCTAATAAATGAATCATTGATTAATGAAGTTTGAGTTATCATTATTCTTATAATAGGCTTACATATGGTTTGAACTTCTTTTTTCTTTGCATATGTATCGAATGAGATGTTATAGAAGATGACTTCATATTATTTTTTGATTTGTAATCATTTTCTTTTAATTTATTTGGTATTATCATTATATTTTTCTACAAATGTTTTCAGATTCTCATAACTATGGTGCAAGCGAAAGCATCAAACGAAAAATATTGTTGTTGGTATTACATTTTCAAATCTAGTTTATACGTGTTTACAAATAGTTAAAAAATATTCTAATATGTAATTCAAGACATGATTAATTTGATATATCATCATGTGGTAGTGGTATCACATCAAAAGTGGTCACGTAAAAATACACCATGTTAGTATGGATTTTCCACATTAAAAACCTAGTAAGTTGGTTTTTAATGTGGAAAATCCATCCCAACATCGTGTATTTTGATTTTCATAGAAATTATGGCTATGTGCTCACTTTTGGTGTGATAATAGGGAGTAAACTTGCATAACATATGTACTTCTTTGTGTAAATGAAAATAATGTATTATAAGGTTGTTTAATAATATTGGTATTCAATATTTTCTATAATTGTTTTCATAAACTATGGAATATGGTGTATCTAAAATTCCAACCAAAATAATGAATTAAAAATGAAAAACAAATTATACACAAACAATGTCTCGGTTTTCTATTTTATTAATACTCCCTTATAAGTGGTTATATTAGGTGGCACTGTCAAATTCTAATATAACATTATATGATAATATTTGAAATTATAATTTCATTTTGATTCATTCTAAAAGGTTTTTATTATTGTTTGCATAATTACTTGATCCCAATGGAAGAAAATCAACACAACCATTATCTAGGAGACAAAAAATCCATTCAACTCAAATTGCGGTGTCAACAACATCTTCTACTGATGTTTTTGAAATTTGTGGAAGAGTGGTATGTTGAAATAGAAACTCCCATGAATATGTTTCCTGATATGTATCTATTTGGATCCATGGATGGAAAAGAACCAAAGATATTATGATTAATTCTTAATTGCTATGCTAACAATAACAATACGTTACGTCCCTATACTATTAGTATAACCCCTTATTGTTATTAGTGCAACCCCCTTATTATATTGTTGTGCGCATGTGGTACCCATATTGTTAGTATTGTGCCCCATAGAAGCCCACTATTATTATTGTTGTGCCCTTACATTACAATTGTTATGTCGGATCTGATTATATTATGACCCCTTAAACTCGTATATATAGAAATGAGGTCTTATCATTTTGTATCATCCAAGAATTGTTCATTTGTGTAATGTAAATGAGGTTTCATGCTCGAAGAGGTTGATTTCTAAGGCGTTGATATTTCTTGTAGCAATGTTGTCCCACCTTCCTTAAACCTTCCATGTATTTCTTCAAATATTCCATGCCTTTCTTCAAATACGCTTCCCTACCATCAATATTAGCTTCCATGGAACATATATAACTATTTGTCTTAGCTTCGATCGCATTCTTCAAATCATCCATCCAATTTTGCTTACTAGGTGTTTCTATTTTCTTGATTCGAGTCATTATTAGAAGCATCCAGAACTACTCAAGTGTTGAGGACAATACTTTTTGAAGGAGAGGGGCATATTAGGTCCCTATACTACTAGTGTAACCCCTTATTGTTATTAGTGCAACCCCCTTATTATATTGTTGTGCCCATGTAGTACTCATATTGTTAGTATTGTGCCCCATAGAAGCCCACTATTATTATTGGTGTGCCCTTACATTATTATTGTTATGTCGGCTCTGATTATATTATGATCCCTTAGACTCCTATATATAGAAAGGAGGTCTTGTAATTTTCTATCATCCAAGAATTGTTCATTTGTGTAATGTAAAGGAGGTTTCCCCCTCGAAGAGGTTGATTTCTAAGGCATTGATATTTCTTTTCTATATTTTGTGAGCTCGTTTCATAACACAATGACATTGACTTTTAAGCGAAGGCGATTAAATAAAATGGAGAAAGATTAGTTTATTTTCAAGTAGACTATACAAAATATAGACCGAACTTAATTGATGCTTAAAGTAGTGATTCACCAAATATAATAAATATTTTAATGTTTAATTTGGATAGATATGAGAGCTTCACTAAATCTATCTTAAATAGGTGCATACATATTTTAGAATGTATCATTATTTTTCTAAAATATCACCATGTAAGATTTAAAAAACACCAATTGTACTTATTTATTTGTACTAAAGAGGTAAACTATATGATAACATTCACAGTGATAAAGTCGATACTCAATTACTTTCTTTTAGTAGAGTATATTTAACTATCTTGGAAGGAAGTATTATCGAAAGTGGTTTCAAACATATTACAAAATTTCAAAAAAAAAAAAAGGAGAGTTGAATCTTGGACAATGAATCTTGCATTCTATTTATTATCAAGCTCCTTTTGTAGAAAGGCAGATGCTGAAATACATTTAAAATCCCCAAAAAAATCGAATTGATATCACGTGATGATGTGAATGCTCAAGGTGAAATCATTCCTAGAGAAATTTCAAGCATTATTCCCCAATTTTCTTATGATTCCATTGGATATCAATGAATCTCATCCACTCGTCAGCCCTGTCAAAATTTTAAATGAGACAAATATAATTGCTAAGAACGTCAACTTTTGGATAGTTTATGGTCAACATGCCATTTGAGCAATGAAAGAAATTTTAACAAATTCTAAATAAAGTTTAGTTGTGGAGGGAAAAAAGGGTATAAGGAATATAATGCTCGATTCTTGGATCCGTCAATTGATCCTAGTGGGGTTATTCACAATTTTTTTTAACTAAATTCTCCAAATAAGGTTTTATACAAAAATCCATTTATTGACTGTGTGTGCTCTGCAAGACATTTCTTAAGTGCCAATGACAAATTAAATAAAAGGAGGATTAGATATGCTACTTCAACCGAAGGTAAGGTATGTAATTTTATTATTTTTGCACCTAACAATTTATCATTATATCTTTGTTTATTTTAGATAGAGGATTAAACCTTATGACTTATTTAAGTTAATAATATATGATTTTTTTAAAATGAATTCTCATTAGTTTATATTTCCTTATTTAATTTCAAACTATAGTTGATATTTTCATATCTATATGGAATTATTATTAATTGATATTTTTTATTTTTATAATGTTGATGATGAAATATTGTGCTCCTTCTTTGACTTTCTAATTACAAAGTTTTATGATTTAAAAAATATCTTATATCTTGTTCAATCTATTTGCAATAATAGTAAAACTACTTTTAGTCATTATCAACTAGGCACATTGAAGTGTGCTCTAAGCCGACATGATTTTGAGAACTATAAAAAATAATCTACATAGTTTGACAATTTATTCTCTCTTCTCACTTCGGGGACTAACCACAAAAAAAATTGCTTTGATAGCAAAATAAGCTATTGGAAGGAATCGGTTGGTTCTTTGTTACACCTAATCATCCAACAAATTCTACGAAATTAAAAGATTTTTTTTCAATTAAAAACCAATAGAACTATATTATGAGCAATGGTTGCATATTATCAAAGTCACAATGATAAATTGAATGATAGGACTCTTACCACATTCAATATTCTTAAGCATTATGAAATTAATGATATCACATTTTCCAACTGTGTAACATGGTGGTGGGGTCTACTTATGTAAAGGGGACATAAAATACAAAAATAAAAACCTTTTCTCAATGAGCATTCAATAGGTTGACAATAATTTTGAATTTGGTTGCCATTTTGGCGGCCTTGATCTTTTGACAACACTTTTTCACTCTTTTACTTATCAATTGGAACCATTGTTATATTCTAGCCTTAATTTTTTTGGATACATTCGTTTTGAAGGAAGAACCATTCCACAAGAGATATTATATTGATTTTTTTTCAATTTTTATTAAAAAATGAGTTGAATGAATTTACAATGGTTTTCTTATTCGAACTTTTGTTTTGTAATGATGTACACCAAGATTTTGGAATCACCATTAATAAATCCAAGTTCAACTATAAAATGACTAATGGCATTTATGGTTATAAGTCCCAAAATAGGTTAGTTATGATATAGTTTTAACTATATATTTCTATACTATGGAAAATAAAAAATAAAAATAAAAATAAAAAATAAAAAAATGAGGTTTCAAAATGCTCTCAAACTTTTGAACACATAGTTAATGAAAAAGAGAGAGATTGTAATTTCTAGGTAGATTTACTAGAAAAACACCTAAAATGTAGTGATGCAAAAGTGATTATTTCTCTTTATGTGGGGACAAATTTAATCATTATCTACTATACATATACAATAAAATGTTCATGTATTGTACAAACAGAGACACAAAGGACAACAATGTGGAATAATTACAAATATTTTCAATTATATGCAATTTAGGTATTGCACTTCCTTTCTTATTTATCTTATAATTATTTGGATATTATGTTGTTATAATTATTAATTATCAAAATGTTTACTACAATGACTAATATTATGTTGTTATAATTATTAATTATCAAAATGTTTACTACAATGACTAATGATGGAGCTTATAAAACAAAAAATTGATCAAAGTGGGAAACAAAGAGATAATCAATTTAGTGTGCACAATCTTAAAAAAAAAGTTTGGATATAAAAACATGAGAAGAAGTTATCATATGTTTGGTTGTTTCTCTTCTTATTTTTTGACTTTATTTATTGCCACGTTCATGAGATTTTTCGATTTTTATCATAGGGAATTATAAAAGCAAAAACACTAATGAGGAAAAATGACCATGAAATGATGGATATGGAAATGAACACTAATTGTTGTAATTCTCTCTATCTAATTTTTTAAATATTATTTTAATTGTCATGATTCTATCCCATGAACACAAATTGTTGTAATTCTCTCTATCTAATTTTTTAAATATTATTTTAATGGTCATGATTCATAGTATTTGATATGTTAAATATAGTCAAATATAAAAATAATGAATACAATGATCAAGGGAATATCCTACAAAAATATAATCTAAAATCAAAATATTATATCAATTATTTAACATGATTCATAGTTTGACTAATTATCTAATGAATTTTATTCATGGTCATGATTTATAACATTTCTTATGTTGTTGAGCAAGGAGAAGAAACACATTGGCCAAATAAATGTGAAACAAAGCTATAATTAAAGACAAAACGCAATATCAAATACATATAACTTATCAAAATGTTTTCCTTGTTATTAATGATTTTTATTCACTCTCACAATTCAAAACATTTTATATATTTAATGTAGGGAAAATAAGGAGAACAAAAGAATGATTAGGTGCAAATTTATAATTATGATGATAATGTCGTATCTGGTACTTATAACTTGTCTTCTCATTTCTCTTGTTATTTTTCGAATTTTGATTCTTGTAACAATCATAACATTTTATATGTTTATTATAGGGACAAATAAAAACAAGAAAACTAACTATCAAAACAATGTTAAAAATTTGTGTGCTCGTCTTTTTAAATGTTACATTTTTAATGTTTTTATTTCATTATAAACATTATATTGAATATGTATTATATTATAAAATTTTATCATACTAAGTATTATTGTTACTTGATTGAATTTTTACCATTTTTTGCTCCAACTTATGAAGATAATACCAGAGAAAATTGGTTCATCAATATATATTGTAAAAAATACTCAAGGTAAGTGTATTTTTCAACCCTTTTTTTAATAATGATGGTATCATGAATAAACATGTTTGGCTATATTATCTGTGTGTTGCAGCCACAATAACTAAAAAGAAAGAAATTAGTTTTTTTAAATTAAAGGACATTTTTTTATCATAGCATCAACGATTATGAAAAAAAGACATATTTTGAAAATGGAAAAGATGAAAATGTGACACAATAGAGAGAAAAAAAATGTTCCATCCACATGTAAAATGTTTTTTTTTTAATTATGTTACAAGATTGAATCTCTTGACATTGCAATTGGGATGAAAACTTTGAAATTATACACAACAAGAGTTATAAAAAAGTTGGTTTTGGAAACATCACAAGATCAACTTTTGTTTACGTGGAATATATCATTATGTAAACTACAGAAGGGATATACTGCTATTGACAATCCAAAAAATGTTATGCATAATAAATTATTGAAAAAAGTGTGGGGAATGCATACCGAATATGATGCAAATAATATTGTTATAATGGATTGTTCACTTGAGGGAGTGAAAGAAAATCCCAAAGAAATTGTGATTCTTTCCAATCCATTCATTAAACAGTCCAAGATGATAATTGGTTGATCAATGAGCTTGGGAGAATATTGAATAATTCAACAAGGAAACAGAGTGAAAGCTACTTTGAAAGATTTTGAAACACATTTAATAGTACCTTAAGACGATTGGTGCCTATTTCATGTCTACACATAAATATAATGTTTGTAATATAAATTATTGGTCATTATCTTTTTCATAGGTACAATGTCATATATTCCATATGAGGAATTAGTGTATACCATCAATATTGTCAACATCGATCATGTCACTTGCAAGAATTGAACTTAGGTGGGGAGGATTCAGTTCCTTCCTCCCAACCACTGAAGATAACCTCAATTGACGAATTCTTGGTCATTATATTTATGACATCATGAATTATTGCTATATTTTGTAGCATTTTTTAATTTAAGTTGAATTTTATTTCATACTAATAAGAGAAATATTGGTGATTTGGTTTGTCATTAGTAGAAATAAACTATTTTTATTTTTCTTATTTCTAGTGAGATCTTTTTTTAATAAAAAAATATGATTTGGATGTTTTTTTAATGTATTTATAACCAAAAAAAAATTATTCTATACAAAATTTTTAAAATTGATTAGGTTGTACATGGAAATTATTTGGTTTTCTTACTTGAATTGGACCATTGAAATTATTTCTTTCAATTGTGGTTTAATTTTCCATTAAAAATTAGTTATTTGAAGAATGGTTCATTGTGTTCTTCTAAACTTTTCATATTTCATATCAGTTAAAAAATTGTATTAGATGAATTATTACTATATTTTGTAGCCTTTTTTAATTTAAGTTGAATTTTATTTCATACTAATAATAGAAATATTGGTGATTTGGTTTGTCATTAGTAGAAATAAACTATTTTTATTTTTCTTATTTCTAGTGAGATTTTTATTTTAATAAAAAATATGATTTGAATGGGTTTTTAATGTGTTCATAACAAAAAAAAAATCTGTACAAATTTTTAAAATGGATTAGGTTGTACGTGGAATTAGATAATTGGCTTTCTTACTTGAATTGGGCCATTAAAATTATTTTTTTCAATTGTGGTTTAATTTTCCATTATACCTCTTAAAAATTAGTTATTTGAAGAAGGGTTCATTGTGTTCTTCTAAACTTTTCATAGTTCATATAAGTTAAAAAATTGTATTAGGTTGTATGAAACACAAGTAGTAGACATAGATCTTGCACTAAAATAAGCACCAAAAGCAACTAATGTGGAGACTCTAAAGATTAACATATAATTAATTAGTATATTTTAATTTTTAAATGTGTATTAGGTTGTACGTGGAAATTAACATGTAATTGGTTTGTTTATGTGAAATGGACCATAATATTTATATTTGACAATTATAATTAAACAGATCATTATAACTCTTAAAATCATTGATTTAAATGGTGGTTCAACATGTTCATGTAAGGCATTTAATACATACAAAATAAATAAAAGTATTAGGTTCTATCTATAAATAATCATATTATTAGTTTGTTAACTTGAATGGGGTCATTATATTTTTTATAACTCAAAAAAATCACCCCCTTGGGTATAATATAAAAGAACATCATTTACCAAGTCATATAGTCAAAAATGGTTTTGTGGAATGCTCCAAAAAGCATGAATTAGAGGCTTGAATGCTCCCATGCAGTTCTGGCCAAGAAAACACTAAGCCTAACAATTCTTTGTGTAAATTGGCCCTAAGAAATAGAGGGCTAACAACACCCCAGCAACACTGTGTTGGAGCATCAAAACGCAAATTTGCATGGATAAGGTTTGATCAAGTCAAAATTGATCACTTAGAGAAGATAAGGATTAAAGGACCAAACATGGTCGAGAAAGTGTCCACATTTGATTTGATCACTCCTTGAGAAAACCTATAAAATCAAGCTCTCCATAGATCACAAAGGGGGGAAGCTAGATATGCTAAAGTGTTATTGGAGGATCTACCTATAGTTTCTCTCTGGAATAATCTAACATAACAATAACATCCAATAGTGAGTGCTAGTGAGAAGGCGACTATGGTGAAGTATGTAAGAGAGTGAAACAACTTATCATTGATTTGGTATAATACAAGCTTCAGATATTTTCCCCCATTCTTTCGTGTATTTTAATGATATTTGAATGATTGATTATGGATATATTTGCAACTATATACTAATTGTTATTGTAAGGAATAGAGTTTTTCTAGTTTCTTTATCTTGTGTAGGTATTCAGGACTAAATATGGGAGCTAAGATCTTTGACTTATCTCCCTCAAGTTGGTTGCACCAACCACAGGATTTTCTCACACTAGAAGGGTATGACCCTTCACTCTCCTAGTGATTTATAGTTCGAATGTGCATGCTCGGGATTAGATTGAGTTGTGTTGTGCTTGATTACTACACCCTTTATCTAGGTAGGTCTTGGGTAGGTCTACTAGATTTAAAGTATCTCATTACTTTGAATCAAGGAGATCTCTCAGAGATCTCAACTCATATCCTTGCTCCTGAATACCTGCACAAGACAAAGACACCAGAAAAACTATATTCCCTACAAAAAAAATTAATACATATGTGAAAATATATCCATAATAAATCGTGCAAATACCATTGAAATACACGAAAAAATGGGAGGAGATTTAAAGCTTGTATTATACCAAGTCAGTGATACATTGTCACGCTCTATTCTTAACTTTTCCTATAGTCTCCTCCTCACTGGAACTCATTGTCTGTTTGACCTGTTATGCTAGCTTATCATAGAGAGAAACTATAAGTAGATCCTTTAGCAACAATTTACATATCTAACTTTCCCCCCTTTGTGATCTATGGAGAGCTTGCTCTTATAGGTTTTCTCAAGGAGTGATCACATCGAATGTAGAGACTTTCTTGACAATTTCTAGACCTTGGATCCTTATCTTTTCTAAGTGATCAAGTTTGACCTAATCAAACCTTATCCATGCAAATTTTCACTTAGTTGCTCCAATACAGTGTTGTTGGGGCCTTGTTACCCATTTTTTGCTTGAGGCTAGTTCACACAGAGCGTTGTTAGGCATAGTTTTTCTTGGCCACAACTGTGGAGGAGTGTTGAAGCCTCCAATTCATGTTTCTTGGAGCATACCAAAAACCACTTTTGGCTATCTAACGTGAAAGATTATTTTCCCTTCGAATGGACCCAAGGGATGTATTTTTGATCTATAACATACTTCAAAGATAGTATAATATTAGGGAGGACGATTTTGTAAGAAAATGATCATCCAAGAAGGTTATTATTCAAACAAGCCTCCACTTTTCAATGGAATTAATTATTCCTTCTAAAATATTAGCACGAGGACCTATGTAATGTCTCTTGGTATATGTGTTTGGAAAATTGTGGCAAATGGTTACAAAACTCCTTCAACTCCCCCGGTTGATGAAGCTAGTAAGAAAATTTATTAGAATAATTCAAAAGCTATGAATATTATTATGTGTGGTCTTTCAGAATGACAGGTTGTTAATGTTATGTAGTATCAAAATGCTAAGATATGTGGGAAAGGTTTTTAAACATCTATGATGGAGATATTAAGGTAAGGCATTCAATACTTAAAGCTCACATAATGTAATTTGAAGGTTTAAAAATGAATGAAAATGAGAATATAAAAAGTTTCATTATTAGAGTAGATGGGATTGTAAATAACATCAAAGGAATTGGTGAAAAGCTTTATGAATCTATAGTTGTACAAATGGTGTTGAGATCTCTTCACTCTAGAATTAATGCAAATTTTCTTCCGCAGAAGAATTATAGGACTTAGATAACTTAGCTATGGATGGGCTTCTTGGAATTCTAAGTGCATATTAGATGAGAAAAGGAAAATATTAGCTTGATCTAAAGGATGTGGTATTTAAATCCCCAAACAAATAAAAATAACATATATATCATGATTGTTCCAGTTATGAGTTAGAGGAACAAGAAGTTGCCTTCATAAGGAAGATGAAGAAAGGATTTGGAAAATAAAAAGGTAAATTACCATTCCAATGTTTCAATTGTAATAGGTCACTTTTCTGATAAATTTCCATATGTCAAGAAAGACAACAAAAATAATAAGAAAGAGGATGAAGAAATGAAGAATTCTAAAAATTATAATACAGGAAAATATTTCAAAATTGAAGAGCTTCTACTCTAAGAAAGATAGCAATTATGCAGAAGATGAAGAAGAGTGTGAATTTGATGCAAGTTTAGAAGAAAATATTCTTATGATACTTATGGATTAGAAGTGTGATCATGAGATATCTAATCAAAAACATAATGAGATGGAACCATAATTTTATATGGAAAGAAAACTCCAGAGTGCCTTAGATGAAATTTAAACCAAGGAGAAAGAACCAAAAAAAGACTGTGCTACAATTGAATAAAACATGTTCCTAAATATAAAGTTAAAAGAGGAAAAGAGGATAGAATACATTCTTGTGATCTAGATAAACAAAAAGGAGAAGAATTGAAAAAGTATTGAAGCAAAGGTAGTTTCTCTAAGAAAAGACCTAGAGAAATTTAAAGCTCAAATGGATCTAAACCTAAGATTTGTAAAGGGCTTTGAAACCCTTAAAAATAATCTCATAAATATGAGATCACCAACAGTCAACACAAGTTGTTGGCTTGTATGGGCCTGACCCAGGTTCAGAGATGATTTAACTAAACAAATCCCCGTACTACTGGCCCTTTCGCGAACAATCCGCAGAGCGCAGACTGAGGTCTCACCCGAAGTAGTATGGGAGGGTGCTAGAACCAGGTTTCCACACCCTAGAGATGTTTGATGGTTTTTGGGTGGTCCGCAATTTGACCCTGCGCGCACGTTGCTACGCGCACCTATCAGTACCTCGCAACCTGCAATGATGCCTTCATGCAGCCCTATTCGAGGCATGATCTATGTTATTACCCAAGTTCCTTACTATTAACTTGATATTATCCAATTACTTAACTTATCTGTATGAGCCCAATTATACTTAACAGTGTTCAGTATTCATATAAGTGTGTGCGATAAAAAAAATAGTATAAATGCATAGAAAATCATACAAAAATAGATACACAGTATTTAGAATCAAACTTCTCTTTATTATTCTTCTTCTTGGGTTATAGACTCAACTTCGCCCTGCGCACTCAGCTGCAGGGGTCCACGCACTTAGCTGCAGACTCTACTAGGCCTTTGCGCACTCAGCTGCAGAGCCTCTTCCTACTACTATGACCCAAGGCACTTAGACTTTCTCTCTATCCTTGCTATCATCTATACTTTCATCTATCTCCAATTCTCTTTACAACTTAGAGCCTCGCTCTATTTATACAATCCCATGGTCCGCGAACCATGGGTAGGCTGACATGCCATTACATTACATGACAAAACTTAGGGCGGAAAACCCTATGACTCAACATACATTTCGTGCTCCGTGCCTACAATTTCTGAAGTCTTACAACATATTTGACCAAAACTTGGGCTCTAAGCCCCAAAACATGATGTGAGGGGATTCCATGCCCAACAGGCCCCCAACACAAACATCATGACTTGCCCTCGAGTCACTCTGTCTGTGTGGCGATTTTGGCGCAGAGTCCCTCCAACTGGTCCGAACTGCTTGGAGGTCTGCAGCGCACTGCTCTGCGTTTGCTGGACCTGCTGCATGCACTCTTTTGAAGCCTCTTTGTCAGGAGAAAATCCCTGCCTTAGCGCGTACATCCCCCACATATGTGAAAGCTTGCCTTCGATATCTGCCGTGATGGTGAAGGCCTTGTCAATCAACGGCTAGACGTGCACTTGAGAACTGCCTCTTTCTGTCGCGTCACATCCACTTTCTCCTTCAATGCCTTAGATTGTTTCATATTCGCAAGCCATTGAGTGAGGATTACTGTCTATGTAGTTCCTTGGACACTTTCATACTACACCTGAAGTTCGCGCGCCTCTGTTTCCAAGTGTTGTATGTTAGGGTCCTCCTGCAAAGATGTGAGGACCGTAAATTCTTGTTCCAACATATCGGTACAGTCTTGTACTACACATCCAATTTATTCCAACCCTATTTGGATAGCACTAGTGCTCTGTTCTTTGACTTCTGAGGGAGTGGAAGGTTGCGCCTTCAACCACAGCTTGTCTATTTGAAGGTTGAGCTCCAGTTGAACCTTTGTCGTTTCTACTCTAGCTTCACCGACGTCAGTTGCCAACCTATGGATCCACTCTACTACTGGTAGATTTGTTGGGATGGCCAACTCCGGGATGCCTTTGCAAGCATCATCTACCACCTGTTCCAACCACTAAGTCTGTGATATCATTTCATCATGCCGTAGGCTGAGTTGTTCGATATTTATCTTTTGCTCACTCAGAACCTGTATCGCAGAACCCTCCCTGGCGCGAAGTTCTGCTATGATTCCATCCTGTAGTTGGTACAGTGTTTCTCGCAGAAGGGTAGCTAAATTGAGGCCAAGTCCTTTAATCCTACTAACCACAGCTCTGTCGATCTCATTTATTACTACTAGCACTCCTTCTGGTAACACTATGGTATTGGCCATCCTTGTGCGTATCATCTGTTTTGCTACTGATGTACCTACTGTGACGTAAGTGGACAAGGTTCCTTCATGCGAGGGCCACACCTGTAGTTCCTGCAGCTGTGCCCTTAGGGCCCTCAACACAGTCTATTGCTTCGTCATAACTTCTTGGAGCACTTCCTTAGTGACATCTCGAACCATCTCGCCAATGTCATAGAGTTCTCCTTCTATCAATGTGATTGGGTCGATGGTCATTTCCGAGGCCTTGACCTTTTTCCATGGACCCGATATTTTTGGGTTGTACGGCCGTTTGACTTGGGTCAAAGTGGTTCCTAGATCTGCCCTCTTCTGCAAGGTCTGTGTACTCTGCCTCCTATCCTGCAGACACTTCCTGGCCCTCCTCTACCTACGTTGTTTTGGCCTCTGCTGCTACTGCTTCGGCAGCTTTCTTTTGCTCCATAGATGCCTGTGCCACTTCGCAAGCTGCCCTAACCTCGACTGTTGCTTTTTTGTTGTGCATTTTCTCAGCTAGCTGGGTGATGCACAGCTTAGCATCCTCCTTCCTTTTTTGCGCTACTATCTTCTCCAATTCCTCCAAATCCAGGGCGTGCCACTTAGGAGGCCATGTCTCTAACATTGTAAAGATCATGTCGTCAGTGGCTATGAATGGGAGCTTTTTCCACTGCTATGTCGGATCCTTTCGTGCCCTGATGTAAATATTATGCATGTCCACCTTGAAGTCTGCAAAACTTCACAGACTGTTGTGCACTGTGGGGGACATGCACGGCCTCCTATTAATCCACATCCGTATGCTCACCTCCATGAGCACCCAGAAGATCTCTATATCATGAATCTGCTTCACGTCCTTGGTAGCCCAGAGCGAAGCATACTTCGCGACCTCTAGTAAGTCATGCTCAATGCTCGAGAAATGACTGTCCTCCGGTAGTTCTCCTACTACCAGCAAGATGGACAAGAGAAACCACGCATAGTGGAAGGTCTTACCCTGCTCCTGGGCTTCCTTGTAGTTGAGGAAAAATTCTTCGCAGAGGAACTCAGCCCAGTTGAACTAGACCACTTCCACACACTATTCGGCCAATGCAACTACCGACACTCGTACTTCATCGCCACATCATTTTCTCATTACCTGACCGGCCAAGAGTTGGGTCACTACGCGCACCCCTTTATCCTTGATACTGTGGAAAGCGTAACCCCTCTTTCCCTTCTCAAGCTTATATTTTTTGTTCATGGCTTCCGCGAAAACCAAATCGCTGCTTTTTCCTACTGTCGTCACATGTTCGTCTCCCTTACAGGGAAGCCGAGAAATTCTATGGATGAGATCTACCGTGATGGGAATAGGCTCCTCCAGCCATAAGTACCCATCATGCACCAGGAAAAGCAGTTGCCTGATGACGAAAATGGCAATGGGCATGTAGTGAAAGTGTGGTATCCAGAGTAGATGAAACAACCCGTCCTTCTCCACCCCGCACAACCATTTTCGCAATTGTAATGTGATCACCGACCCTTCCTTATTATGTTTTATTAGGCTCTCTGTCTCTAAGTGTGGGAACTTCTTGCTATCTGTGAGGTCCCAGTCTTCAAATTTTAGGGTAAGCACACGTCCTAGGAGCAGACCCTCAAAGGTAATTTTATCGGGGAGGAGCGAGGTCTGGAGTGCACTTTTTGTTGCATCTAGATCCTTTGGCACCTTAGCTTTCCCCTTTCATGGACGGACATACTCGGGAAATTTTTCTGTAGAGCGCATCGGTTGGATGTCCACCTCCACGTCTTCTTATTCCTCTACCTCAGCAATCAAAACCTGTAAGTCCTCCTCCTCTTCATCTGACTCAATGGTGACAGCCTTGCCCTCTTCCTCCATTGATAGCTTACCGAACCACGGATACCTTGGGGACATGCAGACTAGTCCCATTGTCTACTTGTCTTTCTTCGATCTTAGCGTCTGAGGGGATTTTGGGATTTCTGGCGCGACCCCAGTATCTTCGAGAACATCGTGTACCATGTCAGTCAGCATGGCCTCATCATCGGTTCCTTCTTCAAAGCCCAAACATGCCCTGGTATCCGTCATCTTGTCTATACTGTATGCGGTCTTTCGCAAACTTAGGGGCTCAAATATCGCTCGGCACTCAACACTCTGTGCTCTATTCAACCGCTCAAGTCTCAAGTGAACAAGTGTTGTCTCGTGGCTAGCCCCTAGAGTTTTATAGCACCTTTTGAATTCAAATTCGATCGTTCCCCCCAATTCCAGGCCATCAATGCTTTCTTGGCAGCAGATTTTCCAAAATATTGCCCATAACTGTTGTCTTAAATGTCCATCACCCGCTCCATTTGGCCTCAAACCGGACATCCCGTCATGAACAGTGACACCAACGGTCACTTCCCAACCTACCCGTGTGGCAGTGCAACCCTCTGTGTGCAGGCGCGAACCCTGTGACATGCTGACTCTACATGCACCTCCCTTATCGTGCAACTCCCAAGCAGACTCTTTTATAGTCCCATACTCCCTTTCAACTGCCTAGAGCGCTGAGAATGTTCTTCCTACAGCTAGTCAGGTGGTTGCACCGCTTGTGCAAGGCTCCATCTCGCTTTCTAGTATAGTCCGTGGAAAATCCTCAATTGCCCTCGCAATAGTCGCGCCGTGCGCTTTATCATATGTAGTGCGCTCCCCTAGTTACTATGTTTGGTGAGCTACGCTCTTAGCCATGGTAGCAGACTCATCAATTCTTGGCGATAGTCTTCTAATTTATTGGTATGATCCTCCGCATCTTGCCTTGCCATCCTTGGTTTATCGACGAGACATGCTTGCTTGTTCTCATTTTCTAGCCTCTTGACCTTTGCGTCCATCAAAATGCTTTTCTTCCGTAGTCGTACCCAGTCCTTTTCGAGTTTTCGAAGTCTAAGGTTCCCTTGCCGAATGGCTTCCTGAAGCCTTATGTGTTCTACCTCACGTAATTGTGTTATGTCTTCATCCTAGGATTCGCACACTGTCACACCTGCAGGTGCTATTATGTGTGGATTCATCATTGTATGCCCCTCAGAAATTATGGTCCCTATCCTATTCCTCAACCTTAGAATCGTTTTCACGGTCAGGGTTTTGTACATGGTCCTATAGGCCCATCGAACCACTAGTACGCATAGGTCCCAGTCAGTGCGTTTCACCTGGTGAACCCTATTCAAAACTTCACACACCCTATTGAATGCTTCTTCGTGGATAGTCCTTGGTGCGTTTCTCCTTTCCTGTTGTTGTGTTTTGTTCTAATTCTCTATTCTGGGAGTGGTGTGCGCTTGTGCGGGCTGCATGTCATATGTCTGTACCCATTGGGAAAGGTGGGCGCGCAAGTTGTTCTACCCCTAGTAACCGACTCTCATCCCTAGTTGGCATTTTCCAAATCATAGGTACATCATCCTCTTGCATCCGCGCCAGTCCTCAAAATTCCCCTGATGTGTACCCCACCATCTTGTGGGCATTGCGCACAGTGCCCATTTCAGAATATCGAACTGCTGTTGTTCTAGTACGCGCTTTCAAATTTGTTCAGGAATTCATCCACCGCTATCAACCCATCATACGTAGGAAAATCCCTTGCCTCTGTTGTCATGCAACGCAGTGATCTAACCATCATGTTGTAACTAAGTTTTGTTACTTCGCGCAGCTGATTCTGCCATTGCTCTACTTCTTCGTCTGAATCAAAAGTGCAGGAGCTTTCACACTCCCATGAAATCCTTCCATCTGTAGTCGGATTCACCCAATCCTATTCTCATGTAGTTATCTTGTAGATGCAATCGAGATCGTCATGACTATCATCGTCATGCACCAATTCAGTGTATCGCACTCCTTCGGCTAGATCTAGCAGTATTAATACGCATAGCGACTTTTTCTCAAAGATTATTTTGTGCTTCTTCAGATTTATGACTCATTCATATCGGTGACCCTATCTATTCCTAGTAGCGCGGGATAGGGATTTTTGTCATCAATAATATCTATCACTTCAAAATTTTCCTACGCACTCGCACCTTCAATGTCCACCATTACCCCTTGCAATCTTCCCATGGGAAGAACATTTTGTTGGTTCGCCATTCGCAACTGAATAGGAGACCATTGTAGCACTGGTCTGCCCATCCATTTCCATGTTTGTTTTTGCACTACATTTACGTCCGATCCGATATCCAAGATTACTTGATCGATTTCATACTCATTGATTTGCACAGTCAACCTCATTTCCCTTCATGTGTGCAATGCATGCTTTCCAAGTTTCTGGACCACGCACGGTTCTCCTGACCCCGCGCACCTAGTGATAAGTTCCTGTAGTCCTTTTACTGCCTTGTTTTCGCACAGCAGTTTCATGCATGTCTCCAGAAAGGTAGTGAGCATTGAAGGATCCATCCTTGGTTCTAGTTGATTCTTACTACCTGAAGTCGAGGCCTCCGTGAAGCTCTTCTTAGCTTCCATGAATGTCTCCTTCACACATTCTGAATCAAATCCGGGTTCCTTTGTAGGAACCTTGCGAACCCACGCACTTTCTTTTGACTGCTTACCTTTATCATTACCAGTGGTCATACTTCTCCTGAGCATCATGTTTACATTTGGGTCTTCTTCAAACGGCTCAGACCTCATCATCTGCAAATCCTGAGTCAGAGGAGGTTGGAGTACCCCTTTTTCGCGCAACCTCACTAACAATGTAGACTAGTCTTCTACCTCATGAGCGAATTGAGTATAATACAAACATGATTTCCTTGTTGGTTTTGTACAATCGCAGGCATAGTGCCCTGGCCCTCTTCAATTGTAACAAATTAGTTGTCCGCGACCCCTTCCTGGTCCCATTCCACCTTGACCTCATTCACACACATGAAATACAGTGCGCACCATTCTTGCATTTTGGTCGAGGGCTCATGTTTTGGTCTACACCCTGTAGGCAAGAGTCTAATCCATCATTAGTTCATAACTTCTATAGGTGCATTCATCATGGCCTACCAACCTGCAGAAATTACAAAACAATTGTTAGGATGCCTTCGTATACTTTTGCAATAGATGACAATTATCCATAGCATGTTTTCCTCCTATCTGACAGACCGCGCACCACAGGGCAGGCGCCGCGCTCGGTCTTGTTTGTGCCTTAGGTCTTAATGGCCTCGGCTCTCCTCCCGCCAAGTAATTCGTGAACACTAGATAGTGGTCCTTGTCATGCCCCTGGCCTTTGCATTTTATGCACCATACCTCCTCACATGTCTCTAGCCGAGTTGTCCTGTCCTATTTCAAACTCTTCATCTCCAGACATAAATTTTTCAATTGCACGTGGATTTGTTGGACTCCCGGACTAGGGTCTTGTATAAGGGTCTCATACAGTCTCATTTCCATCTCCAAAGCTTCAGCCTGGGTGGAAAGCTTTTGTTGTGATAGCATCGTCCATAAATGCGGTGTTAATGATGCCATGAACCATGCGCGGTGTTTTCCATCCATCAAAGTCATGTTGGCTTCATGAATCATTCTCTTCAGTCTTTGGTCCAGATCCCACGAAGTCTCACATGGGAGCATCGAGATCTCCTTAAACCCAATAATTTATTGTGTCTCCAACTTTGGCCTGCTAAATTCCCTATTCAGCGCGGTCTAGATTTCTACGATTCCTGCGTTTAGATGGTCATTAGAATGTTTAATGTACCATGTTAGTGCGCAATCCTACAACACGCTTACCAGCGTAGCCTTCTTGATATTGTCATCCATGATGCCTTGTGCTTCCCATACCGCCCTTACCACGAACAAGAATTGGTCTGGATCTTCATTCCCTACTCCTCTGAATACCGGTAGTTTGATCGCACTTGTCATACTGAACTATGGTGGTGGCGGAGGTGGGGTGGGTGGAGATGGAGGTGAGGAGGGTGAGACAGGTGGCGGTGTAGGTGGAGGTGGTAAGCGCGGAATTCACTCCCTTATCACACTGACCACACTTCCTGGAGAAACTTTCATGAGCTCTTCCTCACTTTCTCGCGAGGGTGAAATTAAGGGACTGGTTTCAAATTCTTCACTACCTCTGCTTTTGTAGATCTTCCCACTTCGCGTACTCCCAAACATTACTGTATTCGCATAACCTGCTTTTCACACAATAGCATCTTAATCCAAGTGTTCAAAGATTTAATATACTTACCTCGCGGTCCTTTGAGGAAGCGTCGCTCTACCTCACTGTAGCTAACGGTTGTATCTACCATGAACTCGGTGATAAATCCCCCTATAATTCGATTGAGCCAATGGTCCACAGCTCGCACAATCTTATCTCCTGACGCTTCTAGTCTACGCACTAATTCCAAAGTCCAAATAATTGGTTTGTAGAGCCTACACCTTCCCAGACTATCTGCTAGCTTCGCGATACACTCATACAGTTCAGAAGGAAAGGATGCAAAGAAAATTTCATGGATTTCCGTATTTAAGTAGCACTCAAACCATTGTTCCCTAAATACCCATGGATTCCTGTTTTCCTCCGCCGTGAACTCGTGAATCTTCTTGTCTAACCACCCTTCAATTTCTTTCTTTGTTGGATTCCAGCGACATGACATCAGACATCCCTTATACAGATCCCAGTCCCAACAACGGAAACATTGTTGGCTTGTATCGGCCTAACCCAGGTTCAGAGATGATTTAGCCAAACAAATCCTGGTACTACTAGCCCTTTTGGAAACATTCCGCGAAGTGCGGATTGAGGTGTCACCCGAAGTATTATGGGAGGGTGCTAGAACTAGGTTTCCGCACCCTAGATATGTCTGAGGGTTTTTGGGTGGTCCACGGTTTTACCCTGCGTGCATGTTGCTGCACGCACCTATCAGTACCTCGCAACCTGCAATGTTGCCTTCGCACAGCCTTGTTCAAGGTGCGATCCGTGTTATTACCCAAGTTCCTTACTATTAACCTGAGATTATCCAATTACTTAACATATCTGTATGAGCCCAATTATACTTAACAGTGTTCAGAATTCATATACACTACAAGAAAAAAGGTCATTGGTGAGGGTCATGCTTGTGACGGACCTTTAAGGTCCATCACCAATGTCGCATATGGTGACAGTCTTTAAAAAATCATTGTTGTAAGTGTATATAGTGATGGTCCTTTAAGGTTTGTCACCAAATCCATTTTCAATGACACATTTGGTGAGGGTCGTTAAAGGCCCGTCACTAATTCTCATTTTGGTGACACTTTTGGTGAGGGTCGTTAAAGGCCCATCACTAATTCTCTATTTGGTGACACTTCTAGTGAAAACCTTTTATTGACCATCACCAATAATCTTTTTGGTTACTTTTGGTGATGGTCAATAAATGTTCATCATCATTGATCATTCCAATGTGTTTTTTATGGTGCTTCATGCCTGTGAGGGACCTTTAAGGCCCATCACCAATGTCGCATATGGTGACGGTCTTTAAAAAATCGTTGTGGTAAGTGTATATAGTGATGGTCCTTTAAGGTTTTTCACCAAAACCATTTTCAATGACACTTTTGGTGAGGTTTATTGATGGCCCGTAACTAATTCTCTCTTTGGTGACACTTTTGGTGAGGGTCGTTAAAGGCCCATCACTAATTCTCTCTTTGGCGACACTTTTAGTGACGATCTTTTATTGACCCTCACTAATACTCTTTTTGGTTACTTTTGGTGATGGTCAAAAAATGTTCATCATCATTGATCATTCCAATGAGTTCTTGATGACACTATGTACCTATTACTATATTTTTTGTCAAAATATAACGATTTAAGACCATTGTTGTGGAGTCTTTTTCATTATGTGTCCAAGGACATAGTGGTTATAAATAGTCAGTCAATTTGTTAAGAAGTAATTAGTGTGTATCATTTCCCTCAAGTCATAAGAATATAGTCTTCTTACAAGTCAACACATGATTCTTTTCTATTAGGTTTATTATCTAGAAAATTTCCTTTAAATAAAGTTCCACTAGTGTGTGTAGGAACTATATTATTTAATACATAATCAAGCTCTGTCATTTCTATTAATGAGAGAGACCTCGCACTCCTCAACACTCATGGAACACCTTAACATTCTTTAGAACAATTAAAAACATTCCTTGGCACCTCGCATGTCTTGGAACATCTTTGTACCTGCAACATCTTTGTACTTATAACATCTTGCGATGAGTAGGATCCCCAAGAACATGTTACCATGCCATAGCATAGCATAGCACTCCCCTATCATGTGATGGAATTCCCTGTAGTCCCTAGCATTCCCTGGAACTCTTGGGCATAATATTGCATTGACAAACATTAGCACTTGGCACACATTGGCACTTGGCATGTATTGGAACATATTATTAGTGTGCCTAGCATGCCCCTTTTGAAAAAGATAAAGTCTCGACTTATTAACCCTCTTATGTGTTCATTTCCTTGCATTTTAGCTTGGTTATTCCTTTTGTTTCCTTGAAACTCCTTGATGCATATTGGCATACTCTGGCACCCTACACATCCTAGCATGTCTTAGCACCTGGCATGCCTTGGCACTATTTGGCACATGTTAGCACACCTCAGAACTACCTAGCACACTCTAGCACTTCTTGACATTCCCTGATATTCCCTGGCATGCCTTACCCATGCTTAGCATACCTTGTCACTCCCTCCTTGGCATGACAGCTAGCACTGATTGACACTCCCTGACACACCCTCATATTCATTCACTTCCATGCATTTTGACCTAGTGCTCCCTTGTGTTGTCCTAGTACTCCCTAACACTCCTCGGCATGCATTGACACTCTTGAGCACACCTTAGCACTCATAAGTGAAGAATGCAATTTGTAATCAATGTTACCAGACTCAAAATAGAAAATAAATTGGCAAGGCAAAAGAGCTAAGAGTTTTAATTGGATTCGGGAAAAATCGGGAAAAAATCAGTGAATTCAATAAATAAAAATATAGACATGTATTGAATTAAAAAAAAAAACATTTTTCATTGATATAGTAAAGTCATGTCCAAACAATTCATAACATCAATATATGTCCAAAATTTCATGAATGAATAAGCATCTCATATATGTTATGAGTCCAAACATGATCCAAAGTATTGAGTCATGACTCCTATCTAGTGACTACATAGAACTAGAAGCAACTGCTTCTAAAAGTTTACAAAAAACTATATACTAATTAGAAAAAAATTAGTAATTAAGAGTCTAAGACTCTTAAGAGTGAGAACTAGAAGTGATTCCTCTCACTCCTTCACTTGCTTGGCTCTCAAAGTTCTTCAAGTCATGTAGGCTTAAAAGAGGAGCCTCCTCTAATTGGACCCAATCTGCCACGTTTGTAGTTTGCAAATATATATCTTCAAGGTCTATTGGTGAATGATCTAAACCTATCATTATCACAAGACATTCAAATGTGAATTTAAGTTTGAATTTGAACTTTAAAGTTTAAACTTTAAATTGCAAATCAGATTATAAAACCTTCAAATTCAAGCTCTTACCTATTATTTTCTTGTTGCGAAGTCATAGATTGTAATGGAAAAATACAAGGTCATTTAAGCAATTTTGTGTCAATCGGTTGTGCTTCTTAGAATGTATTTTCTCAAACATGCTCCAATTGCACTCACAACCTGAAGCATTTCATGCTTGGTTTAAGGTTCTAATGGAGAATCTCTTCAAATATGGCGTATCACTACAAAAAAAATTCCACCAAAGACCTAGAAAGTGGAAAGGGTTCATGAGTACACATACTAAATACTAAATAATAAAAAATTAAAAAGACAACAAAATTTAATAAAACATTTAACATACAAAATAAAATTTAAACAAATTTAATGAATTGATGAAGCCTTCAAGCCTCAAAGGGTACCTAGCAACATCTTAGAAATTTCTCGTACAACATTGGTATAGGAAAATAATTTAGCTAGTGCTCTATAATCCTATAGTTGGGAAAAGACACGACTTTGAAATTCTAGATCAGAGAATCACCTTTCCATGCATGTCATAAGTCCTCTGCGAACCTCCCCATCCTCATTAACTTTGCTCTTATCATAAAAATACTATGGGTTTAAGAAGTACATAGCAGCATGTAAGGGGGAATGCAATTTCCTATCCCAAAGTGCATCAATAATGTCCCAAAGAGGCATATGAATTTCCTCCTCATCCCCATATCTTCTTTTGATGGCCTCCTCTGCAAGATCCATCGCCTCATAAATGTAACCCATAGTGGGTTTTCCACCATCAACCATCCTGAAAGTTCAAGCTTTCAAATTTAAAAAAATATGAAACATTGAAAATAAAAATAAGCTTGAAATGAAATTTAAAACATGAAAAAGTTAAAAAACTTGAAGTACCTGAGAACTCTAACAAGGGACTCCATCATATCAATAATCTCTTTGGCATCTTTCCAGAAACTATCATTAAACACAAGTGAAACAACTTAAATGAATTCAAGGGTCTTGGAATGTTTAGATTCCATCCACTCAGGTCCCAAGAACATCCTCTTCAATTTTATTTTTTTTTAACCACAAATTGCAAAGATATAAAATTTGTTGCAAATCTAGTCACTGCAGGTCAAACGATTTCTTTAGTGTATTTTCTCAGGGTGTTTAGGACAATAGTTTGGTTCTAGAGGTATTTGGTTATGGATTTTTCTTTCTACACAACCTCATGTATCCAATGAAGCTTACTAATGTCCTCAAGAATTAAATCTATGCAATGGGCAACAAAATGCCTTCAAAAAATAGTCAGGTGCCTAATCTCACAAAGTCTACAAGCAACAATATAATTAGTTGCATTGTCGGTGAAAATTTGTACATGTTCTTCTCCCACTTCTTGAACAAATTGCCCCATCATTTCACAAATAAGTTGTGCAGTCTCAACCTTGTTTGAGGCATCCACTGATTTGAGAAACATTGTATCTACTGGACAAGATACAAGGAGATTTATTAAAGTTCTATTCCTCTGATCTATTCATCCATCACTCATGATGGTGCACCCTGTTTCTATCCATGATGAATGAAACTCAAATAGCACAAGCAAGACATCTTCAATACTTTCTAATAGAAAATTTGTCGTAATGCTCTCTGATGAAGGGGCTTTAACCCTAGACCTGCAATAGCAATTGCATCAATCATAGCTTGCCAATAAGGACTTATGGAATAATGGAAAGGTATGTCAGAATAGTACCAAAAGTTAGAAATGGCCTTCCTTTCTTGACTATGGATATTTTTTTTCCAAACAGTGGTATCCAAGGTAGGTTGGGAACCAAGTTTTGTGTGTGTGTGGGGGGGGGGGGGGGGGGGGGAAGGTTTTTATGTTTCCAACTCCAATGTTGAATGCAGGAGGATTGATTTGGCCTTGAGTTTGAATTGGACTTGGAGGCATGTGTGGGAAACTTGGGAACTGCATTGAGGATTCAACAGAGGGAGATGACAATGGGGTAGTGGAAGAAAAATTGTCAACTCTAGGAGTTCCTATTTCTTTTTTTTCTTTTATTTCTTTGCATTATGCTGACTCAACATATCAATGGCCAAGGTTGCTTGGTGTTTGACATTTTCGTCAACGTTTTTGCAGAGACCTATATCAGAACTGGGTATTTGTGCAAGGTGGTACTTCAATCTATAAATGCCTCCACTACATTTTGCTTTGCAAAATTTACAAAGGAGCTTGGGGTATCCAAGAATCTTGTCACAATAATCCCAAGAAAAGTCATTCTCCCTCGACATTATTGTTTTTTTGGACTTGTGTTTAAATTGTAGCTTCCATTTAGACTTGGAGTTGTGCCTTCTCTTTAATTTGGCTCCTATAAAAGACAATAAAAAATCAAAATTAAAAATTCTATATATAACTTCGCAAAAAGAGGGTTGGTTTTAAAGGATATGAGGTTTTGTTAAGGATCAAAGAGGAGTTTTTCCAAGAACACAAGCACATTTCGACCTAATATATCATTATGACCTTGAAACACAATTAGGTATATATGAGGAAATTCTACCTAAAGGAAATATTATCAACATATATTGCATTGTAATGTTGAATTTACAAGTTCGTTTAGCATAGTACAACTAAACCAATACCAAGGATAATTTTAGGGGCGAATGTTCGCCCTTTGGGGAAATTAAGGGGTTTTAAATTTTTAGTGGGCGAATATTTTGTATCATAGTACATTTTTACAAATCACCTCAAATAGCCCACCTTATTTTAAGGGAGAGGGTAAAAAAGGTAAATTTATCCCTTGAAATTAGGACTTACAACCTTCCATTCGCCCATTTTCAAGAATAGGTTTTATTTAAGTGAATCCTATGGGCCAAATACCATATTTATAAAAGAGGTATGGTAAATTAATAAAAATATAAATAAATGAGAGGTATGGTAAATAAATAAAACATTTTTTATATTTACTCCATAAGTCACCTTACATACATGTAAGGGTGTAAACAAATAAAAATATAAGTAAAGTGGAGGTATGGTAAATAAATAAAACGTCTTTTTATACTTACTCAAAAGCATGGTAAATAAATAAAAATATAAATAAACTAGACGTATCGTAAATAAATAAAACCTCTTTTTATATTTAGTCCATAACCCTCATTCTATTTATGAAGGCTCAAGAAAGAGGTTTTATTTAAGTGAATCCTATGGGCCAAATACCATATTTGTAAAAGAGGTATGGTAAATTAATAAAAATATAAATAAACGAGAGGTATGGTAAACAAATAAAACATTTTTTTTATATTTACTCCATAAGTCACCTTATATTTACGAACACTCAAAAAATGGGTTATATTTAGGTGAAACCTATGGCCAAAGTACTATGGGACAAATACCATGGACTAGATTGTTAAAAATGGGTTATATTTAGCTGAAACCTATGGCCAAAATACTATGGGACAAATACCATGGACTAGATTGTTATTAATACCATGCAAAAAACCATTATTAACCCTAATATTAGAATTAATAAAAATAAAAATGGCACATGGTATTGACCCATGGTATTCACCAAAATGGCACATGGTATTCACCTGGAATGTAGCCTATTTAAATGGGGGAATTATACGAGCATGTAGCCTATGCTAAGATTCGCTAGGACTTTACAAATTTTTATTATTTAGTGAAAGACTCACCAAGATCTTACAATATTTTATAATTGAGTAAAATATTCGCCATGCCTGGTGAGAGATTCGCCAAAAAATTATATATACATATTATATTATTGATAAAATCGCCTTCTATTTTTCCTATATACCATGGAGATTCGCCCATTTATTATATTTATAAATTTAGGGGGGGTTCTTAAAATTTTCCCTGACCAAT
Organism: Pinus tabuliformis; assembly: GCA_031772625.1. Classification (NCBI taxonomy): domain Eukaryota; kingdom Viridiplantae; phylum Streptophyta; class Pinopsida; order Pinales; family Pinaceae; genus Pinus; species Pinus tabuliformis. Next base: position 1,548,332,642 of record CM062818.1, read on the forward strand.
ACATCAATAACAAATTCTGGAAGAACAAAAATACCCAAAGTTGTGAATACATGGTTAAAACCTTTGGGGTCTGCAAGGCATCGACCAAGGAAGGAATGCTTGATGACTTGGCCAGTAGTTGGTATGAAACCATTTCTTAGTGCATTTTTAAAATCTATTTAAGCCCCATTTGTAGGGTTGAAAAGTCATAACCAAAGGAATACATCGAACATTCAATTGCTGAATAGTGAAACTTGAAACTTACCATTGAAAACGACATTGAAACTTCAATATAGTAATGTACCTATTATTTAAGCCAAGTTCCAATGTACCTCGATTGTTGAATAATGAAGCGGCTAAGCCTAAAGGTAACACATGATGAAGGTGACACATGACTACGTGAGGATTGATATGGAGTATGGATAGAGCACACACTGGCAACTGCTCGATATGGAGTCCGGACTTAGGCTCACGCTGGCGGTTCCCCGATATGGAGTTTGGACTGTGTAATCGTGAGTAGTGATTGATTACTGAAGGTCTCGACATATGAGTTACGGGCCTGAGAAATGAGAAATAAATTTTGAAATGACCGATGTTTAGTTTTTAGCAATGTGGAATACCTAAACTTGAAAAACTCATGCTCGTCGAGTCAAGGCCAAAAATCAAATAAATCGGAATCAATCATAGGAATCTGCTTTAATCGGCAAGTCACAAGTAAAACTTGTGTTGACCAAGAGTTAAACTTGGTCAACGTGAGTTTCAATCGCAAATATTTGGGTCGAATCGTTTGGACAACGAGCATATTCTGACTCGTGATTAATGACGATTGATCGGCAAGTCCTGTTTCACTGCTTGTAACTGAAATCTGCACTGAAAATAGGAGATCTTACAATTGAAACTAATTGTGAATTGTCTAAACTGAAATTGGCCCATCGGCATTGTTTCTATTTGTGGTTGGGCACATGAATGGAAGAGATTCATTTAAATCAGTTTCATGGAGAAAATATTTTATTGAAGATGTTTGTTTTATGTCGAGGAAGACAGAGTAATATTTTTATTAAATTTTAATAAAAATAGTATATACTCTGTATCTCCCGTATCTCATTATTTTTATCTCCTGTAACTCATAAAGAAAGTGGGGTAATAGTGGACATGTAGCATCAACCTCCACTCCTTTTAATCCAAAGTCCTGCATGCAAACCTTTGTGTCACTTGCGCCACAAATCCTTCCCTGTAGAGTGTGGAGTTAACACCTACCTCTACATGACAAATGATACACATACCTTTTGACTTGGTTTTGTCACCTTTTGTCCATTCTTTGTGTGGAGTCTGGGACAACAAGCTCCACATACTTTTTTTCCATACCTCTATGTGAGTGTAACTTTGCATAGTTTCCTTGCTTCAACCAATATCAAAAGCATTTGTGAGCTTCTTTCAAGGCATGAATACATGCTTCAATCATGGAAATTAGCAAAGTTTCTAAAGCAAAAAATAACCATGGAGATAACCTTTGCCATTTCAAACATGTTAGGAATCTATTGAGAGTTTTTTAGAGATAATTATTAACTCACCCTCTAATTTCCCCTTTTTCTTAACATAAACTGCATCTCTTATTACATTTCTACTCAAGATATTTACATCAAATTACTGGATCAAAGGGCCAAGGAATTTTCATAAATGCTTCCTTGTCCAGTAGAAGAATAAATGGTCAACATGTCAGCTTGGCTCCAATTTCTTGCAAATTAATAATTGTTCTGAAAAATGACTACTCTTGTTTGAATCTAGAACTATGTTTAGGCTTTGAAAATGGATCTTCCTCCAAATTGATTTTGGAAAGGTCCTTATTAAAGGCTTATCTATATCTCCTCCACTAGAATGAATGGCTTGTATGTTGAAAAGTATAGCAAAGCTCCCTTCAGAAAAGCATGATCATCCCATTCTCACCAAGAGCTCCTCCTTTTCCCCAGTTGGACCCAAAAAAACATTGATTACTTAATTATGATCCAACCTAAGAAATTTTGATTGACACTGCAACTCAAGAGCTATTCAATTTAAAGTGTGCTAATAGGATTCGTCATTCTTTCATTGAATATGTATATTGTTTTTGAATTTTCCATTTGTGCTTGTAGTATGTGGTACTAACCTTGTTTCACGTGAAAGGGTTTTTATTCTTGGACTATGACAATGCTAGTAAGATTTAGGCCTTTTGTAGTATTTATACCGCATGATCATTTTTTCAAGATGTATGTCTTGCGTGGAAAGAAATAAGAGTATAGTTATTACCTCCTAAACTAAAGCACTTTTTCTTTTATTAGGTGCCATGTAACGTCCTCTACAAATTGAGGATGCGTGGGACGTAATATCCTATCCATCCCCATAGGCTATAGTCCTCCATAAAGGGGGAAAAACCCTAAAATACCCATTGTTGGGCAATATTTGGGGAAACGAGGCTTAAAAAACCCAAATTTTGGGTTTGGAGTAAGGTTTACTCAATCACTTAAGAATATGAAACCCCTCTGGAAAATATATAAATAAAGAAGGATTGAATTCATTTTGGATCACCAATTGTGGATTAATTCATTTGTTCTTGAGCATTAGGACTAATAGTTTTTGACCCCTTCTATCTCTTGTCAATTTCAGTGGTGAAAGATTCCACCCTAGTTGACATTCCCTTATTATCTCTCTATTTGGGCACAAGAGTCTCTGGTTGGTCAGCGAATTCTATTGGATATTGGTCTCTTGTCTTTTTCTGGGCACAAGATTTCTGTTAAAGGTGAATGAATTTGGATGATAGTGCAAGATAACTTAGTTCTATTTGGCATACACCTCACTTGAAGGAAGCAAAAAAGTTTCTAAGTCCTTAATATCTTGTTCTAGGCAAAGCACTTACCATAGGCAGTGGATTCGTTTCTGGCACCTACAGTAGCGAAACTCTTTGCTTTATTTACTTTTTTCATGCACAGTTAAAAGGAGAATTTCCCTAGCTATTAATTCTCAGCCTTAGCTAAGGAAGCACGTTTTCATATCTCATATCATATTCAGTAGAGGAGGACTTTAATTGTCTTGTCCATCCATGCAAGGAAGGTGCATTAGGATTAGGAGTTAAGAAAGTTGAGACATTGTTGTACATGTTTCCAGATTCATTATACCTTCTAGACTAAATGAAAAGTGAATAGTAGTGTTTGAAACTTTTAGTTATTTCTTGTTTCAAAGAGTAATAAATAGTGATGTGATTTGAGTTTCAAATATGTGTACTTGTTGTTACTTTATTTAGTGGCATGTGCTTCCCTGTTCAAAAAAAGGGGTTTCTATAGTATCTAGCCTCCAAATCTTCTTCAAAGTAAACTAACTATCAAATCATGCCCTTGTACTCCAAATAGTATAAGGCATCACCCTAGAGAAGCTCCAAAGTAGACCAATGAGCTTTGAAAAGCCAACTCTAACCCCATGTCACCATACAAGTGTTGATATCACTGCCACACAAATTATTCTAAACTGTTGCATCCTACACCAATTGCTAAGATGGATGCCCAAAGGGGTTCTAAAATGAGACTCAACCTTCATTGACACATTTAATACTTTTCAAAGGGATCGGTCCCTTTAAAACATACCAATTTTTACACTTTCACAATTTGGCCCTGTTCTTATGAATTTATATTTTGTATTGAAATGTCAATCCTGTTTTACCTATTTATTAAATTTAGGAACAAATATAGGCCAGCTCCAGCAAATGTCAACAAATTTGTGGGTTAGGTTGGAATTTCTCCAAATACTATCACACATGTATATATAATCACACATTTTCCTTTTTAGATCTTGATTGGTTGAACAAAAAGGTTCGCTGCCTGTGTAATTTTGTCCCATACGTCCACATCATCACTCATAGATAACCATCTTCTTAATTCTTCATCTGTGTGCACATTAAGGTCCCTTTTGTTTGCTATTTTTTATGGAGAAACCTATGACAGTACGCCTTTTACCAAAGATGTTGTTGTTGGATAGAAATCTCCAGAGGAGTCTTACACCAGACATATAAATGGCTATTGTATATCACAATAATAAGCATCAACATATGAAGATGTGGAAGACTCTAAACTCTGTGCATTCAATCCATTACTTTTTCTATCATGGTAGATTTTGTTCTACATAGTAGATGTGTTGTGGCACTTGAGTGTGTTCGCATAAAAAATTCTAAGGCCAAATCCAGATTCTCATGTGTCATGGAAATTTAACATATGCCTTGTTCACCTAAGAACTACTTGTAACTCATCTTAGGGTACTCATGTACAATCTCAACTCATCCCACTTAACAAGTTACCAAGACAAGGCTCATCACATCCAACCTTGGTCTAAAACAATTAAGAAACACAATTTACATCTTGACATGCCATAGCACTTGACATGTCTTAGAATTCCTTGGCACTATGTGGCATGCATTAACATATCCTACATTCCTTAAGTGCCATGGTATGTTAACATACCTTGGAATTTCCTAGCATATAACCTTGTCACTCCCTCCTTAACACACCTAGAACTTATTGAAACTCCCTCTCACACACTCTTATTTGTTCATTTCCATGCATTTTGACCTAGTGCTTCCTTATGTTTCCCTGACACCCCCTAACACTTCATAGCTCACCCTAGCACCTGACACATATTGTCCTACACCCTTAACACTATAGCATTCCGTGGCACTACATAGTATACCTTGTCACTCTCTCCTTAGCACACCTAGAGATCGCTGACACTCTTGGTCACAAAATATTATTCATTCATTTCCATGCATTTTTACCTAGTGCTCCCTTGTGTTTCCCTAGCACTCCTTATCACTCCCTTACATGTGTTGTTACACCTAGCACTATGACATCTTGGCATGTCGCCCTAGCCTCTAACATGCCTTAACACTGCCTAGCATACCTTGTCAATTTGTTATTAGCACACCTGGAACTCATTGAAACTTCTAATAAAAAAATCTTATTTGTTCATTTCCGTTCATTTTGACATAGTTCTCCCTTGTGCTTCCCTGGCACTCCCAGCTAACACTTGCTTGCACGCTTTGGCACATCTTGGCTGCATGTTTCCCTAGAACTCTAGCATTCCTTAGCATTTCCAAGCATGCCTTGTAATTCCTCCTTAACACACTTGGAACTCACTGACACTCCATACCACAAACTCTTATTCCTTCATTTCCATGCATTATGACCTAGTGCTCCCTTGAGTTTACCTAGCACTCCCTAACACTCCTTGGTACACATTGGCACACCATGGCACTTGTGACATCTTAGTAGGCTTTCCTAGCACTCTATCGTCTATTGGCACTACTTATCATACGTTGTCACTGTCTCCTTATCACATCTATAACTTGTTAACACTCCCTATCACACACGCACATTCATTCATTTATATGTAATTAAAACGATTCCTCCCTTATGTTTCCTTAGCAATCCCTAGCATGTGTTGGCACCACATCCTAGAACCTAGCACACATTGGCATGCCTTAGCACTTGGCATGTCTTGACATGCCTAACATTCCTTGGAACTTTCTAACATGTGTTAGCACTTCCTGAAATTCCCTACACACCTTGGCACTCCCTAGTTTTCATGCCCTCATAGATAACCTTACTTTTTTTGTGACTTGGGAACCCAACCAAGTCATTGAAAAAATAGTGTTATGCCTAGACCAAAGTCTCCCTTTATCTCAAACTACTTTTTCCATCCTCTTATCACAATTGTAGGCTTTCCTCCTACAAGTCCAAATATTAAATTCTCCTAAAACACTTCATCCATGGGACACCTAGAATTCACTGACACTCCCTGGCATAATCTCTTATTCATTCATTTCCATGCACTTTGACCTTGTTCTCCCTTGTGATTCCCTGACACTCTCAAACACTCCTTGACATGCATTGACACTATCTAGAATATGTCAGCATGCCTTTTCATTCCTTGGCATGCCATGGCACTCCTTAATTATCATGCCCTCATAACTACCATTATTTTATTTTAGACTTAGGAACCTAACCAAGTCCTGCCTCGACTACTACAACTAGACTATGCCTTGTTCCCCTAATGGACTATAAATAATCTTAGGCTTCTCATGTCCAATCTTAACTCATCCAACTTAACATGTTACCAAGTCAAGGTTCACATCCAATCGTGCCCGTAAAACAACTAAGAAACATAGTTTACATCCTCACATGCCATAACATTTGGCATGTATAACAATCCATTGACACTACATGGCACACATTATCATCCCCTGCATTCCTTGGCATGATTTACCACTCCCTAACAGACCCTACCACTCCCTGACATGCCATAACACTCTAGAATGCCTTGGCATTTCCTAGCATATACCCTTGTCACTCCTTCCTTAACACAATTGGAACTTGCTGACACTCCCTATCACATAGTCTTATCCATTCATTTCCATGCAATTTGAACTAGTTCTCCCTTGTGTTCTCGTGGCACTCCCTGACACACATTGGCACACCCTAGGACTTGGCACATCTTGGCATGCCACCCTGGCACTCTAGAATTCCTTAGAACTACCTAGCATACCTTATCACTCCCTCCTTAGCACACCTAGAATTCGCTGACAATCCCTCTCACACACTCTTATTCATTCATTTCCATGCATTTGAAACTAGTGCTCCCTTGTTTTTCCCTGACACTCCAGAACTCTCCCTGGCATGCATTGGCACACCTTAGCACCTAGCACATCTTGTCATGTTTCCCTGGCCTCTATAATGCCTTAGAACTACCTAGCATTCCTTGTCACTACCTCCTTAGCACACCCTAAAATCACTAACACTTCTTGTCACAAACTCTTAATTGTTAATTTTCATGCATTATTATCACCTAGTGCTCCCTTGTGTTTCCCTAGCACTCCCTAATACTTCCTAGCACTATTTGGCACACCTTGGCACCTAGCACATATTGGCTGCATGTCACTCTGGCACGCTAGAATGACTTAGTGCTGCTTAGCATACCATGTCACTCCCCTCTTACCACACTTGGAACTCATTGACACTCCCTGTCACACACTCTTATTCATTCATTTCCATGCATTTTGACCTAGTGCTCCCTTGTGTTTCCCTAGCACTCGCTAACACTCAGCACACATTGGCACACCTAATTGCAATGAGTTTCACTAACATTCAATCCAAAAACCCTTCTAGAGTCTAGCTAGTTACTTTTTCTTCACTAAGATATTAGGGTTAAGTTTATTGTATAGTGTTCAATGTGAAAATATTACTAGGTGTTTTTATCGCATTACTTGGAAGGTGGCTAAGCCATAAGCATGACGGTAAGGTTCCTAAATATTGGATTTTAAAACTAACCAACAAATATATGACTATAAGATCTTTGGGAAATTGTAGTTCTCTAAAGAGATTCATGGTAGTGATTTTCCCATTGTGCTAGACCCGAGAACTCGATTGTTAATTAGATGCAGAGAAGTGGTAGTTTGATGCCGTAAATGTCAAATGTACAATTCAACAACATGATGGAGGCTTACCTATGACATCAAAATTCAGTTTGTTATCTTTGTGGTGCAAACCCCACGATGTCAAAGTGTGACACCCTCCTTGCAACAACACCCTTTGAGTAGTTACCCAGTGACTTCCTTGCCTTTGATTGCCCTCTCCTCATCTTGTTCACTCTCAGTTATTTCTCCCTTACTCTCCTCTCACCGTGCTCTTTTGCTTCCTATTCTCCTTATCCAAATTTCTCTTCTCTTTCTACTTCTCACTCCATCCTTCTAGTTAGTTAGGTCTTGGCTAACTGGATTTTCCCTTTCCTGCCATTTGGTCTACCATTTTCTCCCCATCTATCATTTTCCCTCTTCCTAGGTCTATTCTAGAATCGACAAGGTGTGAGGGAGGAGAAAAATCCATTCATGTGTGCTAATAGGTTGCAAAATATCTCCCCGCCCTCATTCACTACATCAAGGCCTGTAAATATTATGCCTGTGAGTGTCTGTGAGTCTCTTCTCAGGTCTTGGATCGAATTATTTTTTCTGTTTCAACTATATGAGTCGAGTTATATGCTCTTCAACCCCCCCATTAATAGAGTTCCTTATACTTGTATCATTCCCCTGGTATAAAGACATATGTATAGGTTATTATGGTATATGTTGAACTTTGGATATTACCCTCAACTTGAAGTCATTGAGGTTCCATCTAACTCCCCCTAGTTAATACAAGGTTCATTGAGTTAGAAAAATGTGCCATCAATAATTATAAGTGGTTACCTTAAGGAAGGACCATTGGTTGAAGCCTCATCAATGGAGATTGGGTCGATGGTTATGGTTTTGATTCAGTTAGACACTATTTACTTTTATATTTGTGGGCATAGAGTAATTATGATCTTCCTCATGTACACAAGGATAACTAAGAACTGTTTCCCATAATCATGCAAGTGGAACTTTAACATGTACATCAAGGTAACCACAAAATATTTATCATATTTATACAATGCAAGGTGATAGGAAAACATATACATTATATATGTGAATGTACTAAGACCGGGACCATTAGCATCATATCTACATATTTACCACAAGACGAGGGTCATTACAACCCCTTAAAAATAGCCATAAGGCCTTCCTCTTTTGCAGCTCCTTGACCACAAGGGTTTAATTGAAAAACACATAGTTCCTTTAAAGATTTGTAGGTTTAGGCAGCCACTTCAATCCCTTCAACTTAAAGATAATCAAATATTTTCAATTTGTTACAATAATAAGTCCATTATGCACACTCCTCGTCTTAGAGTTGGGTAGAGGGAGAATACTTGATTGATGCCAACCTTGTAAATGAAAAACTTTTCCTACTCATTGGTTGGACTCTCTACCACTAGTTGACACCACCAACACACACCAAAAGTCCAAGATACCCATAATATGTGCCCTACACCCAAGGGCTCAGACTACACCTCCATAAAAGGTACCTTCAACTTTAGATGTCCCAAAATAGTAATATCCTAACCCTAGCCTATTTGCTAGATTTTTGTAACTTTCTCCTTAACTAACATTTGTTTTTAACTATTTAATCCACTTACCATATACTCTCTCTTGTTTGCACCCACCCAGTATACAAGAACACTTATGTTTTTAATACAACCAAGTTAAGAGCACGTGTTTCCTTTTCAAATTCCAAAAGTATAACATGTCTATCTCTATAAACTAACAACAAAATCATTGCATAAAAAAGGTAAGCTTAAAATTAAATTAAAATTATATTATTATTATTATTATGATAAATACACCAAATATGGAAAAAATGTTTTCAAACACAACCATAAAAAAAAGTGTTAGTTAATCAAATAAAACTACAAACTTATTAAGCCAGCCTAGATCCATCTTAACCCGATCTATCAAGCGCTGAGAGGGATCCAATCTCTCGATGTGCAAACCTCTTTTTTGGCACTTGATAGATCTAGGTTAAGATGGATCTAGGTTGGTTATATAATACTATATAATATCTATATTTGTATCTATGTGTCTCTTTCTTATTCCCTCTCTCTATCTCACCCCCCAAACATACACACTCTCTCTCCATATCTATCTCTCTCTCCCTCCCTCTTCCTCTCTGCCTCTCTCTCTTCCCTCTATCTCTCCTCTCTCCATCACTCCCTTGTCACTCTCTCTCTCTCTCTACCTTTATCCCTCTATGTCTTTCTTCTTCCTTCCCTCTCTCTCCCCCTCCAACTTCATCTCTCTCTCCTCTCTCTTAGTCCTTTCTCTCCCTTTCTCTCTCACCTCCCTCTATCCCCCCCATCACTCTCTCTCTCTGCCTCCCTGTCTCTCTCTCTCTTTCCCTTCTCTCCCTATCTACATCCCCACCTATTCTCTCTCTTCCCTCCTTTCTTCTTTCCCTCTCTCCCTATCCATCTATCCCTTGTCACTCCCTCTCTCTCTCCAGCTCTATCTCCCTATGCCTTAGTTCTTTCATCCCTCTCTCTCCCCTCTCTCTCTTCCTACCTCGTTCTCTCCATCTCCCCCCATCACTCTCTCACTCGCTCTTTCTCTCTCTCTCTCCACCCTCCATCTTTGTCACTATCTCCCTCCCCCTCTCTTCCCTTCAATTTTCTTGCTATCATCACTTGGATCCTTAGTTAAGATAGATCTATGTTGGTTCTTACTAATATTTGTATTATATAAATTTCACATCTTTAAATACAAAAGTATTCTCATTTTTAATTTTATTAAAACCTTAATTTAATTTATATGAGAATAATTTAGTAGTCAAGAGGATAGAGGGTTTATATATATCTCAAAACTAATTACAACCCTTTTCCTATTAGCTTCAAATAAAAAATGTTATAAAATTAAATTAAATTAAAATATTTTTATTGTGAAATAAGTTATGGTTTTTGGGCATGTGGTATTGATAAGCCATAATATTGGCCCATGGTATTGTAACAAAGCCTATTTACAAGTTAATAATATCCATGGTAAAGTGGGGGTGAATATCGATGGATTCTTATAAAATATTTTGATTTTGAAATAAGTTATGTTTTTTGGGCATGTGATATTGATAAGCCATGGTATTGGCCCATGGTATTGTAACAAAGTCTGTTTCAAGTTAATAATATCCATGGTAAAGTGAGAATGAATATCCATGGTTAAGAATATTTTCATATTGTTATAAAATATTTTGATTGTGAAATAAGTTATGTTTTTAGAGCTTGTGGTATTGATAAGCCATAGTATTGGCCCATGGTATTATAACAAAACCAATTTTTTACAAGTTAAAAATATCCACTGTAAAGTGGGGGGTGAATATCCATGGTTAAGAATCTTGTCATATTGTTATAAAAGGTTTTGGTTGTGAAATAAGTTATGGCTTTTGGGCTTGAGGTATTGATAAGCCATGGTATTGGCTCATGGTATTGTAACAAAAACTATTCACAAGTTAATAACAAAATCAAAATATAACAAATTGAATTTTATTATTTTTATTATTAATTGAGCCAACATTTAGATTTTTGCACTCATCCCCATACTTTTGACTTTTATTATTATTATTACTATTATTATTTAACTAAGCCCATATTTAGAATTGTTTACATACTTACATTACACCTACACATTTACTCTATACTCTATAAATATTGCATTTATTGTTTTTAGGGAGGGAAATTTTAACATTTTTGAAAAAATTCAGCCTTAATTTTGATGTAAAAAATCCCTCCCAATTCCAATATTCATTTACATTAGTATATTTTCACTTTCCATAGGGCGGAGGGAAAACGAGTAGATATTTTCACTTTTCATAGAACGGGAGGGAAAACGAGATTGAAGCGAGTTGTGAATTAAATTTTCACTTTTCTTAAGGTGGAGGGAAAACAAGAAGCATATTTTCACTTGAAGCGAGTTGTGAATTAAATTTTCACTTTTCATAAGGTGGAGGGAAAACTAGTAGCATCTTCTCACATTTCATAGGGTGGGAGGGAAAATGAGATTGAAGAGAGTTGTGAATTAATTTTTCACTTTTCATAAGGCGGAGGGAAAATGAGTAGCATATTTTCACTTTCAAAGGGCGGGAGGTAAAACGAGATTGAAGAGAGTTGTGAATTAATTTTCACTTTTCATAAGGCAGAGGGAAAAGAGTAGCATATTTTCACTTTTCACAGGGCGGGAGGTAAAACGAGATTGAAAAAAGTTGTGAATTAAGGTTTTACCAGTAGCAGACTGATATGGAACCCCACCATTGGATCTTCAATCCATTAATGGCACCCAGGTATGTTTCATTTCTAGCCACATATTTTCACTTTTCACAGGGCAAGAGGTAACATGAGATTGAAAAAAGTTGTGAATTAAGGTTTTATGAGTAGAAGACTAATATGGAAGCCCACCATTGGATCTTCAATCCATTAATGGTGCCCAGTATGTTTCATTTCTAACCTCACTGCATTTCCACCCCACTTTTAGTCTTCTTCCACACATTGGATCTTCAATCCATTAATGGCTCCCAAGTATGTTTCATTAGGTAAAACAAGATTGAAAAAATTTGTGAATTATGGTTTTACGAGTAGAAGACTGATATGGAACCCCACCATTGGATCTTCAATCCATTAATAGCATCCAGGTATGTTTCATTTATAACCTCACTGCATTTCCACCCCACTTTTAGTCTTCTTCCACACATTGGATCTTCAATCCATTAATGGCGCCCAGGTATGTTTCATTTCTAACCTCGCTACATTTCCACCCCACTTTTAGTCTTCTTCCACACAGGGAGGAGTACACGCACTTAGATTTCTGGTTCATCCTTGCTTTTAAGTTTACGAGTAGCATATTTTGACTTTTCACATGTAGCATATTTTCACTTTTCACAGGGACGGAGGGAAAACGAGATTGAAGAGAGTTGTGAATTAAGGTTTTACCAGTAGCAGATATCGAACCCCACCATTGGATCTTAAATCCATTAATGGCACCCAGATATGTTTCATTTCTAACCTTCCACCCCACTTTTAGTCTTCTTCCACACAGGGAGGAGTACACACACCTCAGATCTCTGGTTCAAAATTCACTATTTTTTTCATCCTTTCTTTTAAGTTTATAATATTTGTGTGGCACTTTGTTACTGTTTGCAGGGATGGCATTGGCATTTGATGACTTTGGGATGCCATCGCACCCTGTTGTATTTCTGTTAATTTAGTATCTCTTTATTTTTGTCTTATTTCTCCAGTAGAAGCAATCTATCATCTCAACTCCTCTTGTTTTTATTGTGGTTCTAGTGTAATGGGTGAATAAACTAACTACATTGTATCTTGCCTTTCCTACCAGCTATTTTTAGAAATGTTATGTTTAAAGTGGGAGTCAGTGAAGCTAAGAGTGATATCCTGTGGGCTCATGTAAGTCTCACAAGCACAAATTGATGATTAAACGTGAAAGATGTGGGCTCATGTAAGTCTCACAAGCACAAATTGATGATTAAACATGAACGAGATGCTGGAATTTAAACACGTTTTTGGTGATACAAGAACACTAATGGACTGGGGATGCTCCTGCATCACTCATTCCAATGTCCACCAGATAGCCTTTGTTTGAAAATATCTATTGAAGTTACAATTTATTTATCATGTTAGACAAGTAGATGAATAGATTCAATAGAGAAGTGGATCCAAGCCTGAGATTCCAATGGTAGCTTTCTTGATTTCAATGATAGGAATTGGATTTGCAATGTCCACTAGATAGCCTTTGTTTGAAAATATCTCTTGAAGTTACAATTTATTTATCATGTGGCACCATTTGGTGCAGTTATAACAGATTGATTAGACAAGTAGATGAATAGATTCAATAGAGAAGTGGATCCAAGCCTGAGATTCCAATGGTAGTTTTCTTGATTTCAATGATAGGAATTGGATTTGCAACATGCCCTGATGTTTTTAACTTCTTTCAACTTTGTCATTTGACAACATGTTTATGCCCTTGTTTGAATGCTAGAATTTAGTTATTTTCCCAATAACTATTTAGAGTAGTTTATGTTATATTTGCAGCAATAATATTTATTTATCAAGGTTCTTTGAATTTATAGGTTCATGTTTAAAGACATATACATTTGAGTTCCCCTAGGTCTAGTTCATTTTATTTCATCCTTTTATTCTATCAATCCTTTTGTTTGTTGATGATCTACAATTTGGTGATATCAGTTTCTAGCTGCAACACCTTGTTGGATTTCTTAAAGATACTTCCTTGCCTTTATCTTACTATATTTCCTACAAAGCATGATTATTTATTTGCATACGTAGGGTTGAAGTTTAAGCATTTGGTTCAACATTTGAAGGACAATTTTCTTATATGATTTGGTTCTATTTGGCAGTTATATCAAACTTGAGAAGAAGAAGTAATGGGATTTCTTGATCCCTATGTAAATATAGTTTGCTTAGATTGTAATGAGGCTGGTGATGGTGATCATTTATTATTGTGTGATCACTATGATTCAACATATCATACATATTGTGTTGGCCTTGGAAGGCTATCCATGAAGGAGATTGGTATTGTCAAGGCTATCAAACATCTATGCCTGGACAGTCCAGCACACATGATGAAGATATTGAGGATTTTGCGCTTGATTTTGACAATGGGGATGAAGCTTAGGAATCAGAGGATTTGTGGAAGATGCTCTAGTTGGGATGGTTGTAGAAAGACTAAACTTAGAGCTCAATTTATCATCACCTTTTTCTTCTGCTCCTCTCGCAGAGACAAGGCCAACTCATGTAAGAACAATTCAAAGAAGGATTTTGTGACGAAGCGCTCCAAATCCATCTCCTAGATTGCCAGATGCAACAAGGGCTTCACTTAGGCAAACTGAAGTATCTAGGACTACATCAAAAGTATCCATTGTATGGACAAAAACTCTCTCAGGTTAGTACATACTTCAGGAGCATGTACAGGCTTTACATGATAGTTGTTCTGTACCAAGAAAAGGCTTTTATTAGTTTTCACCTAGCTCTTCCCTTGACATATTTGGGGCCAGATATGGTATTGATGCAATTGTACAACCCACACCCAACAACAAGTCGCTTCTCTTTCGTGAATCGGTTCGAAGAAGTAATTTAGCCCCTGTTTTAGAGATGGAAAATTATATAGTTAAATATAATGTTGATCAAGCGTGGGCAATGATGGAACGTACTCTAACATCAATAGAAGATAATATAGGTTCGACTAATTCTCATAAATATGGAAGACACTGGTAGGGATCATCTTCTGGTCATTAAAAAATGATCTATAAGAATTAATGGGTAATGTAAGGTCAAGTGTTGTGAGCGGAAGCATCTTAACTGCTCATGTACAATCAGGAACTAGCTATAGTCAAGATAGACACATTCCTGCAACTACTAATTATTTGGAAAATCCAAAGAGGATAACAGTGGAGATCTCATGTAGAGATGTTGGAAATAATAGGTTTCCAGTACCTAGTGTTTCTAATGAGATATTGGGTATAATATTATCTGAAATAAGTAACAGTTTACATCATCAGCTAAACAATGGTACTTCATTTAGTAAACCTCATGAAAATGGAGTCTGCAAAGTTGAAGGTGCAAAGGAGAAGGTGATCTCCATGGCAAAATCTCACATGAAGCACACACTCACAACGGAACATAGGTAAAAGCATATGTATTTTTCCTTCTTTTATGGTTTGTCTCTATAGAGTTGATTTTATTGGGTATACACTATATGCATCTCAAAATTTCTCTTTAGGAAATCCTATTTTTATTCTTTCCAAGAAAAACTCTCTGGGGAATCCCAGTGAATGTTTCCCCACATTCATGGATGGCATCCCTGGTAAACACATTGGCATTGACTAGTGCACCTCACCCAAGGTATTTTGAACAGGGAACCTGCCAGCACAGAACTAGCCAAATACCCAATAACATTAATGACATTCGTTTGGGCTAGCCCCTTAGGCTCAATAAATCATAATCAACTACACTATTTTCCATATTAACATATTTATTCTATTTAACATTTTGTTAGAGTAACCATAACAATCCAAGCCTGTTACTATTTTTATTTTGGTTTTTAATTCCTTTTTTGGTGTGGTGACAACTTTATATGACTGTATAGATGTTTATCTTTCTCAGAGTATATGTTGAAATGTAGATGCTCTCTTACATTCTACCTTGTCTGTTATGTATTGATGGATTTCAGTTTCATTAGTTGTGACCAAAGAACTATGTCAAGAATGTATACAAGGATTCTTATATCACTATTTATAAACTAAACTTTGTCCTTAAACAAGCAAATTAGATCCTTAATGCTACATATTTGCATCTCAAGGAACTTCTAATCCTAATAAATGAGGTGAAATTTAAGTGTTTCTATGAATCCAAATCTCAGGTTTTGTGAATTCACTCATATATGGTCCTCAAAAAGCAAAGTGAAATTTAATTATTTCCAAATCTTAAGTTCTTTGAATTCACTCAGATTTGGTGCTAGAATCTTTTGAGAAAACAAGAAGAATTTGTTAGGCCCTTATACTACTAGTGTAACCCCTTATTGTTATTAGTACAACCCCCTTATTATATTGTTGTACCCATGTAGTCCCCATATTTGTTATTGTTGTGCCCAATAGAATCTCACTACTGTTATTATTGTGCCCTTACATTATTATTGTTATGTTGGCTCTAATTATATTATGACCCCTTAGACTCCTATATATAAAAAGGAGGTCTTGTCATTTGTATCATCTAAGGATTGTTCATTTGTGTAATGTAAACGAGGTTGCGCCCTCAAAAAGGCTTATTTCTAAGGTGTTCATCTCTCTTTTCTATCTTTTTGTGAGTTGGTTTCATAACAATTGGTATCAGAGCTTTGGATTCTAGGGTTTCGCTGCTCCAAATAGCTCATCATGGCATTTGCACTATAACTTTTGTTCTGTGACATTTCAGATGCTAAAACAAAAACCCATTTGGGCTAAAGTCGTTCTAAACCTCGGGTCTTAATTTCAGAGCTTTTCATGCTATATTTACGGGTATATACTTTGAGGAAGTTGGCCTTTTTGCAAACTCCTGAATTACATTCCAAACAGGTGACCTGGGGAAAATAATCATAACTTCTTTTATGAGAATCAGATTGAAATTTCATGAGAAGTTACAGAAATAGGACGAACTATATTTTCTTGTATATATTTTTTAGATCCAATGGTCGAAACAATGAGACGTGATACGTCATAAAAGTTAGCTCTACTGAACTAGTCTATAATCAGGTCACCGTGGGAGATTTGGCATAACTCTTGGTTGGAGAATCCAATTTGGATCAGACTGGTGGCATTGGAAAGAGGACGAAGATTGCTACTATAGGTCGCAATTTCAAAACTAGAAGATTCGAAATTATAGAGTTACAGTCGCTTCAAGATCGAGCTCCTAAAATCAAGAAAAAGCGAGATGAGGAAGTTTGATGGCAAGGATCCGGTAAATTGGATACTACAGATGGAGAAATATTTTGATCTACATGGTGTACCACTGTTACAAAAGGTATGTATTGCATCTAATTATTTATAACCGAATCAATTTTTATGGTATAAAGGGCTTTGTTCTCGTAAACCACTTGTCACATGGTCAATTTTCACGGAGGAAATGATAGCACATTATGAGGATACAAAGAGAAACACCTTCTTTAGCCAATTGATAAATCTCAAACAAAAGTGTTCAATGGAGGAATTTTAAAAATTGAATATAAGGGAGGATGATATTCTAGAGAAATAGAGGATTGATGTGTGCATAGGCACTTTAAAGGATAACATTCAACATGAGGTTCGTCTTTGGGAACCTGATTCATTGGAGAAGGTTTTTAGGTTGGCAAGAAATGTGGAAAGAAAAATTATGGAAACAATGAATTCTACCCCTCACAACTATAAACATGGAAGTGTTGTTTCTCCTAGCCTTCCACAACCTACAAGGGTGACACCACAACAATTGGAAGAAAAAAGAGAAAAATGGCTTTGTTACAATTGTGATAGCAAATGCACTAAAGGTCATAAGTGTGCTGAGAAGAAATTATTTTACATATATTATGAAGAGGAGGAAGAAAAGGATCAAGAAACATCAAAAGAAGAGGATATACACCAAGAACCAACCCTAGAGAAAGAAGAAATGAATCCAGCCATATCTTGTAAAGCACTGGCAAGAATTACCACTCCTCAAACTCTTAAGATAGAAGGACATATCACGAAGAAAAAGGTTCAAGAAGTGAAAGATCACATCGAGAAAGAAGAAATGAATCCAACCATATCTTGTAATGCATTGGCCGGAATTACCACTCCTCAAACTATCAAGATAGAAGGACATATCAAGAAGAAAAATGTTCAAGAAGTGAAAGATCACATTGAGCAACAAGAAATGAATCCGACCATATCTTGTAAAGCATTGGAAGAAATTACCACTCCTCAAACTCTAAAAATAGAAGGACATATCAAGAAGAAAAAGGTTCAAGTAGTGAAAGATCACATCGAGCATCAACAACAAGTTCTCCAACTTTTAAAGGACAATGCCACTTTGGTGCAGAATCGAATGAAACAATAGGTAGATCAACATCGCAGTGAAAAATGTTTTGATGTAGGTGATTAGGTATTTTTACGGCTACATCTCAAGCAAGCTATTTATGAGAAGGAAATATTGGCAATACTACATGCACTTAAGAAATGGCAACCTTACCCAATGGGAAGACACTTCAACGTAAAAAAGGACCATGATAGTCTTAAATACTTTTTAGAAAACATATTATCTTTAGAAGAACAGAAAATATGGGTCACAAATATGTTGGGTTATTACTTTGACATCATCTATAGAAAAGGAAAGAAAAATTTTGTTGCAGATGCACTCTCAAGAAAGGATGAGGATGTCGAAGCATTGTTTTGTGTTATTTCTATTATCCAACCAGACTGGATAAACGAAGCAAGGGATGCATGGAAGAAGGACAAAGAAGTGTGGCCACTCATTCAAAGGTTGTAGAAGATCCCAATTCAAACAATATTGCCAGAACTTGAAGAGGAAGGAAAAATCATATTGGAACCTGGAGCAGCCACAGAAACAAGAACTCGATAGCTATGAAATCGATCAATTTCAGAGTATCTCATCAAGTGGAAGAACTTGCCTACTGAAGATTCCACATGGGAGGACAAGAATTTTATACAGAAGCATCAAGAACTACTCAAGCATTGAGGACAACACTATTTTAAGGAGAGGGGCATGTTAGGCCCCTATACTACTAGTGTAACCCATTATTGTTATTAGTACAACCCCATTATTATATTGTTGTACCCATGTAGTCCCCATATTGTTACTATTGTGCCCCATAGAAGCCCACTATTGTTATTATTGTGCCCTTACATTATTATTGTTATGTCACCTCTGATTATATTACGACCCCTTAGACTCCTATATATAGAAAGGAGGTCTTGTCATTTGTATCATCTAAGAATTTTTCATTTGTGTAATGTAAAGGAGGTTTCCCCCTCAAAGAGGCTTATTTCTAAGGCATTCATCTCTCTTTTATATCTTTTTGTGAGTTGGTTCGTAACAGAATTTCTTTTAGTTGCATTCAAATTTTCCAAACATAATACTAAATTTCTCCTTGACTAAAATTCTCTGTGAAATGGCTTTGGGATTGAAAATTTTGTAAATATTTTTAGGGAAACAACCCAAAATACTTTTTTAGATTAGAGTTTTATAACCTTATGTATGTTGCAAATGTCTGATAGAGTTTTCCCAAAAACTGATCATAATATGATGTAGATGTGCTGGACAAACTAGATAATTTTGAATTAATAATCACTTAACATAAATGATATATTAGGTTGCATAAATATATAACTTCGAAGCATGAACCAAAGAAGAAATATCAACGAGATTGACATATTCTTAATTGAGTTGAATGAGGCTAGGAATAACTTTGACTAGAGGGTGTTGAAAATGGCATAATTTTGTTTTGGTTGGATAGGTTTAGAACTAAAAATCAGCATTTTCCTTACTTGCATAACTTGGGAAGATTTTTGTATCTCAAGTCTCAACCTTATTGAATAGTATGATTTATGCCTTGCAATGTTGAGATATGTTGTGATACCACTTGCTAGTAACCTAAACACTTTGGATGAAAATTTAGTTGTGAATTTTACTTGCAAAAAATATAAATGAAAATATAGATTAATTGTCCCTTGTGTAGGATTTCCTTGAAATTTTGCTACTTCTTGAATGAATAAATCTGAAACTAATTATTGCACCAAGACAAAAAATATCTCTACCAATTTGTAGTGGAATAGAATAGAAATAAAACACATTCACATTACAGCAAAAAAAAAAAAAAAAAAATTCTACGGAACCCAACTGGGAAAACCCTCTACTAGCTGTAGAAATTTAAAATATTATCCATATTAGACTTTGAGACACCTTATTCAAGACTAGGTTCATTGATGCTTATTTCTTTCCATATTCATTTTCATAAGCATTAGGGTTTTTGTCCATCAAATCAGAGTAGCTATAAAGTGTCTCTTTGATTTCAGAAAGCAGATCAGGATCAACTTCATCCATGAATCCCCTAGAAGGCTCATCAGTAGCAAGAAGAAAGGTCTTTTTTTTCATCACATGCATCCATCATAATCACTGATTTGTCGTCATTTCTTTCAAAATCATTTTCATTATTAGATGCAAAAGGTAATTTTGTATGATATAATCCTTAGGTAACCAACCTCAGACATATTGTTGGTCAATTTATGGTGTTTGAAGTTTATTGAGTTTGAGTTTTATCATGAAACTACTAGAAGCGTACTAGCATGGGTGAGTTGATTATCTCTATAACAATGTAATGGTTTGATCTAGTCCTTGAAAGGAACTTATAATCAATGGTCAAAATTTCACATTCCTTTCATTTTTTTATCTTCACATATAACAAATATCTTGATGTTATGACCTCTAGCTAGATATATACAGTAACTTCCACTCAAAAGTTGGATGCCATCATTTTGGAGCTTGAGCTTAGTCAACTTACCTTTGTTTGAGTTGAAAATGTCATTAGATCTCATTATATCATCTATTGCAGAGCATGAATTCAATCTACCTTTGTTTCAGTTAAAAATGTAATTAGATCTTTCTATATCATCTTTTATAGAGAATGACTCCAATTTCTCACAGTCCATTTTCTTGAGGTATAACAAAGCTACTTTAATTCATTAAACTTACTTTTCATATTCTATTTGTTGATTGTGATTCTACAGGCCACATCTGCATTGGAATAGGGGCATATTTAATGAAGTGTGGAAGGAGAGGGAAGCTTCAGTTATGTCCTTTCAAACTTTCTAATGTATGTAATAAAATTAAAAAAAAAAAAAAATCTCCATAGAATGTTGTGCTTTAACTTTTTCTTTTGATAATGGATTATTTATGTGATCTCCCCTCTCTTACACACAACCAGAGTCTAGACATACATGGTTTTTTGCGATATGTGGACAATGGACCGATTTATGCTAGCCATTTATCTAGAAATTTACACTGTAGAAGGTCAAGCATTTACAGTTGAATATTTCCTTGCCACTAAATTAGAGTTGAAGATTCAAACTCCTATTTGTCAGGCATATACCTCACTTTTAAATCAATTTATTTTTGACTTCGTATAGAACTTCCATGGTAGGGTAAAGAGTGATCACTACCATTGCTTAATATTTCTACAAACCAAGTAAAGATTCCAAATGTGTATAAATTAGTGGCTCCTTGGAGAATCCCAAGAGAGGCGCTATTGTAGCAACAAGAAATTCGTTTATTTTGAGTTCTTCATTAGTGCATTGATAGTATATTGTTTATTCGATACAATACCTCAATAGTGTAAGATCAAATTACAGTTAAGCCTGTCATAATATTTTGACTTACCCTCTTAGAGGGAAACCAGAGTGTGTGTCAATATTTCACGTCACAATTGTATCATGCAAAGTTTACCTAGGACAATTTTTGTGGATCTAAGCAACAAGATACCTGTTGGAATTCAAGAGGCAACAATACTACAAAGTGGGAAAGAGGTTTCATAGTTAACCTGGCTTTCACATTATGGTTGGAGTTGGTTTGTTGGCAAGATGCTAGATACCCCAATTTCCTTTTTATGAATGAGTGCAAGATTGAATCCTTCGACATATTCCTCGCTCAATTGTCATTAAGTGATGGGTTTTCTCAAAAGTGCTTCACACCTATAAACTTTACTAGAGTTGTTCTTGAGTCTTTGGAGGTGGTTAGCTTTTCAAAGCACACACGTACAAGAAGAGAAGAAATAATATGTCTGGCCAATTTGAAGTTATCTACCTGTGAATAGGGTGTTCCCATTCTTAAACCTGACCACTCGCTCTACTTCTTTCTAGTGAACAACTTTGGGACTTGCCATGAATTGTGAGACAATTCCAACCCCATAACTATAAATTTCTTATTTAAATCTATACCCAATAGATTAGAATCTGCACAAGGAAAACTCCATTCTTGTTTCAAAAGAACCTGCAATTGACTTGTACCATGCTATTTAATATTTTCTGTATTTATTCGCATCCTTGGTTTGTGACATAAAGATGCAACAGGCTACCTTGCATTTTCTATACTAACACTCCTAAAAAATAATAAAGTATGCCCAAATCTATCATTTCAAATGATCTATGTACCTCACCTTTTGGTTTTTCAATTATTGAAGTTGTTACTTATATTGATGAGATCTTCTACAACCGATACCACAGTGACAATATATGTTATAGTTTTATCTGTGTCTCTCTGAAGGTGTTTCTCCATCAGTAGAGCAACAATACACTGCAGTTTCCATTTTGGGGATAAGTGTACCCAGTAGCAACCTTGGCCTGTGTGCAGCTGGGTTGAATGCACATTAGACTCTGTATGTTGTTTTGAAGGTGTTTCTCCTTCAACAATACTTCATCTCAGTAGATCCTTTTGGTATGCACCTTTAGTAGATGTATGCAGCCTTGGTATACATGTTGTAGACTACAATTTTCCTATGAGGTTGTAGCATCGATGAAAGAAGTGCATCGCTTTTAGGCATCTTGTGGTTGTTGTATGAAAGCATGTTTGTTTAGTGTTTCCCAAACTTAGATACAACCATATTTAGTATGCTTTTATAGTTTGACTTAGATGCTCACTTTTCTTAATTCAGGTGTTTTTCTTACTTCTGCTTTATGCATAGATATATCTTTAAGAAAAGTGCACAGTAGAGAAGGGTTCTATATTTTGAGCAGGGGACACACTTCTAGGTAGGAGGTACTCTATTCTAGGAAGCTTTTTCCATGTAGGTTAGGTGCTTTATCCGAGAATCCCAAGAGGTGTTATTGTAGCAATAAGAACTTCGTTTATTTTGAGTTCTTCATTAGTGCATTGATAGTATATTGTTTATTCCATGCCATGCAATACCTCAACAATGTATTATCAAATTACAGTTAAGATTGTCATAATATTTTGACTTGCCCTCTTTTAGAGGGAAACTAGAGCGTGTGTCAAGCTTGCACGTCACAATTGTATCGTGTAGAGTTTACCTGGCACGAGTTTTGTGGATCTAAGCAGCCAGATACCTATTTGAATTCAAGAGGGAACAATACGACAAAGTGGGAAAGAGGTTTCGTAGTTAACCTGCCTTTCACATTATGGTTGGAGTCAGTTTGTTGGAAAGATCCTCGATATCCCAACTTCCTTTTTATGACTGAGTGCAAGATTGAATCCTTCGACCTATTCCTTGCTCAATTCTCATTAAGCGATGGGTTTTCTCAGAAGTTCTTCACATCTATAAACTTTACCAAAGTTGTTATTGAGTCTTTGGATGTGGTTATCTTTTCAAATCACACACGTACAAGAAGATGAGAAATAATATCCCCGACTAATTTCAAGTTATCTTCCTGCGAATAGGGTGTTCCCTTCCATAAACCTGACAACTCACTCTGCTTCTTTCTAGTGAACAAATTTGGGACTTTTCATGAGTTGTGAGACAATTTCAACCCCATAACTATCAGTTTCTTATTTAAAGTTATACCCACTAGATCAGAACCCGCACAAGGAGAATTACATTCTCGTTTCAAAAGAACCTGCAATTCACTTATACCATGTTATTTAATATTTTATGTATTTCTTCGCATCCTTGGCTTGTGACATAAAGACGCAACAGGATACCTTGCATTTTCTATACTAACACTCCTAAACAATAATAAAGTATGCCCAAATCTATCATTTCAAATGATCTATGTATATCATCTTTGGTTTTTCAATTATCGAAGTTGGTACCCATATTGATGAGATCATCAAAAACCGAGGCCACAGTGACAATATCTATTAGAGTTTTATCCGTGTTGCACTAAAGGTGTTTTTTCTTCAACAACATTATAATACATTTGTCGAGCAGTAAAAAGGGTCTTTTTCACCTCTATTTACCCTACATTAACTTGTCAACCCAGGAATGATTTGTTATCTCAAAGAGTGTACTCATTTTGAGGTGGTCATTTGTCGGAGTAATGCTAGTAGTATAGTGCTTTAAATACAAGAGTAAACGAATGCTTGAAATAAGATCTACTTACAGAAAAGAAACTTAAAACTCAAATCATGCACTCAAAAAGCTACAACAATTTATTAGTCAAGGGTACATTAATGGTAACTCTTCCCTCTGTAAACTGATGTAATTAAAAGACAATCAAGGAAAAGATCATCAATCTGGGAACTAAACAACATATGTCAATGCTCACTACAGTCTTAGATCATTCGGCACACCAAAGCAGTGATAATTCAATTGACAGGAAATGGAACATCAACTATTCTTATGAACATGATTGAATAGCAAAACCTCAATCTACATAAATGAATGCAACAATAATTATATCCTACAGGAATTAAGTAACAATCCAAACAGAAATGAAATATAGAACAGCAACTTCTACAACAAACCAGGTCGAATATCACACACGGCATGCTTAATATTGAAAGGAACAGTAATCTAGCTTCGATACAACAAGTATGAATCATAGTTATAAAGAGTAGCAATTGTGATTTGCAATGGAACAGCAATCCCCAATTGAACAACAATCGTGTTTAATGGTAAACCATAGATAAATACAGTAATACCAATTTATGAATGTACAACACGGTTACTTTGTAATCGAACAGCAATGGAAATCTGTAAGGAACAACAATGTTATATCAATGGATAAAGGAACAACAATGCGTTATAAAGTTAGAATGAACAACACAACATTCCTGTAACAGAGAACAACATTACTTAGTCAAGCATAAACAATATATAACAGAACCGTTATGTAAAAAAACAAAACACATCAGATTATTGAACAGAGCTAATGAAGAAAATCAAACCACACACGAATTGGAAATAATGGTACAGGAGCAAGTGTTCCACTAGGGCTAGGCCCTTAGCCTCCAGGGACACACTGCTTGAGATTACTCCAGAATAAAAGATGGAACGACAACCAAATTTATACTAAAGCATCAAAATAGAGTTACAGTGAATCGCTCTTCAACAAGAGTCGATGATAAAAGTTTCAAATACAAAACGGGCTAGCAGTGCTGCCCCTTCTTGTAACAATCGAGCGAACATATCAACGATACAAAAAATCGTTAAGATAGCGATCCCTCAGGATCAAAGGATCCTGAGAGATTCACCAAACTGTTAATTCTCAGTTATCCTCTTGTTCTCTTGCTCCAATTTGGTATCTCCTTTTCCCCTTCCTGACTGATATGCTCCAATTTGGATCGCCTTGTTTGCATGTGGTTCCCTGTCAAAGGGACAGCAGTTAACTTTGTCCTGTCTTTTCCTTTGGGACGAAAATCTTCCGTTTTCTCCTTTTCCTGCATAAGAAAATGGTGATTATTAGTTATTTCGCGTTACATACAAATCCTATAGATTTTATCATAATTTCTTATTATCTACCTAGTTCATGATGCAAAGAGGTTATGAGTTTTAAGGACAAGATTACAAAATAAATGATAATAACATACCTTCTCCAGTGCTCAACACACCCCTCTGCTTACCCTTTTTCATGCCCTGATGAAAACATTGTAGTTGAAATGCAAGGCAATGAGGGAGTAGGCTGGAGATGGGATCTCATGAGGTGTTCTATAGCCATGATGCCTAGCTAGGTGTTCAAAAAGATGTCCTGTCTAACCCTCAGGCATTTCATACAAGGCTTGGTATCCTAGTGCAGGGTGCCAAATAACCGGACTGAAGAACCTACAGCCTAACCAAGATGGGCCTTCTCTCAAAATAAGTTCACCATAGAGACCCAAGCGATCAGCAGTTAGCTTAAAGTTCTCATAGTTAAATGGTTCCCTGAGTTGGATGTTTGGATTAGAAGTCTGATATCAGAATTTGGCAGCTGCAATGGCAAGGTCCTTGATGGTAAAGAAATACTCTATCCCTTGCCGATTGATTGTTGTATGAATAGGTCCTAATGCCTCAATCACGCACGGAATCCTCATTAGGTTCCTATGTTTATTCCACAACTATAATGGGTCTCTAGGTTCAGCTCGCACCCATAAGTCTAATCCATTTTCTTGTCTTTGAAGGGCATTGTAGGCTTTAAGCCATTTTATTTGATTAACACCAAAAGAAATGAATGCCTGCAGTTTGATATCCCCAATGAAAGGGCTAGGATTCTGCTCTGTTTCTTGATCTAACACAAGGTTGTGCAGATAGAATTCACATAATAATATTTGAACCTTCACCCCATAGTGCTTACAACAATTTATGAAATCGTCAATAGTGTTTATTTCTATAGGGGCTCTAGATTTGACAGCTTTAATTTTCAATTGCAAATTTCGTTCCATTAAAGACAAGGCATAGTTCATAGCAGGTGCTCTACATGCTAGGATGTCAATATACAAAGAGCATAAAGTATCCATTTGTTTGATGACTACATCTAGTCTATAAGTTACCTTTTTGACCCTTTCTTCTTCCTTTCACCATCATTCAAAGGCCTGTCTTTCAGATAAGTTGACGTTCCTCAACTGCTGTTGTAATTTTTCATACTTTTCTCGAGAGGCAGTCTGTTCTGTAAGTTTCTCTACTGTTTTCTGGGCTTGCACCAAATCCTTTCACAGAGTTACTTTCCTCAAATCACTATCCCACATAGTAGTTGTAAGTGGGAGGTTTACTTGAATCTTCTTATTGCATCGTCCTATGTTCATGGTTCGAATTTCCTCAGAGGATTGTGCCTCTGTCTGAACTTCTTTGTCACAGGCTGATATATTATCTGTTTGTACTTCAACATGGGTGACAGCTAAATGTTGTTCCTTTTGGTTTTGAATGGAAGGCTGGACTTGAGTCCTCCTAATCTTTTTCTTGAGGGGTTTCGCCGGAATGGTTGCATGCTTTACCATCAAGGTCCTTTTTTCTTTCTTTCCCATTTTCAAAACCCTGATTTGTTGTCGAAGTCGTGCTATCACGTTAAGCAATCTTTGTTGTTCTTTTCATAATCTTTTAATTTCTTCTATTTTCTTGGAAGGAATAGCTATTTGTTTACTCGGGCCTGGACTTTCGCCTTGACCAATTCCCTGGTTTTCTTCTTGGGGTGATTCCTCATTGTTTTGATCAGGTTGTTCAGGAGTAGAAACCCTTGCTTGTTCTGTTATTTCCTGGGTAACTTCTTCTTCCACCCCTTCTCCTTCAAGAAATTCTTCTAATGTAGTCTGACTAGGAACAGATTGTTCCTCTTATATAGATATACTTTCAGCATGAGCAGAGTGATTCTCTTCTTCTTCTTCCTCATCGCACAATTCTTCAGATGCACTCTTATCATGAATAGAGTGCTCCTGCGGTCCTTCTTCCTTGTTGCACAATTCCTCGGATGCATTTTTGTCATAAGCAGAATGCTCCTTTGGTTCTTCTTCAGTGTGGAGGTTTAGTGGGCTGAGAGGTTGAGCATATTTGCCCATATTGGCCAAAATTTGGGCCAATTCATCCTCTTGCAATGGATTTTGCAATGGGATTCCTTCGCGTTTCTCTGTTTCTTCCTCCACCTGCCTAGACTGCTCAGTCTCTTCCTCTATTTCTCCTTTCTATTGCGGGGGTTTATCATCCCCTAAATCACCTATCTCCACCGGTTGACTGGTATTACCTTGGGAATTTTCCAACCTCCCTCTAATCCATGCCAATCTATCGTATTTCCTTCGTTTTAGTGGTCTATTCGATGTACTAGTAGCATGTTTTCGTTTTGGGGCTGGCAAAGCCAGTCCCCCGTCTATTGTGAAGATCAGTTCCTCCCAACTGCTCTGTTGTTGAGCAAGACTGTAGCTAAATATCAGTCATATCAACCCATGGTGACTTACTACCAATTCTATGTGGCGAGATTTCTTCATGCTTCGGGCAACATCATGTAATAAAGAATTTTAAAACGCAGGGAAATTCACATTGCATTTATGTTTTAATACAGCTAAAAGTTTAAGGTGGCGTGGTCTTACCACATCTTTCATGCCTTCACAGGTGATGTAACTCTGGACGATTCTTGCCAATTCTGCCCACAGCTCTCCCAATGCTACTGCTAGAACTCCCTTTCCTCTTACAGTTAGGTTCTGCCCTTCATCTTGGAATATTTTTATGACGTTTTGCAATCTCTCCTTCTTTAGAGTCCACACAGGTCCAATGGCTGGCAATCCCAAGACCTCTGTAATTATGTCATCAGTGACTGATATCTGTCTCCCTCTTACCGTGGAGTGATGTTCTTGCAAGTTCTGCAAGAATTCAATTGCTACAGTCTCGTTGGATTGTTGTAAACGATTGAGATAAACTATCCATCCTGCCCTTGTTAGGATTTCTTATGTAGCATCAGAGACTATCAATACCTGTGGTTCTCTCCGAATTGATCTTCCTCCCATGCTTAACACACTATAAAAACATAGAGACGGCAATGGAACAGCAGGTTGTTCAAGCTGTTAGGAGACACAGAGAAAATGATGAAACAACAAGCTTGTTCAAATTCTAAATTACTAATAATTGTTGCAGAGCATAATACGGAAATAGCTTTAGAACAGCAAGCCATGCAAATTGGATAACAATATACCATTAAGCTTTACTATTCCCGAGTGAGAATTCTCCGAAAAATAGTCTAACACGTATGCCAGCAAATTATGAGGTCACCTGCTCCCCCCCACAATGTGATAGGTTGTCCTCAGCCGTCAAATGAGGGAGCAGCATGCTGAACTGCCATGGTACAGAGTCATAAAGGAATAGCGTATACCGAGATTCCATGTTTACAAATCGAGCAGGTTTCCGAAATCGAGGTGTATAATAGAATAGCTTAATAAATAAGAGAATGTCATGATATGATGCGAGATTGGGAGGATAGGACAGCTGACGTGCACAAAAAGTCTGATGTGGTCATTATCAACTTTTTCCATCATAATTGATTGTAATAGATTTTCATGTATTAAAGGTTTGGGGAAATTATATACATAATCTCATTTGACCGATTACAAAGGTATAAGACGAAGAAGGGTTTTGATAATTGCTATTGGTGTATAAGGAATGTGACTTCAATACCATCAATAGAGCTCTGTTGCCCACAGGTGTCCATAACCTTGACAGAGTTGTTTACTTCACCCATGGAACCATGATCCTTTGTGTATGCTTTAGGAAAGTGCTGTAGAATGTCAAAATGGAGGCCATTATGTAGGCTTGGTAACCAAATGAATCATAATGCCATTCACCAGGAAGGAGTGAAAGGTGGGTAGGTCGGCTCGCGATGAGACCTCCTGTTCCAAGGACTCTTTATTTTTCTTGATATGCCTCTTGGATCATATCCCTAGTGTGGTGGCCATAGTGGGAATGCCACTTCACTTTCTTCCTTATGATCATGGTAGGTTGGCTCTTGATGAGACCCCCTATCCTTCATTTGACAAACCATATTAGCAAATCATATAAACATTTTTTCTATTTTTCTCTTTTATAAAGTACTTTCCTATTTATACACAAAGGGTGGTTTAGCACTCAAGAGTAGGAATGGTGGAAGAAGTCTTAACATCTCAATAGAAAAATATACCCTTTGTTCATATTCCTTTATAATGATCAAAGAGGATTATGGGAATTTAGAAAGAACTATCATGATAAAGATAACGAATCATATCAGTATTAGTTGAATAATGACAGCAAAGTGATGAATAGTTGTGTCGTTTCCTCTTTTCTCCTATCAATTCAAATCAATTTCTTGTAAAAGATAGTGATTTTATGTAATTTGTTGATTTCAGTATCCTCTATTTTTGTATTCATTGCATAAGTGTATAGCTGTGCTCTAAAACACAAGAAAAAGGAAGAAAAATGCTCGAAATTATTGTACATTGAGAGGAACAGTAGCTATCCTTTAATTGGAACAGCAAAGAAAAACAAGCGCAAGTAAAAGAAATGTGAAAATACCGTCCTTTCAAAAAGGAAAAGCAGCAAAATGAAGGTGTTGTTCCTTCAAAAAGGAACAACAGAAAACACAAGTGTTGTTCCTTCAGAAAAGGAACAGCGGAAAATGCAAGTGTTGTTCCTTCGGGAAAAGGAACAGCAAAAACAAAAGTGTTGTTCCTTCGGAAAAGGAATAGCAAAAATGAAAGTGTTGTTCCTTCAGAAAAAAGAACAGTAGAAAACAAAAGTGTTGTTCCTTCGGAAAAGGAACAGCAAAAACAAAAGTGTTGTTCCTTCAAAAAAAGGAACAACAGAAAACAAAAGTGTTGTTCCTTCGGAAAAGGAATAGCAAAAATGAAAGTGTTGTTCCTTTGGAAAAAGGAACAGCAGAAATCAAAAGTGCCATTCCTTTGGAAAAGGAATAGCAAAACAAAAGTGTTGTTCCTTCAGAAAAAGGAACAACAGAAAAATGCAAGTGTTGTTCCTTCGGAAAAGGAACAATAGAAAGCGAAAGTGTTGTTCCTTCAGAAAAAGGAACAGTAGAACACAAAAGTGTTGTTCCTTCGAAAAGGAATAGCAAAAATGATGGAACTGTTGTTCCTTCGAAAAGGAACAGCAAAATGCAGAGGTGTTGTTCCTTGAAAAAGGAACAGAAAATTGGTGAGAATGTTGTTTCTTCCTAAAAAGAACACCAAAATGCAAATACAAAAATATGTACTAAAAATAATTTACGCTGACAAAAAAAAAGAATTATATACAGAATGTAAGAACAGTGGAATCACTTAATGAACTAGAGGTGAGGAAGATTTCTCTTCCTCCACCAAAATCTACATGTTAGAGTCTTCGCGGAGTTGCTGGTAGAAGGATTCCCGAGTAAGTGGTTTGCGGTATAATTGAACTTGGTGGCCATTTTCCTTAAAGGTATGTCCAGATCCGTCAATGGTGGTTAGAGTAATGGTGCCATTATCATGTACCTTCTGGATTTCGTATGGCCCCAGCCAGCGAGTCTGAAGTTTCCCCAGAAAATCCTGAAACCTGGAATCGTATAAGAGTGCCCAATCTCCTTCACAGAAGACTTTCTTTTTAATGAGTGCATCATGCCATTTAGCTCACTGTTGTTGGATCAACGCAGTGTGTTGAAGGGCAGAGAGCCTGATTTCATCTAGCTCATTGATCTGTTGTAATCTATTAATCTGTGCCTTGTTTAAATCTAGACTGACTTCTTGTGTTGTTCGCAGTGTCTGTATTTTGAATTCTATCAGAAAGATGGGTTCCTTTCCAAATACTAGTTGGTATGGTGAATAACCATTAGTGCTTCTCCATGTTGTTCTGTAAGCCCACAAGGCTTCTAGCAATCTTGTAGCCCAATCGTGTCTGTGTGACGCAATGGTTTTTGTCAGGATTGCTTCTATTATTTTATTGGTGCTTTCTACTTGACCATTTGCCTGTGGGTGGTATGGAGTAGTAATTTTATGCTGGATATGATAGTTTTTTAGCGTTGCAACAATTTGTTACCAGCAAACTGTGGTCCTCCATCCGTAGTTATATCTCTTGGGAGGCCATATCACACAAATATATGGAACAAGAACTGTATGACGGAATCCTCTATAGCTCTCTGCAATGCCTCTGCTTCAACCCATTTGGTGACATACTCTGTTGCTACCAAAATATATGTTTTCTGGTTCGATGATGGGTTAACTGGACCAAAAAAATCAAGGGCCCATCGTTCGAATGGTTCAATGACTAGCTGTGGGTTCAAGGGAATTTCGTCGAACTGTCAAGGGCATCCTGCTCTTTGGCATTTGTCACAAGCTTGAACAAACTTCTTTTCATCTTTGAAGATCGTGGGCCAATAATACCCTGTTTGTAGCACCTTGTGACCAGTTCTCTAATCCGCGAAATGTCCGCCACACAGTCCATCGTGACAAGCTTTCAAAATGTCAAAAATTTCATCTTCACGGACGCATCTCCTGATGTGCATATCTACCCCTGTATGGAACAGGTAGCCCCCAATCCAAGAAAATCGAGTACTACGCTGGACAATCTATTTTCGTTCATTGGGGGTTAGATGTTTCAGTAATTTTCCTACCGCTAAATAATTTGCAACATCAGCATACCAGGGTGTTTTAACAGTGACAGCGAACAAATGTTCAACTGGAAATTGAACTTCAACTACTGCTACGTCCGCTGGTTTTGGCATTCGTGAGAGAAAGTCAGCTACAGGATTTTCTTTTCCAGGTCGGTCCTTTATTGTGATATCGAATTCCTGCAATAAAATCAGCGATCTGGTTACTCTACCATTTGTGATCGGTTTATTTGCTAAATATTTTATGGCAGGGTGATCTGTATATAAGATAACAAGATATCTGGTGATATAATGCCTAAATTTATTAGCATCATGTATTACAGCTAAAAATTCCTTTTCAGTAATAGTATAGTTCAATTCAGCAAGAGATAAATTCTTGCTAATATAATAAATTGCATATGGTTTTTTATCTTCTTCCTACCCAAGGACTGCTCCAATAACTGTATCTGAAGCATCTGATGAAATTTGAAATGGCAGGTCCCAATCTGGACCTCTGAGTACTAGGGTTGTTAACACAAGCTTTTTTTAGATCCTCAAAAGCACGATCACATTTTTCTTTTCAAACAAAATCAAAATTGTCTGTTAGTGCATATAAAGGTGCAGCAATATGAGAAAAATGTTCTATAAATCTTCTATAATAACCAGAAAATCCAAGAAAACTACGTACCTCTGTTTGAGTGGTAGGAGTGGGAATTAGAAAAAATATTTGAATTTTGGTTGGATCTAACTGTATTCCAGCTACTGAAATATAATGGCCTAAAATAAGTCCTTCAGTCATCATCGTATAACATTTTTCATGGCTCAAACAGAGCCTAGTGGACATGCACCACTGTAGCACTTTTTCCAGTGTGTCTAATGCTGGGTCGAAATAATCTACGTATGGTGTAAAATCATCCATGTATACTTCGAGCCCTTCATTTATTAAATCTGAAAATATGCTGAGGATAGCGCTTTGAAATGTGGTAGGGTCATTGCATAGGCCAAAAGGTAAAACTCTATAGGCAAATGTTCCCCAAGGACAAGTAAAAGTAGTTTTGTCTTGGTCTTCAAGGGCAATCTGAATTTGATTGTATCCACTGAAGCCATCTAAGAAAGAAAAGAATTTCTTTCCTGCTAAAGTGTCTAATACCTGGTCAATGAATGGAAGGGGAAAGTGGTATTTTTGTGTTGCTTTATTTAACTTTCTGTAATCTACACAAATCCTCCATTTTCCATTCTTCTTTGGCACTAGAATGAGTGGAGAGACCCATTTGCTATCGGAGATAGGGTAGATGAAGTTCACATCTAAAAGTTTTTGAAGTTCAGCTTTTACAATGTCTTTTAGATGAGGGTTAAGTCTCCTTTGTGGTTGGCGAACAGGTCTTGCATCCTTCTCTATGTAAATGTGGTGTGTACATAACTGGGGATCGATTCCTTTCATGTCAGGGTAATCCCATGCAAATGCTTCTTTGTATTTTCTCAGTAGTTGGATCAGCTTCTCTTCTTGTTTGAGAGTCAGGTTGCCATTAATGTTTAAAGTTTTTCCTGGCTCAATTTCTACAATTTTTCTATTTGAGACAGAGGTAGTAGGTATTGTTTGATCATGACTTTCTTTAATATGATCTTCTTCTAATTCATTATCAATGCTGCTTCTATCATGTGACATTGTATGTGGGATCTAGATTCATCTTGGCTAATAAAATTGTTAATGACATCATCCTCCATTTGATCTTTGAAATCGAGGGCATATTCTATGGTTAATGGGGATCTAATATTTTCGGTGAGGTATGATACATGATGTTTTTTAGTTCTTATTATTGTGACACTTGGCTGGGCTGGAGGATATAAAGCTAGATTCTTAATATTAGCCCCCCTGGTTATGTTCATAATTCCTTGTCAGCAGCCAATATAAGCGTCAGCAGTTGCAAGCCAAGGTCGGCCTAAAATCAATGGATGTCCATCAAGTCGGTTTTTTGGGTTTATTATCAGAAAATTGGTAGGTTACTCCCAGGAATCAACAGATACCATGACATCATGCAATGTGCCTTTAGGCCTAACTACAGATTGGTCAGCCAATTCTAATAAAGTGGAAGTCGGTTCTACTGATTTAATGCCCAATTTTTGACAAGTGGTGGTTGTTAAGATATTGATTGCAGCTCCTAGATCAACTAAGGCATTTGAAAAGGTTTTTCCATTGATTTTTACTATTACTATTGGATTTCCTGGGTCTTCATATTTAACAGGTGTTTCTTTTCCTGATAATAGATCGGATAAGGTACCAACTACTTGGATTGTTGGGTTATTTGTTATTCTCCTCCTTGGTTTTTTTATACATAGCTCTTTGATGGTCTTTGCATATATTGCGATGTCTTGAATGGCTTGGAGGGGTGGTATTTTTATGTACATATTTTTCAGTTCTCCCAGAATGTCAAAATCAAGATCTTGTATAGGTCGAGGTATAATTAATCATTCTGGGAATGGGGGAGAAGATGTGGTTTCTTGATCATGAGTTTGTTGTCTAATCACATCCTCTTCTTATGGTGGTTGTTCTATAGGTAACTGATTCTCAACTTGAGCGGTTTTATCTCCCTCTATCTCTATAATGTGCCCAGATCTTAATTGAAGATCATTACACTCCTTTAGATTGGTTTCTAGTGCTGGTGTTTCAATTATTTGGATAGATTGAACCAGTCTATTATTTGGATTAAGGTTGGGTTGGGCCAAGAGTTGCGGTCTTAAGTTAGATTGGGGGTTTTGTTGTAATGTTGGTAGTGTAGGTTGAGGGAGCGAAATGGTTCCTACTAGCTGATTCATCGGTCTTTGCCAGTTTGTCTGCCAAGCTTGACTCTGTGAAGTAGGAGGGGACCATTGTGCTGGATATACATTGTTTTACCAATATGGTGGGGTATAAGGAAAATTTGGCCAATTGGTGTTATAGACATTTTTGTGCCTTACAGCATGAAGCATGAAATGTCGATAATCTGAGGGATCCAAAGTCCCTAAACATGTTGTTCCTACCCGTAGAGGAACAAGGTCAGCAAACCACAACACTGAAAATCAGTTCTCCACCTGAAAACACTCAAAAACAAGCTATTTCTGGATCATGTCAGCTGCTCCACTGAGCATCTGCGCTGAATGTCAACTGCTCCACTCTGTATCTGCACTGAATGTCAAAAGCAATGAAGGCTACCTGCGTTGGGCGAGATTGGCCAAGTGGCACAGTCATTCTGCAAGGTGTCAAATGCCCAGGAAGCTTCCAAAATGACACTTGGATCAGGGAATTCGCCTTGTGATGAGTAAGAGGATCTAGATCTCCAAGTGGAAGCAAGAAACTCCAAGTGGACTCAAGAACTGAAGTATAACTAAAGTGGGAGAGGACACTAGTCAGCTTCATGCCAGCCTCAAGCTGACTCATCCTTTCTCCAAAACTCTTATATATAGAGCTCTCTCATGAGGTCTAGGGAGGCTGGAATTTTGTGCAAGTAAGGAAGTGCTGTTGGTTTGAGTATAGAACTATTGGGTGATTGTTTTGAAGGAGGTGAAGAGGAGATTTCTTTCTGCTGGGAGGTGTTGCTGGATTGGGCCTCTTATGGTTGTAACATTCTCAGAACTTTACTTCTTCCATTAATAAAGCATTTGAGGTTCTTCTATATGCATGTGTCTTAATGGTGAATTGATGCTTGTATATTTGATTTATTCTAATCCTTGAATCAGTTATGGATGTATGCTTCTTGTAGTTTCCTTTCCTTGTGCTTTTATAGGATCTTTGTGTAGCTGGGCCGGTGAAAGAACAAGGAGCTAGGAGCAAGCAGCAAAGAGGGAAGCTTAGATCAAACATTAGCGGAAGAAAACGGTTAGTGGATCTCTTTCTCCCCTCTCTTACATCTCATAAAGAAGTAATCTTGAATAGCTTTGCATTCGGTTGTTGCTGAGGTACTATCACCCTTAGAGTGGGATAGGGTCATTCCGTATTGGATACTTTTCCCAACAACAAATTGGCGACTCCGCTGGGGATCGTATCTTGTTGGTTGTTTGTGTTTTTGCTATTCATTTCATAAACAAAGGGAGTACCGAATCGAACTGTGTTTGAATCATTCAAATACAAAGTAGAGGGCAGCTACTCTAGCTCAGTTTCTGGGCAAGTTTATGATTTGAAGAGCTGATCCAAAAGGACTCTAATAAGCTCTTAGTGATAGCTTTTCACCCTTCTTGTCATCCCTTAGTGTGTCCTTGACTGATAGCTTCTGATTTGAGCAAAAACTGTGAATTTTTTAGCAATCTGTGACCCGGAAACCACCAGAAACGAAAGTTTCGTTCTTCAATGCAGGTTGTACAAAGGTTGTTTGCATTTCAGTGCAGTTTCCGAAGGGGCTACCTGCGCTGAAGGTCAAACAGGCAGTGTTCCACCTGCGCTGGACCAGTCCTGCCTTGTGCTGCTGGGGTTTCCTGCTGTTTCTTGCCCTGTTTTCACTCTTGTTTTTGCTGTTTGTTACCAGTCAGTGTGCCTATCTGAAACCAACTTTCCTTG
Source organism: Pinus tabuliformis (assembly GCA_031772625.1). Classification (NCBI taxonomy): domain Eukaryota; kingdom Viridiplantae; phylum Streptophyta; class Pinopsida; order Pinales; family Pinaceae; genus Pinus; species Pinus tabuliformis. The sequence continues at coordinate 1,548,369,071 of CM062818.1, forward strand.
TCACTATTCCGCCTCGGTTGTATAAAGAAACTTTGTTTGTTCTTTGTGTATTTCTTATACATTTACAGTTTCCCATAACGAAAGTGAACTAGTCTTGTTGTGGCCTCTTAGATCTAGACCTGTGATAAAGTGTCGTTTTGATCTTAAGAGTTAGTTTGTTTGCTGTTCATAGCTGATTGAGCTTTTGCTTTCATCATTTGGTTTGAATTTATATATTTCTAGTGTCGAAACAAGTAAATCTTAAGGTGTCTTTTGATTTTGGACAAGCTTGTTTGCTTTCACTTGAAATTGAATTCAAAATTATACAACAGCTTTCTTTTTGTATTGCACCAACATTAAGAAAGAGAAAAGAAATACTTGCATTGTGCATATACATTATGACAGTCTGCATGTTGATTTAAGGAAAATGCATTAGTGTGTGCTCTATGATCTGTGTGAAAAGGTGTTATCTTTCTTTTCCCTCAGTAGTTAAGGTTTTCAAAGTTGAAAGATTGAAAAGCTTGCTTATCATCTTAGACTGCATTTAGGAGTGTTATCATACATCTCGTGGTGATCCATAAAGGCAAACTGCTAAACAAGATCAACCTTAAAATAAATTGAATTTACATAACAACGCATTGAAACATAACGCAAACACATAGAGCTCTAAGCTAGAGACGTGTTCCGGCGTCGTTAAACGTGATATCTTAGCGTTGAGTGGTTGGGTGATTCCTCCACGGTGAAGCGATAAGTATCAATACGGACTTGTGCTCCCACGTACCGTCGCGTATATATTGGGAGACCCCTATAGGAATAAAGCCTTTATCCAATAGGAAACCGTGTCGGTCGCCCTACTGATCGCAATGCAGTGAACACAGCATTCACGAAGATCGACCACTCGTACCGTAAAACGTATTCTGTGGTTTTGCGAAAAGTTTGGCACACCCTCTGCCTAGAACTCCGAAGCAGTTTCTTTTGGCCTTTTTCAAACTCTATAACTGAAAAAGTCCATCCGAGCATTTGTCACTTCGGGCTCGTTAAAACATCGAAGGAGACTAGAGTCATCTTTAGCTTTTTCTCGACTCTTAAAAAGTGAAAAAGCAAGTTGTGTCTAAGCGTCGTTATAAAATTTATTTTAAACGGAACATAATCAGCTCCTATTCCCGCGTTGATCTTAAGTTGAGAACATGGAACGCCCCAACCAAGGAACTCCACATGATGGAAATCCTAGTCCATTCTCCTCTTGGGGAGAAGTTGGTGCGCCCCACATGGCCACATTGTCGCTTCCAGGACTGACAATTGGCCTGCCTATTTGGCTTTTCTCAACTAATGTAGTTCAGACCACCATGGTTCCTGAACAGTCGAGTCAACAGTTAGACCAGTCTAGAGCTGCCCACCAGCCTTCTACTTCTTATAACTCTTCCTCCAATCCTTCATCTTCACAGGGTAAAGCCGGCAAAAGCCGAGCTCGCACGGAGAAGAAGGAGAAGAAGAAGAAGGAACCTAAGGCGACTAGGGGCAAGCAAAAGACATCTGACAAAAACCCACACACAGCACAGACCGGGCCTAAATCGCCATGTGTCATATGTAGAGGAGACCACTTCCATAGAGATTGTCCTTGTATTCCCCGGATACTAAGGGACTGGTCGCCTCATCTACACAATTCGGGAGCATCAACCTATGATAGCCATGTTGATTGCTTACCGTCAACCAGCGAAAGTGAAGGTTCAAGACAAAGAGGGGGAGCAAGATCCCCCTGCAGACTGTGTGAAGGTAGTCATGCCATCCACCGTTGTCCCTTCTTAGACGAGGCGAAGAGAGTTTTGGAAGATCGTCCGGTTTCACCGGTAATACTTCCTCCTGGATACAAAAACTCGTGCCAAGTCCTTCGTTGGTTGAAAATACAGCTGGCCTGCTCAAATGGTCAGCTGAAGCGTCAGTCATTGAAAATGAACCTACTGAATCTAGACCAGACGAAAGTCTAAAGGTCGATACGGCAGTTGACCCGGTTCTTCCTTCAGAGGTTTCATCCTCAAATGACACCGTCACTAAAGATTCATCTTCAAGTGACACCCTCACTGAAGAGAAAAAGGATGACACCATCCAGATTCTTTTCATCAACACAGATTCTGATGGGCATCAGGGCAATGCGCCCATTCCTTTATCGCAGGAAGGAACATCGTCAAGGTCGTATCCGGCCGTGTATTCGGTCCCACCACCAAGCAACCTGGTTGTGTCCTTTGATTGGAACCAACTAGGCAGACCCCGGTTACCAGCCAGTATACCATTCAGAATCATAGTCCAAATCTACAGAATGGTAATGGCTGGAACTATCATTGATGAAGGGGCATCTGTGAGTATCCTTTCCTCTATTGCTTGGAAAGCGCTGGGTTCCCCAGAGCTTTTGCCTTAGATAAGAAATCTCTCGGGTTTTGATAAAGGAACCAGTCGACCATTAGGGATCCTTCCCAATGTACCTGTTACATTGAAAGGGAAGACCGTTCAAATGAACGTGATGGTCGTTCAAGGACCCTTGGATTATAACCTACTCCTTGGACGAGACTATATATATTGCATGGGAGCTATAGTCTCCTCACTCTTTAGAGTAATGTGTTTTCCACACGAAGGAAGAATGGTCAAGCTCGTAGACCAACTTTCATTCCCGGGATCACGCATCGCAAATAGTCAAATACCAACCCTGAATGGTCTATTCACCCAAGAAATGTCTCCACCCCCAGTCCTCCTTCCCGATGAATACGAGTGATTTGGAAAGATGGGACTGGAACCCAGGGGGCATGCATCCTGGTCTGCTTCGGGCAGAGGAAACCGTGGGTATAAGGTAGAATTTCCGCGAAAGAATATGACTAGTCCGTACCCCGTCCGAAAAGGAAGAGAGGGTTGTTCTAGAATAGGATTCTTTTGTCAAAGTTATGTGTTTGATGATTTCTAGTCATTCACCTTTGTCTAAATAGGTAGGCAATACCAAAGAAAGAGATTCCTTTGCGGCAGCAAATTGTAACCATCTTTGGGTAAAAAGGCAAGCCTCACCCATTAAAACAAATGTTTTGAAGGATAAGTAGGGGCAGCCTCCAAAGAAGGAGATTCCTTTGCTGCAACAAATTGTAACCATCTTTGAGTAACCTAATGATAGACATCGCCGAAGAAAGAGTTTCATTTGCGGCAGCAAATAAAACCATTTTTTGGATAACCTGAAAGAGGCAAGCCTCACCCATCAAAACAAATGTTTTGAAGGATAAGTAGGGGCAGCCTTGAAATTGTACTTTATACCTGGGGGCATGCGAACCTTTTGGAGTGCAAGCAAAGAGCGGTTATTTATCTGTTTTTTGGATTAGTCGTTTCCGAACTTGCATAAAGAAAGGATGTGGGGCAAAGGTCAAAATTTGCCAAAGAGAGAGCATAGCTTATGTGAGGTGCAAGCTCTATAAAAATTGGAATCTTGCAGGAGACATTTCTTATCTTATGACTGGTATTATCGAGCAGTTTTACCGCGGAATTTATGCTCGTTAAAAAATAGAAAAGCGAGATCCGAGCAGTTTTAGCGTCATAGTTCATGCTCGTTAAAAAATAAACATAAGCTTTCGAGCAAGAGTTTCCTCCAGAGTTCAAGCTCATTAAAAAATGAACCTATTCCGGTAAATAACCATTGTGACCGTAAATTTATTAGCCATAAAAAGCCTTGGTCGTGTTTGCACCCGCCACCTCCATTTCATTTGGCCAATCGTTCACCTCCATATGATTGTTTACCCATTTTGAGGAACAGCTACGAAGAGTGATTTCACTTAGCCATCCTTGTGACACTGCCGTGATTGGAAAATTCCAACCTGTACCTGGAATCCGCTGCTATCCCTGTTTATCACTCGTTCCTCAAAAGACGAGTCTTCTTTGAGCTCTTTTCTCCTGACTCGTAAAATATGAAAAGTTTGCCGAGTTTTGGCCTTCCAGCTCGTTAAAGTGACCGAAAGAGCTATCCCTCCTCTAGATTTTAATCTTTTTGGACCTGAGGGATTATTGCACAAAAAGGTCGAGCGCTTGTTTTATTCAGCTCGTTAAAGTTATCGAAAACTCATCCCTTCTGTATTGTTTTATACTTTTTTGGACTTAAGGGATTAGATGACGAAAAAGGAATTTTAGAGTTAACTTTCTGTACCTTTTCAGACTCTCTAAAAATGAAAAGGACCTAGTTTTCCTTGTCGTTAGACTCGTTAAAATGATTAAATAGCGACAAACTTGTCTTTAGACGAGAACGAGTTTCCCTATCGCTAAGCTCGTTAAAACATAGCGATGGGCTTGCCCGAAGGGCAGGTTATAGAACAAGCATATGTTATCCTCCTCAAGCTTGACAAAAATAAAGAGGTACTGGTCAGAAATGACTGGGGAAAAATTGGGAGAACCTCAAAGCTTTAATGGTAGCAAGTCGCTCTTGAACATGACACTTTGTCCTCCGTATCACATCGGGTTGGGTTGTTTCATTCACCGGTCTCATCACCATGGTCCTCGCCAAACCATCCACATTTGGGGTAATGCTATCGATCCATCACATCAGTGTCGTTATATGTTCAAGAGATGTGTTCAGAAAGAGTCAACCGTGTCCCATCCACTGCCATACATTATCCTTCATCCACCCATGATCGCCACCCTGAATCATATTTCACAGATTGTTTTCGCCTCCACTAAAATCATTAGCTCCGTTCCGTGTCATTGATGTGGGATTCATTAAGGCCCTCCTTTAACGGATCGCTTCTTGTCGACTTCAGCTCATTATCCAAGAAGTTGATCTAGGAACAACCCCCCCCCAGTACTTTGAAGCTTGCATGCCTCAATGGCAAGTTTCTCACTTCCGGCGACAGGTATACATCAATGACCTTCGACCAGAAGATTTTGCATGGTGTTCGACGCCAAGTCCTTTATTCACACCACGTGAATTGTACTGTAGTACCTTGAGGGTCATTGTCATTATTGGTGATTCCTCTCGCGCTTGTTAACGGTTTACATTATTGACCGGTAATCAAGCGATGTCTTTCCATGTTCGACTTCAGCGCAATTCTCACATGGATCGACTTGTACTTAGAGTGAAGATCGAACGAGTTTGAAGACCCTGGATCTAGTTTCATCCATCCGGGCTGCGACATATATATTCAGGATATAAAGACATTTGTTATGTACATCATTGCAACAGATGATCATCCTACTCAAAGGATGATAATTTCAGCAGAGAATTATCAGTCTACCATCAGACGATTGTCTGTTCTATGTACCAAAATGAATTTATAAAGTTGAGCATGGGAATGCCCGCCTCAGCTAGATCATGAAAGAAGAATGAAAAAATAATGTATTGTATTGTATTTTATTACAGGGCACCTCTCAGCGATTGAGTGAACTTTGGATCCTCCTGATAAAGCATTTCACCCGATAAACGACCTCATACTTTAGGGGGCAACTGTTATAGACATTTTTGTGCCTTACAGCATGAAGCATGAAATGTCGATAATCTGAGGGATCCAAAGTCCCTAAACATGTTGTTCCTACCCCTAGAGGAACAAGGTCAGCAAACCACAGCACTGAAAATCAGTTCTCCACCTGAAAACACTCAAAAACAAGCTATTTCTGGATCATGTCAGCTGCTCCACTGAGCATCTGCGCTGAATGTCAACTGCTCCACTCTGTACCTGTGCTGAATGTCAAAAGCAATGAAGGCTACCTGCGCTGGGTGAGATTGGCCAAGTGGCACAGTCATTCTGCAAGGTGTCAAATGCCCAGGAAGCTTCCAAAATGACACTTGGATCAGGGAATTCGCCTTGTGATGAGTAAGAGGATCTAGATCTCCAAGTGGAAGCAAGAAACTCCAAGTGGACTCAAGAACTGAAGTATAACTGAAGTGGGAGAGGACACTAGTCAGCTTCATGCCAGCCTCAAGCTGACTCATCCTTTCTCCAAAACTCCTATATATAGAGCTCTCTCATGAGGTCTAGGGAGGCTGGAATTTTGTGCAAGTAAGGAAGTGCTGTTGGTTTGAGTATAGAACTATTGGGTGATTGTTTTGAAGGAGGTGAAGAGGAGATTTCTTTCTGCTGGGAGGTGTTGCTGGCTTGGGCCTCTTATGGTTGTAACATTCTCAGAACTTTACTTCTTCCATTAATAAAGCATTTGAGGTTCTTCTATATGCATGTGTCTTAATGGTGAATTGATGCTTGTATATTTGATTTATTCTAATCCTTGAATCAATTATGGATGTATGCTTCTTGTAGTTTCCTTTCCTTGTGCTTTTACAGGATCTTTGTGTAGCTGGGCCGGTGAAAGAACAAGGAGCTAGGAGCAAGCAGCAAAGAGGGAAGCTTTGATCAAACATTAGCGGAAGACAACGGTTAGTGGATCTCTTTCTCCCCTCTCTTACATCTCATAAAGAAGTAATCTTGAATAGCTTTGCATTCGGTTGTTGCTGAGGTACTATCACCCTTAGAGTGGGATAGGGGCATTCCGTATTGGATACTTTTCCCAACAACAATTGGGTTGACTTGCTTGGTTTGGCCATGGTGATGATGAAGGAAATGGTTGTTGTGACCAATTTGAGAAGGGAGGTTGATTTTTCCACATTGTATTATATTGTTGAGCATGATATTGTGGAGGCTGAAAAGAAGAAGCTAGATCTGGGAACATACCTGATTGTTGCAGCTACCATTAACGGCACTAATTGAGTAGGTACACTAGTTTTGGCTCTTCTTTTGCTTCCTTGTATACTGCTTTCAATCTAGGAAGTGAGGGACAGCTCTCTATAGAGTGGTCTTTTGTACAAATGGCGCAAACTTGAACTGCATATAATGGACACTCCTTGTGGCTATGTTTCTTTCTGCATCTGGGACAGAAGATTGCCAAATTCTGTTCTGCCTCTACTTGCTTCTGTTTGGCCTGCATAATATCAAGTTGTGTTGTTAGAGTCCCCAATATGTTAGTTTTAAAATTTTCTAATAAATTTCCAATTTCTGCGCGAGTTACTCCTTCTGCATAGATCTTGTTGTCTCTTTTAAACTTGTCATGTTCCACTGGTTTTAGTCTTGTGCTACCTCTCGAGCTCCTAATACATAAATCAATAATGTCCACAAAATTTTATTGATAAATATCTCCTTTTCCTAGAATATTTAGTGTTTCAATCCATTGTTCCTTCATTCCTCTAATTAATGCTATTTTTAATGCATTATCAGGTAAGGGTAATGATGCGTAAGGAGATCTTTGAAGATTATACTGGAAACATTCAACATACTCTTCTAATGTTTTATTCGGTCTAGCTACCATCTGAAATATTTCATCTTTTAATTCTCTAGACCTACAATAGTCCTGATATTTCTTTAGAAAAGCATCTTTCATTTGATCCCAGTTGTTTATAACACCACCACCCAATCCCATAAACCATCTTAAAGCAGCCCCTTTTAATGTAGAGGGAAACAATTTCAATTTCTGGGGATTAGTGGTATAGTCATATCCTCTACACAGCACATCAAATTCAAATAAGAATGCATCCGGATCTTTTGATGTAAGGCCATGGAATGTAGGGATATGCTGGAGAGGAATTGCTTTCATAGGTCCATTGGCTGCAGTATCCACAATGGGATATTGCAGTGTAGAGGTTTGGGTGTTTGGCTGGTTCTGGGCCATTTGGTCAAATATATGCCAATAACCTTCTGAGATATCTAGGATGGTATTCCTAGGTTGTCGAGGGGGAATGGCTTCAACAGGAATGGCCTTAACAGCACTTCCTTTATCTGGGATGATGAGAGTGCCTAATGTCTGGGGAGATTCTGGTTCTTGAGGTTCTTCAACTTCGTTATAAATGATTTTTGCAGCACTTCCCTTATCTGGGCTACTTAATGGCTGAATTATCCCAAGAGGAGATCTTGGTTCTTCAGTTTCCTCTGTTTCTCCTCTCCCTTCATAGAAGTTGCTAAAGTTCCCTTCTTGCAATGATTTTGGGCTAGAATTCTCAATTTCTTGAAAATCTTGCTCTTCGGTTTGACTATGCACCTCAACAAAGGCTACAGATGGTGATCCTGTGGCCTGAAGGGAACTAGTAGGTTGTCTAGAAGCAACTTTTCTAGGTCCTACTGAAGGCTGAGATTCTACTTTCTTAAGGATTTCATCTATAAAGGTCGATTAGCCAAGGGTCACCGGTCCCTTAACTTTATCAGACTTGGGTAGTGGTTTAGGATTCTTTTCAGGATTTTTCTACTTAGTCATGCACACAAATCAAATGCTAATTTCTACCCAAAAAATAGCAACAAATCTGCAAGAAAACGGGCAGGCGAGTAGGGCTATTACATGCTCCATACGCAGGTTCTTACCTTCCGTTTTTAAAACCAATTCTCTCCTAGCAAGTTCTTACATCACTCTGGAAAAGAAACAAATGGCTACACTTTTCCCCAGCAACGGCGCCAAAATGTCGAGCAGTAAAAAGGGTCTTTCTCACCTCTATTTACCCTACATTAACTTGTCAACCCAAGAACGATTTATCTCAAAGGGTGTACTTAGTTTGAGGCAGTCATTTATCAAAGTAATGCTAGTAGTATAGTGCTCTAAATACAAGAGTAAATGGATGCTTGAAATAAGATCTACTTACAGAAAAGAAACTTAAAAATCAAATCATGCACTTAGAAAGCTACAACAATCTATCAATCAAGGGTACAGTAGTGGCAACTCTTCCCTCTGTAAACTGATGTAATTAAAAGAAAATCAAGGAAAAGATCATCAATCTAGGAACTAAACAACATATGTCAATGCTCACTACAATCTCAGATTGTTCGGCACACCAAAGCAATGATAATTCAAATGATAGGAAATGGAACAGCAACTATTCTTATGAACAGGATTGAACAACAAAACCTCAATCTACGGAAATGAATGCAACAATAATTATATACTATAGGAATTAAGTAACAATCCTTACTCTAAAGATAAATCGGACAGCAAACAGAAATGAAGTATAGAATAGCAACTTGTACAAAATCCAAGTCGAATATCACACACGGCACACTTAATACTGAAAGGAACAGTAATCTGGCTTCGATACAACAAGTATGAATCATAGTTATAAAGAGTAGCAGTTATGATTCACAATGGAACAACAATCCCCAATTGAACAACAATCGCATTTAAGTGTAAACCATAGATAAATACAGTAATACCAATTTATGAATGTACAACACAGTTACTCTATAATCGAACAACAATGGCAATCTGTAAGGAACAACAATGTTATATCAATGGTTAAAGGAACAACAATGCATTATAAAGTCAGAATGAACAACACAACATTCATGTTATAGAGAACAACATTACTTAGTCGAGCATAAACAAAACATAACAGAACCGTTATGTTAAACAGCAAAACACATCAGATTACTGAACAGAGCTAATGAAGAAAATCAAACCACACACGAATTGGAAATAATGGTACAGGAGCAAGTGTTCCACCAGGGCTAGGCCCTTAGCCTCCAGGGACACACCGCTTGAGATTACTCCAGAATCAAAGATGGAACGACAACCAGATTTATATTAAAGCATCAAAAAAGAGTTACAGTGAATCGCTCTTCAATGAGAGTCGATGATCAAAGTTTCAAATACAAAGGAGAATTTCATAAAAACAACAACAGTTCATCCCCTAGGCTAGCAGTGTTGCCCCTTCTTATAACAGCCGAGTGGAGATATCAACGATACAAAAAATCGTTAAGATAGCGATCCCTCAGGATCAAAGGATCCTGAGGGATTCACCAAACTGTTAATTCTCAGTTATCCTCTTGTTCTCTTGTGCCGATTTGGTATCTCCTTTTCCCTTCCCTGGCTGATACACCCCAATTTGGATCACCTTATTTGCATGCGGTTCCCTGTCAAAGGGACAGCAGTTAACTTTGTCCTGTCTTTTCCTTTGGGATGACAATCTTCTGTTTTCTCCTTTTCATGCATAAGAAAAGGGTGATTATTAGTTATTGTGCGTTACATACAAATCCTATAGATTTTATCATAATTTCTTATTATCTACCTAGTTCATGATGCAAAGAGGTTATGAGTTTTAAAGAAAAGATGACAAAATAAACGATAATAACATACCTTCTCCAGTGCTCAACAACATTACAGTTTTGATTCAGCAGAGAGTGTACCTAGTAGCAGCGTTGGTCTGTATGAAAATGGGTTGAATTCACAATAGACTTTATCTATTGTTTTGAAGGTGTTTCTCCATCAATAGTACTTCATCTCAATAGATCCTTTCAATCTACACCTTCAGCAGATGCATAGAGCCTTGGGGTACATGGTATAGATTCCAGTTGTGCTGTGAGGGTATAGCAACGATGAAAGAATTGCATCGATTTTCGGCATCTTATTTGTTGTATGAAAGCATGATTGTCTAGTGTTTCCCAAACTTATATAGAGCCATATTTATTATACTTTTATAGTTTGACTTAGATGCTCACTTTTCTTAATTTAGGTGTTTTTCTTAGTAATATTTTATGCACAGACTTATCTTTAAGAAAAGTGCATAGTAGAGAAGGGTTCTATATTTTGAGCAAGGGACATTGTTTGGTATAAAATGTGGATGCAAATTAGAGTTTCATTTACTATCAACCCAGGTAAGTAAACTTCAAGGATCATCCAATATATATGGACTTAGAGAAAATCTAAACTAATCTACGTGAAGAAATGCCAAAGCTCCCTTACAGGAGGTCTTTGATTGGGATTTCCAACACCTATTTAGTCATTTAATCAAAATGAAATCTAAAGACATTGTGACAAGTGTAAGAAATATTAAAGCTCCCTTACAGGAGACTATTTGTTAATATTTCTAATCATCTTAATCAACAAACTATTTAAACTAATGAAATTAAAGCACTTAAATCTAATTCTGATTGATTGCATGAAATATTAAAGCTCTCTTACAAGAGACTATTCATTTATATTTCAAGCAAATGAATCAGAAACTTAAACTAATGAAATCAAACATTAAATAACAAATCAGATTCATTGAAATAAACATTAATACTTTCTTACGAAAGGTCATTCGTTAATATTTCAAACATATGAACCAATAATTTAATCTAATGAAATTCACAACAAACATAAAATGAAAGTTTTACCAAAACAAGATGAGCATACAAGTGAGGCAATGGGGGCCCTCCATAACTCCACAAGCACACCTAGAAAGAAGTCAAATGTAGAAGAAAATCCAATCCACTTTATTTATCCTCAATTGCAAATTTCAATTACAAGGTCCAAGTTCTACATTCCAAGAGTTCCTAAACTCTACATTACAATGATTCTAAAATCTAAAATTATAAATGAAGGACTAAGTTTCTAAATTCTAAAATTTAAGATTACAAAATGAAGATTACAAATGAAGGAGATAACACTCCTATTTATACAAAAGCTGTGATAACAAACTCAAAATGTAAATCCACTATTTCCTCCTTTGACCTACATATTTCTCAACCAATGGTGACACATAACCCTATCCTCCATGATCTCCTCTATGAGGTCCATGATCTTCTCCATGAGGTCCATGATCTCCTCAAATTCGAATTTGAACATAGAATGCCACATAAATATGCCTTGGAAGCTTCCTTTGTACCTACACATGTCAACAAACTCATTCTAATTGTTAGGTATAAGTATATGGAGATTATTTTCTAAAGTTTAACCATAAATTCACTTAAAAATACTAAGAATTAATAATTTTTTGGAAAATACAATGGTAACCCATTTAATGATGAAAGTGAAGCTAATGTGATGACATGGTGGTGGAATAGAGGTGAGAAAATGTGTGAATTGAGAGAAAGTGAATGTTGAATGGAGTGAAAGTGGATGAATTTTAAGGATAATTCTTAGACCCAACATACCCCCAAACTGAAGGTATTGCATGTCCTCATGCAATATATTACATTACTTTTGATACTTGAGCTTTTTGGCTTAAGCTTTGCATGATATCATTTACTAACGCTTGCAAAGTGTGTTTGTTGAATTACGACTTGGTTGGTTCTTGTGTTTCAACCATATTATGTTTGTTGCATTCAATGTATGATCTTTGCATGATAATGTGATTTTTATTGCAAAATATTTTTTTTGGAATGCTTCATGGTTGGTTCTTTTGTGACAACCATGATTGTGTTAGCATCCAATTAGCTTTTAAGTACTTTTTACGAAGCCATTATATGCTAATGATGTTGTAATAGTAAATATACTTGGAAAGTATGTGGGTTTTAGAATGTGATATATGAATATGGAAAAATATGAATGTGACAAAGTATGCATGTAAATGTATTCCCCCCCAAACTAATGGTTTTGGCAATTTTATGAAATGAGGAAAGGAAGTTTTTCCAAAAATTATCATTCTAGCTTTCAAGGAATTAAATGGTTAAAAGTTAGAAAATATCATACCTCAACTTACCCTTTCAAAAATGGATGAGAGTTGTGCATGTGTGGCTGAAAAATTCTGATCATAGTTGTCTTCACTTGACTGTGAGAAAGGTGGATGAAGTCGAAAAAGTGAATATTTTATTGTTGTTGCATCTGCTGCTAAATCTGTTGCTAGATCTTCTGCTGAATGCGACTAAAAATGTATAAGGCTTGGAAGGTATACAAAATTTAGAATTTACACTTTCTCCCCAGCGTTATGTATTGACTTGTCCTCAAGTCATTTACATCAAAAACTGAAAAGTAATGAAAGTAAATCTTCTTCCTCTACTACAAAATGATTGGTCTTCAAGTCTTCAACGTTGTTTGGCACAATTCTTGTCACGTGAATAAATGTTTCGATGTTGAAAATAACAAGAAATTGTTAACTTAGTGGCCATTACTGGATGCCACTAGTCAACAGGAGAGCTCCCATCTTTGATGTGGACGAGAGTCAAAGTGCCTCTAACACATCTTTCTAAGTATGAATGAATTTGTTGTTGTCGAATACTTAGAAGATCTGACGAACGAGGGACATTGATGTATTCCCTTGTTTATCAGCATGATAGCTGCCCTTAAGGCATCCAAGCTTCAAGGTATTTTTAGAATAAAATTTAGACTCAAGGACTATGGACTCAATGGTGTATGGAAGCAAGGTTTTATTTGCAAGGGTAGTGAAACGGAAATTGACAATGATTATGTAATGTGGAACAAAAATCTTGTAAATGAGATTCGTTTCTTTTATTGGAAGTGTATGTGGATTGTGAGAAATGGATAATGGCTCTTGCTTGGAAAAAGTGAATTATGCATTTACAAGTGGTGGGATTTACAATTTTTCAAAAGTGGTCAAAAAATCTCAAGATTTACAAATAATAGTTCTGGAATTTCTGCTGAAATAGTTTAGTTTGACCAGCGTTGATCAGTCACATGTAGATATCATATTCAAGTGTGGATAGGTATTTCACCATCCTTGTACATTTAGGAACAACCCTCACGTCTTCAAATTTGCTAATCTATCATGCAACATAGCAAACCATTAAACTTTTACAGGAAGTTACAAGAACTTGTAATTTTCTAGAAATGTCATTCTTATTTGTTCTTTAGAATTTCTCATGAAAATAGTCTTTTGAAGACCAATTTTCATCACAATTTAATCTCCTTAATGATCAGTTGATCATCTGAAACCTGCTAAAAAAACTTCGGCATAAAGAACATAAGTTTGTTCAAGAAGAGATGGTCATTCCCTTCATGATTCTTATGCAAAAATTGAATGCCAAAATGAAACAGATTAAGGAATATCAAAAGCATAATTTTAGTCTAATTCATGATGTTAATACAGTCTATTTTTAATAAAAACAATAACCATAATAAATAAATCAACTTCCTGTTTGTGTCCGATGACTCATGGAATGTGCATGTAAAAGCTTGGCATTGTAGATTTGTGGTGTCAAGAATCTCAGCATGCCTAATTCACCAATAGATGGTGGAATAACTCCTTTCACTGATTTTCTTGAAAGATCTCTACAGAAACAACATAAATAACTCGTTCAAGTAGAGTCCCAGTGAACATAGTCAGTCCAAGTTGGAATGTTTTGTGTAGGAGGAAAAGGTCTTCCAAAGAGGAATTCCCAACTCATAAGATAACAAGACTTTCCATACTTTCCATAGGTTTTTAATGTCACAACCTTTAGACCTTAATGACACAAATTTCTAATTTAATTTGCACTGAATATACAGAATCCAAGTAGTGGTGGTAAAAGGTGTAGGTATAACCCTTATTCAGAGGTATGAGAACAGAGATCCGAGATCCTTCTTTGCACTAAAAATAGAACCTTAAAGTTTTTGTCCTATTCATATGTTTTTGAGGAGAATTTTATAGTCATAGTCACTACTGTAATGATGTCAAGCCTCCAAGAGTGTTTTTCACTTGTTCAATATGGATAAACGTTTTTCATCATAGCATTTCGCATAGCAATTTTGAGATGTCATCTTAAAACTCAATTTCTAGCCAAATAAAGATGAATTTATAAAAAATAAAATGTGGGTTTTTCTCAGAACAAGGGTAGTTATAAAATCCCAGAAATGTTTTGCGTCAATTTATAATCGATTGGAGATATGTGGGGTTCTCTGGAGCCTTATTTGGCAAACTACATGTGAAGAAACGGTTTTTAATTCATGCAAGGTCTGTCCTGCAAAACGTTATGGCAAAAAGCTAGGTTTTAGATCCCTTGGTATTCTAGGCAAAATATTCAAAACACAGATTGCTTACCTTGGTAGAATGTTTACGGCACCATGGCAGGTTACAAAATTGTTTTGATCATATGGCTTGATTTCCATTTACAAAACTATTCTGCAAACTGTGCATTTTTTAAGAACACGTTCCATTCCATTCAAAATTCTTCAAAACTAATTTGGCATATCCTAGACTTCACAACTAGAAGTATCCTACTTGTTTTATTAGTTCTTTTAAGAAAGACTTTTACTGGTATTGAGTTTATACTGACAACCTCTGGCATTAAAGAGAGAAGTGATTTGATATCCTTATGTGCAGCTAACCCAATCCTCTCCTCATATATGTAAGAGAGTTCAAATATAACTCGGTACCACTACATGTATGGTGTTGTCTTTCAAAATTAGTAGAATGAGCTTTTGTAATATTCACTCTCTTACTCAAAGAGAAAATATGTGGCTGCTGGCTAGCCATGACTGTTGCAACTTCTTTGGAAAACAAAAAATATGGCTAGATTTTCTCCGTTGAAAAACTATCCAAATCACAATCTGGTAAGTCCAACATGGGAAAGTATTTACAATGCAATTTAACAACAAGTGATCCATATTTTTGATAACCAAAATCTGACATATATTGAAAAAGTGACCAAAGAGCTTTGGAGCAATATAGGTGGGTATCAATATCTGATATTTCATTGGTCATGTAGCCATTATTTTTCAGAACTCCCCTCAAGTTTCCAGCATAAGAAGAGACCACAGAAAACTGTAAAGGTCCATGCCATCCTGAAAACTGCTTACTCGTACAAAGAAAAGAGTTTCACAGTGCGCTTTATTCTCAACGGTACCAACATTTTCCAAGGTGCATCAATTCATAGATAAGACACCTGAACCTGGTCACAGACATGAAGCAACTCAAGTGAAGGAAAGGAAGATTGGTTTGTTCTTTTTGTGACTGTTTTGTGAGCTGAAGTGTTTACGAACAAGGCCGAGTAGGTGGAGTTTTATGATGAAGACACCGATGCCATGATACTTAACAAAAAGGTTCCACATTTGTTTGAGTTTTTTTTCTGAGGCATGATATGTGCACAAATTTTTCTCCACGTTTAGTGCTATTGCAATCTGTTGCGGTAATTCTGAAGAAACAACATACAATGCTCATTCCACATCGCATTTAATACAATCAGTGGAGGCCAAATCAATAGCGGTGGCATTGTAATGTGACAGGGGTTAATTGACAGTTACAAACACGTAATTGGTGGCATATGGCCATGTTATCATCAAGAACGAAATCCATGCCACAGTCCACATTATCATCAAGAACGAAACCCATGCCACAGTCTGCATTTCAACGATTTTGACCAACCATTACTTAATGCAATCATTGAGAATCAACAAATTACTCAAATTGTGCCTGAAAATCTACATTCTCAAATCGCTCCTCTCACATTCTATGTTTCCTTTATGCATTGTTGTTTATATTCCGCTTGACCTATCCATTCTGCCATTCTGGGCATTACTCGACTTCTTCTTCTCTGGTCTGCTAATATCTATCAATTCCACACCAGTTTGACTTCTCAACATTCCTGTGCGCTCCAGAATCCTTGTCTTCTAGAATTTATTTATTTTTTTCTGGTCCTCCTATCTTCATTCTGGGCTTCTAACACCCTGTGTTTCTCCTTGGTTTTTGCATGGAAGATCAGATTAGTAAATTTTCTGCTGTTGATTATGGTGTTCACCATATCGAGGTGAGGGATAGACAATGTGACCAATTTGGTTCACAGATGGGAAGCCGTGGCACTGAATGGGAACCAGGATTCTCTCAATCTTCATGGTTTGATTCTCCCATAAGCCGAGAATGAGGTGATCAGTGCATTGTTCAGTGGAATGTAATTTGGTGCTAAAACTAGTGCCCTAAAGTCCATTAGTAGACAACATCCAAAGAGCTAAATTGGATTGAAACTGTTCTATATTTCTCAGGCCTCAAAATCACTTGAATACATGATATCTTCAATTTGTGCTACGGGTATTTCTTAGACAAGAACTATTTCAAGGTGAAGTAAGATTACGTTAGAAGCCCAATATTGAAGGAGGTCATTTAAGCACTTGCATGCTAACAAGAATTAAAAAGGGTACGTTATCCTAGATCCATATGGTAGAAAGAACTAAAATTACGAACTGTTTCTGCTCAGTGCTCAAATTGAAGCAGCTAACAGTGTTAACATGGCAGAAACTACAAAGGTGTTACCTTATGATCTCTTGATGCAACAACTAGATGTTTCAAATGTTCGTGATGCAGAGAAGTTTCAATACAATTTTCAAATCACGAAACTACAGATTTAATTTTGAAATCGAAAATAAAGAATGTCTTAAAAAATGATTTCGATTTCTTATAATGCTTGTAGTTTTAATGATTTGTGAAAATTCCTAGCAAGAGATTTTTATTTAATTTTGAAAATAAATCAAGAGATTTTCTGATCTTCTTGATCACTTGAAGCACAGGAAGAGAGCATATTAACCTATTGATTTGTTTTTATTACTTTTGCATGTTACCGTGGATGAAGTGACTCTTACCTAAATTTATTTATGAGAAATGTGGATGATTTTTTTTTATTATTTTTATCTTTTGAAAACAAAACTAAAGGAAAACTCTATGAGATCTCATTTTATTTATTTTTTAATCTATTCTACCTTTAACTTGAAATATTTTTTTATTTCCTAGGTAAAAGAATGCTTCTAGTGAAGCCATCTATGGACTAAAAATTCAAAAATTCTCACATCTAGATTTAAAGTTTTTACCTGATTATTTGCAAGCATGTGAGTAACCTGTCTTTTTATTAGAGTTGGCGCAAGGTTCTTTTGAAACTAGTCCTCCTCAATATTGTCCTTGCTCTCCAAGAAGTACGTGTTCAACATCTTCAATTTTCTCAATCGTAGATGGATTAGTAAGAAATGAGCCCGTTTTAAAAACTAAATTTGAAACAAAAAAAAATCAAGAAAGCTCAAACTTGAACTCCTTTATGAAGATCCTGCTGTCACCAAGTTTCACAAGTTAGTCCATAAAATGAAATTGAAGTAAAAATAACTTCCTAAATCTTTCTCTATATCATCCTCCCCGGCAACGACGCCAAAATGTTTGGTATAAAATGAGGATACAAATTAGAGTTTCATTTACTATCAACATGGGTAAGTAAACTTCAAGGATCATCCAATATATATGGAATTAGAGACAAACTAAACTAATCTAGGTGAATAAATGCCAAAGCTCCCTTACAAGAGGTCATTCATTAGGATTTCCAACACCTATTTAGTCATTAATCAAAATGAAATCTAAAGGCATTGTGACAAGTGTAAGAACTATTAAAGCTCCCTTACAGGAGACTGTTCATTAATATTTCTAATCATCTTAATCAACAAACTATTTAAACTAATGAAATTAAAGCACTTAAATCTAATTCTGATTGATTGCATGAAATATTAAAGCTCTCTTACAAGAGACTATTCATTTATATTTCAAGCAAATGAATCAAAAACTTAAACTAATGAAATCAAACATTAAATAACAAATCAGATTCATTACAAGAAACATTAATACTTTCTTACGAAAGGTCATTCGTTAATATTTCAAACATATGAACCAATAATTTAATCTAATGAAATTCACAACAAACATAAAATGAAAGTTTACCAAAACAAAATGAGCATGCAAGTGAGGCAATGGGGGCCCTCCATAGCTCCACAAGCACACCTAGAAAGAAGTCAAATGTAGAAGAAAATCCAATCCACTTTATTTATCCTCAATTGCAAATTGCAATTACAAGCTCCAAGTTCTACATTCCAAGAGGTCCTAAACTCTACATTACAATGATTCTAAAATCTAAAATTACAAATGAAGGACTAAGTTTCTAAATTCTAAAAGTTAAGATTACAAAATGAAGATTACAAATGAAGGAGATAACACTCCTATTTATACAAAAGCTATGATAACAAACTCATAAATGTAAATCCACTATTCCCTCCTTTGACCCACATATTTCTCAACCAATGGTGACACACAACCCTATCCTCCATGATCTCCTCTATGAGGTCCATGATCTTCTCCATGAGGTCCATGATCTCCTCAAATTCGAATTTGAACATAGAGTGCCACATAAATA
Source organism: Pinus tabuliformis (assembly GCA_031772625.1). NCBI lineage: Eukaryota > Viridiplantae > Streptophyta > Pinopsida > Pinales > Pinaceae > Pinus > Pinus tabuliformis. The sequence continues at coordinate 1,548,387,880 of CM062818.1, forward strand.
TGCCTTGGAAGCTTCCTTTGTACCTACACATGTCAACAAACTCATTCTAATTATTAGGTATAAGTATATGGAGATTATTTTCTAAAGTTTAACCATAAATTCACTTAAAAATACTAAGAATTAATAATGTTTTGGAAAATACAATGGTAACCCATTTAATGATGAAAGTGAAGCTAATGTGATGACATGGTGGTGGAATAGAGGTGAGAAAATGTGTGAATTGAGAGAAAGTGAATGTTGAATGGAGTGAAAGTGGATGAATTTTAAGGATAATTCTTAGGCCCAACAAACACTCTTCTAGGTATGAGGTACTCTATTCTAGGGAGCTTCTGTCATGCATGTTAGGTTTTTTTATCCTAGAAAGAGTTCCAACTCCTTGCCTCCTTGACAAAGTCCCTGCCAGACAAGACACCGGTGGACAAAGTTTCCAGAAACCCACTTGAGCCTAGCTATCTAGCCTAAAATCCTTTACATTCTAGTCATCTCTTGGCTGTGATTTAATAGAGAGAGCCATCTTCGGTTTGGTGGGGCTAGCTACCAAACTAAAAGCTTGGTCTGTGGTTACCTTCGTCGATCTCCTAATCAGCCTGGGACATTATGGAGGATAACAGAGGGCATGACAACTAGGGAGTGCCAAGGTGTTCTAGTGAATGTAAGGTTCCGAAGTCATGGAAAAATGCAATGCTAGTTGTGAGGTCATGACTACCAAGGTGTGTTAGGGAATGCTAGGGCATGCTAAGATGTGTCAGATAGTATGAAGACATGTCAAAGAAGCTAATATGTGCCAAGTGTTAAGGCATGCCAAGATGTACAAGGGTTCCAAGTCCCTGCCTCCTCTTCTTCCATATGCTATCCACTTATGACATTTCCTTTGCAATATTTGGTGAATTTGATAGTTATAATTCATTTATAGGTTATAAATGTCTTCAAAGTTTCACTTCTAATTGAGTATTCAACTGAACATATTGATTCTCTCATACATAACTATTTTTCCCTCCACCCAATTTTCATAACTTCAATAACAATTAGATAGGGACCTATAGCTTCGATGTTGCTTTGCTTGTTTAGTAAAATATTGCCAAGACTTTAATTTATTGAAAGTTGTAGAATTTATAATTTATGAAGTTTCAAGGTCTAATTTTTTAAAAAATAATTCTTTAGAGGGTGCTAGCTTAGTTGAAGAGCACCTGATTTACAAACAGGAGGTTGGTGGTTCGATTCCATCATGCCCTGACATCCATATGAAATGGCGATGATCAATTTTTGGTGACGGAGGCTCTTTTGACCATCACCAATGAGCTTTGGTGACATTTTTCGACCCTCACCAAAAATATGAAATGGTGATGGTCAACGAACGCCACCATATATACGCATCAATAGTGACGGCTCTCAAAGATCCGTAACCATAATCGTTGTTTTACATATGAAATGGTGATGGTCATTGTCTCTCATTATAGTCATTATTCTTGACGGACCTTGAATGTCACCACAACACCTATACTTCTAGCAATGCGACTTTTGGTGACGGTCAATGAACGTCACCATATATATGCACCAATAGTGACGACCATTAAAGATCCATCACAATAAATCATTATTGTTCATATGAAATGGTGACAGTCACTATCCATCATTATAATCAATATTCATGATGGATCTTGATTGTCATCATAACACCTATACTTTTGGCAAAGCCACCTTTGCTGACGTTCAGTTTTTGATGACCGAGGCTATGGTCTATCACCATTGCTCATATGCAATGATGACAGTTGGTATATGTCATTATAAATCCTTATTGGTGACGAACTTTGAATGTCACTACAACAGCTATACTTTTAGCAATGCCACCTTTGGTGACGTTCAATTTTTGGTGACGGAGGCTATGGTCCATCACCATTTCTCATATGAAATGGTGGCGGTCGCTATCCATCATTATAAATCATTATTGGTGACGGACTTTGTATGTCACTACAACACCTATACTTTTGGTGACGTTCAGGTTTTTATGACGAATTCTCTTTTGACCATCACCAATGAGCTTATGGTGACATTTTTCACCCCTCACCAATGTCCTTTTTTCTGTAGTGATAAGTGTGCGCGATAAACAAAATAGTATAAATGCATAGAAAATCATACAAAAATAGATACACAGTATTTAGAATCAAACTTCTCTTTATTATTCTTCTTCTTGGATTACAGACTCAACTTCGCCCTGCGCACTCAGCTATAGGGGTCTGCGCACTCAGCTGTGGACTCTACTAGACCTCTGTGCACTCAGTTGCAGAGCCTCTTCCTATTACTATGACCCAAGTCACTTAGACTTATTCTCTATTCTCGCTATTGTCTAGACTTCCATCTATCTCCAATTCTCTTTACAACTTAGAGCCTCACTCCTTTTATACAATCCCATGGTCTGCGAACCATGGGTAGGTTGACATGACATTACAGTACATGACAAAACTTAGGGCGGAAAACCATATGACTCAAAATACATTTTGCACTCTGTGCTCGCAATTCGTGGAGTCTTACAACATATTTGACAAAAACTTGGGCTCTAAGCACCAAAACATGCTGTGGGGGGATTCCATGCCCAACACAAGTCTAGGCTACAAGCAATATCATGAGAAATTCAAATGAGAATAAAATTCTAATACATCAAGAACAAAGGAACTTCAGAGTTATGCTAATGTGATAAAATGACCAAGAACCCAGTAAAGCAAACCAAGGAGTGTTGTCATAAGTTAGAAAAAAATCTATATTAGCCTCACAAATAAATATGCAACAAGTAAGAAGGAAAATATTGAATGTCTTGAATCCAACAAAAAAAGCATGTCTTGAAGATCAATCCCATCAAAAATATTCTTCACACCAAGGTACCAAAATCCCTTTTATGTCTATTATTTTTCATGTCATAAATTTGGTCATAAGTCTATACATTATAGAGCCTATTCATATATCAAAAATGCAAATGCTAGATATGGTCAGTTCATAATGCCTAGATCTAGAAATTGTTCTGTTAATAATGTTGGTAATAACAATGCATTTTCTCCTCCCTTGAATGAAATTTAATGTTATGTATGCAATAACCTTGGAAATAAGGAAAATGAGCGTAGAAGCAAGCTGATAATATGTTATAAGCAAGGCACAGAAGAAGAATTCACTATGGTATGGAGAAAGAATCTTAAGAATGTAGAAGAGTGGATTTTCTCTCGATGTTGAAAATAAAGGAAACCAATGGCACATCAATAATGGTTGTTCAAAGCACATGAAAGAATAAAAGAGAAAGATTGTATCGTTGAATGAAGATAGAAGACGTAGTGTTACTTTTGATAACAATGCACCAGCAAGGATAATGGGAAAAGGGACAATTGTGTTGGACAAGGGAAAGACCAAATATCATAATTTATTATATGTATATTGTCTTAAACATAATATCTTAAGTGATATTCAAATGTGTGACCAAGGATATGATGTTATATTTAGGTCAAATGGATGTAAAGTAAAGAAGGAAGATTCAGGGAAAACAATAGTGAAGGAAGTTAGCACTTCAAGCAATGTCTATGTGCTGGATGGTGGCAAAGAAAGTTTTTATATGGAAAATGTGGATGATATTTTGTTATTAGGAAATATTATCTTTCATCAACTAGTACAACGTAGTGAAGAGGAGGTGGTGAGAAATATCCCTAAAATCTCAAAGCCTCGTGGCATCATTTGTAAGTAATGTCAATTTAGAAACCAAACATAGTGGCATGTTAAAGAAAATGATAATTTTACATCAAGGATGTTAGAACTCATGCATAAAAATATTTTTGGTCCCACTAGAAATAATTTCCCATGAGGTGAGAGGTATTTCATGCTCATAATTGATGATTTCACTAGAATGACTTGGGTTAGCCTTATTAAAAAAAATAAGAAGCATTTGATAAATTCAAATTATTCAAGGCCCAAGTAGAAAATGAGATGAATCCAAAGATCAAATGTTTGAGATCAATCGAAGGGGAATAATTTTCATTAGGTGAATTCAATAATGTTTTTGAAAAGTATGGAATTAGGAGACAATTCTTGGCTGCAAGAACTCCACAACAAAACAATCTTGTTGAGAGAATGAACATAATAGTCAAAGAAATGGAAATGGAAATGCTTAATGAAGAAAAAGAACCACATACCTTTAGGAGAGAAGTTTTCCAAATAGAAATCAACATTCTAATTAAGGCTTATCTAAGAGAAAAATGAAATAAGACCCCTCAGTGCCTATGGTATAGTAGATCTTCCTCTATAAAACATTTCTAGATATTTGAGTGCAAAATATTATATTAAGAGAAATGAAGAAAACCTAGGAAAATTTGACTCCAGAGGAAACCAAGGAACACTGTTGAGCTATTCTTCTAGAAGTAAAGGCTACAAATGCCACAATAAAATACTATGTAATATCATTTAATTCAACAATGTAAATATTAATGAGACATCAACACATAAAGAAAGTCAACATCCTCAAGATGATTCAATCAACTATTAGCCTAAATATAAAGAAGAGGATGAAAAAGGAGAGATCAATAATATCCTAAAACTCCATCAATATATATTCAAAAACATCATCCTAAAAGTCAAATTCTAGGAAATAAAGAGGTAGGTGTTCAAACAAGAAGAAAATTGATAGGTTCTCCTAGACATGCCAATTTTTCTTTGTTTTCCATAATAGAACCCAAGGATTTTGATCAAGCTAGTCAATATAAATATTGAGTTCAATCCATATATGAATAATTAGAGAAAATTGAAAATAATCTAACCTAGGAGTTGGTACCAAGACCAAACGACAAGAATGTGATTGGAACCAAGTGGGTTTTCAAGAATAAATTGAATGAGTATGGTCAAGTTATCATGAACAAAGCAAGATTAGTATGCAAAGGATATGCTCAAGTGGAAGGTGTGGAATTTGAGGAGACTTTTTCTCAAGTTGCTATACATGAGGCAATTAGAATGTTCTTTTCTCTTGCATGGCATAAAATCTCGAAGGTATATTAAATGGATGTGACAACAACCTTTCTCAATGGAGACCAAAAAGAAGAAGCATATGTTGAACAACCTGAAGGTACCAATTAACTAATAAAAAAACATTTTTGAAAGTTGAATAAGGCTCTTTATGGGTTAAAACAAGCTCCCATAATGTGGTATTATAGACTTGAAAAATGCCTACAATAGGAAGACTTAAAAGGGGAACACCTCATAGTAATATTTATATTAAATCTGATCATGATAAATTGTTTCTTATTGTCATGTCTATAGATAACATCATTTTTGGGAATAATGTTGATAATTTAAGTCAACAATTTCCAGTTGATATGCAAAAAGAATTTGAGATGTCCATGCTTGGGGAACTATTGTTCTTGGATTGCAGGTTCACCAAACAGAGAAGGATTCTTATTTCTCAATTTATATATCTCAAAGAAATATTTAGGAAATTTTGCATGGAGTAATATAAACCTATTAGTAAACCCATGGTAATAGTATGTAAACTCAACAAGGATAATGAATCTCTAGAGGTAAATCAAACTATGTATCAGTATATGATTGGAAACCTACTTTATCTCACAACCTTAAGATCAAACATCTTGCAACCAGTAGCTATGACAAGAAGATGTCATATTTTCCTTACCTTTAATTTTTCATATTCAAAGGTGAATTCTATAAAAAAAACATGCAGTGTTGTCACGGGTTCTCTAGCCTCTCCTGTTGTTGCTAAACTATTCATGGAATATTTTGAATCAAAGGCCTTGGCTTTAGCGCAATTGTGGAAAAATATTTGTAAAAGGTTTGTAGATGATACCTTCATCTTGTGGCCTCATGGTCATGATAAGTTAGATCTATTTCTTTAGCATTTTAATAATCAATGAAGATTCATCAAATTTACTATGGAGCCTAAAGTTAATGGCATCCTTCATTTCCTTGACATTCTTGTATCTAAGAAAGTTGATGGTTCTTTCTCTCACCAAGTTTTTCGTAAGAAACACACACAATGAGAAATATCTTCATGTTGACTGCCATCACTATCCATCTTAAAAATTGGGACTTATCAACACATTAGCTACTCGTGCTTTATAGGTTTCTGATGAGAGTCACCTGGAGGGTGAGAAAACCAATCTCTTTAATGTTCTTGAAAAGAATGGTTGTAATAGATTCCAAGGTATCAAGGCCTTTTTAAAGGTGAGAAAAGGTCCAAAGATAAGGAAAGAACATAAAGAATTTGTTTCTAGTGTTCAACTTCCCTTTATCCAAGGAATTGCTAACAAAATTGCTTGGATTCTTAGGAAGTACAAAGTTTCTTCCACCTTTAGACCCCTAAACACTATTTGTAGCTCCCTAAGATCAATTAAAGACCCAGTGGAACCTAAAAATAGGAAAGGTGTTTATTTGATCCCATATTCCTGTGGGACCCCCCACAATGGATAAATTGGTTGTTCCATTATCCAATGAATTCAAGAGCACGCAGCTGAAAAAATATTGTAGGACTCACTCCTCAACTTTGGTTGAGCATGTTGAGAAGAAAAAACACCACATATCTAAAGAGGATTCTCAGGTCATTGTCAAGATTATTCATTTTCATCATTGTAAGTTTTGGGAGGCCATCAAAATTGAAGAAAGGTCTAAGACACTAAATAGGAATGATGGATGGAATATTAGTAGTTGTTGGATCCCTTCCCTTTATTCATAGTCGTCATCCTTTATTTTTCTCCTTCCTTTCATTGATGGTTCCCTTTCTTTTAGTCTATTGTCATTTCCATTCTCTTGCTTTCTTAACCATTTTCTTTATATTGTTAGTAGATTTGATTGGTCCCTTTCTTTTATGCCTATTTAAAGGTGTATATTATAATTCTATTTTACTTTACTTTCTAATTTAATTTTCTTTCCCTCTATTCCTTTTTATTAAATTTGTTTCCTCCTCTTTCTCGAAATTTGTTAATTTCTCCAATTTGTAGGTATATATATACATTATTTTCATTAATTTATTTTTCATTTATCATTTCATTATTTATGATTTATTGGATTCCATAAATTCTTATTTAGCCTTTAAATAAATAATTCCTCTTAAATATTGGTTTTGTTTCATTTCTTTGGCTTATTTTATTCCTTTTATATTTTTTTATTTAGTATTATAAATACTTTGTCCTTTGAGATATATTTATTTTGATTCTCTTATTCTTGTTATTTTATATTTATTCAAAAAAAATCTTAATTTTACATATTTATTCTTTGAATTTCAAAAATATTTGTTTATTTATTTATTAAAATAGAAAATATTTATATTTTCATCCTTTACCTTGTGTTTCTATTAGTTCTTTTTATATAATTATTTATTCATATATTTAAAACAAAAATAATTATATTGTTATTAATTTATAAATTTTAGTTTTTAAAGCTACTAAATTTGGTCATCTTTATGGTAAGTTTCTATTTTTAATAATGTGTTATTTTAATTATTTATTGTTGTTTTCATTAATTCCTAGTTTTATTGATTTTCATTTTTATTTTAATTTTTAATTTTAATTTCAATGATTTTTTATTTATTCTAATGTTATGTGAATATAATATTATTTATTTTTAATTGGTTGTGATTTAACCATTGCATCTCTACTATATTTATTTTTTCTTTGGGTCAAGCTATCCATATTTATCCTTGTGATGAGTCATAGTAAGTGGTTTGAAACAAGTTGACCTTAAAAATTCTATTCGATTTATCCGAAAGAGACTTGGTATAAAAAGATTTCAGTCAAACACAAAGGAAACACATATGCAGGTAGTAAAAAAGATTTTTAAATATTTGCAAGGAACCCTATATTTTGGCTTATAGTGCTCCAAAGATACAAATTTCACACTAAAATCTTATACTAATGTTGATAGGGTAAGTAGTGTTGATGATAAGAAAAACACTAGTGGTGGAGCATTCTTCCTAGGAATTTGTCTTGTATCATGGCACAACAAGAAACATACTTCTATTTCTTTATCTATTGTTGAAGCAGGATATATTGTACCAACATCTTGTTGTACCAAAATTTTATGGATGAAGAAAAATATCAAGGATATTCAAGTAGAGTTTTCTCAACCAATGTTTATTTTATGTGATAATACTAGTGCAGTTAATTGGTATAGCACAATTTACCACCCTCAGTAGATTTTATGCTCTATGACATGGCCTAGGGCAACCCTTCCCTACTAGACTTGGTCCAAATTCTAAAAAAAAATTGTTTTAAATCCCATACGTGATTTTGCCATGTATAAAGCATGTGTACACGCAGGTCAGTCTATACCCAACCCATGTATATGTGTTAAAAAATTAAAAAATATATAATCTCCCTTAATTCAGGTGGATTTTACAGGTTTTACTTGATACTCACCTACTATAACCTATGGACCAACTGTTTCCCAACTGAAAAAAACTAATTTGGAGAAGTATAAATAAACCTCCATGGGAAAGCCTGAGGGGGGGAAAGAGGTTAGATATTTATATTATAGTTGATTACATCCTTGATCAAGTTTGAAGATATCCATGTGCCTTCTGCACTCCCAAGTCATAGGAAACCCCTTGTTTCCTTCTTGAGATGTCCATCATCCTTTCATGAAATCGTTGTGTATACTTATCGAGGAGGATTATTGAGGCCTGGGCAGGACAGATCCTGAGCACGGTTTTTCTTGGAGTCAGTGGACGACTTAGGTTGTAGTTCTTGCATATTTTCTTTATCTTACATTAATAAAGAGCCATTGTCTTGTTCCTGATGATTATGCTCTTTATGCATTAATTTATGTCATCATTTTCTTATAAAATCATATGTTAATGCTTATTTGCTTATATGCTTATATGATCTAACCCTTATATCATGAACATGCTTTCTATTATTGTTGCTCTATATGCTATGCTTGAACGAGTTGCAGGTTTTAAGGCATTGGAAGAAGCAGAGGGTTTGGACCCTGTTGGAGAGGTAAATCCCCTCTGTGGACAGAGGCGATCCCACTAGCCCAAAATGGGTCTAGCAACAATCAATCAATGCTACCATGCAAGTTCCTAGTTGCAAATTGAAAGTGGATTATGAGAACCAACCTGGAGTCCAACGCTAGTGTCGTAGACGAGTTGATACTCCCGTTCCCTTGCTTCGGCAGGTCACGATCCTCACGATCTCCGCGAATGGATACCTGCACATGCAAAGAACAAAGCGAATACAAGCATAAAATCCACTAAATACAACTATATATCGGTCAAAAAAGATATAGATCAAATATTATCATAATGAACAATAAGATCGGAACCATAATGATAGTCGTTTATTAATGAATAATCAACAGAGAAAAATACAACCAAAGTTCTAACGTTGAATCTCTCCTCTGGCTGAGCGAGCAGCTACATATGTCTTGCAATAGACCTTTCTCTCTCTTTGATTATTAATACACAGCTCAGACTTCTCGCAGCATAACCTCCCTTTGCTCCAAGACTCTTACTATCACTCAAGACAAGCGTTATCACTACTAGCACTATCACCACTACTCAAAAACTAGCTTGTCAAATGCATGAGGACAGACTTTTATAGATGGAGAAGGGGAGGAAGATACAATGCATCAAGACACCCATTATGGATTGGCATTATCTCCAAAAAGCCACTGTGGATAGATGTAAGGGATAGATGATGAATCTCGACATCTAGAAGATTAGCTTTATCCTCAAAAGACTTCATGACTTGAAGGGAAAAAACATCCGGGCGCGCGTTTGTTAAAAATATTTTCCAAACTTGGTTGGCGCGAGTGTTACTCTAAGACAGAGCACCGATGGGCGCGCCTTCTCTTGAGGATCTCCCTCATTGGCGCGGGTAGTACACTGTGGACCCGCGCTAATGGAAAAAGGGCACTTTTCAGGGATATTCTGCAGGAGGTGTCTTCAGTGCACATGAAGTCCATACTTAGGGGAACATATTACAGGTCCCGGAATGAGTCCTCCAAAGTACAGGAAAGGGGTAACAGGGACGGTGACCAATGGTGACAAATTACTGTGTAACAGATGCCCCCTAAAGCATGAGGCCCGAGAGAGAGAGGGGTGAAATGCTTTACAAGAACACATGTAGCTGCCGCCGAGAATCTGCATCGAGAGATACAACTGATAGCTCAAGTACATGATATATGTGGTATGGTCGCAGCCATTCATAAGAGAGTACATAATAATCTAGATCCATAGTATGGGCACAGCCATCTGGTTAGGATCAATGAATAGACTCAGGTATGGTCGCAGCCATCCAGTGAATGAGTCATGCAACAAGAATCACGCCTGGATTACAACAGACAAAATCCAGGGTCTTGCGCTCCATCTCGACCCGAACAAAAGTACAAATTCAAGAATGCGAATATATGAGCTGAAGTCGAACATGCATGAACATCGTCTGATTACCAGTCAATAATGAAAACTGTTAACAGATGCGAGAGGTACCACCAATAATGACAATGGCCCTCAAGGTACTATAGGTACAATCTACGGCGTGCGAATTAGTGATCTGGCGTTGAACAGCGGTAGAATCATTCGATCGGAGGCCAATGATGAAAACCTCACGTCGAACACGAAGAACCTGCCATTGAGGCATGCAGGCTCCAAGGCACCGGAAGGGAGTCTCTAGATCAGCTTCCTGGATAATGAGCTGAAGTCGACAGGAAGTGACCTTGATCGAAGGTGGGCCATGATGTTTCCCACATCATCGACATGAGACAAAGAGATAATGTTGTGAATCAGGATTATGTGAGCTATCAGAGGGAGGTTGTTTTTCTGCAGAGGTCAACTTCTCTTGAACATATCGGTGGCACGATAGTGGAATTGGCAGTATTTGACATCAATGGATCAGAGGTCATGGTGACGAGGCAATGAGCAGATGAGAGGTCAAACAGGATTATCCAAATTCACAGAGGCAAGTGAAAAATGAGATGAGATATCCCCACCCATACACGAAAGCAGACAAGTGCCATGTTCAAGAGCGACATACTGCCGACATGACAATAATTATGGTTCCATTTTCCCCCGCCATTTCTGGCGAGTACCCCAATTATTTTTAACAAGCTTGATGGGGATAACATATGCTTGTGGTGCGTCATTTTGACAAAATCCGATGTCATCAGGTTTTAACGAGTCTGACAAAGGAAGAACTTGGTGTCTTTTCATGTTTAGAGAGTTTGAAAAGACAGCAGAAAAGGAAACTCCAAGGGTGTCCTTTTTCGTAAAGTTGTGTCTCTCGAGCCCGAAAAAGTATAAAACAATGCTCAAAAGAACCGGCCGACCATTACGATCGAGGAGTACTTTTCATAAATAGTGATTTCGACCTGAAAAAGTAAAAAAGCGATCAAAACCACGTCGTTTCGTAACCATTAACGAGTCTAAAACGACAAAAAACCCAGTAATCTTTTTTATGTTTTAACGGTCAACAAAAAGAACTTAAAACGACCGCCTCTTATTAACGTTTAACGAGTCAAGAGGAGTAACTCGGCAATCTTTTCGTCTTTAAACGGTCAGAAAAGAGCTGAAAGCGGACCTCCATTTTTATTCTGTTTAACGAGTCAAAAAGGGAAAAGTACTCAGCAATCTTTTCATTTTTTACGAGTCTGAAAAGAGCTTAAAGGAGACTCGTCCTAGAGGAACGAGTGGTATAAAGGGTAGCAACTGGTTCCGGCAATGGTGGAACTACTCGAAACATGTAATGGTCAAGAGGCTGGCTAATAAAACCACTCATCACTGCGGTTCCTCAGGAAAGGATAAACAACCAAGTGAAAGCATATGATCAGCTAAAGAGATGGTGTCGATGGAATGAAACAACCAAGGATCATCTAACAAAATTTAGCGGATAGGCAGCAATCACAAGATGTGAATTAGGTATGGGTTCATTTTTACACAAGCTTGAACCATGGAGAACTCTGCTTGGATTCAGTTTCATGTTTACACAAGCTTGAAACGAAAAAACTATGCTTGTTATAAGTTCGCATGCCCCCAACATAATGACGCAAATCGAGGTACATGCCCCCCAAGCTTCATTGCATTCAACGAGGTGGATGGAATGAAGGTTCACTTTCCAGATCTTGGAAAGACTCGACTTGTATTTTACGATATCTTAAGCAAAGACTCGATTTGGAAAGGAGGAGATGTTTCATTTTTTAATGAGGTTGACCTAGGAAAAGAACTATCCTCATAACCCTTATTTCATTTTTTAATGAGCTTGACACAAGACCAGGAACTATGCTCAGACCAAACCTAGTTTCATTTTTTAGGGAGCTTGACATAGGAAAGGAACTATGCTCCAACACTTAATTTCATTTTTTAAGGAGCTTGACACAGGAAAATGAACTATGCTCCGCCCGAACTTCATTAGAATGAACAGGAAGTCGGGGCTTCCAAGAGTGCCACTCCGGGTGGAAGGGTAACATCTCGGAAGTCAGGACCCAATGCCTCCAGGACACTATGCACAACTGCGGCATCACTGGATATAGGCACGGGATAAGTGGCCACGTAGTTGATCTGTGGTGGGGCAGATGCAACTGGTGGATGAAAACCAGGAGGGGATGACGACTGCGCAAGAGGGACCCGTGGACGAACGAACGATAATTGATCGATAGTCACAATTCTTCCATCGTGTGGAAAGCAAACCACATGGAAAAGTGAAGAGACAAGGGCCCCCATGGCATATACATAGTCACGGCCAAGGAGAAGACTGAAATCTAAAGCACCTTGGGTAACCGATACGTCTATATAGACGGTTTTGCCTCCCAAAGTAATAGGGAACTTTGGAAGGATCCCTAATGGTTGGCTAGTTCCCCCGTCAAAAGCCATCAGATTCGGTGCGACTGGCACAAGCTGTGGGGAACCCAATGCTTGCCAAGTAGTGGCAGGCATAAGACTAACAGATGCACCCTCATCCAAAACAGTGCCAGGTATCGCCTTATTATAGGCGTGTATCGTGACCCAGAAAGGCACATGGGATGGAAGGCGGGAGGTAGTCAAATGACTCCAATCAAAGGAAACGACTGAACTACTTGGTGGGGGAATCGTATGATTGCCCCCTTGCTCTAAAGGGACTGAAGCAGGACTCTCAGGAGCAGCTGGGATAGGAGAGTCATTTTCGGACTCAGGAGAATCTGAGGAGACGAGAAGAACATGGGAATGATGCTCTTCCGAAATAGAGTGGTCGACAGGTGGTGAACTCAAGTCGACACTCTTTCCGACCAATGGTTGGTCTGGAACAGGCTTGGTAGAGCCAGGTTCAGGAAGAGGAGGCTGGACAAGAGAGGAATCTTGGTCGATCTCTTTGTCAGCAGGGCAACGATCTGCGGCTGCAAAGAGACGTTGATAACCAACGGGAAGTTGGGGTGAGGGAGTTGTAAGACTTTCCAAGACAATAGAGGCTTTATCCATAAGCAGACAAAGGTGAAGGGGATGATTGCCTTCACAAAGTCTACAGGGGATTCGAATCTTCCCTTTTCCCTTACCATTTCCAACCGAGAAGGTAGCATCGCCGTGAGCTTCAGAGGACGATGAGGGGCGGGCCGGATCGCGAGACCACACTTCTAAGACCCTGGGGATGCCAGGACAATCGCGAAGAAGACGGTCCTCCTTGCACAACCTACAAGGAAATTTGACCTTCCGCGGAGGAGCAGAAGGTGGCTCGACTTGAGTTGTACTTTTAACCTCTCGCTTAGGAGTCTTCTTCTTCGTCGTCTTCTTCTTCTTCTTCTTAGCCACCTGGTTACTTGAATCCAGACTTTCGCCAGGCGAAGTAGAAGATGAGGACACAGAAACAGGCGAAGAAGAGGAGAGGTCCACCTTAGAATCAACATGATGTTGTTCGGGTGGAGGAGACGGTGGAACAGGAGTCATCACACTCGGGACTACCGAGGTCCAAAACAACCATATGGGCAAACCGATGGTTAACCCAGGCAAAGACAAAGTTGCCATATACGGAGCACCGACATTTCCAAGAGAAGGAACTTGGCCGGTAGACTCAGGGAAGGATGCCATTGAAAACGAGAAAGAACCCTACTCAAGCTAACGCAAACTAGATCTAACTGGGTAAATGTGAATCGTGGCCGAATAAATTTTAAGACGCACGGACTTAACTTGAACTTTTCATGTTTTAAGAGTCGAGAAAAGGACAAAAAGGTGACTCTAGTCTCCTTCGAATGTTTAATGAGCATGAAGTGACAAGACGCTCACTGGCACCTTTTCTTTTAAGGAGTCCGAAAAGGATCAAAAGTGACTACTCTGCTGACTCTAGGCAAAGGGTTTACCAAACAATCCGTCAAACTGCTTATACACCTTGGCAATCAGATGAAAACCAAGGACTTCCTGTACGACAGTCAATCTTCCTGAATGCTGTGTTCAGTGCATTACGGCTTGTAAGGCGGCAGACACGGCTTCCTGTGGATAAAGGATGATAACCTAGTGGGGTCTCCACATATACTTGACGGTACGTGGGAGCACAAATCCGTGCTAGACCACTACCGAGTCACAAAAGGAGGAATCACCCAACCGTAGTGTGAAACAATAGTGACTTGGTTTAACGACGCCGGAACATGTCTCTAGCCTAGACCTCTAAATGTGTGCGTTAAGTTCCAATGCGTTGTTAGATTCATTCAGTTCATTTTATGGTTGATCTTTGATTAGGTTTCGATTTTCAGGGCTTACCGTATGTAATATCTCAAAATGTCCTAGATGCAAACTATATGCCAAAATATATCATTTCATTTGATGAATGCTAACTACGAGAGAGTTGAGATCTTTCAATCGAACAAAATGATCATAAAACAAACAATGATAACTCTAATGCAGCTAATGGCAATAAAAGAAACTTTTCTTTAAAGTCATTAATCACTAACAACAACGAAAAACTTTAATTTCCATTAACTAATATAACGCAAAAGAGATTGTTCATTTTTCTTTTATTGGAAAAATGCACTAAGTAAATTTTGAGAGATACGATAACAGAGAGCAAAAAAGCAAATTTCACTCAATGGACACAATCAAGTCTTTGAAAAGAAAGGCAATCCTTCAATCCAAGAAAAACTCTAAAATCTCAATGGGCCATGTGATCTAGGCTCAAAACGAAGCCATATGGGAATCAAGCAAAAAGAACTAAATTGCTTGAATAACCCAAAAACAAGCTTCAACAACCACCAAACAGATGCAAAAGAGTATCCAAAAAGTTGACTGGATCAAGAGAAGACCGAAACAGAAACTGGCAAACACCCAAAGTATGAAAATGTGATCTATGCACACTTTTCATTCATATCCTGAAAATGAGAATTCTAATTATGCAAGTGTGATCTATGCAAGAGAATTCTCAAACACACGATGATTCTAATGTAATCTAAGAACCAATCAAGTGCAAACCAAGAAAAACGGGTGAGAGTTCAAAAGATCATAAACTAAAAACACTCAAAGGCGATTAACACTCATACACAATTTAGCCCCCCCCCCCCCCCGGCGAATGAGGGGGAATTTTTTTTTGCAAAAACAAAAGCAAAAAGATGCAAAATTGTGAAAAGATCGAGAGAAACCTCCAAGTAATGATCAAAGGAAATCAAATTAATAATTTGCCAGAAAAAGACTCAAAACTAGTCAAAAAAGACTCTGATACATTCAGATGATTGAACAAAATAGGAAACCCAAGCTTGGGAGGCTGTAAACAAGCAAAATGAACAAGTTCACAGGGTTGGCGCGACTGTCAGGAAGAAAACTGCGCTAATTAAGGATTGGCGCGGTCTGTCAATGTGCAACCTGCGCCAACTAGCGCGACTGTCAGGCCTAAAAACGCGCTAATCAAATTTGCCGACTAAAAAAATAAAAACCAACAGTTCACGACTTGACCAACAGTCCACGGCTTGACTAACAAAAACCAGACAGATCAAATATACAGACAGGCAGACCAAGCATAAAAATCCAGCTCAGAAAACTCATCTAAGCAAGCAAACAAGAGAGATCAAGGTGCATGACAAACTCCAAGCTGTTTGGTTCATAAACCAACCCGGAGATTGACTGAAGCGGCGTTGATCTACTCCGCTAATGCAAAGCAATAGCGTTTCGAAGGCTGCCCGGCCGTACTTCAGGCTCCGTCCAAGGTTTATGAATCAAACAACAAATAGCTTCCCGAGTGGAGTCGCCAAATTGTTGGAGAAGTAAATCCCCTCTGCGGACAGAGGCGATCCCACTAGCCCAAAATGGGTCTAACAACAATCAATCAACGCTACCATGCAAGTTCCTAGTTGCAAATTGAAAGTGGATTATGAGAACCAACCTGGAGTCCAACGCTAGTGTCGTAGACGAGTTGATACTCCCGTTCCCTTGCTCCGGCAGGTCACGATCCTCACGATCTCCGCGAATGGATACCTGCACATGCAAAGAACGAAGCGAATACAAGCATAAAATCCACTAAATACAACTATATATCGGTCAGAAAAGATATAGATCAAATATTATCATAATGAACAATAAGATCGGAACCATAATGATAGTCGTTTATTAATGAATAATCAACAGAGAAAAATACAACCAAAGTTCTAACGTTGAATCTCTCCTCTGGCTGCGCGAGCAGCTACATATGTCTTGCAATAGACCTTTCTCTCTCTTTGATTATTAATACACAGCTCAGACTTCTAGCAGCATAACCTCCCTTTGCTCCAAGACTCTTACTATCACTCAAGACAAGCGTTATCACTACTAGCACTATCACCACTACTCAAAAACTAGCTTGTCAAATGCATGAGGACAGACTTTTATAGATGGAGAAGGGGAGGAAGATACAATGCATCAGGACACCCATTATGGATTGGCATTATCTCCAAAAAGCCGCTGTGGATAGATGTAAGGGATAGATGATGAATCTCGACATCTAGAAGATTAGCTTTATCTTCAAAAGACTTCATGACTTTAAGGGAAAAAACATCCGGGCGCGCGTTTGTTAAAAATATTTTCCAAACTTGGTTGGTGCGGGTGTTGTTGGAAATAACACTGAGAGGGGGGGGTGAATCAGTATTATCAGATCAATAAAACTTTTTCAATGCTCAGAAACATATACGCTACTTCAGTTAAGTGAACCAGCGTGTACACGCTACTGTGTCTAAGGAAAATAGCGTATAACCAGAAAACTTATAATTCAGTTAGTTTATCTTCAGTTAAGTGCATCAGGTCATCATTCACCATATTAAGAGTAAACAGATGCAGCATAACAGAACAGATCATCACACAAAAGCCACACACATGAACACCATGATATAAGGTGGAAACCCAATGTGGGTGAAAACCACCTGCTGCAAGTCGTCTCTATCTTTCTTTAATAAGAATTTCAGTTTACAATCTTTTGTACTGGTGCAGCCTTATACCAGTACGCAGGCTACAACCTGCAGAATGCTTCAACCTTCTCTCATTCTCCAAACTTCCTTGGAAGGGAGCTCCAACCCCCTTTGCTCTTGTACTAGCTAAGATACTAGTACGTAGGTGTTGGCCTACAATCTTCTTTCCTTCAGGTACCACTTTTCATCAATTTTTAGACTGGATACTCCTGAAGCACAACATTACAATCTGAAGACCATGATTCATTCACAAATCATATAAAACAACCAATACTAGCATCATCAATCTTTGAATCACTGAACCACTGAAACCCTGTCAAACCCAGTCACCAGAACACAGAGCAGACTACAGAACTCTGCAATAACAGTTAGATCCAGCTGCAACCCAAAAATCAAGCTCCAAAAGATATACGCTACTACTATGAAGGCAACCCGCGTATACACACGGTTTTACCGAAGACAACCTGCGTACAGATCTAAAAATAATTTTTCATAACTTGCAGCTGTACCAGATTTCAGTTATACCTAGAACATAATATTGCGTCAGTATGCAGATCTAGAAATTCGCATAATCAACCATATAAAGATAGTTCATTTCAAACCATTTGATCCCGATCTCTCCTTAGATCTTGTTCTCCATCAACCGATGAGATCTCTCCTTAGCTCAGATCAAGCAATACACCATCAACCAATAACCTGCATACTGGATCTAATACTTCATCAGATATTCAAGACATTTCAGATGCATTTGCCTAATGATCTTCTTCTCCTTATATAGCCTTAGGCCTTGCTCAATACCACGAGCCAAAACCATAGAAATCCAAAACCATCAACTCAAAACTAGGGATCGACACGTCCGTCGAGACAACATGGTCCGAAACCATAGGCACAACTTCCAAGGAATAACTGCCACGGACCAAAAAAGAGTTTTCCACATACACGCGCTTTTACTGAAGCCAACCTGCGTGTACACGCGACTTGGGCTTGATGAACCTGCGTATATGAATTTTCTCTTCTTCTTATAGTCTGATCATCAATTCCTTGCTGCTGACCTTCTGCACTATGATTTGTCATCAGTGAGGCTTGCCATCAAGGACAACACTTGTATCATAATGCCAACAATCTCCCCCTTTGGACTTGATGGCAACCCCAAGATCCTTAGAATCATTATCCCCCTTTGTCATCAAGGGCAAAGGGCTGTGCTCCCCCTGAGTACATGCTGATTTCTCTGCTCTGCTGTGTTGAACATGCTCCCCCTAACTGTAGGCAAGATCTGCAAAAGATGTTCTTCAAACGAACCAAGACTTATACATCATAAAGGACCTTCCTATCACCAAAAGACTTAATGCATGCATCCATACTCCCAACCAAGAGGAGATACATCAGAAATATAATAACCAATAACATTACATCATTCATCCATCCCAGGCATAGTGGGGAAATCATAGGCCGTTACATGACCTAGACAATATAAAAGAAATATGACATAGAGACAACAAATCTAGACCAAGACTTCTGAAAGAAACCAGCAGTATCTGATAAACATCTTTTATATCAGTAGCCAAGATTTCCTTCTGAGCTCCTTCTCCTGAAATTAACAACAGTTGTGAACTAGGACCGAAAGGATCTAAATGCCAACAATGCTTTATGAGACTTTAAGCTGCTCCCCCTGAATCTGTGCTTGTTGTACCCCCTGAAACTGTGCCTGAAGAATTTTGACTTACCCATCTCAGACCTTCTCCAACCAGAGTCTGCCCTTATTGATCAGAACTCCATATACGCGACTTCTCCTGCATAAAACAGCGTATATACGCGGATATCCCTTACGAAACTCGCGTATACCAACTTTTCTGTAGAACAGACAAGCTTTAACAGCAGGATGAAGCATCCATTACTCCCAGCTTTTGTCTAAGATATTCAAAAGTTTCCCTGGGCAGTGGTTTTGTGAGAATATCAGCAACTTGTTCCTTAGAAGGAACATACTCCAACTTGACCTTCTGCTCAAGCACTTGTTCCCGAAGAAAATGGTACTTGATTGGTATGTGCTTGGTCTTTGAGTGCATGACTGGATTCTTTGAAATGCTGATTGCACTTGTATTATCACATAAGATAGAGACTGGTGGCGTGCAAGTGATTTGAAAATCCTGCAAGGTCTGCATCATCCAAAGAAGTTGTGTGCAACAAGATGCCGCAGCCACATATTCTGCTTCAGCTGTAGATAAAGCAATCGAACTCTGTTTCTTGCTGAACCAAGATACTAATCTGGAACCCATGAAGAAAGCACCACCACTTGTGCTTTTCCTATCATCCACACTTCCGGCCCAATCTGCATCTGTGTAAGCATGAAGAGTGAGATCTGTATCTCTAGGATACCATAAGCCATAGTTTTGGGTCCCTTGAAGATACTTGAAGATTCTTTTGACTGCCTGAAGATGAGTTTCCTTTGGGTTGGCTTGGAATCTTCCAACAATTCCTACTGCATGCATAATATCTGGTCGTGTACCTGTTAAATAAAGCAAACTCCCAATCATGGATCTATAAGTTGGTTGGTGAACGGCTGTTGATTCATCATTTGCACTGAGGCTGCATCCTGTAACCATGGGGGTACAAACTGGCTCTGAATCTTCCATGCCATACTTCTTCAAGATCTGCTTGAGGTACTTGGTTTGAGATAAGAAAATGCCTCCTTCACTTTGTTGGATTTGCAATCCAAGAAAGTATGTCAATTCTCCAAGTAATGACATTTCAAATTATTTCTACATAACCAAGGCAAAGTTCTGACTCATAGCCTCTTCATTGCTGCCAAAGATAATATCATCTACATACACAACAAGTATTAGCAATTTGTTATTTTCAACTTTCATATAGAGATTGCTATCTGCTAATCCTTTTGAAAAACCTTGTTGGTGAAGATATTTGTCCAACCGATAATACCAAGCCCTTGGAGCTTGTTTGAGACCATAAAGAGCCTTTTTCAATCTGCATACAAGGTTTGGATCATTCCCAAGAATGAAACCATCTGGCTGCTCAACATATACTTCTTCTTCTAAGTCTCCATTCAGAAAGGTTGATTTCACGTCCATTTGAAATACCTTGAAGTTTTGAAAGCTTGAGAGAGCAAGGAACATTCGGATGGCCTCAAGTCTTGCTACAGGAGCAAAGGTCTCCTCAAAATCTATCCCTTCTTGTTGCGCATACCCTTTACAAACAAGTCTGGCCTTGTTTCTAATTACTTCTCCATTTTCATTCAATTTATTCTTGAAGACCCATTTTGTCCCTATGACATTCTTATCTTTTGGTCTAGGAACCAGTTCCCAAGTGTTGTTCTTTTCGATCTGCTCAAGTTCTTCATCCATTGCTTTGACCCAACATTCATCTTTGCATGCCTCTTTCACATTTTGTGGTTCAGTGGAAGAGAGTAATGCCAAATAGCTTGAGGCTTCTGCAATTCTTCTTCTTGTTTGTATTCCTGCTTCTTTCTGCCCCACAATCTGAGATTCTGGATGATTCTTTTGAACATATCTAGATGGAGTCTTCTCTTCTATTCTTGCCTGCTCCTCTGGTTCTTCTTGAGGTTCTTCTTCTTCATCATTCTGCCTTTGAGTGTACCCTTCATCTTCTTCAATGTCTTCATGATGAACTTTCCTAGGAATATATCCCTTCTCATCAACCACTACATCAATGTTGTCAACAATTCTGCCAAGTCTTTTATTGTAGCACTTGTATGCTTTGCTGTATGGAGAATAACCAAGAAGAATGCCTTCATCTGCTCTTGGTTCAAGTTTGCCAAGTTGCTCATCAGTATTCTTAATATAACATTTGCTACCAAATATTTTGAAGTGCTTCACCGAAGGAGTCTCACCACTCCAGAGCTCATGAGGTGTTTGAGTGTTGTTTACTCAGACATTTGTTTTGTTAAGAATAATAACCGCAGCATGTGCAGCTTCACCCTAGAAAGTTGCGGGAGTACCTGATTCATCAAGCATAGCACGAGCCATTTGTTGGATTGTTCTGTTCATTCTTTCCACCACCCCATTTTGCTGAGGAGTTCTAGCTGTAGAGAATTCTCTTCTTATCCCATGTTCTTCACAGAAATCGAAAAATTCGTTTGAGGTAAACTCCCCACCTCTGTCAGATCTGAGGCACTTAATTTTGTGTCCTGATTCATTTTCAACCAAGGCTTTGAAGGATTTGAATTTTTCGAATGCTTCATCTTTGTGCTTCATAAGTCCTAACCAGACAAACCTGGAGAAATCGTCAATGAATAATATCAAGTATTCTTCTCCTCGAGGTGTTCTCTTTCTGAATGGACCACATGTATCTGTATGTACTAGCTCAAGAGGCATGCTAGCTGATCCTTCCTTCTCTGGAAAGTTAGTTCTGGTTTGCTTTCCAAACTGACAAGATTTGCATATAGTGTTGTCTGGAATTTTGATATCTGGAAGACCACGAACTGCCTGATATTTGCATGCTTTCCTTATTTGTGAAAAGCTTAGATGCCCCAACCTTCGATGCCATAGCCAGTGTTCATCATCCTTGCTCAAATAGCATTGTTGTGGTCCTTCTTCAAATATGTATAGATTATTTGGAGTCCTTCTTCCTTTGATCACTGTTTTACCTGTATCAAGATCACGAACACAACATCCATTTGATCTAAATATTACCTCTGTTCCTTGATCGCACATCTGACTGACACTCAGAAGATTATGCTTCAATCCATCAACATACAAAACATTTCCAGCTTTGACCTTCTCTTTTAATGGAGCCACACCTTTTCCTTTTATGGCTGCAGAGATATCGTTTCCAAAAGAAACTTTCTTCACTTTTTCTAATGCGGTATATGACTCAAGCTTTTCTTTGTCCCCTGTCATATGCTTCGAACATCCGCTGTCAATGTACCATAGACTTTCTTGACCTTCTGCATAAAAGGTTATCCCACATCTTTCTGGTTGTGGTTCCTTTATTCTCCATGTTCTGACATTTGAGTTTTGCTCCTTCTGAATTGTCTTCCGAAACCTGCTCCTGCATTCAGAGTCTTCATGACCAAAGTTATTACAAATAGAGCATTCAACTTCATTTTCAAGGACCGAAAAGTTGTTATAAGTCCTTTTCATGGTTTCAGTCATTCTCCCTTGCTTTTGAGCTTCTCTAGTCATGATTGTCTTGTATGCAACACATTGAGCTGCTTTGTGACCGAAGTTATGGCAAGAAAAGCATTGGCCATTAAAGAAAATTTTGCGATAACCAGATCTATCATCCAACCGATTGTAGCTTCTATTTATTCTTGGAGCAAATTGGGAAGATTTTACCTGTGGCTGATTGTAGCTTCTGTTTGTCCTTAAGGCAGTTTGTCCCCAAATTTCTTGATGGTCTTTATTTGTTCTTGAGGTAAACTGTCCCTGATTCACCTGATTACTTTTAATTGGCCTTTGCTCGCTTTTCCTTGCTGCATCAAGATAACTTTTAGAGGTAGAGGCTTGAGATGTTTCTCCATGATATCCAAGACCTATCTTGATCAGAGGAGATCGCTGCACATTGATAATCTCATCCAAGGTTTCAGATCCTTTAACAAATTTAAGATTAATAGCTTTTGTTTTCTCAATCTCTTTTCTAAGACCAACAATTTCACCTTCTAGTTTTTCAAGATGTTTTTCCTTTTCATCAATTTGAAATTGTAGAGTATCAATGATCATATTCTTTTCTTCTATACATCTCTTGAGTCTAGTAATTTCATGATAAAGATTATCCACATCTATAGCATCCATATAATCATCATCTTCAAATGCCATTAACAACTTATATTCATTACCTCGTTCATCTTCATCACTATTTGATAGACCATCACTATCTTCATGAGTGTAGTAGCTTTTCTTATTTGCACTCTGTTTCTTGTTCCATCTAGCAGGTTCCTTTCCTTTATCCTTATAAGAACATTTTGCAGCATAATGACCTACTCTTCCACAAGCAAAGCATTTAAAAGGTAACTTACCTCTGAACCTTCCAGAACCCCTTTGAAGATTTCTGACAAAATTTGATTCTTCTTCCTCTTCTTTTGGGACGTGGCTTGCTTCATAATAATCTTCTTTGCCTGATGAAGCAGCTTCTCTTCTGTCTGATGGACCTCCCTTTCTCATTTCATAAGCAGTTAGAATTCCATGTAGCTGAGACATAGTAAGAATTCGTAGATTTTCCTTTTCTTCTATTGCAGATACTTTAGATTCAAACTTGGGGGACAATGATCTTAGAACCTTTTCAACCACTATAGCCTCTTTTATTTCTTCACCCAAATTTTTCATACAATTAACAATCTCATCTACCCGAAGAAAATAGTTAGCCACACTTTCATCATTATACATCTTGAGAGTCTCATATTGAATCCTGAGAGTTTGAAGTTTAGCACGCTTTACCTGTTCATCTCCTTCATAGCTTGTGACAATTTTGTCCCATATCTCTTTTGCGGATTTGTAGTGCATTACCTTCATGAATTTCGTTTGGGATATACATCCTAATAGGGTACTGACTGCTTTCGCATTTGTTTCATACTTCTTTTTCTCAGTTGCATCTGTAGGAGTAGCTGAAGGAAAAGTGTATCCTGTTTCTACGATGTCCCAAACTTCTGTACCAAGAGATTGAAGATAGGCAGTAACTCTTACCTTCCAATAATTGAAGTTTGTCCCATCAAAAACCAGTGGCCTGATTGATGCTTCTCTCTCGTAGTTGCTCATGATGAATGATCTACCTTCAAGCGATCAAGCTTTTCTGAAGGACCTGCTCTAATACCAATTGTTGGAAATAATACTGAGAGGGGGGGGTGAATCAGTATTATCAGATCAATAAAACTTTTTCAATGCTCAGAAACATATACGCTACTTCAGTTAAGTGAACCAGCGTGTACACGCTACTGTGTCTAAGGAAAACAGCATATAACCAGAAAACTTATAATTCAGTTAGTTTATCTTCAGTTAAGTGCATCAGGTCATCATTCACCATATTAAGAGTAAACAGATGCAGTATAACAGAACATATCATCACACAAAAGCCACACACATGAACACCATGATATAAGGTGGAAACCCAATGTGGGTGAAAACCACCTGCTGCAAGTCGTCTCTATCTTTCTTTAATAAGAATTTCAGTTTACAATCTTTTGTACTGGTGCAGCCTTATACCAGTACGCAGGCTACAACCTGCAGAAGGCTTCAACCTTCTCTCGTTCTCCAAACTTCCTTGGAAGGGAGCTCCAACCCCCTTTGCTCTTGTACTAGCTAAGATACTAGTACGTAGGTGTTGGCCTACAATCTTCTTTCCTTCAGGTACCACTTTTCATCAATTTTCAGACTGGATACTCCTGAAGCACAACATTACAATCTGAAGACCATGATTCATTCACAAATCATATAAAACAACCAATACTAGCATCATCAATCTTTGAATCACTGAACCACTGAAACCCTGTCAAACCCAGTCACCAGAACACAGAGCAGACTACAGAACTCTGCAATAACAGTCAGATCCAGCTGCAACCCAAAAATCAAGCTCCAAAAGATATACGCTACTACTATGAAGGAAACCCGCGTATACACGCGGTTTTACCGAAGACAACCTGCGTACAGATCTAAAAATAATTTTTCATAACTTGCAGCTGTACCAGATTTCAGTTATACCCAAAACATAATATTGCGTCAGTATGCAGATCTAGAAATTCGCATAATCAACCATATAAAGATAGTTCATTTCAAACCATTTGATCCCGATCTCTCCTTAGATCTTGTTCTCCATCAACCGATGAGATCTCTCCTTAGCTCAGATCAAGCAATACACCATCAACCAATAACCTGCATACTGGATCTAATACTTCATCAGATATTCAAGACATTTCAGATGCATTTGCCTAATGATCTTCTTCTCCTTATATAGCCTTAGGCCTTGCTCAATACCACGAGCCAAAACCATAGAAATCCAAAACCATCAACTCAAAACTAGGGATCGACACGTCCGTCGAGACACCATGGTCCGAAACCATAGGCACAACTTCCAAGGAATAACTGCCACGGACCAAAAAAGAGTTTTCCACATACACGCGCTTTTACTGAAGCCAACCTGCGTGTACACGCGACTTGGGCTTGATGAACTTGCGTATATGAATTTTCTCTTCTTCTTATAGTCTGATCATCAATTCCTTGCTGCTGACCTTCTGCACTATGATTTGTCATCAGTGAGGTTTGCCATGAAGGACAACACTTGTCTCATAATGCCAACAGGTGTTACTCTAAGACAGAGCGCCGATGGGCGCGCCTTCTCTTGAGGATCTCCCTCATTGGCACGGGTAGTACACTGTGGACCCGCGCTAATGGAAAAAGGGCACTTTTCAGGGATATTCTGCAGGAGGTGTCTTCAGGGCACATGAAGTCCATACTTAGGGGAACATATTACAGGTCCCGGAATGAGTCCTCCAAAGTACGGGAAAGGGGTAACAGGGACGGTGACCAATGGTGACAAATTACTGTGTAACAGACCCTACGGGAATGACCTCAAACATAGTACCTCCGAGTAATACCTCTTCTTCCTACTTCAGTAGTTTAAGTATTAGGGCTGCTTATTTGTATGTCTCTTTATGTTGTATGCTCTCCGCTCTGTTGGGCTTCTCAACCCAAGACCCTAGGGTGATTCTACCCATAACAATAATATATCTAAAAATCTAGATATGCACTAAAAAACAAAGCACATTCATATAAAATATCACTTTCTCCAAGAATACGTAATGGACCATATTGTTAAATTTGAATATGTGTCTATTAAGCAGCATGTTGTAGATATATTTACCAAGCCTCTTCCTAGAGAGACATTTGAATATCTTATAGAGATTTTGGAAGTGACTTCTCCTTCACTTTCTTGGTAAAAGAAGCATTACATAATTCAAGTCTATCATATCATGCCTTTCCTAAAAGTTGCATTATAGACAAGAAAAGTTTTGTTCATATATAACACAATACAATGGGACTAGTCCATTAGTGGGAGAAGTTATAACAACAAATATTTTTCTAACAAGGAGAGTTATGTTGTCATCAAAAGAGGTAAAAGGATTGATATCATAAAAGTGGGAGTATCATGGAGTAATCACAGAAATCATGCACATAGGGGAATTAACCAATTGACATTAACAAGAGTTAATTTGTACACAAATGAAGCATAAGCCCAAGGGGAGTAATCCCAAAAATAAGAAGTATCCAATTGCAACCAAATTTTGTCCTTTTCCATTGATGTTACTAGGGGAGAAAGAAGAAAAAATAATAAGAATCGTGTTTGATAAGCAGCCTTAAGGAGAAAGAAAAAGATTGAAGAAGAGTTACCTAGAAGTTAGGGGAATTTATCAGCAAAATTACATCAATGATTGGATTATATTTGGTGGTGTTGCCACCAATGCTAAATAGGGATATTGTTACACATATATTTTCATTGATTTCAACCGTAGTCTTGGCATTGATGTCAAAGGAGGTTGTGAAGTTTGAGTAGCAAAGCTATCAGATGGAAAATAAAATGGCTTGAGGTGCAAATGATGTCAAAGGAATTTATGTAGCAGATGTAGTAGAGGGTCGAGCAAATAGCTTGAGGTGAAAATGATTTCAAAGGAACTTTTGCAGTATAGGAATCATAGGACCGAGTAGACAAATCGAGGTGGGAAGTAGCAGAGAACCAAGAAACTTGCAAGTTGTAAAGGAAAAAAAGGGGAAATAGACCATACCAGTACTGAACGATAGTTGTTCACACTACAACCCGGTGAGTGGTAATCCTTTATTAATCAATGATTATGTTAATTAAATTATACTAATACCATATGGGTTTAGCATACCAAATTGAGTGATATTGAGGTCCCTTGCATCAACAGACAATAGTTGACATGAAAGTGATTGCTATCATCTAACAACCTGTCATATTAGGCCCTCAAGGTATTGGGTATTGGGTGCTTCTTTAATGCCTTAAACTGAACAGGAAAATATTGGTGTTCGAAATGAGTTAACCACTAATATTTTTAAACCATGTTTATATTAAATTAAAGCATACCAAATGGTTTTATCAAAGCTTAAGTATATCGATACCATATGGAATGATATCAAGCATTGGATATGTGATTGATAAGTTGTTTTTATAAATGGTTGATATCTAGTATGTGGCTCAGCCAAGTGGCAATGATGATGTGGCATACCAAGTGACGCTAGGTGGCAGTGTATATAACACGTGGTGGATTTTTAAGAGGACATGTGGCACTCATTTTTGGTTGATTTGAATGGTCAACTGGATGATTAGCAGGTGAAACATGGTAGGTACATGTCATCATGTTATAGACATTTTTGTGCCTTACAGCATTGAGCATGAAATGTCCATAATCTAAGGGATCCAAAGTCCCTAAACATGTTGTTCCTACCCCTAGAGGAACAAGGCTAACAAACCACAGCAATTCACAGAAGTTCTCCACCAAAAAACTGCTCAAAACAAGTCAATTCAGGATCATTTCAGTGGCTACACTAGCTGTTTGCGCTGAATGTCAAAGCCAACACTGGCTACCTGCGTTGAATGTCAACTGGAACAAAGGCTACCTGCGCTGAACGAGAGTGGACAAGTGGAAGGCTCATTTCTCAAGGTGTCAAAACCCAGGAAGCTTCCAAAATGACACTTGCCTCAGGGAATTTGACTGGTGATGAGTAAGAGGTTCCAAATCTCCAAGTGGAAGCAAGAACCTCCAAGTGGACTCAAGAACCGATAGAGGGAGAGGACACTAGTCAGATCTCAAGCTGACTCATCCTCTCTCCAAACATCTATATATGGATCTCTCCTCCATGAGATCTGGAGGCTGGAATTTTGTGATTGCAAAGAATTGTTGTTGGTTTGAGACTGGAATCATTGGGTGCTTAATGCTTTGAAGGGGCTGAAGATAGGAATTCCATTTTCTTGGAAGGAGATGCTGGATTGGAGCCCTCTGGGTTGTATCTCTTCCTGAACCTTGTTATTCATCAATAAAGCTATCTTGGTTTCTCCTATATGCTGATGTATTTTGATGTATGAATGTATTAGTTTATTTGGTTTATTTCTAATCCTAAACTAGTTATGAATGTGAACATCTGTCTTTGTGTAGTGTTCTTCTCTTGTCTCAAGTAGTTGTTCTCTTGTCGCAAGTAGCTGTTCTCTTGTGATCTTGCAGGAAGTTGTAGCTGGATAAGCAAGAAGGCAAGTAGTTGTGAACACCCAAAGAGAAGGGAGATTGGATCGAGGGACAAACGGAAGACACCGGTAAGTCTATTGATCTCTCTTCTTTCACATTTCATAAAGGAAGAAACCAGTATAGCTGTACTCGTTTGTTGCTAAGGCACTGTCACACCTTAGGTGGATAGGATTGTCCTGCATAGGCATTTTTCCCCACAACAAATTGGCGACTCCGCTGGGGAAATTTGTTTAGTCATTTTATTTGTGTTTCTATCATTGTTTTCATCATAGACTTGACAGCAACAATCGAACTGCATCTTTCCCGGATGCAAAGTAGAAAGTTGCTACTTTGATCCAATTGCTGGACTTGTCTATGATCTTAACAATGGATTCACAAATGATTTGATGATCCTTGTGATAGATCTTAGTAGCCTTCAAAGCATCCTTTTGATTACACCTTGCTTGTTGCTTTTATTTGGCGTGAAACAGTTGATTGAGTAGCAAACTGTGACCCAGAACCTGAGGGAAACGAGAGTTTCTCCTTCAGCGCAGACCCAATGAAGGGATTCTGCATTTCAACGCAGGTCCCGTGAAGGCTACCTGCGCTGAATGTCAAAACCCCTATGTTGAGGTTGCGCTGAACCAGTTTGTCCTTGTGCAGCTGGGGTTCTCTGCTCTGTTTTGCCTTGTTTTGATCTCTGATTTTTGTGGCCTGTAACCAGCATAGGTACCAGTCTGAAAACCCCTTTTCTCTGCTTAGATTCCACCTCCTTTTGTACAAAAAAACTGTGAGTGTTTTTATGTGTTTGTGGCATCATTTACAGTTTTCCTTTGCATGAGTAAAATAGTCATCCTGTAGCCTTTGATTTAGATCTGATTGATTGTGATCTTAGAAGAGAGTTCATTGGCTGTTTGCAGATTGATTATACATTTACTTTTGCTTATTGGTTTGAATTCGTCTCTTTGAAGTGTCGAAACAAGTCTTTATTTCGAAAATCGTTAAGTGTTGTAATCTCTTCTATCTTCTCTAATTTCAAAAAAAGTAAACTTGTTTGTATTAATCATTTAAAAGCAAATTCAAAGTTGTACAAAAAGCTTTCTTTGTAGCCATCAATACTAAGAAAGCGGAAAACAAACACCTGCATTGTGCATTTGCATTTGATAGTTTGCATGTTGGATTTAGGAAAAGTGCATTAGAGTGTGCTGATTGCTCTTTGAGAAAAGATGGTGTCTTTCTTTTCCCTTAGTAGCTAGGATTTTCAAAGTTGAAAAGATATAAAGCTTGCTTATCATCTTTAGACTGCATTTAGGAATTTGTATCATACATCTCGTGGTGAACCTTGAAAGGCAAACTTTAAAAAAGATCAACCTAAAATAAATTGAATGAACTTAACAACGCTTTGTAACATAACGCACAACATAGAGGTCTAGGCTAGAGACGTGTTCTGGCGTCGTTAAGCCTGGTGACTGTCGATCTCGTGGAAGGTGGGTGATTCCTCCTGAGGGACGATAGCACCAGTACGGATTGTGCTCCCACGTACCGTCGCGTATATATTGGGAGACCCCTATAGGCATAAAACCTTTATCCTTAGGAATCCGTGTCGGCCGCCCTACTGATCGCAATGCACTGAACACATCTTTCAGGAAGATCGACCGCCCGTACCCTAAAAAGTATTCTGCGGTTTTGCGAAAAGTTTGGCACACCCTCTGCCTAGAACTCCAGAGCAGTTCCTTTTGGCCTTTTTCAGACTCTATAACAGAAAAAGTCCATCCGAGCATTTGTCACTTCGGGCTCGTTAAAACATCGAAGGAGACTAGAGTCATCTTTAGCTTTTTCTCGACTCTTTAAAAGTGAAAAAGCAAGTTGTGTCTAAAAGCGTCTAAAAAATTCATTTAATTCGGAAACACACTTTCCCCTTTTGTATTTTGGTTGATCGATTAATCCGCAATCGTGGAAGAAAGTCAATTGAAACCCCGTCGTTCGCGGAGGCTTACGAGTCAACCGTCTTTGTCTCCGGAATCGAAAACAGTACGGACAAAGCGAACTCGTTTAACCAGTTCGAAATCTCCTATCAAAGTTAGAACAAGTGTTCCAACCACATCTGAGATTCCGATTACTCCAAACATTTCTGGAAACCCTACCTCTATAGAAGAAGTTCAACAGCCACAGAGGGACAGTAACACCGATCCTAGTCTAGGAGCAAATACTTGCGTTACTGAACCAGTTCCATCTGTAACCGGTTTAGAGAGTCTTGCTCCTCAAACAACTGTCACTGTCGATTCAACCCCTTCTTCGGCACCAGAAATATTTTACGGACCTAACGGTCTTCCTCTTCCACCGGGTTTGATTGTGATAGAGGAAATTGTAGAGGATCCGCAAGCAAGTACTCCAACCCATTTTGGAGTCGGGGTCACTCTATTTCCTTCATCAGAAGTTAATCCACCACAAGTGGAAGTTCCTATAGAATTGCTAGGCAATCTATTGGATAGACTCAAAATGTCTGAACAACCGTCAACATCTAGGACTGTGTCAAACGACACAGCGCCAGCAGAAGCCCCTGCCGTCACTCCGACAATGTTTGCCGGCATACCAGCTGTCCCGACTAGCTCACAACCGCTAGAAGGAGTCCATCAAGGGACTATTTCGACAGTGTGGTCTGTTCCAGTTTGTTCATCCGGAATAATATCCGGCAACTCTTCTGTTGAGACTTGCCAGATTGATCCATTTGGAGGTCAATTCGGGCAATCCAGTCCCCAAGGACAAACAATCCCCTTGAGTTCCGGATTGCTACCGTATGGGGGGCAGTATGCCCTTTCATTACCCCCTCCGGGAGGGTATCCATACGGGAGTTCACAAGAGTATTCAGGTTATACTGGAATTACATCAAGTGGTTGGGTACCTATGCTACCTCAACAACCAAGGGTTGTATATTCTATGCAACAGTGTGTACCTATGTCGAACATCCCGACCACACCGGCTATTGTAACAGTGTCACAAGTTCAAGCGATGCCTGTTATATGTCAACCTCAGATTTCTCAGGTTGTAATGCAACAGCCACTTGACCCTGGGTCACAACCACAATCGCCAACTAGTGGGGCGACACAGGTCCAAACAGGTACAATTACCCCACACCTTGGTCCAACAGTTAGTGTAGCACAATAGAACATGGCTTCACAACCGTGGCTGGTGCAATACCAACAACCACAATTACAGCAAGTGTACCAAGGTTCTGAGCAGCAGATCTTCGCGAACAGTGGACAACCGTATATTCAAAACGGTCAAAACCAACCGCTTTACAGTGGTCCAGTCCACCAACCGTATCAGTCATACCAACATCAATTACATTATGCTGGTATGCAAAGGCCCACTGCTCAGGCGATCCCATCGTACCCTGGGTATGCTTCACCTAACCTCAATCAATAGTTACCATTCGTGGCAACTTTAGAGTTACCCGATTTACACCGGTTAACCAACGATCTGATTGCTTACGCCCCTTGGTGACCAGCGATTCCTCACAAACTTCCATCTGACATTCCTAAATTCAATGGAAATCCAGGTGAAGACCCATCGAATCACGTGATGACTTTTCATCTGTGGTGTTCATCAAACACCCTGAATGATGATTCGATAAGGCTTCGCCTTTTCCAGAGGACGTTAACGGGTCCAGCGGCAAAATGGTATATTGAGTTACCAAGAGCCTCGTTCGACAATTTTAGCTCCCTAGCCACGACTTTCTTAACCCACTTTCAATTACCGATAAGGTATGAAACGGGAACAGAAATATTAACCAACTTCAAGCAGACAACTGCCACTCATATATCCGATCATATACATGAGTGGCGTCATCGTCGTAGGATGGTGAAAACATACGTTCCCGATCAGCTGTTAGCTGAATGGTTTATAAAGTCTTTACTTCCTGCTATAACAGAAGATGTGGCAAAGGGGGGAGTCGTAACAAAGGATCAAGTTATTGCTCGTGCACAATATCTAGACTTAGTTTATACTCAGTTTGGCATGCTCTACGACAAAATACCTGACGCCCCTAGACCGGAATTCTCAATTCCTCCTCCTCCTAAATCCAATAGTGACTCTCATGCCGGCGATGGCGTGATTGGCACGGCAAACGCAAAATCGACAAAGGCTTCGTCTAAGAAAGCCCGTAAGAATTCGGATCAAAATGCAAAAGATGAAATTCTTGCTTCGGAAGTAAATGCCGTATCAGCAGATAAAGGCAAAGAAACCAAACAACCAGGGAGCAAGAAGAAGCAAAACAAGGGAAAAAAGAAGAAACAGGGTGAGTCATCCCCTGAAAAAACTTCTTCAAACCCTCTTGGAAATAGGAAATATCCATGTCAAATATGTGATGAGGAGGATCATTGGACAAGGGATTGTCCCTATAAAGCTGAGCTTAAAAGGTTCTTCAAAAGTTCGCAAACCTCAGCTGTGTTAACTGATCCATTTCCCAATCCAGGTCAAAATCTGGTTGATAGTGGAAATGCTTCCCCGTCGCAAGTGCTTATGTTGTCGGTTTCAAAACAGCGAATGATGCTTTGATTTCGACAAGGAACAAAGATTACGGGAATCCGCAGCTGTCAAACGACAAAGGTAAAGATCAACCAAGTAGTTCGACAACAACTTCGACAGAAGTTGTACCACCCTGAATTAACAATAAAACCGCCAAAGGGAGTAGTACACAAGTCGACATTTAATCCTCGCGCCAGAGCGGCACAACATTATAACATAGTGGAAGATTTGGCCCAATCGCCATACGCTATGTCGACTCTTGAAGTACTACAAAATTGCCCATCCCAAAGGTAGGCTTTGTTATCGGCTATTTGTTGGAAATAATACTGAGAGGGGGGGGGGTGAATCAGTATTATCTAAATCTTCCTTATTTGTTCTTTGAATTATTTATGCATGTCAGTACCATAAAATAATGAGCATTAACAAAGAAAAACAGATAGTCACACCAAGGAACACGAGATGTAAGGTGGAAACCCAATGTGGGTGAAAACCACCTGTTGCAATATGTCTCTATCTTCTTTCAAATTAGAAACTTCTTTTACAATGGTTTTGTACTGGTGCAGTCCTTTACCAGTACGCAGGCTGCAACCTGCAGAGAGCTACAACTCTCTCTCGTTTTCCAGTCTCTCCTGGAAGGGAGCTACAACCCCCTACTTATTTTTCATAAAGCATCAAATGATCACCAAGTACATATCAGTTACAGTCCATTACAGTTATCAGATCAGCAATAACAGAACTAACCCAGAACACCTTATCAACAGAGAAATTCAATCAACAGAACATCTTAATACAGAGACGCAACTTTCCCTTCTGTGACCTGCGTCGAGACGCAGTTCACCTTCTACTCTCCTGCGTCTACCCGCAGAGATCCCTCTGCTGTGCTGCATGCCCACGCACTTTTCCTTCAACTGCACTGCGTCCTGTTGCTGCAGGGATACACCCAAAGACACTATCGCGCCGCGTCCTGTTGCTGCAGGGACGCACCCAAATACACTATCGCGTCGCGTCCTGTTGCTTCAGGGACGCACCTGAACCTTGGTCGGCCTGCATCCCCACGCAGATCTCCAGTTACTGAACTGCGTCCCGGACACACCTGAACTTCGTCTACCCTGCGTCCCCACGCAGGTCTCCTCTTACTGCACTGTGTCCCGGCGCACTTTCCTTTCACTGTACCTGCGTCCCTTCGGGTATGAATGATTTCAAGACTTTAAGTGTAACCCAAACAGTCAGATCTACAGATCTGATCTTGCGCCAAAGAGATCTCAGTCCTTCAGTAGATTCGCCTTTTAGATCTAGACCAGATCTCACCCCATAAGATATTCAACCAAAGACATACACAAGCCAAATGATCTCCTTTGCTTTATATAGGCAAGCTCCTCCTCAAATCATGGAACAATACCATGAGCCGACACCATAATAACACAATACCCTTGGCTAGATACCAAGAGTAAAACACAAGAAACCCCCACGTGAGCTTTTCTCTGCCTAGAAATGTGTGCACTGGGTGGACGCACCTCCTGAACAGCTGGCCTGCGTCCTGGGACGCGGTCCCTGCATGGTGTACCTGCAGGTACGCACCTTATGAACTGATATCCTGCGTCCTTCTTAATTTTTCCATAAATTGAGAGCTGATCATCAACCTTTGCTGCTGACATGAAGAACAGTGATCTACCACCTGAATGGGTTGCCATCAAGGACAACACCTGAACCATAATGCCAACAATCTCCCCCTTTGGACTTGATGGCAACCTCATAATCTTCAGCTTCATTCTCCCCCTTTGACATCAAGGGCAAAGGGGTATGCTCCCCCTAAGCTCATGCTCCTCCAGATCTGCAAGAAATAACCAAAAATCCACCATGAAAGAGATAGAGACATATTGCAGCTATTTCCAAGATCTCCTTCTGAACATCCTCCATAATGCCAACAAT
Organism: Pinus tabuliformis; assembly: GCA_031772625.1. Taxonomy (NCBI): domain Eukaryota; kingdom Viridiplantae; phylum Streptophyta; class Pinopsida; order Pinales; family Pinaceae; genus Pinus; species Pinus tabuliformis. The sequence continues at coordinate 1,548,422,885 of CM062818.1, forward strand.
GCATTATATGCTCCCCCTGAACCTGTACCATCCATGACTGAACCATTTCCTGAGTCTGTTCTGCTCCCCCTAAGCCTGAGCCAACCATGGCTGAACCTGAGTCTGTTCTGCTGCCCTTTCTTCATATACACAACTTTGCAGCCTGTAACTCGCGTATATACGCGACTTGTCTTCATTATATCAGCGTATGCAAGATGGAATACTGAATTTCATCACTTTCAGATTCCCCTGTGTCTGCTATGTCCGCTGTCTGAATTATGCCACACCTTTCTGTCTCTGTCTTCTTCAATTCCTGCAACTGTGATGATGTATGGTCCTTTTGTTTTGAATTTTGAAATCTGCTCCTGCATTCCCTTGCTTTATGCCCATAGTTGTTGCATGTATAACACCTTACATTTTTCATGTTCCTTCTATCACAATCAATTGCTTTGTGTCCATATGCATTGCAGGCAAAACAATATCCTCTGAAATACCTGGGATGCGATGATCTTTCTTGAACCATTCTACTTCTACATCTGGCTGCAACATGTCCAAGATTATGACATACATAACATTCAACATTATTCAGTGGAGGAAATGATCGTCTATCACGTCCATAGTTAGGAGTAAAGGATCTTCCTTGAGGAATTTCTTTCCTTGGTTGTTCCTTGTTGAGCATTTCAGATTTCTCCTTAGATTTTCTTGCCTCGCCTTGTGAACTAGATTCACCTTCAACATATTCATGAAAACCAAGACCAGTCTTGATAGCAGGAGACCTTTGACTATTAAGAATATCATCCAAGACTTTAGTACTATCTTGAAATCGTAAAAGCTTGTCCTTTTCTTCTATGTTACCTTTCAAGATATTTACCTCAACTTGATGTTGTTCTTCCTTTTTCAGATATTGATTCCTTAGGTCTTCTTCAGCTTTTCTTCCTTCTTCCACTTGTCACTTTAGTTTGGTCACTTCATGTTCTTGATCTTCAAGATCTTCTCTATTCTGTTCTCTTGATTTTTTAAGGTCTTCTTTTAGAGAGAGGATCTTTGATTCAAGTCTCTGAATAGTTGTACTCTGATCCTTTACTATATCCTGCAATTGCTCCCTTACCCTGATTTCTGTCTCCAATTGTTCTTTTAATTTAGCAACTTCTTCGGTTTCTGCGTTCTTTTCTTCATGTGCCATGAGACTTTTAATATCTTCGCTATTATTGGATGAAGCATTCTTCTTCTTATGTGCCATGAGACTTCTAATATCTTCACTATCATTGAATGAAATTTTAATATGGGTATAATAGCTTCTACCATCTTCTTCAGATATCTTTCCTTTGTTATGAGGACATCTAGCAGCATAGTGACCAACTCTACCACATAGAAAACATTTGAAAGGTAGCTTACCTTTGAACCGTCCAGTTCCCCGTTCAAGATTCTTGACAAAATTTACCTCATCTTCTTCCTCTGACACTTCGAATGCGGCCTCTGGTGGTACCTCTTGTCGCATTTCAAAAGCAGTTAAGATTCCGTGAAGCTGTGACATGGTGATTTTCTGCACATTCTCCTTTTCTTCTATAGCAGATACTTTAGAATCAAATTTAGTAGATAGAGATCTCAAAACTTTTTCTACTAAGACAACTTCCTCAAATTCTTCACCCAGATCCCTCATACAATTCACAATCTCATCCATACGTAGGAAATAATTAGCTATGCTTTCATTACTACGCATCTTAAGAGTTTCATACCGGATTCTGAGAGTTTGAAGTTTTGCTCTTTTTACCTGATCATCTCCTTCGTAGCTTGTAACGATTTTGTCCCATATTTTCTTAGCTGATTTGAAATGCATGATCTTCATAAATTCTGATTGAGTCAAACTACTCAATAGGACAGTAACGGCTTTGGCATTGAGTTCATATTGCTTTTTCTCTGCTGGATCTGTAGGAGTTGCTGATGGGAATTTGTATCCTCCTTCTACGATTCCCCAAACTTCTGCTCCAAGTGATTGTAGATATGCAGTGGTTCTTATCTTCCAGTGAGTAAAATTGTTCCCGTCAAAGACTGGTAGCCTGATGTGTGCCTCTCTTTCTGGATTAGCCATTCTGATGGATCTTTTCCTTTAAGCGATTAAGCTTCCTCTGAAAGGACCTGCTCTGATACCAATTGTTGGAAATAATACTGAGAGGGGGGGGGTGAATCAGTATTATCTAAATCTTCCTTATTTGTTCTTTGAATTATTTATGCATGTGAGTACCATAAAATAATGAGCATGAACAAAGAAAAACAGATAGTCACACCAAGGAACACGAGATGTAAGGTGGAAACCCAATGTGGGTGAAAACCACCTGCTGCAATATGTCTCTATCTTCTTTCAAATTAGAAACTTCTTTTACAATGGTTTTGTACTGGTGTAGTCCTTTACCAGTACGCAGGCTGCAACCTGCAGAGAGCTACAACTCTCTCTCGTTTTCCAGTCTCTCCTGGAAGGGAGCTACAACCCCCTACTTATTTTTCATAAAGCATCAAATGATCACCAAGTACATATCAGTTACAGTCCATTACAGTTATCAGATCAGCAATAACAGAACTAACCCAGAACACCTTATCAACAGAGAAATTCAATCAACAGAACATCTTAATACAGAGACGCAACTTTCCCTTCTGTGACCTGCGTCGAGACGCAGTTCACCTTCTACTCTCCTGCGTCTACCCGCAGAGATCCTTTTGCTGTGCTGCGTTCCCACACACTTTTCCTTCAACTGCACTGCGTCCTATTGCTGCAGGGACGCACCCAAAGACACTATCGCGCCGCGTCCTGTTGCTGCAGGGACGCACCCAAATACACTATCGCGCCGCGTCCTATTGCTTCAGGGACGCACCTGAACCTTGGTCGCCCTGCGTCCCCACGCAGATCTCCAGTTACTGAACTGCGTCCCGGACGCACCTGAACTTCGTCTACCCTGCGTCCGCACGCAGGTCTCCTCTTACTACACTGTGTCCCGGCGCACTTTCCTTTCACTGTACCTGCGTCCCTTCGGGTATGAATGATTTCAAGACTTTAAGTGTAACCCAAACAGTCAGATCTACAGATCTGATCTTGTGCCAAAGAGATCTCAGTCCTTCAGTAGATTCGCCTTTTAGATCTAGACCAGATCTCACCCCATAAGATATTCAACCAAAGACATACACAAGCCAAATGATCTCCTTTGCTTTATATAGGCAAGCTCCTCCTCAAATCATGGAACAATACCATGAGCTGACACCATAATAACACAATACCGTCGGCTAGATACCAAGAGTAAAACACAAGAAACCCCCACGTGAGCTTTTCTCTGCATAGAAATGTGTGCACTGGGTGGACGCACCTCCTGAATAGCTGGCCTGCGTCCTGGGATGCGGTCCCTGCATGGTGTACCTGCGGGTACGCACCTTATGAACTGATATCCTGCGTCCTTCTTAATTTTTCCATAAATTGAGAGCTGATCATCAACCTTTTCTGTTGACATGAAGAACAGTGATCTACCACCTGAATGGGTTGCCATCAAGGACAACACCTGAACCATAATGCCAACACTATTGGTGGGGTTGATCCTAAGGATTCCAATCTTGTATCTTTTGATCACAAAGGATACGATCCTCAGTTACCAACTCAACTAGCTTTCCTTATTCAAGTGAAAGCCCTCAACAAAACTGTTCACCGAACAATTATTGATGAGGGGGCATCTACATGTATTATGTCGATGAGTTGCTGGAAAACTTTAGGATCTCCAACCTTGTCGCGATCTTCGACGACATTAAAAGCTTTCGACGGAAGGACTTATACCCCGTGCGGTATCCTTAATAACTTGAAGGTTGAACTGGGAGGAAAAACAGTAGAAATAGATGTTGAAGTCATCGATGGGAATCTTGACTACAACATCCTACTAGGAAGACCATGGATCTATGCCATGGCAGCTGTTGTGTCGACTTATTTTAGGAAGATCGCATTCCCATTTGAAGGAGGGATTACGATCGTCGACCAACAAAACTTCCTCCCTAATGGTTCACAAGTTACAGGAAGCATTCCCATGATCCATGGAAGCAACCATTCGCTTCAAGACATCGGAGTAGGCCTACTGAAAGACCCCACATTAATGGGAACTTTCGCACTTCCACCTCCATTTTATATAGGAGAAGTAGCATTCGTAAGAGCCTGCAACATGATATCTTCCGCGAAGATCTCAGAAAACGATGTCGAAATGGATCACGCAATGGTTTTACCCCCAAGCCCTATAGAAATATTGTAGCAATCAATGTTTCGAGCATGGAAGGCGAACCCAAATCAACGCTCATCAAGCGTTTGGGTAGATAGGTCTAGAGAATATGGTACCCCATTAGATCCTTGGTCGAAAGTACATGGGATTGACGAAGGAATTCTACAATCAATGTTGATTGAGGGGGCACCATGGAATGATTTCCACCATCGTTCCCTTCTTCCGGAATATGAAGAAGATACTCAACATGACCTTTATCACCCTTCAGTTTTTGAATTCCTATCAAATACTGTAAATACGGTGGATTCCGAGCGAAACTTATCCAATATTGAAGAGACTATAGCCATAAATATCTCGACTAAAACAAATGTTGTAGAGAATATTTATGTCGTCAAAGGTTGTTCCCCTTCAGAACTGGAAATATATAACGCTCTTTTTCGTGAATTCAGAGATGTCTTTGCTTGGTCATATGATGAAATGCCAGGCATTGACTCGAGTATCGTTGAAAATGTATCCTGATGTCAAACCAGTAAGACAACGGCTTCGGCAGGTGCACCCCAAGAAAGCCGCTACCATTAAAGCAGAAGTTGAAAAGCTCCTCCATGCTGGTTTCATCTACCCGGTTCCTCTAACCGATTGGGTATCGAATATTGTCCCTGTTATGAAGAAACAAGGGACAATCAGAGTGCGTGTCGATTATAGGGATGTAAACCAAGCTTGTCCGAAGGACAACTACCCTACACCCTTCATCAACCAGATAATTGATGAATGCGCTGAATGTGAAATCTTTTCATTTATGGATGGATTTTCCGGGTATAATCAAATAAATATCCGCCCATAGGACCAGTCAAAGACTGCATTCATCTGTCCGTGGGGCACATTCGCTTATCAAAAATTACCCTTTGGTTTAAAGAACGCAGGGGCGACGTTTCAGAGGGCAATGAATTATGCCTTCCATGACATCAAGAACATCGTTCAACCTTATCTCGACGACCTTCCGGCTCATTCGCGAAAGCGGACTGATCATCCGCAGCATTTAAGAGCGATATTTCTACATTGCCGACACTACAAGATAAGACTCAATCCACACAAATGTGTCTTTTGCATCGGTTCTGGTCGTTTACTTGGCTTTGTAGTCTCCAAGGATGGGATTCGGCTCGACCCTTGCAAGGTTCAGGCAATCATTAATTTTCCTCCACCTTCAAATTTGCTTCAGATTCAGAAACTCCAAGGGAAAGCAAACTTTCTGAGGAGGTTCATTCCAAATTACGCAGAACTTGCTAAAGGTTATACTCGTCTTTTGAAAAAGGATGTACCTTTTGTCTGGGATCAGGTGGCGCAAGCTTCCTTTGATGCTTTGAAAGATTCTCTAGTAAAAGCATCATTAATGTATGCCCCGGACTATCAAAGAGATTTTAACCTGTATCTGGCTGCAGCAGATACGACCATTGCGATGGTTTTAGTTCAAGAAGTCGATGGAATTGAACATCCTATATATTATTTAAGTAAAAACTTGAATGATACAGAAAGAAAATATTCTTATGTTGAAAAGCTAGCACTCGCTGCTGTTCAAGCGATACAAAGATTTCGACATTATGTCCTCTTTCGGAAAACTACCATTCTATCAAATTGCAACCCCATGACTTATATATTGTCGCGACAGTTGCTGGGGGGCAAATATTCAAAATGGATAGTGATCCTTCAAGAGTTTGATCTGGAATTTGTAAAATCCAAATCAAAGAAAGCTTTAATGTTCGCAGAATTATTGTGCGATCTCCCATCGTCGTCCAATGATGAAACATCAGAAGAGTCAATCGTGGACGAAAGTTTGTTTCTGATATCTGCAAGTGATGAGTGGTATGGAGATATAATAATATATCTATATCTCCAAACCCAAAAATTCAGGCCAGACACCTCTCACTCAGAACAGAAGCGTATACAATACCAAGCGAAAGACTACATGATCGTCGGTGATACACTTTACCGTCGGGGTATCGATACAGTTCTGAGGAGGTGTCTCACCCATGAAGAGGCCGAAAAAGCCTTGAATGAGTGTCATTCAGGCGCGTGTGGGGGGCATCAATCTTGATATGCTACAGCACAGAAAATTTTACGAGCAGGATATTTCTAGCCAACCATGTTCAAAGATTGCATAACCGCAGTCAGAAGTTGCCATGCTTGTCAAATTTTCGATAGCAAAACCAGAAGACCAAATGCACCTTTACAGCCAATAGTTTCTGTTGGGCCTTTCGCCAAGTGGGGCATCGATTTCATGCAATGTAACCCCACCTCGATCGGGGGGCATGGGTATATTATAGTCGTTGTTGACTATTTTACCAAATGGGTCGAGGCGATGCCTACATTAGATAACACTGGTGAAACAGCTGCCCTTTTCTTTTTTAATCATGTAGTCGCCAGGTTCGGCGTACCACAGGCCATAGTTACAGATCATGGATCGCATTTTCGCAATCACATGATGGTTGAATTAGCTGCCAAGCTAGGGCTATCTCACGACAGCTCTACCCCGTATTATCCGCAAGCCAACGGATAAGTTGAAGCAATCAACAAGGTCCTGAAGCGTATGTTGCAAAGGATGATCGGGGTTCACAAAATAAGGTGGCACCTAATCCTGTACTCAGCCTTGTGGGCTTACCGAACATCGGTAAAGAACGCAACCGGGTTCACACCTTTCCAACTAGTGTATGGCCTGGAAGCAGTCTTACCAATCTAGTGTGAAATTTCGTCGCTTAAACTCGCAATTGATCTCCTCCCCAGAACTTCGGAAGAAGAGGCTCGTTTCTTGGAATTAATCTAATTGGATGAAACCCGTCGTGACGCCGCTTTGGCTAACGAAGCCCATAAGAAATGAGTCAAGGCGCAGTTCGACAAAAATGTCAAACCCCGTGTCTTCTTAGAAGGTGACTTGGTCTTGCTTTATGACCAAGAATCCGATAAATTGGGAGCAGGTAAATTTAATTCCTTATGGATGGGCCCCTATATTGTTAAACGAGTGTTAGCAAAAGGAGCCTACGAGTTAATGGATTATGACGGAATTCCACTGGCGCAACCCCGTAATGGGTTGTACCTCAAGCGTTACTATGCTTAAATAGTAACCTGTATGCTTTTGTTGTATTTTGTTTTCGCTAAAGTATTTGTTTTGGTCGAATGATCCACCTTTTTACATTTATTGCAGATGTCAAACCTTCTGGAGACATGTGTTGGATACGCCGACGGAGCGATTCGTAGTTCGCGGAACCTATCCTCTGCAGCCTGGGCCATTTTTGATCCAAGCGGCGAGTTAGTAAGTTTCAGAGGTGTCTGTATTGGGAAATCAACGAATAACATCGCTAAGTATAGCGCGTTGATAGAACTACTCTCTGATGCCATCACCCGTGGTATATGCCGACTAATTGTCAGGATAGACTCACAGCTCGTAATACTACAACTCAATGGTATATATTCCGTTCGCAATCCAGCTATTTATCGCATGTTCCTAAGGGTTAAGATTTTGGAAAGACAATTTGATTCAATTCAATACCAGCATATTTCCAGAAACTTAAACACATTAACCGACTCATTAGAAAACTATGTGTTAGATAGACATTTGCGACATTTATAAAAAGAGACACATCATCAATGATTGTACATATGGATCATATAATTCAACCAGAATAAAACTTGAAAATCAAAATATATATAAGCTGTTTATCGTTCATACATAATGTTCTGTAACCAAGACAAAATCAGTCATATGACCCAAAAACTCAAAAGTGCTAGGGGGCACCCTAGCCTAGTGATGCTCATGATAGCACGTCACGGACTGTGCAATCATGCGCAGGAGACAAGTCCATCGTCTAGGCACACCAGTAGTATGCCGCTGCAACTGTAAAGGTAACTCATCAATCCTCACATCGGGAATGCCGAGAGTAAGGCTCTCAACCTGCTCCTGCACAGCTGTAAGGGTCTCGGCTACGTCAAGGTCACAGAGAATAACTCTCCCAGCAGTCTCCCCTGCTGGGGCAGCAACTGACGCTCTCGAGCGAACTGCTGGACGAACAGGACCAACATCTGCATGCACACATGAGTTTGATTAAAGTCTTGATAGAATAAAGCACAAGGACATTGTAAATAAGAACAGTAAATAGTAATATGGTCAAACTGCCTTCAGGCAACTTGACATTCAACGCAGGTTTCGAATGGACTACCTGCGCTGATGGCAGAGCGCCCTAGCAAAACCCCAGGGGCTCATGGGAACATGAAAATAGGCACAGAATGGAAAAAGGAAACCATGAAAAGAAAGAGCTAGAGTTTAGCTCCTACCTGGTCCAGACGGCGCCGAAAATCGTCCGCAGAATCTCCTGGAATCAGCTGGGGAAAATCAAGGGGGAAGAGGCACCTCCAAAGCTCCAACAAACCAAGTTCAAATGAAATGGTAAAATGAGAGGTAAAAACACCTTTTAATTGCTTTTTACGTAGTTCAAAGCGAAATATTAGGGTTATATTCTCATTTCCATGCAAATGTTATTCATTTCTAACTAGTTTGATGCAGCAATTGAGGATACAGTACTATCTTTGAAAAGGGCAAAGCTAGTCATGGTAAAAATCAAAATTTGACCATACAATTTTCGAGCAGTTTTAGCATAAAGTTCATGCTTGTTAAAAAATAAATGCAAGATCTGAGCAGTTTTAGCGCATAGTTCATGCTCGTTAAAAAATAAACATAAGATCGAGCAAGTGTTTCAATCCGCGTTTAAGCTCGTTAAAAAATGAACTATCCCGGTAAATAACCACTGTGAATGTAATATCATCAGCCGTTAAAGCCTTGGTCGTGTTTGCACCGTCACCTCCACTTTTCATTTGGCCGATCGTTCACCTCCATATGAGTGTTTACCCATTTTGAGGAACAGTTGCGAAGAGTGATTTCACCTAGCCATCCTTGTGACACTGCCGTGATTGGAAAATTCCAACCTGTACCTGGAATCAGCTGCTATCCCTGTTTATCACTCATTCCTCAAAAGACGAGTCTTCTTTAAGCTCTTTTCAACTGACTCGTAAAATATGAAAAGGTTGCCGAGTTTTGGCCTTCCAGCTCGTTAAAGCGACCGGAAGAGCTATCCCTCCTTTAGATTTTAATCTTTTTGGACCTGAGGGATTATTGCACAAAAAGATCGAGCGCTTGTTTTGTTCGGCTCGTTAAAATTATCGAAAACTCATCCCTTCTGTATTGTTTTATACTTTTTCGGACTTAAGGGATTAGATGACGAAAAAGGAATTTTGGAGTTGACTTTATGTACCTTTTCAGACTCTCTAAAAATGAAAAGGACCGAGTTATCCTTGTCGTTAGACTCGTTAAAATCATTAAATAGTGACAAACTTGTCTTTAGATGAGAATGAGTTTCACTATCGCTAGGCTCGTTAAAACATAGCGATGGGCTTGCCCGAAGGGCAGGTTATAGAACAAGCATATGTTATCCTCCTCAAGCTTGACAAAAATAAAGAGGTACTGGTCAGCAATGACTGGGGAAAAATTGGGAGAAACCAAAGAAAACTTTGATGGTAGCAAGTCGCTCTTGAACATGACACTTTTCCTCCGTATCACAATCGGGTTGGGTTGTTTCATTCACCGGTCACATCCATGGTCTCACCATACCATCCATATTTGGGGTAATGCTACCGATCCATCGCATCAGTGTCGCCATATGTTCAAGAGAAGTCGTTCAGAAAGAGTCAACCGTGTCCCATCCACTGCCATACATTATCCTTCATCCATTCATGACCGCCACCCTGAATCATATGTCACAGATCGTTTTCACCTCCATTAAAATCATTAGCTCCGTTCTGTGTCACTGATGTGGGATTCATTAAGGCCCTCCTGTGACGGATCGCTTCTTGTTGACATCAGCTCATTATCCAAGAAGTTGATCTAGGAACACCCCCTTCAGTACTTTGAAGCTTGCATGCCACAATGGCAAGTTTCTCACTTCCGGCGACAGGTATACATCAATGACCTTCGACCGAAAGACCTTTCGTGGTGTTCGACGCCAAGTCCTTTATTCACACCACGTGAATTGTACTGCAGTACCTTGAAGGTCATTATCATTATTGGTGATTCCTCTCGCGCTTGTTAACGGTTTACATCATTGACCGGTAATCAAGCGATGTCTTTCCATGTTCGACTTCAGAACAATTCTCACATGGATCGACTTGTACTTAGAGTGAAGATCGAATGAGTTTGAAGACCCCGGATCTAGTTTCATCCATCCGGGCTGCGATATATATTCAGGAAAGATAAAGACATTGACATGTACATCATTGCAGCAGATAATCATCCTACTCAAAGGATGATAATTTCATCAAAATTATCAGTCTACCATCAGACGATTGTCTGTTCTATGTATAGAAAAATGAATTTATAAAGCTGAGCATGGGAATGCCCGCCTCAGCTAGATCATGAAAGCAGTATGAAAAATAATGTATTGTATTGTATTGTATTACAGGTCTCCTCCCAGCATTGGATGAACTTCGGATCCCCCTGATAAAGCATTTCGCCCGATAAACAGCCTCATACTTTAGGGGGCAACTGTTATAGACATTTTTGTGCCTTACAGCATTGAGCATGAAATGTCCATAATCTAAGGGATCCAAAGTCCCTAAACATGTTGTTCCTACCCCTAGAGGAACAAGGCTAACAAACCACAGCAATTCACAGAAGTTCTCCACCAAAAAACTGCTCAAAACAAATCAATTCAGGATCATTTCAGTGGCTACACTAGCTGTTTGCGCTGAATGTCAAAGCCAACACTGGCTACCTGCATTGAATGTCAACTGGAACAAAGGCTACCTGCGCTGAACGAGAGTGGACAAGTGGCAGGCTCATTTCTCAAGGTGTCAAAACCCAGGAAGCTTCCAAAATGACACTTGCCTCAGGGAATTCGACTGGTGATGAGTAAGAGGTTCCAAATGTCCAAGTGGAAGCAAGAACCTCCAAGTGGACTCAAGAACTAATAGAGGGAGAGGACACTAGTCAGATCTCAAGCTGACTCATCCTCTCTCCAAACATCTATATATGGATCTCTCCTCCATGAGATCTGGAGGCTGGAATTTTGTGATTGCAAAGAATTGCTGTTGGTTTGAGACTGGAATCATTGGGTGCTTAATGCTTTGAAGGGGCTGAAGATAGGAATTCCATTTGCTGGGAAGGAGATGCTGGATTGGAGCCCTCTGGGTTGTATCTCTTCATGAACCTTGTTATTCATCAATAAAGCTATCTTGGTTTCTCCTATATGCTGATGTATTTTGATGTATGAATGTATTAGTGTATTTGTTTATTTCTAATCCTAAACTAGTTATGAATGTGAACATCTGTCTTTGTGTAGTGTTCTTCTCTTGTCTCAAGTAGTTGTTCTCTTGTCGCAAGTAGCTGTTCTCTTGTGATCTTGCAGAAGTTGTAGCTGGATAAGCAAGAAGGCAAGTAGCTGTGAACACCCAAAGAGAAGGGAGATTGGATCGAGGGACAAACGGAAGACACCGTAAGTCTATTGATCTCTCTTCTTTCACATTTTATAAAGGAAGAAATCAGTATAGCTGTACTCGTTTGTTGCTAAGGCACTGTCACACCTTAGGTGATAGATCGTCCTGCATAGGCATTTTTCCCCACAACACATCACTCAAATATGTGGACGACATTGATTGGTCGTAGAAGATGACATAGTAGGTGAAGTGGTAGGTGAATTTTTAAATGACATTACAAGATGGGTTCCCTACCAGCATACCGAAGAATAAGGGTATTGAGATGTATAACAAGCATGAACCTTCAGTATGTGTAATTCTTAGTATGTAAGTGCTAGGTCATAGTGCCAAGTCATGAGGTGCTAAGTTTTAGAACCCAACGGCTACAAGCCTTTCACATAGTGTCATATCATTGAATTCGAAAAAGAGTGGGAAGTTTTATTCTTCTCCAATATAGTGCAACCCCCGAGTAAGCAATTGTTATCATCTCATAGCCACTTACATTGTCATATATGGCATATGTGAAGGGATTGAGTGCCATAGTGTTGGATGAAAGGGAGCTATCAACAAAATGCACCATACATGTAATGGGAAAAACAAGCTCAACACTAGAAAAAATATAAAATGTGTTGAAGTTGAGATAGAGAAGAGCTAATAGATGCACTAGAAAGACTTGGATCAGATAGTAGAGAGATTTGTAGGAGATCGCTTAGAGTGTGTAGGAAAGTTGAGTGGTAAAAGGATTTGTATGACCAAGTCAATTCACAATATTGTGGGTTGATACCTATGGTAAATTTTGGACTTATGGAAGAGGTCATAATATATAAAAGCATGGTTAAACAACTGAGAGTGCCACTGAAATGGTGCATATGTGAAGATGAGTGAATACTTGGGAAATTTTGCTAAAATATAGTGACACTAAGAGAAATGTGAGCCAATTTGAGGAGAGAAAGCTAAGTCGATTTAACTATAGATTAGAGTGTGGTTAAAATTATAATTGTGAAGAGACAAAGACCAAAAAAGACCATAATGCAGACCTAAGTTGTAGTAGAATGTTAAGCTAAGTTACATCAAAAGCAGAGAGCTGAAGAGAGACTAAGTAAAATGTGTAGATATGAAGCATATTGAGGGTACTTGAAGGAGTAATTGATTATATAAATAAATATTCAAATTCAAAATATAAAAAAATAATGGCATTGGTGTCTCCTTTAGGTTGGTACCTGTAAATTAGGGGATTGGTGTCGCATTTAGATTTGATCCTCTAAATCAAAGTGTTACACAGCAATTTGTCACCGTTTGTCACCGTCCCTATTACCCCTCACCCACACACTGGAGGACTCATTCTGGGACCTGTGAGAAGTGACATGACCTGAAACCACTTGCATCATATTCCTCTAAGTATGAGCTTCATATGCCCTGAAGACATCTCCTGCAGAATATCCATGAAAACAGCTCTTTTTGCATTAGCGCGGGTCCACAGTTCACTGCCCGCGCCAATGAGGGAAATCCTTTAAAAAAGGCGCGCCATTGGCGCTCTGTCTCAGAGTCGCACTCGCGCCAACCGAATTGAGTAAAGTTTTCAACGAACAAGCTTCTGAAGGTTCTCCTTAACCCATTCACCAACTGAATCTATGTTGAGCTAGGATGGTTTGGCTTTGAATCTCCATAGAAGGGAAGTGGTTTGCCACCTTTCATGGAAGTTTCCAAGTGATAAAGCCAATCCCATGAATAATGTGGTTGATCCTATCCCTTTCCTCTCTATCTATAAAAGCTTGTCTCTATGCCTTGAGCAAGCTAGTTCTAGTTCCAGCATAGTGCTAAGATAGTGTGAATTCCAGGAGTTCAAGAGATTGAAGTTGCAAGAACCTTCTTTGCACCCATAAGTCCAAATCTAAGTGAGGAGATTCTTGTCACCAAAGAGAGAGGGGCTTGTTTCCCAACCCAGCAAGCTTTGCAAGACTTGTGTAGCTGATCACCCAGCCAAAGGAGGATTTGACATCAGAACTATGGTTGTATTCTTCTTTGTTATTTATCAATAATAGATGACTATCATTATGGTTCCACTCTCATTGTTCTATGATTGATGTTGAGTTATATCTTTTCTAACTGATATATAATTGCATCTATTGGATTTTATGCTTGTATTCGTGTTATTCTTTGCATGTGCAGGTGTCCAATCACGAAGATCGTAGGGATCATGACCGGCCGAGGCAAAGGAACGAGAGCGACGTCTCTTCTACGAACATTAGCGTTGGAATCCAAGTAGGTTCTCATCATCCACCTTTAATTTGCAATTAGGAACTTGCGTGATAGCATTGTTTGATTGTTGCTAGACCCGGTCTGGGCTAGTAGGGATCGTCTCTATCCGCAGAGGGGATTTACCTCCACAACACAAAGGATGGATGTCTCTTTCCTATTAGTGATAGTAAATTGATGTCATAGTGGGTCGGTTCCTACATTCATATATAAAGAACAAGTTGTTCCATGATTTTCTCCCATATTAGTTTCCACATAAAACTTAAGTCTCCTAATCCATTTCTGTGCATTTCAATTTATGGTCTTGTTTGTATGTTTGAAGTTGTATTATTAAAAATAACTTAAATACTTTAAATATTGTTAAGAACTATATAATATCGATTGACCACCACCCCCCCCCCCCCCCCCCCCCCCCCCCCACCCCCTTCCCCACAAAAAAAAAAAAAAAAAACCTGCTCACAATTATTTTTTCTTCAACAAGGAGCTTGTGAAGTTGGAATAAGTGGAACAAAGGAGAAAGAACAATTGTTTGAGCCTAGTGTGAAACAAATGGAGTGTATTCTAAGACATAACATAGGATATAATTATATTGTAATATATAAGAGTAATTATGTTGTGTATGTGAATAAGAAATGAAAATTTGTTGTCTTATATCTTTTGCAGTGAATTTAATCAAATTCCACATTGTATTTTTTAGTTTTAAATTTTTGTTACGCTACCATATAAGTCCCTATGCCCTGTGTGGGTGGGGATTAAGTAGTTGTAGTGGTTATTTACCAGTTGTAGTAGGGAAAATCTTAGGGGAGAAACTTAGCAAATGGCATATTTTTGGACATTTTTTGAAAAAATATTGGCCAATTTACTTAAAAATCACCTATTTTTTAAATATATATGATTAAATGGATGATATTCACCAAAATTTTACTAATTTTAATAGTAAGTTACATTTTTTTCATTGAATATTCGCCTACATTATATACATATGGATTTTCTAACCAAAATAGTCACCTACAATACTATATATAGGAAAATTATTTAATCGTTAAAAAATACCCTAGGTTGTAGGGACTCGTACATTGTTATTTCTTGATTTTATAAAATAATTAAAACTAGAAATAAAATAAATGATCAAATTAACACACCATCCACACAAATAAATACAAGGATTATCCTCAGAAACCCGATATAAGAGGAAACATAGCTAGAAGGTGAGGCGTGTGATCTACTGTCTTTTCCTTAATTATGGAAATACTAATACAAAGAAAGAGGCACTCACTATGGAGTTGTGTTTAACATTGTGGTCTAAATAGCTACTACCAAATATCTTCCTCCTCTCTTATGATTGCAAATCCCACTCCTATATGCTCTACGCAAATATGAAATTAGTAAAATTCTAAGGAATGGAACCCCTTCTCCTCTTAATGGCACAATATTTAGGATAGCCTAATAGTTATTGCATAATAGTTATCTAGGGTTACAGTTTTTATATCCTTAACCCGAATTAGTGATAAGATTTTGGACCTTCTATATTCATCTTGAATGTACACACATTGTTATCCCCAAATGTGTGAGTAATGGGGTTTAATGTGGCATCCATTTGCCCCATAGTGGTCAACCAAGTAGGAAAATTTACCAGGGGCATAATTTTTGCATATGATCACCAATTAACGTGATTTTTGCAACATTGGAAATATCTCAATGTGTATAATAGCATTAAAAATTTGTGAAATATGTATGGAGAGTATTTACCAAAAACATGTTGTTTGATTTCTCTAAATGGCTAAAGAAGGCTCTAGATCCTAAATTTCCAAATTGGGACCTACCACTAAAATTCGTGCTACAAGACAATTCCTCTAGTTTTTCCACCCAAAAAGTACCAAGATGTATGAAAATATATATAATGATATATTCTAGATCATGGTTGTTGCATAAAAGTGAGATAAGTTTATACAAAAAGGTTATGTCTACATTAAGGACAACAATAAGATATAATTATTCACTAAAGAAAGTCTTTACTATTGGTCACATATCACTACTTTTACTATTGGTGGACATATCACTATTCTCAAGTATGATGATCATCACAACCTATTGAGGGTATTCTAATTATTTAATGATTATTAAAAAGCAGGGGGAATCATTTGATCTATGTTCATGTACAAACACAATCACAAATACACTTAAATGAATTTATTACTAAATTATTGCTATAAATTCAAACATTTTAATTGATGATCTTTTTTATGTGGAATGTTTATCCTATAGATTTATGAGGTGAATACAATGGAACTTTCATAAATACTTATGATGAGACATGGAGGGTTGAGATATCATTAACCTTAGTACCAGTTAATCTATCATTGCATAAAACAATATCAACATCAATGACAATATTCCTCAATAATAATCATTAATCAATTTAAAGTATTCGTTGAATTTTATAGTTATTTAAACGATATGTAATGTTTAATTATATTGTTTATTTGTGTTTCATATTATTTTGAATATAGGTAGACCATTTCAAGATAGATTGATGTTGATTTGATTCTTTGGATATGAGAAAAGATTGCAAAAATGATTTGTATCTTGGAAAATAACTATCATCAATATTCATGTACATTCAAGTACACCTTTTAGAGAATTTAGTGGATGACATTGACTTGGTTCATGTTATGAGTAATAAATGGATTTTTTACTAGTACATGGTGAGATTAAAGGTGTTTATAAGACAATGAGTAATATCAACATTTTGCATTGAAAATGTTTTAGATCCTTTCTATTTTGCAAGTGAATACATGAGTTTGCTTTATGTTAATGTGCCACTCATATGAAAAGTATGAAAGTTTGAAAACAGAGAATGAGAAAAACGAACATCAGAAGTGATAGAAACAAATGGAGAGTTCTACACCTTAACAAATAAGAATTGATAATTATACAATTTTCCTACATAGAGATAAATTATATAATAAAGCATGATCATCAAAATATATTATTGTTGAAATAAACTTACCTTGGTGATTCATGAAATTATGTTATTGTATTTATTTAGTTTATTAATGTATATATTTTAATGAAATAGAAGAAATAGATAAATTGATTTGTCAAATGTCATGGATATTCCACTGGACAATTTGTCACAACAAATATGATAATATTATATTAAAAATATGAAATTATACACTATTAGAGTTGTATTAGATAGATTTATTGACAATAGTGAATCCATGCGAATGAAAAGTATGTATAAAATAGAGAACATAAAATAAAATCTCACACACACATAAGACGCAATATTTGCTCTGGGAAACCCTTTCAAGAGAAACCCATCTCAAAGGTTCTGTCACTCCACTCTCTCTCTCTGTCTAGAAATATCACTGCAAGTACAAATAATTATGGCCTATGGCCTATGGGCTGCTACAATGCACAAATCCTCTCTCTATGTTATACCTCATATCCCTCCTAGTTATTTTTTCTTAGATATGGAACAATTACACTTGAAAGAATGGAATGTCTCTTCCTCCTTGTGGCCCGATTATAACACAACCCAATAGCCTACTAGTGGTTAATTTTGACTACCTCAACTCTTAACAAGAATTACAATATATACACTTCTAGAGTCATTAACATCATAATCACGTGGCTATCCCATTTTCCATGAATAATGGGGGTTGATGTGGCATTCTCCCAAATTATGGGTGTGAAAGTGAGAAGGGAAACTTCCTAATGGCATAATTTTGACATACAGACTCTGATTGACATGTTTCTTGCATCGTTGGAAAGATATTTGTGTGTAGAATAGCATGAAAATATGCATGCTAATGTAGTAAATTTTTAACCCCAAAAAATGTCATTTGGTCACTCAAAATTATCTCTCGAGGTTTCAAACCCCATCTTGCAAAATTAGGTCTCCGCTGGTAAAAGTGGTCCCATGAGATTATTCCTCCACATTTTCCCCTCTGAATGCATCGAGATGGATGAAAAACAATATAATGATCCAGTTCATATCATAAATTCATGTTATATAATTTAAATGCAGCGAGATATTGGTTGGACCCCTATGAGAAAGCAAGAAAAGAAAGATACTAAGAGTATTAAAAGGATACATTTTAGAAAAAGCATTATTGGATACATTACATCAATATTGTCCAAATTATTTCACTAATAGGTGGGTGAAAATATACATATCATAGAAATGAAATATTAAATGAAACTCAAAGCTTGAAAAGTATGTCAAGGCATAAAGCCTTACTAGAGGACCTACCTACAAGAAGGTATATATGTTATTTCTTCGACAAATAACATACAAATTTATAACTGCATATAGTGGCATGCAAGTAATGGGACCAACTTGCTTTTGGATCAAGTAAACAAGACAAGCCCTACCATCTATATCTGAAGAGAACTGCCAAAATTACATTCTCCTCAAACAAGTTAGACTAAGGTAAACTATTGACTATGTTTATTTATCTCTAATGGTATTTGGATCTATAATTATTGGATTGGTTAAGATAGAGGCTTTGCAAGTGAATATAAACCTATCTATGGATTTATTTCCACCAATGTATTCACCTTTCTTGCATTTTTTAATGCCTCTATTGTTGTTTAGTTGATCCCACCTTGAGTCATTTCCACATTAAATCCTTCTCGCTTAAGCCTCTCTATCTACTTTCTTGCTAATTAAATAAAGCCATACCCAAGAAGAAAAATGAAGTATTCTCAATGCCTTAACCTATCCTTCTTTTATTTTTATAGTAAATTAACTTTTCTTCATCTAATTCCATTATATAAGTTGTTGGATTCTACATATCCATTGTTTTTTTGACAAAATTGGAGAGAGTAATGATATAATAAGATAATAAACTAATAAGATGATCAACCTGAAAATGATTAGCCTAGAACGTGATTATTCACTTATTCATAAAACACATATTTATACATCTAATTTCTTATATAAAAATCTAAGGATAATTCTCTTAGAATATCTAAAGAGGAATTATCTACATCTAGCTAATTTGACATAGTCAACTTTAACAACTAATGCTGATCCAAATTGGATCCTCAAACAATTCCATGATTGGTAAGAATGAATGACAGACTTCAAGAAATCTTATAGCTATCAGAAATAACCTCTGAATAATGGAAATTTTCAGCTAGCAGGAAGCAACGAGGACCTTCGGTCAAAGCACACTGACCGTTGGCCCATGGAGACCGCGCATGGAGCAAAAATGACAATTGGGAAGCTCAAATCCAGAAATGGAGGTTGTTTCTGATATGCGATTATGCTAATCACGTATCACTAGGCAAAACCCCTCGAGAAGGAAAAGCCCCCAGCGCTTGATCATAAGGGAAACCAGAAAACCGCGGAAAAGCGTTAAAACCAACCAGGCAGGTCCCGTGCTCAAAACTGGTGGAATATCATAGGCATTTCAGGTGATAAGTGGATTTGGATGAGGACCCAGCAATTCCATACACTGAGTGACGCGTGTCCAGCAGGGAGAGAGAGAAACCGCTTACATCACGAACTAATGGTCGAGCAACTCAACCGCGCAATATAAGCAAGGACCGTAGGATCTGGGGGCTTCAGATCAATGGTGGAGGTTCAACCCGATGGATGACCAAACCCAAGGGAGAAATAAACTACTGCACATAAGATTTGAAGTCCAATTTGACCAATGAATCAACAGAAGGATCTGTTTCACAGGCATCTGGGAAATAACAGAAAAAACGATCATTTAGGAAGAACTGACACTCAGTTTGCAAAGAGACAGGTGGCCACCTCTCTGCAAAGCATTACACAACGATGATGATGTAGGGCAGAGGAGTCCCAGCGGGCAGAGGTAGGCGATCCAGAAAACCAAGAAGCCGAAACGAACAGTCGAAGGAACGAATTGGCTTTAAAGCCACAAGTTGACAGGAAGCAGGGGGACAGTGAGGTAGAGAAGCAGTGAAGAAGCCGAAGGCCGAGAGACACAGAAAGAGAGGCAAAGTTGTAGAGGATAGAGAAGTCGAGCTGACCATCAGAGTAAGGGCAGCATCGAGCAGACAGAGACCAATTGAGGTCGAAATTCGGTAAGGGGATTCGGTGAACTCTAAGGACTTAGGAATTCCAAGTGTCGTCCTACTGATCATCCTCTGTCAAGTGAGACTCAGATTGAGCTCCTTATTTTAAGACTCTACTTTAAAAACATAATAAAAAGGCCACCACTAAAGGCTGGACCAGGAGATGTAGCCCAGGAGGATTGGGTGAACTCCTTATTAAATTTTGTTGTGTTTATGTTTTCTTACTGTCATCTCTTATTGCTTCAAGTGTCTGTGTATTTCGCAATCTTATCGATCTGTTGCATAAGATAACATAGACACACACACCAGCACATGAGTCTGTAATACCTTCATTAATTTCCTAAGTTCACCTAGGGGTGATTTCATATCAAGTGGTATTAGAGCTATAGGTTGTTAAGGTTATACAAGCTTGTGCTAGATTTAGTTTTTGAATGCTAACAAGATCGAAGCTCAAATTAGGAGAAGGAGAGTTGGTCATAACTAATCCTGAAATTGGAAGATTCTACCCTCAGAAGACAATGTCGGAGGAAGGTTTTGTGGGCCCAAACCCTCAATTTATAGATAGTTTCTTGGCCATGAGATCCATGGTAGAGGAAATGTATAAGGACTTTAGAAAACATAAAGATGAGGAATCATCAGGTTCCAAACAAGATAAAGGAGAAGAATAGTCTCTCCTCCATGACCATTCAAAAGGCAAAGGGAAAGAAGAAAACTTTCTCACACCTCCTAATAGCCCTGAACATAAAAAGAAGACATCTTCGATTAAACTAGATGTTAAATTTGATTTACCAATATATGATAGAGAGTTGAATGCAGAAAAGCTGGACAATTGGATCAGACAAATTGATGTTTATTGCAGAGTGCATAGTATCAACTCAGACAAGAGCAAGATTCAGCTGGCTAGCCTACACCTTGGGGCACTGCGTTGGTTTGGTGGGAAGGCAGGACCCAAGCTGACATGAAGAGACATGCTAAAACTCTTTCTGTCTGGAGTGAATTTGTTTCTGCAATCAAAAAGCAGTTCTATCCATTGGCCTACATGCAACAAGCCATGATGAGCTGGAAAACTCTTTGCCAATTGAAAGGGAAAAGTGTACAAGGTTACACCCAAGAATTTAGGAAGAGAGCTTTGATTTTAGGAATCTCATTAGACTCACCTGAGACTCTATTGAAGTACATCAGTGGTCTACACAGCTACATGAGGCACACTATCCTCATGTTTAATCCCACTGGTATATATGAGGTATCTGTTCAAGCTACGCATCTAGAAGCTAGAGGAAAGAATGGGAACCCAGAGGTTGGAGGATCATCCAAGCCCATTGCAAGCAAGAATAAGGAGAAAAGAAAACAAAAATGGAAAGAGAGGAAGGCCAACACTAAACAGAAAAGCAAGTCTTCATGCACTTATTGTAAGAAGGATGGGCATGATGATGAGCACTGTTGGATTCTGCATCTGGAGCTGAGACCTAAGAAGTTCGAGGGCAAGAAGAAGAAGACTGTTGTAGCTATTCAGAAAGATTTAGGGACAGATTCAGAAGATGAAACAACCATTGCAGCCACAGGTATAAGAGGTAAGAATTCTGAAGCATCTACTAGTAATTCTACACAATCTACTTTTGATGAAGAAAATGAGAGAAAAAGACATGAGCTTTTCCATATTCGAGTTATTTCCAAACATCAAAAGACTGATACTTTGTTTGATAGTGGCTCACAAGTAAATTTAATTTCTGAAGCAATTGTGAAGAAGTTGGGATTACTGACTACACCTCACAAGAAACCATACCCATTAGGTTGGTTAAGTGATAAAGCACAACTACAAGTGACTAGACAATGCAAACTCAAGTTTTCTTTTGGGTCAGCATTTGTAGATGAGGTTGCGTTAGATATAATTCCTTTGGATATATGTGGAATTGTTTTAGGAAGTCCTTACTTGTATGACAGGAAAGCTATTTTCTATAGAGTTGAGAACAAGTATCTACTCGTTAAAGATGGAATCAAATACTTTGTATCATAAGCTCAAGAATAATTATACTTTCATAAACTCGGGGCAGATGAAACGAATTGTAAATTCATGCAAGCAATTTTTACTGATGGTTGTAAAGGAAAAGAAACCTGATAAAACTAATGTATTTGAGGGCTGTGATGCTAAACAGCAAGTTGATTTAGTAAAATTTGTTTGAGAGTATGATATCTTGTTTCAAGAACCTAAAGGTCTACCACCGAAAAAGGAAATAGTGCATGATATTAATTTGCAGCAAGATGCTCCATTGCCTAACATTGGGATGTACAGGTTGTCTGCTTTAGAGAATGTAGAAATCAAGAAGCAAGTGCAGGAGTTGCTCGAGAAGGGGTTCATCAGACCTAGCACATCACCATGTGGGTGACCAATCATTTTGGTGAGAAAGAAAGATGGCTCGTGGAGAATGTGCATTGATTACCAAGCACTGAATAAAATAACAATCAAAAATCGTTATCCCCTTCCTCGCAGAGATGATCTATTAGATCAATTAAAGGAAGTTGTTTATTTTTCCAAGTTAGACATGCATAGTGGATATCATTAGGTTAGAGTTGCAGAACAAGATGCATGGAAGACTGCTTTCAAAACAAAGCAGGGATTGTATGAGTGACTGGTTATGCCTTTTGGCTTAACTAATGCTCCTGCTACTTTCATGAGAATAATGAATGATGTGCTCAGACCTTTTCTTGATGATTTTGTTATTGTATATCTGGATGACATTCTTATATTTAGCAAAACATGGGAAGAACATTTAAAGCATGTTAAGCAGACACTAGATGTTTTGAAAAGAGAAAAGCTTTATGTTAAACTCTCAAAATTTGAATTTGGAAAAACATCTTTGAATTATTTGGGACATATAGTAGGGGGTGGTAAATTGAAGATAGATCCCTCTAAGGTGGCAGTCATTGTAAACTGGCCTAAACCCAAATCTGCTACAGAAGTTAGAAGCTTCTTAGGAGCAGCACAATATTGGAGAAAGTTCATTTCTAACTTTTCCTTAATTGCAACTCCCTTACATGCTTTAACAAGATTGAACAAGGTGTTTCAGTGGGGAGGCAAAAGATTAGTACAGCACCAGTACTAGCACTACTAGATCTTCAAAGACCGTTTGAGATCCAAACAGATGCCAATGACTATGCCATGGGAGCAATGTTGATACAGCATGGTAAACCCATATGTTATCATTCTGAGACGTTTAACTCTGCAGTAGTTAACTATCCCACATATGATAAGGAATTGTATGCATTAGTACAGAGTGTGAAAATGTGGAAACATTACTTAATGGGCAAAGAAACAATTATCCATATTGATCATCAACCACTTCAATATCTACACTCCCAAATTAATTTGTAGCAATGAAGACACTACAAGTGGATGGGGTTCCTACAACAGTTTCATTTAGTCATCAAATATAAAAAGGGCATACATATAAAGTTGCAGATATGTTATCTAGACCCATTATAAATGCATATACTATACTTAAGCATAATTCTATATTACATGAAAGTTACATTGAACAATATGCTCAAGATATAGACTTTAAAGATGTATATGCAACTTTAAGTCAAGGCAAACGAGTAGAAGAATTGGATTATGATATTAAGGACCAACTCTTTTATCATTGTGGGAAGCTATGCACTCCACAAACTAAAAGAGTAAAGATAATTTGAGAATCACACACTTCTATAATATCAGGTCACTTTGGGGTAAGAAAAATGGTTGCACAGCTGCAAATATTTTATTATTGGCCAAAAATGAACGAGACAGTTTCTAGATATGTAAGAGGGTGTACTATGTGTGCTAAAAGCAAGCCTAGCAAATAGGAAACTAGGCTTGTACACTCCATTGACAGTGCCTTCTCATCCTTGGGAAAGTGTTTCCATGGACTTTGTTGGAGGACTGCCTAAATCTAGGAAGGGTCATGATTATCTGTATGTTGTTGTGGATAGGTTCAGTAAAATGTGTTTTTTGATACCTTGTAATAAACAGATTATAACTGAACAAACTACAAAACTATTCTTTCAACATGTATGGGTTCATTTTGGATTACCTACTTCCATTATATCTGATTGAGACACCAGATTTGTGGGAAATTTTTGTTCAAGTCTGTGGGAACTGATGGACACCAAACTGAAGAAAAGCACAGCTTTCCATCCACAAACCGATGGCCAGATAGAAGTAGCCAACAGGACGGTGATCCAGTTGCTCAGGGTATATTGCAACAAATATTCTAAGATTTGGGATGAACATTTTTGTTATGTGCAGCATGCTTACAACCAAGCCAAACATTCTTCCACACAGAGATCTCCTTTTGAGACCTGTTTTGGTTCCACACCAAGGTCTCCCTTAGATTTTGTCTTTAGTAAGGACACAACAGTTGAGGGACACAGCGATGTGGACAAGGCAACTAGGTTCATTGAACAAATATAAGAGATCCATCAGGCAGTACAGGAATAGCTGGAAAAGAGCCAAGAAAAATACAAGGCAAGGCATGACAAGCATCGGATGGAGCATAGTCTCCAAGTTGGTATCAATTCTGGTTGTATATTAGCAAGGACAGGATGCAAGGTGAAGGTAAAAAGCTAAAACCAATAAGGTATGGACCTTTCAGGATCCTTGAGAAAATTGGTGAGAATGCTTTTCACCTTGATTTGCCAGCTTATATGCACATCTACTCAGTCATCAATGCAAACAACTTGAGACTATTTGAACCTTCATTAATTGAAGATCCTAAAGAGCATAGTCAATTGCCTTCTATTGATGACCTGTTACCGGAATATCTTAATGAATTGCAAGAAGACACGGTTTTGGACAAGAAGGTGAGAATGGCGTGCAGGGGAGATCTTGAGTACCTCAGAATTGGGCTCAGGGGTTCAAAGCCAAGCAGTGCAAAATGGATAGAGATTGGACAGGTGAGAAATTTTTATCCTCACTTAGTCGATGCTTGAAAACCAACTTTTCGTGGTACAAAAGCTTTTTCAGTGGGAAGGTCGTGATCCAAATTGGATCCTCAAACAATTCCATGATTGGTAAGAATGAATGACAGACTTCAAGAAATACTATAGCTATCAGAAATAACCTATGAATAATGGCAATTTTTAGCCAGCACGGAGCAATGAGGACCTTCGGTCAAAGCGCACTGACCGTTGGCCCATGGAGACCGCGCATGGCACAAAAATGGCAATTAGGAAGCTCAGATCCAGAAATGGAGGCTGTTTCTGATACAAGATTAGAACAAAGTGCTAATCACGTATCATTGGGTAAAACCCCTCGAGAAGGAAAAGCCCCGAGCACCCGGTCACAAGGGAAACCATAAAATTGTGGAAAGGCGCTAAAAACAACAAGGCGGGTCCCGCGCTCAAAACTGGTGGAATATCAGAGGCATTTCGGGCGGTAAGCAAATTTGGCCGAGGACCCAACAATTCCATACGCTGAGTGATGCATGTCCAGCGGAGAGATAGAAACCACTTACATCGTGGACTAATGGTCGAGCAACTCAACTGCGCAATATAAGCGAAGACCGTAGGATCTGGGGGCTCCAGATCAACGGCAGAGGTTCAACCCAATGGATGACCAGACCCGCGGGAGAAATAAAATACGGCGCATAAGATTTGAAGTCCAATTTGATCAATGAATCAACAGAAGGATCCATTTCACAGGCATCTGGGAAATAACGGAAAAAACGACCATTCAGGAAGAACTGACACTCAGTCCGCAAAGAGATAGGTGGCCACCTCTCTACGAAGCGTTACACAGCAATGATGACACAGGGCAAAGGAGTTCCAGCAGGCAAAGGCAGACAATCTAGAAAGTCGAGAAGCTTAAATGAACAGTTGAAGGAACGAACTGGCTTTAAAGCCACAAGCTGACAGGAAGCAGGGGGCAGTGAGGCAGAGAAGCAGTGAAGAAGCCGAAGGCAGAGAGACACAGAAAGAGAGGCAAAGTTACAGAGGACAGAGAAGCCGAGCTAACCATCAGAGTAAGGGCAACATCAAACAGACAGAGACCAATTGAGGTTGAAATTCAATAAGGGGAGTCGGTGAACTCTAGGGACTTGGGAATTCCAAGTGCCATCCTACTGATCATCCTCTGTCAAGTGAGACTCAAATTGAGCTCCTTATTGTAAGACTTTGCTTTAAAAACATAATAAAAAGGCCACCATTGAAGGCTGGACCAGCAGACGTAGCCCAGGAGGATTGGGTGAACGCCTTATTAAATTTTGTTGTGTTTATGTTTGCTTACTGTGATCTCTTACTGTTTCAAGTGTTTGTGTATTTCGCAATCTTATCGATCCGTTGCACAAGATAAAATACAGACACACACCAGCACATGAGTCTGTAATACCTTCATTAACTTCCTGAGGTCACCTAGGGGTGATTTCAGATCAAAGACTCTTCTAGATATTTCTAGATGATACTAACTAGCATGAGATATTATGCTATCTACAAATATCCCTTAATTTCAAGTATTATAACTAGTATCACAAATAATTTCTAAGTGTTTCCTTTTAAAGCTAAAATGTGTTAGGCCAATGTTTTGGTGAAAATGTCTACAAATTGGTCCTAAGACTTACAAAAATGTAGAATGATGTTACCATTGTTAACAAGCCTACAAATGAAATGATAGAGAGTGTCATTGTGTTTACTTTTGTGATGAAACACGTGATTCTTAGATAGTGCAATGGCTAAACTGTTGTCACAAATATTGGAGTTGAGTCGTCTTCATTCACAAGATCAATGAAAGGCTTACTAACCAAACTACGTGACATGTTGTTGATGTAGCTACCACATACTTTACTTTAGTTGAAGCTATTGTGACAAGGGATGTTTCTTGGATTCCCATAAATTAAACCCATACCTAAATGAAATGCATAATCGAAAGTTTTCTTTTATCATCAATGCTACCTACAAAATCAATTTGTGTACCCAATAAGAATATTGTCTTTAGAAGTGGAATACCAAATTCCATAATATATTAAACCTATAATGTACATTATTATTCTTTTAACAACCTTCCAAAGAGAGTATTTTGGAGTCTCAATGAGTTTGCAAACTAAGCTTACTCCATACATGATATCTACCTTGGTAGCTATAAGATACATGAAACTACCTATAAGTCTTTTGTACAAAGTATGATTAACTATTTATAATTTATTTGCATTAATTAACTTTGTACATATTGCAATTGTTGTATATATTGGTTTAATTTATTCCATTCTAAACCTTTTCAAAGTATCGATGGCATACTTTTGTTGACAAGTAAATATTACTTTTGTGTATTTCATAACCTCAATCCAAGAATACACTTCATAATACCAAGATCAAACATTTCAAACTATATCTTTATGGATACCTTGAAATCATTTAACACCAAATTTCTTGTGTATATCAAATCATTAACATAAGGGTAAACAATCAGAATATTACCTTGTTCATTTGTTTCAGTATAAAGTGTGGGTTCATCATTGATTCTTGTTGAGCCCATTGTTAAGCAAATAGGAATCAATGTGATTGTACCAAAATCATGAACCTTACTTCATACCATATAAATATTTATTCAATATAAAAGTGTTGTAGTCTTAACCACTGACTTCAGATCCTAGCGGTTGATTCACATAGACTTCCTCTTCTAAAATTCAATTTGAAAAGGTTGATTTAACATCCATCTAATAAAAACACCAACTATTTTGGATACAATTACCAAAATTTCTCTGAGTGTGTCTAACCTTGTTATTAAAGAAAAGTTTCCATCATAATAAGTGTCGAGTTGTTAAGCTATCCATTTTGCAAAAAGTTCTATTTTATGCTTTTCAACTTTTCCTTTCTCATTAAATTTTATTTCGTAAACCCATTTATCTCCAATATCTTCTTTCCTACTAGCAAATCAAGAGGATCCCATGTGTGTTTTTTCTCAATTACATAAATTGCATCATTCATAGATTGAACCCATTTCTATTCCTTGATTATTTAATCAATCATTTGTTCACATGTTAAGGGAGATAAATGTGTTTCATCATGAGGTTGTGCATAAATTTCTCAAACTTTTTTTTTTGGTTCCTTAGAAAGGCTACTATGGGATCTAAATCAATGTTGGAGAAGGAATATGTATCATCTAACATTTTTGTCTTCACCATTCTATTTCCACATGTAACCTTGGAATTCTTAGTACTTCTTATTCTATAATCCACCCGTTTATTTGCCTATAAAAAAGGAATCTAGCTTGCAACTGTCTTCCTAACTTGATCATCCCATAACTAGTCTTCTTGGAATTTAGCATCCCTTCTTACTATAAATTTCTACTAACATGATTGTAAAATCAATATTATTTTAGCCAATAAATATACATATTTCATTTTTTTCATCAAGCCTCGTTTCTCAAATATTTTGGAACATGTGCATAAGTTACAAAACCAAAATAATTTACAAGGTGTTAAACTATATTCCACACCAGTCCATCCTTCTTCAGGAAATTTTCCCCTAACACTCTTGGTTGGAGATGAATTCAATATATAAATTAAACAACCAACAAATTTTCCCAAAATGTTGCATAGTTTGTTGTCATTGATGTCAAAGCTAGGGGGACACCCAAGGTGGATATGGGAGACCCTTTGTTTATATCATAAATTTAGAGAGGAGCCCCAAAGTCAAAGGTGTTAGAGAGGAATCCCAAAGTTTAAGGACCCATGGAGCCAATTATATGTCAACCCAAGGAATTATGTACCAAATATATGTGTTTATGTATTGGCCCAAGGAATATTGAGCTCAAGTTAGTAGTCCTCAGCCTCAACCCATCGAATATTGAACTTGAGACAGAGGAATCTTATATTGGAGATGTGGGCCCAAGCCTATCCAAATCTATATAAATAAATTGTGTGTGAATGTAAACCATATCTTTTTCATATTAAACAATTACTTGAACAAAACATAGTTACAGATGAAACGGGAACTATTACCTCAAATTGGGTACTTGAGTCCAAAAACCCCAAAAAAACATGAAAAAATAACCCAAAAATGAAAATTGTTTATTCCAAAACGATGTTTTTTTTTGGTAAATTTTCAACATGTTTTTTAAATGGAAGTAAAAACCATTTCTTTTTTAAATGGATGAAAAAAACACCCTTAAAAAAAATTGTTTATTCTGGAATAACAAAAAAAAACCGTATTACAATTTTGATATTTTTCAGCAATGGAGTTAAAGAGAAAATATTTGGGCTCTGAAAAACCATAAAATTCCAACAATTCTCGGACATGATGTTAAAGATAAAATATCATGTCTGATAATTCCAACTATTTCCATCCATGTTGTTAAAGATAAAATATCTTGACTCTAAAACACCTTGAAATTGTAATTGTTTTCGACCATAGCATTAAAGATAAAATATCATGACTTAGAAAAACATTAAAATCTTGACAATTTTTCAACCATGCAATTAAAACCAAAGATTATGACTACAAAAAAATCTCAAGTTTTCAAAATATTTCAAGCATGACATTATGGAAAAAATTTATGACTAAAAAAACTTTAAAAATGAACACCTAAATGAAATATTTATTATACCAAGAGTATTTTTTTTAAATGATAAATGTATAGTGATTTTAAAATCTTAGCCTAAGACAACTTGAGACATTGCAAAAAAAATAAAAATCAGCTATCAAATTGACACACAATATAGGTGAGCTCAACTCATTGTAATGAAAACTTAAAAACCAACCATAAAATTAACACAATGTGGGGCAGACTCGATTCATTATAACAAAAAATTTAAAATCAACTATCAAATTCCACATAATGGGATCGGGTTGTTAGACAAGCATCGACACGTATATGTGTGTGTGTGTGTGTGAAAGATACATAAGAAAACAAAATTTTAAATATTGAAAAAAAAATAAAAGATAAAAATAATAATAAGTCATAAAACATAATAAAAACATGACAAAAAAATCAAATATAAAAAATATATAGTAATGACAAAAAAAACTATAAAATGTAAAAAAAAATTAGCCATATGATGTAAAATTTAAAAAAAGAAAGAAGAAAAAAATAAAAATAAAAGCGTTACAAAAAAAATTACAAAAATAAAATACAAATTAAAAAAAAAAAAAAAAAAAAAAAAAAAAAAAAACTGTAAGAAAAACAAAAAACAAACAACCTATAAAAATGTAAAAAATAAAAAATAAATAAATAAATAAAAATATAAAACATGACAAAAATAGAAATAATAAAAACATGTTAGTAATAAAACATAAAAATATATTAAAAAAAACATAACAAAAAAAAAATAATTAAAAAAAAACATAAAACATAAAACATAAAAATAAAAAACATGACAAAAAAAACATAAAAACATGTTAGTAATAAAACATAAAAATTAAAATTAAAAAACTTGACAAAAAAACCAGATACAAAAAAATTATATAAAAAAGGGAAAAAAACAAAAAACATATAAAAATGTAGAAAAAAAACCAAAATTAACTCGTAAAAATAAAAAATTTGAACAAAAAATTAACGAGAAAAAACCAAAAATAAATAGAAAAAAATTATCAAAAAACAAATAAATAAAAAATGAAATTTTTTCAAAAAACACATATAGTTTAAAGAAAAACAAATTGAATCCCAAAAAAAAAACCTTAAAATAATTACCCAAAAAAAAAAGAAAAAGAATTAATCAAAATTAAAAATTAAAAAATATTTAAATTAAGTCATTTAAATAAACAAAAATAAAAAATAAAAATAAAAAAAAGATAAAATAAAAATTTAAGAATTCTTTTTTTAAATTAAAATTATAAAAATAAAGAAATAACATGAAATAAAAAAAATTAAAAAATAATAATAAAAAAAATAAATAAATAAATAAATTAAAAAAAGAAAATAATAACATATATATATAAATAAGTTAAAAACAAAATTTAAAAAAAATCAAATTATAAAAATTCAAAAACAAAATAAAAAATTCAAAACACATCACATCAAAAAAATTAATAAATAAAATAAAATCAAAAAAAAAAAAAAATCGAAACAAATTAAATAATTAAATGGAAAAAAAATAAAATAATAAAATAAAAACATTTAAAAAAATAAAATTAAAAAAGAAACCATTAAAATAAATAAAATTAGAAAAACAATTAAAATAAATAAAATTATAAAAAACGCAATTATAAAAAAACAAACACCCCTCCCCTCTCGCCTCCGTGACCCCTCGCCTCTCCCCTCCCCACTCGGCCCTCCCTCACCCCCCTCACCTCCCCCTGCCTCCCCTCTCCCCTGACCCCTGCCCTCTCCCATCCCCCCTCAACCCTCCCTCAGCCCTCTCCCCTCCCCACCCATGGCCCTTCCCCTCCCTCCCACCAACCGAGCCCTCCCGTCCCCCCCCTCCCCCACCCTCGGCCCTCCCCCTCCCTCCTGCCACCCGACCCCTCTCCTGTCCTCCCCCCCTCCGCCCCATGTCCCTCACCACCCTCTCCCCTCCCCCGACAGCTGCTCACCACCCTACCCTTCGGGAATTGGCCTATGGCCTCTTCACCATTTGCTGGGGGCCCGGGCGGGGAGGGAATTGGAGGGTCGAGGTTGGGGAGGGGAGGGGGGTGATGGAGGGTCGATGGGGGAGGAGAGAGGGGAGTGATCGAGGGGGAGGGCCAAGGGTCGCGAGGGGGGTGAGGGAGGGACCAGGGGGGAGATGTCGAGGGGTAGGGCCAAGGGTGGGGAGAGGGATGAGGGAGGGTTGAGGGGGGAGGGGTCAGGGGGGAGCGCCAAGGGTGGGGAGGGGGGTGAGAGGGGGGGAAGGGGGGGGGGGGTGAGGGAGGAGGGAGGGGATAGGGGAGCGGTGGGAGTGAGTGAAGTGGGTGGGGAGGGGTTATTGTTTTTTTTTTCTGAATTTTATTTTTTAATTGTTTTATTTAAAAAAATAAAAAAAAAATGTTTTTTTTTTAATGTTTATTTTTATTTTATTTTTTCAATATTTCTTTTAATATTATTATTTTAATTTTAATTTAATTTAATTCTTTTAATTTGTCTAGATTTTTTTTTAAATTTGTTTTGATTTTTTTTGTAATATGTTTTGAAATTTAATTTTTTATTTTAATTTTTTTTCCTTTTAATTTTGTTTTTTATTTTTATAATTTAATTTCTTTTTAAATTGTTTTCAATTTGTTAATTCATGAAAAAAATTTGGAGAAAATCACATAGAGAATATTTGGTCAACGTGTTTCGAACCAGCTAGTGTGGTTCTTTTTGAATTTTTTTTTCAATTTTTGTTTTTTAATTTTGTTTTTTTATTTTTATAATTTAATTTTTTTGTTTTTTTAATTTTTTTAATTTTTTGTTTATTTATTTTTCTGTTATTTGTTTATTTTTATAATTTTAATTCTAAGAAATAATTTTTATATTTTTATTTTATTTTATCTTTTATTTTTAATTTTGTGAATCTAAATTATTTAATTTAAATATTTTTTAATGTTTTATTTTAATTAATCCTTTTTTAGTTTTAATTTTTTTTTCTTACTTTTTTTTTAAATGAGGTTTTTCTTTTTTATTTGTTTTTTTAACTTAAAAAAAATGTTTTTAGATTTTTGTTGTGGTTCAATTTGTTTTTCTTTAAATTATATATATATATATATATATATATATATATATATATATATATATATAGATATAGATATAGATATAGATATAGATATAGATATAGATATAGATATAGATATAGATATAGATATAGATAAAAAAAATTCTTTTGTCTTTTTTGTTAATTTTTTATTCAATTTTTTTACTTTAACGAGTTAATTTTGGTTTTTTTTAATATTTTTATAGTTTTTTTGTTTTTTTTTTCTTTTTTTTTATTTGATTTTTTTGTCATGTTTTTTTATTTTTATTTTTATGTTTTATTACTAACATGTTTTATGTTTTCTTTGTCATGTTTTTTTATTTTTATTTTTATGTTTTATGATTTTTTTTGTTATGTTTTTTTTTTGTACTAACATGTTTTTATTATTTTTATTTTTTTCATGTTTTCTGTTTTATTTTAGTGTTTTATGTTTTTTTTTTTTTTTTTTTTTTTTTTTTTTTAACTAACATGTTTTTATTATTTTTATTTTTTTCATGTTTTCTGTTTTATTTTAATGTTTTATGTGTTTTTTTTTTTTTTTACTTTTTATAGGATTTTTTGTTTTTTTTTCTTTTTTATTTTTTTATATATTTTTTTCTATTTGATTTTTTTTTGTCATTTTTTTATTTTTATTTTTATGTTTTATTACTAACATGAAAATCACCAACATTTAAAAAAAAATTATCCACACTTAATTTATTAGAAAATGTAAAGTGTAAAAACCTAAGCCCTTTAAACGAAAAGGGTTGATGCTCATCAACACTTTTCAAAATCAAGATGAAAAGCACTAACAAAAAAAAAATGTTCACACTTGATACATAAAAAAATTTAGAGTGTCAAAAATAAGTCCTCTAAAAAATGTGTTGATGTTGCATCAACACTTTTCAAAATGAGCATGAAAATCACTAACATTTAAAAAAATGTATTGATGCTACATCAACACTTTTCAAATTCAGCATGAAAATTACTAATAGAGAAAAAAAATATTCATACTTGATACATAAGAAAATTTAAAGTGCCAAAAAAAAAGTGTATTCTTGCATCACCGCTTTTCAAAATCGGGTGATTTTTTGCTACCTCAAAAAAACAGGTACCAATTCACTTTCTCGTTTGATCAGTAACTATGTTACAAGTGATTTGAGGAGTAGAGGAGTGAAATGAAGTCTGAAAAAGATATATGAGAATGTGAAGTGCACAAGCATGAGATCTATCATGACAGAGCCATATCGACAAGTAGAAGAGCTATATCTTGTAGCATAAGGGTTGACTAGGGTGTTCAAGGTGTGAACTGACCATAAGTTAAATTCTTGAGAAAAAAACCAAATTTTGCTATATGGTGACTTGGCTAGAAAAACATTCATTTTCTTTGTCCTCCCTTACTTAACAAACAAAACAATCATCATAAAGAAACATCTATTATATTAACATCCATAGATCTGGTAGCAAGCTTTAACCCCATCCTCCCACATCTACCCAAGTAACCAACCAACCGGGGTAAACATGTGACGAGAAGTTACTATGATATTATTCAACCTCCTAAGTCACCTTAAGGAAGTGGAACTGATGGAAACACACCATACAAACCTTCCACATCAGCAACAAGAATCCCAGGAACTATCCCAGCCTCTCAGGTAACTAGCCCCTCGGTCCCAATGATTTTTTAGACCAATTAACCCCTGGAAGCTCCCATAATATGGGCATGCATGCGTCCAGAGGGACCTAGATGATCCCACAGCATGGTATGCCAACATCCAGGGACTTTTCTACTCATGGTTGTGCCAACAGCCCCGAGATTTGAGCCACTTTTTCAAACCCAAATCCCATGTCATTTCCCATAACAAAATGACACCTTCAGAACAGAAAGATAACAAGTAAGTGATGATACAAATGTAATTAGTTGAACAAGGGCTTCATTGGACCCCTACTAGCCATGACAGACATTTCGTCAAACATATCATAAATATGTAGTCTACAGGTGTAAACAACATATCTAAGCATAAGGGTCTCATACTTATCTGAGAATCGCTAAGAAGCATTGTTCCCTTATATCATTAGTTGCATTATCATCTATTAGGTCATTGATACATTGTTAATTTATTTACGAATCAAAACATGAGGAGACCCATACATCATCACTGTCATAATACATGCTTATAACCATCATAATAACAACAGAAATATCAAGGATACATCGGCCATAGAATCCACATATAAACCAATAAATTTATACATAAGATCTTAAGGATAGAACCTCTTATTAATGAATGCAAAATACAACCCGGGATGGGACTACCACCTTCCACCCAACCACAGAATGGTTAAGCCAAATCTGTCTTAATTCATTCACCCCCGTGCCATATTCCAAGCATGAATGCAGGACTCACACCAAAAGAACCAACTAGGGCATTCTAAGGCTAAATCACCTCACCCTCATCAATAGAAACGAAGCATTACCATAATACATCCTGGATCACCAGGCCAATGCAATACACATGTAATGACAGGCTTTACCATGATCTCC
Source organism: Pinus tabuliformis (assembly GCA_031772625.1). Classification (NCBI taxonomy): domain Eukaryota; kingdom Viridiplantae; phylum Streptophyta; class Pinopsida; order Pinales; family Pinaceae; genus Pinus; species Pinus tabuliformis. The sequence goes on from CM062818.1 coordinate 1,548,458,065, forward strand.
ACCAGATCACTAGGCCAAAACAAGCATGGATGCCATCAGATTTCTCTACTTACACTATGAGGAATTTTCCTGCCTCCTAGTCTCTCAGGCTTTACCGCAATCCACAATCTGATACAGGGATCACTAGTCCCTAAACCGAGAGACCACCCTCTAGGCTTTACCATATATCCTGTCATTCACCAACAAGGATTCCTAGGCCTAATCAAGGGAAACAACCTCTAGGATTTACCGTATATCTCGTCATTCACCGATTGAGGATTCCTAGGCCCACTGAGGCAACACAAAATCTGAATTTACTGTAACCCACAATTTGGTTTAGGGGTTACTAGGCCATGTGTTCTATCATTCATAGATCCACCTCACTCATCTTTGAATCCATTTGGAAATCTAGCTCAACTAGAACATGAGAACCCCATCACACCATGGCTATCCAGAAATGGTAAGGCTAGGCTGAAAACACTGTCACACCTAGAAAAACCCATTCCATAACAGCAAAGAACCACATGAAATACCATGCATGCCAAATCTAGCAAGGAAAACACACATGAAAATTGATACATGCAAAGAATCATGTTGTAATTGCTTGATCCTGCTCTTCCTTACTTAATCCTTCCTTCCTCTTGCCTTCTTTACCTTTCTTGATCTAATGCCCAAGTGCTCTATGAAAACTCTAAGTGTCTAAGAACGAAAGAGAGAGATAACAATGAGAGAGCTCCAAAACGGAACTAACAAAAGGTCACAAATTGATCCTCATAAGCCTTTTTATTAATTAGGCTTCTATTTTCTTCATTTTCCATTATTTTCCTTCATATTCCTCCTCACATGCAACCTGTGACCTTTCACCTCCCTTTTCTCCTAATTTCCATTATTTTCATAAATAAATGTGCCAAAATTTCCATCTTTCCTTTCCAAATCCTTAGCCATTTCCTTTGCCAATTTCCTTATCCATAATAAACCGATCAGCACCAACACTAGGATGCATTGCCCAAAATTCAGCTTGGAATAAGTGTCCCATCAACCGTGGTTATTATTTTTCCTTTGTTAACTTTTATTACATGGAATTGTCACTAGGGTTGTTACAGAACCCTCCCCCTTGTGGGACACCGTCCTTGGTGTTCAACCAAACCTATACCTCAACAAAATCATTGAAAAGAAAACATACTTCCCATGTAGCTTTATAACATAGCTCAATGCAGTAATTACAATGATCATCCTGCTGAAAAACAAACCAACATGACAGCTATTATGACATGACACCCATACCACTTATTCGAGCTTTATAACATAGTTCACGGAAGTATTTACATTCATACACATATGTACATATATCAAAACATCACACCAAAACATATGCCAAAAAATATACCAAACATCATACCAAAACTACTTTGCCTCAACCGGCAAACAATGAAGGATACATAGCCTACATCTGATCCGCCATCTCCCATGTAGCTTCATCAAGCCCAAAGTACTTCCATTGCACTTTAACTTGCTTGATTGCTCAGTTCCAGAGCATGAGAACCTTTCTCTGCAATATACACTAAGGCTCTAGCTGGAACTTGCCATCTGGATCCACCTACAATACATACCAGTCAATCACATTAACAACATCTTTAACATACTTCTTAGGCAATGACACATGGAAAACATCATGGACTTTCACTGCCAAAGGCAATGCAAGTTGATAGACTGCTAGTATGATCCATCAAATAATCTTGAAAGGTGCACAAAACTAGGGTGCGAGGAGCTCTCCTTCGGTTGGATGCGCAAGTAAACTTGTTCCCCAACCTAGAAATCCTCGAACAACCTATTATGATCTACATAACTCTTCTGCCTATCCTGTTCTTCTTTCAAATTTTTCTTGATTACCTACATTTCATGTTTCATTTCCACCAACATGTCGGTCCAATCAAAACCATGTTAACTAGATCACTCCAACTGATGGGAGTATTGTAACTCCACCCATACAATGCCTCAAATGGACTCATCTTCCAATATTCATGATACCCATTGTTATAAGCGAACTCTACAAGTGGAATATACTCCTCCCACTTATTTTTCTAATGCATCACGTACATCATCAACATATCCTCCAATATCCTATTGACCCTCTCTATCTATCCATATGTCTATGGATGATAAGCTCTATTGAAGGCCAACTCTGTGCCCAAACCTGCAAACAACTCCTTCCAAAACTTGGAAGTGAACTTTGCATCCCTCTCTAATACAATCTTCTTCAAGGCTCCATGCAATCTGACCACATCCCTGATGAAGACTTGTGCTACATCACTCGCTGAGAATGTAGACTTCACTAGAATTAAGTGTGCAACCTTTGTCAACATGTCCACAACAACCATGATGGAATCATGTTGGCTCACTGTCCTCGAAAATCCTATGATAAATTCCATGGAATTACCTCCCATTTCCACTCTAGAATCACAATCGGTTGTAGCAGTCCACCTGTATGTCTACACTCTTCCTTCACCTATTGGCAATAAAAACACTTAGCAACAAACATTGCTACATCCTTCTTCAGATACAACCAATAATAAAACTTCTTCACTACGGTTAATGCCATTTTGATAGCCTAGGTGACATGAATATGGTTTCATATGAAACTCCCTCGAGATCACCTTCTTGAGCTCACTGTTGGCAGGCACATATATCATGTCTCTAAACCTAGCCAATCCATTCACTGTAATATGATAGTCCACATCCTGTGCACTTGCATCTATACCAGTACTACTACTTGTACATGTACATGTACTCTGTTACAACCTGTTCATAATCTCCATATACCTAACATCTGACTGACCTTCTTGCAAGATCCTACCATGTAGATATGTCCCATAGGAACTCATAGTTGTTATATGATTTACCTGTATCCGACTAATAAGAGAATTTGAAACCCTATTCTCCTTTCCTTTGATATATCTGATCTCAAAATCAAACTCATTAATCATGGCCAACCATCGATCCTGTCTGTCATTCAGATTTACTTGGTCAAATAGATACAGAAAACCACCATGATCACTCATCAATACAAACCTCCTTCCAGGAAGATAGTGCCTCCACATTTTCAATGCATGTATGATCGTTATTAGCTGAAGATCATGCGTCAGATAGTTCTTCTTGTGCTCATTCAGTTTCCATGACTCATAACACACTGCCTTTCCCTCCTCCATGGACCATAAGGACTCCACCAAGTCCTATCTTGCAAGCATTTGTACATACTACAAATTATTTAGCTAGATCTACGATCCTTAACATTGGTGCATGTGTCAACAACTTCTTAAGTTGTTCAAAACTAGCCTCATACTCCTCTCTCCATTCAAACTTCTCACCTTTCCTTTTCAATGATGTAATAGGATAAGAAATCTACAATAAGTTCCTGATGGGCCTCTTGTAATAACATGTCAATCCCATGAGGGATCTCGCCTTATCTACATTCCTAGGAGCTTCCCATTCCATGATTGACCTTATCTTCTCTGAATCTACTATTATGACCTCCTTAGAGACAACATGTCCCAAGTAATGTACCTCAGTTAGAAAGAAATTTCACTTGTTGACCTAGCATACAATTGATGCTCTCTCAACAATCTCAATGCTAATGCCAAATTGTCAGCATGATCTTCCTCATTTTTAGAATATACCAATATATCAATGAACACAATAATGGACTTGGCAAAATAAGGACACAACACACTATTCATCAAGCACATAAATGTAGTTGGAGCATTAGTCAAACCGAATGGAACTACAACAAACTAATAATGCCCATACCTAGTCTGGAAAGTTGTCTAGTATATGTCCTTTTCTTTAATGCGTACCTGATGATATTCAGATCTCAGATCAATCTTCGAGAACATTGTTGCTCTCATCAGCTGATCAAACAAGTTATCAATCCTCGGAAATGGATACCTATTCTTGAAGGTCACTTTATTCAACTGCCTGTAGTCAATGCATAATTTGAGATTACCATCCTTCTTCTTCACAAACAATACCGGTGTGCCCCAAGGTGATATGCTTGGCCTTATGTATCCCTTGTCCAACATTTCCTTCAACTACAACTTCAACTCTACCAACTCACATGTGCTCATCCTGTAAGGTGCTTTTGATGTTGGAGCTTCCCCTAGCACTAACTCAATAGAAAATTCTACTTCCCTATGAGGTGGAAACTCTGAAATCTCTATGGGAAACACACCTTCAAACTATTATAGAACTGGGTACCTACTCAAAAAATCTTCATCCTCAACTTCCTTACCTTTGTCACTAGAGATATGTATGGAAAATAACACACACCCTTTCCTATGGCTACGTTTGGCCTGCATAGTTTTCACCATCCTAACTGATGTTGCTTTCTTCTTTCCCTATAAGAATCTTGGTTCTCCATTGTCATCCATGCACTCAATGGATTTGGCATAAAAATCCACCTTGGTTCTATGAAGGTATAACCAGTCCATACCCAATAGCATACTGTATGATCCCAACAATAATACATTCAAATGTGTTGCAGTAGGCATACCATTCAAATCAAATGCACAAGCTCTTACCCAATTATGAACTCACTTCTTTATACCTGTAGCCAACTGCATTAACCAGGATTATGCATGCACTTCTTTATTCAAACCACACTTATCCACCAAATCAGGACTAACATAGCTATAATTACATCTGGGGTCAATCAAAATTGAAACAACTTGATCAGAAAGCTTATTGTCCATCTCAATGATAGATGCCTAATGGTCTACTTGCTTGTTGTCCAATGTTGCATAGATACAAGGAATACACCCCAATAGTTTGTACCTCCTGTGCATTATATATTTGAGGCCTATCACCTTGATTTTGTGGATAATCTCTCTTAAGGTGTTCCTTACCACATGTCCAACACTCCAACCATCCAATACAGTCACCTCTATGTTGTTGTTGTGACCCATGTCCTTGTGTAGTTGCATTGAATTTCTTTTGTTGTGCCACATTTTCTTTCTCTTCTTCATTATGAGGCCTTTTTCTTTTCGGCTTCCATTTACACTTACCTTTATTCTTATCCTTCCCCTTCCATCCTTGCCGAGATATATTGTTACACTTTGACTATTCATAGCATTGCTTCAATTTCCCAATAACTTCCTCAAGTGACCAAGGCTCATCATACTCAATCCGATCTCTAAATGCTAATGGAAAACCATAGAAAAATCACTAAACTTTAGTCTTATCATCTTTAATATACGGTACATACCTCAATAGCTCTAGGAACTTAGTCGTGTATTCTTCGTTTGTCATTGATCCCATCTTTAGCTCATAGAATTATTTGGCTTTATTGTCATAATACCTTTCTGACAAGTACTTCTTCCTAAAACTCCTTTTGAACTCATGCCAACTCAAGTCCTATGTCCTGATGTCTCTAAACCGCTTCACATATACCCACAAGATATTTTATCTACCTTTTAGGTTGAAGATATCAATTATGGCCTTCATGTTTTCTGTGTATTCATGCAACTTAAAGAACTTGTTCATCCTAAGTATCCAAGCCTCTGCATCTTCTAGTTTCTTCAAGTCTCCATCAAAATTGGGTGGATTTGTTTCCTTAAACTCATCTGGAAAGTCTCCCCTATCACTTCTCCTATAAGGACGATAATGATGATGAACATGATGCATATCAGAACCAAAACAAGTATCCATCAACTCTCCTACCCAGAGTATCCAACAACCTACCATCTCTAAACGTGTCATCTATATCCGACATGTACTCGCCATGAGACCTACTTCCATATGCCCCATTAGTTATGTCCTCCTTCCCATGGATGATCCAAAGTGGCCCTTGTCATTGCAATTATGAAAAGCTCTGAAGGAGTATTTAATTAACCTCTTCTTGTTTCTCTTGTGCCTACATGATTTTTTCATTGTCCTCCTCACAACTCCTTATTTCTTCCTTCAATATTCTCAATGTGTTTACTAATTCAGAAGAGTGCCCAGCTCCACATTGCTAATTTTATTCATAGGGAGAATATTTGTATTCTACCATCTTGCTAGTCATTTCTGATCTCTTTCCTGCAAGGCATACTATATCAGCTAAACCAAATCACAATAAACCAACGTACCTTAGCAAAATTCAGGGAGGATATCTCACCTATGAGATCAACCAATCAGTGTAATACATGTATAACATAATCATGAAAGCATATATACATATAATACATAAGCACATAACCATATAACCATTTTTTTAGTTACAGTCCAGTCATCAATGCATGACCATATTGTAACAATCCTGGTGATAATTCGATGTAATAAAAGTTAATAAAGGAAAAATAATAACCATGGTTGATGGGACACTTATTCCAAGCTTAATGGTGGGAAAGACATCCGAGTGTGAGAATTCATTCGGGTTTTATGGCTAAGGAAATGGAAAAGGATTTGGAAAGGCATGAGGCATTAATTGGTATTTATTTATGAAAATAAAGGAAATTAGGAGAAAAGGAAGGTGAAAGGTCACAGGTTGCATGTGAGGAGGAAAATGAAGGAAAATGAATGAAAATAATGGAAATTAAAGAAAATAGAGGCTTGATTGATAAAAAGGCTTCTGAAGATCAGTTGGCAAGATTTTTCCCAACATTGGATTAAGAAAGGAAAAGGAGGCAAAGAGGAAGCAGAGACCAAGTAACGAAGAGCGGGATCAAGCGGCTACACCATGATTCTTTGCAAGTATCAAATTTCATGTGTGTTTTCCTTGCTATATTTTCCATGCATGGCATTGCATGTGGTTCTTTTGTTGTTACAGCATGGGTTTTCCAAGTGTGACAGTGTTTTCATCCTAGCCTTGCCAATTTTGGATAGCCATGGTGTGATGGGGTTCTCAAGTTTTGGTTGATCTGGATTTCCGAATGGATTTGAAGCTGAGTGAGGTGGATCTCCATATGATAGAACACATGGCCTAGTAACCCCTAAACCAGATTGTGGGTTGCGGTAAAGCCGGATTTTTTGTTGCCTCGGTGAGCCTAGGAATCCTCGACCAGTGAATGGTGGGATATACAATAAATCCTAGAGGTGGTTTCCCTTGTTAGGCCTAGGAATCATTGTCAGTGAATGGTGGGATATATGGTAAATCCTAGAGGCTGGTGTCTTCGTTTAGGGCCTACTGTACCTATATCGAACGGTGGATTGCGATAAATCCTGAGAGACTAGGAGACAGGAAAATCCCTCACGGTGTACGTGGAGAAATTTGGTGGCATCCATGTTTGTTTTGGCCTAGTTATTTGGTGGAGATCATGGTAAAGCCTTTTATCACATGTTTAGCATGTTGGCCTAGTGATCTGAGATGGATTACCGTAAAACATGGTTTCTATTGATGCGAGTGAGGTGGTTTAGCCTTCGGATGCCCTGGTTGATTCTTTTGGTTTGAGTCCCACATGCATGCTTGGAATATGGCACGGGGGTGAATGGATGAAAAGAGAATTGGGTCAGCCATTCTATTGTAGGGTGGAACGTGGTAGTCCCATCCCGGGTTGGATTTTTCATTCATAAATAAGATGTTCTTTCCTTGATATCTTATGTATAAATGTATTGGTTTATATGTGAATTTTATGGTTGATGTATCCTTGATAGTTTTGTTGTTATTATGTTGGTTATAAGCATGTATTATGATAGTGATGATGTATGTCTCTCCTCATGTTTTGATTTGTAAATGAATGAACAATGTATCTATGACCCAACAGATGATAACGCGGCTAATGATACAAGGGAATAATGCTTCCTAGCGATTCTCAAATAAGTATGAGACCTTTATGCTTAAATTTGTTGTTTACACCTATAGATTACATATTTGTGATATGGATGACGAAATGTCTGTCATGTCTAGTAGGGGTCCAGTCAAACCCTTGTTCAATTAATTTCTTTTGGATCATCATTACCTTGTTATCTTTTCTTTTTTAAGGTGTCATTTAATTCTATGCAGTGACCTAGGTTTTGGACCTGAAAAAGTGGCTCGAATCCCAGGGAAGTTGGAACAACAATGAGAAAAATAGTCCCTGGACGCTAGCATTCCATGCTATGGGAGCATCGAGATCCCTCTGTATGAAGGCATGCCGATATCATGGGAGGGTCCGAGGGTTAATTAGTCTAAAAACTTAGTTGGACCCAGGGGCTAGTTTCCAAAAAGGTTGGGATGGTTCGTTGGAGTCCTAAATGCTAATGTGGAAGGTTTTTATGTTGTGTTTTTGTCAATTCCACTTCATTAAGGTCACATAGGAGGTTGAATTCCGTCATAGTAGCATCTCATCACATGTTTACCATAGTTGGCCAGTTACTTGGGTCGATGTGGGAGGAGGGTGTTATAGAGTGGTATCAGAGCATTGTTCACCCCTTGGACTAGATGGGCGGTGTGTGTTGGTCATGAATTCATGTCGGTTAGATGAGTGTTAATCATCCTATGGTCTATATGCACGTTTCATATGCATGGTGTTGGTCATGGTTGTAGTGATGTTGCTATGTGAAAGAGGATGTTGATGTTGTGAAGTGTGTCATCATGAGTGTATGATTGGTTACATATTGTTATGATTTCTTATTGTTAGTTTACATTGGTGTGGTTGTTGGTTTCATGCATGAGGTCATGGTATGTGTAGTTGGTATGATCATGCATTGATGACTAGACTCTAGCTATAATGATGGTTATATGGTTATCTTATGTATTATATGTACATATGATGGAATTATTATGTTATTCATGTATTATTCTGATTTGTTTGATCTTGCAGATGAGATATCCTCCTCGAAATTTTCTAAGGTACGTTGGTTTATTGTGATTTGGTTTAGATAACATAGTATGCCTTGTAGGAAAGAGATAAAAATGGCTAGAAAGATGGTAAACTACAAATATTCTCCCTATGAATCAGTTAAGTAGCATGGTGTTAGGCACTCTTCTAACTTATAAGACACATTGAGAAGCTTGAAGGAAGAAAGAAGGAGTTGTAAGGCGGACAATGACAAAATCATGTAGGCACAAGAGAAACAAGCAGAGGTTAATGAAATACTCCTATTAGCTTGAGGGGGCTTGGACCCAGGTTGAGAGTTAGCTACGCTAACCAACAAAACCTTACACTACCGGCCCTTTCAGAAATAATATGCTTAGTGCAGACTGAAGTATCACCTGAGGCAGTATTAGGGGATGCTAGAACTAGGTTTCTGCATCCAGAAGGCTATGTGGCATAGCAGTGAGGTGTTTCCTTAAATTAGGGCCCTATTTGGACATCGAAAACCCTTATATTCCAAATCACAAACTTAAAGTGATTTTTACTTAATTAGATCTGTGTGGTTCACTTAAGTGTTCTAACATGGATAAGTTACTAAACCAAAGTAGATCTGAACCTTCGTGATGAAATTAAATCAATATAGCAGAGAACTTAATCATAACTGAGCATAAAGACATAGAATGCACATATTTGCTTCAAATTTTCTTTATTACTTTTGATCTTCAATGCATACACATCTTCTGACCCTGTGCACACAGCTGCAGGGGCCCACACACTCAGCTGCAAACTTACCAAGGTCTTCGCACACTTAGTTGTAGGAGCCTTCCCCTTCACCAGAATATAGAATTATAGACAAAATAGACTCAAAATCCCATTCATGAACTAAGACTAACCTCTAATGACTCCTAGATGACTCCCTTTTATATATTTTACATTACATTACCATGGTCCGCAAACCATGGGCGGATTTCATTGTATCATCAAAACAGCCCATCCTTTTACAAAATAAGGGGCTTTGACCTTCCTAAAAGCCACTTTTGACTCTTAGTGTTCTGCACACTCCGCTCCTCAAATTGTAGAGCCTTTACAATAATAAAAAAATTCAAAACTTAGACAAAATTGGACCTGGGGGTCCCCATCCCAACAGGCCCCCAACACAAACATGTGACTCGTCCCAAGTCACTCTTTTGGTACATCCTCAATGCACACTTTGAGGTTGTTGAACTCTTCCTTCAATGCTTGAAGCTCTAGTGTTCACTATGTGGCGGCCTACTGAACCTCTCCGACCAACTTCTTGGTAGTTGGCCCCTCGACTTCCAATTCAATGGTCCCCTGAATCTGCTGCATTCATTTTAGTTTACTCTTGACAGACTGAGAGAGTTGACTAGCTTCATTGGTCCAAGGTTGTATTCTTGCTGAGATGATTAAGGCTTTTCATCGTCGTAGGAACAGGAATTGGACCACATAAATCTGAATGAATGATCTATCTGAACCTAAAGGGACTTCCCTTCATGGACTCTAGAGAACTGTTTCATAGGTGTTAAGTTCCACTTTGCTGCTCTGATCTCATCAAACTACAGTTGTTTGTCCCGGATGTATGCTTCAATATTTTGTGCATGTGGGTCCTCCTACAGTACAACACACATCTCCATGGTGTTTTCAAAAATGGGTTGCACTCCTTAACTACAGCTTCTAGGATTTCCATATCAGCCTTGATAGTAGCCTCACACTGATCTCGAACTTCTAGAGGTGTTGTTGGCTGTAGATTCATCCACAGCTCTGCGACCTGCATCTACATTTCAAATTTGACTCGTTCAACCTCCACTTTGGACTCCTTCACTGCAGCTGCTAGCTTTTGGAGCTTCTCTTCAGAAGCTACTTCAATATGTATGAGGAGCTCTAGTAGCTCAATGCAAGTCTGAGTGATGGTGTCCTCCAACTCTTGCCTGCACACAGTAGATGTGTCTCTATCCTGCATCATTTTAGCAACTTCCTTAGCTAACTACTTGTTATTGCTCTTAATGTCCTTAATCACGAAGAGCGCCTGCTCTTCTTGGATTTTCAATTCAGAAAATACTCCCTAGTGGAGTTCATGTAAAACGTGAATCGTCAGCGCCGCTAAGTTCAACTTTGAGTTCCTTCCATATGACATTGTTTCCTAATCTGGCGTAGTATGAAAGTGCAGGGACCCTCCTAGAAGAGGCACTGTGCAGATCTCTATGGTGACCACTAACATTGAAGGAAATGTTGGTGTTGCACTGGTCATTACCACGCTTGCTTAATTCTCACTTTCCAGAACCACGCTCACTTGAATCGCACTCGCTTTCACTTTAAGCTCTTTGAGGCCTTGTTGGACCTGCGATAGTACTGACTTGTATTGATCTTCGAATTTTCCCCACATCTCCTCAGTGATGGAGCACATAGTGTCCCTAATCTCATTGATGCCCCCCTCAGTGAGGACCATTGACTCAGTGCTAGAAGTCTTGTCAAATTTATGCTTTTTTTGTGCACCACCAGCAGTGGATTTATTCCTCTTCTTAATTATGAAGGGAGACTCAATATCTTATATCCCCTTCAAAAGGGTCAACTCCACCCTGCTGTGGTTCCTCCATGTCTGGCTCTTCATTGTCTATGTACTATGGCACCCACGCAGTATTCTTCATAAGCTACACAATGACCTTCTGAGTACCTTCTTAGGGTCTTCCGTTGGCATAACTTGTGTTTTGTTGGTCCCTACTTGGTCTCCTTCGGCTTCCTTGCTGGGGTCTAGCCACACACTTGACCATTTAGAGACTATAGAAAAAATGTCGTGCTCTATGACCAAATATGGCAACTCATACCATATGCCCTCTCGTTATCGGGAAAACTAGTGTCCATTCAGAGTTGCTAGTCCCACTAAGACGGGTAGCTATCTTAGAAATAAACAAACCAAAGTTACTTGTGTTTTCCTTTATGAGATATAGATGAGAGAGAAGCAAAGAGTACCAACCTCTGTCTTTTGCTAGTCTCCTTTCTTGTTTCCTCTCTCCCTTGATAGAGCTTTTGCCACTTCTTTCTCACTTGTCTTGCTTCAAAGAACACCTGTAGAGTCAAAGTAGAAAAATACCATCAAAGCATAGAGATCTATAAGCATAAACAATATAGGATCATATGTACATTAACCATACAAATGCATATATAAATACAAGATTCAGAGATATACAAGTATATGGAGGAAAACTCAAATAGTTTTATTGATAGAAGTAGTAGAAGAGAGGATTACAACCAAGTTTTCTGACCCAGCATCATCCTCCCAGCATGAAAGCCCTCTTCACCTCATAAATAGCAAGATCACCCAACAATACAATGTCTCAAAGAAAAACCAACAGCACTTCCTTACAAATTACAAAATTCCAGCCTCTAGATCTCTAGGATGATGGATCCATATATAGATGTTTGCAGGAGAGTGAGTCGGCTTCTAGGATTTTGATTAGTGTCATTTCACTAATAGTTCTTGGTTCCACTTGGAGATTTCATGATCTCTTACTCAACCCTGGGCAAATTTAGAGAGGCAAGTGTCATATGAGCAGTTTCTAGAAGATTCTATGGGTTTCCACCTAGCAAACTGCATCTGCCATTTGTCTGCTCTCGCTCATCGCACCCTACAGAAGGGCTTTTTAGTATGCATTGCACCCTCTATGAGTAGCAGGCGAGATGCATCGCACCCTTAGCATGGAGCAATCTGTATGGTCCAGTTTTGACCAGTTCTGAGCAGTTTTTCAAGGAGAACTTCTGGGAAATTATGTAATCAATTGACCTTGACCCTTTAGGGTATGAAACAACACTTTTAGGGGTTTAGAAGCCCTTGGTTTATGGACATATGTGGTTTGGTTTGCAGTGCCCAAATATGTCTATAACACCTCTACATCTTTCTTCACATGTATATGTATGTTGTGGAAATCTTCTTTGAATTTCGTGACTCAGTGGTATTGAGAAAATAACATCAGTGATAGTCGTGGCTTCTGGCTGACCACGGTGTGCAGATCCATCTCAAACACCACCCAAAATTGTTTATTCTCTACTAGCCAACTTGGATCCTTGGATGCCCACAGCGAAGCGTACCTCACATCTTCCACAAGTCTAGGTCTACATTAGGGAACTACAATTCGTTGGGCATTCTCCAGGTTGTCAAAGCAATTAAAAGAAACAACCATGCATAGTGGAACGATTTCCACTCTTCCTAGGCCTTGCGACAATCATCCAAAAAATCTTGGTAGAGATAGTCGGCCCAATTAAATTGTACCCCTTGAGCACACTGCGCAGCCAACTGAATGACTAGGGTTGGCACTTCATCTGCCTCGCACTTCCACATAATTTTACAAGCCAGAATGGACAAGGAAAATGCGACAGCCTGATCATAAATCGAGCTAACAATGTAGCCTCGTGACTTCTTGACAACATGAAAATCCTTCTTCACTTGGTCTACAAGCTTATTTTCTTGAGACTTTCCAACAAAAGCAATGACAGGGTCTTCTCCTACACATGGAATTGCAATGATCCTTTTGATCAGCATAGCATCAATTGGTATCCTCTCCCCCATCCATAAAGCTCTGTCGTGTACCAAGGTCAGAAACTAATGCACATATATGGTATTGATGTTGTTGCACCCAAAATGAGGCACACTCAACATGTTCAGTAACCCGGCATGCTGAATTCCCATTTTCCGTGTCATTGGTTCTACGCGTGTGACACCAACCTCTTCAGAATATACCATCTTCAGGTATTTACTTGGCTCAAAATGAGGGAATTTGGCCCTATCTACCAAATCAGAATCCTCCATGCGTAGTTGTAGTACTTCCTCCAACAATACTGTTGGCATTATGATTCAGGTGTTGTCCTTGATGGCAAACCCATTCAGGTGATAAATCAAGAAGGACGCAGGAAATATGTTCAGCAAGTGCGTCCCCGCAGATATACCATACAGAACCCGCGTCCAGGGACGCAGGCCAGCCGTTCAGGAGGTGCGTCCGCCCAGTGCACACATTTCAAGGCAGAGAAAAGCACGTGGGGGTTTCTTGTGTGGTATCTAGCCGACGGTTTTGTGTTTCTATGGTGTCGGCTCGTGGTTTTGTTCCATGTTTTGGGGAGAAGCTTGCCTATATAAAGCAAAGGAGTTCATTTGGATTAAGGATCATCTTGGTTGAATATCTTTTGGTGAGATCTAGTCCAGATCTATGAAGGCGAATCTTCTAATGGACTGTGATCTCTATGGCGTATGATCAGATCTGTGGATCTGAGTGATTGGGTTGGTTCTGAAGTCCTCATATCTTTTATATCTGAAGGGACGCAGGTTCAGTGAAGGGAAAGTGCGCCGGGACGCAGTACAGTAAAGGCTCAGGTGCGTCTCTGAGGAAAAGGACACGGCGCGACTGTGTTATTGGGTGCGTCTCTGAAGCAAAAGACGCGGCGCGATAGTGTTTCTGGGTGCGCCGGTCGCAGCAAAGCATAGAGGAACAGTGCGTCGGCACGCAGAACAGTGGAAGGTAGACTGCGTCCAGTCGCAGGTCACAGAAAGAAAATATGCGTCCCTGTCTTAAGATGATCTGTTGACTGTATATTTTTGTTCATAAGGTGTTCTGGGTTATTTCTGTAATTACTGATCTGATATCTGTAGTGGACTGTATCTGTTGTATACTTGTTGATCATTTGATTCTTCATGAAAAGAAGTAGGGGGTTGTAGCTCCCTTCCAGGAGAGACTGGAAAACGAGAGAGAGTTGTAGCTCTCTGTAGGTTGCAGCCTGCGTGCTGGTAAAGGACTGCACCAGTACAAAATCATTGTAAAAAGAATTTCTTGAAAGAAGATAGAGACATATTGCAGCAGGTGGTTTTCTCCCGCATTGGGTTTCCACCTTACATCTTGTGTTCTTTGGTGTGACTATCTATTTTCTTTATTCATGCTCATTATTTTATGGTACTGATATGCAAGAATAATTCAAAAGATCAAATAAGGAAGATTTGGTAAATTGCTTGATAATACTGATTCACCCCCCCTCTCAGTATTATTTCCAACAATTGGTATCGGAGCAGGTCCTTCAGAAAAGCTTGATCGCTTGAAGGTAGATCGTTCATCATGAGCAACTACGAGAGAGAAGCATCAATCAGGCCACCAGTTTTTGATGGGACAAACTTCAATTATTGGAAGGTAAGAGTTACTGCATATCTTCAATCTCTTGGTACTGAAGTTTGGGACATTGTAGAAACAGGCTATGCTTTTCCTTCAGCTACTCCTACAGATCCAGCTGAGAAAAAGAAGTATGAAACAAATGCAAAAGCAGTCAGTACTCTATTAGGAAGTATATCCCAAACAGAATTCATGAAGGTAATGCACTTCAAATCAGCAAAAGAAATATGGGACAAAATGATCACAAGCTATGAAGGAGATGAACAGGTAAAACAAGCCAAACTTCAAACTCTCAGAATTCAATATGAGACTCTCAAGATGTATAATGATGAAAGTGTGGCTAATTATTTTCTTCGGGTAGATGAGATTGTAAATTGTATGAAAAATTTGGGTGAAGAAGTAAAGGAGTCTCTAGTAGTTCAAAAGATTCTAAGATCATTATCCCCCAAGTTTGAATCCAAAGTATCTGCAATAGAAGAAAAAGAAAATCTCCGTGTTCTTACTATGTCTCAGCTACATGGAATTCTAACTGCTTATGAAATGAGAAAGGGAGGACCATCAGACAGAAGGGAGGCTGCTTTTAAAGCATCAGGCAAAGAAGATTACTATGAAGCAAGCCATGATCCAGAAGAAGAGGAAGAAGAATCAAATTTTGTCAGAAATCTTCAAAGAGGTTCTGGAAGGTTCAGAGGTAAGCTACCTTTCAAATGCTTTGCTTGTGGAAGAGTAGGTCATTATGCTGCAAAATGCTCTTATAAGGATAAAGGAAAGGAACCAGCTAGATGGAACAAGAAACAAAGCGCAAATAAGAAAAGCTACTACACCCATGAAGATAGTGATGGCTTATCAAACAGTGATGAAGATGAACAAGGTAATAAATATAGGTTGTTAATGGCATTTGAAGATGATGATTATGAGGATGCTGTAGATGTGGATAACCTTTATGATGAAATTACTAGACTCAAGAGATGCATAGAAGAAAAGAACATGATTATTGATACTCTACAATTCCAAATTGATGAAAAGGAAAAACATCTTGAAAAATTAGAAGGTGAAATTGTTGGTCTTAGAAAAGAAATTGAGAAAACAAAAACTATTAATCTCAAGTTTGTCAAAGGATCTGAAACTTTGGATGAGATTATCAGTGTGCAGCGGTCTCCACTAAATAAGACAGGTTTGGGCTATAATGGAGAAACTTCTCAAGCATCCACTTCAAAAAGTTATCTTGATGCAGCAAGAAGAAATGAGCAAGAGCACAAGGAAGATCATCAGGTAAAGCAGGGACAAATGTCAAGCAGAAACTATCAGGGGCAATCCAGCTTAAGGGTGAACAAAAGCCACAACCAGCCACAGGTAAAATCTTCTCAATTTGGTTCAAGAATAGATGAAAATAGAAATTACAATCAGTTGGCTGGAAGATCCAATAATCGCAGAAGCTTCTTCAATGGACAATGCTTTTCTTGCCATAACTTTGGTCACAAAGCAGCTCAATGTGTTGCGTATAAAACAATCATGACTAGAGAAGCTCAAAAACAAAGAAGTATGACAGGGATTACAAAAAGGACCTATAACAACTTTTCAGCTCTTGAAAATGAAGTTGAATGTTCTATTTGCAATAATTTTGGACATAAAGACTTTGAATGCAGAAGCAGGTTTCCGGAAAGAAAGGTACAAGAGCAGAAAAAGGAACAAGCCTCAGGCGCCAAAACATGGAGAATAAAGGAACCTCAAACAGAAAGATGTGGGATAGCATTTTATGCAGAAGGACAAGAAAATCTATGGTACATTGACAGTGGATGTTCGAAGCATATGACAGGTGATAAAGAAAAACTTGAGTCTTATTCTAACTTAGAAAAGGGAAAGAAAGTCTCTTTTGGAAATGATACTCCTGCAACTATAAAAGGAAAAGGTATTGCCCCTTTAAAAGAAGATGTTAAGGCTGGAAATGTTTTGTTTGTTGATGGATTGAAGCATAATCTACTAAGTGTCAGCCAGATGTGTGATCAAAGAACCGAGGTTATATTCAGATCAAATGGATGCCTTGTTCGTGATCTTGATACAGGTAAAACAGTTCTCAAAGGAAAGAGAACTCCAAATAATCTATACATATTTGATGAAGGACAACAACAATGCTATCTAAGCAAGAATGAAGAGCACTGGTTATGGCATCGAAGGTTGGGACATCTAAGCTTCTCACAAATAAGGAAAGCTTGCAAATATCAGGCAGTTCGCGATCTTCCAGATATCAAAATTCCTGACAACACCATATGCAGATCATGTCAGTTTGGAAAACAAACCAGAACTAACTTTCCAGAGAAAGAAGGATCAGCCAGCATGCCTCTTGAGCTAGTACATACAGATGTATGTGGACCATTCAGAAAAAGAACACCTAGAGGAGAGGAATACTTGATATTATTTATTGACGATTTCTCCAGGTTTGTTTGGTTAGGACTTATGAAGCACAAAGATGAAGCATTCGAAAAATTCAAAACCTTCAAAGCCTTGGCTGAAAATGAATCAGGTCACAAAATTAAGTGCCTCAGATCTGACAGAGGTGGGGAATTTACTTCAAATGAATTTTTCGATTTCTGTGATGAACATGGGATAAGGAGAGAATTCTCTACAGCTAGAACGCCTCAGCAAAATGGAGTTGTTGAAAGAATGAACAGAACAATCCAACAAATGGCTCGTGCTATGCTTGATGAATCAGGAACCCCCGCAACCTTCTGGGGTGAGGCTGCACATACTGCGGTTATTATTCTCAACAAGACAAATGTCCGGGTGAACAGCACTCAAACCCCTCATGAGCTCTGGAGTGGTAAAACTCCTTCGGTAAAGCACTTCAAAATATTTGGGAGCAAATGCTATATCAAGAATACTGAAGAGCAGCTTGGCAAACTTGATCCTAGAGCAGATGAAGGCATTCTTCTTGGCTATTCTCCACATAGCAAAGCATACAAATGCTACAATAAAAGACTTGGCAGAATTGTTGACAGCATTGATGTAGTGGTTGATGAAAAGGGATATATTCCTAGGCAAATACATCGTGAAGACATCGAAGAAGATGAGAGCTATCCTCAAAGACAGAATGATGAAGAAGAAGAACCTCAAGAAGAATCTCAAGAAGAACCTCACGAAGAAGCAGAAGAACGGACAAGAATAGAAGAAAAGACTCCATCCAGATATGTTCAGAAGAACCATCCAGAATCTCAGATCATGGGACAAAAGGAAGCAGGTATACAAACTAGAAGAACAGTTGCAGAAGCTTCAAGCTATTTGGCATTACTTTTCTCCACCGAACCACAAAATGTGAAAGAGGCATGCAAAGATGAATGTTGGGTGAAAGCAATGGATGAAGAACTTGAGCAAATCGAAAAGAACAACACTTGGGAGCTGGTTCCTAGACCAAAAGATAAGAATGTTATTGGAACAAAATGGGTCTTCAAAAATAAATTGAATGAAAATGGAGAAGTAATTAGAAACAAAGCCAGACTCGTTTGTAAAGGGTATGCGCAGCAAGAAGGAATAGACTTTGAAGAAACTTTTGCTCCTGTTGCAAGACTTGAGGCCATCCGAATGTTCCTTGCTCTCTCAAGTTTTCAGAACTTCAAAGTATTTCAAATGGATGTGAAATCATCCTTTTTGAATGGAGACTTGGAAGAAGAAGTGTACATTGAACAGCCAGATGGGTTCATTCTTGGAAATGATCCAAATCTTGTATGCCGATTGAAAAAGGCTCTCTATGGTCTCAAACAAGCTCCAAGGGCTTGGTACTACCGGTTGGACAAATATCTTCATCAACAAGGTTTCTTAAAAGGTTCAGCAGATAGCAATCTGTATATAAAAGTCGAAAATGACAAATTGCTAATACTTGTTGTGTATGTTGATGACATTATTTTTGGCAGTAATGAAGAAGCTATGAGTCAAAGCTTTGCCTCAGTCATGCAGAAAGAATTTGAAATGTCCTTGCTAGGAGAACTGACATATTTCCTTGGTTTGCAAATCCAACAGAAGGAAGGAGGAATCTTTTTATCTCAAACCAAGTATCTCAAGCAGATTTTGAAGAAATATGGCATGGAAGATGCAAAACCAGTATGTACACCCATGGTCACAGGATGTAGTCTCAGTGCAAATGATGAATCTGCAGCAGTACATCAACCAACCTACAGATCTATGATTGGAAGTTTACTATATTTGACAGGTACCCGACCAGACATCATGCATGCAGTTGGAATAGTTGGAAGATTTCAGGCAAATCCGAAGGAGACTCATCTTCAAGCAGTGAAGAGAATTTTCAAATATCTTCAAGGGACTCAAAATTATGGCTTATGGTATCCTAGAGATACAGATCTTACTCTTCATGCCTATACAGATGCAGATTGGGCCGGAAGCGTGGATGACAGGAAAAGCACAAGTGGTGGTGCGTTCTTTATGGGTCCCAGACTGGTCTCTTGGTTCAGCAAGAAACAGAGTTCAATTGCCTTGTCTACAGCTGAAGCAGAATATGTTGCTGCTGCATCTTGTTGCACCCAACTTCTTTGGATGATGCAGAATTTGCAGGATTATCAAATCACTTGTACTCCTCCAATCCCTATCTTATGTGACAACACAAGTGCAATCAGCATCTCAAAGAATCCGGTTATGCATTCAAAAACCAAGCACATACCAATCAAGTACCATTTTCTCCGGGAACAAGTACTTGAACAGAAGGTCAAGTTGGAGTATGTTCCTTCTAAGGAACAAGTTGCTGATATTTTCACCAAACCATTGCCCAGGGACACTTTTGAATACCTCAGGCAAAAGCTGGGGGTTGTTGATGCATCATCTTACTGTTGATCATCTTCCTATTGGTGGTATAGGCTCAGGGGGAGCACATAATGCATTGTTGGCATTATGGAGAAGGAGATCTTGGAAATAGCTGCAATATGTCTCTATCTCCTTCATGATGGATTTCTGGTTACAGATCTGGAGATGCATGAGCATAGGGGGAGCATACCCTTTGCCCTTGATGTCAAAGGGGGAGAATGAAGCTGAAGATTATGTGGTTGCCATCAAGTCCAAAGGGGGAGATTGTTGGCATTATGATTCAGGTGTTGTCCTTGATGGCAAACCCATTCAGGTGATAAATCAAGAAGGACGCAGGAAATATGTTCAGCAAGTGCGTCCCCGCAGATATACCATACAGAACCCGCGTCCAGGGACGCAGGCCAGCCGTTCAGGAGGTGCGTCCGCCCAGTGCACACATTTCAAGGCAGAGAAAAGCACGTGGGGGTTTCTTGTGTGGTATCTAGCCGACGGTTTTGTGTTTCTATGGTGTCGGCTCATGGTTTTGTTCCATGTTTTGGGGAGAAGCTTGCCTATATAAAGCAAAGGAGTTCATTTGGATTAAGGATCATCTTGGTTGAATATCTTTTGGTGAGATCTAGTCCAGATCTATGAAGGCGAATCTTCTAATGGACTGTGATCTCTATGGCGTATGATCAGATCTGTGGATCTGAGTGATTGGGTTGGTTCTGAAGTCCTCATATCTTTTATATCTGAAGGGACGCAGGTTCAGTGAAGGGAAAGTGCGCCGGGACGCAGTACAGTAAAGGCTCAGGTGCGTCTCTGAGGAAAAGGACGCGGCGCGACTGTGTTATTGGGTGCGTCTCTGAAGCAAAAGACGCGGCGCGATAGTGTTTCTGGGTGCGCCGGTCGCAGCAAAGCATAGAGGAACAGTGCGTCGGCACGCAGAACAGTGGAAGGTAGACTGCGTCCAGTCGCAGGTCACAGAAAGAAAATATGCGTCCCTGTCTTAAGATGATCTGTTGACTGTATATTTTTGTTCATAAGGTGTTCTGGGTTATTTCTGTAATTACTGATCTGATATCTGTAGTGGACTGTATCTGTTGTATACTTGTTGATCATTTGATTCTTCATGAAAAGAAGTAGGGGGTTGTAGCTCCCTTCCAGGAGAGACTGGAAAACGAGAGAGAGTTGTAGCTCTCTGCAGGTTGCAGCCTGTGTGCTGGTAAAGGACTGCACCAGTACAAAATCATTGTAAAAAGAATTTCTTGAAAGAAGATAGAGACATATTGCAGCAGGTGGTTTTCTCCCGCATTGGGTTTCCACCTTACATCTTGTGTTCTTTGGTGTGACTGTCTATTTTCTTTATTCATGCTCATTATTTTATGGTACTGATATGCAAGAATAATTCAAAAGATCAAATAAGGAAGATTTGGTAAATTGCTTGATAATACTGATTCACCCCCCCTCTCAGTATTATTTCCAACAAATACTCCTTCAAAGGGCACATCTTTGAGAAGTAAAGGTGTACAAATGGAAAATTTCACTGCATCAGGGTCCTTGATCACCTTAGCAGTCAGCTTCCTTGGTGGCATATATGGAAGTAACCACGAAATTGGTTCGGCTTCATCAACACTTATATCCTCAATTCCTACCACAAGCTCTTCCTCCTCTAAGTCAACCGGTTCCATTGGTTGCTTCTTTTTCTCTTTGTCCAGCTTCCCCTTGCTCCTCTATTTAGCAGCCATCTTCCTACGTGACTCTCTCACGGGTGGCTTTTGTGGTTTCTTCTACTTCTTCACTGATGTTGCTTCTACTAGTTCTACCACCGTTGTTGTCGCTCCTGTAGTTGTGGGCTTCGGCCTTGGTGATCTGGGAGTGTGGTGTGTGTAGGAGTATCATTCATGATGATTGTTAATCCTTATGCTAGAAATGCCAAATAGATGTCCTGCCAATCCTCACTAGACATGCAACACTGCTCTCGACTCAAACTTAGGCGCAAAAGCTCCGAAGAATTCTTCAATAGGAAAAGTGTCTGAATGCAGAGCAGCAGGTCATATTTATAGCCAAATTCAAATTCAAATGTCATGAATGCCTCTAGATCTTTATCATAAATGGGAATTTGGCAACATATTTCCATAGATATGCTCCATAAATGCACTTCCCCTGCTCCCTTTAACGGAAAAATCACAATCAAATCAATTGTAGCTTCTTCAATGGTCCTATTCCAGGAAAACTATGTAGGATCCTCCCTTATGGAATAGCTATATTGTCACAACTTTCTCCAACTTCGCCATCTCCCTAAACATTGCACATCCCTCCTTCTTCGATGGAACCATTTCTCAGTGGAGTAGTTTATAGTCCTGCACTTTCTTTCAGCAACATGAAGCACTAAGACTTTCCTGTTGTCATATAGTCATCACAGCCTTGTAGGAAAGAGATCATCCCTATATACCTTCAATCTGCTTCCATTAATCCTTCCAGGAAACAAATCCCCATTCAGATTTGTGTGCTGAACTACGACACCGTCCGAAATATCCTTGATTACATAGGGTCCTAACCAATGCATCTGAAACTTCCTTGCAAACTTTGTGAACTTACTGTCATAGATCAGGACCAAATCTCCATTCTTTAAAGTGTGTTTCTTAATGTGGTGATCATGCCACACCTTTTCCCTGGATTTCTGCACCTATTGATGAAAACCTGCTATAAATTGATCCTCCTTCGGCGCAAGTAGTTGCGCTAAACATTCCTCCATGCAGTCGCAACCGGTCATCTCAGTTACTGTTGCAATCCTTAATCTGGGCATTATATACTCCATTGGCATTATTGCTTCTTATCCATATACCAGTCTAAACGGTGTTTTCCCTGTCAATTTCTTACAAGTTGTCCTATATGCCCAGAGAACCACTGGTATGCACACATCCCAGTTGTTCCTATTAACATTGCAGATCTTCGTTAAGGCATTCTCCAGTATTTTATTAAAAGCTTCGACAACACCATTCGCCTGGGATGATACGACATGCTCTTCTGATGGTGCTTCTGGAATTCTTCTATCAATGCCTTAATTGTTTCATTAAATAAGTGCAAACCTCGGTCACTCATCAGGATCTTCGGGCATCCAAACCGTGACATAATGTACTCAAATATAAACTTCGCAGTAGTTTCTGCACTGCAATCCTTCACGGGTTGTGCCTCGGCCCATCTCATCAGGTAGTTTGTCGCAGTGATAATATAACTTGCACCCGTCTTCTTCCCTGGTGGATTAATTGGTCCAACGAAGTCAATTTCCCATTTATCAAATCATTACAGCGTGACCTGTGGGTTTAAGGGAAATTCATCTCTTCGCGATGGTCTTCCAATCCTCTTACACACATCGCATGCACTACAGTAGTCCTTAGAATATTTATGTACCATAGGCCACCATAATCTGACTCACAAAATATTCTACGCAATTGACTTTCCTGAATAGTGTCCTCCTACGACACCACCATGCACTTCAGCCAAAATACTGTGTCGTTCATGCTCAAGTACATATCATTGTAGAACTTCATCCGATCCCATCTTATATACAATAACTAAAAAAAAATTAGCCCTTACCACTAGTTCCTTCTTTTTCTCTGTTATGTATCCTTTAGGAGCTACACTAGCAAATAAAAAATAAATAATGTCTGCAAAATGTTTATCAACAACTTTGACAGCGAAGAGTTGCGCATCAGGTAACCCCTCATCGATATTAGTGGGTTCTTCATCGTTCTCAATCCTAGAGAGGTGATCAAGTCCAACATTTAACATCCCTAGTTTAACTATCACTTCAAAATCATACTCCTAGAAGAGAAGCAACCATCTATAGATCTTCCCCCCCAACACAGGCTTATTGACCAGGTACTTCAATGCAAAACGACCCGTATACATTTTAAAGTGCACACCTAGTAGATAATGCCTGAATTTTTATATTGTGTACACCATGGCTAATCCTTCTCATTATGTGGTTGAATAGTTTCTCTCCGCCTTAGATAGTTTCCTACTTGCAAAGAAAATCAAATGGTCAATATCGCCTTCACCTATTTGAGTTGAAAAATCTCCCAATGCTATGGAGGATGCATCCACGTGCACATGAAACTCTTTCTTCCAATCTGAGAATACTAGGATTGGTGCAGTAACCATCTTCTCCCTAAGAACATCCAAGCTCTTCTGGAAGTCATCATCCCAGTAAAATGTAGCATCCTTTTTTAATAATTGATCCATTGGTGCAGTGATATGCACGTACGCCTATATAAACTTCCTTGAATACCTTGTATAACCCAAAGTTGCTCATAGCTATTTTACATCCTGGGTGGATCCAAATTGATAACTACAGCAATATTAGTAGGGTCTACCATCAATCCCTTCTTTCATATGACATGTCCCACCAGTATTCCATAAGGTACACAAAATAAATTTCTTCATATTCAAGGAACCCGATACTTCCTACACGTATCCAACATTAGGCGCAGACTAGAAAAAATGTTTCTTAACCAGCCCAAATATTGTCCAATCATCAAAGTAGACATCCAAAAACGTGTGAATGAATTCCTTGAATGTTGCGACTACCACACTTGAAAATATTGCAGGGACATTATTCAATCCAAAAGGCATAATTATATACTGAAATGACCCCCATTCTATAGTGAAGGTAATCTTGCTTCTATCTTCCGGTGCAATCTTAATTTGGTGATGTCCCGAAAATCCATTTGTGAATGAATAAGCCTCCTGTCCACCAAAATTTTCCACAACCTCATCTGTAAAAGGCATAGGAAAGGGGTCATGCACACATGCATCATTTAAATTTTGCAAATATACGCAGATCCTTATATCACCCTTTGTTTTATTTTCCTAGACAACCATCAAACTGACCAATTCTGACTCTTCCACTGGCTCAATTATACTTCTCGCGAGCATCTTATCCAACTCTTCTCATACCTCTTCCTTTTACTTGGGGTTCAGTCGATATGGATGCTGCTTAACTAGCTTTGTGTCTAGTTTTAAATTGATCTCATCACACCTAAATCTCTTATTATGCCCTTCAATTCAAAGAATTTTGTTGGAAATAAGTCCTGATATTCATGCAGTAATTCAACAAATTTTTCGACCGTGTCTTCGTCCCAATAGTCGCCAATGTGCACGAACTTTGGTTCTACTTTCGAGCTAATATTTACTTGTTTTTTCTTTACCAGCTATGAGATATCATGAATCTTTACATCAGGTCCTGCTACTTCGTGCAGTCCTTCTAACTCAGGAATGTTGATATTTCGTGGATCCTCATCACCTTCTTTTGTAGTAACATTGTAGAATTCTAGCGTATGTTGTAGCTGCGTGCTCCAGTCAGACTACATCCAAGTTATAGGTTCTATTGGTGTTCAGAAGAATGCTGCCTTAATCGCCTGAGGTGCCACTTTGATGCATTAGAACCCATCTTCAAAGCTAAATGTAAGCAGAAAACTCTCCTTTATTTCATCCCAATCAGCAATCCCATGTCATAGCTTCATCGCCAATTACCAGTTCATCGGTATAACATCTAAGGTATGAATAAAGATATCTACCCATTCTGGTTGAGGTACCTAAACCCAAGCATTAGTCCATTGAGCCAGATGTTCATGTGGGTCATCCTTACCTGTGTACTTTTCATTGAGCCATGTTTTTGCAGAGCCAAATCTTAATCTCATCATCCTACGATATTCCTTCCAATCATAAATATTATCCTTGTGCGTTCCCCACCATCTTGCAGGCATAACTCTTAAAGCCAAATCTAGAGTCTGGAACCTATGCTCCTCTCATATGTCTCTTTCAAAATGGTCAAGCAAAATATTGACATCGTTGAGCCCATCATAATAAGGTAATTTACGTACCTCAATTGATATACATCGCAGATACTTTGTAATCCTATTACATCATAGTGTAGAGACCTCATGCAACCGATTTTTCTAGTTTTCTAATTCTTCATCTGAGTCTGATTAGCACGAACTATCCTTCTCCCAACTGAAACGTCCATCTGCAGTGGTATTATTCCAGTCTTCATCTCACGCAATGAGCTTATATGTGATCAATTTCTTCGTTATCGTAGTCATCATGGATTGGCTTTGTGTATCGCGCACCTTCAGCTGGATCCAATGGAACAACTACTCTACGACCATTCTTTTCAAATACCATGCTTCGCTCCTTCAAATTAATAATAGCATTCATGTCAAAAGCCCAATCAATCTCGAGCAATGTTGGGTATGGATTAATATCATCTACTATTTCAATAACTTCAAAATATGCAATCATGTTGGCTCCTTCAATATCTACAGCCACTCCATGTAGGCAACCCATGGGAATTATCATTTGTTGGTTTTCCATCTGCAGCTAACTTGGCGACCTGCAACTTAGGTCTCCACATACGTTCCCAAGTTTGCTTTGGTAGTACATTAGCATCATATCTCAAGTCTAGAATTATCTGGTCCATATCAAAATCACCAATTTTTTATGTCAACCACATTTCCCTACCAGTCCTCTTCTTTCTTCAGTTCATCTTGTTTATTGCGCGTTGTTCTAGGAGCAGCTTGTCCTTACTAGCACAGTGATCTATTAGTTTTTGGAGTACTGATTCGAATTTAAACAGGAATGAAGAAAAGTATAGATATAACCATAAACATAGAGATGCAGTAGAAATAAAACTTCATTTCATGATTATCAAAGAACTTAAATATGCTTACATACAAAATGGAAATAAACTAGCTCGGGTAATGGTAACTTATCTTTGAGAAGAGAAGTGGTGACTACATGCCTCTGAACTATTTTACAATGAGGCTTGATGGCTCATTTATTATTGAGAAGAAATTGAAAACCCCAAACATCCAAAAACCTAACCCTAGGAGATGAAACACCAAACTATGGGCCCCATTGGTGTAAATTGGTACATCAACTTCCCAGAGTCGTAACTTTGGCATACAATCTTCATTTGACACATACAATACCTCATTAGAAAGAACTATCTGAGGACTACAACTGATAACAAAAAATATTGAGATAAAACCTCATATATCCCAATGGTGATTTTCCCAAAAAAAAATTGTTTAGAGCCTCAAAATGACTCTGGAAGTTCAGGACCTAAAAAACTGCCAAAAATAGTAAATTGTGCTACAATTAAGGAAACTGAAAAACTAAAAGAAGAAATGGTGGGGATCCAAGTGGAATAGGCAGATGGACACCAATATCTACCTGGATCATTCCTCCCCCCTTAGGAAGAAATGGTCCCCATTTCGTGTAGTTCCTCCATGAGATGAGGAAACTTCTGCTGAAATTGGTCCCTGGTGAGCCACTTGTCCTGGTGAAGGAGTTGGTCTACTTTGACAACTCGATATACTTGGATCCTTTATTTTCGCCTATTCTTGATATCTGTTTCCATGATCTGATCAGTTTTGTCTTGTTCCATGTAGTTTGGATTTAACTCTGTAGGTGTGAGCTCTTTTGCAATGTTTAATGTGTCCACCAATGGTGCGAAGTATGGTCGAAGGCAGTCCACATTGAACAGTGGGTGTAGGCCAAGGAATGGGGGAATTTTGAACTCAAATGCATTATCGCCCACAACCTTGGTAATAGTGTAAGGACCATATCAGAGTGTTCTGAGTTTCTAATAGCCTTTAGTAAGGCGTTCCTTCTGCAAATGCAACCAGACTTTGTCGCCCACCTGAAAATTGTGTGGCACCCGATGTTGATCATGTCGCTACTTGTACTTGGCGTTTGATTTCTCCATAATTTCGTGGACCTATTGGCAGATGTGTTGAATGTGCTCAATGAAGCTACTTTCCTTGTCGGCTTCAGAGACATGAGCCGAATCTTCCTTAGTAGCTTCAAATGGTATGGTCACATCAATGGCACATAGTGGCTCAAATCCCAAGCCCACCTGAAAAGGGTTGTAGCCAGTAGAGTTGTGGAGAGCCCAGTTATAGCTATGTTGGACATAATGGAGTCTCTCATCCCATGTGCCTGGATGTTTTGAGTTTCACATGAGAATAATGTGTACGATCATCCTATTGATGACCTTTGTCTGGCCATCAGTTTGGGGATGGAAAGTTGTGGACTTAGTGGGTTTGGTGTCCAACATCGACTAGAGACTGGACCAAAATGTATTGAGGAACCTGTTGTCCTGATCTAAGATGATAGACTATGGGATCCCAAATTGTACCACACTCATTTAAAGAAGAGTTTAGCAGAGACTTCTACTATGATATTCTTCTTGCAAGCTGCCATAATGGCCATCTTCGAGAATCTGTCGATGACCACAAAAACACAGTCGTTTCCACGCCTAGTAGAAGGAAGGCCTCAGATGTAATCCATGGAGATGGATTCCCAAGGTCGACTTGGGGTATGCAGCAGAGTATAGAGGCCTTGCTTCATGATGGTTGGTTTAGCAATGGCACAGGCAATGCAGGATCTGATGTACTTCCCGACGTCCTATCAAATATTCGGCCAATAGAAATATTTATGTAGTACTGCCATTGTTTTCTCGAACCTGAAATGCCCAGCGACCCAACTGTAGTGTGCTTCCCAAATAATCTTGGAATTCTCACTTGAAGTAACACAAAGGTGTCTCAGGTGACACAACATTGCATCCCAGAGGTGAAAATTTGGAACCCTTTGACCCTCCAAGAGCATCTAGTATGTGTGGCTGAATTCTGGGTCACATTTGTAGAGAAGTGGCCAATTAGAAGTCGTGTTCCCACAAGAGTTGAGCACAGTTCTTAAGTCCATAACCAGTGGTCGGTTGAGGCAGTTTGCAACATTATTGGTGTTTCAATTCTTGTACTTGATTTTCAAATGGAACTGTTGTAGGTGTGTGGACCACTTATCATGGAGATCATTCTGCAACTTCCCTCATGTTTGTATGAACTGCAGGGGTTGGTGGTCTGTGTGCATGACCATTTCCTTCTCCAAAATGTAATTCTTCCATTGTCAATCGGCTTGCACAATGGAATACATCTCTTTTTTATAAGTGGGATACTCCCAAACAGTTTCTGAAAGTGTCTCACTATGATATGCCACTGGATGCCCCTGTTCAGTAAGGACTACCCTAATAGCATAGTCAGAGGCATATATCTCGATCTCAAATGGTTGTTGCAAGTCTGGTAATGTGAGCACTGGTGCAGAGAAGAGGTGATGTTTCAACTCTGTGAACAACTTCTTTGGAGACTCAGACCGAAAGAATTTTTCTTTCGCTCTTCCCTTGGTTGACTCAAGGACCAAGTGATATGAGAGAACCCCAACATGAACCTGCGGTAGAAATTGGCAAGACCCAGAAAGCTACAGAGCTCTGTCAAAGTGGTTGGGGCTAGCTAATCCCAAATGACTTGGATCTTGGCTGGATCTTCATGCACCCCCCGTTCATCAATAATTTATCCCAAAAACTGAACCTGGGTCATGCCAAAAGTTCATTTCTCCAAATTGGGACACAGCTTGTGTTTCCACAGTGTTTTGAGATCCTGTCGGATGTGGTGGAGGTGATCTCCCCAACTTTGGCTGAAGATCAAGATATCATCCAAGTATACTGCTACAAATGAGTTGGTGAATGGCCACAAGATGTCATCCATCAGCCTCATGAAGGTTACAATAGCATTCATCAACCTGAAACTGAAAGGCATAACCAGCCATTCAAAAAGGCCCTCCTTAGCTTTGAAGGCAGTCATCCACATATCGGAGGGTTCGATTGGTACTTGGTGATATCCAGACTTCAAGTCGATCTTGCTGAAATATTTTCCCCCCTTGAGTTGGTCTAGAAGGTCATCAATCCATGGGATTAGGTACCTATTCTAGACAGTAATCTTGTTTAACGCTTGATAGACAATACAAAATCTCCAAGTCACATCCTTCTTTTGTACCAACATAATCGGGCTCCCATAGGGTGATGAACTCAGACAGATGTGACCTTTCTACAACAGCTCCCGAATCTGCCTCTTGATTTCTTCATTCTCCAGAATAGAGCGCCGATAGATTGGTCCATTGGGCAATGGTGCACCTAGGGTGAGATCGATGGAATGTTTAATCTGATAGTGCAGAGGCACCCCTGCGAGGGAGGTGAAGATGTCCTCATACTCCTCCATGACCTTGTCCATCTGTTGTTGTCATGCAAAGGGGCCTTGTCTAGAGGTCATGGCCACTGTCTTCTTCTTTCCCTGAGGGTGTATCATTAGGAAAACAAATTTCCTGGTTTTGGAAATGATCTTTTTGTAGTAACCAAAGAGATGGCGGTAGCTGGTGCTACCTACAGTATTCTGTACAACTTATTTCCCAAGGTAACAATAACAGTGCAAGGCCTTGACTCATACACAGCATGTCACTTCCACAAGTATGGTTGGCCTAATAATACATCACAAACATCAAGAGGAGCAACGTCACATAATACCTCATTTTTGAAGGGTTTGATGTTGTATGGAAGGCAGCATTGTTGGCTGACGCGAAGATATCGTCCTTGGTGAAGCCACCTGATTGTGTACGGTTGTCGGTGTGTTGTGGTTGGTAAGCCCAACCGCTTCATGACCTCTGCTACAATGAGGTTCTTTTGGCTCCCATTGTCGATAATGAACTATAGCGCGGAACCCTCTACCCACATCTAGAAATGTAAGAGGCGTTACTCCTTCTCTGGGTCTTCAGGTTCCTCCTTGTGGATCTTCGTGGTGGAAATGGTGGCGTTGAGATCCGCATCAATAATCTCCTTCCCTTTGTCATTCCCATTGTTGGGTTCTAACTCAGAGTTGGAACATGCATCTGATTCAGAAGCCTTAAGCTCGACCACCAGTGAGTGCTTGGCCCAACACTCACTTATGTTGTGAGTGGATCTCTTATGGAACTCACACCATTTTCTAGTGTTCGTCTTTGGCTTCGTGTTGTTGTTCTTTGATTGTGGCTTTAGCGGGTTGTCATGGTCCGCCTTTCCCTTGATTTTTCCTTTGTTCTACGGTTTGGGGGCACCTTTCCCTTCCTTCGGATTTGTAGATCCAAAGTCTCGCTTTTTCTATTTAATATTCTGCTTGATCCTGACATTGTATCGATACATCATGCCGAGCAAGGAGATGTCCAGGAGCTCCATCTCATCTTGGATGTACCTATGTAGGTAGTCGTGGTACTTGAGTACCAAATTTTTCTTGGAATCATTAATACCCAACTTCGTGCGAAGGGCATGAAAAACATTGCTAAACTCCAGCACATCTTGGTCCCTTCCCTGCCGCAACGTGGTCCACTTTATGTATTTATCCTCGTAGCTCCAAAAAGGGTAATACCTCTCCTTGGTGGTGTCCCAGAATGAATTCCAAGTGGGTGCGACTGAAAACAATGAGGGTGTAATTTCGTCCCTCTGCTCACAGTAGGTTTCCCACCAATCCTTGAAATGGGGGTGACTTTGAGAAGAGGAAAAGTAATATTTTCCCAATTGGAAAAATCATGAACAAAAAAATATCCTTTTAGCATATTTAACCATTTATCTAATGCGTCTACATATGTTTGGCCCTCAAATATGGGAATGTCAATGTTTACTTGTACCTTAAAAGGAGTGGCACCTCCATAGTGGTTGATGGATGTGGATGCATCGTCAGTGGGCAACCGTTGAAGGATATGGGAAAAGTTATCTAGCATCGCATTCCTTTGTTTCTTGAGGGCCTCCTCAAGCAACATTTTGATAGGATCTCCTACTCCCTCATCTTTCTTTTCTTCCCCCATGGGCGATCGTTGGGGTTTGCAAGGCTGATTTTGCAAAGGTTCAAGCAGATCAAGCCCTAACTCCTTATACCCCAACCTCATTGGGGACATGAAAAGAAGGATCGAGAAAGATAAGACTGCTCTGATACCACTGATCTGAATTTAAACAGGAACGCAACAAATTATAGATATAACCATAAACATATAGATGCAGCAAAAATAAAAATTCATTTCATGAATATCAAAGAACTAAAATATGCTTACATACAAAATGGAAATAAACTAGCTCGGGAAATGGTAGCTTATCTCTGAGAAGAGATGTGGCGGCTACATGCCTCTGAACTGTGTTACAATGAGGCTTGAGGGCCTATCTATTATTTAGAACTAACCAAAAACCTAACCCTAGGAGATGAAACGCCAAAGTATGGGCCTTGTTGGGGTAAACTAGTACATGAACTTCCCAGGGTCATAACTTTGGCATACGATCTTCATGTGATGCATACAATACCTCATTAGAAATATATATTTGAGGACTACAACTGCTAATGGAGAATATTGGATTGAAAACTCACATTGACTAGATTATCCCAAAAAACGTCGTTTAGGGCCTCAAAACGGCTCCGAAGTTTAGGACCCAAACACTACCAAAAGTAGTAAATTGTGCTACAATTAAGGAAACTAAAAAACAAAAAGAAACAATGGTGGGAGTCTAAGTGGAATAGGTGGGTGGCCACCAATATCCACTTGGTTCAAGTCCTTCAACTACCTTCTGGTCCCTTAACAACTTCATATATGTCTGTAGAAACAATTTCAGCACCGTGAGATCAAAGTTCTACTTGGCACAAAGAAAGTAGATGAAATGGTATCTTTGCATAAGCTCTAATATTTGATTCGCCCTCTCACCACCAAAGGGGAAACTCACCTGATTTTGCTTCCCATATACTCAATTTTCACAGAAATCAAAATCCATATATCTATTAGACATACCTTCTACCATAAATTTACCATGAAGTATTTGAAGGCCCTTCTCTCCAATATGTCCAAGCCTTTGATGCCATAGCATGGTCTTTTCTCCAAAGACCACTAGATTTTCTACTCCACTTTCAGGAACCACAGAACTATTGCACCCATCAATAACAGTGCTAACTTGCATCTTGTACAGAGTTCCAATCCAAAGTCCCTGCATCAATACCAGTGCTCCCTGAACCATCTTGTAGATATCTTTCTCAAACATTATTTTTACACCTGCATCATCCAACTTGCTTACAGAAATTAGATTTCTGGCTAATGTAGGAATATTCAAAACAACTGGAAGTGTTCTAATCCTTCCACCTTGCATATTCAACTTGAATTTTCTGCAACCAATGATTCTATCCTTCCTGTCATCCCCTAAGAAGACATCACCACCATCATATTTCTCATACTCGGAAAACCACTCTCTATTGTGAGTGAAGTGAAAGGATGCACCTAAGTCAATCAACCATGCCTTGTGATCTACATGTGTACTTGAAGAAGAAGACAATTACACATCCCCACATTCATCTTAGGTGGTTTTCGCCTCTACAGAAGGAGTATCATCATATCCCTTTCCTTTCTCAGGAGCTTTAGATTAACATTCCCTTTTGTATTGCCCTTCCTTTCCGCATTTCCAACACACCTTTACAGGCTTTCCTAGAGATTTAGATCTCCCACTCGAGGACTTATTTTTGTTTCTGTTCTGGGACCATCCTCGTACAAACAAGACATCACCATTCTAGCTCTCCATATTTTTCAGCCTCATCTCCTTTGTCAGCAAGGATGAGACTATTTCATCAAATTGCAAGGCAAATGCAATTCTACCTATTGCAACAACCAGACTATCCCATGAATCTGGTTGAGAACACAACAAACTAATGCACTTGTCTTCATCTAAAATTTTAATATCAACAAATAATAATTGGCTTACCACAGTATTAAATGCGTTCAGATGCTCTGTCACTAAGTCTCCATCTTTCATCCTCAGGTTATACAACTTTTTACGTAGGAATATTTTATTCACGAGAGACTTAGATGGGTACAAAGTCCCTAATTTGTCCCACAAAGCCTTCGTCGTAGCTTCCCCTTATACATTCTACAATATTGAATCTGATACGCACAATCATATTGTGCTTTTCACCTTTCGATCCAACTTCTTCTAGTCTTCATCAGACATTGTCGTTGGTTTAGTACCTAGATCTATTGCGATCCACTAATCTTTATCCACCAACAAATCCTCCATCCTGAGTTTCCACAACTCAAAACTTCAACCGTTAAATTTCTCGATCTTTATCTTTCCACTGCTCGCCATGTTCTTTCACCACAAGAATCGATCCCGCAGATCTCCCACTAAACAGGGTCTACCACAGGCCCAAGAAAAACCCCTCAGCAACAAAGGCATCACCTTGAAGCCAAAAAAGCTTTGATACCAAATGTAGGTTTTAACCCCGTAAAGCAATTACCTACATACGAATTCTAAAAACCAAAAATAAATAATGGAGAGAGCATAACACATAAAACAAATATACATAGAGATTTTTCCCTGGATCCCAAAACTAGAACTACCAGATTGATTTTTCATTATGCTCCTTTCAATATTACAATACATACATATACATGCGAAAGAATCCATAAACCCCATTCCATTAACCGTGGATCAGAACATAATCGTAGTTCCATTGACCGGATCTACAAAATACCATGGACTAAAAACCATCGCGCCCAAAACCATGTGCGAAATCCATGCACAAAACCGTAGGTAGGTCCACCCACCTAATATAGGGTCCAAAAAAAAAAATCACAGGGTGCTACCCCGGATTCCATAGAGGGAGGCTACCGCCCCCCTCTAACACCCCCCCGGCTTCACTATTAGGGATAGTCGTGGAAAGAATATAACACAACCGAAAAGAAGCACCTGGATCCATGAAACTTTTCCTTGCCTCCATAAACATCTCTTTTTTTCTATGTAAGTCAAATCCAACATTCTTTTCGCCAACCCTACGAACTCATGTATTTGATTTACCTTCTACATTGTCTTCACCAGTGGATATACCACTTTGAGTTACTATATTGACACTAAGATTTTCTTCGCGCGATTCAGATTGAATCATCTGAATGTTCTAAATTGGCTATTGTTTCTTCTTTCCGTTCATATTTTCTATTAATAGAGGACACTCTTCTATAACATGATCAAATTGCTTACAGTATTAACAATAATGATGAGTTGGATTCTGACAGTCGCACACAAAATGACCTGGTTCTCCACAGTTGTAGCAAATGATCTGGCCCTGACCTCTTCTAGTGCCTCCTCCTCGTCCTCTACCACGTCCTTGGAATCCTACGCAAGCCGTAGGTGATCCTTGATTGTTCTACGCACGGGTTTTAACCTGCATCCTATACATCAGGGTTTTGTCTATCATCAAATCATAGCTTCGACAATCTCGTTCATCATGGCCAACCAATTTACAAAATTTATAGAAGAGTTGTTTTGGTGACTACACAACCTTTTGTAATAGATAACAATTGTCTATCGTATGCATTCTTGGTACTTCGCAGATACCACACTAGATGCTTGAACCAACACTTGATCCAGCAGGAGAATCTGGTTTCAGCAGGTTAGGACCTCCATCAGCTATATAATCTCAGTACACAGGGCATTGATCCTTATAGTGGCCTACATCCTTGCACTTCGTGCACCAAACTGCAGGGCATAGTCCTGACTGAACCTCCTTTCCATTCTTCATATCCTGCAACTCCATATGCAGGCTGTCTAACTGTGACTGGATCTGTTGGACTTCTATATATGTATCCTAGATCGGCGAAGCCTCCAGCTTCATCGAAATCTCTAATGCTTCGGCATGAAATTCGATCATATGTTCAGACAAAGGAAGCCTTAAATGTGGCAATAGTGAAGCTATGTACCATTCCTTATGTTGTTCATTTGAAATCTGTAGATTATCTTGTCTTAGTAATCACTTCAAATTGTGATCCATATCCCACACAGACTCATTAACTATCTGCTTGATCTCCTTTATTTCAGTAACACACTGAGCCTCTGATTTCGGCTTTCTAAATTTTTCATTCAGCGCAGTCTTTGTCTCAGCCAACATAGCATTTGGATTGGTTGTGCTATATTTGATATACCATGCAAGCGCCATATCCTATAGCATCATAACCAAATGTGCTTTATTCATGTCATTATGATTGATTTGTTGTTCCTTCCACATAGCTTCGGCTACGAACTAAAACTGATCAGGATCCTCTGATCCCTAACCCTTGAATACAAGAATTTTCACAGTATTCACCATACTGAAGAATTTAGGTGGAGGTGGGGGTGGAGGCGTAGGTGTATGAGGTGGTGATGAAGGTGGAGATGGGGTGGATGGATGTGGAATCCTCTAAGTTCCCTGACCTTCTGTCTGCGAAACACCTCCAAGTGTGTTAGGTCTGGTCCTTTTTTCTTCACTATCTGATTCACTCAACAATGGACTGTACATGCCTTTAGTCTATTTGTCCCAATCAGATATGAATCTATTTTTTATTTGTGTAGATCTGGTGTGACCTCTTTTAAACATTAATTGAAAGGCATAATACTATTTTCACACAACAACATTTTAATCCAAGTTTTTAGCGATCTTAGGTACTTACCTCTAGAACCCTTAAAGAATCGGTATTCAACTTCACTATAAGATACAGACGTGTCAATTGCAATTTTGGTGATGAAATTGCCCAAAATACTATCGATCCAATAGTCAATAGGCATTGTGACCTTATAATTAGACTCTTTAAGGCACTTGATCAATTTAGGAGTCCACACAATAGGATCGTCATGTTTCCAAGTAGGTTTGTTGTCCACCAGCTTAGACAGCCACTCGTTAATTCGCAAGGGAACAATGAAAAGAAACTTTCATACTCTTTTTTGTAGAGATGTCTCTGTAACCACCTTTCTTTGGGATAGCGTGGATTTCAATTTTCTTGACTTGCAAACTCATGCAACTTCCAATCTATCCATTTCTCGATTTCTTCCATAGACGCCACATCAAACATCCCTCATATAGATCTCGGTCCTCGTAACGAAACCATCTGTTGGCTTGAGGGGGCCTAGACCCAAGTTCAGTGTTAGTTGCACTAACCAAGAAAAACCCTACACTATCGGCCCTTTCAGCAATAGTTCGCTTAGAATAGACTGAAGTCTCACCCAAGGCAGTGTTGGGGGATGCTAAAACTAGGTTTCCACATCCAGAAGGCTATGTGATGTAGAAGAAAGGAGTTTCCTTAAATTAGGCCCCTATCTGGCCTTTGCAAACCCTATCTTCCGAATCACAGACTTAAAGTGATTTCTACTTAATTATATCTATGAGCTTTGCCTAAGTGTTCTAGCATGCATAAGCTACTAAACCAAAGTAGAATTGAACCTTTGTGATGAAATTAAAGAAATATAATAGAGAATTGAATCATAACTAAGCATAAAGACACAAAACATATAAATAAACACAAAATGCACAGATTTGTTTCAAAATTTCTTTATTACTCTAGATATTCAATACATACACATCTTTTGACCCTATGCACACAACTGCAGGGGCCCATGCACTCAACTGCGTACTTACCAAGATATCCGTGCACTCAACTGCAGGAGCCTTCCCCTTTGCCAGAATACATAATTACATACAAAATAGACTCAAAATCCCATTCATGAACTAAGACTGGCCTCTAATGACTCCTAGATGACTCCATTTTATATCTTTTATCTTACATTACCATGGTCCATGAACCATGGGAGGAGTTCATTGTATTGTCAAAATAGCCCATCCTTTTACAAAATAAGGGACTTTGACCTTCCTAAAATCTCCTTTTGATTCTTAGTATTCTGTGTGCTCCACTCCTCAAATTGCGAAGACTTTACAATAATAGAAAATTCAAAACTTAGACAAAATTGGAACTGGGGGTCCCCATCGCAACAACTCCTTCAGAGTTTGTTAGAATTGCAGCGACAAGGGCCACCTCGGATCAGCCAGGGATAGGAGGATAGAACTAGTGGGGCATATTGTAGTAGGTCTCATGGTGGTCACAGGTCATATAGAGATGACACAATTAGAGATGGCAGGTTTTTGGATACTCGGGATAGGAAAGGTGATTGATGCATGTACTATTATATATATGGTTCTGATAGGCATCATGATTGTCATCATTATCATCCTTACATGAGGACTGATACAGGATACTTACAGATGAAATTAAGAAAGTGAAGCAACCTACTTTTTATGGAGATGTGAAGAAATCGGAAGATGTAGAGGCTTGGATACTTGGGATGAAGAAGCTCATTGAGTCGCATAATTACACAGATAATATGAAGGCCAGAGTAGCTATCTTCAGCCTTAGAGGTAAAGCAAATATCTAGTGGGAAGATATGAAGTGGGGCAAAGACATTAGGACAGTTGATTTGACTTGGCATGAGTTCAAGAGGCTTTTTAGAAAGAAGTACTTGTCATAAAGGTACTATGACAGTAAGGCCAAATAATTCCATGAGCTAAAGATGGGATCGATGACAGATGAAGGGTACATGACTAAGTTCCTGGAGCTATTGAGGTATGTACAGTATCTTAAACATGAGAAGGCTAAAGTTTAGCTATTTTTCAGTGGTTTTCCATTACCATTTAGAGATCGGATTGAGTATGATGAGCCTCAGTCACTTGAGGAAGTTATTTGGAAACTAAAGCATTGCTATGAATAGTCAAAGTGTAAGAATGAATCTCAGCAAGGATGGAAAGGGAAGGATAAGGATAAAGGTAAGGGTAAATGGTAGCTGAAAAGAACAAGACCTCAAAATGTAGAAGAGAAAGAAAATGTGGCACCACGAAAGAAGTTCAATGCAGCTAGACAAGGACATGGATCACAGTAGCAACATAGAGGTGATGGTACTCGATGGTTGGAGTATTGGACATGCGGTAACGAACACCTTAAGAGATATTGTGAATAGAATCAGGGTGGTAGGCCTTAGATATATAGTGGACTGGAGGCACATACTATTGGGGATGTTGGTCAAAGCATTCCTTGTATCTATGCAACACTGGATAACAAATAGGTAGACCATTAGGCATTTATCATTGAAATGGACGCTAAGCTTTGTGATCAAGTTGTTTCTATTTTGATTGACCCTGGATCTAATTATAGTTATATTAGTCCTGACCTAGTGGATAAGTGTGGTTTGAATAAGGAAGTTCCTTCTAAATCTTGGTTAGTTTAGTTGGCTATAGGTACAAAGGAGTGAGTTCATAATTGGGTAAGAGCTTACGCATTTGATTTGAATGGTATGCCTATCATAGCACATTTGAATGTATTACCATTGGGATCATATAGTATGTTATTGGGTATGGACCTGCTATAAATTCATAGGATTAAGGTGGATTGTTATGACAAATCCATTGAGTGTGTGGATGACAATGGAGAACCAAGAGTCTTATAGGGAAATAAGAAAGTGACATCAGTTAGGATGTTGACAGCTATGCATGAAAAGTGTAGTCACAAAAAAGGGTGTGTGTTATTTTTAGTGCATATTTCTAGTGACAAAGGTAAGGAAGTTGAGGATGCAAATGTTTTGAGCAGGTACCCAGTTCTACAGTAGTTTGAAAATGTGTTTCCTACAGAGATTTAAGAGCTTCCACCTCAAAGGGAAGTAGAATTTTCTATTGAGTTAGTGCTAGGGGCAGCTCCAGCATCAAAAGCACCTTATAGGATGAGTACAGCTTAGCTGGTACAGTTGAAACAAATACTTGACAAGGGGTACATTAGGCCAAGTGTATCACCTTGGGGCACATCAGTATTGTTTGTGAAGAAAAAGGATGGTACTCTCAGATTATGCATTGACTACAGGAAGTTGAAAAAAGTGGCCATCAAGAACAAGTATCTGTTACCAAGGATTAATGACTTTTTCGATTAGTTGAAAGGAGTAGCAATGTTCTCGAAGATTGATCTAAGAATTTAATACCACCAGGTACGCATCAAGGAAGAGGACATTTACAAGACAACTTTCCAAACCAGGTACGGGCATTATAAGTTCATTGTAGTTCCATTCGATTTGAATAATTCTTCAGGTACATTTATTTTCTTGATGCATAGTGTGTTGCATCCATATTTGGATAAGTTTGTTATTGTATTTGTTGATGACATATTGGAATATTATAAAAATGAGGAAGAGCATGGAAAACATTTGGCAGCAGTGTATAGGTTGTTGAGAGGGCATCAATTGTATGATAGTCTCAGCAAGTGCAGTTTCTTTCAAACAGAGGTACATTACTTGGGACATGTTGTTTCCAAGGAGGGCATAGTAGTAGATCCATAAAAGATAAGGGCCATCATGGAGTGGTAAGCTCCCAGGAATGTGCATGAGGTGATATCTTTCATGGGGTTAACAAGTTATTACAGGAGGTTCATTAGGAAATTCTTACAAACTTCTTATCCTATCACATTATTGCAGAGGAAAGGTAAGAAGTTTGAATGGACAGAGGAGTGTGAGGCCAGTTTTGAGTAGCTCAAGTAGTTGTTGACACATGCACCAGCGTTAAAAATTGCAAATCCGGAAAAAGAATTTGTAGTATGTACATATGCTTGCAAGATAGGACTTGGTGGAGTCCTCATCCAAGGTGGACAAGTGGTGTGCTATGAGTAACAAAAACGGAATGAGCACGAGCAGAACTAACCCACACATGATCTTGAGTTGGCAGCGATCATACATGCATTGAAGATGTACAAGCACTATCTTCTTGGAAGTAGGTTTGTACTGATGAGTGATCATAGTGGGTTGATATACTTGTTTGACTAGCCAAATTTGAATGCTAGGTACGCTAGATGGTTGGCGACAATCAATGATTTTGACTTCGAGATCAAGTACATCAAAGGAAAGGAGAACCAAGTCAGAGATGCTCTTAGCAAGCATTTATAGTCAAACCATATAGAAAGTATGAGCTCTTATTGGAAAGATCTACAGGATAGGATCTTGCAGGAAGGTCAAAAAGATGTCAGGTATATGGTTAATGTGCATAGGTTGCAGTAGAGTATAAGTATAGGTACAGGTATAGGTGTAGGTACAGGTAGTAGTAGAGATACAGGTGTAGGTGCACAAGTTGTGGACTATTGTCTCATGGCAGATGGATTGGTTAGATTTAGGGACAAGATATATGTGTCAGATAGTAGTGAGATAAAGAAGGTGATCTTGAGGGAGTTTCATGTGAAACCATATTACGGTCATCCAAGCTATCTGAAGACATTGACTGGAATGAAGAAATTTTATTATTGGTTGAACCTGAAAAAGGATTTAGTAGAGTTTGTGGCTAGGTGTTTTCATTGTCAACAGGTGAAGGCAGAGTGTAGGCATCCAGGTGTACTACTATAGCCGATTTCAATTACGGAGTGGAAATGGGAGGTAGTTTCCATGGAATTCATCACAGGTTTTCTAAGGACAATGAGACAACACGATTCCATCATGGTTGTTGTGGACAGGTGGACAAAGGTTGCGCACTTCATTCCAGTGAAGTCTACATTCTTATATAGTGATGTAGCACAGGTATTCATTCGGTATGTGGTCAAATTGCATGGGGTTCCAAAGAATATTATGTCAAACAAGGATGTGAAGTTCACTTCCAAGTTTTGGAAGGAGTTATTTGTAGGTTTGGGCACATAGTTGGCCTTCAGTACAGCTTATCATCCGCAGATAGATGGACAGACTTAGAGGGTAAACATAATTTTAAACTACATGTTGAGGATGTACATGATGCATCAACAACGAAAGTGGGAAGAGTATCTTCCACTAGTAGAGTTCGCTTACAACAATTGGTATTATAAATCTTTGATGATGAGCATGTTTGAGGCATTGTATGGGTGAAGTTGCAATACTCCCACCAGTTGGAGTGATCCAATTAATAGGGTGTTGATTGGACCAGACATGTTGGCAGACATGGAGAGGGAAATGTAGGTGATCAAGAAGATTTGAAAGTAGCACAGGATAGGCAAAAGAGCTATGCATATCAGAACAAGTTGTTCAAGGAGTTCTAGGTTGGGGAACAAGTGTTCTTACGCATCAAGCTAGAGAAGATAACCTCATGGATTGGATCATGTGCCAAGTTTGCACCATAGTTTTGTGGACCTTTCAAGATCATTAGGAGGATCAGACCAATAGCCTATCAACTCTCATTGCCTCTAACAGTGAAATTCCATGATGTCTTCAATGTGTCATTGCTTAAGAAGGATGTTAAATATGTTGATCATGTGATTGACTGGTTTGTATTGCAGGTGGAACCAGATGGAGAATTTCAGTCGAAGCCTCGGTGTATATTGTAGAAAAAGGTGCTCATGCTCCAAAACCAAGAAATCGAGCAGGTTAAAGTGTAGTGGAATCACTTTGGGCTCGATGAAGCTAAATGGGAGATGGCAGATCAGATGCGGGCTATGTATCCTTCATTGTTTGTAGGTTGAGGCAAAGTAGTTTTGGTATGATGTTTGGTATATGTTTTGGCATATGTTTGGGTGATGTTTTGATATATGTACATATGTATATGGATGTAAATACCACCATGAGCTATGTTATAAATCTCCAATAAGTGGTATGGGTGTCATGTCATTATAGTTATCATGTTGGTTTTCTTTTCAGTAGGATGATCATTGTAAATATTGCACCGAGCTATGTTATAAAGCTCCATTGATCATATGTTTTCTTTTCAACGGTGTTGTTGAGGTATATGTGTGGTTGAATACCGAGGATGGTGTCCCCCAAGGGGAAGGGTTTTGTAACAAACCTGGTGAAAATTTCATGTAATAAAAGTTAATAGAGGAAAAATAATAACCAAGGTTGATGGACACTTATTCCAAGTTGAATGGTGGGAAAGACATCCTAGTCTGGGTGTTCATTTGGTTTATTATGGCTAAGAAATTGGAAAAGGAAATAGCAAAG
The DNA here is from genome assembly GCA_031772625.1 of Pinus tabuliformis. Taxonomy (NCBI): domain Eukaryota; kingdom Viridiplantae; phylum Streptophyta; class Pinopsida; order Pinales; family Pinaceae; genus Pinus; species Pinus tabuliformis. The sequence goes on from CM062818.1 coordinate 1,548,500,424, forward strand.
GCTTTGGAAAGGCATGAGGGATTAATTGGCATTCATTTACAAAAACAAAGGAAATTAGGAGAAAAGGAAGGTGAAAGTTCATAGGTTGCATCTGAGTAGGAAAATGAAGGAAAATAATGGAAATTGAACAAAATAAAGGCCTCATTGATAAAAAGGCTTCTAAGGATCAGTTGGAAATATTTTTTTCAACGTTGGATTAAGAAAGGAAAAGGAGGCAAAGATGAAGTAGAGACCAAGAAAGGAAGATCAGGATCAAGAAGCTACAACAAGATTCTTTGCAGGAATCAATTTTCATGTATGTTTTCCTTGCTATATTTGGCATGCATTGTATTGCATGTGGTTCTTTTGCTATTACAGCATGGCTTTGCCAGGTGTGACAGTGTTTTCAGCCTAGCCTTGCCATTTTTTGATAGCCATAGTGTGATATGGTTCTCATGTTTTAGTTGAGCTACATTATCGACTAGATTCGAAGCTGAGTGAGGTGGATATCTAAATGATAGAACACATGACCTAGTAACCCCTAAATGGGGCTGTGGGTTGCAGTAAATTTAGATTTTGTGTTGCTTCGGTGGGCCTAGGAATCATCGACCACTGAATGGTAGGATATATGGTAAATCCTAGAGATCATTTCCCTTGATTAGTCCTAGGAATCCTTACTCATGAATGGCAAGATATACGATAAGGCCTAGAGGATGGTGTCTCAGTTTAAGGCCTAGTGATCCCTAGATCGGACTGTGGATTGTAGTAAAGATTGAGAGACTAGGAGATAGGAAATTTCCTCATGCTGTAGGTGGATTAATCGGTGGCATCCATGCTTATTTTGGCCTAGTGATCTGGTGGATAACATGGTAAATCTAGTTATCAAATGTTTATTGTGTTGACCTAGTGATCCGCGATGGATTACGGTAAAGCCTGGTTTCTATTGATGAGGGTGAGATGGTTTATCCTCAAGATGCCCTGGTTGGTTCTTTTGGTTTGAGTCCCACATTCATGCTTGGAATATGGCATGGGGGTGATTGGCTAAAGAGAGAATTGGGTCAGCCATTTTATGGTCGGGTGGAATGTGGTAGTCCCATCCTGGGTTGGATTTTGCATTCATCAATAAGAGGTTCTTTCCTTGATATCTTATGTATAAATGTACTGGTTTATATATGGATTTTATGGTTGATGTATCCTTGATAGTTCTGTTGTTATTATGTTGGTTATAAACATGTATTATGACAATGATGATGTATGTCTCTCCTCATGTTTTGATTTGTAAATGAATGAACAATGAATCTATGACCTAATAGATGATAATGCAGCTAATTATATAAGGGAGCAATGCTTCTTAGTGATTCTCGGATAAGTATGAGACCCCTATGCTTAAATGTATTGTTTACACCTGTATATTACATATTTGTGATATGTTTGACAAAATGCCTTTCATGGCTAGTAGGGGTCCAGTGAATCCCTTGTTCAATTATTTGCATTTGTATCATCATTACCTTGTTATATTTTTGTTCTTAAGGTGTCATTTAATTGTGGGTAGTGACCTGGGCTCTGGGCCTAAAAAATTGGCTCAAATCATGTAATGCTAGCATAGCACTGAGAAGAATAGTCCCTGGATGTTTGCATGCCATGCTATGGGAGCATCCAGATATCTCTAAACGCATGCATGCCCATATCATGGGAGCATCTAGGGTTTAATTGGTCTAAAAACGTAGTGGGACCTAGGGGAAGGTTGTCGGAAAGGTTGGGATGCTTCCTGGGAATCCTCATGCTGATGTGGAAGGTTTGTATGTTGTGTTTCTATCGATTTTACTTCCTTATGGTCACATAGGAAATTGAATCCCATCATAGTATCCTCTCATCACATGTTTACCCTGGTTGGTCAATTACTTGGGTAGATGTGGGATGAGGGTGTTACACATATAAACTACACATACCATGACCTCATGCATGAAAACAACAACCATAACAATGTATACTGACAATACGCAACCATAACAATGTGTAACCAATCATACACTCATGATGACACACTTCACAGCAACAAAATCCTCTTTCACATGGCGACATCACTGCAACCATGACCAACACCATGAATATGAAAAAAGAATATAAATAAAAATGATGATTAACACACATGCAACTGACATGAATTCATGACCAACACACACTGCCCATCCATTCTGGGGGGGAACTTGGCTTTGATACCACTCTTTAACCCCCTCCTCCCATATCTACCCAAGTAACTGACCAACTAGGGTAAACATGTGACGAGAAGATACTATGATATGATTCGACATCCTAAGTCACCTTAAGGAAGTGAAACCAATGGAAACACACTATACATACTATCCACATCAACAACAGGACTCCTCGGAACCATCCCAACCTCTCACGTAACCAACCCCTTGGTCCCACTGAGTTTTTAGACCAATTATCCCCCAGACGCTCCCATGATAGGGGCATGCATGCATCCAAAGAGATCTGGACGCTCCCACAGCATGGTATGCCAGTGTCCAAGGACTTTCTTCTCAGTGTTGTGCCAATGTCCCTGGGATTTGAGCCGCTTTTTCAGACCCAGAGCCCAAGTCACTATCTAAAACTAAATGACACCTTCAGAACAGAAAGATAACAAGTGAATGATGATACAAATGCAATTACTTGAACAAAGGCTTCACTAGACCCCTACTAGCCATGAAAAACATTTCATTAAACATATCATAAATATGTAGTCTACAGGTGTAAACAACATATCTAAGCGTAGGGATCTCATACTTATCTGAGAATCGGTAAGAAGCATGGTTCCCTTATATCATTAGTTTCATTATCATCTATTAGGTCATTGATACATTGTTCATTCATTTACAAATCAAAACATGAGGAGACCCATACATCATCACTGCCATAATACATGCTTATAACCATCATAATAACAATAGAAATATCAAGGATACATCAGCCATAGAATCCACATATAAACCAATACATTTATACATAAGATCTCAAGGACAGAACCTCTTATTAATGAATGCAAAATCCAACCCGAGATGGGACTACCACATTCCACCCAACCATAGAATGGATAAGCCAAATCTCTCTTCAGCCATTCACCCATGTTCCATATTCCATGCATGAATGTGGGACTCAATACAAAAGAACCAACCAGGAAATTATGAGGCTAAACCACCTCACCCTCATCAGTAAAAACCAGTCTTTACTGTAATCCATCCTGAATCACTAGGCCAACACAATAAACATGTAATGACAGGCTTTACGATGATCTCCACCAGATCACTAGGCAAAAACAAGCATGGATGGCACCAAATTTCTCTGCTTACACCGTGAGGAATTTTCCTGTCTCCTAGTCGCTTAGGTTTTACCGCAATCCACATTCCAATCAAGGGATCACTAGGCCCTAAAACGAGACACCACCCTCTAGGATTTACTGTATATCCCGACATTTATCAACAAGGGTTCCTAGGCCTAATAAAGGGAAACCACCTCTAGACTTTACCATATATCCTTCCATTCACCAGTCGAGGATTCCTAGGCCCATCAAGACAACACAAAATATGGCTTTACCGCAACCCATATTCTGGTTCAGGGGTTACTAAGCCATGTGTTCTGTCATTTGGAGATCCACCTCACTCAGATTTGAATCCATCCGGAAATCCAACTCAATCATAACATGAGAACCCCATCACACCATGGCTATCCAAAAATGGAAAGGCTAGGTTGAAACACTATCGTGCCTAGAAAAACCAATGCCATAACAGCAAAGAACCACATGCAATACCATGCATGCCAAATCTAGCAAGGAAAACACATGCAAATTGATACCTACAAAGAATCCTAATGTAGTTGCTTGATCCTACTCTTCCTTGCTTGCTCCTTCCTTCCTCTTGCCTTGTTTACATTTCTTGATCCAATACCCAAGTGATCCAAGAAAACATTTTGTCCAAGAGCAAGAGAGATAGAGAATAGTGAGAGAGCTCCAATACTGAACTGACAAAAGGTTAAAAATTGATCCTCAAAAGCTTTTTTATCAATTAAGCCTCTATTTTCTTCATTTTCCATTATTTTCCTTCATTTTCGTCTTCACATGAAACCTGTGACCTTTCACCTCCCTTTTCTCCTAATTTCCATTATTTTCATAAATAAATGTGCCAAAAATGCCATTTTTCTTTTCCAAAGGCTTAGCCATTGCCTTTACTAATTTTTTTATCCATAATAAACCATTGAACAACCACACTAGGATGTCTTGTCCAACATTCAGCTTGGAATAAGTGTCCCATCAACTGTGGTTATTATTTTTTCCTTTATTAAATTTTATTACATGGAATTTTCACCAGGGTTGTTACATAAGGTTCCTCCACACAATTTTGTAGCAGGCTTCAACTTCTTTATAGCTAAAATATTCTATTTCAATTTGATCGATATACCAATATTTCTTACCATGGTTTTTCTTGCAGGTTCCACCTAGCCCCCAGATGATTAACAATTATTTCCTTTCTTGTTGGTTTTGGAGGACTACCAATATTTGATATCTTCAACTCTTGGTCACATTCTTTAGTCACGAGGTGTTGAGATGTAGCAGTAAAGTGTTAAGGCCTTCAACATATTGGATTATTTACATTTTTATTATACTGGGGCATATATTTTCTACGATATCCAATATTCAGTAGCCACTAGTCTCCACTCCTGGTTGTGTGGCACTCAAGTATATCACCTAAGGGCTTAAGTCTTTGGCACATTAATTTATAGGCATGTCAGTTAATATAAGCTGTAATTTCTTGTTGATATCTTAATATCCCGTAAACCTTGAGTCATAGCCCTTAGTCGCAATGTAATACCCTTCGTGTAATTTCCTTTGTAGACATAATTATTTTATATTAATTTGTAAATAGTGTTTGAACCTGATCGTTATGGGGCCATGACTTGAGTTGACTAATTATGTAAATAAATTTTATGATGAATAAATGGTTTATTTTGGAAATGTTATGGGAAATAACATGAGTAACATGGACCTCTTACTATCCTAGGAATTTTTAAGTGGTTAAGTTTAGATGGTGGAACATCCCAAGTTCTCCCAAAATTATCAAGAGAAATATTGCCACTAGGGAAACCGCATAATTGGAGAGAGACATTGTGTTGAGTGGAAGGATAAGCTTAGCTTGTGAGAAACTATAAGTCGGGTAAAAAGTTAAGGATAAGCATAGTGAGAGAGAAAGGAGTGTTTAAGAGGAAAAAGAAAAGTTTTTCTTTCTAATTAAAATAAAATCCTATGTAAAGAAAAAAATTGGGCATACCTTAAAAGCACGACATTGCTAGGAAAAATATGCTTGGAGGAAAGCAATATAAACCACAAAGTGGGAACATTTGAGGACGATTATTTTCTTTGGAAGAGAAGAATCAGGAAGCAAAAGATTTGATTTCAAGGGGAATTGCTTGGGGTGTGATTCCTTGGTTGGGAGGAATGTTTCATTTCTTGTAGCATTTCCCAAAGGATTTTGTTGGTCAGATAAGTCGACAATTGTGTCTAAGATAAGTAAGAAATTTTCTGGTTTTTAAGTTGAAGGTTGTTATTGTTTGACAAATGATTATTGCTATCCTGATGAAATTTAAAGGTTGATTATTATTGAAACTAGCTTAAGGGAATAATTATGTTGAATGCGGGTATACATTGCCCTAATAGATTAAAGAGGGAATTAGTAACTCTTTAACTAAGTTGTATGAAGAATGATATTCTATTGATGGGAATGCTTATTGGACCAATATTTAATGGTAAATATGTGTAAATTCTAATGAGTGGATGAGATGCAGGATAGTGGTAAAGTAAACTATGGAAAGGCCCTGAAGCTATTCCTTTAACAAAAATGTGGAATGAGCACCATTAGTGATTGTGTTGAGGGTTGTGTTGAGGGTTGTGTTAAGGTAGATGTAATTAAATCTTAGACAGTAAGGATGCATGTGTGTAGTGCATAAAAATCTAATTAATCTTATTATGCCAACAATGAGGCTTTTCTCCAAGCTAACTCGATAAAAATGTAATATATTTAACTGCTAATTAGTTTATTAAAAGGAAACATGGAATAGAAACAAAGTAATGCTTGTAATATGCTATTAAGAAGTGGAACACTAGTATATATGTTTTACGGTCAAGTAATTAATGTAATATGTTATTAAGAACCATATCACTATTATATATGCTTTATGGCTAAGTACTTGGGAAAGTTATGGCTACCAAGGTGACTTTACATAACATATAATTGGTAGAGATAAGTAGAGATTAAGTTTAATATGATGTCCAAGGGTTGCGATAGTTAAATGAGCTTCTATAGTCTAGGGACTGCACCATTTAAAATAACTTTGTAAAATAAAATAAGAGAATGAATTCCTTGTTGTATTATGAAATTATTCACAAGAGGACAACACACAACACAAAAGAAGTTAATCTTATTCCAAAAAAAAGGAAAAGGAAGGAATAAACAAGCCCCATTTTAAACTTAACGGAAAATTCAGCGAGAAGAACATATAAGTTATGTCAGGAAAAGATATATAAATTGGGACAGAAGTCAGATTGGTAGCATAGGAACTTCTACCTAAAACAAAAAATGGAGAATAATTAATTAAGGTATAGTTGCTCCAAATAGGGTATTACCATGTATGAATTACTAATTTGTAGCCAGAAACAAAGGGTTGTATCACCTAGAAATATATCTAAATGTACATTTCTAATGCTCAATCAAATAAAATGTGCTATTGTAATTATGTACATAGAAATAGGGAAACAAATTCTTTAATAATAAATATTGAATCCACAAGAGTAACCATAATTTGATACATAATAAATTGGTACTCTAAAGATTATAAGTTAACCAGGCATTATAGTTACATACGAATGTATAAATACCAACTACGCCAAACTCCATTGATTTAATTATAGTGAAATTTATGAGTATAATGTGCTTGACTAAGTAACAACAGCTAACTCGCAAGCCATAAGAAAAAATAATTGATAGAGGTTCCTAACATAACCTAATTTTTATCATTAAAACAATGTCGAGGCATTCCTATGAATTCCCATAAAGAAATACCTAGCATTTGGTCCGAGTGAAAATAAGCGAAAGAGAAACATGAAATTTGTCAAGAATGCATGATGCATCCAACCTATTAGTAGAAAGATCCGAGAAGAGTCAAAGGTCCCTTACAAGTCAGAGAAAATTTTGAACAAGGTCACCAAGAAGTCATGTCGAGGTTACAACCTACTTGCAATAGGAAAATACATGTCCTATTAGTATAGCAGGAGAAACACTACAATTAACAATTAAACCGAGTAACATTAATTTCTCGAACAACAGAGTATAAAGGGAAGTTAGACATTGCAATTAATAAGTGATATCTCTTTCAGAAACAATAGGGTAGAAAGGAAAAGGGGTTTCCAAAGAGACCACCTAGTACCACCAACAAGAATAAAAATACCAAGGTATGTGGTCAAGTTCCTTAACAGAACCCAAGAAGGAAAAATAAAAGATATACAATGAAAGTAGAAGTAAACATTGTCAAGGTATAACCCTAAAGGCTTGTTTAGGCTTGCAGGCTCTTGTCAAGATATGTGATGCAGTAGCTCTTATCTAGGCTTGCAGACTTGGGTCGTAAGTTAAAAACCCCATGACACTCCACCTACAGGCTACAAGGGGTTACCATAAATGAAACCATGTGCCACCCATTTCACTGGGATTAGGCTCTTGTCGCTTTTTCTTACTTTCACTATGGCTTTAAGCTGACTAACTAATTGGGAGGTCGAGGTCAGGACTCGTTCGAATCCTCCCTTCACAAATATCCTATCCACATTGACTTGTCTAGAGAAACTGCAACTTGGTCTTGAGTTAAATTGATTTTAAATATGCCTTTTTTTATGCCTCATTAACATTTCTTAATGTAGCGGATATCCATTTTCCTCTATAGACTTCCCTCCACTTCGTAGAAACTTCCCTTTGAGGCTTCGTATGAGCCTTCGAAAATGGAATCTCTCTCAAATTCAACGTCGAATTAATTATTCTTTTATCTACAAATAGATTTAGGAGTGTTTTGTTACTATAACAACACCCTCCAAGATTTTGCCTACACTCAAATTTTGGAGCCTACTTCGCATCTTGTGATCAATCATTTCGTAATCACTTCCTGGTTAGTTGATGATTTTTAGCCCCCTTCTTGGATTGGAAGTGTCGAGGGTACTTTCTCACACATGAAAAATTTGAACCAAGTTCATGAGTGCATTCTTTTATGCAAGATTGAACAAGCATATCATGATCCATCAATATTGTGCCTATGTGGTTTCTAATCCTTGTCTAAAATCATTGCGCACTGACATCAACAGTTTCTCACTTCTAGTTGTGTTTGTACTTCTATGTTCAGTGAGTTTTGCAAACTGTCACTTTTGCGGACCTTGCTTTCGTGAGTTTCGTTTTCATGTTCTCAGTTGTCGCTTTTGCTTTCTTTCACTCTTATTAGTTTCATTTTCATGTTATCTTCACTCTAGCATGTGTTGCTTTCACTTTCCTGTGCATATCACAAGTGCCATTTGCACTTTAGCACTTGTCATCTCCTAGCATGTTATGTCTCGAACAATGTACATAAGCTTGTTTTGGTGGTTTCAAGAGGTTCTCCTTGTGTAAATGGCTCAATATTACCATGTAAAGCTCTTTCACACTCATTTCCAAAGTTTTAAACACTGTTACACAAGTGTCGTCACGGTCATTACAAAGTGTACCTTTAGTGTCGCACCTGTCCTAAGTTTTCATAAAGGTTGTCGCACTGATGGAAGTAGGTTGTTAATGTGTTCTAAATTATCTAGGTTGTGTCATCAAGCACTATAAGTGTGTGATCACCATCAAGTCCTATCAATATTCACATCAGTTTCACTAATCCCACACTTATACAAACTTCAGAAAATTCCTAGAAACTTAGCCTCATCTGGCCTTCTTGACCTGAGCATTGCAGAGTCCCAACCTTCAAGATGAAACCCTACCTATTGACACTACGCAATGCATAGTTCTTGACTTCCAAAACTACGCACTATGCAATTTCAGTGCTCAAACCTCAGCCTTGGCCTCCAAAATTGCTCAATTCAACCCTCCTGCTTGGCCCCAACAATGCAATACGTAGTATTTCAGCTCAAGCCCAAACCCTAAGCTCTTGAAATGCGTAACTATGCAATCACCAGGTGTTCTCTGCCTCCCAGAACTATGCAGTTGAAAGAAACAGTACAAAGCATTGTAGCCTGACTCACTGAGCCTTAAAATTGTGTAATCTTCCTTCATAGTCTAGCCTAAACTATTAATTTCACAGTCTCAAGGCTCAAGCCTCAACCCTGAGCTCTTGAAAGGTTCAATTGTGAAATCACCTGGGCTTCTCTGTCTTCCATAATTGTGCAATGGGAAAAATTAGTGCTCAAGCCCTCATGTTGGCGCCCTGAGCTCCGCAACTGCACAATATTTTACTCAGTCCAAGACTAAATTGCGCATTACACAGTATAAAGGCTCAATCCTAGCCCTTGACTACCTGAGCTATGCAACTATGTAGTTACTCAGCCTCTCCCTTGGCCTACCACCCTTTTTCAGCTCCATCATTGGATGAACATACATCTTAGACTAGGGGTTTATTAGACTAATGTCATATTTTCATGAGTGGTTGAAAATGCATGAACTCTATCATGCTATGGAAAGATCATGAAATAGTAAATGCAGAAGGAGGACATGTTAGAAGACACATAAGGAGCTAAGGATATAAGATGATGATCAGATAAAAAGATGAAGGAACACTAGATTACAACAGAAAACCAAAGATCAGGACCGCATGAAGACTCCATATGATTCACAACCCTTTGGAGGGTATATATGAAGAACAAAGCATGTATCTCATGAATATGAAGCATTGGATACATCTCTTATTGAAGTCAGAAAGAAAGAAGCAGCAAGAAGGATAGCTTGGCGCTATGACATCATCATGCAGTCCATCTCATCAGTTTCATGTCATGTCCTGTCATGAGTCATCATGTGCCACATCATTTGTGGATTATGTAATTCTATATTGGAGAATGTACTGTGAAGTGGAAGTCTAAGAGTCATCTATATAATTTGAATAGTCATGTACTAAGTCTAAAATTCATGAGGGTAGTCCAAGATTCATAAGGGAGGTGAAGGATCACCCCATTTTTTATATATGCACCCTCATTGTTCATGCAAAGGAATTTTCACCCTCACTCCTCCTGCAAGGCATTAGAGAGACAAGCTAGTTCTTTTGGGGATAAAGGAGTGGCTCCAATTATCCACTATTGGAGCTACTATTGTTCATTGTATACATGTGTCATGGAACTTTTACTTAATACTTGAAGCCTAATGGCCGACATGTTTTCATGCATGGATTGTGAATATTTGTAAGATTATTCTGTGGATATTTATGATTCATGTTTTATTTCATCTGTTTTAAAGTAGTTGAACTATTTTGGTTATTCTAGTACTTGTCATATTGACAATGTGTTGTAATGGTTTCTATTGATGTCACATCCTTGTGGACTACTCTGTTGGATATTAGACAAATCTTTCTTGTTGATTGGTTGTAATGATTATCACATCTTTGTGGAATATTCCACTGAATGTTAGATAAATCCTGCTTGGTTTTGTGTGTATCTACTAGGGTGATAGTATTACTTCTCTCTTAGAGGCTCACTGTCGTTTCTCCCTCCACAGTAGAATAACCTTGACATGCTTACAACTGAACACTCACTAGGCACACTCACTTGATTTTTGAACGCACATTTGCATTCCTCTCTCTTGCTAATAGTTAGAGCCAAGGAAAATCTATAAGAATAAATGGAAACTAGGATGATACTCTAGATGGGGCTCCTATTCAAAATGGTGGGAGGTCTAATTTGGACTTCACATTGGGGAGACCCCCTTAGTTGACGAATTTCCAGTACTATCGATTAAATGGCGCTAGAAGGAGGCCCAAATGACAGGTTGTTATTGTTGAGTTTGTTTTGAATCTCTTATCATAAATGGATAACCCTAAAATCATACTCCCGAGGTTTTTTTCCAACCTATCCCCTAGTAAACTGTTAATCCCTGATGAGCCTCTTTATCACTTTTCTAAATTGAATTTTAATGGCGAGGATGGAACACCCATAATCCACCACATCTCTAATTTTCTTAAATTTTGTGAACGTTATGAAATCAATGATGAAGATTTTTCTTGTGTGGAGTTCTTCCTCACCCTTGAAGGTTGTCTTAATTGATGGTGTCATACCTTACCATCTGCTTCAATCCATTATTTTTATCATTTCCTTGAGGGGCTTTATCATGCCTTCGATAGCTGTGATTACCGAGATTCTCTTAGAAGAATCAATCAGCTAATAATGAAGCCTAATGAATCAATTGAGGATTTCTCTGATCGATTCCACCACATTTGTTATGAATTTCCTGAAGAAGACATGGATTGGTATTTTTTTAACCAAAAATTTGAGCATTTGGTTCATATCTCTCTGCACGGTGAATCTAAACCTCGTAATGTGTCTACTTCCCCAACTCTTGTAAATCATGAGACACCTCTAATTTCAGGGGAGGAATCTATGATTCCTTTTTTTCCTTGTCCTCCTGTGGTTGGGAAAAGTATCCAATACAGAATGACCCTATCCCACTCTAAGGATGATAGTACCTCAGCAACAATCAAAGCAAAGCTATTCAAGATTACTTCTTTATGAGATGAGAAAGAGAAGAGAAAAGGGATCCACTAACCGTTATATTCCGCTAATGGTTGATCCAATCTTCCCTCTTTGCTGCTTGCTCCTAGCTCCTTGCTCTTTCACCGGCCCAACTACACAAAGATCCTGTAAAAGCACAAAGAAAGGAAACTACAAGAAGCATACATCCATAACTGATTCAAGGATTAGAATAAATCAAATATAAAAGCATCAATTCACCATAGAGATACATGCATATAGAAGAACCTCAAATACTTTATTAATAGAAGAAGTAAAGTTCTGAGAGTGTTACAACCATAATAGGCCCAATCCAGCAACACCTCCCAGCAGAAAGAAATCTCCTCTTCACCTCCTTCAAAGCAATCACCCAATAGTTCTATACTCAAACCAACATCACTTCCTTACTTGCACAAAATTCCAGCCTCCCTAGACCTCATGAGAGAGCTCTATATATAGGAGTTTTGGAGAAAGGATGAGTCAGCTTGAGGCTGGCATGAAGCTGACTAGTGTCCTCTCCCACTTCAGTTATACTTCAGTTCTTGAGTCCACTTGGAGTTTCTTGCTTCCACTTGGAGATCTAGATCCTCTTACTCATCACAAGGCGAATTCCGTGATCCAAGTGTCATTTTGGAAGCTTCCTGGGCATTTGACACCTTGCAGAATGACTGTGCCACTTGGCCAATCTCGCCCAGCGCAGGTAGCCTTCATTGCTTTTGACATTCAGCGTAGGTACAGAGTGGAGCAGTTGACATTCAGCGCAGATGCTTAGTGGAGCAGCTGACATGATCCAGAAATAGCTTGTTTTTGAGTGTTTTCAGGTGGAGAACTGATTTTCAGTGCTGTGGTTTGCTGACCTTGTTCCTCTAGGGGTAGGAACAACATGTTTAGGGACTTTGGATCCCTCAGATTATCGACATTTCATGCTTCATGCTGTAAGGCACAAAAATGTCTATAACAGTTGCCCCCTAAAGTATGAGGTCGTTTATCGGGTGAAATGCTTTATCAGGAGGATCCGAAGTTCACTCAATCGCTAAGAGGTGCCCTGTAATAAAATACAATACAATACATTATTTTTTCATTCTGCTTTCATGATCTAGCTGAGGCGGGCATTCCCATGCTCAGCTTTATAAATTCATTTTGGTACATAGAACAGACGATCGTCTGATGGTAGACTGATAATTCTCTGCAGAAATTATCATCCTTTGAGTAGGATGATCATCTGTTGCAATGATGTACATAACAAATGTCTTTATATCCTGAATATATATGTCGCAGCCCGGATGGATGAAACTAGATCCGGGGTCTTCAAACTCGTTCGATCTTCACTCTAAGTACAAGTCGATCCATGTGAGAATTGCGCTGAAGTCGAACATGGAAAGACATCGCTTGATTACCGGTCAATAATGTAAACCGTTAACAAGCGCGAGAGGAATCACCAATAATGACAATGACCCTCAAGGTACTGCAGTACAATTCACGTGGTGTGAATAAAGGACTTGGCGTCGAACACCACGCAAAATCTTCTGGTCGAAGGTCATTGATGTATACCTGTCGCCGGAAGTGAGAAACTTGCCATTGAGGCATGCAAGCTTCAAAGTACTGGGGGGGGTTGTTCCTAGATCAACTTCTTGGCTAATGAGCTGAAGTCGACAAGAAGCGATCCGTCAAAGGAGGGCCTTAATCAATCCCACATCAATGACACGGAACGGAGCTAATGATTTTAGTGGAGGCGAAAACAATCTGTGAAATATGATTCAGGGTGGCGATCATGGGTGGATGAAGGATAATGTATGGCAGTGGATGGGACACGGTTGACTCTTTCTGAACACACCTCTTGAACATATAACGACACTGATGTGATGGATCGGTAGCATTACCCCAAATGTGGATGGTTTGGCGAGGACCATGGTGATGAGACCGGTGAATGAAACAACCCAACCCGATGTGATACGGAGGAAAAAGTGTCATGTTCAAGAGCGACTTGCTACCATTAAAGCTTTGAGGTTCTCCCAATTTTTCCCCAGTCATTTCTGACCAGTACCTCTTTATTTTTGTCAAGCTTGAGGAGGATAACATATGCTTGTTCTATAACCTGCCCTTCGGGCAAGCCCATCGCTATGTTTTAACGAGCCTAGCGATAGGGAAACTCGTTCTCGTCTAAAGACAAGTTTGTCGCTATTTAATCATTTTAACGAGTCTAACGACAAGGAAAACTCGGTCCTTTTCATTTTAGAGAGTCTGAAAAGGTACAGAAAGTTAACTCCAAAATTCCTTTTTCGTCATCTAATCCCTTAAGTCCGAAAAAGTATAAAACAATACAGAAGGGATGAGTTTTCGGTTACTTTAACGAGCCGAATAAAACAAGCGCTCGACCTTTTTGTGTAATAATCCCTCAGGTCCAAAAAGATTAAAATCTAGAGGAGGGATAGCTCTTCCGGTCATTTTAACGAGCTGGAAGGCCAAAACTCGGCAAACTTTTCATATTTTACGAGTCAGATGAAAAGATCTCAAAGAAGACTCATCTTTTGAGGAACGAGTGATAAACAGGGATAGCAGCAGATTCCAGGTACAGGTTGGAATTTTCCAATCACGGCAGTGTCACAAGGATGGCTAAGTGAAATCACTCTTCGCAGCTGTTCCTCAAAATAGGTAAACAATCATATGGAGGTGAACGATTGGCCAAATGGAATGGAGGTGGCGGGTGCAAACACGACCAAGGCTTTTTATGGCTAATAAATTTACGGTCACAATGGTTATTTACCGGAATAGGTTCATTTTTTAATGAGCTTGAACTCTGGAGGAAACTCTTGCTCGAAAGCTTATGTTTATTTTTTAACGAGCATGAACTATGACGCTAAAACAGCTCGGATCTCGCTTTTCTATTTTTTAACGAGCATAAATTCCGCGGTAAAACTGCTCGATAATACCAGTCATAAGATAAGAAATGTCTCCTACAAGATTCCAATTTTTATAGAGCTTGCACCTCACATAAGCTATGCTCTCTCTTTTGGAAAATTTTGACCTTTGCCCCACATCCTTTCTTTATGCAAGTTTGGAAACGACTAATCCAAAAAACAGATAAATAACCGCTCTTTGCTTGCACTCCAAAAGGTTCGCATGCCCCCAGGTATAAAGTACAATTTCAAGGCTGCCCCTACTTATCCTTCAAAACATTTGTTTTGATGGGTGAGGCTTGCCTCTTTCAGGTTATCCAAAAAATGGTTTTATTTGCTGCCGCAAATGAAACTCTTTCTTCAGCGATGTCTATCATTAGGTTACTCAAAGATGGTTACAATTTGTTGCAGCAAAGGAATCTCTTTCTTTGGAGGCTACCCCTACTTATCCTTCAAAACATTTGTTTTAATGGGTGAGGCTTGCCTTTTTACCCAAAGATGGTTACAATTTGCTACCGCAAAGGAATCTCTTTCTTTGGTATTACCTACCTATTTAGAAAAAGGTGAATGACTAGAAATCATCAAACACATAACTTTGACAAAAGAATCTTATTCTAGAACAACCCTCTCTTCCTTTTTCGGACGGGGTACAGACTAGTCATATTCTTTCGCGGAAATTCTACCTTATACCCAGGGTTTCCTCTGCCCGAAGCAGACCAGGATGCATGCCCCCTGGGTTCCAGTCCCATCTTTCCGAATCACTCGCATTCATCGGGAAGGAGGACTGGGGGTGGAGACATTTCTTGGGTGAATAGACCATTCAGGGTTGGTATTTGACTATTTGTGATGCCTTATCCCGGGAATGAAAGTTGGTCTACGAGCTTGACCATTCTTCCTTCGTGTGGAAAACGCATTACTCTAAAGAGTGAGGAGACTATAGCTCCCATGCAATATATATAGTCTCGTCCAAGGAGTAGGTTATAATCCAAGGGTCCTTGAACGACCATCACGTTCATTTGAACGGTCTTCCCTTTCAATGTAACAGGTACATTGGGAAGGATCCCTAATGGTCGACTGGTTCCTTTATCAAAACCCAAGAGATTTCTTATCTCAGGCAAAAGCTCTGGGGAACCCAGCGCTTTACAAGCAATAGAGGAAAGGATACTCACAGATGCCCCTTCATCAATGATAGTTCCAGCCATTACCATTCTATAGATTTGGACTATGATTCTGAATGGTATACTGGCTGGTAACCGGGGTCTGCCTAGTTGGTTCCAATCAAAGGACACAACCAGGTTGCTTGGTGGTGGGACCGCATACACGGCCGGATACGACCCTGACGATGTTCCTTCCTGCAATAAAGGAATGGGCACATTTCCCTGATGCTCATCAGAATTTGTGTTGATGAAAAGAATCTGGATGGTGTCATCCTTTTTCTCTTCAGTGAGGGTGTCACTTGAAGATGAATCTTTAGTGACGGTGTCATTTGACGATGAAACCTCTGAAGGAAGAACCGGGTCAACTGCCGTATCGACCTTTAGACTTTCGTCTGGTCTGGATTCAGTAGGTTCATTTTCAATGACTGACGCTTCAGCTGATCATTTGAGCAGGCCAGCTGTATTTTCAACCAACGAAGGACTTGGCACGAGTTTTTTGTATCCAGGAGGAAGTATTACCGGTGAAACCGGACGATCTTCCAAAACTCTCTTCGCCTCGTCTAAGAAGGGACAACGGTGGATGGCGTGACTGCCTTCACACAGTCTGCAGGGGGATCTTGCTCCCCCTCTTTGTCTTGAACCTTCACTTTCGCTGGTTGACGGTAAGCAATCAACATGGCTATCAGAGGTTGATGCTCCCGAATTGTGCAGACGAGGCGACCAGTCCCTTAGTATCCGGGGAATACAGGGACAATCTCTATGGAAGTGGTCTCCTCGACATATGACACATGGCGATTTAGGCCCGGTCTGTGTTGTGTGTGGGTTTTTGTCAGATGTCTTTTGCTTGCCCCCAGTCGCCTTAGGTTCCTTCTTCTTCTTCTCCTTCTTCTCCGTGGGAGCTCGGCTTTTGCCGGCTTTACCCTGTGAAGATGAAGGATTGGAGGAAGAGTTATAAGAAGTAGAAGGTTGGTGGGCAGCTCTAGACTGGTCTAACTGTTGACTCGACTGTTCAGGAACCATGGTGGTCTGAACTACATTAGTTGAGAAAAGCCAAATAGGCAGGCCAATTGTCAGTCCTGGAAGCGACAATGTGGCCATGTGGGGCGCACCAACTTCTCCCCAAGAGGAGAATGGACTAGGATTTCCATCATGTGGAGTTCCTTGGTTCGGGCGTTCCATGTTCTCAACTTAAGATCAACGTGGGAATAGGAGGTGATTATGTTCCGTTTAAAATAAATTTTATAACGACGCTTAGACACAACTTGCTTTTTCACTTTTTAAGAGTCGAGAAAAAGCTAAAGATGACTCTAGTCTCCTTCGATGTTTTAACGAGCCCGAAGTGACAAATGCTCGGATGGACTTTTTCAGTTATAGAGTTTGAAAAAGGCCAAAAGAAACTGCTCTGGAGTTCTAGGCAGAGGGTGTGCCAAACTTTTCGCAAAACCACAGAATACGTTTTACGGTACGAGTGGTCGATCTTCGTGAATGCTGTGTTCACTGCATTGCGATCAGTAGGGCGGCCGACACGGTTTCCTATTGGATAAAGGCTTATTCCTATAGGGGTCTCCCAATATATACGCGACGGTACGTGGGAGCACAAGTCCGTATTGATACTTATCGCTTCACCGTGGAGGAATCACCCAACCACTCAACGCTAAGATATCACGTTTAACGACGCCGGAACACGTCTCTAGCTTAGACCTCTATGTGTTTGCGTTATGTTTCAATGCGTTGTTATGTAAATTCAATTTATTTTAAGGTTGATCTTGTTTAGCAGTTTGCCTTTATGGATCACCACGAGATGTATGATAACACTCCTAAATGCAGTCTAAGATGATAAGCAAGCTTTTCAATCTTTCAACTTTGAAAACCTTAACTACTGAGGGAAAAGAAAGATAACACCTTTTTCACACAGATCATAGAGCACACACTAATGCATTTTCCTTAAATCAACATGCAGACTGTCATAATGTATATGCACAATGCAAGTATTTCTTTTCTCTTTCTTAATGTTGGTGCAATACAAAAAGAAAGTTGTTGTATAATTTTGAATTCAATTTCAAGTGAAAGCAAACAAGCTTGTCCAAAATCAAAAGACACCTTAAGATTTACTTGTTTCGACACTAGAAATATATAAATTCAAACCAAATGACGAAAGCAAAAGCTCAATCAGCTATGAACATCAAACAAACTAACTCTTAAGATCAAAACGACACTTTATCACAGGTCTAGATCTAAGAGGCCACAGCAAGACTAGTTCACTTTCGTTATGGGAAACTGTAAATGTACAAGAAATACACAAAGAACAAACACAGTTTCTTTATACAACCGAGGCGGAATAGTGACAAGGAAAGTTGGTTTCAGATAGGCACACTGACTGGTAACAAACAACAAAAACAAGAGTGAAAACAGGGCAAGAAACAGCAGGAAACCCCAGCAGCAAAAGGCAGGACTGGTCCAGCGCAGGTGGAACACTGCCTGTTTGACCTTCAGCGTAGGTAGCCCCTTCGGGAACTGCGCTGAAATGCAAACAGCCTTTGTACAGCCTGCACTGAAGAACGAAACTTTCGTTGCTGGTGGTTTCCGGGTCACAGATTGCTCAAAAATTCACAGTTTTTGCTCAAATCAGAAGCTATCAGTCAAGGACACACTAAGGGATGACAAGGAGGATGAAAAGCTATCACTAAGAGCTTATTAGAGTCCTTGTGGATCAGCTCTTCAAATCATAAACTTGCCCAGAAACTGAGCTAGAGTAGCTGCCCTCTACTTTGCATTTGAAAGATTCAAACACAGTTCGATTCGGTACTCCCTTTGTTTATGAAATGAATAGAAAAAACACAAACAACCAACAAGATACGATCCCCAGTGGAGTCGCCAATTTGTTGTTGGGAAAAGTATCCAATACGGAATGACCCTATCCCACTCTAAGGGTGATAGTACCTCAGCAACAATCAAAGCAAAGCTATTCAAGATTACTTCTTTATGAGATGAGAAAGAGAAGAGAAAAGGGATCCACTAACCATTATCTTCCGCTAATGGTTGATCCAATCTTCCCTCTTTGCTGCTTGCTCCTAGCTCCTTGCTCTTTCACCGGCCCAGCTACACAAAGATCCTGTAAAAGCACAAAGAAAGGAAACTACAAGAAGCATACATCCATAACTGATTCAAGGATTAGAATAAATCAAATATACAAGCATCAATTCACCATAGAGATACATGCATATAGAAGAACCTCAAATACTTTATTAATAGAAGAAGTAAAGTTCTGAGAGTGTTACAACCATAATAGGCCCAATCCAGCAACACCTCCCAGCAGAAAGAAATCTCCTCTTCACCTCCTTCAAAGCAATCACCCAATAGTTCTATACTCAAACCAACAGCACTTCCTTACTTGCACAAAATTCCAGCCTCCCTAGACCTCATGAGAGAGCTATATATATATAGGAGTTTTGGAGAAAGGATGAGTCAGCTTGAGGCTGGCATGAAGCTGACTAGTGTCCTCTCCCACTTCAGTTATACTTCAGTTCTTGAGTCCACTTGGAGTTTCTTGCTTCCACTTGGAGATCTAGATCCTCTTACTCATCACAAGGCGAATTCTGTGATCCAAGTGTCATTTTGGAAGCTTCCTGGGCATTTGACACCTTGCAGAATGATTGTGCCACTTGGCCAATCTCGCCCAGCGCAGGTAGCCTTCATTGCTTTTGACATTCAGCGCAGGTACAGAGTGGAGCAGTTGACATTCAGCGCAGATGCTCAGTGGAGCAGCTGACATGATCCAAAAATAGCTTGTTTTTGAGTGTTTTCAGGTGGAGAACTGATTTTCAGTGCTGTGGTTTGCTGACCTTGTTCCTCTAGGGGTAGGAACAACATGTTTAGGGACTTTGGATCCCTCAGATTATCGACATTTCATGCTTCATGATGTAAGGCACAAAAATGTCTATAACACCTCCTCCCTTTTTAGTTCCGATGTGGGTGCCTCCTTTGCAATGATAATAAATTTGGGAGATCCTCCAATCAAATTCATAATCCATCTTCTCATTTGTCTTCTACTTTTCATGACTCATATTCAATGGAGGAAATCCTAGAATGGTTCATGAAGCCCATGGTGAAGACTAACTCCTCCATTCCGCAATATGATGTTACTATTCAAAGCTCTAGTCTCCAGTCTGATATGGATTTATTTTATCCTCTATCATCTACATGCCATGACTCTTTGTGTCGTGATCAGGCCAATCAATCATCTCCACCAGCTAGTTTTTCTCACTCTCTTGATTTTTCGAGTTGTTGGATCAAATTGTGATCATATACAAGGAAATAACATTACACAAGTATAGGAGCAGGAATGTGAAGATGCTTTCAATATTTCCTCTTTTTCAAAATATTCCATTTGAAGGTGATGCGCTTCCATTCTTAGTTGATTTTAAATCTCCTAATTTAGGTAGTGAATAAAATGCAATCAATTATTTCAATCAATTCGTAGCCTTGGGAAAAAAAATTCCAATAACAATGACTTTGTTGATGTCTGCATTCATGAATTCCTAGGTGCATCATATGATCTTCTATTTTCTCACAAATAAATTACTTTATATCTAGAATCTGATTTGATCAAAGAAGATGTCCTTATTGAAACTTCCTCTTCATCCCACTATCCCTTGTTCTCTATCATTTTCTATGCATCTACTTGTGATGGAGATACTCCATGCTCTACAAGTTTTTCATCTAATGAGTTAACTTCTCAATTGACACAAGGTGCTGAGATTATCCATGATGAAAATGAAAATAGTCAAATCATTTAGTACTCTTTCCATCCCTCATTATCTCTTCTCTTGCATGAAGACAATTCTCCAAACCATCTTGCTCATCAAATTTCTCTGATTCATACATCTTCATATTTGCGATCAAATCAATCTATCAACTTGAGTAATCTAGTTGTTGAAGTTAAAAAATAGAGTCAAGCCAGTGACAGAGATGGATGCCATGCAATGAGGAGTGGTCTTATTGAAACTAGAGGTAGTAGCTATCCTCACACCATACATGATCTAGTTCAATCTTCAGGATGTGTTTTTACAATCCTTGAAATTTCTGGGACTTGTTGGGAATTCGAGGCACTTTAACATTTGTTGATGGTTATGTCAGGATATCGCAACTCTGATAAGCACGCAGAACTAATTTAGATATGGTTTCTCTCACACAATCCTTCTCTTTTCATGGTTTCACTCGATGTAAATCTCTTTTTGAAAGATGTTTGGTATCTCAGATGTAATCTTTCAAACTTTTGAGATTTGGTTTCTGATCGAATTCAAGAATATTCTTCAATTGATCCATCTTCATGAAAATATCTCGCATCAAACCTAGGTTTGGAATGTGTATCTCTCATAAAGTCATGGAATTGCAAAGTTGATCATTTCAAAGACTATCTTTGGCCGAAGGGATCATGCCTATCAGATTCATTTCTTAATAATCAGCTCCTAATTTTTCTTGTGAATGTTGTATTGCAAACATTTCCCTTCATCACACCTAAAATCCTCTTGAGTGATAATGAATGCACGAGTTATCATGTGAATCAAATTATTCTATGTTCACTATGTCCTAACTAGTCTCATGTGTTTGTTGTGTTGGCATCCCTTTTAAATTATTTCGATGATTACGATGTGTGTACAGTTTGTCACCAGTTATAGGAAATTGGTTTGTCCCATTCGGCTTGTGAGGAATTTGGTTCGATTGTTTAGAGCATTCGTATAGTTGTTCAAATTTATTTATCTTGATTAACTACTAACTGGGAATCTGATTCTTTAATATTTCCATCTAGTCATAATATTAAATGTCATTCATTTTATCATTTTCCCACTAGTTTATTTGATAACAGCTGTTTTACATCAATTAGTATTTATGGTTTATCTCACCATTCAGACACTTGTTCAACAATTGAGGAACTTCTGCCTTCACTAATGTTTATGTCAGGTCCTCATTATCTTAACAAACCTTCTGAATATGATTAGATCTATTTTCCCTCACAAGATTCTCATCCTGATCTCACAATTTTAATTGAAGATTCAGTATTTCAAAGTTTTCAAGATTTTCAAGAGGATTATTCCTAATTTGAGGATCTAATCATTAAATGGTTGGAGAAATATTACTTGGAAAGCTTCATTGCAAAGAACAATTTTTGGCCTTTTCTCATGCTTTCTAAGCAGGATGACATAGAAGAAGTTGCATTTGCAAGAAGTCTTTGAGGTTTGTATGATTATGGATTCCATCGAAAAGGTAATAATGTGAATTGAATAAAAGTAATGGTTGTGACACATCTTTTTGCCCAAAGGAAGGACCTTTATTTTTTTGTGAAAGTTCTTCAAGCTCTCATCTTCTCTCCTGCACATTACTTTATATCTATTTTAATCGATCACATCTTTTTTATTGCAGGCCAAGAACAATTAGGGTGGCTACATTGGAAATTTCATTATACGTGACCCTGACCTTCTATTTGGTTAGGTTAGTAGTAGGTCTAGTCTCATTTTAGTTTACCCACAAATTCATCCTGCATTCGTTTCCTATAGTTTGTCTTGTGTTTTCTCGTTTTGGTTTCGCATCATGTTTTGGTTTAGCCACTTTCTGTCTTGTCTTCTGGTTTTGTTTCCTTGTTATGGGTTGTCTTTCCTTTCATTTTATGAGACCTTACATGAAAATTCTATGTGGGCTCAAAAAGGGAATGTGGTAAAATAGAAAAGGAATTTGTGACACTACAAAATTTAGCTAACTCTTTGTCCCTCTTCCTTGTCTTGGTTACATCTTTTGGTCAATGATGTTCCAACGAAAAATATGATCCTTGCGTTAAAAAATCCTTGTGTCAAACCATGATCTCCATTTATATTATGGAAACCTCATGCCTACACTTGGATTTTTATGTTTCGGTTATTTTAGGTTGATCCAACCAAGTAAAGAAGGACAAGGTGAAATATAAACGAGCAAAAATATCAGCAGTCTTATATATGCTTCTTTTAAGGGCAACCTCTTCTTCTCTGAATAAGTCAGGATACCTCTTCCACCCATAAATGAATAAGTGCCTATGCATAGTCCTATTTAAATATATAAATAAAGGTGAAATAAGAGAAAGGCTTCCTGTGCAGAGAGGTGAAGCAAGCAACTCCATTGGGGTACTGTCTAGGCTCGCTAGCAGCAGAGCAATATTTGTGTTCCTGTAGTGGCTCTTCTAGGTTACTCTACAAACCCACTAGCAATGAAGCAACACTAGAGATAATATATATCTATATATATATATATATATATATATATATATATCTATATATATATATATATATATATATATATATATATATATATATATATATATATATATATATATATAGATATATATATATAGATATAGATATATATATATATATACTCTAAAAATATAAATCTCACAAACTCCATTACCCTATCTTGATTTGAAACATTGTGTGATTGTTGATCTTATGTTTATGTTTAACCGAGTAAAGGAATCAAGGGGACTATGTTTTTGCATGGGGTAAGTGAGGAAGCCATGGTAATCTAAATGGTGAATTAGTGCTTCCTAAAGAACTAGACCTTACATGAACGAATTGACCAAGGAAGAGAATTTGGATTTCTTCCAGTTTTTCGCCGAGAGTTGTTGTTGCGAAAACACCCTCCAAAATTTTTCCTACACACAAATTTTGGAGCCTACTTTGGATCTTGTGATTGATCATTACATAGTCATTTCTTGGTTAGTTGATCCTTTTGATACCCCTTCTTGGATTGGAAGTGTCAAGGGTACTTTATCACACATGCTCAATCCATAAAAAATTCATGAGCACATTCTTTTACGCAAGCTTGAACAAGCATAGCACGGTTCATTAAGATTATGCATGTGCAATGTCCAATCCACGTCAATAGTCAGTGCACACTGACATCAACAGTTCTCACTTCTAGTTGCATTTGTACTTCTATGTTTGGTGAGTTTTGCAAATTGTCGCTTTCATGCACCTTGTTTTCACAAGTGTTGCTTTCATGTTCTCGGTCATCGCTTTTTCTTTCTTTCACTCTAATTAGTGTCATTTTCATGTTATCTTCACTCTAGCATGTGTCGTTTTCACTGTCATTCACATATCGCAAGTGTTGTTTGCACTTTAGCACTTATCATCTTCTAGCATGTTAAGTGTCGTACGATGTACATAAGATTGTTTCGGTGGTTTCAAGAGGTTATCCTTGTGTAAATGAGTCTATCTTACCAGGTAAACCTCTGCTGCACTCATTTCAAAAATTTTAAGCATTGTTGCACAAGTGTTGTCACAATCATCGCAAAGTGTATCTTTAGTGTCGCAATTGTCATAAGTTGTCATAATTTTTTTCACGCTGAGTGAAGTAGGTTGTTAATGTGCTCAGGATTATCTATGTTGTGCTTTCAAGAACTCTAAGTGTGTGATCACAGTCAAGTCCTATCACTATTCACATCACTTTAACTAATCCCACACTTAGCCAAATTTCAGAAAATTCCCAGCAACTCAACCTCATCTGGCTTTCCTAAACTGTGCATCACGTAGTACTAGCCTTTAAGATGCAACCTTGCCTCTTGACATTGTGCAATGGGTAGTTCTTGCCTTCTAGGACTATGCATTGTGCAGTCTCAGTGCTCAAGCCCGAGCCTTGGCCTCCAAAATTATGAAATTCAGCCCTCCATCCTGGCCCCAACTACGCACTGTGTAGTCTTTGAGATCGATCCCACACCCTGAGATCTTTAACTGCGTAACTATGAAATCACCAGGTCTTCTCTACCTCCCAGAACTGTACAGTTGACAGAAACAGTACAAAACCCTACAACATAACTCACTAACCCTCAAAACTGTGCAATATGCCTGCATAGTGATCTGAATGGGAAAGTTAGTGTTTGTTGTGCTAAATTCAAATTTAGAATAGTAAACAAAGTGCTTGAGGATTATGAGGTAAATTTCAAGTTTTACATGAGTTTTTATGTCCTTATATGTAATGCATGAGCTTAAAACATGAATTAAAAAAAAAAATTGAACAATAGCATAACAATAATACACTCAGCGATTGATAAAGGAGTTCACCCCTCCTGGGCTACGTCTCCTTGGTCCAGCTTCCAATGGATTTACCCAATCTCACTATGCTCAAAATACTTGAGTGATAAAGAGTACATAAAGTGTGCTAGCCAAAAGAGTGGCTAGTTTCCCCTTCAAGGAAACATTCTCCTACAAATAAATATCACTCTAAAAACATGAAAACCTACAGTCAGTCATGAAACAATCAACAATCAAATCATTCTCAAATCAAGACCCCATACTCCATCTGACAATGAGCATAACAAGTACAACAATTCACTTGAAGTACTAAAAGAGAACTTTCCTCAAAGAAATAATGAGAAAAGAGAAACATGAGATACACCATAGATGTCTCAACTACTGCAGAAAACATATGAAGGCTATAAAACCCCTACAAGGTCCTCTCCATTCTCAAAATCCTTCAAAAACTTATTCAACCCACTAGTTGATCCTACCACCCATAGAATCAAACTTGAAAAATTTCTCTTCATAAGTGCTACAGTGGCTATAAAACCTATTCCATTATATTTATAAGACCCAAAAACCCCTAAGAAGACTCTTTCTCAGCTCAATTTGGATAAAAAATCCAAATGCTATGAGCTTCCCAAGTTTTTCTCCTAGTCAACCCACAAATTCGCCATGTCCGGCCAACTATCCTACAATTTCGCCCCATTTTTAGCTAACAAAGCAACAACTTGGCACAATTCTGGTACAATTAATCGGATGATTAAATTCGCCATTAACTCATGTTTGCGCCCTCCTGGTCATATGGCCACTCCATGTGACCTAGGGCTAGCCCTCGTCGTTTAACTCCCTCTGAGTCGACCCTTGGTCTCAGCTTATGGTTGCATGGTGTATTTAATTAAGGTTTGAGAGATGGGGCTAAGCCCTAGCCCCTGGTCCTTGTGGGCACGGTGATCAAGGTTGGGGCTAACCCTCAGGCCCTTACCAAATCTTTACCCAACATTAAAGGTTAAATACGATTTGGGTGGGTCCTATACAGAAGGACTACTCGTGGTGTATTGGCAAATGCGGATTTTCGTTTGTGTGAGGTGCCATGATCGAATCCTATGGAGTGCAATTTAGACTCTTGACAAATTTTTGGTGGCCCCTATGCTACCACGTGGTGGCCTCCAGTTGGGCCACATGACATCATGTGGTTGGCCACCATGCCACCAATAAAATAGTGCCACATCAGCGCCAATCAATCCAATAAAATCTTGCCAAGTGGCATGACCCGATTGGTCCACCAAACTAGTCAACCAAGTCAACCATACCCAGTCATTGCCATGTTAGTAGTACGGATAGTAGACTGGACTGTCATTTTTTTGAAAAAATTTGCCTGTTTTAAAAAACGAATATAACTCATTTTCAGGAGCATATAATGTCTTTCAGGACGATAAGCACTACATGGTCATTTAAGTTCCACACCAATCTGACAACTTTGAATTTTGAGCAAATTTTTGAGCTCCGGATCACATAGTCTAGCCTGAACTTCTCATTGCATGGTCTCAAGGCTCAAGCCTCAGCCCTCAGCTCTTGCACTATGAAATTTCACAATCACCTGGGATCCTTTGTCTTCCATAACAGTGCAATGGAAAAACTTAGTGCTCAAGCCCTCAGCCTAGCTCCCAGAGCTCCCAAACTGCGTAATATTTTGCTCAATACAAGCCTGAACTGCTTCTTACACAATCCCAAGGCTCAAGCTTAACCCTTGACTGCCTGAGTTGCATAACTACATAGTCACTGATCCTCTCCCTCAGCCTACCACCCGACTCCCGCTTACTCAATGGATCATCATACAACATCTTAGACTAGGATTTTATCATACTAGTGTCATCTTGTAATGAGTTGATTGTAGATGTAGGAACTCTATCATGCTATGGAAAGATGATGTAAAATGAGATGGAGAATGAGGACATGCTAGAAGACACATAATAATATGAGAGATAAGATGATCATCAGACAAGAAGATAAAGGAACAATGGATTATAATAGAATACCAAAGATCAATACTGCATGAAGACTCCATCTGATTCACAACCCTTTGGAGGGTAGATATGAAGAACAAAGCATGTCTCTCATGAAGTTGAAGAATTGGATACATCTCTTATGGAAGATGGAAAGAAAGAAAAAGCAAGAAGGACAGGTTGGCACTGCCACACCATCATACAGTTTGTGTCATCAGTGTCATGTCATGTCCTCTCACGCTTCATCATGTGCCAAATCATTTTTGGATTATGTAATTCTATATTGGAAAATGTAATGTGAAGTGGAAGTCCAAGATTCATCTATGTCATATGAAGAGTCATGTAGCAATTTTAAAAGTCATGAGAAGTAAAACAATCATGAGGGTAGCCCAAGAGTGATAAAGGAGAAGAAGGATCACCCCATTTGTATGTGTGCACCTTTATTGTTCATGCAAAGGATTTTTTACATTGGCTCCTTCTAAAAGGCATTAAAGAGACAATTTAGCTCTTTTGGGGAGAAAGGAGTGTCTCTAACACTCCATTATTGGATCTTGTCGTGTTCATTGTATACATGTGTGTTGGCTTAGGGGGTCTTGGCCCAGGTTCAGAGTTAGCTTCACCAAACAAATCCCTACAATACTGGCCCTTTCAACATCAATCCATAGTGCGCAGACTGAAGTCTCACCGGAAGTAGTATGGGGGGATGCTAGAACCAAGTTTCTGCACCCAGAGATCAGTGTGATGTCCTTTTGGTGACCTAGATCTTCCTTTGTGCAGACCTCTATGCTCATGCATCCTATTTCTGTTACTTCCTTCAATCGGCCTGTAGACCTCTGTGAAGGTCTATGATTGGCTTTTGCGGACCTTGAATAGGTCAATTAGCTACTTACTGATTAAGTAAAGTTGTGCATCAATACTTCATTATTTTATAAAACCATCATTCATCACAGCATATAGTGCATTCATACATAACAAAAGTAAAGGGACTAAACACAGGAATTTCTGTAACAAACTTCTTTATTGATATTTAGCAAAGGTTTATAGACTCAAAACTTCCATGCTCACTCAACTACAAGGGTTCGTGCACTCAGCTGCAAACACTACTCTAGGCCTCTGCACACTCAGTTGCAGAGCCTTTCCCTCCTCTAAGAATTCTATCTCTGTGCTAAACTTCTTCGCTCATACCCATATACTTCTTCTTGCTTGCCTTAGACTCTCTAAGACACATCTATTTATAAAATCCCATGGTCCATGGACCATGTGTCGATCTTCAAAAGCTGACTCCAGTTACATAAAATAAGACTAAAACCCTTTTTCACTCTTAACTAGCTATGCGCTCCATGGCCACAATTTGCGGATACTTGATCCAGGTGGATATTGGTGGCCACCCAGCAATTCCACTTGGACCCCCACTATTGTTTCTTTCATATTTTTCAATTTCCTTAATTGTAGCACAACTTACTATTTTTAGCAATTTTTTGGGTCTTGAACTTCTGGAGCCATTTTGAGGCCCTAAACGACGTTTTTTGCGAAAACTATGAGCAACATGGGTCTATGGCTTGATGCTGCTCTTCTCAAAGTCGTAGTTTTGAGATAGATATTTCTAACGAGATATTGTGCGCGTCAAGCGGAGATCGTATGCCAAAGTTACAACCCCGGGAAGTTGATGTACCAATTTACCCAAACAGGGCCCACAGTTTGGCGTTTCATCTTCTAGGGTTAAGTTTTTGGGTGTTTAGGGTTTTCCATTGTTTCTCAACAATAAATAGGCCTTCAAGCCTCATTGTAACACAGTTCAAAGGCATGTAGCCACCACATCTCTTCTTAGAGATAAGCTACCATCGCCCTAGTTGGTTTATTTCCATTTTTGTTTATAAGCATATTTCAGTATTTTACATTAATGAAATGAAGTATTATTTCTGCTGCATCTCTGTGTTTATGGTTATCTCTATAATTTGTTGCATTCCTGTTTAAATTTGGATCAGTGATATCAGAGTGGGCTGCTTTTTCTTTGTTTTTCTTTGCATGTCCCTAACGAGGTCGAGATATAAAGAGTTATGGCTTGAGCTGGTCGAACCTTTGCAAGACCAGCCTCGCAAATCCCAGTGGCCTCCCATGGCAGATGAAAAGAAAGATGAGGGAGCAGGAGATCTTATCAAAATCTTGCTCGAAGAATCCCTCGAGCAATAAAGGAACACGATGATGGATAGCTTTGCCCAGATCCTTCAGTGGCTACCCAGGGGCCATGCATCGGCTTCCAACAACTACTCTGGAAAAGCCACACCGTTTAAGGTACAAGTTCATTTTGAAATCCCCATATTCGAGGGTCAGATAGATGCAGATGCCATCGATAAATGGTTAAATCTGCTAGAGGGTTATTTTTCTGTTCGTGATTTTTCCAATCGGGAAAAGATTATTTTTTCTCTTCTCGAAGTAGCCCCTAACATCAAGGACTAGTGGGAAATCTACTGTGAGCAGAAGGATGAAAGTACAGGCTCACTATTTTTAGCAACACCCACTTGGAATTCATTCCGAGATGCCATCAAGAAGTAGTACTACCCCGTTGGAAGCTATGACGATCAATACTTAAAGTGGACCACGCTGCGGTAGGGAAGGGACCAAGACGTGCCGAAGTTTACCAATATTTTCCATACCCTTCACACAAAGTTGGGTATCAAGGATTCAGAGCAGAATTTGATACTCAAATACTGCGACTGCCTGCACGAGTACATCCAGGAAGAAGTATAATTCTTTAACATCTCCTCACTCGGCACGGCATACCGATATGCCATCAACATCGAGCAAAAGTTTAAACAGAAGAAGCGAGCCTTTGGATCTGCGAATCTAAACCAAGGGAAAGGTGCCCCCAAACCGCAGAACAAAGGACAAAGCCAAGGCGGGGTGGAGCAAGACAACCCGCCAAAGCTGCAAGCAAATAACAGTGTCGCGAAGCTGAAAAAGGACACGGGAAAGTGGTGTGAGTTCCATAAGAGCTCCACTCACAACACATGTGAGTGTCGGGCCAAGCAGTCACTGGTGGTTGAGCTAAAGGTTTTAGAATTAGATGCATGTTCGAACTCTGAGTCATAACTCGACAAGGGGAATGACAAAGGGAAGCAAATTATCAATGCCGAGCCCAACGCCACCGTTGCCACCACGAAGATCCAGAAGGAGGAACCTGAAGATCCAAAGGAGGAGGAGCGTCTCTTCCACTCTTAGATGTGGGTAACGGGCTCCCCACTATAGTTCATTATCGACAGTGGAAGCCAAAAGAACCTCATTTCGGAAGAGGTCATGAAGCGGTTGGGCTTACCAACCACAGCACATCCACAACCATACACCATTGGGTGGCTTCACTAAGGATGGAATCTTTGCGTGAGCCCACAGTGTCACCTTCCATACAACATCAAGCCCTTCACGGATAAGGTATTGTATGACATTGCTCCCCTTGAAGTTTGTGATGTATTATTAGGATAGCCACACTTGTGGAAGTGACATGTTGTGTATGAATCAAGGCCCCATGCTGTTATTGTTACTTTGGGAAATAAGTTGTATAGGATACCAAAGGTAGCACCGCCTACCGCCATCTCTTTGGTTACTGCAAAATAATGCAGTAAGCTCATTTCCAAAATCGGAAAAAAAAATTCCTGATGATACGCCCTCGAGGAAAGAAGAAGACGGTGACCATGACCTCCAAACAAGGCCCCTCTGCACAACAACTACAGATGGACAAGGTCATGGAGGAGTACGAGGACATCTTCAACTCCCCCGCAGGGGTTCCTCTGCACTGTCAGGTCAATTACTCCATCGATCTGACCCCAGGTGCGTCACTGCCCAATGGACCAATCTATCGACACTCCGTTCTGGAGAACGATGAAATCAAGAGGTAGATTCGGGAGCTACTATAGAAAGGCCACATCCGTCCGAGTTCATCACCCTGTGGGAGCTCGATCGTGTTGGTACAAAACAAGGATGGGACTTGGAGACTCTATATTGACTATCAGGCGCAGAACAAGATCACTGTCTGTAATAGGTACCCGATCCCACGGATTGATGACCTCCTGGACCAACTGAAGGAGGGAAAATATTTCAGCAAGATCAATTTGAAGTTAGGATATCACCAGGTACCAATCAAACCCTTCGATGTGTGGAATAGTACCTTCAAAGCCGAGGAGGGCCTTTTCGAATGGTTGGCTATGCCTTTCGGATTGATGAACACTCCTGCAACCTTCACGAGGCTAATGGATGACATCTTGCGGCCATTCGCCAACTCATTTGTAGTGGTATACTTAGATGACATCCTGATCTTCAACTTATTGTAAATGAATTGAAATGAGGATTTAACATCTTGTTATAATTACAAGAACCTCCCACTCCAAAGCTTAACAAATATATGATCTAGCTTATGTTGACAATTATGGAATTAAGTACTTGAAACAGGTGTATGTCTTTGTTTTTTTTTAACTGTTTAAGTGCTTTAAATCGATTTTTTTCTACTGTTATTAAACACACATAATAGCCATATAATGCAGCAAATAAACATCAACATATAACAGCAAATTTAATCTAAGAGTTCACCCGAATGTCATGGGTTACATCTCCTTGAGCTTTTGTCATCTTGACTTGGCTCTTTGAGATTATGGAAAAGTTTATTTTACAAGTTCCACACTCAACTCCAAAGGTTACTAAATTGAACCAATGGTCTTAGAAAACCATCTATATCCATGTCATGGT
This sequence comes from Pinus tabuliformis, assembly GCA_031772625.1. NCBI lineage: Eukaryota > Viridiplantae > Streptophyta > Pinopsida > Pinales > Pinaceae > Pinus > Pinus tabuliformis. The sequence goes on from CM062818.1 coordinate 1,548,532,008, forward strand.
TTTCATCACTCTACAAATAGATCTAAGATCCCTTAAACTTGATTCCTTCAATCGGTGCATTGAGCTTCCTTGAGCATCTTAATGGCACTAAATCCTTCAGAATTCTTCAACTGTCTCTGAAACCTCTTCTTCTATCTCCAACACATATCAAACATCAACAATAAATTGTTCATTTTCTCAAAATGAGCACTGCATCCCCGATCTAGGCCTTCCTCCACGGTTGGAACTGGGTTTCCTAGAACTTACCTGTAGCATCTTGGCCTTTATAAGTCTTCAGATGCTTCTGTAAACCCTTGCAATGGATTCAGAAGGCTCATTACATTCAGGAATGACTATTGGTTCGCTGAGAACGAATACTGGTAGCTCCTGCAACTACCTCCAACCCCTGGTGACCCTGAGCTCCAAAATCTCCCTGGATGAAAATCTCCTTGAACATGGCTTCTTCCACTTCTCTAGATTGTTCCATTGGCTTTATAAGGCTTCAATTAGCCTATCTAGCCTCTTGTTTCACTCTCTTAGGTCGAAAACTGCTCCTGGAGTGCCTTTAGGCAGTTTCCCCTAGAGATCCTCCACTAATTTTGGCAAACTGCACTTAACTGTAGTTAAATTTGGAAAAATCCGCCTTTTTTAGTGCTCCGCCAAACTAACCATCAGAGCTAGCAGTTACTGTAACCATCTGGTGTGCATGTGAGCAATTAATCCGCCGACGGTTAGGGGATAAGACCGTTAAGGCTGGTGGTTTGTTGGCAAATGGCGGCATGTGAACGGTTGTCGGAGGACTGTTGGCGGTCCTAACCCACAAACCTATAACGGTTATAATATAAACATACACCACAACCATAGAATGTTAATAATCACCATCGAGTAGAGTTGGTAACGCGTCGTGCTAGCTTGCCAGAGGTCACGGGTTCGATTCTGTTGGACCCAGCAAAATTTTACAATACCATTCCAAGGCCACGTGGTGGCCTTCGGGCTGGCCATGTGTCGGCACCTGATTTTTCAGCCAAAAGGAATATTTCAGGGAATATTCCAAGTAATATTCCTTGGAATATTTTTTTTAATATTTTCAAAAAGTCAATTTATTCTTGGAAATTACAGTTTACTCGACTTTTCAAATTGCGATAACTCCTTCATACGGTGTCGGTTTTTCGAACCGTTCACGGTGCCAGAATTGAGAAGATGAGATATATCCAGTCACTCAGGTTCGACAGTCTTTCAAACACTTTGAAATTTGTGCTATCATTAAGGTTCTGGATCAATTTCTGATTAGTAAATAGGAACATATTTTATTGCTTGGAGAAGTGGAATCTTTACACATAGATTTTTCAATTCTCCCAGAAGTTCAATCTCTTCTGGGGTAGGCTAGAGTGGTTGGGTTAATCTCTCAGGAAAGGGTGGATTCACTTTAAGAATGCTTTCCTCTCTTCCATCCTCAACCTCCTAGGTGGAGATGGAGGTTGGTTATCTAGGAGAACTCTCCAAAATCTCAGGTTAATCTCCTGGATTTCCACAGCATAAGTTGGATATGATGTCTCTCCATTATATACTTGTTGAGCCTGTCTGTTGTTTGGGTTTAGATTTTTTGGGTAGCCATCTGGGGTTGCTTGGGTGGAGGAGAGTGTATCAGTTGTGGTTTAGTAGGTGGTGGAGGCTATAAGGCTGGAGAATTGTTGTATTGGGGCCTCCACCCCTGGGGCAGTGCATTCCATTGAGTTTGTGATGGAGCATATGGTTGAAATGACTGGCTGGCTGGCTGGTACTGATACTGAGATGCAAAGGACCAAGGAGTGGGTGTAGACTAGGAAGGATGAATGCACATCCGACAGGTTCTCCGAACACTGTGGCAACACAAGTTATGTGCCAATTTGGATAAATGCCCTTTTGGCATGACCCAGGTTCAGTATCTTGGATACATTATTGATGAACAGGGGGTGCATGTGGATCCAGCCAAGATCCAAGTCATTCGGGGTTGGCCATCTCCAACCACTCTAACAGAGCTCTGCAGCATTCTAGGTCTTGCCAACTTCTACTGTAGGTTTTTCTTGGGATTTTCCCATATCACTTGGCCCTTGAGTCAAGTCACCAAGGGAGGAGAAAAAGCAAAATTCTTTCGGTCTGAATCTCAACAGAAGGCATTCATAGAGTTGAAATATCGCCTCTTCTTGGCACCAGTGCTCGCATTACCAGACTTGCAACAACCATTTGAGGTCAAGATAGATGCCTCTGGCTATGCTGTTGGGGCAGTCCTTACTCAACACGGGCATCCAGTGGCATATCACAGTGAGACACTTTCAGACACAGTCTGGAAGTATCCCACTTATGAAAAAGAGATATATTCCATTGTGCAAGCATTCTGACAATGGAAGAATTACATTTTTGGGAAGGAAATGGTCATCCACACAGACTACCGATCCCTAAATTTCATACAGACCCAAGGGAAATTGCAGAATGATTGCCATCAGAAGTGGTCCACATACATGCAACAGTTCCATTTGAATATCAAGTATAAGAAGGGCAACACTAATAATGTTTCAGATTTCCTCAGTCGATCACCGATCATGGCGTTAACCACCATGCTCAACTCTTGTGGGCACGAGACTTCTGATTGGCCACTTCTCTACAAAAGCAACCCAGAATTCGACCACACATACCAGACACTCTTGGAGGGTCAACATGTTCTAGATTTTCACCTCCAAGATGCCTTGTTATTCCACCTGGGTCACGTTTGCATTCCTTCAAGCGAGTGTGCCAAGATGATTAGGGAAGCACACTACAACCGGGTTGCTGGGCATTTCAGGGTCGAGAAAATGGTGGCAGTACTGAAGAAGTATTTCTATTGGCCGAATCTTCGATAGGATATCGGGAAGTACATTAGATCATGCACTGTTTGTGCCATTGCCAAACCAACCATCAAGAAGAAAGGCCTTTATACACAACTGCCTACCCCTAGTCAACCTTGGGAATCCATCTCCATGGATTACATGTCAGGCCTTCCTTCCACTAAGCATGGAAATGACTGTGTTTTTGTGGTCGTCGACAGGTTCTCGAAGATGGCCATTATGGCAACTTGCAAGAAGAATATTATAGCAGAAGCCACTGCTAAACTCTTCTAGCGGTATCATACAGAGAAAAGTAACTTGGCCTTGCTTGCCGGCCAAGTCATCTCTTTCACTAGGCCTTACTTGCTTGCCGGCCAAGTGCCGTATCTCTGAGGATTTTATATTTTGCATTACTTATGAGATTATGTCATACCATATTTGTGATTCTTTTTGGGTGAAATCAATGTCATTCCAATGCAAGGTATTGTACCCTGGCCATTATGGCAACTTGCAAGAAGAATATTATAGCAGAAGCCACTGCTAAACTCTTCTTTGAATGAGTGTGGGTACACTTTGGGATCCCATAGTCTATCATCTCACATCAGGACAACAGGTTCCTCAGTACATTTTGGTCCAGTCTCTGGTCGATGCTGGACACCAAACTCACTAAGTCCACAGCCTTCCATCCTCAAACTGATGGCCAGAAAGAGGCTGTCAACAGGATGATCGTACACATTCTACGCATGTACAACTCAAAGAATCCACGCACATGGGATGAGAGCCTCCCCCATGTTCAGCACAGCTACAACCAGGCTCTCCACAGCTTGACTGGCCACAGCTCTTTTCAGGTGGGTTTTGGATCCCATTGATGTGGCCATGCCAGTTGCAAATACTCACACCTATTTAGCTTATGTCCAGTCCAAAACAGATAAGGAAAACAACTTCATTGAGCACATCCAACATATTCCCCAGTAGGTCCATGACATTCTGAAGAAATAAAATGCTAAGTACAAGCAGCGACATGATCAACATCGGGTGCCACACAAGTTTCAAGTGAGTGACAAAGTCTGGTTGCATTTGCAATAGGAACACCTTACCGGAGCCTATCAGAAACTCAGACCACTCCGATATGGTCCTTACACCATTACCAAGGCTATGGGAGACAATGAATTTGAGCTCAACATTCCCCCATTCCTTGGCCTACACCCAGTGTTCAATGTGAATTGCCTTCAGTCATACTTTCCACCATTACTAGACACATCCAACATTGTAGAATAGCTCACACCCAAAGAGTTAAATCTAGATTGCATGGAATAAGCTACAACTGATCGTATCATGGACACATAGATCAAGCACACTCGCTAGTAGAATATCCAACTGTATTGAGTTGTCAAAGTAGGCCAACTCCTTCACCAGGGCAAGTGGCTCACCAGGGACCAAGTTCAGTAGAAGTTTCCTCATCTCATGGAGGAACTCAATGCAATGGGGACTATTGCTTCCTAAGGGGGGAGGAATGATCTAGGTGGATATTAATGGCCACCTGCCAATTCCACTTGGACCCCCACCATTGTTTCTTTCAGCTTTTTCAGTTTCCTTAAGTGTAGCACAGTTTACTATTTTTAGTAGTTTTTCAGATCTTGAACTTCTGGAGTCGTTTTGAGGCCCTAAATGATGTTTTTTGGGAAAACTAGGAGCAACATGGGTCCATGGATTGATGTTTTCTTCCCTAATTTTTAGTTCTCAGATAGATCTTTCTAATGAGATATTTTGTGCATCAAACGGAGATCGTATGCCAAAGTTACGACCCTGGGAAGTTGATGTACCAATTTACCCAAACAGGGCCCATAGTTTGGCGTTTCATCTTCTAGGGTTAGGTTTTTGGATGTTTAGGGTTTTCCATTATTTCTCAATAATAAATAGGCCTTTGAGCCTCATTGTAACACAGTTCAGAGGCATGTATCCACCACATCTCTTCTTAGAGATAAGCTACCATCGCCCTAGCTGGTTTATTTCCATTTCTGTTTGTAAGCATATTTCTATATTTTACATTAATGAAATGAAGTATTATTTCCATTGCATATCTATTTTTATGGTTATCTTTGTAACTTGTTCCATTCCTGTTTAAATCTAGATCAAGACTTTACATCTTTTTACATCAAAACTTGGGCTTTTGCCCCAAAACTGACCAAGGGGACCCCATCCCAATAGGCCCCCAACACAAAGATCATGACTCACCCTCGACTCACTCAGCTGACACGAAGATCTTTCTATGAAGATCCCCCAGTTCCACCTGCACCACTACTACTTCAGTTGCGCTCTGCGTGGCTTCCTGCTTCACCTGTTCGACCAATTATTCTGTGGCTATTCCTTCGTTGTCCTGCTTGATATTCTGTTGCATAAGCTGCAAGTTCGCCATCTTTTCCTATATTTTGTTGGAGACTTGGTAGGCTTCTTCAAACCAAGGATCCCATCGCACCTTAAGGACTGCCTCTTTTTTCTACGTTGCTTCTACTTGTGTAAGGAGTTACTTCCCCTCCTGCAACTTGGTGAGGTGTTGCGCTATAGCCACAGAGCGCACCGCCACCCACACTCTGTCGTACTTCTACTAAAGCTCGCGGCTCTCCGTTTTTAATCTCTGCAAGTTGGGATCTTCCTACAAGGTCGTCACTACTTCCATGGCCTGCTCAAACAACATTGTGCAATCCACAACCACAACATCCATAGTGGCTATTGCATCCTTAACAACAGCTTCACACTATTACCTAACTTTTGGCTGGGTCGAAGGCTGTGACTTGAGCTCCAGTTCTGTGATTTGGAGGTTGATCTCGAACTGAGCTCAGGCACCTCTATCTTAGCATCACAGACACCCACTACAAGTTTCCTGACCTTTGCCTCAAAAGGCACCTCCTCCAGTATGTGCAACTCTGGTACTGTCCTGTAAGCTGCTGCAACCGTGGCCACCAGTTGGGCACTCTACACCTGGATCGTCTCCTTTTCCTTCAGGGCCTCCGTCTTTTCGATGAACATTTGCTCATTATTCACCTGATATTCACTTATTAGGCTGAGAGAGTGTTTCTCCTGTGCTCGTAACTCCGCTATCACACCTATCTGTAGCGTGTGAAGATACTCGTTGGGGAGCGTTACAAGGTTGAGGCTGATGTTTTTCAAAGTGCTCACGATGACCTTGTCGTCGATCGATTCCATGCCCAAGGACCCTTCTGGTAGCACGACTGCTTGAAGATCCATTGACCTGACCATCTCGGCAACCTAATTAGTCCCTAGTGCCAGGCTCATCTGTGTAGTGCTCACCTGCCCTGCGCCCACCTAGATCCTGTTGGTTTGGATCTGCAATTCACGTAGATCCTTTTGAAGAGTGCCTAGTGACTGCAGGTGCTTTTGTTCGAATTGCTGCAATAGTTTTGCTGTGGTGTCATTCACTTTATCTCTGATCTCATCGAGATCGCCTTCTATGAGCGTAATGGGATCGCGTAGTGGCTTCGTCGCTTTTGACTTCTTCCGGGGCCACTCCTTCTAGTGTTCCTTATACCGCTTCACTTGGAATGGGGTGCTCTTTCCTTCGTCCCTGCCACCACCCTACTCTAACTATTCTTCTTCTTCAATCTGGGAAGAAGGGGATTTACCGCTTCACTTGAAGCCACATTGTTCATGCTCAGCCTGCTACTTTACAGCGTGCTCCTTTTCCAGTTGGGCCTTCTCCTTGACCTCCTTCCTTCACTTCTCGGCCAACTGCTAGACCACCTGCTTTGTTGCCTCCTTCTTCTTCTTCTTTGCGCAACTCCCTGTGCCTTTGCTAGTACCCATAGCTAGATTAAACAAAGAGTGCCAATTTTCCATCTAGTGCTTGATGACTTCCTGGATGGCATCATCCATGGCAAGATAACGCAGATCAAACCACTTTAGTTACGGATCCTTTCATGCACTGATATACATGCGGTGAAAATCTGCATTGAACTATGTGTACTCTGATAACTGATCATACACAGTTAGGGAAAACTATGGCCACTATTTGATGGGCATGCGAATACTCGTCTCCATCAGGACCCAAAAAAAATTTGTCTCCGTGACCCACACGAAGTCCTTCGTGGCCCATAGGGAGGCAAACTAGGAAGCCTCCTGTAATCCTTTCTCCAAGGAGGAAACTGACTATCCTCCAGCAACTCCCAAGCAATTAGCACAATGGAGAGAAGCAACCATGCATAGTGGAAGGCCTTGCTCTCATCCTAAGCCTCGTGACAATTTGCAAGGAACTCGTTGCAAAGGTAGCGCAACTAATTAAATTGCGTTCCCTCCACACATTGTGCAGCTAATGAAATTACGGGTACCGGAACCTCGTCCGCACGGAATTTCCTCTTGACTTTACCAGCTAAGATCTATGTGGCTATTTGTACCATGGGGTCATTGATGGACGACATGATGGAGTACCTGCACAGCTTCTTGACTGGGTCAAATTTCTTCTTCATCTTTTCTGCCAAGTCGCGCTCACTGGTCTTTCCGCCAAACTCCTTGGCCAGATTCAAGCCTGAATATGGCAAGAGCATGATCTGATGGATCAACACATGCATGATGGGGATAGGTGTGCTTATGCATAAACACCCATCATGTACCAAAGTCAACATTTGCTTTATGCAGGTGATATTGATGTTGGAGCGGTGATAGTGGGGCACCCACAGCAGTTTCAGCAACCCTGATTGATTTACTCAATGAATCTACTCCATTGGCTCCAACGCAGTGACACCAAATTATTTATAATATACCTGCTTCATGTAGTTCTCTGTTGCGAGGAGGGGGAACCTCTCATGGTCCACCAAATCCCAGTCTTCCATTGTTAAATGGGGAATCTGCGCCAGGCGCGGGCCTTCAAAGGTGATGCTTTGTGGGAGCAGGGGCATATTAATGAGGAATTTCGTCGTGCCTAGGTCCTTAGTGACCTTCACCTTTCCCTTGCGTGGAGGGATATAATCTGGCAACTTGGAGATGGGCTCCACGCCCTCAGCATCTATATCCTCTGTGCCCTCTTCAACCTCTAAATCTACGACCTTCTCCTTATCCTTTGCTAGCAACTTATCTTTCTTCTGGGCCTGGGTAGTAGAGTGCTTTCTTGGTGATTCATGCACTGGCATTAGCCGCTTCTGCTTGTCTTTCTTCGGCTTGGGGTTTTCACGCACTAGTGTAGGCTTCGACCTATGCAACCTCGGTGCCATAGGCACAGGAGCTAGAGCCTCCATTCTCACAACTTCTGGAGCTACTCCTTCAGAGGCAACAGTTCCTCCAGTGCTTGCAGTCTCACCTGGTCCAGACATAGTGCTGAGAATAAACTGCTGGGTATCCTTAGGTAAAGTATCAAACACAGAGCTTGCGACCAAATCTGTGAAAAACTGAGGATTCATAAATGACGGACAGCACAGCTCAAAAATTCTAAGGATGCAAAGTGTTCTCTGCTAGACAGCCACACGTAATTTATAGGCGAATTTGAATTGAAATATGATCGTTCCCCCCAAAATTCATTCATAAATGTCAATTTAGCAGCAAAATTCAAAGATTTTAGCCTTAAATTCCGACCCCCCACTCCCCTTAACTGTCTACTGACTGTCAAATCATGAACAGTGACTATAACAGTCATTTTTTGGTCATGTTGCGCGGTATCTCCCCTCATAGTGCAGCTCCCTTCGTCCACCTTCTGATACTGTGACATCACCCTTTTTTGCGTAGCCCCTCTGTCACATAGTTCCACCGACCGGGAAGTGTAGTTTATAGTTTTGTGCTTCCTTGAGGCTACATGGAGCGCTAAGAATGTCCTGTCATCATATAGTCATTGAGCTAGATCCCCTATATATCGCTTCAACCGGCTTCCATTTACCCTTCCCGGAAATGGTTCTCCATTTAACTTTGCGAGCTGAACTGCACCACCATTTGTGATTTCTTTGATGACATATGGCCCCAGCCAGTGCATCTCAAACTTTCTTGGAAATTTAACGAACTTGCTATCATATAATAGAATCAAGTCATTTACCTTGAAGATGTGTAGTCTGATGTGACGATCATGCCAAGCTTTTTCACGTTCCTTCTGAACCTGCTGATGGAATCCAACCAAAAACCTATCTTCTTCAAGCTCCATTAGCTGCATGATTCGTTCTTCTAAGTCTCCGGGGTCTGCCATTCCTATGAAATCCACTATGCATAGACTAGGCACAATATATTCCATAGGCATTACAACCTCTACACCATAAACCAATCAGAAAGGTGTCTACCCTATTAGTTTTTTGCAAGTAGTCTTGTATGCCCATAATACCGCCGGTATGCACATGTCCCTATCATTCTGTTGCGCAAATATTTGTCAACACATTTTCCAATATCATATTGAAAGACTCAACTGTTTCATTGGGCTGACGATGATATGGTGTACTTTATGATGGTAAACCTAGAACTCTTCTGTCAGTGCGTTGGTCGTGTCATTGAGAAAATGTGTACCATGGTCACTCATCAATACCTTCGGGAAACCGAACCTGGTCAACACATAGTCAAACAAAAACTTTCTTGTTGTTGCCCCTGTATTGTCCTTCACAGGTTGTGCCTCCACCCATCTGGTCAAATATTTTGTCACGGTGATGATGTAGCGCACACCTATTTTCTTACCTGAGGGTTGAATCAGTACTACAAAATCAATTGCCCATTTCTCAAATGCCTGCAATGACACCTGTGGATTCAAAGAAAGCTCATCCCTCCACGATAGCGTTCCTATTCTTTGACATGCATCACATGCCTTACAATATTCTTTAGAATCTTTATGCAGCGTCTACCACCACAACACAACGTGCAAAATTTTCTCCGCTATTGCCTCTCCTACATAGTGCCCTCCCACAGCTCCTCCATGAGCTTCAGCAAGGATACTATTTCGTTCAAAATCAGGCACATATCATGGAATTATCTTGTCCAATCCCATTTTATACAAATGTCTGAAAGTTTAGAGAAATCAACCACGCACACTACCAACTCTTTTTTCTATTGACTGGTGTAGCCTTCTAGAGTTGTCCCAGTGGTCAAAAAATGGATAATACCTGCAAAGTGGTTGTCCACTACACGCACCACAAAGAGATACACATCAAGCTTCCCTTCCTCCAAATTAGTAGGCTCCTCTCCTGTCTCAATGCACAACAGATGATTCGGTCCTGCATTCAACCTTCCTGGTTTCATAATTGCCTCAAAATCGTATTCTTGGAATAGCAATAGACATCTACATATTCTCCCTCCCAACAGAGGCTTATTGACTAGATACTTCAACATGGAATGGTCTGTGTACATCTTGAAATGTCCACCCAACAGATCGTGTCTAAATTTTTGGAGTGCGTACACCATAGCCAATCCTTCGCGCTCTGTTGTCACATAATTATTTTCATCCTTTTCCAACTTTCTACTCGCAAATGCTATAGGATGATCCATATCCCCTTCACTAGCTTGTGTTAGTACTACTCCCAACGCAATACACAAGGAATCAACGTGCACATGGAATTCCTTCTTCTAATCCAAGAAGACCAATATCGATGCAGTGACCATTTTTTCTATCAAAACATCTAGATTGTGCTATCATTCTTCATCCCAAAAGAATGTAGCGTCCTTCTTTAGCAATTTATCCATGGGCGCGGTAATTTGAGCATAAGCCTTGATGAACTTCCGATAATACCCAATATGGCCTAGTGTTGCACGTAGTTGTTTGACACTCCTTGGGTCTTCCAAATCGAGTATTACTGCGATCTAGCAGGGTCCACCATGAGTCCTTGCTTGCATACCACATGACTCAGAAAAATCCCAAAGGGGACACAAAACAAGCACTTCTTCAGGTTCAATGCAATTTGATACCTTCGACACGTATCCAACATCAAGCACAGACTGGCAACATGGCGCTTTACTAGCCCAAACATTGTTTAGTCATCAAAATATACCTCCAAGAATTTGTGAATAAATTCTTTGAACGTCGCGATGACTACGCAAGAGAATATCGTTGGCGCATTCTTGAGTCTGAAGGGCATCACTGTGTACTGAAAACACCCCCATTCCGGCACAAAGGTTGTTTTACTCCTCTCTTCTGGTGAGATCTTGATCTGATGGTATCCATAGAACCCATCAGTAATGACAGGACAAAGTAACCTAGGTTGATTCGATACAGGTCATCCCTCAAGCACTATATAAGCTAAGGAATAATTACAGGCAGAGTAGTAGAATAGCGGGTCCGCCTATAGTTTAATGAGTAGGCTTCCTGTCCTCCCACATTGTCTAGTACCTCATCAGTAAACGATTGTGGGAAAGGATCATGAACGTAGGCATCATTAAGCTTTCTTAGATCTACGTAAATCCTTATCTCTCCCTTCTGCTTCTTTTCCTAAACTGCCATTAGGCTCTCCCAATCAGATTCCTCCACCGATTCAATAATACCTGTCTCAAGCATCTTGTCAAATCCAAGTGGACCTTTTCCTTGTATTTGGGATTAAGGTTATATGGCCCCTGCTTAATAGGCTACACATCCAGTTTCAGAGTTATTTTCATTACTCCCAAATCGCCTATGATGCCTTTCAATTCTGAAAACTTTGTAGGAAAAAGATCCTAGTAATTTCTGAGTAACTCAGAAACTTTATCCACTATGGCATCATCCCAATAATCTTCAATCTTCGCGGATTTAGGCTTTGCTTCAGTACCAATGTTTACCTACCTAGTCTTCAACAGTGCGGTGATATCCAGGTTCTTTATATGTATACCTTCAACCTTGCGGTGGACTTCCGCTTCTGGGATATTGATATTCCTTGGATCCTCATCCTCTGCTTCAGCAGTCATATTATAGTATTCCAGCGCATGGTGCAGTTGGGTGCTCCAATCTGGTTGAACCAATTTCAAAGGATCCTGTGGGATTCGGAAGATCACTGCCTTAACCTCCTGCAACACCTCATCAATGCTTTCAAACATGTTTTCAAAGATGATTGTCCTCACAAACCCTTCTCTTAAGACATCCCACTCCATGGTGTTGTGGCAGAGCTATGTTTCCAAATACCAATTCATAGGGAATATGTCCAGAGTGTGACAGAATAAATGCACCCATTCTGGTTGCGGCATCGTTCCATATACATTAGTCAATTTGGCAAAATGATTGCGTGGATCACTCCTCCCATCATACTTCTTAGTTACCCATACTTTAGGCCGACCAAATCACGTTCCCATCATCCTTCTTCAATCGCACCACTCATCAAAGCTTTCTTTGTATGTACCTCACCACCGAGTGTGTGTAGCATGCAGTGCCTAGTCCAATGCCTAAAAGTGGTAATCCTCTAGAAATTCTCTTTCAAAACCATCCAAAAATTTATCTACATCAGTTAAACAATCATAATAAGGTAAATTTCTTACCTACTCTTCATCTGAATCTGAGGTACAGGAACTTTTGCAATCCCATACAATTCGTCCATCAGCTATAGGATTAACCGAATCTTGGTCTCACCCTATTTTTTTATAGATCTGATCCAAATCATCATCACTTTCCTCATAGTCGCGGACCGATTCAGTATAGCGTAGTCCTTCTACAGGGTCCAAGGGTACTACAACGCAAAGTGATTTCCTTTCAGACGACATTGTCCACTTCTTCAAATTGATGACCCCATTCATGTCCATAGCCAAATCAATTCCTAGGAGCATAGGGTACAGATTGTTATCATCAACAATCTCTATTACTTCAAAATCAGCCAGCTCACTCGCACCTTCTATATCTAAGGTAACTCCCTGCAATCATCCCATACAGATAATATTCTGTTGGTTCGCCATCCTCAATTGAATCAGAGACCACTGCAGTGCAGGTCTCCCCATTCTCTCCTAGGGTTTTTTAGTTAATACGTTCACGTCAGACCCCAAATCCAAAATAACCTAGTCCATCTCATAGTCTCCTATTTGTGCGATAAGCCGCATCTCGCACTTTGTTCTTTCCTTATGCTTACCGATCTTTCTGACGACGTGGGGTCCATCAGAATTATTATCCTTACCGACACATTTTTCTATCAACTCTTGTAGCCCTTTCACAGCCTTGCTATCGCACGGTAGTTAGAAGGTGGTAAGCACAGAGGGGTCAACTTCTATAGACAGATTTTCCTGACTTCCTAAGGTGGATGCCTCAGCAACATTTTTTTTCACTTCCATGAACATTTCCTTTACATTCTCCAGATCAAACCCAACCTCCTTTTATGGAGCCTTGCAGACCCATCCACCTTCTCTAGGCTACTTTCCCTTATCGTCACCAGTTGTGATCCCACTTCATAGTACGATATTCACATTCAAGTCCTCTTCGCGAGGCTCAACCCTCATCATCTATAAGTTCTGGGTAGGATGTTGAGGTTGCACCTTCTTCTCCTACATCTTGGCCATCAGCACAAGACATTCTTTGATTCTTTGGTCAAACTGAGTGCAGTATTGACATGACAGGAGTGTCTGATTCGTATACTCCTGTGGTAGTGTCTTGGCATTCCGTAATTGTAATAAATGACCTACCCCCGACCCCTACCAGGTCCTCCTCCACCTCGGCCTCGTCCACACCCTTGATATCCTCTATGCGTTCCCCCAACGTTGATCTTGAGGCTGAGTTTGTACTTGCATTTGATATGTACGCATCCTTTCCATCATTAATTCATAGCTTCAATAGTGGCACTCATCATGGCCCACCAATTTGCAGAAGTCGCAGAACAATTGTTGTGGTGCCTGTACAAATTTTTACAGCAAATGGCAATTGGTTGTTACATGTTTTCAAACTACTTGAAAAATAGTGCACGATAGTGCATGCCCCGCACTTGGTCCTACTGGAGCTTCCTGCCTTAAGGGCATAGGTCCCCCTCCTGTGATGTAATTCATGAAGATAAGGTAGTGATCTTTATCATGCCCTTGGTTTTTACACTTGAGACACCAAACTTCTTCGCGCACCTCCGGCTAAGCTACTTTTTCCTTTTTCAAGCTCTGAAACTCCAAGCAAAGGTTTTGTAGCTCTGCATGAATCTGTTTAACTCCCAAAGAAGTGTCCTAGATAGGTGGCTCATGTAATCTCATCACGATTTCCAAGGCTTCCACCTAAGTTCCTATTTTTTGTTGTGATAAAGCAATCCTTAAGTGGGGAAAGAGCGTATCTATAAACCAATCGCGGTGTTGGCTATCCGTGAGATTCATATTAGCTTTGTGAATCCCACACTTTAGTCTTTTATCTATCTCCCTTGGTATTTCACGAGCCTCGTCATGATTTCCTTAAATCAAATTACTGACTACGAGGTAGATTTAGGCTTACCGAATTCCTTGTTTAAAGCGGTCTGAGTATCTGCCAACGACGCCAACAAATTATCAGTGCAATACTTAACATACCATGTCAGCACACAATCCTTCAGAGTAGTGACTAACTACGCCTTCTTTATATTATCATCTGTAATTTGTTGTGTCATCCACGCATCCTTTCTGATAAACAAAAACTGATATGGATCCTCACTTCCTAAGCCCTTGAAAACTGGAAACTTCATCGTATTCGACATGTTGACTAGCATCAATGGCGGTGGCAGTGTGGGTGAAGATGTGTGTTGTGGAGGTGAAGGTGGAGCGGTGTGGATGGATGAGGTATCTGTGGAAAACCCTTCCTTATCAACTGGACAGCGCTCTACGATGAAGCCTGTGTTGCTACCTCGTCGTCACTTGAAGGAGGACCAATCAATGGACTATATCCAAGACATGTTTTTCCTTGATTTCTAAATCCTCATCCACTTCGCATAGATACAAACATCAAGGTAATGGCATAACCCACTTTTCACACAAGATCATCTTAATCCAAGTATTCAAAGATCTCAAATAATTACCTCACAGTCCCTTAAAGAAGCATCACTCTTCTTCATTGTAATTGACTGAGGTATCAACCGCGAACTCTGTAACAAATCCTCTGATGACTCAATCAAGCCAGTGATCGACTGTGCGTGCGATATTATCTTCAGAAGCTTCCAACCTATGCACAAGCTCTGAGGTCCACACTATCAAACCATCAAGCCTCCACCTTCCTTGGTCGTCTACCAATTTAGCGATCCACTCGTATAGTTTGATCAGGAAGGTGCAGAAGAATATTTCATGTATTTTTGTGTATAAATATCTGTCCAACCACTGTTCTTTTGTCAGGCACGGATTCATGTTTTCTTGCGTCATGAATTCGCAGATTTTTCTATCCAACCACTTCTCAATTTCCTTCTTGGTCAAATTCCAGTGATGTGACATCACACATCTCTTTATGCAGATCCCGGTCCTAGCAACGGAACCATTTGTTGGCTTAGGGGGTCCTGACCCAGGTTCAGAGTTAGTTGCGCCAAACAAATCCCTACACTACTAGCCCTTTTGGCATCAATCTGTGGTGCGCAGACTGAAGTCTCACCCAAAGCAGTATGGGGGGATGTTGGAACCAAGTTTCCGCACCCAAAGATCAGTGTGATGTCCTTTTGGCGACCTAGATCTACCTTCACGCAGACCTCTATGCTCCTGTGGCCTATTGCTGTAACTTCCTTCAATCAGCCTCTAGACCTCCGCAAAGGTCTATGATTGGATTTTGTGGACCCTGAACAGGTCAATTAGCTACTTACGCACACTTTAAATTACCCTTAGATCAATAGTTACTCAGAATTACCTAAGTGTGTGATAACTTTAACAGAAAGCATTATGATCTTCGCGTAATCACTTAACATTAATTGCGTTCAAATAACAATACAGATTAAGTAAAGTCGTGCATCAATACATCATTATTTTATAAAACCATCATTCATCACAACATATAGCGCATTCATACATAACAAAAGTAAAGGGACTAAACACAGGAATTTATGTAACAAACTTCTTTATTGATATTCAACAAAGGTTTACAGACTCAAAAATTCCCTGCTCACTCAGCTACAGGGGTCCACGCACTCAACTCCAGACACTACTCTAGGCCTCTGCACACTTAGTTGCAAAGCCTTTCCCTCCTCTAAGACTTCTATCTCTACGCTAGACTTCTTCGCTTGTACCCATAGACTTATTCTTACTTTCCTTAGACTCTCTAAGACACATCTATTTATACAATCCCATGGTCCACAAACCATGGGTATATCTTCAAAAGCCTACTCCAATTACATAAAAGAAGGGTAAAACCCTTTTTGACTCTTAACTAGCTACGCGCTCCACAGCCACAATTTACAAATACTTTACATCTTTTTACATCAAAACTTGAGATTTTTCCCCAAAACTGACCCAGGGGACCCCATCCCAACAATGTGTCTTGGAACTTTTAATTAATACTTGAAGCCTGATGGTCAACTCATTTTCATGCATGGATTGTGAATATTTGTAGGACTACTCTATGGATATTTATGATTCATGTTCTCTTTCATCTGTGCTAAAGTAGTTGAAATATTTTGGTTATTTTGGTAGTTAACATATTGAGAATGTGTTGTAATGGTTGCTATTGTTGTCACATCCTTGTGGACTACTCGACTGGATATTAGACCAATCTTCTTTTTGATTGGTTGTAATGATCATTACATATTTTTGGACTATTCCACTAGATGTTAGACTAATCTTTCTTGGTTGTGTGTGTCTCTACTAGGGTGGTACTATTACCTCTATCTTATAGGCTTACAATAGAAGAACCATAATACACTTATAATCAAACAATCACTAGGCACACTTAGTTGCTTTTCTAAGGCACATTTGCATTCCTCTCTCTTTCCAAACAGTTAGAGCCAAGGAAAATTTATAAGAATACATGGAAACCAGGTCGATACTCCAGATGGGGATCCTATTCCAAATGGTGTGAGATCTAATTGGGAATTCACATCAGGGAGACCCCCTTGGTTGACAAATTTCTAGCACCATCAACAAAATGGCACTAGAAGGAGGGCTAGGTAACACGTTGGGCCTGTTGAGTCAGTTTTGAATCTCTTATCATAAATATCTCATCCTCAAATCAAACTCCAAGGGTTTTTTTCCAACCTATCCCTTGGTAAATTTTTAATCCCTGATGAGCCTCTTTATCACTTGTCTCAATTGAAGTTTAATGGCGAGGATGTAACACCCATAACTGAGCACATTTCTAATTTTCTTAAATTTTGTGAACATTACAAAATCAATGATGAATATTATGCTTGTATAGATTTCTTCCTCACCCTTAAAGGTCATGTTAATTCATGGTGTCATACATTACCATATTCTTCCATCCATTATTTTCATCATTTCCTTAAGGATCTTTATCAATCTTTCGATATATATGATTACTGAGATGCTCTTAAAAGACTCAATCATATAAGAATGAATCCTAATGAATCAGTTGAGGATTTTTCTCATTGATTCCTTCACCTTTTCAATGAATTTCCTGAAGAAGATGCGGATTGGGATTTGTTTAACCAAAAGTTTGAGCGTTTGGTTCACATCTTTCTACATGGTGAATCTGAACCTCCTAATGTTTCTACTTCCCCAACTCTTGTAAATCATGAGACACCTCTAATTTCATAGGAGGAATCTATGATTCCTTTTTTTCCTTGTCCTCCTCCCTTTTCACTTTTGATGTGGGTGCCTCCTTGTGATGATAATAAAGTTGGGAGATATGCTAATCAAATTCCTAATCCATCTTCTCATTCTTCTTTTGCTTTTCATGACCCATATTCAAAGGAGGAAATCCCAGCATGGTTCATGAAGCCCATGGTGAAGACTAACTCCTCCATTCTGCAAGATGATGTTACTATGCATAGCTCTAGTCTCGAATCTGATCTGTATTTATGTTATCCTCTATCATATACATGTCATGACTCTTTGTATAGTGATCAGCTCTATCAACTGTCTCCACCAAATAGTTTTTCATACTCTCTTGATTTTTAAGTTGTTGGTTAAAATTGTGATCAGATACAAGGAAGTCACATTACACAGGTAGAGGAGCTGGAAGTTGAATATGCTTTCAATATTTCTTCTCTTTTTCAAAATATTCCATGTGAAAGTGATGTGCTTCCATTCTTGGATGATTTTAAATATCCTAACTTCGATAATGAATCAAATGCAATCAATTCTTTCAATCAATCTATAGCCTTGGGCAACAACAATTCCGATGACGATGACTCTATTGATGTATGTGATCACGAATGACTAGGTTCATCATCTGATCTTTTAGTTTCTCATGAAGACTTTACTTTAGATCAAGAATATGATTCAATCAAAGAAGATGTCCTTATCAAAAATTCCTCTTCATCTCACTATCCCTTGTGCTCTACCGTTTGTGATGCATCTACTTATGACGGAGATACTCCATGTTCTTTAGGTTTTTCATATGATGAGTTAACTTCTCAATTGAAACAAGGTGGTGAGATTATCCATGATGAAAATGAAAACAATAAAATCACTGATTACTCTTTCCATCCCTCATCATCTCTTTTCTTGCATGAAGACAACTCTCCAAACCAGCTTTCTCATCAAATTTATCTTATTTATACATCTTTAGATTTATGATCAGATGAATCTATCAACTTGAGTAATCTGGTTGTTGAAGTTGAAAAATCTAGTCAAGTCAGTGACAGAGATGGCTTCCATCCGGCGAACAGTGGTATTATTGAAACCAGTGGTAGCCATTGTCTTCACACCTATTGTGGCCAGCAACAACCCCCCTTCTTATTTAGTTTTATTACTAATACTCAATAAGTGGGGACCCTTCTCTTAAAAAATAAAAAAATAAATTAGAACTTATATTTCCTTTTTGAATAAATCTTACTATCATAAACTTAGGAAAACACCCGCAAAAATCCAAAAGGACTTAAGTTTTATGATAAGTTGAAACAAAATCGTTCTCTCAATAATAAAGCGTTGCATCACAAAAGGGTAATAGATGACACCATATAAGCAAACTACTAAGATTTCAAAATTGCGATGCGATATCGCACACTGAAGAAGCTCATCGCACGTTGCAATTTTCATATGCCTCAAGTTTCACTTAAGGTAAAATACCTCAGCCCGGCGATATGCGATAACACATCTCGTAAATCGCATCTCGCAGAAACATGTGGTGATAGATGATTGTTAAACATAACGGATTAGCGATATTGCGAAGAAAATTGCAAAATTTATTTATCATAGATCTGCGAGGCTCATCATTCAAAAAAGTTTTTTTCATAATCCGATGCCAAGTTATGTGCATTAATGTTAATTTAATGAGTTAGTTGATGATCATTAATGAGATAAGGTTTGGATCTGATTGAAAGGACATTTCACGTAGGGTGGTATATTTTATATTATTTCGGCATTAAAATCTTTCTCGTCACCTTATTTCTTATCATTACTCTTTCCTTATTTGTAAATTGCAGGAGCAGAAAGAAGAAAGGTATACGTAGCAGTATTCGGAGTATAATGGGAAAAAAGGGAAAATCTCTGATTTCTGAAGACAAAGAAATGACGCCCTTATACACATACACCACCTGTAATAAAGACGTCGACATAACTACTTGGGAAGGCATGTACAGTCTACTCAAATAAGAAAATCCCAGAGTAATGGAGGTTAAAGCAACTGCAGACTCACGCGAGTCATTTGAGGCATCGATTATAGAACTTGCATGTTCATTCTTGCACCGGATAGTGGCGAGACCCAAGATTCTTCCATACACGGACATGGTCAAATGGGTACTAGATAGTGCTGACATAACAGACAGACAATTTAAGACTCAGAGCCAAGAACTCATTGGGTCGTTCACTCCACAAAATTTAAGGTTTATATATCCTCTAACAAAAACACGCAAGAAGCGAAAACTATCACCAGGGAAGCCTGGATAGAGAAACGGAGGTAGTTTTTGATAAGCGATTAGCGCTTAGCATCACTGCGCAAAACCCTTGAGAAGGAAAGCCTCTGATCACTCATTCACCTGTAAGCCCGGAAAATTGTAGGAAAAAGTGCTAAAGGCTAAAGGCAAAACCCGAGCTCTAAAAACCAGTGGTATTTATCAGGGATATCCTTAAGTGGTATGTAAATTTCTGATCATTTGATTTAGCATCTACATATAAGTTGGAGACAAAAGGCTGAAGAAAGAGTAGAGTCCATCAAGAAGTTAAGGAAGTTGAATTGGGATTCTTACTGGCAGTACTTGGTTAAACCACACAGCTTGTGCATGACTCTCAAATGCCTTACGAATTCTACTGAGAAGATAGTGCCAGTACTTGTCGATTCTGTTTTCGCAGGGCAACTAAAATCGGAGGTCGGCCAACCAACTCTCCTCAAGCCGATGCTAAATACTTGCGACCACAGAGAACAGATACATAGATAGTTAATTTCAAAATTCAGTTTTAGTTTTATTTTTAGTTTTGATTTATTTTTTCCTTAGATGAGGACGGTCATTTAAACCTCCTCCTATTTTTTTGTAATAAACTATTTTTAGGATTTAGCTAGTAGTATTTCAACCCCTTTCATGCATTTAGAGAAGGGTCCTGAAATTTGTCAAAAACATTTCCTCGGAACATGCACTTCTGCACCCTCAGAGGAGGTTTTGATGAATGAATGAAACAAGATTTATTGATATCTGTGTTTAATGTCTGCTACTGAAATGCACTTTTGTACTCTTAGTAGATGTTGAATTAGGAAGAGATAAATCATTATTGTTGAAGCTCATGAGTAGAACTTGTTATCAATGGTACTTTTATCTCTTAATGATTTCTGCTTATGTGTTAAGGTGATATTTATGTTCAGTTATTTATATATGAATGCTTGAATGTTTGAGTTATCATTTGGCACTTCTGTACAGTGATGACTATTCTATTTATGCTTAATGTATGAATGACTTATTAACCGATATGTTTCTCACAATTGTTTTGGCTAACTTTTTATATGAAATGGTTCATTTTTATTGAATTCTTTTCTCATAGAAATTGAATGATTTTTATTACCAATTTCTGTTAGAAATTATTTTAGATCGCATAACTGAAAGGTTAAATCCCAGGTTAGTTTTAGAATTAGATATTTCTATTCATTAGAATACAATTGCATATTGTTAAATTAGATTTAGAATAAAAGCATTTTACTTAGGAATTATTAGAAAGGAAATATCAATTCTCATCACACACACACAAATTGGGAAACTGGTCCCATTATCCCCAGTCGGACCCACCATCCCAAACAGAAAAGGAGTTACTTTCAAGGTCCGGACCGGGTGGGTATCCCCCTTGTTGTAGACCCGATTTTTGGGGCTTCAACATATTTGGCGCTAGAAGGAGGGCCCGAACTGTGAATGGCTAGTAAATATAAATCTAAATACCATTCTGAGAGTAAATCACCCTCAACATCTCCCCCAACTTCTCCATCGCACTTGGAATCTTTAAATCTTGAGCGAGAAGTCGATAAAATAACAACCACTGCCACAAACCTGAACATTTCAGAGAAATCTACTATTGAACCTCCTGAAGTTGAATCTTTGATCCATAAACTTCAAGGATTTTCTATATCACCCCAAAAATCTGAAATATCTCAAGGTAGTGTGACTTCGCAATATAATCCTTCTCATCCTCTTACCAGATTGCAGAGTGAAAAGTTTGGTATCGAACCAACTAAATTACCTCTACCTAAAAGGAAAAGAGCAAGGAAATCACCTAAAGGGTCTAATAGTGAGACTCTTTCATCATCATCATCCATCTCGACCTCTCCACTACGAAGTCAACCATCCACCCCTCCACTTCAAATTGTTGTCCACCAGACTACTGGAACTTCAACATCTACTTCTCAATCATCTGGAACTATAATATCCTCATCTTCCCAATCGCAAGGAACATCTTCTATGCTTTTCTCTGTTAGTATTTCAACGATTGCCCAAACCCCATGGAATAACCCAGGGTTAGTCTTAATGCCTGCACCCTTGAGTCAAATACTGGCCCATCCTGAAAAATGGTTGCCTAAGTTTAATCCTGAAGCAAGCATGCTAGCAGAAGAACACATAAACAACTTTATGTTATCTGTAAATCTAAATGGAGTTACTAATGAAGATGTTGTTGTCTGGCTCTTCCCTTACACTTTGCAAGGAGCAGCCAGATCCTGGTATTTTTCATTACCATCAGGATCTATCACTAGTTGGGATATTTTCCAAGAGCAATTCTTGACTAAGTTTGGTGATGATAGGTCTACTGCAACATTGATCAATGATCTGTCGAATCTTAAGGCTGAATCAAGGGAACCTATCAAAGATTTTAACTCGAATTTCAATAAATTTTTGAATAAAATTCCTACCGCTTCCAAGCCTAGTGAAGAAGTTTGAAGTGAATGGTACATATTTGCTCTACCATCAAACATAGCGATCTTCGTTGATAGGGCTATCAAAACAACTTTGGCTGATAATATGAAGGAAGCAATAGCGGTATAAAAATGTATCATAGCCTTAGAAAAGAAAAACATTATCGATGAACAAAAATCTAAGAAGGTCACTTTTAGAGAAGATGCCAAGAAAAAACAATCAAAAGACCCATTTGATTTAGAAGGATTGCAGAAAGTTTTGAAAACCATGTCTAACAAAATGGTTGACATTAAGAAACAAGTAGTAGAGTGACGCAAGCCTGGAGCTTGCCATACCCAGGAACTTAATTGTCTGTTCATGCATCATCATCATATGCCCAATACCAATTCAACACACAGCAATTTTAACTAATTATGTGGAAGCTTGTAATTTCACTTTCCTGGCAATTTCATATTTTACCATTTTATACTAGTTTTTTTTCAGAATTCCGTTGTCAGTGAATTCGAACACAAATATAAAGCGATTGACTTAGTATATATTCCAACTTCGCTATGTAGCGCTGGACCTTTACAACCTTTTTCACACGATTCTCACTCCCAAGGGTAACTAAAGGTAGTAATTGTAGTTACATACATCTTTTGATCATCGCTTTTAGAACAGGAGGTGAACATTAGGCTCCAAGCACTATGATTTTAAGTATACTCTAACAACCTTAAGGATAGGGGAAGACCATTGCTTCAGCAATGACAGTAGCTTTTTCCTGTCCAAATATTTTTTCCACAATAGCTAATGCAAACTCCATGGCTGTTCCCGGACCTCTGCTTGTAATCAAGTTTCCATCTCCTCTGAGCCATTAGCAATCGGTACTAGAATACGAGGAGTTTTACTGAATGACCACTCCACTCTGTTAAACTCTTGCTTGACTAGTTCACTGTTGCCTTTAGTACGCATCACCATAGGCTTTACAACCTCATCGCTTTATCCATCAGAAAATAGTCAACACAGTAAATTATACTGCAATACTACAGATCAACTTCAAAATTCCCTGCAAGTTAAATTCCACCATAATTTCTTCAACATCGCATTTCAATAAATCATTGTTTCATTGCCAATGGACAGATAGTCCGGCCATTTGATAGAACTCTGCGTTTAATGCCAGAACTCTGCGTTTTTATTAATTTCAATCCCAATTACCAGATTCAATTCTGGTTCCACCCTTTAACAAATCGATTGTGCTATGACTTTACAGCAATTGGTTATTGCATTAACACGCTCCGCATACCCTTACCCGGGAAATCCTTCTTCCAGTTGCATTCTAGCCACCTTCAAAACAGCGTTCAGTTTAACAATGCATTCATTCTGGAATTAATGACAGCATTCAGTTAATAATTCAACCATACATTCATTCCGGAATTGTGTCTTCTAATGACAGCGTTCATCCTTTTGACAAAACATTCCGTATTTTCCTTCACTGCTACAGCAATCATTAAAATCGGTTCTAATCGAACTTCAGATGAATAAGCCGAATTTGAAAAACAATCGCCTGCGCCATTGATTACCGTTTGTCCAATTCTGAATTTGAAGAATTTTCAACGCTGCATTTATATAGCCATGGTTCGAATTTCAAAAGATCTGTAGAAGATCTATAAAACACGATTTCTGTAGTCAAGTGACCCTACGATGAATTCTGGAAATTAATTCCTGTGTATGTTTATTCCATTTAACAAAATCTCAACAGATTTCAAACTCCAGAATTTCACAACCCAATAATTACATTACAAGACTGGAAAGTTCCATTAAGATGTTTTACACAGTACCCATTTCAGTCAAGCAATCATATTCAAAAGAATCGAGCCCTACAAACCCGCAGACTCAGTGCTTGGATTACAATCATTCCCACAAAATTTCACCCAATTCAATGCGTTCAACTTTCCACAAGTTTATGTTATAAACTTAACCATGTCAGTCATCGATTATTTCAGATCGATCTCACAATACCTTATAAAATTCGATTCATTCTATTGCATGGAATTCATAAACAACAGTCTCATAACCATATAATGGAATTCAACAAAAAAACCAGATTCCTCATTAATCATGCAAACCTGACATGAAAGTCCTCCTTTGTGGCCTGATTTCCCCAATTATTGGCCCTTTACAGACTGCTGGAGGCTCCAAACAGAAACCTTTTCACTACTCACACTCACTCACTCCCACTCTCAATTGTCTTTTCTCTCAAAAAGCCCTCCTATTTATATAATTTTAAAAAAAAATCATTAAATTAAATGCTCAATCCCTTAAAATCCTCAACAAACCCCTAAATCTCTCAACATCCCTAAAGGATAGGTTTTTATCCCTAAAATCCTTCAATTCATTAAATTTCCTCATATCCTTTTATTAATAAAAAGATATTTACATAAATCCTCACCTTCTCCTATCTAATTCAAATTAATTAATAAAATATTAAAAATCATCACACCCCATATTTACAAATTAATATTATCACACCCCATATGTACAAATGGAGAAAAAGGTCTTGATGCTCCTGCATCAGACTACCCATGTAAAAAAAATCATGACCACCTCGTCATAAGTCTAGATATTTCCTCCTGGATCCCAGATTTTATTTTGTAATCCTTCCGTGCTTGTCGATTGCTTCACTACTGTTGTCATCTGCTGTTGTCTTCCAGGTTTCCATATTTTGTGTTGTAGTGCTCCACTTGCTCTGCTCTTGCAATCTTTCACTGTCATTCTCTTGTTGTCGCTCCTTTTCTTTCTTTCGGCTGTCTTTCTCTGGGATGTTTTTATCATTAATCTCCTTATCATCTCAATTTCTTTGTCCAGTATGTCCTCTGTCCGCTGATTGTTTCCAACATCTTCAATAAAACATGTTGCTCTTGTTGTCACTATGGATGTTGCGGCCTCCCAATCTTCCTTTCCCTCTGCAACATTCCTTTGCTCGTCACCTACAATTTCATCTTGATTATCATTTATGACAACTGCTTTGTCATCCTTCATCAGCAATCTATCCTAGACATTCATCCCCTGTTCTTCCAATTTCCTCCTTTGGAAGTCCAATTCTCTATATAACTCAATGATTTTACTTGGAGTGGACTTTGGAAATTTTACACGATCTTCCATTTCCTCACATGGTCTTTCTTCTGCTAAATCTTCCTTAACATCCTTCAGTAGATGTTCTTCCAAACCTGCAATCATACACAAATCGTTAGTTTTAAAATCACAAGACCTTACGGTCTTGTTTGATGCTTCAGCCATCAAATCTTTGGGCTGCTTTGAATCATTCATATGATTCAACTCCTCTAGCTCTTCATCACTTTCAAAAAGTAATGGTCCATTCTCTGGGTAACATAACGAAACTTCAACATCTTCCTCAGCATCTTCATTTTGCTGTAGCTCAACTCTTTCGAGCTTCTCTATCCTCTGCCTGACATCTATAACCTGTTCAAGTTCCCTTAGTTCCTTTATCAACTGCAAATTCACGTGATGATTCCACTTCTCTTGTAGTCTCTGCCATCTCAACTTCTTTCTCATGACATAACCACGCTTTTGGTCTTCCTCATTTCTTTGCAACATCTCCATTAATACCTCAAGCTGAACTGCTATCTCAGCCTTCTCCCTTTCATATTCCTCTTTGCTTAACTGTCTCTGTATGCCAACTGCCTTGGCATCCTTCTCCTTTTGTCCTCTGCTGTGATTTATTTCAGAACCTTTGTTATGACTGTCACTAGTCATCATCATTTCCATCTCTATGAGTTCCTTACTCACTTTACTATGAGTTGCACTAAAGCCTCTTTCGCAGCAAGTCCTGTCCTGCCGCCACTTACCTCACCAAGCCCTCCTCACTCGGTCTTTTGGCAAGCAATTGGTTCTATCTCCGGAACCTCCTTTGAGCACTTCTCTTTGCTCTTCCTGGCTTCAACTCATCTCCCTGTTTACAACTGTCTTCCTTATCCAATCTCTATTGGATTTCCTCAAGGTTCTGCCACCTCTATGCTTTCACCAGTTTTTTGTTAGCAATTTTAAACATGTCTTCTATGGATTTTCCTTTTGGGAGTTGCAAAAATACTTCTGCTTTAATGCAAAGACTACAATCTTCAAATTCAAATAAACCCAGATCACCTTACCTTCAAGATCTCAGTCTGATCTTGTTTACCTGTACTTCAATCTCATCACTCCTGCAGTTCTGTCCAGCAAATCTTTTATGCTTCCTCCAGTCTCCAATTTGGCAAACTCCTTATCCCATCGATCTCTGGATAGGCAAAAGGAGAAAAGAACGCGTTGTAATGGCAGCCCTGAGATCCTCTTAACGCTCATCAACAGATACTTTCGTTCATCTGCCGATTCTGCTAGAGACATCAATTGTTGTTCGCTAATTTAGATAAAGATTTCGCTCCTTTACAGAAACCATACAACAGCAGCATCGGCCCCTAATTCTCTGATTCTATAAAAGGAAAAGCTCTGCATAGAGATTCATCTGAACTTATACAGAAGGGGATTTGCAGCGCGAAACATTCGAGCAAATAAGAAGAAAATGAATGAAGGGTTCACGTCTGCCTCCGCCGCTGCTGCTTCGGTTCGTTCGCTCTTTCTTCCTTAGCGCGATTGACCAATATTTCCTGCCTTGGATCGTTGTGATGCACGTAGGGCTGCGTCTTTCCTTGACCCGTCTTGGTTAAGGATTCAAATTCATGAATTTTGAAATTCAGCAAATACATTCTAGTTAAACAAACCTTCTGTCTTCATTTAAAAAAAAACAAACATTCTTTTTAACAGAGCCAAGCTCTGATACCAAAATTGACGCAAGCCTAAAGCTTGCCATACCCAGGAACTTAATTGTCTGTTCATGCATCATCATCATATGCCCAATTCCAATTCAACACACAGCAATTTTAACTAATTATGTGGAAGCTTGTAATTTCACTTTCCTGGCAATTTCATATTTTACCGTTTTATACTAGTTTTTTTTCAGAATTCCGTTGTCAGTGAATTCGAACACAAATATAAAGCGATTGAATTAGTATATATTCCAACTTCGTTATGTAGCGCTGGACCTTTACAACCATTTCACACGATTCTCACTCCCAAGGGTAACTAAAGGTAGTAATTGTAGTTACATACATCTTTTGATCATCGCTTTTAGAACAGGAGGTGAACATTAGGCTCCAAGCACTATGATTTTAAGTATACTCTAACAACCTTAAGGATAGGGGAAGACCATTGCTTCAGCAATGACAGTAGCTTTTTCCTGTCCAAATATTTTTTCCACAATAGCTAATGCAAACTCCATGGCTGTTCCCGGACCTCTGCTTGTAATCAAGTTTCCATCTCCTCTGAGCCATTAGCAATCGGCACTAGAATACGAGGATTTTTACTGAATGACCACTCCACTCTGTTAAACTCTTGCTTGACTAGTTCACTGTTGCCTTTAGTACACATCACCATAGGCTTTGCAACCTCATCGCTTTATCCATCAGAAAATAGTCAACACAGTAAATTATACTGCAATACTACAGATCAACTTCAAAATTCCCTGCAAGTTAAATTCCACCATAATTTCTTCAACATCGCATTTCAATAAATCATTGTTTCATTGCCAATGGACGGATAGTCCAGCCATTTGATAGAACTCTGCGTTTAATGCCAGAACTCTGCGTTTTTATTAATTTCAATCCCAATTACCAGATTCAATTCTGGTTCCACCCTTTAACAAATCGATTGTGCTATGACTTTACAGCAATTGGTTATTGCATTAACACGCTCCGCATACCCTTACCCGGGCAATCCTTCTTCCAGTTGCATTCTAGCCACCTTCAAAACAGCGTTCAGTTTAACAATGCATTCATTCTGGAATTAATGACAGCATTCAGTTAATAATTCAACCATACATTCATTCCGGAATTGTGTCTTCTAATGACAGCGTTCATCCTTTTGACAAAACATTCCGTATTTTCCTTCACTGCTACAGCAATCATTAAAATCGGTTCTAATCGAACTTCAGATGAATAAGCCGAATTTGAAAAACAATCGCCTGCGCCATTGATTACCATTTGTTCAATTCTGAATTTGAAGAATTTTCAATGCTGCATTTATATAGCCATGGTTCGAATTTCAAAAGATCTGTAGAAGATCTATAAAACACGATTTCTGTAGTCAAGTGACCCTACGATGAATTCTGGAAATTAATTCCTGTGTATGTTTATTCCATTTAACAAAATCTCAACAGATTTCAAACTCCAGAATTTCACAACCCAATAATTACATTACAAGACTGGAAAGTTCCATTAAGATGTTTTACACAGTACCCATTTCAGTCAAGCAATCATATTCAAAAGAATCGAGCCCTACAAACCCGCAGACTCAGTGCTTGGATTATAATCGTTCCCACAAAATTTCACCCAATTCAATGCGTTCAACTTTCCACAAGTTTATGTTAGAAACTTAACCATGTCAGTCATCGATTATTTCAGATCGATCTCACAATACCTTATAAAATTCGATTCATTCTATTGCATGGAATTCATAAACAACAGTCTCATAACCATATAATGGAATTCAACAAAAAAACCAGATTTCTCATTAATCATGCAAACCTGACATGAAAGTCCTCCTTTGTGGCGTGATTTCCCCAATTATTGGCCCTTTACAGACTGCTGGAGGCTCCAAACAGAAACCTTTTCACTACTCACACTCACTCACTCACACTCTCAATTGTCTTTTCTCTCAAAAAGCCCTCCTATTTATATAATTTAAAAAAAATCATTAAATTAAATGCTCAATCCCTTAAAATCCTCAACAAACCCCTAAATCTCTCAACATCCCTAAAGGATAGGTTTTTATCCCTAAAATCCTTCAATTCATTAAATTTCCTCATATCCTTTTATTAATAAAAAGATATTTACATAAATCCTCACCTTCTCCTATCTAATTCAAATTAATTAATAAAATATTAAAAATCATCACACCCCATATTTACAAATTAATATTATCACACCCCATATGTACAAATGGAGAAAAAGGTCTTGATGCTCCTGCATCATAGAGACTTCTTCTAAAAAGACATACAAGCCTTATAGAAAAAATCCTTTAACTAATTCAAAGCCTCCCAATGCTATCACAAATCCAGAATGAGAAGAAGAAGAAGAGGAAGTTTCTAACGAGGAACCTACTGATGAAGAAGAAGTTGCAGAAGTATAGGGAATGTGGTACTTCATCCTCCCAGACGAAGAGGATCAAGAGGCATCACCAGTTAGTACCAGAAGTAGAAATAAACTCGATCCTCCACAACATACTCCTAAACAAAAGAGCACAAGCTCGATATCTAAAGATAAAGTCGCAGGTAAGAAATCATCACCCAAAGTGACTCAAACAAGCCCAGTCCAATCCGGTTCACCAACTCCATCTAAAACATTGATTTTTTCTGATGAGATGGAGTATAATATCGTTGAAGACATGAAGAAGACTAGGGCTAACATTACTTTTCATGAATTGAGCAAATTAAAACATCAACAAAAGCTACTTTTGAAAGAGTTACATGAAATACCTGTTGCACCTCTGCCTGCCACTGTAATCTCGCAAGCTTCTCATGAGATGGGAAGACTTCCAACTAATGTGACTAATAAAGTTGATCCAAACGATATCGCTTTAATTGGAGGAAGGTCAAGATCTCATACTCCCCTATTTCGTCTTACTTATGAAGTTTTCAACAAAAACATGCATAATTGTTTGGTAGATTCAGGAGCTTCATCTAATATC
The DNA here is from genome assembly GCA_031772625.1 of Pinus tabuliformis. Classification (NCBI taxonomy): domain Eukaryota; kingdom Viridiplantae; phylum Streptophyta; class Pinopsida; order Pinales; family Pinaceae; genus Pinus; species Pinus tabuliformis. The sequence goes on from CM062818.1 coordinate 1,548,561,874, forward strand.
TTACCTAAATCAATAGGTGCAAAGTTAAATTTTCAACCTCAAAAATTTGCAGTACACATAGTTCAGCTAGATCGGGCGCAGGTTGAAGTGATCGGTGAACTAAATCAGGTTACCATAAGGTTGTCATCCAATCCAAAGGTATGTCAAGTCATCGATATTTTAGTTGCAGACATTCCAGAATTTTATGGCTTAATTCTTAGTAGGGATTGGTCTGAAAAGCTTCATGGATACTTTGCAATTGATTGGTCACATATGTGGCTCCCTTACAATGGTAAATCGAATAAGATAAAGGTTGAGCAAGAAAGACATCAAAAATACATAGTGACGGAATTGGAAGGAGAAAATGAACCTGTAGCATACAGCAACAATATAATTGGCAACTATTCTGTGGACTCTTTCTTAGGAAATTTCAATGCTCATACTTCACCTTACTTAGAACATTTTGTTTTGTCTCAAGTAGAAAAATTTTCTCAAACAAATAGTTCTAAATGTGTTAATTTATAAATAGTCCTGTAAATAAATATTTATTTTGGAAGTTATTTTTTGATGGTTCTAAGTTTAACGATAGAGCGGGAGTAGGATGTGTATTAGTTAGTCCAAAGGGAAACAAAACTATGCTAACTTGTAGACTCGAGTTCGATTGCACCAATAACACTGCAGAATACGAGGCTTTAGTCCAAGGATTATACAAGGCAATCAGATTAGATATCAAGTATCTACAAGTCTTCGGAGATTCAGAAATTGTTATTAAACAGGTACGAAATACTATACATTGGCTATCAGGTCATTTAAAGCATTATCATTCTTTAGTACAAGATCTGGCTGAACATTTTATAGCATTCAATATTTCACCAATTCCCAGACTCCAAAATGCTAGTGTTGACCTCTTGGAAAACGTAACTTCCAAGCCCATTCCCTCAGAAGACTATAGCCTAGACAGATTCTCAATCAAATTGATCTTTAGACCCTCGATTCTTGGTAATGTTACAAACTAGAGATTTTTCAATGATGATCGTGATATTGTAAGCTTCCTCACATCAGAGGGATCTTACACTAATCAGATAATTGATGAGGACCAACATGACATACAGTTGCAACAAGAAAGCACTAATAATGCTATGCCAAAATCAGTACTCAAGTTGGAAGACCTATATGATTTGAAAGACTGATTCAAGAGATCTACCAATTCAAAACTTCAGAGTTCAACTCTGAACTATGAATTAGTAAATCTAGGAACTGATACCAAGCCGTAGAATATCAACTAGGTATTGGCCTAGCCCCTGAAGAAAGATTAGCTTATGTCCGTCTCCTGGAACAATACAAAAGTGTCTTTGCTTGGAACTACGATGACCTTAAGACTTACGACACTTCTATCATTTAGCATACTATCCCAATGATAACCGATGAAAAACCTATCCAGCAAAAGTTGAGGAAGATCCATCCTAATCTGGAAAGCCAGATTAAGTCTGAGCTCAACAAATTATTGAAAGCCAAAATTATTTTTCCCGTTCGACATTCTAGATGGGTTTCCAACTTGGTTCCCGTTAGAAAGAAAAATGGAGACATTAGAATTTGTATTGACTTTCGAAACCTTAACAAATCCTACCAAAAGGATAACTTTCCCCTGCCTCCCATGGAGCAAATATTGCAAGCAGTTGTAGGATCAGAATTAATGTCCTTTTTAGATGGTTTCTCCGGCTACAACCAAGTTTTGGTCCATCCTGACGATCAACTAAAGACCACGTTCAGAACCAAATGGGGTACTTACGCATATCAAAAGATGCCTTTTGGTCTGATCAACGCTGGCGCCACATTTCAAAGGGCCATGGACATCGCATTTAAGGGATTAGTAAACAAATTAGTAGTAATTTACTTGGATGATATAACTATATATTCTAAAAAATGTGGTAATCATCTTAGAGACTTAAAGCAGATCTTCCAACGTTGCCAAAGGTATGGGATTTCACTTAATCCAAAAAAGTCCTTTTTTGCATTAAGTGAAGGAAAACTTCTTAGATTTATAGTGTTAAAATCTGGAATCCATATTGATCTTGATAGAATTAAGGAGATTTCCAAAATACCCTTGCCTCACAACAAGAAAGCCATGCAATCCTTCCTTGGCCAGATTAATTTTGTTAAGAGATTTGTTCCAGACTTCTCAAGGATTGTATCTCCCTTACAAGCAATGATTAAAAAGAATTCACTCTTCAAATGGGGCCAAGAGGAATATGAAGCATTCAATCTGATTAAGCAAGCGATTGTAAATGCCCCATCTTTAGCAACTCCAAATTTTTCCGATCCTTTCATTTTGTATACATTTGCCTCTGATAGATCATATGCTGCGATACTCACTCAAGAAAATCAAGACAAGGCGGAAGCCCCAATTGCCTTTTTCAGTTCAAATCTACAAGGGGCCGAATTAAATTATTTTGATGTCGAGAAACAAGCTTATGTTGTTTTTAAAGCGATCAAGCACTTCAAACCCTTCCTTCTTAAAACCCATACAAAAATCATAGTACCGTTTCCAGCGGTAAGAAATCTCTTAGTACAGAAAGATGTGGGTGAGAAAAGAGCAAATTGGGTTACTGCCTTACAAGAATACAACGCTGAAATTAAACCAGCAAATATTGTAAAAGGTCAAGGCTTTTGCAAAATGCTGGCTGGAGCATCACTTATTTCCGAAATACCATCTTCAAATCAAGAAGTACAAATGTATGAGGTAAGCCTAAACGATATTGAATCATTATATGTTGATATCATATTTTATCTAAAGAACGGATATGCTCTTTCAAACTTAGATTATACAAAGAAAAGAGCCCTAAGATTGAAAGCTAAGCAATATCAACTCGTAAACGATGTACTTTTTAGGATGAATTATGATTTTGTTCTCCTCTGATGTCTTGAGAAATTTGAAGCTGGAAAAGTTTTGCAGGAACTCCATGATGGAGCAGCAGGTGGACATTATGTTGGAGATGCTACAGCACATAAAATCTTGCACGCAAGGTACTATTGGCCTACACTATTTAAAGATGCGCATAGCTATGTAAGGAAATGTCAAGTTTGTCAAACTGCTACTGGAAGACAAAAGAAACCGTCGTTGCCTTTGCAACCAGTCAATATCAATCAACCCTTTGATCAATGGGGATTGGATATAATAGGTGATATTGTTCCTCACTCTTCTAAATAGCATAGTTATATCCTTACAGCTACAGATTATTTTACTAAATGGTAGAAGCAATTCCTCTCAAGACAGTTAATGCTAAACACATCATTGATTTCATAGATCAGTTCATAATCACCAGGTTTGGTTTACCCTCTGCTTTAATGTTTGATAATGCATCGTGTTTTTATGGCAATGTTATGACTGAATTTGCGCTCAAAAGAGGATTTAAGCTTAAATACTCTGCCAATTATTACCCACAGGGGAACAGGTTGGCCGAATCAAAAAATAAAAACTTAATCAGAATCATTAAGCGAACCATCGATCAAAATCATAAGAATTGGCACAAATATTTGATGTATGCTCTGTGGGCAGACCGAATAACGCAAAAAGCCTCCATTGGCACTTCTCCCTTTAATTTAGTTTATGGGAAAGAAGTGGTTCTCCCAACTCACCTAAAAATTCCCTCTTTGGCCTTAGTTCAATTTATTGACAAAACACCAACTTCATCCTTACAGCTAAGACAACTACAAATCCTTAAGCTAGAAGAGCAACGAGAACAGGCTAAAATAACACACGCTCATCATCAAGCATTAGTAAAGGCTTCTTTTGATTCAAACATGGTATCCAGAAAGGACTTTCAAATTGGAGATTTAGTTTTAAAATGGGATAAGGCTCACGAAGAAAAAGGTAAACATATGAAATTCCAACGAATGTGGCTTGGCCCATTCCAAATTACGGAAATCATAGGTCCATCCACTTTTATGTTGTAGGATTTAGCAGGGAAAAGAGAATCTTTACCTGTTAACGGGCAGATCCTCAAAAAATACTTTCCATAGAAGATCACTTCTTCTATTTTTTGTAAATTAGTTTTTCCTTTATTTTGATAATAAAACCAGTTGTAAATGGTTACGTTTGGAATTCACGAAAAAGACTAGTATTTCTTTTAGATTTTTTTTTTCGCTTGTATAAATAGAACTGATTTGGAAAATTTGTCATTATTATTGAAAGATAAAATCAAAGGCTATAAGCCTGGAAATGATACTAGTTTCAACCTTGCGAATTTTGATAAAAAGCAACATTTAGTGGGAATTTGTTTTATATCAGTCAATGAAAAGCATCAATAACAAAAAACGAAGATTCTCTGTAGAAAAGCTCTTTCCAAAAACTCTACCATTTTTGTCCAGAGCTATTCTTAAGGAACGAATGACTTCCTCCCCACCTAGAGAATTACAAGCTTCAAGGAATAATCTAGTGATACACTGTAAACTTAAAGAATAAGAGTTTTCATCACGAACTGACTTATCATGATCATAGATATTATAGCTTGCTGACTTTGTGAAAGCTACATACCACAACAGGGCAATGACTCAAGATTGTTGCAATCAAAAGACAAGGGGTCTCATCACGAGCCAGCTTGTTCAACAAAGTTATAAATCAAGTGAGTGGCACTGTCATAATTTGGCTACCAAACCAAGACATTGTTCTTTAAGAATTAAAAGAAAATGAAATCAATAAGTGTGGATATGGATTTCCCTTTGAAAATCGTATATTTCTCCAAGTAGGATACAAGATCATTGTTGGGTAACAGGTAACCCTATCGAGGCTATAAACGCCTTCTGGCAGCAAAGGCTCTACCTACGACAAATGAGCATATTTAAAACTGATTTATAGAGGAGACTTTGTTTTCATCTTTATAAACCAAGTAGTGGCTGATGTAAATACAATGACTAGCTTTAGGAAGTAAATAATCAGAGTTAACATAGAAGAAACAAACTATCATTAACAGCTGAAAGCATGATGTACTTTATCTTTCTATAATAAAGTTTAATTTTCCAAAAAACCCTTTTATTTTGGAAGTTTAGAAAATTCAAAATAAAATCAGAGATAACTGGTTCTTCCAAGTGAATCGCCAATTGTTGTGGCCAGCAACAACCCCCTTCTTATTTAGTTTTATTACTAATACTAAATAAGTGGGGACCCTTCTCTAAAAAAATAAAAAAATAAATTAGCACTTATATTCCCTTTTTGAATAAATCTTACTATCATAAACTTAGGAGAACACCCGCAAAAATCCAAAATGACTTAAGTTTTATGATAAGTTTAAACAAAATCGTTCTCTCAATAATAAAGCGTCGCATCGCAAAAGGGTAATGGATGACACCATATAAGCGAACTACTAAGATTGTGAAATCGCGATGCGAGAATGCACACTAAAGAAGCTCATCACGCGTCACATTTTTCATATGCCTCAAGTATCACTTAAGGTAAAATACCTCAACCTGACGATATGTGATAACGCTTCTTGCAAATCGCAAAATTGCTTTACCGCAGATCTACAGGGCTCATCATTCAAACAAAAAAAATTGTAATCCGATGCCAAGTTATGCGTATTAATGTTAATTTAATGAGTTAGTTGATGATCATTAATGAGATAAGGTTTGGATCTAATCGAATGGTCATTTCACGTAGGGTGGTATATTCTATATGATTTCGGCATTAAAAGCTTTCCCGTCACCTTATTTCTTATCATTACTCTTTCCTTATTTGTAAATTGCAGGAGTGGAAAGCAGAAAGGTATACGTAGCAGTGTTCAGAGTATAATGGGAAAAAAGGGAAAATCTCTGATTTCTGAAGACAAAGAAATGACACCCTTATACATATACACGACCTGTAACAGAGACGCCGGAATAACTACTTGGGAAGGCATGTACAGTCTACTCAAAGAAGAAAATCCCAGAGTAATGGAGGTTAAAGCAACTGCAAGCTCACGTGGGTCATCTGAGGCATCGATTACAGAACTTGCATGTTCATTCTTGCACCGGATAGCGGTGAGAACCAAGATTCTTCCATACACGGACATGGTCAAATGGGTACTGGATAGTTATAACATAACAGACAAACAATTTAAGACTCGGAGCCAAGAACTCATTGGGTCGTTCACTCCACAAAATTAAAGGTTTATATATCCTCTAACAAAAACGTGCAAGAAGCGAAAACTATCACCAAGGAAGCCTGGATCGAGAAACAGAGGCAGTTTTTGATGCGCGATTAGCGCTTACCACTAATCTCACATCGCTGGGCAAAACCCCTTGAGAAGGAAAGCCTCTGATCGCTCATGTGCCTGTAAGCCCGGAAAATTGTAGGAAAAAGAGCTAAAGGCTAAAGGCAAAACCCGAGCTCTAAAAACCAGTGGTATTTATCAGGGATATCCTTAAGTGGTATGTAAATTTCTAATCATTTGATTTAGCATCTACAGACAAGCTAGAGACAAAAGGCTGAAGAAAGAGTAGAGTCCATCAACAATTTAACCAAGTTGAATTGGGATTCTTACTGGCGGTACTTGGTTAAACCACACAGTCAATGCATGACTCTCAAATTCCTTACAAATTCTGCCGAGAAGATAGCGCCAGCACTTGCCGATTCTATTTTCGTAGGGAAACTAAAATAGGAGGTCATCCAACCAACTCTCCTCAAGTCGATGCTGAATGCTTGTGACCACAGAGAACAGATACATAGATAGTTAATTTCCAGATTCAATTTTAATTTTAGTTTTAGTTTTGATTTATTTTTTCCTTAGATGAGGACGGTCATTTAAACCTCCTCCTATATTTTTGTAATACACTTTTTAGGATTTAGCTAGTAGTATTTCAACCCCTCTCATGCATTTAAAGAAGGGTCCTGAAATTTGTCAAAAAAGATTTCCTCAGAACATGCACTTCTGCACCCTCGGAGGAGGTTTTGATGAATGAATGGAACAAGATTTATTGATATCTGTGTTTAATGTCTGCTACTGAAATGCACTTTTGTACTCTTAGTAGATGTTGAATTAGGAAGAGATAAATCATTATTGTTGAAGCTCATGAGTAGAACTTGTTATCAATGCTATTTTTATCTCTTAATGATTTCTGCTTATGTGTTAAGGTGATATTTATGTTCAGTTATTTATATATGAATGCTTGAATGTTTGAGTTAGCATTTGGCACTTCTGTACAGTGATTACTATTCTATTTATGCTTAATGTATGAATGACTTATTAAGCGATATGTTTCTCACAATTGTTTCGGCTAACTTTTTATATGAAACAATTCATTTTTATTGAATTATTTTCTCATAGCAATTGAATGATCTTTATTACCAATTGCTATTAGAAATTATTTTAGATCGCATAACTGAAAGGTTAAATCCCAGGTTAGTTTTAGAATTAGATATTTCTATTCATTAGAATACAATTGCATATTGTTAAATTAGATTTAGAATAAAAGCATTTTACTTAGGAATTATTAGAAAGGAAATATCAATTCTCATCACACACACACAAATTGGGAAACTGGTCCCATTATCCCTAGTCGGACCCACCATCCCAAATGGAAAAGGAGCTACTTTCGAGGTCCGGACCGAGTGGGTATCCCCCTTGCTTCAACAACACCATGCACAATCTGGTTCAATCTTCAGGATGCAATTTTACAATCCTTGAAATTTTTGGGACTTGTCGGGAAGTTGAGGCACTTCAACTTTTGTTGATGGTTATGTCAGGATCTTGTGACTCTAGTATGCCCTGTAAACTAAAGTCAGATTTGGTTTCTCTCGCACAATCCTTCTCTCTGCATGGTTTCACTCGATGTAAATCTCTTTTGAAAATATGTTTGGTATCTCGGATATAATCTTTCGAACTTTTAGGATTTTGTTTTTGATTGTATTAAAGAATCTTCTTCAGTTGATCCATATTCATGCAAATCTCTTGCATCAAGACTGATTTTGGAATTTGTATCTCTCATAGAGTCATGGAATTGTGAATTTGATCATTTCAAACACTACCTTTGGCTGAATGGATCATGCATATTCAATTCATTTCATAATCAGCTCCTGGTTTTTCTTGTGAATGTTGTATTGCAAATCTTTCCCTTCATTGCAACTAAAATCCTCTTTAGTGATAATGAATACATGAGTTATCTCGCTAATCAAATTCTTATTCATTCATTATGTCCTAACTGGTTTCATATGTTTGTTGTGTCGTCATCCCTTTTAAATTCTTTCTATGATAACGATGCTTGTACATTTTGTCACCAGTTACTGGAAAATGGTGTGCCACCTTCAGCTTGCGAGGAAGTTGGTTCGGTTGTACAGAGCATTCTAAAGTTTTTAAAATTGATTTATCTTCATTAACTACTAACTAGGAATTTGATGCTTTAATCAATCCATCTGATCATAATATTACCGTCATTCATTTTATCATTTCCCCACTAGTATATTTGATGACAGTTGTTTCACATTGATTAATATTTATGGTTTATCTCACCATTCGGATACTTTTTGAGAAGCTGAGGCACTTCATCCTTCGCTGATGGTTATTTCAGGTCCTCATTATCTTAACAAACCTTCTGAATATGATCAGATCTATTTTCCCTCACAATATTCTCATCCCAATCATATGATTTTAATTGAAGATTCATTATTTCAAAGTTTTTACAATTTTGAAGAGGATTGTTTCGAATTTCATGATCCAATCATGGAATGGTTGGAGAAATCTTACTTGGCAAGCTCCATTGTAAAGAACAGGTTTTGGCCTTTTCTCATGCTTGCTCAGAAGGATGACGCAGAAGAAGGTGCATTCGCAAAAACTATTAGAGGTTTGTATGATTATGGTTTCTTTCGAAAAGGTAAGAATGTGAACTGGATAAAAGTAGTGGTTGTGATACATCTTCCTGCCCATGGGAAAGACCTTCCTTTTGTTGTGCAAGTTCTTCAAGCTCTCATATTTTCTCCTGCACATTACTTTATATCTGTTTTAATCGATCACATCTTTCTGATTATAGGCCAGGAATAATTATGGTGTCTATATTGTAAATTCCATTGTAAGTAACACTGACCTTCTAGCTGGTTAGGTTAGGAGTAGGTCTAGTTATATTTTAGTTTACCTACACATTCATCTTGCATTCTTTTTCTATAGTTTGTCTTATGTTTTCTGGTTTTAGTTTCGCATCATGTTTTGGTTTAGCCACTTTCTGTCTTGTCTTCTGGTTTATTTTCCTTGTTGTATGTTGTATTTCCTTTAATTTTATGAGACCTTGCATGAAGATTCTCTATTGGCTTAAAAAGGAAATGTGGAAAAATAGAAAAGGATTTTGTGACACTGCAACATTTGGCTAACTCTATTTCCTTCTTCTTTGTCTTGGTTACATATTTTGGTCAATGATGTTCTAACGAAAAATATGATCCTTGCGTTAAGAAAGCCTTGTGTCAAACCATGATATCCATCTCTATTCTAGAGGCCTCATGCCTACACTCGAGTTTTTATGTTTCGGTGATTTCAAGATGATCCAACCAAGTAGAGAAGGACAAGGGGAAAATCAGAGATCTTATATATCCTTCTCTGAAGGGACAACCTCTTCTTCCCTCAATAAGTTTGGATCCCTCTTCTCCCCCTAAAATTAATAAGTGTCGATGGACAGTCATATTTAAATATTTTAATAAAGGAAAAATAAAAGAAAGGATTCCTACGTAGAGAGGTGAAGCAAGAAACTCTAGTGGGGTACTATCCAAGCTCACTGGAAGTGGAGAAATGTTTGTGTTCCTGTAGTGACTCCATCAGGGTACTGTCTAAGCCTGCTGGCAGGGGAGAAACACCAAATATTGAAAACTAGACTTTGAAAATCTAAAGCTCTTGAACTTCATTACCGTATCCTGATTCGAAACATTGTGTGATTGTTGATCTTATGTTTGTGTTTAATCGAGTAAAGGACTAAAGGGGACTATGTTTATGCATGGGTCAAGTGGGGAAACCATGGTAATTTGAATGATGAATCAATACTTCCTAAAGAACTAAACCCTACATGAAAAAAATGACCAAGGTAGTTAAACTGGAGTTCTAATAGTGTGTCGCCAAGTGTTGTCACTACAAAAACGCCCTCCAAAACAGATAAGTAAGAATATACAATGCACTAGAACGCCCTTGTTGATGATCTTTTCCTTCAGCAGCATCTAGGGTTCCTCGAACAATGTGATATCTCACACTGGGTAAATCTTTAACCCTTCCTCCTCTTACTCTACACTCGAATTTTGGAGCCTACTTTGTATCTTGTGATCGATCATTCCATAGTCACTTCTTGGTTAGTTGATGCTTTTGAGCCCCCTTCTTGGATTGGAAATGTCAAGGGTACTTTCTCACACATGCTCAATCCACAACAAGTTCATGAGCAGCTTCTTTTATGCAAGCTTGAACAAGCATAGCACGGTCCATCAAAACTATGCCCATGTGATGTCCAATCCATGTCAATAGTCAATGCACACTTCCATCGACAATTTCTCACTGTAGCTGCGTTTGTACTTCTATGTTTGGTGAGTTTTGCAAACTGTCGCTTTTGCGAACCTTTTTTTTGCGAGTGTCATTTTCATGTTTTCGCTTATTGCTTTTACTTGCTTTCACTCTAATTAGTGTCACTTCCATGTTATGTTCACTCTGGCATGTGTTTTTTCACTGTCGTTCGCAAATAGCAAGTGTCGTTTGCACTTTAGAACTTTTCGTCTTATAGCATGTTAGGTGTCACAGAATGTGCATAAGCTTGTTTTGGTGGTTTCAAGGGGTTTTCCTTGTGTAAATCAGTCGATATTACCATGTAAACCTTCGTCGCACTCATTTGTAAAGTTTTAAGCATTGTTGCACAAGTGTTGTCACAGTCATCGCAAAGTGTATCTTTACTGTTGCACTTGTCATAAGTCGTTGTAAAGGTTGTCGCACTGAGGGAAGTAGGTTGTTAATGTGTTCTAGATTATCTTTGTTTTGTCATCAAGCACTCTAAGTGTGTGATCACAGTCAATTCCTATCACTATTCACATTAGTTTCACTGATCCCACACTTAACTAGATTTCAGAAAATTCCTAGCAAATTAGCCTCATCTGGCCTTCCTGAATTGTGCATTGCACAGTCCCGGCCTTCAAGCTACAACATTTCCTCTTGAAAATGTGCAATGCAAAACTCCTTCCTTCCAGGACTGTGCACTACATAGATTCAGTGCTCAAGCTCGAGCCTTTGCCTCCAAAATTGTGCAATTCAACCCTCTAGCTTGGCCCCAACTGTGCATTGCACAATCTCTGAGCTCAAGCCAAAGCCCAAAGCTCTTTAGCTATGCAACTGTGCAATCACCAGGTATACTCTACCTCCTAGAACTTCATAGTTGACAAAAATAGTGCAAAGGCATGCAACCTAACTCACTAAGCCTCAAAACTACACAATCCAGCTTGAACTGCACATTGCGTAGTATCAAGGCTCAAGCCTCATATCTGGACTCTTGAACTACGCAACTATGCAATCACCTGGGCTCCTCTATCTTCCAGAACTATGCAATGGGAAAAATTAGTGCTCAAACCCTCAACCTAACTCCCTGAGCTCCCCAACTATGCAATCATTTGTTGAGCCCCAGCCTAAACTACGCATTGCATAGTCTCAAGGCTCAAGCCTGACCCTTGACTACCTGAGCTGTGCAACTGCGCAGTCACTAAGCCTCTCCCTCGACCTACCACCCAGTTTCGGCTCAATCAATGGATCATCATGCAACATCTTAGACTAGGGGTTTATCGGACTGATGTCATCTTGTCATGAGTGGATTGCAGATGTAGGAACTCTATCATGCTATGGAAAGATGATGAAAAAGGAGATGGAGAAGGAGTACATGCTAGAAGACACCTAAGGAGCTGAGGAGATAAGATGATCATTAAACAAGAAGATGAAGGAACATTGGATTACAACAGAAGACCAAAGATTAGGACCGCATGAAGACTCCATCTGATTCACAACCCTTTGGAGGGTAGATATGAAGAAAAAATCATATCTCTCATGAAGATGAAGCATTGGATACATCTCTTATTGAATACAGAAAGAAAGAAGCAACAAGAAGGACAACTTGGCACTGCCACATCATCATGTAGTCCATGTCATTAGTGTCATGCCATGTCTTGTCATGAGTCATCATGTGCCACATTATTTGTGAATGATGTAATTATTTATTGGAAAATTTAATGTGAAGTGGAAGTCAAAGAGTCGTCTATGTAATGTGAAGAGTCATGTAGGAAGTCAAAAATTCATGAGAAGTCAAACAATCATGAGGGTAGTCGAAGAATCATAAGGGAGGTGAAGGATCACCCCATTTGTTATATATGCAACCTCATTTTTCATGCAAAAGACTTTTCACCTTGGCTCCTCTCACAAGGCATTAGAGAGACAAACTAGTTCTTTTGGGGAGTAAGGAGTGGCTCCAACGCTCCACTATTGGAGCTAGCAGTGTTCATTGTATACATGTGTCTTGGAACTTTTACTTAATAATTGAAGCATAATGGTCAACACATTTTCATGCATGGTTTGTGAATATTTGTAACACTGTTCTATGGATATTTATGATTCATGTGTGATTTCGTTTATGCTGAAGTAGTTGAACTATTTCATTTATTTTGCCACATATCATATTGAGAATGTGTTGTAATGGTCTTTATTGTTGTCACATGCTTGTGGACTACTCTGCTAGATATTAGACAAATATTTCTTGTTGATTGGTTGTAATGATTGTCACATCTTTGCAAACTATTCCACTCGATATTAGATGGATCCTCCTTGGTTGTGTGTGTCTCTACTAGGGTGGTACTATTACTTCTCTCTTAGAGGCTCACTTTCTTTTCTCCCTCTATAGTAGAAGAACCTTGACACACTTATAACTGAGCACTCATCAAGCACACTCACTTGCTTTTCAAAGGCACATTTGCATTTCTCTCTCTTTCTAATAGTTAGAGCCAAGGAAAATCTATAAGAATATGTGGAAATCGGGTTGATACTCCGAACAAGTCTCCTATTCCAAACGGTGTGAGGTCTAATTGGGACTTCAAATCAAGGAGACCCCCTTGGTTGACGGATTTACAGCACCATCAATATGGTGCTTTGCTCCTGTCGTCACTTTTCCCAAATCAATACTTATTCAAGTGTGAAACTTATGATCTCTTTTCCAATCCCAAGATTTTTTTGCTCTACCTTACATATACTCTCATATACAACATTATTGACCCAAAAATATCTCAACAAAAATGCCAAAAAAGGGAAATTTGGCCAGTATTCAAAAACTATTCAACAACTAAACTTGGCACTTGGCACTATTTACAAAGTTCCAATTAGACGGAAAACTAACTCATGTAAATATCCTAACAATGCAACTTTCTAGAATCAAAGCATGTCAAAATATTCTAACAACCCAATGATGTAGAATCCTACAATTCATGACACTTGGAACTACAATAAAATCCCCCTAATTCTAGTTTATACAAGTAAATTGGAGAAAATACGACCTACATATAGAATTTACATGACCCCATTGGAATCTTACACAAATGAATTTTACTAGGGTGATGCTCCTACATCACATAATACCAACCCATTCAGCTTTAGTGCATGCCAATACATTAGACCAAATGAAAAACATTATTTTACGTCAAGCACATACACAAAATATAAATCAAGGACATAAATCAAGATCTTGGAAATTCCAAGCATAAGTGTGAACAAGTCATATCAAGCCTATATGCCAAGTGTATAGTGGTTGGGTTGATCACTAATTCCATATTGTATAATATAATGGAATATTATGAAAGGCTTCAACCAATGAATGTGTGGGATCAATATGGATCCACAAGTTGAGACTTAAATTAAATAATATAATATCATGTAGGAACCATTCCCCTAAAAAAAGGGCGATATTAACAATTAGTAAGGAACCCTTGTTACAAGGAAGAGTGTGCATGTATGAGCTAGGTATAAGCTACACTCATTTGGTAATGTCAAATTTTGGATGTAACCCATTTTGTTCACCATATATAAATTAAATATTGTTTACTTTATTACAAGAGAAAAATAAAATGATGATTCAATTGGGGTATATTACATGTGGTATTCATACGTTCAATATTGAGGCCCATGGGCCAAACCGTTATTGGAATTTAACAAAATCATTGTTTGTTTTACACATAAGTAAGGAGCAGAGAAGAAGATTGTGATTGTAGAAACATCTGCCAAACCCCCTGATGATGGAGAACAAATTTGGGTGTAGTTATGAGATTATGGATCACCTCTTATAGCAGAAATGTTGGAAATAATAAAAGGCCTAAAGCATAAACTAGCTAGTATTAAGGAAAATAAAGAACAATTGTTGAAAGCAAGCATTGAGTAAGAAAGGCTCGTTAGGAATTTAACAGAACCAAAAAATATGAAATACATAGGTCAAGAGGTAAAGGAGGATAGAGAGGAGTGAAACTCCAAGTGGAAAAATGCAGACAATGGTGCTAAGAATGAGGCTGATAGACTTGAGAGTGAGGAGGAAAATGAGAAAATGTCAGAAAAAGGCATTCCCAAAGGAGCCTAAACAAGGGTAAAAATAGAAATTTGAACTACAAGGGAGTTTAAAATGATTAGGTCCCCAGTTTTTTATGGTGAAGCAGAGGAAGCAGCAGAGGCTTGGTTATTGAACAAGAGTAAATACTTCTAGCTATATGAGTACCTTAGCAATCTGAAAGTTAGAATAGCCACCTATCAGTTGTAGGGAAATACCTAATTATGGTGGGAAGAGGTAATAATAGTGCATAACATAGAACAAAATATTGTAAACTAGGAATATTTCTAAAAGAATTTCAAGGAAAAGTACTTGATAGAGAGGTACTATGATGACAGAGCAAAGGAATTTCATGATTTTAAGTTGATTCAGATGACCATGGATGAATTTGTAGTGAAGGTCACCCATAATTTGAGGTATTTTCCCTATATTGAAGATTAAGGGCTAAAGTTCAACATTTTATTAATTTCCTTCCCTTTCATACAATGAAAGAATTGAGTATGATAACCCAAAAACTATGGACGAACTTATCAGAAAAAAGTCAGAATTTTCTATCAGCAGTCTAAACAAAAAAAGTAAAAATTCAAAATCATGGCCAAGTAAGAGAAAGGAAAACATTCAAGGTTATCCACTTCTAGAAGTTTTGGGAAAAGCCATCAAAACAGAAATTTTCCCAAAAACAATTAGCAATAGAATACTTAATCGCAGATAGTGTCTAAAACAATTGATTTTCACAACAAAGGAAATAATGGAAAAGAATGGGAACCATTGAAGTGGTGGGGCTATAAAGAGCCTCATTTACTCAAAAATTGCTCGTATAATACAAAATTAGTTCAATCCCTACAATCAGTGCAAGAAGCCTCCACAATGAATGATGTGACCATGAACATACCAAGAATAAATGAAACCCTAGAATAATGCCAAGAAGAACATCAGTCTACAATGATTTAAATAGAAGGTAAGCTTCTAGACCAACCTGTGTCCATTTTAATAGATCCAAGGGCCAACTTAAGTTATGCCATTCCACAAATTGTGGAAAGATGTAAACTACACTCAAAAAAATACAAAAAATCGTGGCTAGTCCAACTTTCCACTTGTACAAAAAGTAAAGTGGTTAGTTGGGTTAAGAACTAATTTTTTGACTTGAATGGGTATAAAACATAAATTATCATAAATGTATTACCCTTGTGATCTTACGATTTATTGGTAGGATTGTACTGGTTGAAAAAACACAAATCAATCATTAATTGTTTAGATAATATTGTCACTTGTACCATGGAATATGGGGATGCATAGATGATTAAGGGGATAATAAGATCAATCTCCACTAAACAAATCTCAGCTCTACAAATTAAAATATGTTCCTGAAAAGCTTGTAAGTTATTTGTTGTGCAAATAGAAAACCTCACACAAAAAACTGTGATTAAAACTTTAGATGATTTAGAAGTAATCTAAGAGTTCAAAGATGTGATCATAGATGAAATTCCCGGGTTACCGCCTAAAAGGGATATTTATTTTATGATGAAATAGTACCTAGGGCCACACCAATGTCCAAACCACCTTATAGAATGATTGTACCAAAACCGATGGAACTAAAAACACAACGCCAAGAACTATTGGATAAAGAGTATAATAGGCCAATCGTTTATCCTTAAGAAGCACTTGTCCTATTCGTAAGGAAAAAAGATGGAACTTTCAAAATGTGCATTTACTATATTTTGGTTTGTGTTATATTCTTTCCACGACTATCCCACGTAGTTAACCGAGGGTTTAGAAGGGGGGAAGAGCCCCCCCTTCCTTGCACCGATTGTGTAGCAGGGAGAGTCATAGGGGGTTTGAGGGGTGCACGTAACCCCACTCTATGGGGTCTGGGGCAGCGCCCCGGAAAATTTTGTTTTTGGACCCTATATTAGGTTGGGCGGACCTACCTATGGTTTTGTGCATGTTTTTCACACATGGTTTTGGACGCGATGGTTTTTGGTCCATGGTATTGGATGCTTCGGCATGTATAAATATGTATTGTAACATTGAAAGGAACATAATGAAAAATCAAGCTGGTAGTCCCAGTTTTGGGATCTGGGGGAAAATATCTGTGTATATGTGTTTTATGTGTTATTCTCTCGCATTGTTTATTTTTTGTGTTTTAGAATTTGTATGCAGGTAATTTTTGTACAGGGTTAAAACCTACACTATAGATAATTAAATAAGTTGACCATCAAGAACAAATACCCTCTACCTAGGATAGATGATCTATTTGACCAGGTTTCCAAAATAGATCTATGATTTGGTTACTATCAACTAAATATTAAAGATAAATACATACACAATACTACCTTTAGAATCTGATATGGGCACTGTGAATTCATCGTGCCTTCATTCAGAATTACAAATGCCCCAACTACATTCTTGTTCTTAATGAATAGTGTTTTTAGCCTATACATGGAAAAATTTGTGTTGATTTTTATTGATGACATATTAATCTACTCCAAGACTCTTGAAGGATATAACAAACACTTGAGGATAGTGTTTCAAACACTTAGATAACACCATATTTATGTTAATTTTAGCAAGTGTGAATTCTATCAGAACCAGATCCAATATTTGGGACATGTAACTTCTCAAGAAGGAATAGTAGTCGACCCTGAGAAGGTCAAAGCAATCATAAATTTCTGTGTCCCTGAGGATGTTTTAGACACCCAATATTTCATGGGAATCATAGGGTACTATTTTAGGATTATTGAAGTATTTTCTAAACTAGCCTACCCCATAGCCTCACTATAGAAGAAAAAAAAAAGAGTTAAGTTTAATTGGACACAAAAATGCAAAGAAAGTTTCAACAGCTGAAATATTTATTAACAGTATCCCCTATACTAAAAATTGTAGATCCCAATAAGGACTACATTGTTTGTACATGTGCTTTCCTAGAAGGGTTAGGTGGGGTATTGATGCAAGGAAATCATGTAATAGCTTATGAGTCTAGGAAATTGAAAGATCATGAGAAAAACTATGTTGTCTATTATCTTGAATTGGCTACAGTAATACATGCATTAAAAATGTGGTGTAATTATTTGTTAGGAAAGAAATATACCTGTATTATCGATCATATTAGTTTGAAGTATTTTTTAGCCACCCATATCTAAATGGAAAATAGGAAAGATAGATGTGTCAGAAACCAGAACAATACTGAGAGGGAGGTGAATCAATATTGTGAGAATTTTAAAAATTTCTTTCACAAGTTAAAGAATACTAAAACACTAATAAACACTTAAGTAATAATTCATATAAGCATAAAAGGATAAACACAAGAAGCACATATTAAGCATATAAATTCTTGAATCGTTTCATCAATTACTTTCACAAAGGTAAGCTTCAACTTACTTTTACAAAGTTATTCGGCTCCAACTAGAAGGAACCTACAACTCCCTAGTTTATCAACTACCACTAAAAGGAGATAGTACCCCTGAGTTTATCAGTTGCTACTGAAAGGAGCTTCAACCCCTAATTATTTACCAATCACTACTGGAAGGATATACAACCCATAAAATCCAATATGCCACTTGTTTGACCTCCTTGATCCATCTTTCATTCCATTTTCAAACTAAAATCATCAAGACCACTCTCTTTCACAAAAAATAATTCAATCTCTACTCATAAAATCAACTTAAAACACATTCAACATTGATATAATGTCATATTTTTATTTTGACTCCATGGTTTGATTCACACATTGCAACAACAACAGCATTCACATCAACTCTGTTCTTGCTAATTCAATTCTTCTAATAAAGACTTAGAGATGATAATTTTATATTTAGAACATTAGTTAAGTTCAGCTCTTTAACTTGCATGAATTCATATTTTTCATTTAAATTCTACTTTTTTCAAGTCATGTTGATGTGTTCATATAGTCTTCAATCTTTGATATGTTGTACTGCGAAAAAATTATGAGTTAAACTTCCTATTTTCACCGTTCTTGAAACTTACAGGTTTTAGTAGTTACTTTAACTATAGTTATAAATTTAGCGGATTTCCAAATTTAGCAAAATTACCAAATATACCACCAAACTGGTCAAAACTACATGATTAGACTTCTGATAAATATTAGACTTCTGGTCTAGGCTAATAAATTTTGAGACTTCTGGTCTAGACTAATAAATTTTTAGGCTTCTAATCTAGAATGATAAAATATAATTCCAGTCTAATAGAATTTTTCCCAATAGACTTATGTCTAACCAACTTCCTATCTAACTGACTTCATGTTTAACCGACTACTAGTTGAAAAAACTGTTAGTCGACTAGACTTCCAGTCGAATAAACTGTTAGTTTTTTATGGATATAGTAGAATAATATAAATGATATAGTCTCAAATGATTTTAAGAGGCTAAGGCACATGAGATCTCCAAAACCCAGAAAAGGCTTCGTGAGATAAGATTGGGAAACACTTTCATTAAATTAATTTTCTTCCTAAGTTTAAACATAGGGAAAATGGTAAATTAAAGTTAATTAATTAATGATGTTCGAGATTGCTCTAAAGGCTTCTATTGATGAGGTCAAATTGATCTTATTCGTCAATGGAGATTAAATCATGGTCATTGAGACTTCAACAAGATATTATAAGAGCAAGTCGAAGGGATTGGGGATAGCATTAGTGTGATTAGTTGTGAGCAAGGCATTTTGACTCACCCAGTTCACAACATTTAGTGAGGGTGTAGTTTGAGCCAAGGGAAAAGCACAAAACATAGGGAGCAATAAATATTTTGGAGTAGCAAGATTCTAGAGATATTCCCAGTTCTTTTCTAGTGTCGAAGAGACAAGAGAACGGAGGTTGAATTATCTGCAGAGAGGGTTTCTACAACTAGTGTGAATAGCCAGAAACCCCAAGGCGAGTTGTTGGAAGAGGTTTTATTCATTTTCCATAAATCATATCAGTATTCAGAAGGAAAAGTGAGTCATTTGAAAAGGCATAGGGAGGTAGTACGACTTATCCAGAGTCAGTTCCAGTGTTGTATGATTTTCTTCAACTAGGTCATCCACATTTCCATCCCAGTGGTGCGCATTTTTGGGAAGTGTGAGTGTTTGAAGAGAGGTTGATTTGAATTAAAAGGGAGATAATTTATCTCCAGATATTTTTCCAGTTTATTGTTGAAGGTTTTCTAATTAGCAACCAGTTGTAATAATTCTCAAATTGCTGCATAATAAAATAAACCCTCATTTCTTGCACCAGTTTTCCCTTCGGGGCTTTTCCAGAGAAGTTCAGTCCAAAATAATGGTTTCATTTTATTATGTGTATGTGTTTGTGCATCTATTTCTCAGTTCCATATTTATATTTTTGTAGCATACTTTATTTGGTGAAGAATTGCAATGTGGTTTATTTGTTAGTTGTCGTTAATAATTTAACAAAAGACAAATAAATTGTTAAGATAGGAGAATAATACTCAATTGCTATAATTTAAGGTTTTTTCACATGGTATCAGAGCACCAAAGATCAAATCAGAGACTTATAAGTGAAGGAAGAAAAATTGTATGGATTCCAAGAGAGATTTTAAGCACAAATTCCAAATATGTGCAGGCCAACCAAGGAGTGTGAATTGCATGGATGCAAAATTCGATTTCCAGTCCAGGTTGGAGGAAAAGTTTGATCTTCATTAGGAGTAGTAGCAATAGGAAATAGGATTACTAGAGAGGGATTTTGGTGATAAAATCAATGAATTCACAAAGTAGATATGGGCGCAAAGATTTGAAGCAAGGGTTTGCAACGGCAGATCTATGCAGGGAAGGAAGAGAAAAGAATGTGAGAAAATATATCTACAGCTTCTCTAATATATTTGAAGTTCTCATATTTTCCAAAATGGCCATAAAAATATTCAACTTTTAAGAGGCTATGGATTTATCTTCCAGATTGGAAGATGAATTTGCTTAGATAGCTTGCCTCTCTAGCTCAACTTCACAGGGTGTCTGGTATATAGAAAGTGGAGTGTTAGCTCACATGACAGGAGTTAGAGACTACTTCTCCAACTATAAGGAGGATCAAATGGAATTTGATATCCAAATGGGAAACAAAATTAAATGTACTCCAGTTGGGAGAGGTATTATCAAGTTTTAGAGGGAGTCAAGAGAAAGAACCATTGTTATAGATGTGTTGCATGTGCCACATTAGGGTATGAACCTAATTTCAGTTTTGCAACTACACGATAATGGATATGATGTCCAATTTGTAGGGGAGAATGTGATTCTCAAGCATCAGAGCTGGAAGAAGGTGAAGTAGATTGGAGTTCGTAGTAATAAGCTATATAGGTTGCAACTCGACTCTCAAAAGGCACTTGTTAGTAGCAGTTAGTACAAAATTTAATAAATAATGGCATATAGCAGTCAAGGAAGTAAAAGAGTAGTGGAATGAGCTTTACCATGTTGAATTAATTGATACTCCTGTGGATCCTTGTAGATTCAAACCTAACCCAAAGTCGCCATGAGAGAAGAAAAAAGGGGTAGAAGGAGCAGTGTTATCAGGAAATCTAGTGTCCATGCAAAGCTGCTAGTCCCACTAAGACTGGTAGCTATCTTAGAAACAAACAAACTAAAACTACTTTCGTTTTCCTTTATGAGAAGTAGATAAGAGGGGAACAAAGGAGACCAACCTCTGTCTTGCGCTTGGTTCCTTGCTTGATTCCTCTCCCTTCTGATAGATCTTTGCCACTTGCTTCCTCGTCTACCCAGCTTAAAAGAGCACCTATGGAATCAAAGCAGCATAACACTATCCAAGAACATATATCTACTATCACAATAGGACCAGATATATATTGACCACACAAATGTATATATCATCAATCATACAAGAATGTGGAGGAAAACTTGAATAGCTTTATTAATATCAAGAATAGCAAAGAGGATTACAACCAATTGTTCTTACCCAGCATCATCCTCTCAGCAAGAAAGCCCTTCTTCACCTCATGAAAAGCTTAGATCACCCAACGCTATGATGTTACACCAAGAAACCAGCAACACTTCCTTACAAGATACAAAATTCCAGCCTCTAACCTCTGGATCTCTGGGATGAGAGATCTATATATAGATATTTGCAGAGGTGTGAGTCAGCTCTGGGTTTTTGATTAGTGTCTTCTCTCTGATAGTTCTTGATTCCACTTGGAGATCTCATTGATCTCTTACTCATCCTTGGGCGATTCTGAGAGGCAAGTGTCACAGGAGAAGTTTCTGGAAGATTCCATGATCATCCACCTCGCAAACTGTCTCTGCCACTTGTCTATTCTCATTCATCGCACCCTATAGAAGGACTTTTCAATATGCATCGCACCTCCCGTGTGTAGTAGGTGTGATGTATCTCACCCTCAGCACTGAGCAATCAGTATGGTCCAGTTTTGACCATTTCTGAGTAGTTTTTCATGGAGAACTTCTGGGAGATGATGTAATCAACTGACCGTTCCTTTAGAGTGTTAAGCAACACTTTTAGGGACTTAAGAGCCCTTGGTTTATGGACATGTATGATTGGGGTTGCAGTGCCCAAAAATGTCTATAACAGTTGCCCCCTAAAGCATGAGGTCGTTAATCTTTTGATGTCGGGTGAAATGCTTTATCATGAGGATTCGAAGTTTTTTCGAGCTGGAAGGCGACCTGTAATAAGATACAATACAATACATTATCTTCATAATATTTTCATGATCTAGCTGAGGTGGGCATTCCCATGCTCATCTTTATAAATTCATTTTCATGTACATAGGACAGACAATCGTCTATGTGCAGACTGATGATTCTGGTAGAGCCATCATCCTTAGTTTGGATGACTATCTGTGCAGAAATGATGTACATTTGATGTCTTTATTTTCCTGAATATATATCACAGCCCGGATGGATGAAACTAGATCCGGGGTCTTCAATCTCGTTCGATCTTCACTCAAAGTACAAGTTGATCCACGTGAAAGATGTATTGGAGTCGAACATGGAAATGCATCGCCTGACTACCAGCCAGTGATGTAAGCTGTTAACAGGTGCAAGAGGAATCACCGATAATGATGAAGACCCTCAAGGTACGACAGTATAATTCACGTGGTGTGAAAAAGGGACTTGGCGTCGAACACCACGCAAAATCTTGCGGTCGAAGGCCATTTATGTAAACCTGTCGTCGGAAGTGAGAAACTTGCCATTGAGGCATGCAAGCTTCAAAGTACCGAAAGGGTTGTTCCTAGATCGACTTCCTGGATAATGAGCTGATGTCAACAAGAAGCGATCCATCGTAGGAGGGCCTTAGTGAATCCCACATCTATGACATGGAACGGAGAAAATGATTTCAATGGAGGTGAAAACAATCTGATGATATAAGGTTTAGGGTGGCGGTCATGAAAGAATGGAGCGTGAATTTGTTGCAGCGGATGAGACACAGGTGAATTCTCTGAACGACTTCTCTTGAACATACCGGCGACACAGACATGGATTGGTAGCGTTAACCCAAAATATTGATGGTGTGATGGACCAATGGTGATATGACCAGTGAACGGAATAACCCAACCCGACTCTGTAATGGAGTGAAAGTGTCATGTTCAAGAGCGACCTTGCTACCAACAAAGTTTTTTCAAGTTTTCTTCCCAATTTTCCCCAGTCATTACTGACTAGTACCTCTTTATTTTTGTCAAGCTTGAGGAGGATAACATATGCTTGTTCTATAATTTTCCCTTCGGTCAAACCCGTCGCTATATTTTAACGAGCCTAGCGACAGTGAAACTCGTTCTTATCTGTATGGACAAGTTTGTCGCTATTCGGTTTTAACGAGTTTAACGGCAAAGATAACTCGGTCCTTTTCAATTTTAGAGAGTCTGAAAGGGATGTAAAGAAAACTCCAATAATCCTTTTTCGTCATATAATCCCTTAAGTCTGAAAAAGTATAAAATAATACAAAATGGATGATTTTTCGGTAATTTTAACGAGCCGAACAAAACAAGCGCTCGATCCTTTTTTGTAATAATCCCTCGGGTCCAAAAAGATTAAAATCTAAAGGAGGGATAGCACTTCCGGTCACTTTAACGAGCTGGAGAGGCCAATCGCTCGGCAATCTTTTCATATTTTACGAGTCAGATGAAAAGAGCTTAAAGGAGACTCGTTTTTTGAGGAACGAGTGATAATTTCGGGTAGCAGCTGATTCCAGGTAAGGTTTGGAATTTTCCAATCACGGTAGTGTCACAAGGATGGCTAACAAGATCACTCTTCACAACTGTTCCTCAAAAAGGGTAAACAATCAAATGGAGGTGAATGATCGGCCAAAACAAAGTGGAGGTGATGATGAGAACACGACCAAGGCTCAAAGTCTGATGATAATGCATTCATGATGGTTATTTACCGGGAATTGGTTTATTTTTTAATAAATGAGCTTAAACTCTGGGGGAAACATTTGCTCATTGCTTATGTTTAATTTTTAACGAGCTTGAACTCCACATAAAAACTGCTCGTGGCAGGTTTATTTTTTAACGAGCTTGAACCCTGCAGTAACACTGCTCGTGATAAGTTTGCATGCCCCCAGCATAATAACGCAAATCGAGGTGCATGCCCCCCAAGCTTCATTACATTCAACTCGGTGGTTGGAATGAAGGTTTACCTTTGAGATTTGGAAAGGGATTTGTTTCATTTTTTAATGAGGTTGACACAGTAAAAGAACTATCCTCATGACTCCTTGTTTCATTTTTTAACGAGGTCGACACAAGATAAGAACCGTCCTCGGAATCCACCGTATTTATAGTATTTGATAGAAAATCAAAAACTAAAGGATGATTAAGGTCATTGGAATAATCTTCATTGTAATCCGGGAGATGGGAACGATGGTGGTAATCTTCCCATGGTGCCTCTCCTAACATCATTGACTGAATGATTCCTTTGTCTGTAGAATGTACATGTGACCAAGGATCTGAAGAGGTACCATATTCCTTAGACCTATCTATCCAAACACTCGATGAGCGTTGATTTGGGTTTGCCCCCCAGGCCAAGAAAATTGATTGCTACAATATTTCTAAAATGGCGATGATCCATGCTGACAAAATGTTTAGGAATCTTCCGAATCCATTAGATATAGAAGATTTCATATTGCAAGTTTCCACTGTGGCCACTTCCGTTAGATTACTCAGAGGTGGTAGGGCAAAAGTACCCATTAAGGCAGGGTATTTTAGGAGACCTACTCCGATATTTTGAAGTGAATGATTGCTTCCATGGATCATTGGAATGCTTCCCGTAACTTGTGAACTGTTGGGGAGAAATGTTTGTTGGTCGACGATTGTAATTCCTCCTTGGAAGGGAAATGCAATCTTCCTGAAGTAGGTCAACACAACTGCAGCCATGGCATATATCCAGGGCCTTCCCAGTAGGATGTTGTAATCGAGGTTTCCATCGATAACTTCAACATCAATTTTTACTGTTTCCCCCCCCAGTTCAACTTGCAAGTTACTTAAAATCCCATATGGGGTATATGTTCGTCCATCAAATGCTTTTAATGTCGTCAAAGATCGCGACAAGGTTGGAGATCCTAAAGTTTTCCAGCAACTCATCGACATAATACATGTAGATGCCCCCTCATCAATAATTGTTCGATGAACAGTTTTGTTGAGGGTTTTCACTTGAATGAGGAAAGCTAGTTGAGTTGGTAATTGAGGATCATATCCTTTGTGATTAAAGGACACAAGATTAGAATCCTTTAGGTCAATCCCACCTATTGATGATAATAAAGCCTGATTTTCGGAGGGGCAATTTTACAGTACCTCAAGTGTCGACATAGCGGATGGAGATTGGGCCAGATCTTCCACTATATTATAATGTTGTGCTGCTCTGGCATGAGGATTAAATGTCGACTTCTGTACTACTCCCTTTGGCGGTTTTATTGTTAGCTCTGGAATGATGGGGGGCACAACTTCTGTTGAGGTTGTTATTCAACTACTAGGTTGATCTTTATCCTTGTTGTTCGACAGCTGTGGATTCCCGTAATCTTTATTCCTTGTCGTTATCAAAGCAACATTTTGCTGCTTCGAAACCGACAACATCAGCACTTGGGACAGGGAAGCATTGTCACTAGCAACCAGATATGTTCCTGGATTTGGAAACAGATCAGTTAATATCGCCGAGGGTTTTGAATTCTTGAAGAATTTTTTAAGCTCAGCTTTATATGGACAATATCTTATCCAATGATCCTCATCACATATAAGACATGGACGATTTGGTTTCTTATCTCCAGAAGGTTTTGCAGAAGATTTTTCAGGTGATGATTTCTCCTGTTTCTTCTTCTTCCCTTTGTTTTTCTTCTTGCCTCCTGGTTGCTTGGTTTCTTTGCCTTTGTTAGTTGAGACAACATTTACTTCCAAGGCGAGAAGTTCCTCATTTGCATTTTGACTAGAAATCTTACGGGCTTTTTTTGATGTAGCCTTTGTTGATTTTGTGTCTGTCGTACCAATCACGCCATCGCCGGCATGAGAGTCATTGTTCGATTTAGGAGGAGGAGGAACGGAAAATTCCGGTCTGGGAGCATCAGGGATTTTATCGTAGAGCGTGCCAGACTGAGTATAAATCAAGTCTAAATATTGTGCACGAGCAATAACTTGCTCTTCAGTGACGAATCCTCCCTTTGCCACATCTTCTGTAATGGAAGGTAATAATGACTTAATAAACCATTCAGCTAAAAGTTGATCAGGAACGTACGTTTTTACCATTCTACGACGACGTCACCACTCATGAATATGATCGGATATGTGAGTGGCCGTCGTTTGCTTGAAATTGGTAAGAAGTTCTGTTCCCATTTCGTACCTTATGGGTAACTGAAAATGGGTTAAAAAGGTTATGGCTAGGGTACTGAAGTTATCAAACGAAGCTCTAGGTAATTCGATATACCATTTTGCTGCTGGACCAGTTAACGTTCTCTGAAAAAGGTGAAGCCTAATTGAATCATCGTTTAGGGTGTTTGATGAACACCACAGATGAAAGGTCATCACATGATTTGATGGGCCTTCACCAGGATTTCCATTAAATTTAGGAATATCTAACAGAAGTTTATGCAGAATCGCTAGCCACCAAGGGGCGTAAGCAATTGGATCGTTCGTTAGCCGATTTAGATCTGGTAACTCTAAAGTCACCACGAAGGGTAACTGTTGATTCAAGTTTGGCGAAGCATACCCAAGATAAGATGGAATTGCCTGAGCAATTGGTCTTTGCATACCAGCATAATGCATTTGATGCTGGTAACTTTGGTAAGGTTGATGGGCATAACTATTATAGAAAGGTTGATTTTGACCGTTTTGAATATATGGCTGCCCATTATTTGCAAATATTTGTTGCTCAGATCCTTGGTAAGCTTGTTGGAATTGCGGTTGTTGATATTGCACCAGGCATGGTTATGAAGCCATGTGTTGTTGTCCAATACTGGCTGTTTGACCAAGATGAGGGGTAATTGTACCCGTTTGGGCCTATGTCATTCCACTAGTTGGCGATTGTGTTTGAGTCGCAGGGATAAGAGGCTATTGCATTCTGACCTGAAAAACCTGAGGTTGGCATACAACAGGCAACACTTGTACTTGCGACACTGTCACAATAGCCGACGTAGTTGGTATATTTGACATAGGTAAACATTGTTGCATCGAGTATACAACTCTTGGCTGTTGAGGCAGTATTGGCACCCAATCGCTAGATGTAATTCCAGCATAACCTGAATTTTGTTGTGAACTCTCGTATGGTTGTTCTCCCGGAGGAGACAATGAAAGGGTATATTTCCCCCCATACGACGGTAATCCGATACTCAAAGTAATGATTTTCCCTTAAGGACCGGACTGCCCAAATTGACACCGTGAAGGATCAATTTGCTGAGACTCAACATAAGAGCTCCCGGATGTTACTCTGGATGAACAAACAGGAATGGACCATACTGTCGAAATAGCCCCTGAGTGGGCCCCATCTAGCGATTGAGAGCTAGTTGGGACAGATGATATGTCGACGAACATTTTTGGAGTGACAGCAGGAAGTTCTATCATCGTTGTGTCAGATGACACAGTCCTAGATGTCGATGGTTGTTCAGACATTTCTAGTCTATCCAAAAGATTTCCTAGCGATTCTACAGGAGCTTTCGATAATGGTAAACTAATTTCTGATGAAGAAGGATATAGGGTGATCCTGACTCCAAATTGTGATGGAGTACTAGATGGAGGATCCTCCACAATCTCTTCTATAACAATCAGACCAGGTGGAAGAGGTAGACCGTTAGGTCCATAAAATATTTCTGGTGTCAAAGAAGGTATAGATTCTGCAGCAACAGATGTTTTGGGAATAACACCTTCCGAATCAGCTGTAGATGGAGCTGGTTCAGTAATACAAGTGTTTACCTTCACACTAGGATCAGCTCTACTGTCCTTTGGTGGTTGCGGAACTTCTTCTGTAAAGGCAGTGATACCAGAAATGTTTGGAGTAACCTGAGTCTCTGATGGTGTCGGAACACTTGTTCCAACTTTACCAGGGGATTTTGAACTGGTTAAATGAGTTCGCTTCGTCTGTAACAGTTTTGATTATGGAGACAAAGACGGTTGACTCGTAAGCCTCCGCAAACAACAGGGTTTCAATTGAATTTCTTCCACGATTACGAATTACTCGATCAACTAAAAATCAAGGGGAAATATGTTTCCGAATTAAATGAATTTTAGACGCTTTGACACAACTTGTTTTTCAATTTTTAAGAGTCGAGAAAAAACAAAAGATGACTCTAGTCACCTTCGATTTTTAATGAGCTTGAAGTGACAAGTGCTCAGATGGACCTTTTCCTTTAAGGAGTCTGAAAAGGAACGAAAGGGACTACTCTGGAAGTCTAGACAGAGGGATTACCAAACCAATCGCAAAACTGCAGAATACTTTTTACGGTATGACAGTCAATCTTCCCGAATGCTGTGTTCAGTGCATTGCGATCAATAGGGCGGCAGACACGGCTTCCTATGGATAAAGGATATAGCCTATTGTGGTCTCCCAATATATACTCGACGATACATGGGAGCACAAGTCCGTACTGTCACTTTTCG